>OV170233.1:1364437-2728875 GCA_921882275.1 Brenthis ino | reverse complement strand
CGTTGAACTTTTGATTCAGTATAGTTCACTTTTGTAAATATAAAGGTGCCAACCACCTGCCTGCAATAGAAATACCTGCCAGATCAATTAAAAATCATTTTATTAAGTAATGTTATCTAACCATTATGGTATTTTAAGAGAGAAGCATATATACATAAATAACACAAGCAAAGCCACGGGCAAAAGCTAGTTTTATATTGTTTCTAAGTACTTAATGATGTTTTTGTACGAAATTGTTAAAAAAAATATCATATTCAATGTCCCATTAATAATGTAAATAAAGAATTTTATGATATATCTATTTTCCTCGCAGAAACTCATCTCTGGTCACTTGACATCTAAAATTATTTAATAAAGCCTATGAAACAAAGATGCCACCGAACAGAACTAGCTTCATGTTACAAATACAAAAACTTTTCCCACACATAAATTTCGATTTTGGATAAGATTATTGTCATATCGAGAGTTCCATTGAATGGAGAACTATTCATATCAATAAAACCTTTGATGTCGAAACAAAAGGATGCATTGGAAGAATTTCCTTTTATCGCCGGATACGGAAATACTGTGCTCTTCCTGTAAAGAAACATACCTTTACATGTAAAAATAGAACGTTTTACATTTATACAACGTCTGGATGCAAATATAAACTCTGATCTTATAAATAAAACGAAGTACTTACCTGTGATTTCAAATAAGTACCTATGTATATATCATACAACTATTAATATGTATATGAAAGTTTGTATGTATGTTTGTTGCTTCTTCACACTAGAACGGCTGAACGGATTCGGATGAAATTTAGCCTATAGATAGACTATAAATATGATGTTCTCCTAGCCGATTCCGGCTACGGCGGCCAACTCATTGAGATTAGCCAACTGCGCAGGAGATATTATAGTGCTCAAGTATACGCGCAGACACAGGTGCACTCTCTATTCCTATCACTCTCATACTCCGGTGGGACGACCACTCCACACGACCGGTGTTAAGGCGCAGGACCGACGGCTTTACGTGCTCTCCTAGGCACGGGGGTGAAACACCGCCAACTTCCCAACTCCGGGCTGTTACTGAGACTTACTATACAGAAAGACTCAATAAATAAACTTGGCCCGACCCGGGACTCGAACCCAGGACCTCCAGGTGTGCAGCCGTACATGCTAGCCACTACACCACCGAGGCAGTTAGTGATACAGTAGTACATATATGTATAGTATAAAGTATATGTATATACTTTATTCAAATAGACATTTACAAGCAATTTTGACTATTAGACGTAGCCTTCATAGCTCAAATATTGAAATCGCAATTAAGACAATAGTCGCAGGAGAAATTATTTATAAGATTGCTACGGCCGACTTCCGGTCACGTAGAGCGCTATTGAGTATAATATTATAATAGTTAATCGTAGGAGCCATCGTTGCCATTATCGTCATCTGGGAGACGGGTAAGAAACTAACTTCAGTTAGATAAACGAAAATTAAGCGACTGGTAGATCACACGGAATTATCAATAATTGTTATTGTAAGAAATAGAAATAAAAGATATATGCAAAACCAAGTCCATTTTGGCATTGCGATGACAATTTTTTAGAAGAACCCTACTTTTTGTGCCAGCGGTCGCGGGTTCGAATCCCTCTGGATTCATTTGTGTAATGAACACGAATGTTTGTACTCCAGCCATGGGTTTTTTTTATTTATAATATGTATGTATTTAAAATTATTATATGTGTAGTGTATCAACTACCTGGTATCCATAACACAAGCCTCGTAACTTACCATGGAACTAGATGGTGCTGTGTGTTAATGTCCAAAAATAATTATTTATATTTATTTAAATATAATTAATTCATATTTTGTTAAATAAAAACTCTTATAAAACCGGCTTAAATCTTACTAATTGAGATGAATCTTGTAACATTTTCATTCAATCCGGTTAGAATGTGTCAAACGTAGCAATGAACTCCTTTTGACTCACCGAGGAGTCAAGTAAGGCATTGCGCCGTGACAATTTGCGTCCAAGTTAAAAGATACAAGATCGTTTATTATAAAAACGAGTGAACTTTGACGAAAATAAAAAAAAATAGATAGTTGGGTTTTTTATAACATTTTCTTAAATTTACGCCTTGGTTTTTTATAATTACTTAAAATAGTCTTCTGATATCTGATCAGTATATTATATATTCTATTTAATTCAATTTTTAATGACTTTCAAACATGGCAGTTCAGCACAAGTTACTTCGTCTATGACACATAGATTTATAATATTAGATTTTTATTACAAATCTTTAAAACTAGTACAACAATATATTTTTTTTCAACAATTGAAATTGATAGTAATTACAAATTAAAACAGTTGTTAAATTATAACAGAAATAATTAAAATTTGCACTCCTCGCCGTCTCACTTGCTAAAAAAAAAACATTTCCGCTTTAACTTCTACCTTGGTACAGATTTAACACTTTGGCATTCTTCACTTTCAGGATAAAAGGTGTCCACTCAACTGAGTTCACTGCACACGTAAGAGCAACGTTGTGGTACAATACTTAAAATTTATTTTAAAAGTACTACTTTACTAACTAACAAGTATCATTTTTATGTGCCTACATTTATTTTCAGTAGTACATTATACATATACATTAGGTATGTAGTAATATTATAGATGACACAATACTAGAATAAAACACAACACACACGCACACATACACAAGCACAGGCGCTCATGCGCACACGCGCGCACATGCACACACGCACGCGTACACACAAGCACCATCCTACAATTAATAGAAATTAGACACAAATATGTTAAATATAGCAAAATTCATATTACATTCAATAAATTAATAAAAACATATCGATGCAATGCACACATTAAAAAGTACATGTGTAATATGAACAATACAGTGGACAAGTAGTTCCTTTTAAAACGTTGAGATTTTAAAGATAAAATAGTTTTCTTTCTACGAATGCAATTTTTTTTTATTATTTTAATAAATATACGTGTTCAGGAAATTGAGCATGACAACCGAAATACCAAACAACTGTCAAAATTGGATATTACCGTTTGATTTAGGAACGCATTATTTATTTTTATTAAGAATATGCCTTTTTGGAAACCGTTATTTTGAAATACTAGTGCCTCACCCTGCTTTGCTCGGGTTCATCCCTAGTTACGTTATAACGTTTAGTATAGATGTCTCAGAGACAAAATATTTTCCCGCAGAAAAAAGTATCCTATATGTTGACCCGAATAACCAGATATCAACATACCAAATTTCATCAAAATCTGTCCAGTGGTTTTCTCGAGATGCGTTTCTAGACAGGCAGATAGATAAAAATTCTAAAAACTATAGATTCGGCCTCTGTATTGATAATAATGACTATATCAATAAGATTTTCCAAAAAATATTTAATGTACAGAATCCACTCAGAATTTCATTTTCATTGTATAGATATTAGTAATATATCAACTTAAATAAACTCATGGGCTTTACGTAAGTTTTAAATAAATGTCAAAATATTGGAATAAAT
Source organism: Brenthis ino (assembly GCA_921882275.1). NCBI lineage: Eukaryota > Metazoa > Arthropoda > Insecta > Lepidoptera > Nymphalidae > Brenthis > Brenthis ino. Next base: position 2,725,345 of record OV170233.1, on the reverse strand, counting down.
GAAAGCATATAATAACTTACATACTTATAGTATAAACCAAGCTACCCACAAATTAAGTACTTCGGTAGAGTTAAAGCTCTGAATTTTCAAATTTACTGTCGAGGCCCGTAATTTGTGTAAAGTTTTCATTGCACTCTTGTTGGTGAAGTCGTTAACGAAATTGTGAGTTCCGAACAAACGCTCCGCCGCAATGATAAAATGCTACAATTTATTTCTCTTTTGTGAACCGTGGAATTTAGATGTATGTTACCTTTGTGTTTTAAAGGATCTTTTTAGCTTGCACTACGTTTATTTCTAACGATGGCAATATATTTTTAAGGGTGTTTTAAGTGTTATGTTAGTTAAAATACGACGAACCATTGTGACGCAATGTGATAGGTTCGCAATATTTATTTCGTCCAATTTAATCTAAACTAAAGCATAAACACCTCACTACTCTCCGGCTTTCTATGAAAACGTGAATTGTAAAATGACATATCAATATATTAAATTAATTCATCGTTAGAAATTCTCAATAAGTGATGAGTTTGTAAGGTTTTATTACGGTACATGTAGTAAATTCTGTTCTAAATCATTTCTAGTCGCAGTTGAATCAAATTCATTCTATCGAACTATAAGATTAAAGAAATAGAGAGCACCGCTAACTAATCTCTGTGAAACTGATAGGCTTAGCCAAAAATCAGAAGGGCAATATTATATTTTCTTAGTTTCTCCCATGACTATGTTTATTGTTTACTCTAAAGCATTGGAAAAAAATAATAAAAGAAAAACAGATAAAAACTCAAAAATTGCTATAACGGCATTTAACTTATGAATTTACACTCATAGATTATATACTGTATAAAACTTCAATCAATTATCATTCAAAGGCGAAACATTCCATTTACATCGGTACGGAAACAAGACCGCATGCAATTACTGGCTACATCGAGTTCAAATCTATATTCATAAATGTAGCGTCAGCAACAAGAATATTTTTCATTCATACCATCTATGTTCTCGTATATCTTAATATATATAATTCTTCTGTACGTGTGTTTGTTAACCCACTCTTCCTAAAAAACGCGACCGATTTGGATGAAATTTTGTGTGTATATTTAGATGGGCTCCTGGATGGTTTGAAAACACAATTGGACCTGGTACGTGGCGTTGCAGTCGGTGTGTCACTAAATTTTCATAAAAGGCTCCATTTTCCGAGCAATAAATAAATTTAAATTGTGGAATAAATGAAATAAAAATCGATGTGTGTATGTATGTTTCCTACTGACTCCAAAACAGCTGGAGCGATTTTGATGAAATTTTCAGGTAATCTTCAAATTAGCCCAGCGGGTGATCCTGTGAATTTTATTAGCGATCGGAAGTTTGGGCTCGGGCGAAGCCGCGGGTACTACTAGTATATATAATAAAATTGTAACTAAGCCTAATCTTTACATTAAATATTTTTTGGAAAATCTCACTAAAATAGATATTTTTATCGCTGCAGAGGCCGAATATATAGTTTTTGAAGTTTTTGTCTGTCTGTCTGTGACCACATCATGAAAAATTCACTAGAGAGATTTTGATGAAATTTGGTATGATGATACCTAGTTATCCGGGTCAACATATAGTATAAAGTAAAAAAACATCGATTTACTTAAGATCATTTTTTTTTGTCTGACCGTACATTGCAGGCTAAATTTCCCACAATATTCTGGTGCGGTATTCGCTAAGATTCTAATCTACGTTTCCCTCTAAATGCAGGTCAACCAGCTGCTAATAATTACTGTAGTATATGATTAGAAATGGACTATTTGCATGGCTATATATAAGTTAGATTTGTCTCAAACCTATACCCTATTTGCCAGCCGACAATATTTTAAAATATGAATATCTAAATGTAAATAATATAGGTAAATATGATTAGGTATGAACTCTAATTATAGTTAAAATATTATACATCAATTAGTGATGTAATATACGTATCGAAATATATTAGATCTGCTTTGCATCGGCTGGCACCGACTTTGAAAATATCTGATTAGGTATCTATTCTAAATGAAAACCCCCGTTTAGTTATTTTTTACATTTTAGTGCCTGGAAGTCGGTTATTTTAAGTTTTTATTATAAAAATATTCAAAAAACTATTTTAGGAATACATACAAAAATTAAAAGAAATATTTTTTTTAAAACATACTGGCACATTATAAAAACATAAAGCTCCGTATAAAAAAAAGATGTCAAATCTGTCAAAAACAAAAAAAAAACTCAAAGGCATATTGTTATAATTTTTAGTATTAATAATATTATATTCAAATATTAATATGCACAGTAGAAGGAAGAAAATAAAACGACATGACGTAGTTTACGACAATGTAGAAAGGGACGCTATCCCTAAAAGGGGTTACTATTCAGAACTTGTATCCAATATGATGAAAGACCTCGCTCCGAAGCAAGCTTTTGCAAAGAAACGTATGAAATTATTGTTACAGGTACAATTGTCATTGTTATTATTAACTTACTATTTTGGGCGAGTTCGCTCGATTTTTATTGATCTCGCAGTTCTGTAAGCAAGATCCGCATTTTGTTACGTAAATTGTGAATTTCAAGCACACTCGTACTAAGACTGATATTGAAGAATTTTTATTTAACATTTCGACTCCCTATCACGTCCCTTATCCAGAAATACCACTCACTCCGCTAGGGGCCAAGTCCCCAATTCTAAATTTGTGCCCTAAGACTTAATAAATTTTATAAATTTAGCATTTTCAATAGCAAATTACTTAAAAATAAAGGCTCAGATTTAGTATACCGGTTCACGAGTAAACTCTTGATTTTTTTTGTGCAATGTACTTATTATCTTGAGTAATCTCACAAAGTTCCAAGTGGAGGAAACGAATACTTTCGAAAATAAAAAATAACAAAGTTTGATAACCTCAATTCTGCACTATTTTATTGTTTTGACGTAATTTTGTCAGAAGCGTTGCTATTTTAGAGAGTTTTAATTATGCGTTTTAATTTTGCTAATAATAAGTTGACGTGTCATTTTGTGAATCTTTGTGTCATAAGTCATTCTGTTTTATAAAATTTTCCTTTTACATTCAGTCATTCATTTTGACAATTTAGGTAAGAAGTTGGTGGTTAAGTTAGGTTCGAACATAGGTAATTGTCGTCAAATCTTGGTTAGTTTAGAACAGTTAAAACAACGCACGAGCCGAGCGAGCGAAGCGACCGTGCCGCGGCAGCGGCCGGCGAGTGCCATAAACTCTAAATTTCACGCAAAATCGAAGTGAACACTCAACAAAACATAACCTCAAAATGAGATTTTTAAAAATTCATATATATAAAAAAATATCATTTCCTCCACTTTTTCTTTGTGTTAATGTCCCAACATATTTATTTATTAATCCCTCCATGACCGCGGACACCCCGAGGTGTCAGTTAACAATAGATTTCTTAGAATTTTAATTAATTTCTTAGAAATTTACCTGGAGGGAATTAATTCAGTTTTGCTGAATTTTTCTTGTTTGAAATATATATTTGAGATGTTTATTAACCTGTTTTTGCTCAAATTTGAAAAAAACTTACATTCATGCTTTATATTTATAGGCTAAAACAGATAAGCTGGCTCCAATGGTAATATCTTTGCCGAAGCCTCAAAAACCTAAAATTTTACTACCACCTGGTCGATGGACGACTTATAGTGAAGACGATAGTATTGTTAGTATCTAAGAACACATTTTTTTTAAATAATATCATCGTAACCGATTTCGGTCACAGCGGAAAGTGTTATCTGCACAAGAGATATTAAAAAGCCCAAGTGTACGCATCGAGAGACATATGCACTCTCTATTTCTTTCACTCTCAAAGTCCTGTAGGACGAAACTCGACAAGATTAGTGAGAGATCTAGCACAGGACAAATAGACTTGCTCTTCGAGGCACAAGGATGTAACAACGCCATTTATTTTTTTTAGTTTTTTTTTTGATAAGAAAAGCCGATTATGAGTAAAAATAGAACAAACAAACAAAAACATACTTTCGCTTTTCTAGCATTACCTTATACCTGACGTCGCATTTGTGCTACTAGGTCATGATCAATCTTTGTAATAAATCTCTTCTAAATCCGTTCGGTCTTTTCAGCGTGAAAGATTAACAAAAAACGATAAGACATATACATATATGTAACGGATGTCAATGAATTTAATATTACGTTATCGCGATTCTCGTCCGCCATGGTCAGTGTGCTCGTGCGGCACAGTCGAGTGTTCACAGTAAAGTGAGTTCACTCGCACTCCTGACATTATGAATTATTTCCTGTCAAACGCTATTGCTAAGTACCGTCATTCAACTACCCTCAGAATCGTATATAAAATATCAAACATGGCAACACGAGTTATTTCTATTCTCTAACATATATATGATTATTATTAATATATCTAATCGAACTTACAGCAATTCCCATTTGAAACTTTTGTGCCAAAACTACAATTCTTAAGTGTCGTGTTACCGAAGGAGCTACCGCGACTGGTAAAGATAGAAAGATTAAGAAGAAAATTCTTAGCCTCTAATATAAAGGTATGAAGTAATATTGTATACAGCCTTTTTTATGATTCCACTGCTGGGTATGGGCCTCCCTTCAATATGAAGGTGATCAGGCCATAGTTCACCACACCAAGTGCGGGTTGGTGAACTTCACATTTCTTTCGAAAACTTGCTAGGTTCTCAGAGATGCAGGTTTACTCATGATGTTTTTAACCGGAAGACAACAGGTAATCACGGTGGAAATGGAATTGGCACATGAAAATGTCTGAATTTTACAAAGATTTAACTAAACTATATATGGTTTATCTATATATATAATAAAATTGTAACTAAGCCGAATCTGTACATTAGATATTTTTTGGAAAATCTTATTGAAATAAACATTATTATCGATACGGAGACCGAGTCTACAGTTTTTAGAATTTTTGTCTGTCTGTCTATCTGTTTGTTACCGCATCACGGGAAAACCACTAGATAGATTTTGATAAAATTTTGTATGCTGATAACTCATTATCTGGGTCAACATATAGAATACTTTTTACCGCGGGAAAATATCTCATTTCTGAGAAAAAATACAAAAACTGCAATGTAAGTGTATATTAATATGTAAAACCTAAGAATTTGGTTTTTGGTCACCTGAACACGGGCGTAGTTGCGGGCAATGCTAGTTAATCTATAACACAGCAAATCTTCCCCTACATTCATGGAATTCATAGACTTCTTTAACCTCAGACATAAAATATCAATCTAAAGATTCATTCTCCATCCTATACTTGTGAGTATATCCGACCGACTTCAAATGGGTGGAGGCACTCAGTTCAATTGATTCTTTTTGTGTATATGTCTTGTGTCTTCAAGGCAAGAGTGAATAGGTGGCTACTGAATTAGTGCGACTTACCATCTACGACTGCGTTACCACTTACCATCAGGTGGAACGTAGTTAAGCACTAATTCTGAATAGTATAAAAAAAAATATGTTACGCGATATTTTCGCCACTAAAATAAATAAATCTATACTAATATTATAAAGAAGTAAAGTTTGTAAATTTTTGAGGTTGTAGGGGGTTATCTCTGAATCTACTGAACCGATTTAGGTGAAACTTGGTAAGAACATAGTTTGAAACACTGCAAAGGACATAAGACAGTTTTTATTCCGGAAATTATCCCTTAAAGGAGTGAAAATGAGGATGAAAGTTTGTATTGGTAAGCAAGCTAGGGACCAAGCCGAGCGAAGCGAGGGTAAGTCGCTAGTTATACTATAAAGGTACTATAAATATTTAAAGAAATCTCAATAAAATTGCAGTTAACGTATTTTTAAATACTTACCGCCTTACCCTCATTTCACACGGGTGCCTCTTTAAGTGCTTAACGGTTATCTATGCACTACTCCAAGGACAAAGACTATCTGTGTACTAAATCTCATCTAAATCCGTCCAGCCGTTTCAGCGTTGAAGAATAACAAACATACGTACATACATTTATAATAGTCTGATATGAATATTTACATATTTTCAGAAAATGCTTCGTGAACGCGGTATTCAACCATATCTATTAATGCCGACAACCGAATATCCTATAAGTGACGAACAGTACTACAGTCTCTATAGCGTATTTCCGAAAATGGAATTAGAACTATTTGATAATACTGAATATGATTGCAGGTAATTTTATTCTAAGATTTAGTTATTTTTTTTATTGAAAGATAGGCTTGCGCTTGACTACAATCAGCGCTGGGAAGCACAAGCATTAGGTCTAGGTTGAAGCGCACTTGCCTAGAAAAGTGTACTACTAATGTTTAGTGATAGCCTAGCGTAGGTTTGATTCTCGCGTGAAGCTCTTCAGAATCAACCCTTTCTTGTAGCGGTCGTCAAACGATAATTAATTAATAATGATCTAGTATTATTAGTACTAAGTATTTTTTGGTAACAGTTCGTTGCTACGTGAAAGGAGAACAAACAAACAAACATTCGCATTTGTGTAGGTGCGAATACTTTTTATACTTAATTTTAGAACGCAAAATAGAAGATATCGTACCAATACCGAGATACTGCGTTTTGAAGATCTTCTTTAGTTAACTATATTAAAAATATCTTCCATACTTGATAATATAATATCAAGTGTATCATTGTCCACTGTTGATAGTCAATCTCCTCGACCTCTCACACAAAGTGCCAATCACTATGGTCTTGCGCAGGCCACATTTAGGCTTTCCTTCCTTAAGATGTCCATCCATCGTCTTAACAAGACGTGCTTAAAGATAGTATACAAGTGATAAATTGAAAATTTTAAAAACCCCCGACCACTTGAACCGATTTTCATTAAACACGCCCGACTAATTCACCTTTCAAACAAAAAAAAAACAAGATCAAAATCGATTCATCCATTCGGGAGCTACGATGCCACAGACAGGCATAAAATATCCGAAAATCAAACCTACCACCTCCAAAGCATAATCTAGTGCTAGTTAATAGATAGATAGGTATAGATATATTTAATAAAATGTAACATTTCGACTTGTACTAAAGTCGATATAAATATTTGTTTAAATTTTGTTAAATTTCTAAGTTTTATTGGTCATTGCAGGATCCCAGAAGAGTGGCTTAATCTTGGTTTGATTGAAGGCGAGCAATATCCCTGTCCAGGGCTCGCGTTCATACCGAAACAAGATGGGAAATCTACAAAGCCGTCAACTGATCTAATACAAATTCTCAATAACTTATATGAGGTAAGCATTAAAAAAATATATTTAAGCCCCTACTGTACGTAAAGGTAAAGTTTAAGTTATCATTTTTTTATTTACTAAAAAATGTACACCGCCTTAAAAATCCCTAAAAGTAACTGTTCTGTGGTTGTTTGTTTTTCTTCTCTATATTTGTTACATTGTATTGATCTCTGAAATAATTTTTAAAAATCAAATCCCATTTAAAATATTATTGTCACGTTTTATAGCCTACTAGCGACTCACCCTCGCTTCGCTCGGGTTCGTCTCTAGCTTGATTCCACGTACAAACTATCATCCCCATTTTTACCCCCTTAAGGGAAGATTTCTGAGATAAAAAGTATCCTATGTCCTTCTCAGGGTCTCAAACTATCTTCTTATTAAATTTCATCTAAATCGGTTCAATAGATCCAGAGATTCAATAGACCCCCTACAACGTCACAAACTCACAAACTTAACCTCTTTATAATATTAGTATAGCCGTATTGACATATATATACATACATACATCATGATACATAAATGGACCCTAAGCATTAAATTTAAACGAACGCAGCCGCAGAAAAACATTAATAGTAAATATTTTTTAAAGAATCTCGTAATTTAAGAGAAAACGCGTAAACCATTTATTTATATACCATATATTTAGCTACTTAAGAGATGTTTCAAATTGTGAAACTTCTTTTAAAAAGTTTCAGAGTTGTCATTATGTTTCTTTACCCTTGCTAAGGGTATAATTTCCGCTATAATCGGCTTACAAGTTTCTTTATAAATCTGAACAACAAATTAATGTTCGAATTATAATTAACCAACTTCCAAAAAGGAGGAGGTTCTCAATTCGTAGGAATCTTATTTTTTTTATGTATGCTCACTGATTACTCGAAGACGCCTGAACCGATTTGGATTTTTTTTTGTTTCAAAGGGTAATACTTCCCAGATGGTTCTATATACATTTTCTCGAAATCGGTTGAGCGGTTTTTAAAAAAAACAACAATAATAATTTTTTTAATAAATTGTTTAATCGAATATGTCATCAAAAAACTTTCTTCTTACAAATTACCTGCTTATTACGTCTACACTAAAAATAGAAAAATAAAAACTTAAAAAAACCGACTTCCGGGCACTAAAATGTAAAAATTCCAAACTGACATAAACTGAGAAAGATTAGGCACTCCTTCAAAAAGTTATAGAACAAAACTGGACCGGTACTAAGAAAATCTCTAACTCTTTATCTTATAACCTAAACTTGGGACTCAAACTTTAAAATAAGCTCTATACGAGTATACTAAATGATAGTTATACCTATCGCTATATTAATATAAAAAAATGATCCAAAATACACATTTTAATTTTACTCCTACGTACAGTGGTAGTCAAGTGGTTGCGTGCTCACTTGAAAACTGATTGAAGTGGGTTCAAATCCCACACAACCCGCTTTGGCAGCGTGGTGGACTATGGCCTGATCCCCCTCGTATTGAAGGGAAACCCGCTGAAGTGGGACGTTAAAAAGGACTGAATAAATAATATGTAATTAATATATATGTAACTTTCAGTGGACAAATGTTGCAGCGTTTAGTTTCGATAAAAACACTGAGAAATGGGAAGTCATGGCGTTAGATGGATCTAAGCGACGCTTTAAGTATGAACTACATTTCAAATATATAATATTATTTATTTATTTATTTCTAAAAAGCACACTTACAAAAAATCATATATAACATTTTCAATGTAATAATAATATACATACCTTATAGGCATGTCAATTATAAGTGTACATAGCATTTCCAGATTCATGAATTAAAAGTACAAAAATTTAAAAATAATAATTGTTATTAAAGATAAATGTCATACAAAAGAAATTGATAATAATATATAATAATAAGAAGTAAAATTATAATCAAAATTAAAATCATTATTTAAAAAAAAATATAATATTAACATACTTATACTTTAGATTAACTCAGCTGGTGATCCTATGAAGTTTGGTAGCGATCGGAAATTTTCAATGCGGGCAAAGCCGCGGGTACTGCTAGTCTATGCATATAATAAAATTGTAACTAAGCCTAATCTGTACATTAAATATTTTTTGGAAAATCTTATTGAAATAAACATCATTATCGATACAGAGGCCGAATTTATAGTTTTTAGAATTTTTGTCTGTCTATCTGTCTGTTACCGCGTCACAGAAAAACCACTGGAGGGATTTTGATGAAATATAGTATAGTGATAGCTGGTTATTCGGGTCAACATATAGGATTTTACCGCGGGAAAATATCTCAATTTTGAGAAAAAATACAAAAACTACAATGTAAGAGTATACTAATATCTAAAACCTAAGAATTTGGTTTTTGGTCATCTGAACGCGTGCGGAGCCGCGGGCAATGCTAGTTTCCTATATTATAGTAGCTATAATGTACTAAATATTTTCTAAACGATATCACGAGGATATCATTTTAAAAAATCTAAAGATTCGGACTTTATATCGATAATAATGTCTATTACAATAAGATTTTCCAAAAAATATTTAATGTACATATTCAACTCATAATTTTATTATATGTATAAACAAATATTTTTGATTTAAAAGTCTTGATTCATTAGTACTAACATTAAATTGGTTTCAGTATACCACGTATTCGATTGATGTTTAAAGCAGATGATCCCGATACATTTGCTGAACGTGTTAAGTTCGCTGTAAACTTGCGGAAAGAAGTGGAGAATAACTTAAGGTAAGCAACTGCTACTACTAAAAGTTTGTGTGTGTGTTTCAGTGGTGAAGGGTCCATACAAGAATTATCCATACGTTCAATTACGTATAATTCTATACATTTAAATGTAAAATGTTCTTTTGGATATATATATGACTTTATTTCTTTCTGCATTAATACGTATATAAAAATTGTATATTTTTGGAATGGCTTATCTGTGCTAAAACACCCTTCGCCACTGGTGTGTTTTTTTAGTATATTTGTTAATCCTTTACGCTGAAATGACTAAACAAATTTGGATAAAATTTTGTGAGCTAAAATCACACACGTGTAAATATAGGTTGCTGTTAGGCATCTAGAGACGTACCTAAGCTAAGCTAGATTGAAGCTAAAACGCTATTTACTTTATAACTAAAAAGCTACATCGACTTGAAAATAACTTGAAAAATAATTCAATTATTCTAACCATCGTGATTAAATTTCTTGGAATTTATGTATATAGGATCCTTATTTATTGAATAAAAAAAACCATTAAAAACATTTCACAGCAAAATTGGCAAAGTTGTTTCTAAAAGAATTTCATTAATCTATTACAGATAAATAAAAGTTAAGTGTCTGTTTGTAATATTAAAATAACAGTTTTTTACTGAATGCATATACATGAAAATATAAATGGTACTTTTAAGAAAGATTTTTTTTTTCATTTTTGTCTGTTTGTTTGTTACGGCTAATCTCCGAAATGGCTAGACCGATTTTGACGGGACTTTCACTGGTAGATAGCTGATGTTATAAGGAGTAACTTAGTCTAATTTTATTTTGAAAAAAGAATTAGGGTTCCGTGCAAAAAAATAAAACCCTTGAAATTGTGAACAAAGGTGACGTACCCAGAGACGCATCCGAGCGAAGCGAGGGTAAATCATTATATGTTAGATTTTACAATATACCTAATCTATTTTGACTGGTTACATAACTTATTTTTAGTCCTTTCACTTGTGTTATTTTTCTTTTTTTTTTAGATTTTATTTATATCTAGATTGCTTGATTCTGGACGGTCTGCCACGCATGCCGTTAAATTTCATGCCATCCATACTGAAAATGGTGATAATACACCAACAAGCTAAAAAATTAGATAACAATCTTCTTCAATCTTTAAAGCAAGAGGTAAGTTGTTATATGTAGAAATGGCAAAAGATATTTTAACATGTCGTTGTTTATACTCGATATAGAAATTTGTTAGTACATTAAATATTCTTCAAAGAAAAGTACCTCGATGATAAGAGGCGATGTGATGTTATTGAAATGTTTTTAATGCATAGGTACATCTCAAAGATTACTGTATTTATTTTAATACAAGTTATCTATGCATACATATAATAAAATTGTAACTAAGCCGAATCTGTAAATTAGATATTTTTTGGAAAATCTTATTGAAATAAACATTATTATCGATACAGAGGCCGAATCTATAGTTTTTAGAATTTTTGTCTGTCTGTCTGTCTGTCTGCTACTGCATCACAGAAAAACACTTATTTTTGAGAAAAAATACAAAAACTGCAATATAAGAGTATCCTAATATGTAAAACCTAAGAATTTGGTTTTTGGTCATCTGAACGCGGGCGGAGCTGCGGAAAATACTAATTTTAAATAAGAAATATCCCACCAAATTAAATAAGAAATATCCCACCAAATTCGGCCACAGCGACCAAGCTCAGTCAGACGAACTTCTGAAAACTACTTAGTACATATTATAAGTCTACAAGTATGCGCAAGCGCACTCTTTATTCCTTTCATGCTCGAAGTTCCAAAATTGGACACGACCGGTGAGAGTGAGGAATAGTACCGACGGCTTTACGTGCTTTACCTTGACTGGGGGATGTTATAATTCCAATTTGTTAACTTTTTACTGAGATTTTTTGACTGAAACAACACATGATAGCTATATTTGATTGAACTCAGGACTCAAATCCAGAACCTTTGGATATTTATCCGTACATGCCTGTCACTGGACCATCGGTAGTTCAATAGATACCCATACGTAAAGGTGAAGTAAATAGTAATAAAAATTATAAATAAAGTATTGAAAACTTCTGAACTCGACAATTTTCTGCTCCCATAATCAATTGACACAATGTTAAAAATCAGTCATTTCACTGTATATGACGTGATGTACAAACATACGACTTTACACGTACCTATATGTGATATCGAATACTATTATAGCAATTAAAAGTTATATTGTTTTATATGTATACCACAAGATGTATTTACAATTGTAACGAGCTCACATTTTAAATTTTAATTACACCAGGCGGAGTTTTTGTACAGAAAAATAGAAGGTAAAATGAAAATAATTAGTACAATAAAGAAATATCCCACTCTTTATAATTTCATCAATCCACCGACCAAGTATTACGTGCCGCCTGTACCTGACTACGGTAATATTGTATTATATTTTCTTATTTTACAAAGGTTTGGTAGATATTATTTTTCGTTATTTATATTATTTTAATCGACTGACTTAAAAAGGTGGTGTTCAATCAGATCGTTTGTATGGGTTTGTTTGTATGTTACGAGATATTATCGACAATTTTGCACCGATTTTTAAGTAAACTCTTCCAAAGGAGGAAGCATAAATACTAAATTTAGATGTACATATATATTATATGCTTCAAAGATATTTTCTTGTAAAGGAAATGTAATGAACTGTCGCCACTTTGTACATCACTTTTGACTGGAGTTAAGTCAATGTGCCTAATTGTGCTTCAAATTTCAAAAGAACATTCGTAGAGCAAAGAGCATCTCTCCCGTCTATGTTTTATGGGGAATCGAATCTGTAACCTTTTGTCGAATTTTGTGATACTTATTTTTAATTAATTATTAATTTACCGACTTTAAAGAGGGGAAGTATTTGAATTAGTTGTTTTTTTTTGTTTATATGTAACGTGATATTTTCGCAAATTGTGAACGGATTATGAAAGTTCCATATAAATTATAACGTAAATCGTTTAGAAAGATTTTGAAGTAAGCGTACTTTACTGGTATATAATATAAAATTGCTCTGCTTCTGAGGACCGTAGTGTGATAGTAAATATAAAATTCTAAAAGAATTTTTCAAATCTGCAAGTTGCAGAAATTGAAATGTTGAAAACGTTGAAATAAATAAAAAAACAGACTATTTTTATATATTACTATAGATATTATAAAAGTATAATATATAATAAACATGAACGAATTAACCACTGGACCAGACATATAAGCGGACGTACCTTTAACGGTCATGTCAGTAACCAGGGAATTTTAGCCTAGGTCGTTTGTTTTTTGTGTCAGTCTCAAGCACTTACTTGTCAACAAAACATCTCCCAAAAATGACTAAATGTTCTGTTAAATGGTGTAAAAATATAACGGCGGAAGCAGCATTATTTCTTTTCACTTGTAAATACATTACTTTATTACATTTATTGTTATTTATCACAAAATTTAATTAAATGTAAAATAAAATGTCATATTATCCAACTATGTTAAATATAGTCGATATTTCTATGTATTGTTGACATCTGACAACCATCATAAACGGGCTGGATTATACCATTCAGAACAAATGACAAAACTGTCGAGTGAGTCCATTTGAAATCGACTAGTGCTTGACAATGTCGAAAAATATATCGATATTTGACGAAATAACTGAACGAATTGTGTTATTTGTACAGTACAATAACATAAAATACTTTTATCACAGTATCCTACAATCTGATGACAATAAATTTATAAAAATATTTTCTAAATCAAATAAAAATATAAATGCAAAAATTATAATTAGTATGTGTACTTAATTTTTTATTTTATACCACATTTATATACTTTGGAATATTATTCCATTGTAATAATAATAAAGATCATTGGCACAAATTCAGGATTGGGGACTTTGCCCCTAGCGGAGTGGGTGGTATTTCTGGATAAGGGACGTGATAGGGAGTCGAAATGTTAAATAAAAATTGTTCGCGAACGTATGAGTAAAAAGTTATTGAGACTTAAAGTTACAACATTTCCATACATTTTCATATATTTCTTTACCACCATTCGGAGTGGGTGGTATTTTTAGATAGGGGAGGTGACAGAGAGTCAAAATATATTAAAAATATTTGGAGGAAACGTACGAGTAAAAAGTTATTGAGACTTACAAGTTATAACATATCTAACACATTTCCATACATTTCTTTACCTAAATAAGTGATTACAACAGATAAACATACCTTTAACGAATAGTACGCATCCTTTTTTATGTACATTACACATTTTCACAACAATTAATGCTTTATTGTATTTAATATTTTAATAATTTCACAACACAAACAAAACGATCTTACATTTTGACAAAAGCAAAACTGACACTTTGTTTTATATTACCGCTTAAATGACAACAGATTATATTTGATTATTTTTGCTTTTTCTGTTGGTAAAATATTAATATTAATAAATAAATAAATAAAAAGAAAAATATTATTTTCATTTCATAAATACATTTATGATTTTTTATCTGATTTATGTAAAATATATTGTTTTACAATTGTACATTTAGTAAAAAAAATCATTTTTTTATCTGTGAATATTTTTCAGTATTATTGGCGGGTGTTCTTAAAATACCGCGAAGTTTCATAATTTGTGACTCTGTACTCTGTGTATTTTCCATTAGTTATTAGTTTTTGTTAATTTTTATATACTTTCGTTTCTTGTTTTTGTTTTAATATTATTTTTATAGTTTTAAGTGTTCATAGTGTTAGTGTAAACAATTTATAAACGTGAGTAGACTATTTTTAAAATCTAAATGTATTATTTACTTTTGGTTTTTATTTTGCGACATCGTGGTTAGTTTAAGACATAGGTTATTTATTTATTATTCGTCATATCTTGGTTAGGTTAGGTTAGAACATTTAAGATTATTTATTTATTATTCCTCATATCTGGGTTAGGTTAGGTTAGAACATTTAAGATTATTTATTTATTATTCCTCATATCTGGGTTAGGTTAGGTTAGAACATTTAAGATTATTTATTTATTATTCCTCATATCTTGGTTAGGTTAGGTTAGAACAGTTGCCACAACGCACGAGCCGAGCGAGCGAAGCGAGCGTGCCGCGGTAGCGGCCGGCGAGTGCCATAAATGACTAGAAAACTAGAAAATTCGAATTTCACGCAAAGTACAAATAAAGACAATCATCTGGAGATTATTTTGACAATTGAAAGTGACGTTTTGACTCCAAGTGTCTAAATGGTAGTAATGTCAAAATAATGTATGGAAATGTTGTAACTTTAAGTCTCAATAAATTTTTACTCATATGTTCGCGAACAATTTTTATTTAACATTTCGACTTCCTATCACGTCCCTTATCCAGAAATACCACCCACTCCGCTAGGGGCAGAGTCCCCAATCCTAAATCGCAGCCAGATCATTTTATTTCAACACATAAATTACACAAAATTAAACAATAATGTTTTAGCACTAAACTTCTGGGTTGGCGATTTGTAATAAAACACTTCACCACTTGCACTAATTATTTTACTTTCACATTTTGCAATCACTTTTTCTTTTTCCTAATTTTACAAATGTTTATTAATAACTGAGCAATATTAGGACAGTGTCACATTTTTATAACTACCCGAGACAATCAATTGCCAATTAAAATAGTTCAATAACAGAATCAACAAAATCACTTTATTTAATTAAATTAGCTTAATATTTTTTTAATCTTTACAAAATAATATTTATTATATATTAATGGAATATACACCCGATATTCATTTGTTTATTAACATTATTATAGGCCAACAGAATGTTGCCATCAATGCCATCGTATTTATATAAATCAAATTAAAAAATAATTATTATTTGACACATTATTATTGTCTCTTTAATTCATTTATTTTAATTATTATAATAAATACAGATATTTTAAATTAAAAGACGTAAAATATGATGACTATGCTAACCAATGTCTAAAATGTCATTCATTGGTTCATCGATATATGTATTTTATCGATTACGTTCAAACACTAGAAATATTGTATTGTGTATCAGTGTTTATAATAATGTAATAAAATCTTTGTGTGCGTTATGTCTCATTTGGTTGAACTAGTTTTCATACATTTGTATTTTATGTCAGGTCCAGTCTCTAATTCGTCCATGATAATAAATTATTTTTGAAAACCACTATCAGTGGTAGTCCAATGGTAAGGTGTTCGCTTGGAAAACCGAGTGAAACGGGATCAGTTCCCGGGTATCGTAATATTTTGATGTGTGAATAATTTTTCGACATTATTAACTTGTCTTACGGTGAAGGAAAACATCGTGAGAAAAACTGCGTATCTGAGAGAACCTAGCAACTTTACGAAAGTCATCTCATACATATATACATATACTTGATACTTTGACTGTACTTGCGAAGTTTAGTCTCAAACCTGGTTTTCACAATATATTCATCTTAAATCCAAATAACTACGAATCACTAAGGGGTTAAATCGATGGAAGTTGAAGTCCTTGATCTCGAGCTTTGATCCATCAGTCAAGTTATACACTGTATATTATATAAGAAATTTAATCTCGTATTTCCTTCTGTAGGTCGGTATCCTTGCGAAATGATAGATTTTCCAGGGCGAGTTAAGTTTAATCAGTGGAACTCTTTGTACGTACTAACCGAATCCGTTTCATGCATACATTTGGTTGTGGAAGAGTGTTTAAAGGTTATACAGATATTTTTAAATATTGCTTAATCTAAAATGTATAAGATTTTAGATAACATTATTAATTAAAGGTTCAATATTATGGGGGTTTTGTTGTTTATTATTATGTATGTAAAACTTATTCATATTATAACCAAAGTGTTGCCATTTTTTAAGTTAATACTGACGATAATATATAATAGAATTATATCTGTCTATTTTTTTTAATATTTATGTAAGTTAATATGTACTCTAATATTATTATTTTTAAAACCCTGCAAAGGTCTAGTGTTTTTTATAGTAAAATGTTTAAATTATTTTATAATATTTGAGTAATTTAGTTTTGTTAAAATTTATTCGGATTAATTCTTTGTAGTTCTGAAAATCTCATGTAATATGTATATTTCAAGATTTAATTAATAATTTACATATAAATATAATGAAAATTTAATTGAGTTAACTTAAAACAAAATGAACGAAATTAAAACATAATCTAAAACAAAGTAGATCGATAAACATAATGTTTATATTCACTAATTAATTTAAGGAATGCGAGCTTTATGAATAATATCAAATTAAAATTGTAATCGTATTACAGGTGGAGGCCATGTTGTTTTTTACAAGCAACTACGGAAGGAATGTCAGTCTTGCGGAATTCGACGCTGCACAACAGCATTGTACTTCTATGGTAATTAATTTAACTTTGTACCTATGTTTTTGGCAGCCCTTTTTCAGGATTTAAATTTTCAAATATTTAAATTTAAAATTTGAACATTTAAATCCTGATAAAGGATAATGGGACACGTTTTTAAAATGTGCCTACAGTATAAAAAGGAGTATAGACATCTAGTAAATAAATAATAAATGAATATGTTGGGACATTAACACACAGCACCATCTAGTTCCATGGTAAGTTACGAGGCCTGTGTTATGGATGCCAGATAGTTGATATACACATATATAACTTTAAATACATACATATTATAAATATAAACACCCATGACTGGAGTACAAACATTCGTGCTCATCACACAAATGAATGCCCCCGGCGGGACTCGAACCCGCCACCGCTGGCACAGCAAGTAGGGTCGCTACAAACTGAGCTACACGCGTCGTCAAATTTGCAATAGTATCTAGTAGATATATGATATTGCAAAGAAATTGAAGAAGTTGTTTTGGTTTTCTTTTTTTTTTAGTTTGCATTTATGAAATTAAGCATTAACTTAGTGGTAAAACGCTTGCTCTGAAAAGCAAGTGGAGTGAGTTCGATCTTCGGGTCTCGCACCTCTGAATTTTTCAAATGCGAATCATTTTCAACATGATTATTCATCTATTTTTGAACAAAAACGTTTGCAGTTTGAATAAATTTTTAATCTTTTTATTTCAGATGCTCAAATATTTAAATATAACGTGGTTGGACGCTACAGCGCATGCAATAAGAATGTCCTATAGGGATGTTGGGAAAGGGTATTTTTTTATTATATATCCTTATTTTTAGCTTTTTATAACTCGTCTGTTATAGTTTGTAAAAACGGACAAACGACGCAATTTTGCATTTTTGTTTGTACATTATGATAATTACGAAACGTATCGATGTTCCGACCTTTTTGGACCAGATTTTTTGTTTTGAATAGGTTTTCGCTGTTATTATCTAAGGGTAGTATAAAAATCTTAATTTTTTTAAGGTTATTTAAATCCAATATGAATACAAAATATTCATATGCTCAGTAGTGTTCTAGGCTATTAGACATGATCTAGGCCGCCTGTTGTAGTCTATATGATACACACTATATAGTAAGTAGGTTTAGATAATTCTATTCAAGGATGTATAGCGTAAATAAATAAACTCTCTTTTTAAATACAACTATTTGGTATTTTTTCGCGGATTTATTTTGATTTTTGTTTCCGCCGCGAAAACAAAACGAAAAGATAGTTTTATTTAAAACGTCAAATATTCGCGTAAATCTAAGAAAGTATTAAGTTCTCGTTTATGAATTATTATAATTTATATGAAAATCACCAAGTGCACCAATTGCCATTATATATGCATTGCAAATATACTCGCTCTTAATCGTTTGATTAAAGTTTTGTTTGTTTGCAATGATTAAGTATAGTTAACATTGTTTTCTAATTAATTTTCGGTTTTTAGGTGGTTTAACATATATGAGAAGAAATGGGAATTCTATGGCATAAGTAAGCTGTGCAGATTTATGCAACTCGTCAGATTTAGAATGCAGGTAATAGTAGATAAAATCTATAGTTGTTTTAATAAATAAATTCTTAGCAAATATTATAAATGCAGAAATGTGTTTGTTTGTTTCTCCATCTTATTTTTCTACCTAATATTTAAGCCAGAGAAGGTTACAGAGTGAATAGGAATATATAAAACATAACTTATTTTAATGTTTATTTTAATTGGCTTTGTTCGATCCATATTTATAATAAACTCAAGACTATCCAATTCGTTCGTCTCAGTGCTTATTTATCTAAACGACTAAATTTTGAATTGTTACAGAATTTTTTACTTTTAAATATCTTTAAATACCTTTTGGTATAAAATACACATTTTTCTTTAAAAAGTTAAAAAGATGTATTTTATCCATATATATATATATATATATATATATATATATATATATATATATATATATACATAAATCTTAGAAATACCTAAAGCTTTGTTTTTAATATAGAAGAAAAAACTATCTACTGTAAAGTACAAGAAGTATCGGTAGTTTGAACAAACAAGCACTAAGGCGATGCATTGTAGAGAAGATATTATAGTGCACAAGTAAATATATGCGCAATCACAAGGGCACTCTCTGTTCCTTTTACTGCGAGTAAGTCCGGTGGGACGGCAATCCGATATTATCGATGAGAGAATAGCTACAGGGCAAATAAATGGCTTTAACATGGTCAGGATATGACAAAATCATTTTTTTTTAGTTTTCTATAAACACCATCGATAGTAGAAAGTCGTCTTGTCAAAAATTATATTACATCGATTAACAAGCGACTCACACTCGCTTCGCTCAGGTTCGTCCCTAGTACATTTTGACGCTTAGTATGGAATAGTTTTTTTTTTCGTTAATTTTAATAGTTATTCTGCTATTCCGGGTAAAGATATCAAGAAAACAAATATCATAAAAATCGGTCCAACAGTTCTCGAGTCATAAATGTTGTAACAAACCCGACTTTGTTTTATATGTTTTATATGTATGCTAGCAGTTTTTGTATTTTTTCTTAGAAATGAGATATTTTCCCACGGTAAAAAGTATCCTATATGTTGACCCAGATAACCAGCTATTATCATACCAAATTTCATCAAAATTTGTCTAGTGGTTTTTTCGTGACAGACAGACAGACAGACAAAAATTCTAAAAACTATTGGTTCGGTCTCTGTATCAAAATATCTATTTTAATAAGGTTTTCCAAAAAATATTTAATGTACAGATTCGTCTTATTTACAATTTTATTACATGTATAGATATATATTACTTTTCCTTTCAGTACGCGTTACGCTATTCAATAGAGCAATCTATGGCAATGTTCGTGGTATTATGTGAAACACCATGCCTCTGTACGTATATTTGTGAGGATGATTACGAATGGGACTCTACCGATCTTATAAATAGCCCATTCCGATCGCCGACCCCTACACTATTTTATTTTCATCTCATGATGTCAGCTGAAGGGCCTTATTATACCACTCCGCCTGAACAATTTGAGGTGATGTATCTCAGATTTGTTTCTTATATTAATCACTTTTTTTCTATTTATAATGCTTTTATTTGTATAACTATGTTTTTTGTAGTTAGCAAGCCTTTTAGATAGATATGTACTGCGAATGATGAGAGTTGAATTTTCCTACAAAATGTATGTATGTAGGTATATGTATTTATATTGGGCTGATAGATGGTTATTGTCATTTAATTTGTTCTCAAAACTTCTAGAATAAACATTGAACAACTGAATGAAGTATACTCTCTGGCTAAATCCAAAGAGATAAAGCAACTCAAAAGTAGCCTAGACATTTTATGACGAGACGTGACGAAAAATTATAAATCGATAATTATTTTTATACTCTTTTTCCGTCTATTTTTTTAATTAAAAATTTAGACCATTTTTGTATTAATTGAAAAATTATTTTAAAAATCTGTACATAAATAGGTAAAGACAAAATAGTTAACTCCGTTTACTTCTCTGTTTGTCTCAGATAGATCAATCAATAAAAAAATTAATACAAAGATAAAAAAATTAAGTACTAAAAAAATATATTACTAAAACGTAATATTCCAAAACAGATAGTCATCCAACGTTTATTCAGAGAAATGCTTTACCGTTGTCACTTTATACCGCAAGTGCATCCAAAAATTATGACCGGTCTCGTATTCGATAAGGAACTATTTCTCACATCTATTGGTAAGTATGTATGTCTGTATATCGCATTAGTTATCTATTTGAAACTATTTACATATAATCAAGATTGATTGATTCTCTTGGGATGTGATCAATTTTGATACAGAGACTCGCTTCTGTAGTGGAGCAATGATCTATGAGATTGGAAGTAAAATTGGTTTTGTTTTCTTTGTAGAAGATCACGAGTTTGATTCTAATGCTAGTTTAATGTTGGTCCTTGAAGAACTTTTAAAAATTGTAACTGTAGTTTTAGGGTACAATAATTTTCTAGTCTCGACTCCTATGAGAGTTTTTCCATACTTTAGTTTCACATACATATCTCCTAAACAGTTCACACAGTATATCATAAAAATAAACATTTATTTTTCTAAGCTTCGAAATACCAATTTATAGGTCTGATGGAACCAAACGTAGTTGAGTACAGAGAGAGACTGCTGAAAGCTTATAGAAAAGCAATCATACCCTTAATAGCTTATATGCACCAGTACGACTGCTATAAGGATATTTATATGTTGAACATCGAAGAGTATGTCGAGTTAGTGGTTAATGTTTTTCTATTATATATTTTTTTGTTTAGATAACCGTTTTTATAGGACAGTTGCTCGCCTGGCAATAGTAACCGAAATTGGGCCTATTTTTTTTTCTTGAAATTTATCTGATTTGATGACTATTCTTGATCTATTCCTTAATATCATAAACATTCGTACAAAATTGGTGAACATATACGTAAAATATATCGAAAAAATACCGTTCACCAGAGTTGTTATACTTTGTTTTGTCACGTCGCGTCGATCGAAAAACTGATTGAATATGTATATTTTGTCTTCGTATTTACAAATGTTATCTATCTAGTTCGGTGTTTTATCCTCACTGCTCACGTAAGTCTATTTACAAACGAAGTATGCCCAAATTATGTAATAGGAACAATAATTTATAAATATAATAAAATTCTGAGTCGAATCTGTATATTAAATATTTTTTGGAAAAACTGTTTGAAATAGTCGTTATTATCGACACAGAGGCTGAATCTTTAGTTTTTAGAATTTTTGTCTGACTGGGAACGCCTGGCGAGAAAACCACTGGACAGATTTTGATGAAATTTGGTATTATTAGATATTATGGATGATAGCTGGTTATCCGGGTCAACATATAGGATATTTTTTTACTGCAAAAAAATATCTCATCTCTGAGAAATGTATACTAAATGTTAAAGCGTAACTAGGGACGAACCCGAGCGGAGCGAGGGTGAGTCGTTAGTTGATTAATAAAGTAGAAAAGATTTTAATTTTAGTATAGCATGACTCTTTTCATGATCTTTCTTAATGTAACATAAAAAAATAGGTATGAGGAAAAATAATTTTGTCTCATCTAGTAATTTCCGCCAAGAGAAGCATTCAGCTTCTGAAATAAGAGAAGAGGTTCAAATGCATTACGATGAGAAACAAGACTTGATCTGGCGTCTTCCACAATACATTAATATTGGGCCGTTCGCTATCAACGTTGATACATTGAAGGTAACTTTTATCTATACAAATAAATAAAATTGTAGTGTCTGTTTGTATGTCAAAATATACAGTACCTTTAAAAAATTTATCTCTCTGTCTCTCTGTCTGTTTGTTTGTTTCGGCTAATCTCAGAAACGACTATACCGAGTTTGACGGGACTTTCACTGGTGATGTTCTCCTAGCCGATTCCAGCTACAGCGGCCAATCTCATTGAAACTAGCCAACTGCGCAGGAGATATTATAGTGCAGCGTGTGTACGCGCAGACACAACGTGCACTCTCTATTCCTGTCACTCTCATACTCTGGTGGGACGACCACTCGACACGACCAGTGAGAGTTAAAGCGCAGGACCGACGGCTTTACGTGCTTTCCTAGGCACGGGGGTGAAACACCGCCAATTTCCCAACTCCGGGTTGTTACTGAGACTTACTATACAGAAAGACTCAATAACCAAACTTGGCCCGACCCGGGACTCGAACTCAGGACCTCCGAGTGTGCAACCGTACATGCTAGCCACTACACCACCGAGGCAGTTGATTTCACTGGTAGATGGCTAATGTTAGAAGGAGTAACTTAGGCTACTTTTATTTAAGAAAAAGAATTAGGGTTCCGCGCAAAAAATTAAAGTCCATGAAATTCTAAATAAATCCGTGTTATATACATACAGAAGGACAGACAAAGATATTCTTGTTTTGTCCAACAAAATTCAATACATAATTTTGTCTCTCTTATAGTTTTATCTATGTGTAGATGAAATGAAATCCAGGTCACAGGTTTGAGCTTACATGTACATCTTAATTTAGTTTGAAACTTAGTGATTCTTAGCTAATGCTACATATGTATGAATTACGAAAAGCTTAAGCTTAAACTCAATTTATTTAAATTAAATTTACACTACACTACTTTACTTACTTGCATTTACTGTACTCATACAATACGAAATATTCATTTAGTGAGTCCCAGAAATTTTTACGTCAAGAGATTTTCACTTCAACAAAATTTTCGAAAATTATCTAACATTGATAATTTAGCAGCAGATGTTGTTCTTTTCTTAACAGAATATAAAAACTAGCTTTTGCCTTCGACTTTACTCGCGTAGTTTTTTTATGTACGTATTAAATTGCTAGGTTCCTAAGGCTCGTAATATGATGATAGGTAAATTTCATCCAAATCCGTTCAGGCGTTTCAGCGAGAAATACTAACAAACATACACAAACATATACAAACTTTCGTATTTATAGTAGTATGTAATCTGATTAAAAATATATGTATATATATTTAGCAAATGCTGGTAACAAAAAGATCGGACATAATTAAAGCCTTATTGACAATGTGGGCGGAAGAAGTACGACAAGTGGTGGAAGATGTGATTCAAGCGTACAAGAATATTATGAGAAAATTAGGGGAAAAACCCAACACTATCGAGCATGTGTTTGAAATTCGTGAATGGATGGAATCTATACCGTTCGCGTTGAAAACTCAGGAGGATATTATGAAGAAAGTTCATACGGTAAGTGCGTAAATTGCTTTTAACCGAGTTCGAAAAGAAGGTAGTCTACATCTACACTAATATTATAAAAGGAAAGGTTTGTATTTATGTATGTTTGTAACGAATAAACTCAAACACTATTGAACCGATTTAGATGAAAGTTGGTAAGAAGATAGTTTGAGACTCTGGAAAGGATATAGGATATTTTTTAATCCGAAAATCATCCCTTAAGGGGGTGAATATGGAGATTAAAGTTTGTATGGGGAATCAACCTAGGAGCGAACCCGAGCGAAGCTAGGTCGAGTCGCTGGTACTCAATAAAATGGTATATTCTCGATTGATTGCGAATCGACATCCATTATTTATTTTAATCAATAAGTTTTTGTTTTAAGATTGGTTCAATATAAAATTGAAAAACAATCGACTGAGACTGGAGTAATTAATTTTAAGTGGTTTTAAAGTCTGTTTCTTTTTAATTTAAAAATAACTATTATAATTAAAGGAACATTTTTAATTAAATAAATATATATAATGTTTGTGCATATGCTTGTGTATACAGCAGTCATAAAAATTATGTATATTACACAACTAGCGAATCACTTTTGCGTCGCTCGGATTCGTCTCTAGATGATTCTTTAAATTAACATAACTTTTTTTTTATTTATGAACATATTGAAATAAAACAAATAGGTACTAAATGCTTGTGAAGCTTACCACAATACAATAATGAAAACCGCATTCAAATTAGTTAAGCCTTCTCTGAGATTAGCATGCATAAACACACAGACAAACCGACAAAATTCTAAAAATCATTGTTTTGTATTCTATTGCATAATTCTATTGCATTAACAGTTTTTCTCAAATATTACATTGCACATATAACACAGCGATATATATATATATATATATATATATATATATATATATATATATATGTTTCCCGTGGGAAAGAGATAATCTCCCGCGGTAAAAAGTAACCTATGTCACTCTCCAGCCCTCCAACTATCTTCACACAAAAAACAACAATCCGCCAAGCCGTTTCGACGTGAAAGAAAGACAGACAGACAAGGAAACAAACAAACAAACAAACAAACAAACACACTTTCACATTTATAATATTAGTATGGATAGTAAAAGGAATAAGAAGTAATATATAGTAATATTTTCAATTATAAATAATCTTACAGGATTACGAAGTTCTCGATGTGTTCTTTACTCCACTTGAACATGATGATTTCAAGGCGCTGTGGGAAGCTATAGGATGGCCACTGAATATTACAAAGCAGGTAAGGTATACATTGTACATTCTATTATATTCGAAGGCAATATTATTCTAAATTTTATACTATTCCATTTAATCTATACAGATAAATAAATTTTAAGTGTATTTTTGTAATTAAGACGTGAAAACTTTACTAAATGCATATGAAATTATGTACGCTACATATAAGAACAACACGATTTTTTTTTAATTTTGTCTGTCTGAATGAAATAAAAATATTTGTACTATTTATTCAATAAAATACAATATATATAATTACTTGCGACTTGGATGGCTTAGGAACGCATAGACGATATATAAAATTATCTTCATACCAAATTTCGTCTAAATCAGTTTAGCGGATTAAGCGTGAAATGGTAACAGACTAACAGATAGAGTTATGTTCGCATTTTATATGTGCATTTAGTATGGAGTATGGCTATCTAGATAAATTATACGTATATATTTATTACGTCATTGTCAAAAATATATGTATGTGTAAATACAAAGGTGGATGCAACAACGGACTTCCTAGAAGAAGAACAAGAAAAGTTTTGGAAGTTGCATCAACAAGATGAACAAACACTTTTCGATAAGATTGATATGTTCACTGCACAATGTATGGCGCTCACGTTGCAAAATGATTTTGCTAAAGTAAGCCATTTTCTCTATTTGTGATTTGTATGTTTGTGCTTTTTGAACGTAATTTCTAACTAATAAATAATTTGGATAAGTGAGATAATACTTTTCTATTCGAATTTGGTTTGAAAATTGGATATTGATACAATTATCTATATTTTTATTTGCCACAGTTCTTTAATTTTACTCACCATTGTATGCTAAATATATGAGTTTGTGTTGAACAAAATGAATAAAAATTATTAAAATTGCTATAAAGTTAAATTAATCATTTTTCTACTTATATAATAATCATTTCGGCTTACATATCTATCAATAATTAAAAGCAATATAGTAAAAACGACACTTTAAATTTTTTACAACAAGAATCCAGAAAACGTTTAAAAAGTTGTTATTGTCAAATTAAAAAAAATTTGGAACTTTTGTATATTACCTGTTGTTTTACGGTACGTACGTAAAATATAATATCTGGTAAAATGATTTTATAGAACGAAATTTACCTTGGGCATGGTGTGATCGCCTCCACACTATTCTAATTTTAGAGAATTATTGTAATTTATAATTTTATTAAAAAAAAAATTGGACCCGCTGAGTTTGTCACTAGTTCTTCTGGACCGAGACTTTCTGAATTATTTCCAAATTTGTGGTACATTCACGACGCTTAGTAAAAATTGTAATAATTCAACGCTCAATTTTTTTTATTAAATTTAAAAATCTTACACAAGTTTTGAATCAATTTAATATAAACAGATAAAAAATATGATAATTTCAATAGGTGCATGAAATAGCAAATGATATAAAAAAAGCGTGGAAAGGTATGAAAGATGCACAGGAATGGGGTCGTGTGTTGAATCAAAGGCAGAAGCTATTCGGCCAACCTGTGGTGGCTTTTGCCGATCTCAATAGGCTAGTGAAGGAATTCGAACCATACAGGAATTTGTGGGTCACTGCGTCTGGTAATATTTATGAGAATATTTCTATTGATATTAGTTCTTCCGTCTAAAGCAAAAGGGGCATATCCTATATTTTTATTTATCTGTTATAAAACTACATGCAAATTACGTGAAAAGCAATAATTGGTGATTTGAATGAAGGTAATAGTTAAAATATAAAATAATTTACGTATTTTGTTTATTAGTGGTTTCTTAATTCGTTTCAAATTTTACAACTTTTAGATGTGCCATTTTTACTTAAGATGGTTTAATTTTAATGAAAATTTGTTTTTTTTTTATATACTTAATGTTAACATGGCATATAAGGCAATAAGGCAATGTAAAAGTTTATTGTAATTTTAATAAAAAAAATGAAATGTGTGTGCTCAACATACAATACATACAGGTCTTCAAGGTCCTAGATAATTAAAATTTAAGTCTTTAATAAGAATTATTATTACTAAATCAAATTGACAGATTTCCTAAAATCACGCGAAGTTTGGTTCGACAATCCACTAATCTATGTAGACGCAGACGCCATAGAACCCGCTATCAATGAATATTATAAAACCATTGTTAAATGCATCAGAGTGTTCGCTGATTTGCCTAAAGTGCAGCAAGTTGCTTTGACGATACGGGTCAGTTTGTTTTAATCTTCTTATTTATCCTTATGTACTATCTCAGATTTACGCGAATATTTGACATTTTAAATATCAAATATATAAATATCTTTTCGGATTTTTTTGCGGATTTATTTTAATTTTTGTTTCTCGATGTTTTGAATGTTTTACATCAATCATGGTCACGGGAGAGACATGATAGCTGTAAAGTATTCGAAAAGTTTTTTTTTCAATAGTAAAGCAGTTAGTGAATATATCTTAGCTTAGCTTTCCCCATATTTTTTAATTCATCTTGATTTCCACTATATGCCTTAATTCATTTTTATAAAGAGTTTCAAATTAAAAACCTCTATTCCCTACGTACGTGTGTCATTTTTGACTATTTTCGAAAAATATAATAGCATTATATAATTTGGTTTTTCCCTAAACATTTAAACCCTAGAAAATGTAAAATAGTATCATATTTTGATAGCAATAAAATAATTTAAAACAATTGTAGGACGACATGGATGAATTTAGACCACTAATACCAGTCATACAAGCGGTAAGGAATCCCGGTATGAAAGATCGACATTGGAATGAGTTTATGGAAAGAGCAGGTAAAAATTGCTTTAGTTTTTTTTAATTGTACTTTTTTTATACAGTTAAAATTATTTTTATATGCATAAAATAAAAGCTGCCAGCCGATGCAAAGTAAATCTAATATATTTCGATATGTAAAACACATATTTACCTATTAGATATCTTAAAATATTATCGGCTGGCACCAACTTCGAAAATATCGGATTAGGTATCAATTCTAATGAAAACCTTCGTTTAGTTATTTTTTTACATTTTAGTGTCTGGAAGTCATTTTTTTTAGATTTTATTATTTAAAGTTTTATATACAAAAGTATACATATATTCGTTTTTTCTGAAGTTTAATTAAATATTTGTGTCTCAACAGGCATAGCAGTAACAATGAATGAAAAGCAAACATTTGCGATGTGTCTAAAGCAAGGCGTGGCCGAGCACGCGGAAATGATCGCTGAAATAGACGAGTTGGCGAGCAAAGAGTACGTCATAGAGCAGTCCTTGGACAAGATGTTGAACGATTGGGCGTCTAAGACTATGGAGGTTTCACCGTATAAAGCTACTGGTTAGCTATTTTTTTTTTGTTAAATTATGTTTCTAAAGTTTGCGTAATTTTTTAACTTTGTTAAATTTTTGCACAACCAATAAACTCCTGTTTTTTGGATATAGTTGGCAACTAACTAGCAATAATAATATTTGTTTAGTTTTTTCAAAGAATATGTCAATTGTAAAATTTTCACAATTTTATTAGGTACTTTTCTTCTACAATAATTTTATAAAGAGGAAAAATTTGTATTTTTGTATGTTTGTAACGAATAAACTCAAAGACTACTAAACCGATTTAGAAATTTGGTAAGAAGATATGTTTGAGACCCTGGGAAGGACATAGGATATTTTTTATTCCGGAAATCATCCCTTAAGAGGGTGAAGATGAAAGTTTGTATGGGGACTCAATCTAAGGACGAACAGAGCGACGCGAGGGTGAGTCACTAGTATACTATAGATTAGGTGATAAAAAATAAAATAAGCACAACACAATCTCATTTGTACTTTTAAATAATTGAAAGAGTAAGACTAATAGCGATTAATAATACCATAAAAATTACAGGTACATTTATAATGAAAATAGCAGATGAAACGCTACAATTGTTAGATGAACATCTTCTCATGACGCAACAACTCGGCTTCAGTCCGTTTAAAGCTGCTTTTGAACTGCGCATACAAGAGTGGGACGATAGGTTGAGACTTACACAGAAAGTGGTCGACGAATGGATTGAAACACAGAAGTAAATGTCATGTTTTTGTATATTATTTAAATCGAAAATGAAAATAGTAAGGTTATTTGAGTTGATGTTTAAAAAAAATGTACGCTTAACAGTAGATGCGAAGGGCCTGGATTCGAGTCCCGGGTCGAGCTAAATATAGTCATTAGGTTTTACTGTCAAGGAATTCTCAAATTGAGAAATGGACGGTGACATGACTCGGAGAGTACGTACGGTAAAACTGTCGTTGTCGGTGCCACGCGTATAATAAATGAGCAAATCTTATATGTATATAAATAGAGACGTTTGCTCTAACGATTTGGATCAAATTTTGTATTTAGATAAGGTTTTGTTTTTTTTTATCTTTTCTAAAAAAAAAGATTTTTTATCTTTTTTCCGAAAAATGACGAGCCAGGCTTGGTCATTTTATTTTAAATTCGACTTATATTTATTGTTGTTGAAAGCAAACATTTTTCAAAAAAAAAAATTATTTGTCGTTTTCCTCGTGAATCATTTTCTTAATACTATTTGTTAGAGATGATTCGTAATCGAAGAATCAAGTAACACTGCCAATCAATAAACGTTACGGCTACTAGCTATGAAATCTCCCTTTTGAAGGGAGCCAAATTGAATGACACTAAGTTATATTCTATTCATGCTCATTTTTCCTTAAAATGTAACACAATTTAAGGTTATGTCAATTTTCTGTTGACAGCTGTAGCTTTGTATTTCAATATTCATTTCATAATTTGTCACTCAAAATTATAGTAACTGGATGCTTTTTTGATGTGAAACTTGTTTAAAATCGCTGTGATTTGAAACTTAATGAAACGGAAATGCGATACATAAAAAGAGACAAACACATAAATACGAGTATATAGGATTAAGCCGGCGAGAGAATGAGATAGAATACATTGCCAAATGCTGCTGCCAAATGCAGCTGTTGCCATGGTAACCGCTGTTATTATCTGACAAATATATAATATTATATTCTTTCCGTATATATATGATATTCTATAAATATATGAGTGTAATATGCCTAATATGCTTCATTTAATTATTGATTTATTTTAATTTAATTGCGCTATTCGCCAGACTCGTCAGAAGTTTTACTTCAACCGCGCATAAAGGTTACACGAGCCCATTTTTTTTGTAAAATCTTGTTTTATCGAAAAACGTTGCGTTTTTTTGTTCAGAAAAGACACCTATATAGTTAAATTTAAAAAGCTAAGCCTTGTGGAAATATAAAGTTTTATCCAAAACGTTAAAGCAGTCCTCAAGATACAAGAAATAAATTTATATATATAATTAAAATATACAAGAATTGCTCATTTAATAATATCAGATTATACAAATATAATATCGTACCAGTATATTGACATTAAGTGAATTTTTATTTAAACAATATGAATATAAGTAATGTTTTATGTATTAATGTATGACGACACGTTTGGCTCAGTTTGTAGTGTATTTGCTGTGCCAGCAGCATTTATATTTATAATATTATGTATCTATTTAAAGTTATATATGTGTAGTGTATCAACTATCTGGTATCCATAACACAAGCCTCGTAGCTTACCATGGAACTAGATGGTGATGTGTGTTAATGTCCCAATATATATGTATATTTAATCATGAAAAACATGTGTTTTAGAGAATGGATGTATTTAGAACCAATATTCACGTCTGAAGATATATCTCGACAACTTCCTCTAGAAGCTAAGAAATATGGAACTATGGAGAGAATTTGGAGAAGAATCATGTCGTCTGCAGCCGCTTGCCCGAAGGTATGAATTTTAAATATTGCTTCTACCTATATCTGTATTTCTTATATCTATTTTGATATATTTTTGCTCTTATAACTTATTAACATTAGGTACTGTTATTCTTATGGAAATGCAAGTTGTTTAAATAAAAAAATTATGATGACGCGATATTTACATAGTGTACTTACTACGGTGCTTGTAAGAGTGCCGAAACATCGAGAACTTAAAATGAAAACGTAAAACATAACAAATATCCTGGTTTCCCACGGTACTTTTTAGATTAACTCTCGAATATTTGACATTTTAAATAAAACTCTATAAATCTTTTTGGATTTTTTCCGCATTTATTTAGATTTTTGGTTCCCGACATTTCGAATATTTTACAGCAATCATGGTTCTCATAATCAAGGTTGTTGTTGATGTTGAAATATACGTATAAATTCCTCTTTAAATTATTCGAATCGGATTTTTGTTTAGGTTTATTACGTAAAACATATCTAGGGCAGATCCAAGTGAAGTGAAACATGTCTAGTATTAAAAATGTAAAAAAATAGCTTATTAGAAAATTCGAAATCATTTTGAGCTTTTAAAAGTTTTACTTGTCAAAACAAGACTGGAATAGGAATAATAAGATTTTATTATCAAATATTAAGGCGATCTGACGTGACCTTCCATTTTGATTAGCCCTTCAAAATCAACAATATTATTTATTATTAAGAGATTTTCATCTTGAATTACTCTCTTTTGTAGCTTTTACCTCAAATTATAGACATCAGAATAAATTTCAACATTAATTTGCTCATAATTCTAAGATATTTGTCTGGGAATTTCCATAATATAGAATCCATATTATCCATACTAATATTATAAATGGGAAAGTCTGTTTGTTTGTTTTTCTTTCATTTCGAAGCAGACTGGCGGATTAGCGTGATTTTTTGATTGGAGATAGTTGGAGGGCTGGAGAGTGACATAGGCTACTTTTTACCGGGGGAGATGTTTTTTCTTAGCTTGGGGGTAGAATATTATATAATGTATTTCATAAAACAAAATTTTTTTTGAAAAAAAAAAATACATATTAAAACGTAACTAGGGACGTACCCGAGTAAAGCAAGGATGAATTGCTAGTTTAACATTATTCGTCTTAGATAATGGTGATATGTCCGGACAGTCGTCTCTTGGACAGTTTGGTGGAAGCAAGACATTTGCTAGCGGTAGTGTCACGCGGTCTAAACGAATATATGGAGCTGAAGAGATTGAGGTTTCCAAGATTCTTCTTCCTTAGTGATGACGAGCTTTTGGAGATACTTTCTCAGTCCAGGAATCCAAGAGCGGTTCAACCTCATCTCAGGAAATGCTTTGAGAATATAGCTAAGGTACGGTATTTATTATTAAGTTGTATAGGACTTTACAATCACCAGATAAATGTTAGCCATTAAATAAATAATGATCGAGCTAAATCCAAAAATGTATCGCGATTGGTAACAAATTAAAGTCTTCATTTGGTATTGCTTAAAGACATAGTTTATTGAAATTAATTTGTATTTTTTTACAAGGTAATTGCAAAACTTTACGTAATTAGCGTCGACTTGGAGGCCGCTCTCTAATATTTAATTTTTTGATTTATTTAAAAAATATATACTTTATTTGAGTATAAGATCTACTTTTTTCCTGCGTATATATAAATGTATGCAATATATTCGCCAATCGTTTATTATTAAAAAAAAATATTTTTATTTTATTTTAGGACAGTCTTTAAGGGTAACTTAAGAACTTTAAATGATTTCAAAATTAATTTAATGTTTTAGTTTTAAAAAAAATACTATTTAGTTTTATCTCATAGTAAGTTTATTCATAGAACTTTATTTCTTTTTGGGTCTTAGACTGATTAATAAGTCTTAGATAGTGAAATACGTGTATTATCTCGCTCCAGTACCCAATATGTTAAAAGTGCTACAATTTTATGGCACTAATTTATCTCTTTAGGTAAGCTTATGTATATTATTAATTTAATTTATTGTTATTGTAAAATGGCAAAATGTAGCTAATTAAGTAAACATTAATTAAAATTTACAAGAGATTTCTTGGTTTGTTTCACACCACTTTCATGTTATATCAAGGATCCTGAGACGTACGTGAGGTTCTTGACCACGAACTAATACAATGTCCGTCGTACTATGCCATTCTTCGTGACATTAGCGAAGTAAATTATCTCAATGTGCGCTCTTAAAAATCATAAAATAAAGAATTTAATCTAACGACTGGAGCGTGCTCAAAAAGTAGCTAAAATCATAAGTGCCTATATGCAAATTTACACGTTTGAAAATAGTTCTCTTAAACTTAGTAAAGTAAATCTGTTTGAAATCTCTTTTACGTTTAATTTTAGGTAACATTTGAGCCGGACTTGAAAATAACTCAAATGCACTCAAGTGAAGGTGAAATCGTTGAGTTGAAATACAAATTCTATCCGAGCTCTAACGTAGAGCAGTGGCTGCTTTTGTTGGAGGATACTATGAAGCATTCCAGTTAGTTATGTTATAAATTTGTTACTTTAATGATGCTTTCTATACAGTTCATTTTAGTTTACAGCTTTTTAAATGGATGGAAGGAATTACGGATTCGTATGGGAGTAAGATGGAAGAGTAAGAATGGGACATGAGTAAAGTTAGAATTTTTTACCGTTATTCGAACGTTTAATAATTGTTTTACAAAGAAATGATGAGAAAATAACATATTATACAGTAATAGTATTGAGTTGTGAGTAAGAAAACGCTCATACATTTATATAAATAAAAATGGATCATCGAAATGTATGAACGCGCGCATAGCATCCGATCGACTGCACCAAATTGGATAATGCTTTTTTTGTGTTTGTTATTGTCAGGACAAGTTTTGTATAGAAGAAAATGAAAAGTTTTTTTTTTTTACTAAAATAAGTTTTTTTAAATCTCTTGATATGAAAAGAGTGTGAGTGAAATAGTATTTATCCTGGAAATCATCCCTAAAGGGGATGAGAATGGAGATGAAAGTTTGTATGGAGAAGCAAGCTAGATGAATTGATTCTTAAAAGAACAATAGAACTTTAAAAAAATGTAATTCTCCAATTGTTGAAGAATAGATATAAAAATATATAAGAATGATATATTACGTTTCTATATAGCATAGCTTTCTCACAGACTTACATTATAATAATTTAAATAAAAAAGACTTAAAAATGTACGGTTTAAAAATGCTTGTAAAATTTTACTTTGATTTTTGAAAGAATTTTTATTATTTCAATACAATCTTCAAAATTCTTCTGTGATGATTGTAGAATGACATAGGATGGCCTAGGTTCGAGTTGCAGGTCAGACCAAATTCAGTTATCGAGTTTTTTGTCAAAAATTCTATTTCTATAATAATAATCTATAATAATATATCTAATAATATATCTATAATAATAATTCTATTCCCGGAGTCGATAAGTTAGCGGTATTGCACCCTCGTGCTCTGCCTCGAGCACGCAAAGCCGTCGTTCTCACATCTTAACTCATACTGATCGTGTCGAGTATTCGTCCCACCAGAATATGAGAGTAACAGTGCACAATAATATCTCCTAGTTAGAAAGTCAGATTAAGTGAGATTGGCAGCCGTGACCAAAATCGGTCAAGAGTATTTTAGATTAAGGAATTCAAATTCTAGGTGATTACCATTATAATAATTATTTTAAATCGACAATTATACTCTCATTGGAAACAATCGTCTTCTCCCAGTCCGTCTAACATTAGTGGCGGCTATGGAAGAGTTATGGACGATGCCTCGCGCGGAGTGGGTGCTGCGCTGGCCGGGACAGGCGGTGCTCGCGGGCTCGCAGACCGCGTGGACGGCGGGCGTCGAGCAAGCCATCGTTGACTACAGGCTGGACTTGTACTTTGAAGAAATGTTGTCGCAGGTAAATTGTTGAATATTGGGGATTGGTATATTTATAACTATACTATCTATACTAATATTATAAAGAGGTAAAGTTTGTGAGATTGTGAAGTTGAAGGGAGTGAATCTCTGGGTCTACTGAATCGATTCAGATGAAATTTGGTAAGAAGTTAGCTTGAGACCCTGGGAAGGACATAAGATTTTTTTATTCCGGAAATCATTTCTTAAGGGGGTGAAAATTGGGTGAAACTTTGTATTGGGAAGCAAGCTATTCTATTATTTTATTCTGATGTTGAAGTGTGTTTGCTTTTCCTATTGTTATAGATGTGATAGGTAATTTGATAAACTTGGATAGTTATGAAATTCTTGGTTTTGGATCATTTTGAAAAACGTAAAAGTTTGGAATAAATGTCTTTAATAAGTGTTCCGTAGCTCCCAAACGGATGAACCGATTTTGATTTAGTTTTTTTTTTGAAACGTGAATTAGTCGGGAGTGTTCTTAGCTATTTTTCATTCAATTTGGTTGAATTATTTTTGACTGTCAGAGGTTTTTTCAAAATTTTTAATTTTTAATTTTTAAGTATTTTTCCATACAACATCATGACACATGTATGTATGTATTGCCTATATTTTGTGTCTAATAGAGTTCTTCAATAAACATCTTTTTTTTTCTAGTTGGATAGTCTACGGGCATTGGTCAAAGGGGAATTGACGTTTTTCCAAAGAGAAGTTCTGTGTGCGCTAATAGTTATAGAAGTGCACGCGCGAGACGTGACAAGAACTCTTGTAGACGAGAATGTGAAGAATATCAGTGATTTCCAATGGATCTGTCAGTTGAGGTATATAGCTTTTTTAATAATTTTGGCTGAATAATTTCATTTGCTTAGTGCTTTTTTATCGAATAATATTTTACCTTATGAGCTGGTTAGATGAAAGTTCTAAAATAGTTACTGGTTAGTTAATTATAATTATATATATTATGAATTTTTTTACATATTTTATTTCGTATATCTCGGAAACGGCTGTAATGATTTGGATAAAATTTATATTTAGATACGTATCAAATTGCTTTTTCAGTTTATTTATATAGCTGTGTTTTCTAAACGTTTTTTTTTTCTGATAAAACACGTTTTTACAAAAATCGAATCGAAAATCGTTCGCCCAGAAACTTAATTTATAATTATGGAGCACAATTGTTTCACTTTTATGTTTCAATTTAACCTTTACATTAACAACCTAACAAGATAACCTATCTTATAATTATTACAAGTATCCCTGAGTATAACGTTTTTAAACTTACGAATATTTTTAATTGTTAGTTTCTCTAAAATATATTTCTTTTAATACTTTCTTAGATTTACGCGAATACTTGACATTTTAAATATATATAAAAATGAATCGCTGAATGTGTTGGTAAGCGCAAATCTCGAGAGCAGCTGAACCGATTTTGCTAATTCTTTTTTTAGAATATTCCTTGATCTACGAGGATGGTTCTTACGGAAAGAAATATTTAAAACATTGCCTGAAAAAGTCTAAAAACAACACTTCTATACTCCCATACAAAAGATTCTTAATAATACTTAAAAGTCAATTTGAACTTTAATACCATACCATAAAGTTTAAGTGTTGGTAGAGAGGTTACGGGAAGGCAAAACAATTGAGTGACGTTAATATCGTATAAATATTAATGTCAATATTTGTCAATATTATTAACAAAAAAAAATAAAATTTATATGGTTAACGCTGGCTAATATCTATTTATATCTATTCAAAACGTACCTAGCGACGAACCCGAGCGAAGCGAGGGTGAGCCGCTAGTTTTAAATAAAACTATCTTTTCGGATCACAGGTCTCACCCCTGACCATGATTGCTGTAAAACATTCGAAACGTCGGGAACCAAAAATGAAAATAAATCCGCGAAAAAACCCGATAAGATAGTTTTATTTAAAATATATTTCTTTCAATTTTATAACGTAGATAAGAACGTGCTAATTATTATTTAATTCTAATTATAGTCTGTAGACTAATAGGTATTTAGTTTTGGTTTGTAACAACGCGGTTTACCTTGATTGGACCGAGAAATTCGATTGATAGCCGGACGGTATACAACTGTTGTGGTCTACTTTGCCGTCTTGGACACAGAAAACCTCAAATCTATACGGGGGTTGCCCGTAATAGGCAAAATTTATTGTTTCTAATGTTTATATGTTTGTTACTCAATTACGCGTAAACAATTTAACAAATTTGATTGGATTTTATCAACGTTAGTTATTTTCACAACTACCCTTTTAGTTTTAAACATGTCAATAGATGGCGCTGCTCGTGAACGTTAAAGGTGCAAGATAATAATAATATATACAGATAAATAAAATTGAAGTGTCTGTTTGTAATGCCGAAATGAAAGCTTTTTAATAAATGCATATGAAATTATATACGGTAGTTATAAGAAAAGTACAATTTTTAAAATTTTTGTCTACCTATCTGTTTGTTCCGGCTTTGTAATATTTATTTCCCCTATCACATATCTCCTGGTCACACTATAACTTGAGAACTGCTTTAGCGATTTCATTCATATTTTTAAATGTTTTCTAATACATCGTAGAAGGTTCTTAAATTAAAAAAAATAGGAAAATTGCGCAGCAACGTAGAAAATTTAAGAAAAATGGAGATAGAAATTTTGTATGGGGAATCAACATAGGGACGAACCCGTGCGAAGTGACGCGGAGGGTGAATCGCTAGTAATTAATAATTTTCAAACGAGTGAAGCTGCTAGTGATAACAAAATTATAACATTCATTCGTCATACTCTATTACAGATACTATCAAATAATAAAAGATATGATACCGTTAGAAGAAGATGAATCGCCGGAGATATATCAAGATGAGGAACGCTTAGACACTTCGATGTTTTATCGACAGTTCAGTCAGAATTATTGCGATGTTCGCGCTTTGAATTCCGTTTTCACTTATCAAAATGAATATTTGGGGAATAGGTAAGTGATAATAATAAATAGAATATATGTATTTATTGTATATATGTATAAAATATAATATATGTATTTATTGTATACTGCCTCGGTGGTGTAGTGGCTAGCATGTACGGCTGCACACCCGGAGGTCCTGGGTTCGAGTCCCGGGTCGGGCCAAGTTTAGTTATTGAGTCTTTCTGTATAGTAAGTCTCAGTAACAGCCCGGAGTTGGGAAGTTGGCGATGTTTCAACCCCGTGCCTCGGAGAGCATGTAAAGCCGTCGGTCCTGCGCCTCAACTCTCACCGGTCGTGTCGAGCAGTCGTCCCGCCGGAGTATGAGAGTGACAGGAATAGAGAGTCTTTTTTTTTGGCTAGTCTCCATGAGATTGGCCGCCGTGGCCGGAATCGGTCGGGAGAGAACATATATGTATATACTAATATTACAAAAAAGGAGAGATTGTTTGTTTGAACGCGCTAATCTCAGGAACTGCTAATCCGATTTGAAAAATTCTTTTTGCATTCGATAGCATCATGCTGCTACCCGAGGGAGTTGAGCAGTAATC
Organism: Brenthis ino; assembly: GCA_921882275.1. Classification (NCBI taxonomy): domain Eukaryota; kingdom Metazoa; phylum Arthropoda; class Insecta; order Lepidoptera; family Nymphalidae; genus Brenthis; species Brenthis ino. Next base: position 2,686,781 of record OV170233.1, on the reverse strand, counting down.
ATAAAAATAATGCTTATAATTAATCTATCTTCTATAATAGAGGAATTCTGAAAGAGGTCTCTTGCTATGTACGTATGTAGATGTTACAGTCCAACTCTTTTCCAGTCAAAAGTAGTTCTGACTGGATAAGAGTTTTGACTGTAACATACACAATTTTACATAGCTTAATTAAATACATGATGCGAAAATTGAACTGCTACACTAATTAATATAAGCTCGAAAGTTTGTATTATAATATAAGTTTTTGTGTATGTTGGAGTAACGATACTCCATCACGCTACAATGACTGGACGGGTTTGAACAGAATTTATTTAGAAGATAAAATGGCGAGCAGGAACATATTATATATAAAACATAATATCTTTTTTTACTAATTTTATCGCGGTTTTCACAATATTATTTACAATACAGTTATTTTTAATCGTCAGTGGTCGTCTAGTAATAACTCCATTGACTGATCGTTGCTATTTGACGCTCATGTGCGCTATGCATTTGAAATTTGGCGGCGCTCCCGCGGGGCCCGCCGGCACCGGCAAGACTGAGACCACTAAGGTATTTTAAATAGTACATTATAATACTTTCTTAGATTTACACAAAGCTTTTTTCTGTTTTTTGAACTACTGCTATAGCAATTTTTTCATTTTTTTTTTCTTGACTGTAAGTTTTAGTTTTTTTGTTTTAATCTGTTGCTTTGAAAGACTTACTAGCGCTTATTTATTATCAAAAGTAGTTAAACACAAAAGTCTAATTATTTTTTCTTTTTATTTATAATAAAAAGGGAAATTGGACCCAGTTATGCAAAAAACAGTCATGTGCGTAAAAGTACCAACAGAGTTATAAGCATTTTATTATTAAAAAGAAAGTAATATAAAAAATAAACAATACTTATATAAATATTGTTCAATTTTAATATAACCAGAAAAACAAAACATAACCCAAGTGCAACTATCGACAGAAAAATGCTTATAACTCTGTTGGTACTTTTACGCACATGGCTGTTTTTTGCATAACTGGGTCCAATTATAACAAGACAATATGTGTATCATAAACTATATTATTCTATTTTTTTTTATCAACAAAGGATTTTTTATTTCCCTCTTTTATATATTTTCATGCTAGCTCTTATTTTAGAGCTATTTATGTAAATCGCATTTTCCTTTTGTTCAATTTTATTATATTACAATTATTTATTTATAACTTAATTATATTTCTATTAGATACAACATAGATATTAATTGATATATTAATTCTAGGATCTCGCGAAAGCATTGGCCGTGCAATGTGTAGTGTTCAACTGTTCAGACCAACTCGACTTTATGGCAATGGGCAAATTCTTCAAAGGGCTTGCGGCGTAAGTTAAAATAAAACATTAACATGAAATAAAAATGTTAATATATACAAAGTACGTCTAAATAGGGTCTAATATTATTTTCTTAAATCAATAAAATAATTGAATTTTTATCAATTATTTCAAGGTCACGCTTTCAAAGGTCAAAGGTATTTTTTTATTAATTAGGTTTTCTCAGACATCACCGTGTTTTTCTTCACCATAAGACGGGTGATCATCATGATGGAAATGATTCGCACATGAGATGATGATGATGATCAGATGTGCGAGATCTGGGATTCGAACCCGGTTCATATGGTCTCGTAAGTGATCCCAGTACCACTCAGCTACCAAATCTTAATTTACTTCAATTATATTGAACGAATTTTATATTGAACACACATAAATATGGTTATTACAGTCTAGTTGACTAAAATAATCAAAAAGCTGGCCCTCGTTCCTTTTTACGTCTTTCGACGAGAAAATTCTAAAACCTATACGTTTAGGTTTAGCTAGCGGACAAACAATAACAAATCTATCCCACGGGAACTCTTTATTTTCCGGGATAAAAAGTATTTAAAATGTTGACCGGGGATGTAAGGTATCACCATGCAAAATTTTGTTTAAATCGGTCCAACAATTTCGGAGATTAGCCCGTACAAACAGACAAACAGACAGAGAAACAAAAAATTGGAAAAAATCTGGATTTGTTTTATTTCTCTTCTTACATCCCCCTGACTCGGTTTTTAGCATTTTTTTTTCTATGTACAGACATTCGACCTCTACAGTTTTATTATATGTATAGGTTACAGTTCAAACGTCCTCCAAACACAAAGTTTTTCACAATATCAAATCTCTATACACGACTGTTATTCCATTTATTCGTTTATTAGTTATTATTAAATTAAATTACTATTTCATACAAATTTTAATTATATCAGATCTGGCGCGTGGGCATGTTTTGACGAATTCAATAGAATTGATATCGAAGTTCTATCAGTTGTTGCTCAGCAGGTAATTTGTTTTGAAATCTCCTCAAATCTTACTCTTAATGATATTTATCATTATCTTAAGATATTAAAAGGACTTCATTTACTTTAAACTAGAGACTTACTCTCGCTTAGCTCGGGCGCGTCCGTCGTTTTAATGTTTTTTCGCGGAACCCTAATTCTTTATCTAAAATAAAAGTAGCCTAAGTTACTCCTTATAACATCAGCTATCTGCCAGTGAAAGTCCCGTCAAAATCAGTCCAGCCGTTTCGCAGATTAGCCGGAACAAACAGACAGACAGACAAAAACTGTACCGTATATAATTTCATATGCATTTATGAAAAAGCTGTTATTTTGACTTAACAAACAGACAGTTCAATTTTATTTATCTACATATATATCTACAGTAAATAATTCACAAATTCACATTCTTTTTAACAAGTGAAAACTCTGTCTTTAGAAAACCAGGTAATGATGGATTTCAATAACTTTTCTTTTGCTGGGTTTCCTTACTAAGAATTTTTCGTTATTTTTATGTAGATGTATATAGATATGTGAATTCTATCTTTAGTAAGAACAACTTCAGATAGGTTATTGAAAAGCGCCGGAAGTTTGATTTAGATGCAAGTTTCCTTGCGATGTTTTCCTTTACGTTTGGCTCAGTTTGTATGTACTACCCTACTCTACTTGCTGTGCCAGCGGTCGCGGATTCGAGTCCCACTGGGGGTATTCATTTGTGTGATGAGCACGAATGTTTGTACTCCAGTCATGGGTGTTTATATTTAAAATATGTATCCCGCAATAAAAAGTATCCTATATCTTGACCCGGATAACCAAATATCACCATAACAAATTTCATCAAAATCCATTCAATGGTTTTTTCCTGGTGTGTTTCCAGACAAGCAGACAGACAAAATTTTTAAAAACACTACATTCGGCCTCTGTATCGATAATATTGACTATTTCAATAAGATTTTCCAAAAAAATATTTAATGCACAGATTCGGCTCAGTTAGAATTTTATTATATGTATAGATTATCATTAAAAATAAATATCCCACAAAAGGCTAAAATTTAGATTTGTAAAATTATCTGGTCAGTTATAAACTTTTATGCGTTCGGCATTTGCAAATTATGCCCGACCCAAATGTTTCTGAACCTTCAAAATTGATATTAATAATAACTAAAGCGGTTTACGTGACCTCTTAGTTCGGTAAGTTGTTACATTGTGTCACTAGTTGGTCACCCATCAAAATTTATGTTATCACAAGCATTGCCCGCGGCTCCGCCCGCGTTCAAATGACCAAAAGCCAAATTCTTGGGTTTTACATATTTATATACTCCTACAATGTAGTTTTTGTATATTTTCTTAGAAATGAGAAAATGTATATTTTCTTAGAAAAAGTATTCTATATGTTGACCCGGATAACCACCTATCATCATACCAAATATCATCAAAATCTATCCAGTGGTTTCTCGTGATGCGTTCCCAGACAGACAGACAGACTAGGGATGAACCCGTGCAGAGCGAGGGTGAGTCGCTAATTATATTATAATTTTGAAATGTTTCTTTTATTTCCCACAGGTTGTGACGATTCAAAAGGCTCAAATAGCACGCCAAGAGAAGTTTATGTTTGAAGGTTGCGAACTGCCTTTGAAGGCTTCCTGTTCGGTGTTCATTACAATGAATCCAGGATATGCGGGTATTCATTATGTTTTACTTTAAATTTATATTTATGTTAAAAGTTGAACTGTCTCTTGGCCCGGCTTTCTAGGCCGCGTGTTATGGGTTTAATTTGCACATGCGGTTTTTACATTTTTGTTATGGTTATTATTTATGGTTGTTGTGGTTGTTTTGTCAATTTGATAGATAAATAATCTAAATGCAAAATTTGCTTCCAAATACAAATTGGAGTGAGATTTCTTTATACAAACCATTCATTTAACATATTTTCTTAATAAAATATTCTATATTGCCTAAAGCTACACTGTACTTTGTTGTTTTTATGATGATAGTAATTGTAAATTATGATTTTCTACTAAGTACTAACTTATTTATATTTACGTATAATGCATATCATGAGATTTAACCATTATGAACACACATAATCGATTTATTTTCCCATTGTTTAGGTCGTACAGAGCTACCAGATAATTTAAAAGCTCTATTTCGACCAATAGCCATGATGGTGCCGGATTACGCGTTAATTGCCGAAATATCGCTGTTCTCGTATGGTTTCTATGAGGCTAAGATTTTAGCTGGAAAAATTACAACCACATTTAGACTTAGCTCAGAACAGCTGTCCTCACAAGTAAGTGAAATTTAGTATTAAAATTTAAAATAATATAACAAGATGTTAATTAACTAAATTATTGTATACAATATTATGCAATACTTGCTACTTGCCCTTGCTTTGCTCGGGTGCGTTCTTAGGTGCCTTTTGAATGTATATTATATACAGACAAACGACCAATTTACCGAAAGATATTATAATACAGAATTATTGACGATTAAATGTCAATTCTATTGGTATTAAATACACATTTTACTTAATAATGCCGAAAATAATACCGATTTTTTTTATCTATTTTTGTATAAAAATCTCAGAAATGAAGCTTTGTTTTCATAAAACTTCTGTACTGTAAAATATAACAAATATTGGTGGTTTGAACAAATACGCACTAAGCTGACGACATGTCTGTGATATTAATGAAGTTTCACAAAATTATCTCCTTAGTTCTCAGTCTTTGTTTTGTAGAATTTAATTGATGTATGATTTTTCTTAATGTAAATTATCAGGAGCACTACGACTTTGGTATGAGAGCTGTTAAAACTGTTATATTGGTTGCGGGCAATTTGATTCGTCAGATGCCCGACGGCGATGAGAGGCAAATAGTTTTGCGAGCGCTGCGTGATGTCAATGTACCTAAGTTTTTGGCTGATGATCTCGTGTTATTTAATGGTTAATATATTGTTTTTTTTTTCTGTGGCATTACTTATTGGGGATTGGACCTAGCTTTACTCGGATTCTGTACGTAGGGTCCCAAATAGTAGCCTAGATGTTACCTCAGGTCATATTCTCTGTGTACTGAATTTCATCTAAATCCGTTCAGCCATTTTAGCGTGAAAGATCAACAAACATACATACATTTTTTACCGGTGGTAGGACTCTGTCAAGCCTGAGGAGTCCAACTGGATGGGTACCACCCCCTTATCTAATTCTCCCTTCAAGCAATAATGATTACATTGTTGTGTTCCGGTTTGAAGGATAAGGTAGCCAGCGCATTACAGGCAAGAGGCATATTATCTTAGTCCTCACAGTGACAACGCACCTGCGGTTCTGTGTTTTTGTAACATACAACCTAAGTGCATGAACCGTAGGTGTCATGGGCGACAGGTACCGCTTTCCATCAGGTGGGGTGTCTGTTCGTTTATCACTGAGTACCATAAAAAAACATACAAACTATATGTATGTAGCCCGATTTAGCTCTCAAACATACATAATGCTTTCTTCAATAATTTTAGTTCTCTCTGATCTGCTTCTTACTATGTAACTGACTATGTCATGTTTGACGTTTGATAAACATATCTAAGATATTTAACTCATTCAAATTATCCATGCAAGTAGTTTTAAGTATCTGAATTACCCAAACTATATATTTAATTATATAATCTTTAGTAATACAACAATGTATTTGTTAATTCTAGGTATAATATCAGATCTCTTCCCACGAGTAGAAATCCCAATAGTGGACTACGGTATTATGGAACAGTCTATACGGAATATGTTGATCAAAAAGGGCTATGATGATTTGTACAGTAAGTAATTTGATAAATTAACTAGCTCAGTTGTTCGTTGTACATCTGGAGGTCCTGGGTTTGAGCTTAGTTGTTGAAATTGAGTTACGAAGTTGGCGATGTTTCACCCCAGCGATTGATCTCGCACCGCGAGTGTCGAATTATCGTCTCTATAATATCTCCTGCAGTTGGCTAGTCTAGTCGAGACGACATCTACATCATCATTTTGATAAATATGTATATATGTAATGTTTAACTGCCTCTGTGGTGTAGTGGCTAGCATGTACGGCTGCACACCCGAAGGTCCTGGGTTCGAGTCCCGGGTCGGGCCAAAATTAGTTATTGAGTCTTTCTGTATATTAAGCCTCAGTAACAGCCCAGAGTTGGGAAGATAGCGGTATTTCACCCCCGTGCCTCGGAGAGCACGTAAAGCCGTCGGTCCTGCGCCGACACTCTCACTGGTCGTGTCGAGTGGTCGTCCCACCGGAGTATGAGAGTGACAGGAATAGAGAGTGCACTTGTGTCTGCGCGTACACTTGTGCACTATAATATCTCCTGCGCAGTTGGCTAGTCTCAATGAGACTGGCCGCCGTGGCCGGAATCAGTCAGGAGAACATCATCATATATGTACTAAGTGCGTAAGGTATAATAATTATACTTTACCTACTTAGTTATTTTTACCAGTTTCCAAGTTTTACCAATTTTACCAGTTTTACCAGTGTTACCAATTTAGTATCTTAGTAGGTACTCTACTCAATATATTTGTTTTGCGTGTCAAAAATAGATGATTTCTTGATAATTTTCATGGTTTCTTCTTAATGAAAAGGTTATTATTGTTTTTTTTTATTGTTATTAGTACTTTTCACCTAAAAAAGTACACCAACCAATCTTTAATAATAATTAAGGGTTGATGTACTTTTTTATATAAAAAGTAATTACTTCTATTTACTTCATAGAATCCCAAAACCTTGTTATACACAAACGGCGAGTCGATATCATTTTCATAGATTCATAAACATGAAATTGACAATTAGATTTGGTTTATGGTACCGCCTGTTATATCAAGCTAACTGCTTATTTAGTCTAGTACCTAGTAGGTGTCTAAATATTAACATATTGAGCTTAAATCCTATATAAGGCTCATAAATAATAACTTTTGCCTAATAATTAACATTCTTAAGTAGTAGTGTTTCAAATAAAACTATCTTTTCGGATTTTTTCGCGGATTTATTTTTATTTTTGGTTTGTCAAAAGTCATGTCTGTACTGTAACAAGTATATTTAATGACCTTTGAGGCATCTAAAACCTCAGTCTCTCTCGTGACCATGATTGCTGTAAAGCATTCGGAACGAATTTAAGAAAAATGCGGATAAAATTTTGTATGGGGAATCAACCTACGAAGGGACGAACCCGAGCGAAGCGGCGATGAGTCGCTAGTTATAATATACTTATTTTCTTTGTTATAATCAATGATATTTTGCAGCGTTTATATTTAAAATCATTCAGTTGTACGAGACTACAGTTGTCCGACACGGACTTATGTTGGTGGGGCCTGCTGGAGTCGGTAAGACAAAGGTGTGTAATACTAAAGTATGGTGCCTAGCATACATAACATAAATTATTATTTAGTTGGTAGTTAGTTAGTAGGTTAGTAGTTAGTTTATAATGTATCAGTCTTAATCTTTAGAGGTAGAATAAATCAGAGCGTTATCCAGAGCGGTTGTGTTTCTCCCGAATCTCCCCGCACTCCACACCTCAATACTTACATGAACTTTCTTTATATTCTTTATATACAAAACCGCTACTAATTGCAACACTGTCTCTCTGTAACCTTCACAGTTAAAATTCCGAATTTCTCATGAAGGAAAACATACTTTTTAACACTACATATTTTAAATTACAGTGATAAGGGTATCGCGTGGAATTGGTGTTTGTTCGTGCTAATCTCAGAAACTACTCTGCGGATTTTATACGGTTTTCACTAATAGAAACCTGTTTAGATGCGTTAGAAGATTGTAAATTATTTGACTGTGATACAGAAAATGTAAATTATTGGCAGGTTTAATAGATTTTCCTATTTTTCTTTCAATATTACAATTGTTGTAAAAATATGTAATTTATTTTCATAAATAGTAAGTTTGTAAGGAATCGAGTTTTTTTATAAGCTGTCCGCTTATATGAAATATGATTAATTATGAAAATAAAATTTCTTACTTGTAATATTTAGTGTTACGAAATTCTGCGAGACGCGCTAACAGCAATCAAAGGTAAATTAGCGCCGGACGGGTTCCCCTTCACCACAGTGTACACTTTTGTTGTGAACCCCAAATCCATCACTATGGGGCAGTTGTATGGAGAGTTTGACTTGCAAACTCATGAATGGTAAGTATTCGTATACAGAACACTAGTTGCAATATATAATTTATGGTGAAGGAAACCATCGTGGGGAAACCTGCATGTCTGAGAGAACCTAACAAGTTTTCAAAAGACATGTTTAGTCCACCCGCACTTGGTCAGCGTGGTGGACTGTGACCTGATCCCCCTCGTTTGAAGGGAGGCCCACGCCCAGCAGTGGGACGTTAAAAAAGGGCTGAATTCAGAACGAAAGAAATGTTAATTTAATTTGTATAACACATACATTTTACTTAATAAAGCCGAACATATATATTTTATCTATATACACAAGTACAAAAATCTTAGAAATAAAGGGATGTTAAAAAGGGCTGAATACGGTTGCGATCATAATTCTTTTTATTTTTATATTCCACTGCTGTGCTCTATCACTCCCTCAATTTGAGAGATATTAGGTTATAGACCACCATGCTAGGTAAATGCGGGTTGGTGATTTTAACATTTAAAATCGTTTTTACAATGATTAGGGTCCTCTCAGGCGTGCAATTAATTAAGATATTTTCTTTTGTCGTAATAGTAAATGATAATTGTAATGCAAATGAGTTTTAACTATGTAAATCTAAGAGATTTGACCTGGAGTTTAAGAGCGCTTCACTTGGTTTCTCATGTTTATGGTTACCACTGCTTAAATTATTTTAAATTATTAAAAAAAAAAATTCTGGCAAAAAGTCATATTATGATTATGAAGTGCAATACAACGTCTTGCAAATATTTTACACAAATATGACTTGTAGAGGAACAAATGAAAATAATTTTAATATTTTTATTTTTATTTTCTATTGTACAATTATTATTAGAACTATAAAATTTGATTTATAAATTGTTATATAACAGGTAAAGATTATCTATAGTAGTTTTTTTAATGTATTCCATGTGTAAAATTGAAAATATGTTATGCCCAAGCACAATAAATCTTTCATAAAAGAGCTTACGTTAGATTAGCTCCCAAACCACAATATTTGCCAGATGTGAAAATACCTATATTTTCACAGAACACAAAGGCTTTTTTCCTTCATTTAAAAATCAATCCCTATATCAAAAAAAAATCTAACGACCAAAAATATCATTTATGAAACTGTTGCTTATAAAAAAATGAAATGCCTGTCTGTGCCTCTTAAAATGACATATTATTTATTATACAAAGCAAAAGCCAAATAATCATAAATAAAATAGGTAATGCCTGTTGTATGTAAGTTTTACCTCCGGAATAGCTGACCGAGATGATAACGAGATTTGTGTTTGAAGTAAAACGCGGGAGCATCACTAGTCTTTACATAGTATAAAATGAAATCGCTTCCACTGTCTGTTCGCCTAGATCTTTTAAACTACTCAACGGAACTTAATGCAGTTTTCACCAATAGATAGAGTGATCCAAGGGGAAGCTTTACATGTATAATACATGCATATTATAGTATAGGAAAGCTGAGAAATTCAAAAAATTGTATTTCATACTAACCGTTTCAACGTACCTAGGGACGAACCCGAGCGATGCGAGGGTGAGTCGCTAGTTTAAATATAAAAATAAATATTTTTATTTATTTTCGAATGGCAATATTCATTGTTATTTTGTTTAGGACTGACGGTATTCTATCGAGTTTAGTCAGAGCTGGTATCGCGGTAGAAGATAACGACAGGCGGTGGTATGTTTTCGATGGACCCGTGGATGCTGTTTGGATCGAAAATATGAATACTGTTAGTAATTTTTTTTAGCTTATGAGTTATGACAGATTTTTACCGATTTTGAAAAAGTGTGATGGTCTCGATTCTGTTTTTGGTGTTTTAATCTCATCTCTTCCTTTATTATGTATAATACAAGAAGAATATATATAATTGGAATGATTTCTTTTTAGAAAATACTAATTTGTTCATTAGTTTAAATATCTATATTGAATATATTATATAGGTGAAAGCTTAACAGAAGTGGGTGGAATACTAATTTCTTCTTCTTATATATTTTTCTAATGTAAATAGATAAACGAAAATATTTTCCTTCCTTAAATATGTACCAATTTTCATGGTGATTTGTAAAACAATTTAAAAGTTGAGGCGCTACACCACCACCTAGAAGGTAACTAAAGCTATATAGCGAATAACGTTTTTCATGAATAAAAAAACGCTCGTTTCGGAGTTTCGGAGATTTACGGTTTTGCACAGACGAACATTCTATTATACGAAATAACGACTATGTACATTATACTGCGACTTATAAATAGGTTACCCCCTGATCTAATTAACAAAATTACACAAATATTATTTTTCTGTACTTAAAAGATAGGAGTACATAGGAGTATTATGTAATATTCTAGTAATATATTTTTTAACCGAATAATGTAGCATTACATAAGCCTCAGTTGTATATTTATTAAAAAAAAAATATGTAAAACTTTTAAAAATAATAAAGGAAAAAATACATAGTTATATTTTATATTATATTTTTAGGTATTAGACGATAATAAAAAGTTATGCCTATCGAGTGGGGAGATAATGAAACTGACAGACAGACAGAGGATGATATTCGAAGTGGCGGACCTGGCTGTAGCGTCGCCCGCGACCGTGTCGCGCTGCGGGATGGTGTACTTGGACACGCAGGTCGTTGGTCTGCCGCCGTTGGTGAACGCTTGGATGAAGAGCAACTTGCCATCGGTATTGGATATATTTAGTAATTTTTGGATATTTTGTATGATAAAAAATCTGGAAAGGTAATAAGCGTCTGTATTAATTATGAGTTTAGAGACCAAAGATCATAGTCTCTCTCGTGAACTATATATGTATCTGTATAGATATTATATATAAATGTGATATTTTGTGAGTATAGATGTTTAGATGTTTGTTACTCTTTCATGCCAGAACGGCTGAACGGATCTGGATGAAATTTGGCACAGAGATAGATTATAGTCTGGAATAACACATAGGCTACTTTTTATCCCGGAAAAATATACGGTTTCCGAGGGATAGATTTGTTTTTGTTTTTCTAGCTAGCTAGTGTACTATGAAGCATTCCCAATTTCGGTAAAAAAATAAAAACATTCCGAGAATATAATTTTATTTTTAATTTAATTATTAATTCTCATGTACTGTGCTTTAAATCCTATATTTTATTATGCATGATATTCCCAAAATCTAGTAGTAGGTATTTCTATTCGTTAAAAAAAATAAAAGATATAACTGACATTGACATGTCGAGAATGTTCCTTGTCTACTTTACATAGGCAAAAATAAGATGTTATCACAATTTCAAAATTACCGCTCAATCTCATTCGTGTCCTCCTCACAAAACGTGACACTGGCAGAATGGACTGCGTCTGTTAACGCAACTATAAGCCATATAAAAAAAAAAAAAAAGATGTTATCACTCGCAATATTTAAACTGGCTGAGTGCGTCTTTTTAAAAATTCGATTTTTCATTGCATTTATTAAAAGCGTTATCGTTTAATAATAAAACATAGCAGTTACACTAAATTGATTGATTTCTTACCAGTTTCCATAAAAAAAAAGTTGTTTTTACATCATTATTTGCCTAATTTCTGAATGTCGTAAACTAAAAAAGGCTTTCAATTGATTTAATATTTTCAGATTGCCGACAATATTCGGAAAATTCTACCCAATCTGATAAATGCATATCTCTATCCAACACTGACTCTATTACGTTCTAAATTAACTGAAATAGTGGCATCTATAGATTCGGCTTTAGTATTGAAATTTCTAGAACTCATGGACTATAGATTGAGACCACTCACTGGTAAAGACGATCGACCGCCGCCGGGGGCAGCTTTCTTGGCTATGATGCGTTAGTATAATATATAGTTATTATAATATTAGTATGGATCGTATATCATATTATATAATAATATAATGTACGAACCATACTAATATTATAAACGCGAAAGTAACTCTTTTTGTCTGTATGTTGCCTTTTCACGCTTAATCAGCTGAACCGATTTAGATGAAATTTTGCATGTAGATAGTTTGAGACACTGACATAGGATAGTTTTTATCTCAGAAATTATCCTTTAAGGGGTTGAAAATGGGGATGAAAGTTTGTATAGGGAATCAAGATAGGGACGAACGCGAGCAAAGCGAGGGTGAGTCGCTAGTACCTAATAAAACAGAACGATATAAGAAAAATTATCCGTTTTAGAATCGATGTAGCCCTTCCTTATCTAAATTTATTAACTACATAAAAACTAAACTTAATTATTTTAACAGCGAAATTAGCGCCATGTTGGGTGATATGGTCGGTTATATGGTCAGTAGGCGCTACATGTGATCACAACGGTAGAGCGATCTTCTCAGACTTTATGAGAGAACTAATGGTAGAGAATGGTGCAAAACCTTTGTTTCCTAAGGAAGGAAGAGTTTACGATTACACGTAAGTATGTGGTAGTCAACTGATACTCTAGAATATTTTTTTTAATTAAAAATTAAAAAAATTATAACTCGTTTATGTTTTGCATTTAAAAATTATAAAATTACAAAAAAAAAGAATTATCAGCTTAGCTTTTTCTCTATAATTAGCTCAACTAATTACTTCACAAGTGCAAAAGAGTTGTTGAAAAGAAATAAAAAGAGATAGAAATAGAGACGATGCATGATCTATATTCTTATAGACAAATTTTAACGCTTAGATTACATGACGGTGGTTTCACCGACCCCACGGAGGATGGTGAGCCGGCCAATCCCTATTGGTACAATTGGATGGAAAACCTCGAGGAGTACGAGGTTGATCCTGAATGGCAATTTGCTGGTATAGTTGGGAATTTTAATATACTTTTATAAGTTTTATTTAGAATTGTTGTATCGATTTAAATCTTTCTAAGTATATGACAATTATTCAATATTATGGAGCTGATCCGATGATGCAGTCAAGAAGTAGGTAATAGAATAGAAGAGAAAAAATAATATGCGTCATTAATAATTTAATGAATAATTATATTATTAAATAAAACTATCTTTTTGGTTTTTTTTTTTTGATAATTTTATTTTAATTTTTGGTTCTCGACTGTTCGAATGTTTTACAACATTCGCAGTCACAGAAAAGACTAAACGAAAAAATCCGAAAATCTAACAAAGTATTCTTGTTATAATTTTCTTATTTTATAATCTAATAATATTATTCTTTATCAATATCAAAATAAAATCAAATCTTTTTTCGTTGTTGTACAGATATAGAAGTCCCGACTTTAGACAATGTTCGCTCCGCGGCTCTCCTCGGTTATAAGATAACTAATTACAACCACGTGATCTGCGTCGGTCCGACCGGCACCGGCAAGACTGTCACAATAACGTCAAAGCTATCGAGAGGGTTGCATAAGAAATTTATTTGCGAATTCCTCGTGTTTTCCGCGAGAACTTCGGCTAATCAAACTCAGGTAAATTATATGGTTGTTATCGTTGATGCTTTTGTTTTTTTATTGTTCATTAGTTTATGGTTTTTTTTTATTATTTCATTAATTTATGGGTCTTTTTATTATTTCATTAATTTATGGTTATTTTTTTGCTATTGGTGATTGTTGAATTTCAATCGTCATTTTATAAGCTACTAAAAATATTTTTCAAGTGTAGTGTGTTTTTTGAGCATTTATTAATATCTAATTTAGTTGTAATACATTTCAATAAGTTGTATATAGTTTGATTATACTACCAAATTAAATAATATATAATTAAAACAGAAATATTTAATATTAAAATATTCTTGGTATTTCCTAATCATAAGTTTTGCTTCGACTACCTATTACATGTTGAAATCCTTCATCTGTTACCATAATAATATGTAAATCATATTATTGCTGCTTCCTTAAGTTTCTTAATTAAGATTAATTAAAAAGTTTTTTTTTTTTAAGTTGTAAGCTAAAATACAATTCGAACAGGACGTAATAGATAGTAAGTTGGAGCGGCGCCGGCGCGGCGTGTTCGGGCCGCCGCCACCCAAGAGGCAGGTGTTCTTCATAGATGACCTCAACATGCCCGCGTTGGAAGTGTACGGCGCGCAGCCGCCTATAGAGCTGTTGAGACAGTTTATGGATTTTTCTGGTAAATTATTATTTATCGAGAGATCGATGAAAAGTATTGTAGATATTTTTTAAATAAAAATTCATTTCTTATATATTTAAAGTAACAAGTATGTAACACTGATTTACAATGTTGTTCTTGCTGGTGTATATTATTGATATAAAATATATCAATGAAAGTGATGGAAGATGGAAGTCCACCTATAAATTTAAAACCAATTATAATGGTACTTTATAAATAGTTAATAGCCAGCGTTAGCCAAGTAACTCTGATTTTTTTGTTAGTGAATTTTTCCCATTCATCCAACTAATCAAAGATCATAAAAATCGGTCCAGCCGTTCTTCAATTATAAATGGTACTACTAACACGAATTTGTTTTATATATACCTATAAATGGTAGAAAGGCTAAAAATTTAAAGAAAAATAAAATACTGTGATGGGTAGAGAACAGAGCGAAATGTCAATATTTAACTCATCTACCTTTTAAATAAAACTATCTTTTCGGATTTTGTCGCGGATTTATTTGCATTTTTGTTTCCCGACGTTTCGAATGCTTTACAGCAATCATGGTCACGGGAGAGACCGAGGTCTGTCAGAGACATCTAACACCTCAGTCTCTCCCGTGACCATGGATGCTGTAAAGCATTCGAAACGTCGGGAAACAAAAATGCAAATAAATCCGCGACAAAATCCGAAAAGATAGTTTTATTTAAAATGTCAAATATTCGCGTAAATCTAAGAAAGTATCATCTACCTTTTCTATATCTATGTTTAATTCAGTTCAATTCTCTTATTAATGGGTTTTGGGCGTGTCAGTTGAGCTCCATTTACTTGGGCAATGTTACATGAAGTGGGAAAGGTATCATGGAGATTGATCTTCTCATACAATATATATAATATTGATTTATACGATTATATAGTAATTAAGATAACCCTCGTACAAATTAAAGATGGTATTATAAATGGTATCCTCATATTTGCTTCTTACTCAAAAACTATACCTCGTATAATTTACACCCGTCGATAAAGACCTAAAAAATTATAGTTTTTTTTATATATTATTTTTGTGTTAATTTTCGAAATTAATCAAAGTTTTTATTTTATCTTTTAAGAATATTTCATATTTAATCCTAAACAATCTAAAATGCTTTCAAATTACAACTAAAACTAGTTTTTTTTTCTCTCATAACACAATAAGCGTAGTAGATTTTTGTTATGTGGGTAATTACCCAAATAAGTCGTCGACGCTTGAGCTTTATTATGCTGACAGTACAAGACTAATGAGCCGCCATTTCTAATCCCATTATTTATTTGCACGCGTAATTTATTTACCATCCTCGGAAAACCGGCGAATTACGCACGTATTTGATTAAAAAGTCATCAAAAACTAATAATATAAAAAATAAACCAAAGTTTTTTTTTTAATTGACTAATGCTCTAGATGCCTAACATTAGTATTTATGTTACATCATATAGGTCATAGTATATTTTGACGACACGTTGGTTCAGTTTGTAGTGATCCTACTTGCTGTGCCAGCGATCGCGGGTTCGAGTCCTGCTGGGGGCATTCATTTTTGTGATAAGCACGAATGTTTATACTCCATTCATGGGTGGTTATATTTATAATATGTATGTATTTAAAGTTGTATATGTGTAGTGTATTAACTATCTGGTATCTATAACACAAGTCTCGTAGCTTACAATGGAACTAGATGGTGCTGTGTGTTAATGTGCCAACATAATAATAACTGTGTTCTAAATTTAATCTACAAAATTCCAAGCTATTACAGAAATAGAGTTTAATCCAAATCAGTCCAGCCGTTCCAGCGTGAAGGATTTACAAACACAGAAGGACACATATATACATACTTTCGCATTTATAAGTCTGATTGATTTAAAGTTTGAGCTGAGTATTAAGAGTCTTAAAATAAAAGGTTTCCCCTTTTCATCAAAACTTATAGAACTTAAAAGCTTTTCTAAACTTTTTTGAAAGTTTTTCCGATAATATCCTATAATAGTGCTATTTTAGATATACTTAATTTTATTTCACTTGATTATACTAATTTCCATCTTAATCGTGATTTATAGTTTTTAATAACTTCGATTTACATATTACATACTTTGTAATGTTAACAAAAAAATCTTTTTAGAGTGGTGTTGTCACAAGTAAAAATAATGGCTTTATACAATATTTTATTAGATTTACGCGATTATTTGACATTTTAAATGAAAATATTTATTTCGGATTTTCCCAGAGAACTCTCATGTCCATGTTTGGTGTAAGGCATTTGAAATGCCGGAAACGAAAAAAAAAAAAACCGCTAAAGTTTTTAAAAAAGAAAATTGTTTCATTTAAAACTAAGGCGTTAATAGTGTTCGGATATTTAATTAATCTATTTTAAACTAGGTTGGTACGATCGCACGAACATTGGTGAATTCAAAACTCTAATAGACGTGGGTTTGGTGGCGGCCATGGGCCCGCCGGGCGGCGGCCGGAACCCCATCACAATGAGACTAATGAGGCATTTTCATTACATATCCTTCACTGAAATGGAATATAATAGCAAGGTTTTGTTCTACCATATATAATTTCCATTAATTATGTTTGTAATATATCCTATGTCAAGTCATCTTAGTGAGATGTTAGCAGTTAGATCGTTAATTGGCTTTCTACAAACGATATCGTTGATAGAGATTATTAAAAATACCTATATAGATATTACATTTTTGGACTACGTAGCGCTTAGATGTGTTATGTTTTTTTTGGTTTTATATTAATGCTAGCTATTATAGAATTTTATATTCTTAGTATCGACAGTACATTATTATATTTTACTCATGTTGATAATGTTGAGTAAATAGCGTGAGCCCAACTAAGTACTTTGCGGTCATTCAGTGTAATAAAAACCTATTCCTTAATGTAATCCGAAGTGAGAACCTAATATACTTATGTTATTACTGAATGAAACTAATTTTACGTTAGTTAATTCTTCGCATTATTACATACTAGCAGAACCAGCGGCTTCGCTCGCGCTAAAACTACAAAAAAATCTCTAAAAAGGTAGTTTCATACAAATTTTCATCCCCTATTTTACATCCTTATAGGATGAATTTCGAAAAATGCTTTAATAAGTGTTTATTTCATTTTATTGGAGAGCATTAATACCAAGTACCAAGTAATTCTGTACATATTTTTTTTTTTTTGGATTGTATTATAACGTGTTTTCCCGTGGGAATTAGATGATCTCCCGCAGTAAAAAGTAGCCTATGTCACTCTCCAGCCTTCCGACTATGTCCACACAAAAAATCACGCCAATCCGTCACTTCGTTTCGACGTGAAAAAAGGACAGACAAACAAACAAATAAACACACTTTCACATTTATTATTAGTATGGATTTTGCTGGACAACTTATCTGTTGTACATATATTTGTTAATAACTACATTATTAAACAATGTTCTTTTCATCCTTTAAACCCATAAATAGAGGAGGACTTTAAATATTAGAGTAAAATTAAAAATATATTCAATATAATTTTAATTTAATATAATATATATACATTTTTTATTATTATACATTTTACAGTTTGGGATCTTCAATACAATTTTAAAATCGTGGACGCGTAATTTCAAAAATGTGTCTATACGGGAGAACGCTTTCCTCAAAAGCTCCATAGAAGTTTTTAATTCCTTAGTCGAAGAGCTTTTGCCAACACCAACTAAGTCTCATTATACGTTTAATCTTCGAGATCTGAGTAAAGTTTTCCAAGGTATTCTAATGATGGACCCTTTGAATGTAAAGGTTTGTTTATAATTTTCTTTATATATTATGTGGATATATAGATTTTGACAATTTTAATTAAATGATTATTGTTATGAGTAGTATTGTAGCGAGCTTTTTATTGAGTCATCCTTTGGGAATAATGGGATAGGAACAAAACGATACGGGATATAAAATAGCGTTTGTCTTTACCTAAATCTTTTATACGTTGTTGAAAGTTCCGTTAAAAAAGGTCTAACTTTTTTGGAAATTATTGTCTTAGATATAGATTATAGATTATTTTTTGAATATCAGTAAATTAAATCGAAATCGTAAGCAATTACTTATATTTTATGTGACTTGAAGACCCGCTTGGCTCAGTTTGTAGCGACCCTACTTGCTGTACCAGTGGGTGCGGGTTCGAATCCCACTGGGAGCATTCATTTGTGTGATGAGCACGAATGTTTGTACTCTATATATATATATATATATATATATATATATATATATATATATATATATATATATATATATATATATATATATTTATAATATGTATGTATTTAAAAGTTATATATGTGTAGTATATCAACTATCTGGTATCCATAACACAGGCCTCGTAGCTTACCATGGAACTAGATGGTGATGTGTGTAAATGTCCCAACATATAAAAAATTTTTTAGTATAAAATTTAATTATACATTTTGATTTCAAAAAGGATGAAGACGACGTTATAAGGTTATGGTATCACGAACACCAGCGCGTGTATCAAGACCGACTTGTTAACAATGAAGATAGATCTTGGTTTGTCAAGTTAGTATTTCTTATTGAACGTAATATCCTCCTAACAGTTCTTTCGGCCACGGCGGCCAATCTCACTGAGACTAGCCAACTGCAGGGTGCACAATTATAGTGCACAAGTGTATGCGCTCACGGTGAGAGTTAAAGCGCAGAAGTGACAACAGGTCTGTCTCGGCATGGGGGTGAGACACACCGCCAACTTCCTAACTCCGAGCTGTTACTGAGAATATCTTAACAGAAAAACTCAATAATTAAACTTGGCCTCACTCTAAACTCGAACCCAGGACCTCTGGATTTGTAGTTGTACATGCTAGCCACTAGACCACAGAGGCTCTTATCGAATACACGTATTTTGTATAACAGTTTGAGGAAAAATCCTATAGAGCAGAACGTGGTTCGATGATCAATAAAATTGTACTATACATATTATAAGGACAGTGGTGTAGGTAACGCGCTGACTTAGAAAACCAAAAGAAGCGGGTATCACACCTCTGATGGTCGACGCCAGATTTTCCTATTGTCGACTCTATTACCTGTAACATAAGGCGCTTTATCTTTTACTATATCGATCCATACACTCAACCAATCGCGCTACGCTAATACAACTTCGTCACTACGTTGATCATATAACACAAATAACAACCCCCAAGCTACTTCTTGCGCACGACACTTGCGCTACACACATTAAAAATCATTGTAATTCTGTTAAAACAGACGAACATAGGTCTTTGAGATGATATCAAAATCTTTCTTTTGTTCATCGCCAGCACCGACATTTTATCTGCGAAGCATTTTCAATATCATCGCCTTTTGGTATATTCTTATTTATTAAGGAAGTTTGTAATATGTAGGCTATCTAACAATGCTACTACGATTCTACTCTAAGACGCTTAGGAGCGCAGCAACTATACTAATATTACAAAGAGATATAATTTGTGAGTTTGTGAGTTTGTGACGTTGTATGGGATAATCTCTGTATCTACTGAACTGATTTCGATGAAATTTGTTAAGAAGATAGTTTGAGACCCTGGGAAGGACCATAGGATACTTTTTATCCCGGAAATCATCCCTTAAGGGTGTAAATGGGGATGAAAGTTTGTATTGGGTAGCAAGCTGGAGACAAACCCGAGCGAAGTGAGGGTGAGTCGCTAGATATTAATAAAGTATGCGAAATGCGAATGGAAGGGTTATCAAAAGCTATAAATTGAAATACTGTATTGAATAGTTTGTAAAGTTGTGTTTATATTGAAAAGTAATTTTGGATACTCTTGAATAAAATATATATTAGATATACATTTTATTTCCGCTCCTTTACAGTTTACTAAATAAGAAAATTCGTACGGAATTCAATAAAAAATCTAGCGACGTGATCGGCGGGAGGTTAATGTTGTTTGGCGATTTCATGGACATTGGAGCTGACGATAAGAAATATATAGAAATTACCAACAAAGTAGAGGTAAATGAAAGTAAAATTGAACTAAATTCACCTTATTAACTTCATCGTTGAATTTAAAAGTATATAATAAAATATGTTTAACGAGCTTATAGCTTTGTTGGTATTTTTACGCACATGGCTGTTTTTTGCATAACTGGGTCCAATTTTACTTGAAGAGCTGAAACCTCTCTATCGTACAACAAGTTTTGGTAGTTTGAACAGATAAGTACTAAGGCGACCGATATATGTATTATTACGATCCCTATAAGGGTAGCTATTTCGGAATGATAGTGTAGACACACACAAATATACACACACAAATATACACACACATCCTTTTAATACTTTAACATTTTTGATAAAGACCTTTTTATTAACCTTTTTCTAAATTATGATGACACTAACCCTTTTATTTACAGTTGGATGAAGTCCTATCACATTATCTAAATGAATACAACTTGTCATCGACCGCGCCATTAGATTTAGTGTTATTTGAAGACGCTGTGGCCCATTTGTGTCGGCTCGCTCGTATCATGCGACAGCCGATGGCGAATGCTCTGTTGCTTGGAATGGGTGGTTCTGGTAATCAATCTTTGTTTATAGTCCATACTAATATTATAAATGTGAAAGTAACTCTGTCTGTTATCTTTTCATTCTTAATCTGCTAAACCGATTTATATGAAATTTGATATAGACATAGGATAGTTTTTATCCCGGAAATCATCCCTTAAAGCGCTGCAATTGGATTCTAGGATTTTACGGGGTGAATACCGAATATGATGAAGACCATATTCTTATAGCAGGACAACGTCTATCGGGTCCGCTAGTTATTTATAAAATACCATTAATTATTTAAACTAAAAAGTAAATATTCCCCAATTAGCTTACCTTATGAGATTAACTAACCTAATCTATTAATTTAAAAATCATGAAAGTCTCCGAAATCTATAATCTAATCCTATATCTTTAAACGAGCAATTCTTGTATGGGACTAAGGGGGCAAACGGGCAGGAGGCTCACCTGAAGAAGTGATCACCGCCGCCCATGGACATCTGCAACACCGCAGGGCTTGCAGATGCGCTGCCGGCTTTAAGGAATGAATATTTATATAATCTGAATCTCGGAAACGGCTCCAACGATTTTCATGAAATTTAGTATACAGTGGGGTTTCGGAAGCGATAAATTGATCTTGAATAGAGGGAAAATGCGTAGTTTCAAGATTTGATGCGGTTTTATTTCGCATTATCCCACGCAAAATATGGTCGCTAATTCGCACACTAGGACATAGGCATCGTGGTCAAGCGGTCAAGGCGCAAGCTTGACTACCACAGGTGTCTGGGTTCGTATCCCGGTAGGATACAAAGTTTTTACTTTTGTTTTTTTTGTATTTATTCAAATTTTCTGTTTGTTTTTTTTAAATCTTTTTTTTTGGCCAAAAACACCGAGCGAAGCTCGGTCGCCCAGGTACTACTTAATTAATAGGTGAAGATATCGTGTGTCATAGGTATTTGTACAACCTAATCTTAAAAGTCTATTAGTAATTATGAGTTAAAATTAAGAGTACTTTGAGTTTTAATCTTTTAACAGATCAACTAATAATAAAATATTATTTAAGTAAAATAATAATTTAAAATAAAATTATTTCAATATAAACTTTACAAAAGACCTTACACATTCGCTGTATGTAAAAGATATAAAAATCACGCATTCAACGCATCACGAGAAAACCACTTGACAGATTTTGACGAAATCTGGTATCACGATAGCTGTTTATCCGAGTTAAAGTAAAGAATAGTTTTCTCAAAAGTTAAGAATAGTTTTCTTATCTCTGAGAAATGTATACTAAACGTTAAATCGTAACTAGGCACGAACCCGAGCGGAGTGAGGGTGAGTCGCTAGTTGTACTATAAGTATACTAATTAAGGTTATTTAAATATTATTATAATAATACGATGTGAACAAAGCTAATAAATAAACACACGATTGACAAAATGATCAATAATATTAATTTATAGATAATATTATGATAGTAATTTCATGTTTTTGTATGTATATTGTTATAATAAAAAGTTGTTGGTTCGACTCCCGCTTGAGGCATATAAATTTTTTTTATAAATCTACTCTTTATCTTTACAGAAGACAAATTAGTAATGAAGACTTTCAAATGTTTTAAAGCATATTATATGTATTTAAAAGTTGCAGAAGTAAAAATAACTCAATCACACGACAGTAAAGTTGGTCCTTTTCATTTGAAATAGAGTGTACGTTTATTGTCTAAGAAATATGTTATTTGCCTGAAGGGTGAAAAAATATTTTTATCATATATTGACACTGACACCATCGTTATAATCTAACATATATAATGTGCTAGTATGTACCTACATAAATATGTATGTATCACAAATATTATTATATATTAAACTAGCGACTCACCCTCGCGTCGCTCGGGTTCGTTTCTACATATGTTAATGATGAAAGTATAGATTTCTCAGAGATGAGATATTTTCCCGCAGTAAAAAGTATCCTATATGTAGACATTCTCCTATATAATATAAACAACTATTATTATACCAAATTTCATCAAATTCCATCCTGTGGTTTTTCCGTGATGCGGTAACAGACAGACAGACAAAAATTCTAAAAACTATAGATTCAGCCACTATATCGATAATAATGTCTATTTCAATAAGATTTTCCAAAAAATACTTAATGTACAGATTCGGCTTAGTTATAATTTTATTATATGTATAGATGAATATTTGCAACAGATAATATGTTGGGAAATTAACGCACATCACTATCTAGTTCCATAGTAAGCTACGAGGCTTGTGTTATGGATACCAGATAGTTGATACACTACACATATATAAACTTTAAATACATATATATTTTAAATATATTTTACGTACTATTGTTATTTTTTTAATTAAAATAAATATACTTCTACCATAAGGTCGTCAGTCCCTGTCCAGACTCGCGGCCAATATGGCGGAGTTACAATGTATGCAAATAGAGATAACTAAAGCGTACGGTCAGTCCGAGTGGCGCGACGATCTCAAGCAGACCATGATGCGCGCGGGCGCTGACAACCGCGGCATTGTGTTCTTGTTCTCTGATGCACAGGTATAATATCATAAATAATAGTAATAATAATATTTATTGAACAATAAAACACTAAAAAATATTACATACAAAAACAAACATACATATATTATTTTAATGAATAATGTTAGTTTTTTAAGCTCAGTTTAAATTAGGCTGTGTCGTCACAAAATATATGGTAGCCTCTGTTGCCGTACTAGGAGACCTGTATTACGGCATGCAGCACTTTTCCCCCAAATATCTGTTTTTATCAATTAAAAAGTACCAAACACAGTAGGGAAAATTAATTTAATATAATTTAATTAATTAAAATTAATTAGGGAAGCCCATAGGTATATATTAATATTGTACGATAATTGAAAAAGTTACTTTTAAGCTTCAGCTATATTTTTAAACCCCATCATATCAATAATTCTAGATCAAAATGGAATCGTTTCTAGAAGACCTAAACAACATACTAAGTTCCGGGGACGTCCCGAATATATATGAAGCTGAGGATTTAGACTCAATATATATGTCTGTCCGTCACGCTGTTATGGAAATGAATTTGGCTGCGACTAAAACTAATTTGTTTGCTTGCTATCAGCGTCGGGTTAGGAGTAATTTGCACATAGTCGTTGTTATGAGTCCGGTTGGGGAGGTTAGTTGTGTGAATTTATGTAAATGAATTAATTTAAATGTTTGTTGTATATTAGGTCTGTTAAGATGGCAATTTGATAAAGATGCTGCACTTTGAGATGAAATTATGTTTAAGGATGGCTTTATCTAACGACTTGAGAAATATTATAAAAGTTTTTAAATATTCATTTATAGGCATAACGTTAGTTTTAACGATCTTATATTACATTAGTATTGTGAATGCGAAAGTTTGTTTGTCTTTGTGTTTGTTATTTTTCCACTCTAAAACGGTTGAGCTGATTTTGATGAAATTTAATACATAGGTAGGCAATGTTCTGAAAAAACACAAAGATCTACTGTTAGTAATAAATTTTTGTCAGAAGGTGGCGCTACGAAAGGTTCTTAAAAATATTTTTTTTATTGATAAAATTAGTTTTAAAAGTTAATAGATATAATTTTTTAACCTGTCAGCAATAAAGCGCGATCTTTATATTATATTTAGAGTCACTTGCACAAAAAGTTCTAATTTGATTGAATATCTATATCTTTTACCAATTAAATAAATAAATATGTGGGGACATTAACACACAGCGCCATCTAGTTCCATGGTAAGCTACGAGGCTTGTGTTATGGATACCAGATAGTTGATACACTACACATATATAACTTTAAATACATACATATTATAAATATAAACACCCATGACTGGAGTGCAAACATTCGTGCTCATCACACAAATGAATGCCCCCAGCGGGACTCGAACCCGCGACCGCTGGCACAGCAAGTAGGATCACTACAAACTGAGCCAAACGTATCGTCAATTGTACTACGAGTATTTGGTAACTTAACATTTAAAGTCATTAGGATACTTTGTAAAATTAATGATATATTTAACACTTTAACCCAAAATGGCGATCCAAATTGTGAATAAGCATAAGCTATAATAACTAAAGGATGATATAAACACTCTAACGTTTATTAGATCTTCAGAGCTCGTCTCCGCCAGTTTCCGTCTTTAGTGAATTGTTGCACCATCGATTGGTTCAGTGAATGGCCGAAGTCGGCTCTGGAGTCGGTCGCGAGGCATTTCTTTACCAACATGCCTGAATTGCAAACAACTGATGAAGTTATTGAATCTTTAGTAGTAAGTCTTATGGGAAACCCATTTCCATATAACAGTTTATGTAAAATCTCATATTACGAGGTAATGTAGATATATCCCATAGTATTTGAACAGAATCCCTATACTGTTAGCTTTAATAAATAATTAATTTTAAGCTCAGAACCGACTTCAATATCACTTTAAATGGCAGACGTAATTTATCAGGTACAGAAAAAAATTGTATTAATTTGATATATAAATGATGAACATACGCGATGAACGTATAAACGTCCCAAAATATGACCCGTTTACACCTGGCTGCGAAGAGGTTGCGGCCAAATGCGCAACGGCAGCTATAATTTTTCAAAATCTCCACGTGTAGTTCTGTGAAGTGGAGTATAATTCATTATAATAACAAATGCATCGTTTTTGTTCCAAAAAGTCGACTATTATTTAGTTAATTAAACATACTAGCGGGCACATTTGAATAGGCACCCCGGTCAAAACTTATTGTCCCTTTTATTATTGTATATAAAAAATTGGTTTCGATTAAATACGATATGAACGTAGCAATCTTGCAGCGGGATCTTAGTCCATAACGCCGGCGTGTCCGCGGTCGTTGAGGGAATATTTTGTAAAAAAATGTTTTACAATTGGGTAGGATATCGCATAATGTACATTTAAAAGAGATGTTAAAAAATGCATAAAAAATGTTATTTGTAGGTACAGGTTTTTGTAAATATACATTTATATTTTTAGATGTAAATAAATAAATAATATAATAACAACTATGTGTATGTAGAATAAATTATTAAATCTCTTTTAGTCTGTCTGTTGTTTCGCTCACCAAAGTGTGGTAGACGCGAGTGGTAAATTCCTAGCGCAACTAAATCGACTAAATTACGTTACGCCGATGTCTTACATGGAAATGCTCGGGGCTTACGCCGAAATGTTCAAGAAGAAGCAAAAGGCTATTCTTGTCGAATCTAATGCCCTGAAAACAGGTAACAATTTTTATACATTTTCATCATCTTAAATAAGTATTTTCATCATCATCATCATAAATGTTTTCAACATTCATCATTATAATTTCGTCGAAATAAATTGTTGTTTTCATCCAGCTTCGACCCACAATGCTTGTGATATCGTCAGCTCATCTCGTCTATGGCTATCATTTTAATTCTATAAAAATTTCCGTCTTCCATTATTTTGGTCTGTTCGTAATCCATAGATAGCTGTTTAGAAATTTTAACTTTTATATTAATGAAATTTTTAGGTTCAAGTCTCACACTGAGCTAGAAAGTTGTAAGGTTTTTTGTCCTAGTAATTATATTATTACTGAATTTCTTACTGATTTTAAATAATTTAAATACTTTAATAAATCTAGATTAATTTAATGGATAATACAAGTCAAATAATTTAATGCAAATAATATATAAGATATCTATCTATAACATTTAAAATTTGATTAAAAATCATTAATTTTGATTAAACTAGGAAATTTTCACCAATGATTAAAATATTAATTCCATATAATTACTATTTTCCTCTCCACAAGTTTTTTTATAAATCAATTTATAGAAAAAAAAATTCAAGCTAACCAATGAATTTTTAGTTTTATTTAAAAAAAATATTTTATAAATTCCTCACAACATAATATTATTGAAAGGTCTTAATAAATTAAATCAGACCGAAGTTGAAGTGAAGCAACTGCAGATAGAATTGGCGGAATTAAAACCGTTAATGGAAAAGGCCGCGGAGGAAACGAGAAAAGTTATCGAACAGATAGCTATTGATACGGTACTCGAAGTGTTTTCTATATTTAATATTATTATGGGGTGTATATTTTAATTTATTATTTGCTTATATAAGTTATCTAATATATATAAAAATCTCGTGTCACGGTGTTCGTGGTCGCACTCCTCCGAAACGGCTCGACCGATTTTAATGTTTTTTTTTAATATTTAATAAGATAACGTCTCCTGCTGAGCATCTCTTCTTTGTGTATTTTATTTTATTTTTGGTGTACAATAGAGAATTTTATTATGAATGAATGAATAGAGAAGGCATATACCTAGGTCCTGGATTGTGATTGAAGCAGTTCATTGTTAATAAATATTGTGTCCATGATAATACATAATATTTGTACTGTAGGAAATTGCCGAAGACGCAAGAATTAAAGTGGAGAAAGAACAAGCCATAGCTGAGCTAATGGCCAAAGAAACATCCGCCATGGCTGAGGACGCTCAAAGAGATTTAGGTTATAACTTTTTGCTATATATTACTTTTTCACCCGATTACGGCCATACTAGGTTAGCTTTATATTTGTAATAGTTTATGTATGTATCTTTATACTGAAGTTTGTTCCACCGTAGCGCCTAAACTTTTAGCCCTTTTTTTAACGCCCCACTGCTGGGCGTGGGCCTCCCTTCAACACGAGGGAGGTCAGAACATAGTCCACCACGCTGGCCGAGTACGGGCGGACTGAACATGTCTTTCGAAAGCTAGCTACATGCTCTCAGACATACACTCCTTTTTTTCGTTTACGTTTTCTCACACATGGCAATCATTTTGAAAATTATTCGCATATGAAAATATTAGAGGTGTACGGACCTGGGATTTGAACTCGCTTCACTTGATTTTTCAAGCTAGCTTGTTACCACTGTGCTCAACCGATTTTGAGTGGCGAGGTGTCAATTGATTCATTCTAATTATCCGGATCACCGGGCGACATAAGCTTTTCAACCAACTTCAAAAAGGAGGAGGTTCTCAATTCGACTGTATGTTTTTTTTTATGTTTGTTACCTCAGAACTCCGTCATTTATTAACCGATTTGGACAATTTTTGTTTTATTTGAAAGGGTATACTTCCAAATTGGTCCCATTTAAATTTCAAAAAAAAATACCATAATAATAACTTTTTAACAAAAAATAAAAACCGACTTCAAACAAAAGCACTAAAAAGTAAAAAATAACTGATTGGTAGTTTTCATTTACTATACATACCTAATCAAATATTTTCGAAGTCGGTGTGCTTTGGCTAAGTAATTAAAGCCTACCTATTAAATACATACCTAATCAAATATTTTCGAAATCGGTGCCAGCCCATACAAAGCAAAGCACACCGACTTCGAAAATGTTTGATTAGGTATATATAGTAAATGAAAACTACCAATCAGTTATTTTTTACTTTTTAGTGCTTTTGTTTGAAGTCGGTTTTTATTTTGCTACCACATATCTAGTTTGGAATTTATTCTAAATCAGTTATTATTGTTTTTTCGTAGCGGCTTATAAACAAAATTTTCATCATAATTTAATATACTTTATTTAAACAAAGATCTCATAAGCATTATACCTATAGTTATTACATGTTGTAACAACTATATAATGCTTTTGAGACATTTTAAATCTTAGTCTCTCCCGTGACCATGATATGATTGGTGTAAAGCATTCGAAACGTCAGGAACCAAAAATCAAAATAAATTCGCGAAAAATACAAAAGATAGTTTTATTTAAAATACTTTATTTAATCAAAATAGATGAAGCAATGCCCGCTCTTAGGGCAGCAGAAAAAGCTTTACAAGAACTGAATCGTAACGACGTGGTTGAAGTGAAAGCTATGAAAAAACCGCCAGCCGGCGTTGTACTAGTCATAGAATCGCTGTGTGTGGTTTTCGATATAAAACCTATAAAGGTAAGGGGCTGTATTATTAATGTTTAGTATGGAAATATTTATTACTAGGTTTTGCACGCGGTTTTGCTTCTCTTCTAAGTGTCATAGCGTTATATTAGCTGATAGTCTTCTTTGTAAATGGGCTGGAAAATACAATGGAATAGACTTGTTTTTATTGTTAGTTCTATAGATAAGTGTATACTAACAAACAAACAAACAAACAAACAAACAAACAAACAAACAAACAAACAAACAAACAAACAAACAAACAAACAAACAAACAAAATATATATTAATAACTGTTCAGCTTATAATATTGTATAAATAAACGTAAAAACGTAATTAGTGTAAATAAAAGTGTTTATTTTAAATAAACTGCGTAGGCAAGTTTTGTAGCAAAATTTAACAATTTAGTTGTAATTAAATTGAAAAATGGCTAAGTTCATTATTCAGAAGGAATGTATTATTTGTATACATTCCTTCTGAATAATGATTTTTATTATAAATAAACATTATAAGTCTGAAAGCTTCTATAATATACCTTATAGTTGGAATAGGGCTTTCTAGAAACTTGCATAACTCCCGTAATTGCTAGATAAATCTATACATATAATAAAATTGTAACTAAGTCGAATCTGTACATTAAATATTTTTTGGAAAATCTAATTCAAATAGACATTATTATCGATACAGAGTCCGAATCTACAGTTTTTAGAATTTTTATCTGTCTGTCTGTCTGTTACCGCATCACGAGAAAACCACTGGACAGATTTTGATGAAATTTAGTATGATGATAGCTGGTTATTCGGGTCAACATATAGGATACTTTTCACCGCGGAAAAATATCTCATTTCTGAGAAAAAATACAAACACTGCAATGTAAGAGTATACTAATATGTAAAACCTAAGAATTTGGTTTTTGGTCATTTTAACGCGGGCGGAGCCACGGGCAGTGCTAGTAGCTTTATAAAATAAATAATATTAAAAGGCAGTCTTCTAGGTAAGTATCTTTCATAGACTGATATTTTCAAATAATATTTGTAATGCAGGAACCTGGTGCATCTTTCGGTCAGAAAGTACTCAACTATTGGAAGCCAGGCTCACAAATGTTAGCAGATCCGACCGCTTTTCTTGATTCCCTCATGAAATATGATAAAGAATCCATCACTGAAGACATGATTAAGAAACTAAAGAAATATGTGACTGATCCTAATTACGAACCCATGAAAATTTCTAAGGTTTTTTTTTGTTTATTTAAGACTTGGAAATTGCTTGAGTTGTTTCAATGGTGCAATTTTGTCTTGAAAGTTGGCTATTATTATAAATAATTACATACATTTATTATAACTTATTTTTAAAATCTGTTCAGACATCGCGTATGTGGCATAGATATCGCGTAGCAAACACACAAAAAACATACACTCTATTATTTGAAGTCGGCTAAAAGTTAAATTAAAAACTCGTATAATGATACTCAAAAATGTGTTGTCAAGTTGAAGCTTTAAGAAATGTAACCAAAAATTACTGTTTTAGAATAGCTTATTCGTATTTAAAAGTTTGTTTTTGACTAATGAACAAGAAGAACGAAAGCAAAGTCACTATGTTTGTTTTGTGAGTAATCTATTTCGCAAATAAAAGTAAAATATGATGTATAAAATGATATCTAAGAAATATTTGGAATGTTTTCACAGATTGCCCTCAAGCTACACTTAGATAAGATTTTTCTGTCGTTTCAACATTTTCCTCAATAATATATACCTATGTAGTTTCAAAATTATCCTTAACAACAGTGAGTTCGATCGGAAAACCTATCGGCAATATAAAAAGTACTACTACTTAGTACGTATCTATAATTCATATCGCCAAAATCGGTCCAGCCGTTTCAGAGATTAGCCGGAACAAACAGACACACAAACAAAAAATTTTATAATTGTGTTTTTTTTTTATAAGTATCGTATATTCTTTCATATTATTAATTTAATAAAAAGCTGTTATTTTGACATTACAAACACACAGTTCAATTTCATTTACCTGTTAGATTTATGCGTTATATACATTCTGAACAGTCCGTTTGTCTAAATATACAATGTCACGGGTATAATGCCTAGTAACACGCAATTTGCCTTATAGGTATCAAAAGCATGCATGTCTCTATGTATGTGGGTTCACGCTATGTACAAATTCTACCACGTGAACAAAGCCGTCGCTCCTAAGAAGGAGGCTTTGGAGCGTGCCACCAAAGAACTGGCAGCTGTTGAAGGTAGATTAGAAACTGATTATGTATGAAAATATTGCATTTTTAATAGAAATATTGTTTTTTATTTGGTTTTTGTGTGTAGCTTTTCGTGTTGGCAATTCAAATTCAATTCAAAATTCGATGGTCTAGTGGCTATTAAACAGCTGCAGATCCGGATATCCTAGGTTCGAATCAAGGGTCGAGCCAAGTTTAGTTATTGAGTTAGCCTGGAATTGCGAAGTCGGTAGTGTCTCACCCCCGTGCTTAGAAAGCACGTAAAGCCGATAGTCCTGTACCTTATACAGTATGAGAGTGACAGGAATAGAGTGCATTTTGTATCTGCGCGAACATGCAATGCACTATAATATCTCCTGTAGTTGGTTTGTTTCAGTGAAATTGGTCGAGACATCATAATATTTGTAAGAAAAGCCTATCTTCTTACAGATATAACGATTAAAGTTATGTATATTTTAATGTAAAATACATGTAAGTTTGGTTTCATTAAAAAAACTAAGAGCAAAAACTATAAAAATACATATTAAATTGATATAACGATTCTAACAGCAATGTTAGCGAATGCTAAGGCGAAAATGCAAGCTCTTTTGGAAGGTATCGCGAAACTAAACGCGTATCTTCAAGAGAAGGAAGAGGAAAAACGCAAAATGGAGGAGGATATCAATCAGTGCCTCGCGAGAATGGATCGAGCCAACAGGTTTGGAGATTTATTAGTTATAAACAATTGAACGAAATTAATTAACTATTTAATTAATAAACTAATTAAAATAATTAAGTAACTTAATCGATATTTATATGTACTTATAAATATCAATTTTGATTAATTTGATTACATAATTAATTCACTGTTTAATTAATTATCTAATTCAAATAATTAATTAAATGACTCGATTTGGATATTTATAAGCAATTATTTTATATTTATTTGTCCTCGCTTCGCACGGTTGCCTTTTTAGGTGCCTAAATACGTACAACCTGTATATAGATTGACTATATGTATTATATATAATACTCCAGGGCATAATCTATCAGTATGCTAAATATATCCAAACTCGTCCAGCCGTTTCAGTGTGAAGAAGTATCATACCTGTTACATAAACACACACACGCTCACACATGTAATCTTTGGCATTTATATTAGTATTGTAATGTGGAATATGCGTGATTTTTTTTTATTTTTTTTTTATATAATAGCTTACATCGTTATATGATTGGAAAAATATCCAGCTCCAAAAAACTGAAATTTAGTACATTTTTTTTAAATGATACCATCGCCATTTCGCACTTTTGGCGTGACGTCACAGTATGTTATACACAGAAAAATGAGAACGCAATTTGTATCGACAAAAGCGCTAATCGCCCTGGTATGATATGATACTTTGACGTCATATTCCGTCTGACCAATGGCGTTCGTTTCAACTACTTTGAATTTCCCACCTATATTTGCACTCTTTAATAATTATTTTCTTAATCAAAAATAAAATTAAACAAAACTTTATGTGTAAGCTTATAACTTCTTCAAGCTGTAGCGGCTCAAGGGATAGCTTGTATCCTTCATAGCTATGGCTTATGTCTCTGTAGAGGCAGTAGTAGCCCAGTGGTAACGCACTCGCTTGGAAAACTGTGTGAAGCAGGTTCGAATTCCGGATCACCCACTTCTGATATTTTCATGTGTGAATCATTTCCAACATGATTACAACTTGTCTTAAACTTAGCAAGTCTTCGAAAGACATGTAAGTCGCCCAATCGTATTGAAGGGAGGTCCGTGCTCAGTCGTAGGACGTTGAAAAAGGCTAAATACACGATATATCAGTAGATACATACATTATAAGTATATTTTTTTTCATTACTAGGTTTAAATTTTTGTAATTTGTTAAAGGTTGTTGTTGGTTTGTTAAATGTTTTTGTTAGTTGTTTTTATTTACAATATTTATTGGTTCTAGGTTGTTGAATGGTTTATCCAGTGAAAGAGTGAGATGGATTCGCACGATAAAGGAACTAGATATTGCCCAAATTAATCTCATAGGAGATATAATGCTGAGTGCATGTAAGATATACCTAATTTTATTCTAGTATAGTTTTTAAAGGGAATAAACTGCCCAATAAATTGACTATAAAATGCTAAAAGATTTTTACTAATTGAAAACTTAGTTCCAGCAGATTGCACGTGCAGACAAACAAAGAAACTTTCCAGCTTTTTATCTATACTAATGTTATAAAGAGGCGGAGTTTGTTTGTTTGTTTAAACGCAATAAACTCAGAAACTACTAATG
Source organism: Brenthis ino (assembly GCA_921882275.1). Classification (NCBI taxonomy): domain Eukaryota; kingdom Metazoa; phylum Arthropoda; class Insecta; order Lepidoptera; family Nymphalidae; genus Brenthis; species Brenthis ino. The sequence continues at coordinate 2,653,233 of OV170233.1, read as the reverse complement.
CGATTTGAAAAATTCTTTTTGCATTAGATAGCCCGTTTATTAAGGATATAGGCTATATATCATAAAATAATATATACTCTATCTATTACATACTAACCGTTAAAACGTACCTAGTATAAGTTTTTTTTGTTGGGACATTGACACACAGCACCATCTAGTCCCATGGTAAGCTACGAAGCTTGTGTTATAGATACCAGATAGTTGATACACTACACATATAACTTTAAATAAATTCTTTAAATACATAAATATTATAACACCCATGACTGGAGTACAAGCATTCGTGCTCATCACACAAATTAATGCCACCAGCGGGACTTGAACCCGCGACCCCTAGCACAGCAAGTAGAGTCACTACAAACTGAGCCAAACGTGTCATCAAGTAGGTGAAGGTTATATAAGGCTATCTAACTTCACGCTGTGGCTTTTAGAACTAAAGTAATTTAAAAGACATAAAAGAACTAAAACAAGACAATACATTTATTTTAGCTTTCTATAGACCCTGTATGCTCTAGTTAAACTTTAATTTTGACAAAGGTTCATACACCTCCGTACGTGCAATATTCTTTAAATGGGTACAGAGTTCTTTCTTCACATATAATTGTATGGAGATGAACATATAGCTAATATTTTTAATTAATATTCGGTATATTTGATGTAAATATAAATCCGTACACATAAAAAATGGACGAGCGTCTGTCTGTCTGCATCTAATTTATCTAATTTGAGAGAATTATTAAATGAATTGTTATATTAAAAATGTATTTAAATAGTATTAAAAATATTACAATATTTTTATCTGGTAATTCTTGTACGAGTATTTTTGCGATATGATAGATTGATCTAGTTCTGGAATAATCCTGTGTCCTCTGGTATAGAATAATCAAACTATAGATCCCACTGCACCACGATACAGTGAACGCCTTATAAGGCACATTACAAATACCTTATGAACTCTCTATTTATTTTATTAGTCTGTTTTGTGATCGTTTAAACCGTACCAAAATAGGAAATTTAATGGCTAATATAAATATTTGTCTAAGACAGGAATTGAACCCCGACATTAGCCTTAAAGAGAAAGTTTATGCAATGTTGTAAGTAATTATTTGAAATAGGTGCTGTGGGTTACGTAACACCTTTTACGGATGAATTCCGAAGAGAATTATTGGGAGAGTGGATCAAACATATAGTGGTATGTTTCATGTTTAGTTTATTTAAATTAGTAGCTTTTACCCTCACATCGAGTCTGTTGTATATATAACATTCCCACACTCGTTTTCTTGGTCTTCATTATAAAATATCACTCTTTGTCTTATATAAATATAATATAGCAGATTCTATACCTACTTATAACATGTTTATGTTTCTAGCAACAAAAACATAATACCTACGTATATACTTTGATTTCATCCCCTTCAAGTTTAATTTTCGCGACAAAAAGTAGCTAATGTCCTTCTCCAAGGTCCCATTTATATCTATGCCAAAATTCATCGAAATTGGTTCAGCGATCTATTTGTAAAAACGTGACCGATAGACAGATGGAATATATTATATACATAAAGAGTATCAGTAAAACATTAATTTTATAGTTACCTTATGACCTTGTACTTTGCTCATATTTTTGTAAGTATGAAGAACACACTTTATACACAAAATTTCATTCAGATCCGTTCAGCCGTTCTGGCGTAATTGAGTAACAAATATCCATCCATCCAAATTTTCGCATTTATAATATTTATGGGATTTTGTTATTAGGAAGTTGCAGTGCCACATACAGATGGTGCCACTCCACTCTCTATTCTCGGTGATCCTGTCGTGATAAGGTTATCTATTTATGCTCGTTTCCCCATTGACGCCTGCAATGAACAACATAACTCTGTAACCTATTTTAGCTATTTTTATTTGGATTTATTTAAATGAGAGAAATTAATTATTTTTTTCAAATTATCTCAATATTAAATTACAATGTTGTTCTTAGCAGGTGTCGATATTTATGTATGTATATTAATGCGATTAATCGTTGCCTTTTTGCTTATTTGTTTTAACTACCAATACTTGTTGTACTTTACAGTAGAGATTTTTTCTTCTATGTTAAAAATAAAGCTTTATTTCTAAAATATATGTATATATGTACAGTACATATAGATTCTCCTTTAAAGTAAAATGTGTTTTTTTTACCAATAAAATTGACATTTGAAAGTCAATAATTTTGTAATAAAAAATCTTTCGGTAAATTGTTCGTTTGGACAAAAAAGCACTGAAACCACGTAATGTTAAAGGTATACAGGTATTCATCACTCAATCGCCTCACACCTTTGTATGGGCCCCCAAAATTACGAAATGGCGAATTAGTATGTTACCTCAGTACGAGTAGTTCCCAACAATAGCGTGGTCAGCTATAGGTGTCGAGAGGTATGCATCGGTTTTACCTTTGCCAATGTTCCCATGAGGGTATTTCCCCCGTTATTATGCAGATTAGGTACTTCCACCCTTTCAAGTTTTAGCTGTAGCGCTCTGCTCTGGACTTTAAATGAAGGTAAGCCAAAGGTAAAAGACAATTATATTTGGAGATATCACATTCGTGTTGTCTCACCAAAAGCTCACCACAAGTTGCCCGGCAGGGCTTTTTGAAGTGAAACTTCTTTGGAATCGCTGTGCCTTGAAACTCGATAAAACAGAAATGAAACACTAGAAACAGACAAACACATAAATACATAGGATTAAGCCGGCGAGAGAATGAGATAGAATACCATGTTGCCATGGTGACCGTTGTAATTGTCTGAAAAATATATAATATTATATTCTTTCCGTATTTTTTATATACTATAAATATATATTTCAATAGAAATTGGCAAATGTACGGGCTACCTCGAGACCCTTTGTCAGTGGAATCCGCAGTACTAATGTCTAATTCACGGAGATGGCCTCTAATAATTGATCCTCAAACACAGGCCAATAAATGGATTAGAGCTATGGTGAGTTTTTTAATACGCAATTAGTTCAACGACTAGGTTTCCGATATAGTTTTTGTATTTAAAAATAATCATTTTGTAAGTATAATAAATTTGTTTCGATGTTTCAAGTGTTTTTAGATATTTGACCCAACCCAGGAGTCAAACCCAGAACCTCTATTTCTCTTGATTCTAAGCCATAGATTTTATCAACGAGAGAATATAATTTTAGGCGTAACATTTTAGTCATTATCAAAATCGAAAGATTATAAGTTAACAACACAGCAGATAACATAACGATAACGTTAGTATTAAATCATATTATTTGATAATTTATAGGGTAAAACAGAGGGGCTTGTAGTTTGTAAGCCGAATGATAGAGATCTATTGAGAAACTTCGAAACCGCCCTAAGATTTGGAAAGCCATTACTATTGGAAAATGTAGGTCAAGAACTTGATCCAGCCTTAGATCCTGTACTGAAGGTATCTGATATTCCTCAAGGATTTGATTAAATTCCACTTATATAATATATATAGATATAATATAATAACGTAATGTATATAATAGCACTTATCTATACTAATATTATAAAGAGGTAAAGTTTGTGACGTTGTAGGGGGTAATCTCTGGATTTACTGAACCGATTTAGATGAAATTTGGTAAGAAGATAGTTTGAGACCCTGAGAAATGACATATGACAGTTTTTATCCCTGAAATCATCCCTTAAGGGGATGTATATGAAATAGAATAGCACTAACGCTTTGAATGCTATTTAGTCGGTACTGTCGTATGTAAAATCATTTAATATTGATAATATTCATATTATAGTTTTTATGTCAGTTTTGAAAATGACTAGCAACTTACTTGTACTTTGCTCGGATGTGTCTATAGGTATGCGGATCTGGTTCACAATTTCATGGGTTTAATATTTTTTTTGCGCGGAAACCTAATTGTTTTTCTTAAATAAAAGTAGCCTAAGTTACTCCTTATATCATCAGCTAACCGCCTGTAAAAGTCTCTTTAAAATCGGTCTAGCCGTTCCAGAGATTAGCCGGAACAAAAAAACAGACTGACAGACAAAAAAATTAAAAATTGTTTTTTCTTATAAGTACCGTATATACACCTATATGCATTTAGTAAAAAAAGTGCTGTTATTTTAACATTACAATCAGACACTTCAGTTTTATTTATTTGTATAGATACGAGATTCATATCTCGGATCTTATTTTATAATTATAAAATTTTACAACATATATGAATGGAATCCATAGTTCCATACTAATATTATAAATGTGAAAGTGTGTTTGTTTGTTTGTTTGTTTGTTTGTTTGTTTGTTTGTTTGTTTGTTTGTTTGTTTGTTTGTTTGTCTGTCTTTCACGTCGAAACGGCTTGGCGGATTGGTGTATTTTTTGTATAGAGATAGTTGGAGGGCTGGAGAGTGACTGACATTGGCTACATTTTACCGCGGGAGATTATCTCTTTCCCACGGGAAAACGCGTTATAATACAATCCAAAAAAAAATTTTTTGATCTGTATTACTTGAAACTTGGTATAAATGCTCTTCAATACCATTCATTATCAATACATATTTTAGCATATTTCGAAATTCATCCCATAAGGGGGTAAAATAGCGGATGAAAGTTTGTATGAAACCTATCATTTTAGAGGGGTTTTTTTGTATATTTTCACACGAGCGAAGCCGCGAGTTATGCTAGTTTCTATATAAAAAGCTTACTGTTTCTAATTAACACTACCATAAAATTATTTGGCAGTATTCATAGTAGAAGACATTGAATAAAGTAATTATGTACATCCTATATCAAGAAAGGATCTTAATGAAACTTTGTGAAAGCTTAATCAGATTTAGTTCATTAGTATCGGTAACAGATCTATCATTCTTGAAATAAAGTTATTACTCAAGAGACTAGACAGTTGTTTCAATAACGGAACTTTTGCTTGATGTTTATTAATTAAACCTATATCTATACAAATAAATAAAATTGAAATGTCTGTTTGTAATGTCTCAATAACAGCTTTTTACTAAATGCATATGAATGAAGGTATAAATGGTACTTAAAAGAAAAAAAAAACACTTTTTTTAATTTTTTGTCTGTCTCTACGTTTGTTCCGGCTATTCTCCGAAACGGCTGGACCGATTTTGACGGGACATTTACTGGAAAATAGGTGATGTTATAAGGAGTAACTTGGGCTATTATTATTTTGTAAAAAAAATTTGGGTTCCACGCAAAAAAAATAACATATTTGATATAGTAAACAAAATTGCGTAAATCTTTCGTTTTTATAGAGTAGATATAATTGTATGTTTGATAGGTTATTTTTTCAGAATAAAAGCCAACATCCATAAAAAAGATTTTTTTTTATGGATTCTTTTGCATGCTAGTATCAAAATATACATAAATGGCTGCATTATTTTATTGTATTGACTGAGAAACTTCATTTCTTTAAAGGTTCAAGGCACCGTAGACCTAAATATCTGATATTAATTCCTTTATCTTCATGTGTTCCTGAGAAAAGGATTTTTAAAGATAGACGAACAGGCGAATAAGGAAGTGCTTCTACAAGGGTTCCATTTCTTTTTTCTTTTTCAGACATAAAACCCTTAAAAGTGGTATTATTATAAAAAATGATACCTATTTATTAAGTGACAGCTCATTTTTTTTTTATTTTAGCGCCAATATTTCCGTCAAGCTGGTCAGCTCGTACTGAAACTCGGCGATTCGTTGATTCCTTACACGGCTGGTTTTAGACTTTACATAACAACCAAGCTACCGAACCCTCGATACACCCCTGAAACGTCTGTGAAAGTTCAAATTGTTAATTTTGCTCTCGTGCCAAGGTTAGTAAGATATTCCTATAGCTAAATACTTAAGTTATAAATTCTTTATAGACATAATTATGTAGTACTTGGGCGACCGAGCTTAGCTAGCTAAGGTCGTTTTTCGCAAAAGATATTATGAAAATTGTGGGTTTTTTCCAGAAAAGACACTTATACTATAGGTAAATTTAAAAAGTAGAATATATGCAGTGTCTTTCCCGACTTATAATATGTGTATTCATGTTTTAAAGCTTTAAATAGTGTAACACAAAAATGCTATAACTGTTTGTACGTTTCATACCTTTAAATTACACAATAAATGTTAATGCGATCATTTACGGTCAAGAGTAAATATTAATTTGGTTCTGTTAATAGATTTATAAAAGACTAGCATTGCCCGCGACCAAAAACCAAAAACCAAATTCTTAGGTTTTACATATGAGTGTACTCTTACAATGCAGTTTTTGTATTTTTTCTCAAAAATGAGATATTTTCCCGCGGTAAAAAGTATCGTATATGTTGACCCGATTAACCAGCTATCACCATACAAAATTTCATCAAAATACTTTCAGTGGTTTTTCTGTGATGCGGTAACAAACAAACAGACAGACAGACAAAAAATCTAAAAACTATAGATTCGGCCTCTGTATCGATAATAATGTTTATTTCAATAAGATTTTCCAAAAAATATCTTTAATGTACAGATTCGGCTTGGTTACTGTTTTATTATATGTATGTACAGATGTCAAATATTCGCGTAAATCGAAGAAAGTATTATTTATGCTACTAATATTGCCAAATTTTATGTAATTCGAGTGAATATATACTTGCTTGAATTTTCCCTTGTATGTGGTCTCCTGTAATACTGAAAACATGTTGCTAACTAATTAAAATACGCGTGCGAAGCCAATTTCAATTACTAGGAAAGTTTCGATACGTTCCATTATTGCAAATAAGGAAACCAGTTACGTCGAATTGAGTTACAAATTTACATTCAATAGTTATTTTTTCTTCAAAGAACTTTTAATTTCTTTCTAATTACATTTTTAGTTATAAATTTGTATTAATTACTTTTTTTTATATAACAATTATGTTAAGTAATCTTTGTTCAACGGCAGAGTTGAATTGAATTGTATTGAAAAATTGTGTTTTTCAGAAAAGACACCTATATTTAAACTTAAAAAGCAAAACCTTATCTAAATACAAAATTTGATCCAAATCGTTTAAGCCGTTTTCGAGACTAACGAAATAAATCTATACATATAATAAAATATACTAACAGAGTCGAATCAGATTAATATTTTTTGGAAAATGTTATTGAAATATTCATTATTATCAATAAACAAGCCGAATCTATAGTTTTTAGGATTTATGTCTGTCTGTCTGGGAACGCATCACGAGAAAACCACTGGACAGATTTTGATAATATTTGGTACGATGATAGCTGGTTATCCGGGTCAACATATAGGATACTTTTTACTGCGGGAGAATATCTCATCTCTGAGAAATTTATACTAACCGTTAAAACGTACCAAGGGACGAACCCGAGCGGAGCGAGTCTAGTTTATATTTAAATACACAAAAATTGTTTATTTAATATTTTTAAGATCAAATGAAATTATAATAATTCTCTCTATATTTTTTTAGTGGTCTAGCGGAACAACTATTGTCAATAGTGGTAGCACAAGAACGACCAGATTTGGAAGAACTAAGGGGTCAGCTCATAGTATCAAGAGCACAGCTATCAACTCAGTTAGCTAAAATGCAATCTGATATATTGTATGGCTTGTCCAACAGTGAGGGGTCGCCCGTAGACGATCTACCTCTGATATTGACATTAGAAGCAATAAAGATTAAAAGTGCTGAAATTCTGGTAAGTGGATTGTTATTTATATTATCTTTATATATATATATAATCTTTTTGGAAGGCTCTTTCTGTTAAAAAAAATATATATAAATATATATACTTTAATATATTTATTTTAGTTAGAACTAAATTTAAAAAAAGGTAGGTACCTGTAAATGATTTTTTTTATTCGGAATGTTATTTAACAATCAACAGTAACATTTACTACGGTATAATATTTAAGCAGGTTTTCGTTTTCGAGTTTCCAAATAATTATTATAATAAAACATAAAGTTACAAATATTAAATTTTTTAACAACTTTTCAAATTAACGATGTTGTTTATTTTAATTTAACAATTATTTCGTTAGTATATCCAAAAAGTACTTATAGTTAAAAACAAAGTTCTAGGATAAAACTAAAATAGTTTTTTTTTACCAAATGACTCAGTTTTTTACTATTATTATATGTAAAAGCAATTATTTGACTTTTATAAGTGTGTGTGTCTTGATCTTAAAATTCGAATAAAGTGGAAGTAATAATAAAAAACAAATCATTAAAATCTCCTAACCTACATACACACACACACACTAAAAACATCCAAATTGAACCTCATTTAATACTTTCTTAGATTTACGCGAATATTTGACATTTCAAATAAAACTACCTTTTCGCGGATTTAGATTTAGATTTTTGGTTTCCGACGTTTCGAATGCTTTACAGCAATCATGGTCACGGGAGAGACTAAGTTGTTAGACGTCTCAAAGGTATGTTGTAACTAATAATAATTAAATAAAGCGAAAAATCGGAAAAGATACTTTTATTTAAATTGAACCTCATTTGTCAAAATCGGTCAAAAACATTAATCTTCACAGATAAAAGTGGAAGATATAGAGCGTACATCGGCCGAAATAGACGAGGCCCGTCTCGGCTACGTGCCGGTCGCCGGCCGCGGGCAGATATTGTTCTTTTGCCTGTCCGCGATGGCCGACGTCGACCCCATGTACCAATACTCGTTGGAGTGGTTTGTGAGACTCTTCATAAGGAGCATGGCGGAAACTGAACCGAATGGTTAATATTTAACACTGTGCTTTCCTTTTTGTTATTTGAGATGTTGATTTATTTTCAAAAAGGATTTTTTTTTATGTTTGTTACCTCAGAACTCCGTCTTCTTTTTTGTGGTATCGGTTTGAATGTCTGTCTGTGATGTCTATGTGATGTTATAATAATTTGTTGTCAGTTGATGATAAACGCAAATGGTGGATAGTGAAATTGGAGGATGCAAAACAAATCTAATATATTATACGTAAAATATATACTTAATTATTTACCTTTTAGATCATATTCATATCTTAAAATATTGTAGAATTGAGAACCTCCTCCTTTTTGGAAGTCGGTTAACAAAGAGGTTCAAACTGCTCATATCATTCAGAAAATTACAATTAAATATTTTACGTTTACAATTCACAGTTAATGACGAAATGGTCAATTTTTTTTTTATTTCGTATAGTATTTATTTATTGAATTATTTTTAAGTTGGTTTATATATTCATATTTAGATAGGTTTTGTATTTTTTTTTTTGCTATTCAATAAGAACGATACTATCATGTTTATTTAATTATTTTTTGTAGTACATATCACACGAGAATACTATTCTACAGTTGACATCGTTAATAGCGAATTATAATTATTTTTATGAACACCATATTCTGATCACGTGACATTACCAAATTTTATTATATTTCTTAATTTTTAATTACACATAAAGATCATTATCTATACAGATTATAATAAATTAAAGTGTCTGTTTGTAATCTCAAAATTACAACTTTTTATTATTGTATATGAAATTTAATACGGTACTTATAAGAAAAAAAAACAACTTTAAATTTTTTGTCTGTCTGTTTGTTCCGGCTAATCGAAACCGAAACGGCTGGACTGATTTTGACGGGACTTTCACTGGCAGATAGCTGATGTTATAAGGAGTAACTTATGCTAATTTTATTGTAGCAAAGGAATTAAGGGTCCGCTCAAAAATATTAAAACGTACCCAGGGACGCTCCCCGCAAAAACGCTTTTCAATAGTTCTTGGTATTATAAATAAATAATAATAAATAAATAAATGTTGGGACATTAACACACAGCGCCATCTAGTTCCATGGTGAGCTACGAGGCTTGTGTTATGGATACCAGATAGTTGATACACTACACATATATAACTTTTAAATACATACATATTATAAATATAAACACCCATGACTGGAGTACAACATTCGTGCTCATCACACAAATGAATGCCCCCAGCGGGACTCGAACCCGCGACCGCTGGCGCAGCAAGTAGGCTCACTACCAACTGAGCCAAACGTGTCGTCAATTCTAGCTAAAACGGACTTTGAAAAATTTACGTCTATATTTTTAATTTCTATTTTCACAGAGGATATTATAGAAAGGGTTGAGATTATTATTGAACATTTCACATTCCTCTTATATCAAAACGTATGTAGAAGTCTCTTCGAAAGACATAAGCTTTTATTTGCTTTCCTACTTTGTGCCCGGATTTTACTCGATAAAGGGACGATTAGACATCAAGAGTTTAACTTTCTATTGAATGGAGCTAAAATCGAGGAAGTATGTAACTTAAACCGACCTTTCTTATTTAACATCTTATATATTTTTTAGATTTTACTCATCTACGAGTATACATATAATAAAATTCTAACCAAGTCGAATCTGTACATCAAATATTTTTTGAAAAATCTAATTGAAATAGACATTATTATCAATACAGAGTCCGAATCTATAGTTTTTAGAATTTTTGTCTGTCTGTCTGTTACTGCATCACAAGAAAACCACTGGACAGATTTTGATGAAATTTGGAATGATGATAGCTGGTTATCCGTGTCAACATATAGAACACTTTTTACCGCGGGAAAATATCTAATTTCTGAGAAAAAATACAAAAACACAAAAACTGCATTGTAAGAGTATACTAATATGTAAAACCTAAGAATTTGGTTTTTGGTCGCCGCGGTTGAGCCGCGGTCAGTGCTAGTGAAATATATTATTCATTTTAATTTCTTTCCATAGTTAGCTGTTTAATGCTGTTTTAAATGTCTCGAGTAGTTGGTAAATGTTAAATGAAACCGTTATTTCTACGGATTCAATTGGCACTTTTAATGCTAAACTCGGCTAATTAGTTTTGCATTTTATGATATAATTTCATTAAAACGTTTTTATTATCTTTAAAAATATTTAATTATAACCTATTACCATATTAGTCAAGGATTAACGTTAGAGTTTAGTTATGTTAAAGTACAATGTATGTATACATACTTTATTTAAATATTGTATTTGTTTAGGATTTTTAGGTTGGCAGCACTTGAGAGAAAGAGATAGTGTATGTCGAATTATTTTTTGTATCACAAACTTAAACTGATCATTCTCGAATCTTGCCTTGTAATAAATTAGTACCTACATTGTCCAATTATATAATTAATTAAAAAGTCTAGACTTTGATGTAATCGAATGAAAACTTAACAAGTTATATAGATATAATAAAATGCTTGAATTAAATACATTATTAAAATTCACGTCCATCATTAATTTTATAAATTCAAAACTTAATTAAGTGAGTCACTCATTCACTCATTAGTTACTTCAGTTTGTAACGACTTAATTGATTTTAGTGAAATTGTCAATAGAGATAGATTTTGATTGAGATCTTGCTCTTAGTTAAACTACGCGTACGGAACCGCGGGTAAAACTAATATTACCGTTTTTTTCTATTATAATTAATTAATTACTTAGGTTTTAATGGTGCTAAACAAAAACAAAACATTTAAATAAAATATTATTACGAATCAGGAATTTGAAAATCCAGAGCCAAAGTGGATCTCGCCACGCATGTGGCTCGATATGATGCAGCTGGCATCGTTGCCGACTATGCATCAATTTGTGATAGATTTCCCGCAACAGACGAAGTTCTTTAAGACTTATTATGACGCTTGGAACCCTCATAAGTAAGTTATTGATTCTTATAATTACATATACTGCATTCAGCCCTTTTTTTTAACGTTGCCCCGCAGGCACGGGCCTCCGGTTACTACTAAGTAGATCTGGCCGTAGTCCAAGTGTCTGGTCGTAGGCCAAGTGGCAAACAATTTCCGATTCGGCCACGTCGACCAAACTCACTGAGACAAGCTAACTCTGTAGGAGATATCATAGTACTTAAATTGTTGGGAAAACACAAGTGTACACTCTATTTCTTTCACTCTCAATCTCTCGTGGGACGATATTTCGACACACGCGGTGAGAGGTGAGGTGTAAAACCAACATCTTAAAATACTCTGGCTCAGAACATCACTGCCTTAAAGCTTGTGTAACTTTTTACGCAAAGTAAAATCTCAAACTGAAGAAGTAAATAATAAAAATATATATCATAGTTAAAAATAGTATCAGATTGTTTACTTTCTTTAACGAATAAGGAAAATTTTAGATATGTATTAGTCATTTATTTACATATTTTGAGAAATTCTCTTGTATTTATTAAGCATTAGTTCTCTTCCTCTCGAATGGCAGATAGCATAATATTAGGGTTTTTTTTCATTGTCGTTAAGCTCTATAGAAGCCAATACTAAAATAATCACCCAAAGCAAGCACCCTTCTTCTCTCTCATCTTCTCTGAACTTCTATTTGGAGTTTCCCTCAAATAGCTCACTCACTCATTCACTCATTCAATCTGCTTTTGGTCACAAGCATTGGCATTTATAATATTAGTATGATAAAATTGCAGATTACCGTATCCAAAGCCACTGGACACACAGCTGGATCCATTCCAGAGATTACTTGTTTTGAAATGTTTGAGACCCGACAAGCTTATTCCTGGACTTCAAGTAATAACTTTCAATAATATACATTTGTTATTATATAGTTAATAATTGGAATTTTGTAGTAAAAAAATATGGAATTTGAAAAGATATGAATGTTCTAACTTTAAGTCTCCATAACTTTTGACTCCTTTGTTTCCTAAAAATAATTTCTATATATTTGTACGCCATATCACCTCCCCTATCCAAAAATACCACCCACTCCTCCAGGGGCCGCGTCCCATATACTAAACTTGTGCCAATAGAAAAATAAAATTTTCCCATTGTCTTAGGATTATGTGGTGACGGGTCTCGGCGCGCGCTTCGTAGAGCCTCAGCCGGCCGATCTGGCGGCGCTGTACGCGGAGTCCGACCCGCTCGCGCCTATCATATTTGTTCTCTCCACTGGCACTGATCCTGCTGCGGGTATGAGTTATATCAACAAATTATATATTTTTGACAGTATAATGGTATTCTATTTTAGTAGGATTATGTATAGTTTTCCATCATCATTTCATTTCATTCATCTAAATAAAAAAAACCGACTTCGAGGCGCTAAAATGTAAAAAATAACTAAACGGGGGTTTTCATTTAGAATAGATATCTAATCAGATATTTTCGAAGTCGGTGCCAGCCGATGCAAAGCAAATCTAATATATTTCGATACGTAAAATACATATTTACCTATTAGATATTCATATCTTAAAATATTTAAAGTATTAAATAATTCTTATTTTATGTTAAATTAAATTCATAGTATATATCTTTATATATCTTTAAGAAATCGAAGGCAAAAAATACTTACAAAATGGAGACGTCGCCTTAAAAGCAAACTCTTGTTTTGGACATTAAATAAACTCCAAAAACCATAAAATGTCACAATATTTTGTTCAATGAAATCTATAGATCTCCTGAAGTTTGCTGATAAAATGAAGATGGGGAAACGTTTCGAGAGTATTTCTTTAGGTCAAGGTCAAGGGCCGCTAGCCGAGGCTATGATGAAAGTTGGCTGTGATTTTGGTAATTGGGTGTTTTTCCAGGTAAATATTTTTTGTCTTTTGTTCCTCTTTTATTTGTCTTATCAATAAAATTTTTACTGATTGGTTTAATTGGCAAAATGAGATGATGTTGTAACGTGTGTTATTTTATTAGATATATTCTACGTGAATTTTACGTGTATAATGTTAATGTATGTGTGTAATTTTTAAACGATGTGTCATTTAAGCGCAATTTTCTTTGTCTATGAGAAATTGTGGCTTTCTATAATGTATACTTATATATTATAATACTATAAAGAGGTAGTTAGCTTGTTTGTTTGAACGCGCTAATCTCAGGAACTACTAAACCGATTTGAAACATTATTTTTGCATTAGATAGCCCGTTTATTGAGGAAGGCTATAAGCTATATATCATCATGCTACTGCCCAAGTTAACGGAATATAGTCTGTCTATCCCATACTAACTGTTAAAATGTCGAACCCGATCGAAGCAAGCGTGAGCCGCTAGTTGTTAAATAAACTAAATATCTGTTCAGGACTTCCAAAGATTATACTATTTTTTCAGACAAATTTAACAATTTTATCATATAGACATATGACAGTAAGAGTTTGACTGTCTGTGCGAGTTTAAATACGTACACATGATATATTTAGAGTAAATTTTATAGACTTTTTTAATCTACTGATTAAATAATATTTTTAAGAACTGCCATCTTTCTCCATCATGGATGCCAACATTGGAACTGAATGTAGAGCAAATAGTACCGGAACAGGTTCATAAGGATTTCAGGTTATGGCTCACGTCCACTCCGTCACCATTCTTTCCTGTTGCATTGTTGCAAAATGGTAAGCTAATGTCTTTATTAGCTATATGATAGCAGATGACTGAATTGAGGTATAAATACCACCTCATGGGGGGCAATATTTGAAACCGTATTAGTGGTCAACAAATGAATCTAATTAAAGATCGCACGCCTTTAAAAATAATTATAAATAAGAACATGTCTATTAGTTAATTTTAAAAGTTCAATATGTTATATTAAATTTAGACAAATTTTGAATTACCTACATACAACGAACATATACTTATTTAAGGAAATTATATAATATTACTTCTAGGAATAGATTTTTTTAAAAGAAAAAATATTTCAGTGAGAAATCACAAATAATAACGTATACTTTACAGGTCTTGAAAAATTAATTTAATAAACTTTATTATTAATAAATTTAATAAAACTTTATTTATTAATTAACTTGATTAATAAACTGGTAAAATATCAATTGAATCAGCTGAATCGTTAATTATTTAATTATATTGAAGCTTTGTTATTCCCAAATCTTTACAGATAATAAAACACAACTTGTTCACAAAATAGAAAATAAACTTACATGTACGAATAAAGATTTCAATAATCGTATAATATTATGTAACATTTCGTTAAACGTATTTTAGGATATAAAATGACGGTGGAACCACCCAGAGGCATAAAGGCGAACTTACTCAAAGCTTACATGAACCAAGTTCCAGATTTTCTAGATTATTTCAATTCTGCAGACAACAAAGTTCCCAACTTTAAGGTTTGTTTTCGTTGTATTTAAAAGTTTGAAAGTAGAATGGCTATAATTGCGGCTAATTTGAATAAAACTTTTACGTTTTAAGAATATTATTTTCGTTTTTTTTTTTAATTTATTTATGTACCATACGATATAATAATCGTTGGCTTACTATTACAAGGTTCTATGTTAATTTTAATGAAGTTTTGTGATTTTTACATAGAACTTCGTTATTTTGTTATCGTAAAAAAAACAACATAGAACTATGTATAATTGAATATTTTGTAGTTATAGTGCCGCTACCTAGTTATTTGTTTTTGCAAAACTGTAGCTAATAGCACATAGAACCTTGTAGCATTAATAACTAAATAAGTACTAAAATTGTAACATAGAACCTTGTAATAGTCAGCCAACAAATATGTTATACAAAATAAAGTAACAAAATTTCGACAAAGGATAACTTATCTCTTTAAGAGATTTCATCCAGAAACCCTTCACAAGTGAGAAAATAATTTAATTTAGTGCGGTTTATAATATTTAGTATAAACAATATTTTAGTGGTTACTTTTCTCGCTGTGTCTATTCCACGGTGTTGTATTGGAGCGTCGGAAGTTTGGACCGCTCGGTTTCAACATCCCGTACGAATTCACTGACGGAGATCTCCGCATTTGCATATCTCAGCTGCACATGTTTCTCACGGAATACCACGAAGTTCCATTGCGTGTTAGTTATATATTATTTGATTAACAATTTTGATTTCCTTTGATATTAGACATAATGTTAGGAATAATTTTAAAAATCTGTATCTTATCAAATTACTGAGCTGATTTTATTGTTTGTATTCTAGAGTAAGTAGTCCTCTAAACAAGTGGATATTATGAAGAGTAGCTTATCGATTCCAATAAAATTGTTCACAGCAACATGGTAAGGTTTTCACTCAAAATCGCGAGATATGAATGAGTTTTAATTATAACCTTTATTTAATATTAAGATCGCATTATTACATACCTAGTGATATGTAATAATCAGGGCTCGGAACCGGTTTATTTCGGTAATGTAATGGTTTATTCATCGCTTGTTCTTTAACCGGATAATGAAAACGAACGGTGTAATAAACCGAAATAATAATGGTTAATCTTAAACAAAGGTTGGATTTTGGTTTTGATACCGAAATAAACCGGCATCATAAGTAAGAAACGAGCATGCATCCTGCTACTAAACCATTCACCACTAACAAAAACTCATTTTTACTGGTTAATTTTGTTCATGGAACCTAAATTCGTCAAAAACCGTTCTGCCAGATTTAACCGGTTAAAGAACGTAACCGAAACCTTAAACTGAAACCAAATTTTACTTAAAATTTTGAGCCTTTACTGCGTGCAGAACTGACTGAGACACTTAATAACTAACTCGCATTTATAATATTAGCAAAACTTTTTTCCTTTAGATGCTAACATACACAGCTGGTCATATAAATTACGGCGGTAGAGTCACCGACGATTGGGACCGTCGATGCTTGTTGTATCTTCTATCAGATTACTACACTACAGCCGTTCTTAACGATAGATGTGTTTTTGATGAAAGCGGAGCGTATAAACAGGTGGATTAATGATGATATTTTTTTTTTAATTTTTACCAGGAAATTTACTAAGGTTTGCTGCGTTTTGCCTATTTGTGAACTCCTTTGTGAACCGATTGAAATGAAACTTCTTAGTTATATTACAACTATGTACAACTTATTCTATTATCTTTATTCAGTGTGATTAATTAAAAAACATGAGTTTTTGACATATATTGAATATTTAGTTTCTATTAAGTTTCTGCTTAATAAGATTCAAATATATGTATGTATAAACCTAAAAAATGCTTTATATTTTTGACAATTAATTATTATTGTTAAATTTATTTATTTTTTTACTTTAATAACTATTTAATTTTTTTTATTAAATAATAAACATTTCAGCAACCGTCGTGGTTTACAATCGATGATTACACAAATTATATACGAACTCTACCGCTAAATGATGATCCTTCTCTCTTCGGTCTGCATAGCAATGCGAATATCAGCTACGCAATGTCGGAGACTAGCTCTTGTATAAGTAAGTTATGTCGAGGGTTACGTGGAATACACAGACATACACCCAGACGGTTCAAATATCCATATAGTCAACTATCGATATAGCCGCACTTCACTCGAGTGCATGGCTGCCTTTTCAGGCAGGTTTAGGTTATAGTTAGTGTTCTAAATTTCATCCAAATCCGTCCAGCCGTTCCAACGTAAAGTAATAACAAACACACACGCATATACCTATATAAACACTCCCATTTATAATAAGTAGGCCGAGATACATAAATTTGTCACAAAATTGTCGGAACAGGACTCGAATCCGCTACTCCTGAAATATACTATAGATACTCAGACCAAACTACTCAAGACAGTTATCAAATATTTGTAATGTAACGACTTTTTTATAATTATTGGAGATAATTTGTACATCAATCATATTCATTCAGTTTTCAACTAGGTATGTAATACACATCTTGAATGTTAAGAAAGAAAATAAGCAAAGTACTAAAAAAAACGTGTGTGTGTATTTATTTACGCACGTAAGAAGTTATACTTCTTTGGTGTAACAGAACAAAGATAGCTAAAGATTTCATCCCGTATGTCACAACTCTCTGTTTGTAAAAGGAACTAGGCAGCTAACTTCATCATGTCGTTTTTTGGCTGTCGGTGAGCGCGCGCATCTTAAAAACTTTACTCTCATATTTATTTTAACGTGCCAAAAGAAGTATAACTTCAAAAATAAAGAAAATAAGTTCAAACAAACATTCCAACAGATACTCTAAGTAATTTACAACCTAAAGAAGTGTCGGGCGAGGGCGGCATCACTGCCGAGGAGAAGACGGAACTCGTTTCCAAAGAGATACTAGGCGTGCTACCGACATTGCTCGATCAAAAATACATTGCCACTACGTTAGTAAAAATACTTATATGTATAAAAATTGAGGCAGTGGTAGCCCAGTGGTAACACGAAACCAAGTGAAACGGGTTCAAATCCCGAGTCTTGCACCTTTGATATTCTTATGTTCGAAATCATTTCCAACATGATTACCACTTATCTTACAGTGAAGGGAAACATCGTTAAACCTGCATGTCTGAGAGAACCTAGCAATTTTATGAATTATGCTCATTCTGCCCGCACTCGGCCAGCGTGGTGGACTATGGCCTGATCCCCCGAGTACTGAAGGGAGGCCCACTCCCAGCAGTGGAACGTTCAAAAGGGCTAAATATATGTGGAAAATTATTACAATATTATTATAGATTGTTAAATAATAACATTATTGTTAAAAGAACAACTAATGAATTTTTTGCCGACTCTTTTCAGTCGTAGATGCTGCATTTCGAGCAGGTGGTAGCTTCATCTGACAAGATTGACTTTTTTTAAATATCACATTTTTAATCAAAAACTTATTATATTTAGTTTTTGATAAAAAAATGTTTCTAAACATTTATTTGAATAACATTAAGATTTCAATTTTAAGAACCTGCTACCCGATAGTTATTAGGTTTCGCGCAGATAACGTAATTTTGAATGTACAATATTTGCAAATGTTTTGAAAATCTAACAATATATGTACTTACCATATTATGATGTTATATTATTTCTAATATATTATTTCTAAGTGACATCGAAGTTTTAATCGATTATATAATCGTTTACAGATACCCAGTGTCTTACAAAGAGTCCCTGAACACGGTGTTGATACAGGAGGCTATAAGATACAACAAACTGCTGACAGTCATCAACAATTCGTTAAAGTAAGTTTATACTGCCTCGGTGGTCTAGTGCTAGCATGTGCAGCTGTCGATCCGGAGGTTCTGGGTTCGAGTCCCGGGCCAGGCTGAGTATAGTTTCTGTTGTGTTATATAAGTGTAGTGTATCAACTATATGGTATCCACAACACAAGCCTCGTAGCTTACCATGGAACTAGATGGTGCTGTGTGTTAATGTCCCTACATATTTATATTTAATTGATATAAATAATTGAGGACATTATATATTTTTTTTTAATTTTATATATCTAGAAAATCATCCCTTGAGGGATTGAAAACGGGGTGGAGGTTTGTATAGGGAATCAATCATTTCTCAAGTAAGGGATATTTATTTTATTTTATTTTTTTATTTTATTTATTATTAGGGAAACATACAGTGTTACAACACAAACAACATATAACAATAAAAATAGTACATACACCAATAAAGTTTCCACAAACAAACAATTCATACAGTAAAAGAGTAGAGATTTGACAAAACAATAACACTAGAATTATGTTAGCAGAACATGCATTAATATAAGATATTGAGTTAAATTATAAATTTTTTAGGAGAAGTATTCATTCCTAATTTTCCTATAATATATATATATATATATATATATATATATATATATATATAAAACTCATCATACCTACCTTTTCCATAATAAGCGTTAAAACGTACCTACGCTAGTATTATATAATATGACGTATTTCTGTTTATTTATAGAGATTTACAAAAAGCTCTAAAAGGACTTGTAGTGATGTCGGAAGCGTTAGAGAGCATGTCCGGCAGCCTGGCTCGCAACGCCGTGCCCGACATGTGGAGTTCTCGCGCTTATCCTTCGCTGAAACCGCTCGGTTAGATTTAATTATCATCAAATTTTCATCATGGTCACTGACAATATTTTTATGATGTAAAACATGATATTTAGCATTTTCTTATTTACTTATACATATACATACATACATATATTATACATTTCACTACACCCGTGACTATGGCGCTTGCAACGGTGCCGAAATATCAAGAATTCATAAAAGTAAGCAAAATATAGTAAAAAACGCGTTATACATCATAAAAATATTACTTGTATTGTCCATACAAACATGGTTTTAATTATATATTTGTATGTAGGGATAGTGGGCATAATTTATATTTTTTTATCCAATGTTAAATCATAAGTCAGGCTTTCAGCGAATAAACTAAGTAGAGTGATACACCGGCTTAAAATAAATAAAACCAATTTAGAGGTCTAGAAGGAGGAGGACTTTTTTCTAGAAATTTTAATATTTTAGGCTTAAATTGATTATTAATAAAGGACCCTCACCATCGGTTCCCATAAAAAAATTACTACATAATACATATATTGAGCCGAATTGAATAAGCAGCATGTATTCCTTGTATGAACTCAGTTTAAAATTGCTTCCTTCAGAAATAGACCAAGTATTTTGCTCAAGAAATTTGGGTAGAAGCAATTCCCATCGCATCGTATTTTTTATTTTATATTAGCTTTCCTTTACTGTGAATTTAAGATCTCATTAAGATATTTCTATTTTGACAACACGTTTGGCTCAGTTTGTAGTGACCCCATTTGCTGTGCCAGCGGTCGCGGGCTCGAGTCCCGCTGGGGACATTCATTTACGTGATGAGCGCGAATTTTTGACTCCAGTCATGGGTGTTTATATTTATAATATGTATGTATTTAAAGTTATATATGTGTAATGTATCAACTATCTGGTATCCATAACTCAGGTCTCGTAGCTTACCATGGAACTGTATGGTGCTGTGTGTTAATGTCCCAACATATTTATATTTAATCATTTTTAATTCTTTTTTTTTTCTATTAGCGGCGTGGGTAAAGGATCTGTGTCTTCGAGTACAGTTCATGCAGAGTTGGGCGGATGGGGGGATACCCAAAGTGTTTTGGATATCGGGTTTCTATTTCCCCCAAGCGTTTCTGACCGGAGCTCTTCAGAACTACGCGAGGAAGCACGTGATTGCTATTGACACTGTTGCTTATGCGTTTGAGGTACATACATAATATATAACCTATTTTTACTGTACACTTTTAAATTATATATTTATCTTTTTGGATAACTTTTATCTGTATATAAAAAAAATGCCGTAATTAATAAAATGTCTTTAGTATAATGTACTAATCTACACATTTAAAAATGCTTTTTTT
This sequence comes from Brenthis ino, assembly GCA_921882275.1. Classification (NCBI taxonomy): domain Eukaryota; kingdom Metazoa; phylum Arthropoda; class Insecta; order Lepidoptera; family Nymphalidae; genus Brenthis; species Brenthis ino. The sequence goes on along the minus strand of OV170233.1, from coordinate 2,632,172 downwards.
GCATTCAAATGTATTTGTGGTTAAATCATTTTAGTTTTTAATAATAATTTTTATAGCCGCATTTCTTAGGTTTCTCTTCTTTAGTACATTCATAGATACTTTTAAATAGTAATTGTTTCGGATGAAAATCGAACCTGTAACCATCCACACATACAGACATACATCTAAATATTTATATATTATTAACCTATCCCCTCAGGCTCTCCCTGGGCCTCCAGCAAAAAAGCCAGACGACGGGTGTTGTGTGAGTGGACTGTTCCTAGAAGGCGCTCGATGGAACGTCACCGATATGGCACTGGAAGAGAGTAGGCCCAAGGAGTTGCATACTGGTATCTATATATATATAAAAATGAATCCCTATTTCCCTTGGTCACGCCATCACGCGTGAACGGCTGGACCGATTTAACTATTTTATTTTTGTTGTGTTTGTTATTGTCAGGAAAAGGTTCTTATGAAAGAAAAAATTGAAAAATTAAAAAAAAAAAATTAAAATTTATATGGCTAACGCTGGCTAATAACTATTTATATCTATTTAAAACGTGACTAGCGACGAACCCAAGCGAAGCGAGGCTGAGCCGCTAGTGATTTTATATAATTTAGTAAGGATAAAAGCATGGTTGTCTAGCCTTTTTAGCCTTAATTAGTTTTAGCCAGCATGTTTGCTTGGATGAAAAGCGAATGGCAATGAAAAGTATCTTATATACATGATCCATGAAGTCTGAATCTAGTCTTAGCAGTGAAAATGCTATGGAACTCATTAGGCATTATTGTTGTAAAAATAAATATATGCTTTATCATGTAACAGAAAATTAGTAGAAATTCTCATTTTGCTAATTACTTGATTCACATTTTTGACTTTATATTCATATCAGAACCTCCCAAATTTAAATGGTCTCAATGGAATTTTCTCCTTTAAACAATATAAAATAAAAAATAATGGTAGGGGAGCCCAAGAAGCTAAATGGGGATTTACTCGAGCGTCGTAGAGACCTATTGGGATGCAAAGCTTAGATGATAAGAAGAAAAAAATGTTATATGATATATACCTTTACATCAGTGGGGGAAGCGGCTATAGATTTTTAAATATGTAAAAAAAAACTGTTGCATAGACATCCTCGAGCGCGTCAGATATTGATAGCATAAATGCCCTACGTATTTTTAATAATGTACGTATGTTAATCTGATCGTTTGCATGATGCGGGTGGTTGTATTTAAGGGTTGAAAATGAAAAAAAAAAATGTAATCGAGCGCGTCAGATTTTCTAAGGGAGTGTTAATTGCACCAAAAAAAGGCTCTCATTCACTAATCTGACGATTTCGATGGGACGCAAACTCGCGGCCATTTTCATAATGTGCAAAAAAAAATCGCCATTTTGAAATACTCAAGCGCGTCAGATTAAGATATATATGGTTCATCTTTATGTTCTAAACGTACTGTCTCATAATCTGACGATTATCTAGAGGGATTCGCCTGATCTGACAAAAAAAAATTAGAAAAACGGTTCACCTTAAAGGCCATACCTGCAACTTCCCGCTAATTCCATTCTTGTGCGCTTAAAATTGTACTTATGGCATTTTTGAGCTCAAAATATAATTTATGTGATATTTTGAGCTCGCAGAGTTTAAAGAAATAATATTTCTATGCATTTGAGCTCTCCCAGCTCGAAAGTCTGTAGAAGTTTCATAGAACACTATTTTTGGAATTTTCAAACCGCAATAACTTTTGAATAGATCAAGAAATTTTCACGCGGTTGACGGCATTCGACGCAGTTTTATTATCCTCATAAGTTATTTTCAGGTTTTAATTGATCGAACCAAAAATTTCGGAGTAATCCCGAAAAAACACTTTTTTCCGGTTTTCTTTCGTTCACGATATCTCTCGAATTGAAGATCCAGAGATATTTCATTAATTCGCGAATTATTCGAAAACTTTCGAATTATTCGAAATTTTTACGAATTATTCGAATTTTTTCGAATTTGCGAACGATGTTCGCACACCCCTATACTCTTTATGATCAGCTGTGATGGTGTCATGGCGGCAGAAACCAGAGTGGGGACGGAGTGAGAGAGTAATAGATAGAGAAAGAGTGAGAGAGGAATAGAAACGCGGAGAAGGAAATGTAGGCATCACGCAACTGCACGCATTTAACTTTATCGACGAATTTTTGTTATTTCGGCTTGCGGAAATCGTCAGATTATATATTTTTCATTATTCTTGCATTATTTCCTTCAAAAAAAAAAAAAAATTAGCTACGCTCGAGAATGTCGAGATGACGTTTTTTTTTTACAACTTTGTTGCCCTCCCCTTTTTTTACGTCACTCTCAAATTGTCAGATTAGTGGAATATACACTTTTTAGGATGTAATTAACTCACCCTACCTTAATCTGACGCGCTCGAGAATTTCTGGTGGTCAATTTTTTTTTACTAATCTGATCCTCTATCCTTCACGGGCGGCCTTATATATGGGCCTCATGTTTTGTGGAGGTACTGAACCGGGTACAAGGTATCCCCCCGTATATTAATCTGCCGCGCTCGAGTAACTACAGAAAATCCCCTCTTGGGCTCCCCTACTATAAAAATATATTCAATTTTATATCTAATAGCTATAAAAATTCGAATTTCTAATGAACATATTAATAAGACTATCTTTTCGGATTTTTTCGCGGATTTATTTTAACTTTTGATTCCCGACGCGCCGTTTCGAGTACTTTACAGCAATCATGGTCACGGTAAACACAAAAATCCGCGAAAAATTCCGAAAAGATAATTTTATTTAAACTATCAAATATTTGCGTAATTCTAAGAAATTAACACAACATAATAAATAGAAATGGCAATAATCTATATGAAACCCGAGCAAAACCACCGCCTCGCGTCGGGGCTATACGAGTGTCCCGCGTACAAGACGCTAGCGCGCGCCGGCACGCTCGCCACCACCGGACACTCCACCAACTACGTCATGACCGTCGAGCTCGCCACCCACAAGCCCCAGGCCCACTGGATCAAGCGTGGTGTTGCTCTGTTTTGTGCATTGGATTATTAGTGTTATAATAAAGATTTTTTAATATAACGTGTTTGTTTTATTTTAGATGCAATTTAAGCTACTGGTTATTCCACGTCATAGTTCACCTACTAAATGTCATCCCAATCAGTCCAGCCGTTTTGACGTGAAAAACTAACATACATACAGACACACAAAGTGTATTATTTATAGTAATAGTCCGGTAAGGACAGAAATAGAAGAAAATATTTGAAATAAAAAAGTAGTTCTCAGGACAAAATTATAACAATAACTCTTACAATAACCTTTTTTGTGTTGGCAAATGCATTAACGCATACCACTGTATACATATGTGTACATAATGGGGTGTCGCCGGATCGCTTACGCACTTAACCACGACGCCCCGATGGCTGATCTACCGAGCAGACCACAACGACCATGGCTTTGCTCCACAGTCCACTCTGCTATCAGAGAAGTACCAGGAGCAACCGGCATCTTCCGGTGCGTTTCTTGGCTTCGCGCCCGGCTGGATTGCCGGACGCTTATAAGGCACCACGACAAGGTGACCGCACATTGGGGGGACACTTCAAATAACCTAAGTTTAGTTTAAAATATACTCTTTCTATCAATATGACTAGAACCTACTATTCTAGATGTCGATTATGATAATTTATTACTTTAATCTCAAGATAAATTGAAATGATATAGACATAGTGTGATGCAACAAAACATGAAGACAAACAATAATTTAAAATAGTATACAAATATTAACAGAATACTCAATACTGTGATAAGTAAACAAATGTTAATACATAGAAATAGCTAAGGAATTTTATTATAATGAAGAAAATAATTAAGGAAGCTACTATTATGCTACCACTTTCAAGAGAAGAAGAACTAAGGATTTATTAAAATGAACAAAAATATACTATTATTTATTACTCACCTATCTATACTAATCTATACTAATATTATAAATGTGAAAGTTTGTGAGTATGGATGTATGTTTGTTACTCTTTCACGCAAAAACTACTGAATGAATTTTGATGAAACTTTACAATAATATAGCTCATATATCAGAATAACATATAGATTACTTTTTATCCCGGAAAAATGTACGGTTTCCGTGGGATAGATTTGTTTTTTTTTCCTAGAGGCGAACCTGAGCGAAGCGAGGGTGAGCCGCTAGTTATCCATATTTTATTCTCAAAAATTGTAAAATAACGACTATCTATACAAAAATTCTATTGTTATTAAAAAAAAGGAAACAACCTGTATGGAAAAATCGAGAATAGTAGCATAAACAGCAAATCACGCTACCATTTTTGACTTTGACATTTTTTTGGTGGGCTCCGTCTATAATATTCAGTCCGAGACTTTAATACATAGTGCTTTGTTACCAAAAGTGTAATTGATTGCAATCGACCTGACCATCCATAATGCTTCTACACATTAAATCAAGCGTGTTGACGCATAATTTCCTTCAATGGACGCGTTTAATCATTTCAGTTTTCAGTTTTACACAAATATCTTGTTCAAACAACTTGTTCAATTGTTCATTTTATTTCTCTATATACTATTTAATTAATGTCCATCTTTCCTTATTTTTTTTTTTGCATTTTGTTTTTTGTTGCTAGCAACTTGCCTTGCTTCTCATGAATGCAAGCTGAATCTGTACATTAAATATTTTTTGGAATCTATAGTTTTTAGAATTTTTGTCTGTCTGTCTGTATGTGACCGCATCACGGAAAGACCATCGGAGGGATTTTGGTGATATATGGTATGGTTATCCGGGTCAACATATAGGACACTTTTTACTACGGGAAAATATCTCATCTCGGAGAAATCTATACTAAATATCCAAACGCAGGGATGAACCCTAGCGGAGCAAGGGTGACTTGCTAATAAATAATAATTTCAAGCAATTTTCCGTCTTTCAATACTTATTTTGAAGTCAATTTGTTTTTTTCTTTTTGCAAATTCCCCACATTTTCTATTCCTCTTGACTCCAAAAAGCGAGCTGTGGCTTTAAAGTGAATTCAATTACAGTTACCTACACTAGTTTACTTTCATTTAGTAGATGTGAAAAGCTCAAAAGACGAATGTGCTTAGAGTGTATAAGGATTTCCTCATCAGGACTTAAAGCAAGAGCTTAAAGGGCGCGTGACCTAAATGCGATGGAATATGTAACGATACATTTACAAAGCTAAACAATGCTGACCCAAATAGAGAGAATTAATTCAGCTGATCAGTTTTACCTTTAATATTAATTCAATTCGGTTTAAGCCTGAGACTTAAGGAATAATCCAGACTTGTTTCTGGTTAATTGGTTCTCTGTTCTATTATATTTTCCTATGGAGTATATGGTAGGTATAGGCAGTGGTAGCCCAGTGGTAACGCACTCGCTTGGGTAACCCAGTTAAGCACGTACAAATCCCCGGTTTCGCACCTCTGATATTTTCATGTGCGAATCATTTCCAACATGATCACCACTTGTCTTACGGTGAAGGAAAACATTGTGAGGAAATCTGCATGTCTGAGAGAACTTGAAAAGTTTTTCGAAACACATGTAAATCCACCAACCCGCACTTGGCCAGCGTGGTGGACTATGGCCTGATCCCCCTCGTATTGAAGACAGGCCCGTGCCCAGCTGTGGGACGTTAAAAAGGGCTGAATACAGTAGATGATATACTAAATGTACACATATCTTCAATATCCACAATTAACTCAAAAAAACATATATCAAACATTTTCTAATTTCTTCTTCTTCTTCTTAGAACAGACGCAATTTTATAAAAATGTTTATTTTTTTATTTCCTGTGTGAAATGTTTACTGTTTTAAAAATATTACGAAATCTGGTCTGATTTTATATTTATAATTTAAAAAATCGATAGTTCATAGGGCTGACGGCTGAAGAAGAAGCACGGCGGGGAGAGTAGGAATTTTTTTTTATTTACAATAAGGAAAATTACAAATATACTTAATTATATATACAAGACAAATGTATATAATATAAAATATTATATATGTAACTAGCGGACCCGACAGACGTTGTCCTGTCTACACGTCTTTAATTTGAAAATTTCAAACTTTTTTTAATAATTTTTTTGATGAAAATTATTATTCAAATTGTGAATCTAAACCATTCCCAGATCCCCTTGAACACACACAAAAAATTTCATCAAAATCGGTTTAGTCGTTTGAGAGAAGTTCAGTGACATACACACTCACAGAAGAATTATATATATAAAGATTATTAAGCCAAGTTTGTATTGCGTGGGAATTACACTTCTCTATGCGTAATACCTGTTCAGTTATCTAAAAAATTGCCTGTAATACTTGCTTTGTTCGTAAATGTTAATTAGCCGAGCTAAGTGAACTAAATGAAATTGTAACCATGATATTGTATTATGAGAATTAATCTGTAAACGTTCTAAGCTTATATCAAAGACGTTTTAATTATTTTAAGCGGAACAGCTAATTATTTTGCTATAAAAGTAGCCTAAGTTACTCCTTATAACATCAGCTATTTATCAGTGAAAGTCCCGTCAAAATCAGTCAAGCCGTTTCGTAGATTAGCCGCAAATTAAAATTAAATGATGGTAAAGCATTTCCAACTTTGTAAAGTCTACTACTAAGTTAAGTTAGTTGAAGGACGATGTATATATTTAAATTTTATTGTTATAAGAATTATTAATGTTCAAATAAATTATAACACATCATATATTTTTTTATTTTTACCCTTTGCGCCTAAGTAAAAATATTAATGAACAATAATATGAATATATATATATATATATATATATATATATATATATATATATAGCTACGTATATACCTATATAGAAAGTTTCACACTTTACAATAGAGATGGCGCTTTTTAAACATTACCAGCTTCGACGACGAGTTGTACCTCTATTTATATATGTAGCAATATACTCTATGATTAGCCGGAACAAACGTCAGACGGACAGACAAAAATTTTACAAATTCGGTTTTTTTGTTACAATTTATTATGAATTTTGTAAAAAGCTGTTATTTTGACATTACCAATAGACACTTCAATTTTATTTATCTGTATAATCATTTTTTAATGATAGCGCTAATACTCGTCAATAAGCTACTAAACGAAAAAAAAGAAAATGATCGACAAACAGAGGAGAAACAGATTGAATATTTTGTCTTTGTCTATTTATACAGGGTTATTGGTAATTCCCGGGGCGCCGTAGTAGTTATGCGCAAGCGATCCTGCGGCGTCCCATTAAGGCGGAGGGAAGGGGAATGTCGGGTTTTAGTGGGTAGTACCGGCTCTTCTAGCCGGTGAGCCCCACATCACCACCTGGGGGATCAGGTGGTATGCGTAAATGCATTTCCCGACATAAAAAAAAAAGGGTTATTGGTAATTCGACGTATTTCCGGTAGGAGGTGATAGGGGTGAATATTTGCGATAATTTTAACTCCCCATACGTATTATGTAAAGTGAACTATATATTTTTGAGTTATCATGTTTTTTAGCTTTTTTTCAAAATAAGTCAAAAATGCAACATTAAAAATTTATAAAAAAAAGTATCAAGTAAAGTATATTTATAAAAACGATTAAAAATTGGTTATTTATTAATATTAAAACAACAATTATCGGTCCAAATTTAAAAATGTGAGACGAAAAACCATATTATTTCAATATTTTTTTGAGATTCTTATTGACTAAAATGCCTTAAAAACAAAAAACACATGAAACTTGGCTTGCAGATTATTTTAAAAACATGACAGTTTTCTTAGCTCTCCTACAATGCATAACAACTAGGAACTTATTTCAAAGAAGCTGAAAAAAAATGTTCACAATGGAAGCAGGCGGAAATTCGTATTCGAACTAAACTTAAAATAGCTGTTTGAAATATCTTGCATGTATTTTAGTTAGCTCTCTTAACATTTAGTGTTTATTTTATTTCAATCAGTTCATAAATAACAAAGTTATGTCAATTTAAAGACTCACCTATGAATAAAATTATACTTTACGTTAAAAAAACTTATTTTTTATATAACTTGCCTAATCTAATACACTTTACACATTAAAAGATTTTTTTTTCATTTTATAATGCTTACTAGCGACTCATCCTCGTTTCACACGAATTCGTCCCTAGTAAAAAACAAATCTATCCAACGGTAACCGTACATTTTTCTGGGATAGAAAGTTACCCATATGCTATTCCAGATGCTGCCTCGGTGGTGTAGTGGCTAGCATGTACAGCTGCACACCCGGAGGTCCTGGGTTCGAGTCCCGGGTCGGGCCAAGTTTAGTTATTAAGTCTTTCTGTATAGTAAGCCTCAGTAACAGCCCGGAGTTGGGAAGTTGGCGGTGTTTCACCCCCGTGCCTCGGAGAGCACGTAAAGCCGTCGGTCCTGCGCCTTAACTCTCACTGGTCGTGTCGAGTGGTCGTCCCACCGGAGTATGAGAGTGACAGGAATAGAGAGTGCACTTGTGTCTGCGCGTACACTTGTGCACTATAATATCTCCTGCGCAGTTGGCTAGTCACTATGAGATTGGCCGCCGTGGCCGGAATCGGTCAGGAGAGCATCATCATTCCAGACTATAAACTATCTCTGTAGCAAATTTCATCCAGATCCGTTCACCCGTTCTAGCGTGATTGAGTAACAAACATCCATCCATCCACACTTTCGCATTTATAATATTAATGATATTATTAATTATTGTCTACATGATATGATATTTTTGTTGTTACAAAATTTAAAACACCATATAAACTCAATGGTCCAATATGAAAACATAAAATATATTAAATTATGTAACAATGAATTGCCCATACAATTTACAATAGGCCTACAGCAAAATAGCTGCTCATTTCTAAACCAGCGGATTCCATATTAAATTTTCTATTTTAACAAAGCCCAATGAAAATGCAACGCATTTCAAAATGTCCATTCATTTGCTAAAACATTTAATACTAATCACCTATTTATTACTGAGTAACAAATAGAATAAATATATCAATATGTCATAGTGGTTTAGTACAATTAACTTTATTGTTATGGAATTTGATAGAAGATCTGAATTGCATGTGTTGTATTTATTAGACTAGATTACGTTTTAACGTTTAGTATAGATTTCTCAGAGGTGAGATATTTTCCCCCAGTAAAAAGTATCCTATATGTTGACCCGGATAACCAGCTATCGTCATACCAAATTTCATCAAAATCCCTCCAGTGGTTTTTTCCGTGATGCGGTAACAGACAGACAGACAAAAATCTATAAACTATAGATTCGGCCTCTGTATCGATAATAATGTTTATTTCAATAAGATTTTCCAAAAAATATTCAATGTGCAGATTCGGCTTAGTTAGAATTTTATTATATGTATAGATATAGATTAGCAAACCAAATATTTTCAGAAAAACATTAATACAGAAAATGTTGCACAAAAAAAATTATACTTTTGAGAATTTTATTACATGCATTTTACCTAGCATCAAAATGGCAAAAACAAAACGGTTCAGTACCTTTTTCTCCTCTGTTTGTCAACTAATTTTATTTTTTGTTTAGTAGCTACAAGCTGAGCGAGTGTTATCCATAAAAAAATTGGGAACAGTTTTGTATCTATATTTATATAGATAAGTAAAACCTATTCATATATTATGTTTTCCTCAAATGTTCAATAATGGTAATGGTTGATTTAGCTCTGGGCGAATAATAATATACTTAATCATATAAGTACATATATACCATACGAAGAAATTGATTAATTAACTCTGTACAAGTCACGTCGGTGTAGGATTGTGTCAAGAATACTGCATTCTCCCCTATTCCCTCCCTCCGGTATCGAAGGATAACTGGTATAGGGAGAAGCCGAATTTACCTTGCTAAGTGTAATCCAATCAGTAGAGTAGATACAAAGTTACAAACCTCTCGCCTCCACATTGTGATGTCAAGATTACCTTGAAAGTGGACTAAATTCTGAAACGGCACGTACAAGGCCTTAAGCTAACGTTAAAGTAAATTTCATACTATGATAATTATAGTTCATTTCACATAAGAATAAATATGCTGGGACATTAACACACAGCACCATCTAGTTCCATGGTTAAGCTACGAGGCTTGTGTTATGGATACCGGATAGTTGATACACTACACATATATAGCTTTAAATATATACATATTATAAATATAAACACCCATGACTTGAGTACAAACATTCATGCTTATCACACAAAATGAATACCCCAGCGGGACTCGAACCCTTGAAAGCTGACACAGCATGTAGGGTCACTAAAAACTCAGCCAAACGTGTCGTCAATGTATGGAAACAGAACCAAGTCGCTTAAGAATCTAGACAAAATGTTTTAACAAATCAAGGGTTTATTGGATTGAGCATTTTATAGTAGGTAGGTACTAGTGTTCGTCCAGTGGTCGAAATTTGACTATAATAATTATTAAAAATTTGAGAAAAACATATATGAGTAGAATTTACTTATCTATACATATAAGTATACAAAACTATTTACATATTTCCATTTTTTTTTATTGATAACACTAGAACTCGTCAATAGCTACTTAACAAAAAAAAAGAAAATCCGTTGACAAGCAGAGGAGAAAAAGATACCGAGCTGTTTTGTTTTTGCCTGTTTATCTATACACTAGCAACTCACCCTCGCTTCGCTCGGGTTACTCCCTAGCTTGATTCCCAATACAAACTTTCATCCCCATTTTCACCCCCATAGGGGATGATTTCCGGGATAAAAAGTAGCCTATGTCCTTTCACACTATCTTCTTACCAAATTTCATCTAAATTGGTTCAGTACATCCAGATATTACCCCCTACACCGTCACAAACTCACTAACTCGCAATTCACAAACTTTACCTCTTTATAATATTAGTATAGATATAAGTACTGTTTTATTTATTTTCTATTATATTAGTCGTTTAAAAATCGTTCATGTATCCTATACGATACGTACAAATATTATCAGTCTTTTATTATATTGTTTTGACTCGCCGGGCCCCTTGTGATACACATAAACCTTGCAGACTTCAGCTTTATAGGTAAAGCCATTTGTTCTAGACGTTAATAAATCTGTTAGTATAAGCATATACACAATATGTTGCAGGCACATCGTATGATTCGTAGGCGAACTGGATATTGCAAACAAAACATGCAATCTATACATATAATCAAAGTGTAACTAAGCCGAATCTGTACATGAAATATTTTTTGAAAAATCTTATTGAAATAGACATTATTATCGATACAGAGGCCGAATCTATAGTTTTTAGAATTTTTGTCTCTCTCTGTCTGTCTATCTGTTACCGCAACTCTAATCTCAGGAACTACTAATCCGATTTGAAAAATTCTTTCTGTATTAGATAGCCCGTTTATTGAGGAAGGCTATTGGCTATATATCGTACAATATATTATAGTCTATCTATTCCATACTAACCGTTAACATGTATATATATATATATATATATATATATATATATATATATATATATACACCTCTATCATATTTACCACTAACATTATTACAGCTTCGTGATCTTGTACCGAATTTTGAACTTCATCATTATAATCCTTTGATTCCTCCTCCTTTAAGTGCTTTGATCTTTAACATCACTAAGTACTGGAAATGCTCACACATTGTCTAATGTCTGACTGAAACATGCTAATATCTACAACAAAACATAATTTGAAGCTAAACATAAAAATTATAACACACAGAAAATAAAACACTTGGGGACAAAATTATAACACAAGCATGTTATGTTCTTCGTAGGTCTATCTTTTACATACCTCAGAAATGATTTGTAGAAAAAGTGATAGATTTATACAAATAATTTTTTTTTAATTATTTTATTTTGCCGAGAACCATAAATTACTAGACAGACTGTTTGAGATCATTATAATCTTTTTTTTATTAGAATGGGCTTACTCTTGACCTTTATCCTTAGCTCGAAGGCATAGATAAGGTCTACGATGTAGCGAGTTTGCCCAAAAGAAGTATGTTATCACGCACCTTAAAGAGTTCATCATCAACATTCCATAAACTCAAAAGTGGCGTTTGACATACATACATGGGTTTTTAACCATTTTAAATTCAACTCAATTAAATTCTCTTGTTCAATGAATTTTAGGGCTAGAAGTTCCATTTGGGCACAATTTGCTTCGCCAAAATAACGTAAAATGGTGAAGACACGTTATATATCTAGCAACACTAACTGCTCTGTTAACTGACAAGATGAAAAAATCAAAATAGATTGTACTACGCCTTTAACAACTATTTTGACACTTAACAAAAGATTTATCAGTTAATTATTTAATATCTGAGTTAATCAGCAGTTCATAAGCCGGATGTTAGTCTTTAAGAAGCTTGAAGTATCGTATTCTTTACTTTCTTTTTCTTTCTTAAGTCTTCTAACTAGAGAAAAATTAGACACTGGTATAGAAAGAAGAGGACAAAACAAAGTTTTATCTATCCATACCCTGAGCCACAGCGAAGCCGATTTAAGTTAAAGTTGCGTATCAAAGTTGCTACTTTGCCGATGGTGTCTCGAAAAGTTTATCCGGCTGTTGCTTTTACAGCTTAGCTAATCTATATTTTATACGTATTCTGTATGGTACTTTAAAAAACTTCTTATGTTATAACTATCGACTTACACTCGCTGGGGTGCCTGAATGTAGCTTATTCTAGGTCATACTCTATATACTAAATTTCACTTAAATCCATCCAAGCATTTCAGCGTGATGGAATAACAAACAAACAAACAAACAAACATACATACAAGTTCTCACGTATTTAATATTAACTTCTATTAAATACGTGAAAGTTAATGAATATATAAAAAAAATAGAAGTATTTATATTATAATGGTAACTGCGCATTGGTGGACAAACACGTCTGGAAGCTAGGTTCTCTTAGACATGCGGGTTTTTTACGATGATTTCCATCGTATGTTAGCAAGTGGTGATCATATTGAAAATGATGCACATCAAAATTTCAAAGGTACAAGACCAATAACATTGAAATAAATTTGTTAACCGCCCATATTCGAAAATCGGCTAAATGATACCAGATTGTAATATTATGTCAATTATGTATATATAAACTTTACGAAATTCGCAATAATATACAATTAGAATTAAATAAAAATGAAAATTTATTAAAAAAACAGCCGAATTGAGAACCTTTTTTTTACTGAACGATAGGCTTGCGCTTGACTACAATCAGCGCTGGGAAGCACTGAAACCTCCTTTTTGAAGTCGGTTGAAAATGTGTGTTAGTTTCACTAACATATACATATACAAATACAAATATAACAACAAATAATATATGAATGTATATATTTTCTTTCATATTTAATACATCACACTAATCTCGCTTACTCAAGCCAGAATATTTTTTCATTTTTCATACAAAGTACGGCCAAAACGTTTCATTGAAACCTTCATATGTTTACATAGCTTTCCCCTTCTAACTTTATTAGCAATGTGATATTCATGCCGTTTAGCGTTTCTACTAATGGTCTCGCTTTCTATACTCGTGAGCGAATGTGAAACGTCTTCGATAAGAGTTTAAAAGTATTGTAAAATCCATAATATATGAAAGATGAAATCTTTATATATAATACAATTCTGAGTCGAATCTGTACATTAGATATTTTTTGGAAATTCTTTTAAATTCTTAGAATTTTTGTCTGTCTGTCTGTTACCGCATCACAGAAAAACCACTGGAGGGATTTTGATGAAATTTGGTATGGTGATGGCTGGTTATCCGGGTCAATATATAGGATACTTTTTACTGCGGGAAAATAGCTCATCTCTGAGAAATCTATACTAAACATTAAAACGTAAACAGGGGGTAATCTCTGGATCTACTGAACCGATTTAGATGAAATTTGGTAAGAAGATAGTTTGAGACCCTGGGAAGGACATAGGATACTTTTTATCCCGGAAATCATCCCTTAAGGGGGTAAAAATGGGGATAAAAGTTTATATTTATAATGAATATTAACAGTGTAGCACACGCCAGTTGTAATAAAAACACATGGTAAGGGCGCAGAAATCCTTTCGACTGTCAACATAATACAGAAGTACTGCTATTATTGTAGCAATGAGGCGTTTGATCTTTTTCCCCCGTTTCCACTTATTCACGTTGATTTCTACTCAGAAATTTAAATAGCTTTCAATATCTTCATCTACACTTGAACCCTTCTTCGCATTTAGTCTGCTTAAACGCTACGCTGATTGTAGCTTAGACAGGAGGTCATTCTATCGTTCGTAATCGTTATCGCTAATAGATTTTTTTTAAATATGTATTAAATTAACATATACAGAGTTATTGGTAATTCGACGTATTCCCATTAGGAGGTGATATAGTGGTGACTATTTACAATAATTTTAACCCCCATATGCATTATGCAAAAGTAAACTATTTTTGAGAAATCAAGTTTTTAGCTTTTTTCAAAATAAGTAAAAAATGCAACATTAAAAATTTATTGAAAAAAAGTATCAATTTAAATGTCATTTTTTCTTCTGATTTAAAAAACGATTAAACACTGGTTATTTATCAACATTAAAACAACAATTATCGGTTCCAATTTATATGGTTCCAATATTTTTTGAGATTTTTATTCACTAGAATGCCAATCAGAAGAAAAAATGAGATTTAACTTGATACTTTTTTTTATAAATTTTTGTATGTAGCATTTTTTACGTTTTTTTTTTAAACTGAAAAACATGATAACTCAAAAATGGTTCACTTTTGCATAATGCATATGGGGGGTTAAAAATTATAGCAAATAACATTTCCATTGTCTCTGAGGACTTATATTTTACTATTACTTAAAATAAGTACATTGTAGTTTTCGGTAAAGATTTATTCGTTTAAGTTGTACAATCGTCTAGGGGGTGATTTACATGGCCAGGGTTTTCTATCAGTTTTATTTTATGTTACTGTGGGAATAAAGTTTGAGGATCTTCGTGTGGATTTAATATTTTTTTGACGACACGTTTGGCTCAGTCTGTGGTGACCCTACTTGCTGTGTCAGCGGTCGCGGGTTCGAGTCCCGCTGGGGGCATTCATTTATATGATGAGCACCAATGTTTGTACTCCAGTCATAGATGTTTATATTTATTATACGTATGATGTACATTTAAAGTTATATATGTGTCGTGTATCAACAATCTGGTATCCATAACATAAGCCTCGTAGCTTTAATAGCTTACCATGGAACTAGATGGTACTGTGTGTTAAAAAAATATCATAAAATACCTATATAAATTATAAATCAATGTAATGTCCTTATTCAATTCCACTTTTATGTTATATTTTTTCAATTTTTAGAGTACTTCAGACTTGATTTGCTATATTTACTAACTGCAGATGCAAACCAAATAGAAAAAAATAAGAATTTCATAATCTACAGAAATGGTTTTAGTTTAATCATGATATTAGCCTTTCATCTAAGTCAGGGCTGTTCAAAGCTCCGCCCGCGGGCCGCATACGACCCCCGGCTAAAATTGGTGCGGTCCGTGACGTATTTCCAATCTACCATAATCACTGACACATAAGTCACTCATGCACGTACTACATCTGGCAACAAGTAATATTAATGTTGATATCAATAGAATTGTGAAAGATAAATTAATGAAGATTTAATTAAATATTTTTTTAATTACACGCAGAACAATAATATATTTTGAAATTATAATATTTTATTTTGTTTATGTTCATAAATATAATAATGGCAGCAATTAATAACTAAATAATACCTTTGAGACGTCTAAAACCTTAGCAATATACTCTATGAACCTTAGTCTCTCCCATGACCATGATTGCTGTAAAGCACTCGAAACGTGGGGAAAAATTCAAAATAAATCCGCGAAAAAATCCGAAAAGATAGTTTTATTTTAAATTATCAAATAATCGCGTAAATCTAAGAAAGTATTATTGCCGTATTTAGATTTTTCTCCCAAAAATTAATTAGCGTAGGTATTTGTTTCTGCGGCCCTCCAATCTGTGTAGGGATTTACATTGGTCCGCGATTGTATCTGGTCTGGACAGTCCTAATCTAAATGACTAGGAAGCTATATCTATATTATATCTATCAGACCAATTGAAATTTAAACTAGTTATGTTTTTAATTCACAATTTAAATCTATACTGATATACCTACATAATTCAATTAAAATCTACTAACAAAAATCTGACAGACAGATGGGCTAGGGACAAAAATATCAATTTCTACAATTAAATAGATTCTTCAATAAATCATAATATTAATAAAAGACACTAGCAAAAGAAACTAATTCGTATCTTAATGCGAGAAATGAACAGAAAACTTTCTTATAGCTGAGTTGAAAGTAGTTATCTCGTTGCAGAGTTTGACAGATTAGTTTTTGTTGCTTCATAACTTTTCATATTAGAACCTCTTCTTGGACAAATAGTTTTTAATAAATAAAATTGTTTTATGAAAAACTTTCTAAGGCAGTATGTCTGGTTTTCAGTGCCATCTGATTCTGTTGAAAAAAATTGTACTGATCATTCCATAGACGTAGACAATGGATCAAGCAATACTCTCATTAAATTGACCACTCTCTAGAAAGAGAGAAAGTGACCGTTCGGTCAATACCTAATTCTATTCTTAGTCTTTTAGTCAAATTTAAATTTATAAATGGAATGTAAAAAATTATAACATATATATTATTATAATGGGATGTGAAACGGTTATAAATATCTATCTTCATTAACCGTATTTCAATTAATACAGAAGACTTCTGGCCGCACATTCTTTTTGTCTCTGTCGCACCTTTCCGCTGCTTTTAACTGACGGCTAACAAAGAATCACTCAGTCCACTCTTTATGTCTATGTATCATTTAGAATCTTAGATAAAGTGTAGATATTATAATCTTATAAGATCCATCAAGATAACAACTATTTTTTATAATGCACTTTAAAACTAATACTTGTAAGGAATTTGGATCATAATATCTGTATTATTATAAGAAATCTTAATTGTAATAGATAAACAATTTTTTTAATTAATTATGGGAGATTCAACCTTTTATAGAGGCTGGCGGCATTTTTTTTCTTTCGCCGAATATTATGAATCTTACATCATATTTAGATACTAGCATTGCCCGCGGCTCCGCCCGCGTTCAGATGACCAAAAAGCAAATTCTTAGGTTTTACATATTAGTATACTCTTACATTGCAGTTTTTGTATTTTTTTTCTCAGAAATGAAATATTTTCATGCGGTAAAAAGTATTCTATATGTTGACCCGGATAACCAGCTATCACCATACCAAATTTCATCCCTCCAGTGGGTTTTCTGTGATGCGGTAACAGACAGATAGACAAAAATTCAAAAAACTATAGATTCGGCCTCCGTATCGATAATAATGTATATTTCAATAAGATTTTCCAAAAAAATATTTTATGTACAGATTCGGCTTAGTTACAATCTATACATATAATAAAATTCTAACATTCTAACTAAAAAAATAATGCCTGATAAAAAGTATTCCTTTTTATCAAACGTAAACACAATATCTCTGGTTCGTTATGATTTAGCGAGTTGTTTTTTTAAATAACCTACTTAAATAGTGTTTTAGTTATGACATAACTCTTATTACTCGCGAAACTAAAACAAAATTAAGCTAAAAAAGTTACATACCCCTTTAACTAAAGTATACAAGTAAACCTGAATACAAACATAATTAAACTTCACTAACCTGTCATGAGAAACCAACAAATGTGCAAACTTATAACTTAGTACAGAGGTAACACTGTAAAGTACTTGCTATGACAATATTGCTATTATCGTCGCACGTAAAGTAGCATGTCTAAACTAGCGAGTGACAGCAAGTGGCAGACGGCACGACAGCAGTGACGTTTCTGATCAACTCGCGCGAAACATCACGTGTGTTTAGTCTCAGGCATAAGTTTCTAGCGTAATTCAATTATCATTTTTATGTTTAAATATATTGATTCTCATACATTTAGACATATTGACACTCTACAATCGTTCAAAAAAATATATGAAATTAACATATATTTTTCTGAGATACCGTTTTTAGTCATTTCAATACAAGTCACAAAATCGCATCTGTTCCGTTCAACGCGATATCGGCGAAATTTATTTCAATTCAATACACTTGTTAATGGCTCCAAATTTACCAGTTAAGCAAATATACATACAAGCTTTCGTATTTATATTAATAGTGTATGTAAATATCATGATTATTACTTTCGTAAATAAAAAAATCCAAACACAGAATCTCATCTCTTGTAATTTAAACCAATCGCAGTTCTGAAAACACTGCAAACGACTTCTAAATCACGTCCATTTTTGGCACTTTCGCAGACTTGTTATTTTACTGCCACGTGCATTATTTAGTAGAAGCTTTAAACTTGTTCTTTCGCGCATGTATGTTACTCGTATATTCAGTGCAGTCACCAAATAACCATGATACTTTATTATATAGAATGGGAATGTTCGGAAAGCTCTTTGTATTTGGTTTCATTACATTTAATCGGATAAATTTTTAGAAAACTTTTTAATCAGATTATTATTAATAACACAAACCGTAACTTTTTACTACTTATTAATCTCTATTATTATCTATTCGTTTTAGTGCTTATTTGTTCAAATAACCAAACTGCTACCTACTTGTTGTACTTAATTTAGTTAACTTAAAGTGAGTAAGTATAAGTTAAAAAACGTTATAGAGTTTTTTCTCCTATTTTAAAATTAAAGTTTTATTTTTTGATTTTTATACATATCCATACTATACTAATTAATATTATAAATGTGAAAGTGATTTGTTTGTTTGTTGTTTTTTGTCTTTCTTTCACGTCGAAACGGCTTGGCGCATTGGCGTGGTTTTTTGTGTGGAGATAGTTGGAGAGTTGGAGTACTTTTTAGCGCGAGAAATTATCTCTTTCCCATGGGAAACGTTATAACACAATCCAAAAAAAAATAATGATCAGAATTACTTGAAACTTGGTTTAAATGCTCTTCAATGCAATTAACCAAATACGTGTTTTAGCATTTTTTGAAATTCATCCCATAAGGGGGGTAAAATAGCTGATGTTGTGGAAAGTTTGTATGAAATCTACCATTTTAGAGATTTTTTTGTAGAGTTAGCGCGAGCGAAGCCGCGGTTTCTGCTAGTACGTATATAAAGTAAAATGAGTACTTTATACGAATAGAATTAACATTTAAAACTAAATAATTCTTTAATTAATTCCCTTCCTGTAAATTGGTCGTTTGGACAAATAAGCACTGAGACGCTGCGACGTATGGTTTAGTATTAAAGATATATTTACGAATAAAGAATATCAAAGGATTTATATATTTGACAGTGGGGGCGCCAAAGGACAAACAAACAAACAAACAAACAAACAAACAAACAAACAAACAAACAAACAAACAAACAAACAAACAAACAAACACACTTTCACATTTATAATATTAGTATGGATGATATTTGAGTTAGAGACAAGGATAGTAATATCGTATATCATCATAGCAAATACAAATTAACAGAGTTAAATCATTTAAGCCATCGAGTCTCGAGTCATCTATAGCAAACACTTCGTTAAGGTTTACTACTCGAATGTAATTTAATATAGTGTTGCTTATTGTAATAGGTACGGAAATCAGTTTTTGACCCACTTCTAAAATAGAGCACATATTCAATTCAGTTGTACAATTTTTGTTGTATGTTACGATATTTCTTTGTCAATAGTAGACATTTTTACTTAAATAATAATTTCCAATGTAAAATATATAAAAAAAATCTAGTTTCTATGAGAACCTAAAGCAAGCGGTTGCTATGGTATCCATGACGGTTTTTCGTGACGATTTCTCATGACGCGACCATGTTACTCTCATGAAGAAGTTTCCCTTCAATAACCTTTGAAATGATGGTTTTAAAAATAATCAAAAATGGTTCAAAAATTAAAAATTTCTATTATTAGGTTTCGGTTTATATTATTAAAAGTTTTTATTAAGCAACAATCATCTACATCTTTGAAACGACAAACAAACAAATATACAAAACATTATATTTAATATTATGATAATGTAACACTTTATACCATAGATAAAAAATATGACCCCATATCATCCCATCATCATTTATACGACATTTTTAGTGCAAACGTAAAAGAAAATTAGAGAATACAATTTTATACTCCCTTCATAACAAAGTCGGCGCTTAGCCTAGATTATATTTAGTTTTATATTATTTTATTTTTATGACTTATTACATGGCTGACGGGACACAAGCTTAACCGATTTTATTGAAAAGTAGGTCCTTCTTTTACCAATTTGAAAAAAAAGAGTATGCATAGTCTTATATCATTTATTAAAATAGTGTTAAGTAGCGGAAAAGAGAAAGTGCAAAGAAACGATAAGAAAATATATAAGATAAGCATAAGTAAAACAAAATATATACAATATATAAACATATAAATGAATACACACTCTAAAAATTCCATGTATAATATACTAGCATTGCCTGTGGCTCCGCCCGCGTTCAGATGACCAAAAACCAAATTCTTACGTTATACATATTAGTAAACTATTTCATTGCAGTTTTTGTATCTTTTCTCAGAAATGAGACATTTTTCCTAGAGTTGACCCGGATAACCAGCTATCACCATACCAAATTTCATCAAAATCCCTCCAGTAGTTTTTCCGTGATGCGGTAACAGACAGACAGATAGACAGACAAAAATTCTAGAAACTATAGATTCGGCCTCTGTATCGATAATAATGTTTATTTTAATAAGATTTTCCAAAAAATATTTAATGAACAGATTCGGCTTCGTTACAATTTTATTATATGTATCGATAAGCACTAACATTCAATATAATATAAAGGTACTTCACCAATGAGAGAAACTTACTAATTTGAAAGAGTACTAGAAAAATTGCTTAAATACACAATATTCTCAATTCTATAAAGGCTAAGTAGTTAAGACATGCTTGCTTGGTTATTTTACTAATATTTTTAACTAAATTGACAAGTTTGATCTATCAATGCAATATTTTACCCCGTTTCTTATAATATTTCACTATTTTTTATGGTTATGGTTTCTTATTTCGACAGGGACATAAAAAGAAAATGGAAAACACGCTTCCTGTTTCATATGTTCGATATAACTTTTGTATTATGTTATTTGATAGATTTATATATCGGCATTTACAGGCAGTGGCAGCCCAGTGGTAACGCGCTTGCTTGGGAAACCGAGTGAAGCGGTTTCAAATCCCGGGTCTCGCACCTCTGATATTTTCATGTGCGAATCATTTCTAACATGATTACCACTTGCCTTACGGTGAAGGGAAAACATCGTGAGGAAACCTGCATGTCTGAGAGAACCTAGCAAGTTTTCGAAAGACATGTCAAGTCCGCCAACCCGCACTTGGCCAGCGTGGTGGACTATGGCCTGATCCCCTTCGTATTAAAGGGCCCGTGCCCAGCAGTGGGACGTTAAAAAGGGCTGAATACACATACATATATCGGCAAGCTATTTTCTTTAGTCGAGTACTTAGTATGTATGTTTCGATCAAGAGGTTCGGGGTTCGAAGCTCTTTTTTGTAAAGCTTCAAATTAAAGCAAAAATCGATTACGGACTGTTAAATAAATAGTTTGATGAAACACTTTTACTATGATTATTATCAGTTTGTCCTTTTGTTCTACTCTTTATGCTTACTTTTATATGAATTATATGAATTGACTACAATATGATTTTTTTGAAGTGAAGACTTCTACAGGCAGGACTTCTAAATTCATGTAAGTCGTCATCGACATGGTCACGTGACGTGTTGACGCTAACACTCAGAGTGCCGATAGATGTCAAAACCAGATAAAATTGTTAACAGTTGTAATTTACACATTATA
Source organism: Brenthis ino (assembly GCA_921882275.1). Classification (NCBI taxonomy): domain Eukaryota; kingdom Metazoa; phylum Arthropoda; class Insecta; order Lepidoptera; family Nymphalidae; genus Brenthis; species Brenthis ino. The sequence continues at coordinate 2,610,244 of OV170233.1, read as the reverse complement.
ATTAAAGATCAAACAATTAATTTGAATATCCAAAAATAACAACTGTTTGTTTATAGTTTTAAGTTTTCATTTAAGTCGGCAGCCCTCATGACTGCTTTTTTTAATTTAATGCCATTATCATACATTTAATTGATATAGTATTTTATAACAAGTCGAATTAAAATTAAAAATAAAAAGGATTTACATTGACTTGACTTTTAGTCAACCAAAAGTAATTTCATACCTACCTATCTTGACTAAAACCCTGTTTCAAAACGTGACTCTGGCAGAATGGATTGCGTCTGTTAAGCCATTATAGAAAAAAAAACCTGTTGACAGATGTCAAGAAGTAGAAGAATTGTGTTTCTATTTTCACACATTAAAAAGACAAGAAAAACTATATATTATTTAATTATTATTCTAAAACATGGCTCGAAAAGGACAAGTTACCATACAGGAGACTGTAGAAACTAATGAGGAGTTAGAAGAAGTTCTTCATGCCAACCTCGATAAATTAATTTGTAAGGTTTCCACAGAAGTAATCCTATTATTATGATGGTAAAGTTTGTGACGATGTACATATGTATGTATGTTTGTAACTCTCTCGCAAACACTACTGAACGGATTTTGATGATATTGAACGGTAATATAGCTTATAATAAAATATTATTTTTCTCAAATTTTATTTTAGTTATACTAGTGTCAAAATAACGTTAAAAGTTAAAAATCGGTTAACAATTTGGTACGATATCGCTTAATCTCCTTTTTGACGTCTATCACAAACTCTTCTTCATCTTCTATCCCTTTACAGAAATCCATAGTACATTTATAAATATTAATACAAATTAAATAAATAATCAATATTCTTTTTATTCTTTTTTTTTAGTTCCATGGTAAGCTACGAGGCCTGTGTTATGGATACCAGATAGTTGATACACTACACATATATAACTTTAAATACATACATATTATAATTATAAACACCTATGACTGGAGTACAAACATTCGTGCTCCTTACACAAATGGGTGCCACTAGCGGGACTCGAACCCGAGTCCTCTAGCACAGTAAGTAGGGTCACTACAAACTGAGCCAAACGTGTCGTTCTTCTTTTAGTTATAGCAATCTAGCTTACTTTTACAACACATTATCCTGAACTACACTTTCTTATAAACTCACAAAGAGAACAAGAGGACACAGGACGCTCGACTATAATAAATAGTATTGCAAATATTCTAGGTATGGAGGTATACTCAGATTTCTGTGGACACTGTCTAGCAACTGGCAACGCTATAAGAAAAGGAAAGTTAGAAATTGGTCAAGACCGAATTGTTATGGTTAAGGTTATAATACTACATACATATATCTATACTAATATTATAAAGAGGCAGAGTTTGTTTGTTTGTTTGAACGCGCTAATCTCACGAAAGACTGATCCGATTTGAAAAATTCTTTTTGCATTACATAGTCCATTTATTTAGGAAGGCTATATATCATCCCGAAAAAGATACGGTTCCCGTGGGATACATTTATTTTTGTTTAGGGACGAACCGGAAGTAGGTTTGTCGCTAGTAAATACAATAAAGACAATTTATCTTACAGTATAAAAAAAAAGAAGTAAAAACTTTTTTGTTGCTTCTTTTTCATGTCTTATGATTTTTACGTTGAATCTTCTTTTTCAACATTAAACGAATTAAACAACATTCTGCACGCGACGTTTCTGAAATGGTGGTCATACGTCGATAAAAGTAGCTTATATACAAATCAAGCGTAAAATATGTATCTGTTCCAATTTTAATTGAAATCCTTTGAGGCACTATAGTGTTAAGACGTAACAAACATATTTAGTTACTCGCTTAAGAACTTTCGCGTATATAATACTAGCGACTCACTCGCTTCGCTCGGGTTCGTCCCTATGTTGCTTTCTCATACAAACTTTCATCCCCATTCTCACACATATAGATTGGTGTGATATTAATGATATTTAAAAAATATTTATTTTAAAGCATTTAATCTTTATTTACACGAAACTTTATTTGCGAGTAAGCTCTTGCATTTTAGAGCTTCGAATGAGATTTAACTCCGGCTGCTACACTTTTATATGCGTAAATATAAAACGTAAATCTAACAATATTTATTTACGAGTGTTGAAAAATTTGGGGGAAGAATAGGGTAAATGGGAACACCTTATTGGAAAATCATAAAAGTAAATAATGTAAAACATAAATAACTAATCTTGTTCAGGCCCTGGCAGATAACATAGATGTGCTATCCAGATTCAAAAATAAGAGTGAACCGACGTTTCTCTTCATATCGGTAAATATATTATTTATAGCATGCTTTTGTTATACTACTTTCATTATAGCATGGTGCGGGTGACACTTGTCAGTACCAAAATAATTGGGAAGTGACAACTTCCATTTAATTTTATCGATAAAGGTTATCAGAATAAATTCTCAAAAGAATGTATTTTAAAATATCGTTTATTTTTAAAAATATAGCTCATGATTTACTATCAATTCAAAAAAAACTTTGCAATATAACTCCCTGGAGATTCATTTATTGACGAAAAGAAGGTAGATATACAAAATATTGTTTTATCAGTTACGCAGAACATTGATACGTATTTTTTTTGTTTTAATTGTTATATAAAGACAAAAATTGAAGAAATGTTACAGAAAGTACTTCCCATATAATTAATATCGACAATCTATCGTGCCATTAATGTCCCATCACTAAGATGTCACGCTACATGCACAACAAATCGCATCGTTTTTTCTTTTATACTTCGAATGTACTTCAAAATAGTTACCTACATATTATAGGTTAAAATTCTTTGACTTTATACAAATACTAGGATATATAGGATAGGATAGATACTAGGTTGACTCCCCTTTTCAAATTTCATCCCCATTTTCACCCCCTTAAGGAATGATTTCCGGGATAAAAAGTATTCTTCCCCGGGTCTCAAACTATCTCCTTACCAAATTTCATCTAAATCGGTTCAGAAGATCCAGAGATTACCCCTTACCTACGTCACAAAGTCATAAACTTACAATTCACAAACTTCACCTTTTTATAATACATATAGTTCACCTTTTTATAATATATAAGTATAGATAATTAATTATCAATGATTACCTTAAGCACCTTACGCTCATAATATTAGGTTTGAACAGAAATTTTACGGCGTGTTTGTAAATCATAGCAACATTCATAGGTGAAAAAGAATGGTTAGACTAATATTATGTCATGACAATATTTTTCAACCAACTTCAAAAAAAGGAAGAGGATCTCAATTCGGTTGTTTTTTTTTTTATTATTGTGCTGATCTGATGAAAGACTCAATGGAAGGAAAGTGTGTCTTTCAATGGATTCTAATAAAATCTTCGAATTTAGTACCATTCAACACATGATCAAGTCAACTCGATTCAACTTTGCATATTGTCATCGAGCATTGAGCTAATTTCAAAATTTCAAATCGAAACAACAATTAGAAAAAAGCTAAAAACGACTTCCAAAATTTTTCTACGTCATTTACGTAATTTACATAATATATCTTTTCATTTATCAAACAAAATAATAAAACTGTAATTATTTTAGAAAGGCAAACTAATAAGAGCAATGTTTGGTGCCAACGGGTTAGAACTGTGTCGAATTATTGAAGAAGAAATGGGGCTCATGCAGAAAGAAATAGAAACAGGTATAGAGCGGCCAAAACAAGAAATTTATGAACTTTTACCTGAAGAAGCTGTAAGTAAACGTGAAAACCCTTAAGTTTTACAAATCTGTTAAAATAGAGCGTACTCTTAAACTCAATTTGAACCGAAAATATATTTTATTAAATTAGACTTTTCCCTTTTCCTACTCTTGGATCGTAAATCATATTAAAAGATCCTATGTTATGTAAAAAATTGCGTGTAAAAAGTCGAAACATTGTGAGATTGATATTGGAGATAAACTCTAAAACTCCTAATTCGATTCCAAACATTCTTTAACTAATAGAAACTGAACTATCCCAAAGGGACCAAGCATATGTTTTCTTCTGCTATGTCTAGTTATGCCTTTAGGTAATTTGAATGTTAATTTTATGTATGTCGGGATTTTCTTAACGAATAGGAATAAATAATTAAGATTTTGTATAATAAAAGTACACCTCTCGAATTAAAAATTATAAAATGTATTAAATATTGCTACTTATCTCTGGCTTCTAGGCAAAAATCGAAGAAGATGTAAAATTGGAAGTAGAATATCGTGAAGCAGCAGAAAGACTTCGCGTTTTGACTGTAGCTGCTAGAAAGAAACGCATTTGTGAACGTCTGTCTAGACACGTGAAACGTTTAAATTTCATTTTATACTGGCCTCATTGCCACAAAGCCCATCTGGATTTGTATGAAAAGTGGGACTTGATAAGTTAGCTATTATTTCTATTACGGCAACAAATGGTGTAAAATCACATTTTAAGCATATTATGAACAATCATTTTCCTGTCTGTCCCGTTCTTTTTACGTAGCCACTATTTAAACTTAAATTACATACATGTCTGGTTTTTATTCTACTAAACTAGTATCCTACTAATTTAAAAACCATTAAAGTTAAGTTTTTCATCCATAATCTTATGTTAAGCCGGCTAACGGACAGACAGCATAACGTTAAGTTAGGTTCGGTGAATTTCTCCGAAATATGAATCTTAAAATATGAATTAAATATGTAAAGTACTATTTTTTATTATTTTTGCTTAATATTCTTCAGATGTTCAAGTGGCAGCAAAGGATTCAATCCAAATGACAGAGGAAGGTGTGAAGGAAGCTCTGTACATGAGCGATGTGGACCCAAATGAAGCATGCATTCACGCTCTGATGAAAGGAGAAGCTTTAGTTGTATTGTTCAAAATGTTTGATACTGATAATCGAGATTTTGTTAGTAAGTTCTAAATATTTAGTTTAGTATGATGTTAATTTAATATTCACAAGAAATATGAACGGTGAAATGCAAATGAAGGAGTATGGTGATAAGTATTTGGGTCCTGCGAGTATAAAAAATTGTTGATTAAACCATAAAAAATAGCGGTGAGTCCCATCTTAAAAAGTTTTCATATATTACGAGGAAGGATAGATTGAAAAATCGCGCAAATTTAAATTTCTAATTTCGTACAAATAAAGACAGATTTATCAAAAATAAAAAAAATGTGTAAGAAAATAATACAATAATCGCAAGAGTCAGATCCGCTACCTATACAAAGTGCCAGTCGGAATGGTAAATGTCTCGTCAATGTCTGTTAATATAACCTAATATTATAAATGCAAAAGTTTTTAAACACAATTTTGTAAAAGGTGGCGCTTCCTGTACATTCTATTATAACCACAAAAAGCCCAACAAATCAAGGATAATTCACTATTATGCATACATATTACATAATATTAAGTTTACTAAAAACTTTATCACCAGAATTAATGAGACACACATTATATGAAGAAATACCTGTAACCAAAGAAGACGTTCCACCAGAAAAACAACTACCGCCAGTACCGGCCTTTGAGAGGTATGCTACTATCAGCAAAACTGTAAGAGAAGTCCGTAGAGAGAGATATGAAGCTAGAATGCAGAAATTAGTAAGTAAAATATAACTTTAGATATTATCCACTATCCACCTCGCTGAGTCTCGCGATAAACAATTTTTTTGCTTGAAAACAAGCGAATATCTATAAATAATAATGTGTTATCTCGTGTATATTATAAATAGTACCAATTAATGATTTATCAACTGTCCATTTAGCTTTTATTATATATTATTGATAAGCTTAAAATTAAGTTTTTTTTTTAAATGTCGAACTCGTTGTATTCAGCTCTTTTTTTAACGTCCCACTGCTGGGCACGGGGCTCCCTTTCAGTACGAGGGGAATCAGGCCATAGTTCACAACGCTGGCCAAGTGCGCACTGGCGGACTTCACATGTTTTTGAAAACTTGATAGATTCTCTCAGACATGCAGGTTTCCGCACGATGTTTTCCTTCACCGTTAAGACAAGTGGTAATCATGTTGGAAATGATTCGCACATGAAAATATCAGAGGTGCGAGACCCGGTTTCCCAAGCAAGCGCGTTAGCACTGGGCTACCACTACCTCACTGGCGAACTCATTATATGTTTTATTTTATTAAATACTAACTACTCTCGCTTCCCTCAGGTTCGTTCCTAGTGAAAAACAAAAACAAATGTATCCCACTGTAACCGTACATTTTTCCGGAATAAAAGTAGCCTAAAGCACATAGGTTCTAGACACACATTCCAGACTATGATCTATCTCTGTGCTAAATTTCATCCAGATCCGTTTAGCCGTTTTGGCGTGATTGAGCAACAAGCATACGTCCAAACTTCCACATTTATAATATTAATGGGATGAAACGATTATTATATCTTGAAAAACATCTAAATATAAATATATTTTGAAAAACATCTAAAATTTTCCATTACAAGTTTCTATCTAGGTCTTATTTTAATTTAACTTTACAAGCTACAGACCTAAAACTTTCTTCTTGTTGCAAGATAATTTTCTCAAGTTCTATGATGGAGATAAATTTTGTTAAAAAACTTTTGTATAGAACCTTGTTAGGGTGAAACTATTTAGCAACTTTGTCACTCAACCGTCACCCCTAACCAGGGCTCAGAAGACCGTTCAATTTTTAAACCGGTTGTGGTCATTGACCTCAAACTGTTTTTTTAAACAGGCTCGGAGCCCTGCCTCGAACACTTATATATTTAAATATAAATAAAGATATACTTATTATATAAAATATGAAGCACCATTGTTATTGTTAAATAAAATGTTAAGGATTACTTTTGCAGTAACAGAATATTGCTTTAAAATTGACAATTTTTATATATACAACCAATGGCGAATTCAAAAATTGAAAAGTTATGCATTATATGCGAACAGTAAAAATTCACATGAAAATCTTGGCAAGCAATTCTTGCCAAATATACTGTCCAAACTATTGAAGGTTTATCGTGACAGTGAATTGAACGTGCTATTCTGAGTCCAAAATATTATAAGTAAACTGTTTATGCCTGCACAATAATTGATATAACTGAAGCATATTATTATTAGCATAATTTGATTTAATGATGATGAGCATCTTCGTACTTATAATGTTACGAAATGTCTTGGAAAAGATTTTTTCTGGCTAAATTTACAAAATCATTGTACCTACTCGTAGTCTATTTTCCCAAAATATTCAAATCATAGACTTCTTAGAGTATACCAAAAGTCAAAAAAAAACTTTTGGTAAAAACCATAATATGGAGAACCATAATTTCTAAAATTAATCCAAACAAACCCAAACTCATTTTAACTTGAACTTTGAATATGTAGTGATAATACAAGAAATTGGCACGTTTCAATTACTTTTTTTCTAGCGTGAAGAAAAAGAAGAGCGTGAAAGACTTGCGGCCGAACAAGCGCGTCTCGCTCGAGAAGTTGAAGAAGAAAGACAAAGGCAGGAAAAGCAGAGACAAGAAGAAGAGAGAATGGCGCGCATACAAGCAGGGGTAATATTGTATTTTTGACCGACTTCAAAAAGGAAGAAGTTAAGTTGTATGTTTTTTGCTTGTGTGTTTGTTAAGTGATATCTTTCCCAATTGTTGGTCAATTTTGATAATTATTTTCTTAATGAAGATTTAATCTAGATGAATGTTTCATATGAACAATTTTTCATCTAAATTATTGTCAGGAAAGTATACATTTTTAATTAAAAAGTAATTACTAATTAAAAATTTTAAATATTATGATATTTAAATTTTATGGCATATTTGATCATCTTGTTTTTTAAAGATAGCTGATAATAATTTGCTCTTATTGAAATTAATTATACTAATATCTCTATCTCGCAGAAGGAATAGGAATAGTCTGCTCGCCAAATATCACACCAAATTGGTGTTGACTGATGTTTTCTTACTTTCTTTTTAATATCTTCTTTTTTATTTTATTTTTTCACATCTAGTTACCAGCTGAACCAGAACCTGAAGCCGGTAAAGAAGCAGTTGAAGAAGAAGAAATAGAAAAAGCTGAGACGGAAGCTACTGATGAAGTATGTGGCATCTACGTAATAATAAATTATATATAAATCAATCTGAATCTGATCTCATGCTTATCTAAATATTAAAATTTATCAGTGAGTTTAAATTATAAGAGTCTAAAATAAGTTTTACTAAACTACATTACAGTATATTTAAAATATATATATATCTAACTTCAGCAAGAAAAAGTAGAAGAAGAACAAGTAGAAGCAGAAGAAGAATTTCACTCAGATGTATCTATAGAAGACGAAGAATACATCCCGCCTGGTGGTCTCCTCGTACCAGGTCTTTATACACCGCCAAATGAACTTGCTAAAGCTAATGGATTAGCCTACTTTTATCCTAAGGTAAACGAATATGTCGAAAATTATTAATTTTATATTGTTATTAGTTAAAAATCTATATATTTATCTATACAAAGCAATTAAAAACATTACCATTAATGTAAACGTGATAGTGAGATTTTTTTTTGTTAATAGTCAAATATCATGGAACTGAAACTCAAATATAACTTTTTTTATTTATTAATTAACTCAAACTAGGTTTAATCGATACTAATAGTATAAAGATAATTAGTTTTTTTTATGTTGGAGTGCGCTTATATTTGGAACAGTTGCATTTGAAAAATGTATGTGATAGTTTTTGAGGAATGTTGATATGATAGCCTAAAATATCACGCTACAAAAATTGTACATATATAAATACAAGCGGAGCCACGGCTAGACCATAGTATTTAATATTCTAGAACCTCTAAATATATTTATATTCAGCACGTACAATTTAAGTTATTATAACATTTTGAGTTGTAGGCATCATTTCAAAATTATCAACTTCTACCTGAAATCAAGGTACATGAAAACCTATGACATGGAATTGCAATCTAGCAAGAACATGTATCAAAAGTGTATTAAGGCAGTGGTAACCCAGTGATAATATGCTCCCTTGGGTGAACCGAGTGAAGCGGGTTCAAATCCTAGGTCTCGTACCTCTTGATATTTTCATGTGCGAATCATTTCCAACAGTCTGAGAGAACCTATGAAGTTTTCGAAAGACATGTGAAGTCCGTCAACTCACTTCAACATGGTGGACTACGGCCTGACCCCCCTCGTATTGAAGGGAGGCCCACCTCCAGCAGTGGGACGTTAAAAAATGGCTGAAAACGAAAATAAAAACAAAAACGAAATATAATTTGAGTTCTTGAAAATAGTTTGTGCATAATAAATTAACGTGGTTAAAAATTTATGCTGAGCACCAGCTGGTAAATGATCTTAAGTTTACGACCCCGCATAAAAGTTTTATTTGCTCTAATGTTGAAATTTTTATTTATTTCTGACAATTGTTCAAAATTAACATTTTTATTGTCTGTGTAAGTTTTTCAAAATATATGAGTACTTTTAATTAACATATTTAAACTTGCTTAATTTGACTAGTTTTTAAAATAATTATTGGTATTGTCTAATAACATTTTTAATAAAACAAACTTACTACGTCTGTCTTATATTTAGTTTGTTTTATATTGATTTTTAAGACTTCTTTTATTCAAAGGTGGTGTCAAAAATAACACAAATAGAATCTGAATATCTTCCTCCTCATGTACTTGTGATGTTCACTATCGACAAGCGTCATGAGGTTAAGCAGGTGATTGAACAATTTCCAGGTGAAGTGCTTAATGTAAGTCTTGTTTGTTATTCTGTCGTCATAATAAAGAAGGCCGCAATTTCGTCAAAGTCGATTTCGAGATGTTTTAATTTTTGTCTTAGTACTTAGTAGTAGTTTATACGTAGTTACGCCTTAACTCTCACTGATCGCGTCGAGCAGTCGTCCCACCGGAGTATGAGAGTGACATGAATAGAGAGTGCACGTTGTGTCTGCGCGTACACGCGCTGCACTATAATATATCCTGCGCAGTTGGCTAGTCTCAATGAGATTGGCCGCCGTGGCCGGAATCGGTCAGGAGAACATCATCATCATCATCATACGTAATTACGATGAAAATGGTTATGGTATGACCGGATTCAGAAGACATAGAGCTTTATGAGTAAATGTATCACGTAGTATTTAAGTCATTTTTGACCAAATTGTTAATTACGGCCTTCTTTATTATGACAGCAGTATTATGTGTTATAATATTCTATTTCTAAATAAAACTATTTTCTTTTTGTATATTTTCGTTTATTTAAAAGACGGATTTTTAGATATCAGACGGATTAATAGAAATGGATAGATTTTTTTACATATTGTAAAGTTTAAGTTTTGCGTCTCTTAGATTCAATTAGTGCAATATTAAATTCGATATTATGGATAAATTCTGTAACTTGTTAACACTAGAGGACCTTTTTATTCATTTTCATTAATTCACGCATTTTACATGAAAGAATACAACGAACATCGCGACTACTTACCATCATTTTCTGTTATCATCCCTGGTACAAATATATGTCCTCAGTATAAAATATGTCTTCCACGGAAATCGAATCAACACCCTCTAACCACATGTTCATTTAGATACAGTTAACTGATAATATTATTTAGAAAATTATAATAGCTTACATTACTATTTGTTAAACTTATATTTTACCAAGCATTGATAAACTAGTTCTTTATGAAGCAAAAATAAATAACTTATTACAAATTATTATTTTAGTATGGAATTTTCATTGGTGACGATCCAAATACAGCTGAGCATCTAGCATATACTATAAAGCAATACAATATGATGTCAAGGACAAGGAGACAGTAAGTTACATGTAACGTTAAGTACATTTAAGGCCATTTTTAAATCAGTATATTAATATTTAAAAGCATTTGTTTATTGTTGGTAAAATAATTTTATTTAAATCAAAACTCTAAATTCTTAAGCATTTTTTTTAAATATATTACATATTTTTATTGTCTTTAAATATATTTTTATATTATATTTTCTGAAGTTAACCTTTTCTACATCAGCAAAGATCGTCTAGCACTAATGGTGTCTAGAAAACGGAGCTTGCCGCTTTTGCAACTAGCGGGATTGAACCCGTGCTACATCAGCCACGATGTGACTTGTGGAGAAAGGGACTGTTTGACACTTTTCCCAGTCGGCTACGGTGATGACTATGAAGACGAAGATAGTGTTCAAGAGGAGGAGTTACAGGTTATCCTACCAATATTATAAACTTGAAAATATGAGGTTGTATGTATGTATGTATGTATGTTTATTACTCTTTCACACAAGAACTACTGGATGGATTTTGATGATGATGCTGATAATTATGAAATGTGATATTTTGTAATGTATTTTGACATTTTTGTGTATATTTTAAGATAACTTCAAGCTTTTTATATGTTTTACGAATACTCGATCTCTACTTAAATGAGAGAGTGAATCTCTCTTTAATTTTTGCTTGTTAGGCGTTTTGTTAAGAATAAAAATCTTAATAATAATTGTCCGTATTTTGCCTTGTCTGTCTATTTGTTGCTGCCATAATACAATTTTTACTCTTATGTATCTGTGTGTGGCTCTCAGGTCGAAGACATATAAAAACTATAACCTAGTAAATAGCGTTTACAGTTTTATTTGTTGTGTATTTAATCCCTCCACGACCGCGGACACGCTGGCGTTACAGTTAACAATAGATTTCTTAGAAATTTAATTAATTTCTTAGAAATTTACCTGGAGGTGTTAATTTGTTTGTTATATCAAGAACTACATGTATCATTATATAAATAATAAAATTGTAACTAAGCCGAATCTATACATTAAATATTTTTTGGAAAATGTTATTGAAATAGACATTATTATCAATACAGGGGCCGAATCTATAGTTTTGTCTGTCTGTCTGTCTGTTACCGCATCACGGAGAAACCACTGGAGGGATTTTGATGAAATTTAGTACGATGATAGCTGGTATCCGGATTAACATATAGGATACTTTGTTTTGCGGGAAAATGTCTTATTTCTGAGAAAAAATACAAAACTGCAATGTAAGAGTATACTAATATGTAAAACCTAAGAATTTGGTTTTTGGTAATCTGAACGCGGGCGGAGCCGCGGGCAATGCTAGTATAAAATAACATTCCAAGCTTCTCCTGCAAGAAAATTTGTTTAGAGAAAAACTAGACGTTGCTCATTTACGAAAAACGAGCGAATTTCAAGAAATTGTACTATTATTTTGCACCAAACATAGCGAAATTCAGTGTTCAAAAGTAGTTTAGTAACAATGGCCACTGTACGTAAGTACCATAATTGCAGGAAGTTGTCGCGGAACATGAAGCGGAACCAGAGGTAGTTATTGTTAAATTTTACTACTTTAACGCGAATGCCTTACATTTTTATTTTTAGCGTGGAAAATGGTTATTATGCTTTGGAAGAAATTTGATGTTATACAGTGATTTTGGCACTTAGTTCGTTTTGGATTTCGTTTGTAAAATTCGGGACTGTGATATCTGTCCTATATTACGTGAAGATATTTTTATAGTTAGTTTTGCTAGTAGATATCTTTTAGCTAAATAAATATAAGTTTTTTGTTTTATTTTATCTATAGTCATTACATACAGTTGTATTTATTTAATTTTAATCTGGCAAATAGTTTATAAATATATATTTTTTAAATTGTAAAATAAAGGGCAATAATACCTACATATATAAAATTTTCCTTATCTTCTTATTTAAAGAAAGTAAACGATCTGTATGGCAAAATCGAGAATAGTAGCGTAAACAGCAAAATAAGCTACTGTTTTTGACTATGACATTTTTTTACCACACTCCGTCTATATTATTCTTTAGTCTGAGTTAATAACCCACAGTTTCGGCACAGCGTGTTTAAATGGATGTCGCGAATAAAAATCCCTACTCGATCTCAACAAAGTGACGTGTTAAAATGGTGGAAATTGCGAAAAAAAATGATTTCAGGCACGAATTCATTTGTACATTAGAAACGTTTTACTTCCTGCATCCCAACGTTATAGTAGCATTATATGCTTTTTTTTCTTGAACGTGTTTTCATCATAATTCAAGTCTGAGTCTATCATCGGGCTTGAATTTCCTTAGTTTTCTCTACATCACTCACATACATGCTAATAATGTTCCTACAAAAATTTCTTCTGCTCCTCCACACCAAGGCAGCGTTAAGGCAAATAGGGCTTTTTTAAACGCAGCGTAAAATATTGTCCATATCAAAATATATGTATGTAAGTATAGGTAAGTATCTTTCTCCTCGCCAACTTACATCCAAATTCCAGCTTACGCAAAATGACGCAACCTGTACCAATTTTTATAGCGAATGCTTAAACGATGTCTAAGTTACACAATACGGTACTATAGCGCGACCAAATGGCCAGTTATATGAAAATAAAAAGCATTAAAACTTTTTACACATAAGAACACTTACTCGTATTTCAAAATTACAAAGCTATTGAAGAATTTTCAGAGATTAGCAAGTTTCCACAAATAGACATTTAGATTTTTATTTATATATGTTGATAGCTATGGATTAGATTAATATAATATTTAAATCATAATAATAAAAGCAGTCATACAGAAAAGTATGTAAATTTAAATTGCTATATAAGAAATTTTTTATACTTTTCTCAGTATATTAAACTTAATTACAGCCCACTGAAGTTGTAGAACAAGTCGAGGAGGAAGAAGACGAGGCAGATGGCGAAGATTAGATTCTGTTTAATTAAAAATTTCCATTCCAAGCGACATTTCTTAGTACTTATTAACCACAGAAGCACTGCGATACTATGATTTTTTTTATTTTTGTGTTATTACGCTACTTTCAAGATGAAAATGTGTTTATATAAATTGAAATTGTGTTTTCTGTTATTTGGCTATCCTTATAATATTTGAAATTAACTTACGATAACATTGTTAATTCGGCCATGTTACAAAATTCATTACGTAACAAACTATGTAAGTTTTACTTTCAGTTTTATATGTCAAATAGTTTTCGAGATATCAGAGTTTAGTCAATGAGTGAATGAGACGATGTTATTGGCCGGAAGATACCATTTTCATTTTTTTTACTATGGTTATATTTTTAAATTATTATAAGGAATTGGTTTGAGTTTTGTACGTAATATCTTAGACTTACAATATTAAATGAGCAATCCTTGTATACGTATATATGTATATAAATTTACTAGCGATTCATCCTCGCTCCGCTCGGGTTCGTCCCTAGTTACGTTTTAACGTTCCGAGAGTAGAAAATAATGTAAGTACTACATATCGCTATAAAAAATAGGGGTTGGTGGTAGAAGGGTAAAAATTTAGGTTTGTATGTATTTTAATGCCGAATCATAAAAAAATAAAAATAAAAATGTGTGTCCAAAAATTAAAAATTTGTTTTTGGGTGGACCACCCTTATCATTTAGAGGTATGAAAAATAGCTTGCATCCCATTTTAGACCTACTGAATATATACACAATTTGATCGAAGAATTTTTTTACAAACACTGTGACACGAGAATTTTCTATATTATATTTCGTGTATCTCGGGAATCTCAAATTTTGTATTTAGACGGTTTTGCCTTTTAAGTTTATCTAAAAACGCAATTTTTATATCTTTCCCGAAAAAAAACGCGTAAAGGTCGAAGAGCTCAGTGGCTATTTATTATGGTATCTGTGAATCATATTAGGGATCTTTATATCAAAAGTGTTGGTAAAGAAAGAAGTGTACGTATAATACATAATTTAATACGTCTAATATTTTATTATTACAGATCAAACGTTTTTGCGTTTTTCTCGTATGTACTTTTCTTTGAAGCATATTTAGTCACAAACTTAAACCTACCCTGTAACTTTTCTGTCAGTGATCTTACTGTATTCTTCCTTTCTGGTTCGGGGATTTCCTGAAAATATATATCCTTAAATGTCTTTAGTAGCTTTAAAAGTTTTAAATTTGAAAACTTTAATGGAGTTCTAAAGAAAAATTCCATGGAAACTTTTGTACAACTAATTGTTCTAATATAGCTTTGCTTCTTTATTATATGGTTCAAATATGGTGTAGTTCTGTATAAAGTAGAATTCATAATTGCCACGAGAACAAATAGGAAACAATTGCAGCTAAAAGCAAGTAAAATATGTTCTCTCGTAGTAGAAGGTAGTGTTTGGACTCAAATTATTTTCATAACGAGAAACGAGATTTTTACCATGTTTTTCACGACGAAATCTGCGACTAGGGCGGTTGTAATTTTAATCTTTAGAGGCGGAACTTTTTCATGTAATATTTACATGGGACTTGAGAATAAAAATCTATTTAATAAAAAGCCAATTTTTAATAATTGGCAAAAATATTGGCGTAACATTCTGACACAAACACATATCCTCAGAAAGTTACCTGTTTTTAATTCTGTCAAAAACGATGTAAATATCATTTAACGCCATAAAACCATTTGTCCGATTGTGATGAAACTTTGGCGATTGGTTTTGCGTAAGCTCGCAAAGGTTCCTGAACCAAAAAAAGACGATTTTTCGTAATATATTTGTACTTTACACGTCTTTATGCTATTCATACTAGAGGAAGCAGCCAAGCGAAATTAGGATAAGTCGATAGTTTTGCACATAAAATATCTCAAAATTATGAGTTTAAATATTTGCTAAGATCTATTTGTATTTGCTCCTTCCTTTATTACATATTTATTTTACGTTTAGTATATATTTCTCAGAGATGAGATATTTTGCCACAGTAAAAAGTATCCTATATATCCCGGATAACCAGCTATCATCATACCAAATTTCATCAAAATCTGTTCAGTGGTTTACTCGTGATGCGGTCACAGACAGACAGACAAAAATTCTAAAAACTATAGATTCGGCCTCTGTATTGATAATAATGTCTATTTCAATAATATTTTCCAAAAAATATTTAATGTACACATTCGACTCAGTTGGAATTTTATTATATGTATAGATTTATATAAAATGAGGGCCTCTCTTATTGACTGTGAAGTAAATAAGAAGCGAGTATATTTTTATTTACCATTCGACTACTTGAAGGTGCATCGGATTCAGACATTAGTTCTTTATCCCTTGAACTACTTTCTCCTTCTCTGTGTAGTCTGTGCATTTTAATAACTTGAGAATTTTCTTCTTCATTTTCACTCGAAGAAGATAAACTTACCTAAAATCTTATAATATTAAATAAGCAGTTCCAGTATACAGGGTCATTTTTAATTTACTGAAGACCTTTTGGGAATATACTATTTACATAATAACAACAACATCTGTAAGAAAAAAAAATTCTACACCTCCAGGTAAATTTCTAAGAAATTAATTAAATTTATAAGAAATCTATTGTTAACTGTAACGCCGGCGTGTCGTGATGTTGTTAATATATAAATAGTATATTCCCAAAAGGTCTTCAGTAACTTAAAAATGACCCTGTGTACAAGTATATTAATTATTACTTGTATCTCGGAAACGGCTGTAACGATTTGGATCATAATTTTGTATGTAGATAAGGTGTTGCTTTTTAAGTTTATCTATATAGTTGTCTTTTCTGAATAAACGCAATTTTTATATCTTTCCCGAAAAAACACCAAGCGGAGCTTGGTCGCCCAGGAACTATTAGTACATGTATATTTGAGCTTCTCATAATATATGTATACTTTTCAATTTAAAATTAAACTCCCCGCCGCACAGAGTTTGTTTGTTTGAACAAATCACAGTAACTACTGTAGGAACTTTCAAAAGACTTTCATTTATAGAAAGAGAGCTTATCTTGAAGATTATACACAAAGATGCTACTGATATGATAAATTATTAATATTTTACACATACATATGTACATACTACATATACCTATACATATGTAAATATGTCTTTGTATATTAAAAATAAGATTAATTGTAAATGTTTATACTTCTGAAACAATATTATGTACGGAAGAAGCCTTTCAAGATGTTCATAATCTCACACCATAAATACTATAACCCTATACAAATCGAATCTGTGGTGTTGCTAGTCTGGTGGCTTCAATATATACAGGACATAATATCCTAGGTCCAAGTTCCAGGTAGTGTAAATGCGTGTTACGTTATTTACGCACAGGGAGGGGGCCCACTTCGGTGGGCGGTGGGAGGTGGCCCTCTTCGGTGGGCGGTGTACCATGTGGGTTGCTCCTGGTACTTCTCTGATAGCAGAGTGGACCTTGGAGCAACCCCATGGTTGTGGTGGTTTGCTTCGGCAGATCTGCCGTCGGGGCGTCGTAGTTGAATGCGTAAGCGATCCTGCGACGCCCCATTAAGACGGGGGAAGGTTTTGTTGGGTTTTAGTGGGTAGTACTGGCTTTATTACGCCTGTGAGTCCCACACGTCGTGCGTAAATGTTCCCATCCCAACGTTAAAAAAAAAAGTTTTCTCAGCTATCAGGCTATATTTGTTCTCTAATCATATAGAGATTATGGGAATGCACGTAAGTATGTCCGTTGCAAATAAAGTTAGAATGAGATCAGTCTTGACCGACAGGTATCCGGCCAGGAGAATATGATCATAAAGAAAACCTAAAATATAATCAATTTCTTCATATTTCCTTTAGTTACCGGTATAACAGATACTCGAGGGAAATGATCTATATCCGGAGCATGTTCTTTAGGCGCCAATAAGGGATCGATACACAGACGGTTGTCCTCATTAGCGTTGAATATGAAGAACGATTGGGCAGGAGACGGTAAACAACGCAAGAGCGTGTGACCCCCCGCAACGAAAGCACAAAGCAGAGCCGCCATCACGGCTATGACTGGGGCATAGCCCAATCTCTCCACAGGAAGATTGCATTTTGATTTTCTTTCGTCGAACCTAGAAACATTTCTTGTAAGATTCAGTGTATAAAATCACTACATATTACAAACTAGTAACTCACTCTCGTTCCGGTCGGGTTCACTAGTTATGTTTTAACCGTTATAAAACTTAAGTAAGTATACATTTCTCAGAGATGAGATATTTTCCCGCTTTCTACTGAGAGCTTCAGTTACACTATAAATAAGAACTACGTCTCGGGCCACTACCTAGTTTTTACATAGGGTTCTTTCAGCTACTACACTCTTTACTCTGATATGTTTTCGTATTTTTTAACTTCTTTAACCGATTTAAGCCAGGTTTTAGTTCGTGTTTTGATGTTTATCTTACAATATCTTACTAAAATGGTAATATATTTTATGTAAATATAAAAAATTATAACATAATAAGTTAATAATAGTCAATTTATTATAAATTAATAAGCTTATAATAATTAACTCCTGGTATGGTTGGCATTGTAAAGTTTATCGGCAATTTTTCGGTATATATTATACTAGCAACTCACCCTCGCTTCGCTCGGGTTCGTCCCTAGGTTAGTTCCCCATACAAACTTTCATCCCCGTTTTCACACCCTTAAGGTATGATTTCCGGGATAAAAAGTATCCTACGTCCTTGCCAGGGTCTCAAACTATTTTCTTATCAAATTTCATCTAAATCGATTCAGTAGATCCAGAGATTACCCCTACAACGTCACAAACTCACAATTCACAAAGTTTATCTCTTTATAATATTAGTATAGATATTATATTCATACAAATATCGAACTCGTAAGTCTTGATATTAGACAAAATATATTTTCAAAAGAAAATAACAAAAAAATTAATACCAATCATCGACTCCACAGTTTTTTATTCCGTCACAAACAACGCCAGTGGTGAAGCAAAAATGCCTTTCTTCGATGCTGCATAAAGTTTCATTCCTTCTATTACATCCATTTGGAGGAGCGACTCGCGCTGATGTTATAGTGATTTGGTAAAAGTCAGCCTTAAAATGTATTTTTTTTTTAATTTTGACGAAGTTGAGTGGTAAAATAACATTACTAAAAATGCAGTAGGTTTTATTGCAGTAGGTAGCTATTCATATGAATGGTATCTATGTATGTCTGAACCAAACCAACAAATTAAATTCTTAATGAAGTCAATAACCAAGTGACTTTATTGAAGTAAACATTTTAATAACATATAGCTAAAAATCTAAATTCCAGAGCAGATTTATTTTAGAAAATAGAGTAGCTTTAAATGCAAAATGTAACTTTATTTCGCTTGTACTTAATAATTTCCTTAACTTAAAAGTTTCATTTAGAGCAATCTAATAATTCAAAAGCTCTACTTCACCTCCTTATTTACATAATGTCGTCTTATAAATATTAGAAACCCAGCCCAGTAGTATTAGTAGCCCAGTGACAACACGCTCGCTTGGAAAACCGATTGAAGTGGGTTCAAATCCCGGGTCGTGCACTTCTGATATTTTCATGTGTATTCGCACATTCAAATTGATAATTTAATTACCGTCATGATTACCGCTTGTCTTACGGTAAAAGAAAACATCGTAAGGAAAACTGCATGTCAGAGAAAACCTAACAAGTTTTGGAAAGATATGTCAAGTCCGTCAACCCGTACTTGGCCAGCAAGGTGGACTAAGGCCTGATCCCCCTCGTATTGAATGACCTGTACCCAGCAGTGGGACGTTAAAAAGGGCTAATAACAAATAGATCTTACATTGATATCAGAATTAATACTGCTATTACTTTTAAATAGGAAACGTAATCGATTCTTCAAACTAAATATTAAATATGGAGAATATACGTCCCGTTCTATCAAATCACAGAGCCTCGAGCATCTCCATCGCTTCAGGACAGTTATAGCGTCTCTGTTAACTGCGCAGTTCAGTGCTATAGTGGTCGGATATCTGACGACTACCAACAAGTATTGGTTAAAAGTTGTAACAATCTCGACCACACATTCGTAGTCTATGTCGTTTAATGTGCGAAAAATCTGAAAATAATAATAATAATAATAAGACCTGACTGATTTAGGCCACGGCGGCCTATCTCATTGAGACTAGCCAACTGCGCAGGAGATATTATAGTGCACAAGTGTACGCGCAGACACAAGTGCACTCTCTATTCCTGTCACTCATGAGTATGAAGTATGAACGAGTACTCGACACGACGACACGACGAGTGAGAGTTAAGGCGCAGTTACGTGCTCTCCGAGGCACGGGGGTGAAACACCGCCAACTTCCAAACTCCGGGCTGTTACTGACACTTTCTAAACAGAAAGACTCAATAACTAAACTTGGCCCGACCCGGGACTCGAACCCAGGATCTCCAGGTGTGCAGCCGTACATGCTAGCCAGTACGCCACCGAAGCAGTTTTTTTTAATAATATTAGTATTTAGTAAGAGAATTAGAAAATTTGAGGAAAATATATGAACAAAATTTACCTATTTATATAAAGAAAACAATCGATTTTTTTTATAACACTTAACATTAGAGCTAATTTAGTAGCTTTACTAAACAGAAAAAACGGTTGACAAACAGAATAAGTCAGAGGAAGGAAGAAGGAGACAGGAAGAGAAAATGTGACAGAACTTTTTAGTCTTATCCTATTTATATATTTGTAGATATTACCAGGGTAAGAGTATCAGACATTCCCATCCCATAGGATATATCGTAGCGGAGACGTCTAGAGAACGCACATTCACTGGTTATGTCTTTAGGTCGATACAGCAACAGAAAACCATTTGCGCACACACAAGGAATAAAATTCAACAAAATAATATGCACTGAATGCATTATTTGCTAAATAAAATAAATACAAATCGCTATATTTCTGGATACTTTCCAATTTACCTAATAAAGATATAATTGTTGAGTGTAATTTTGGTACTGTATTTCCTTATTTGCAAATATTTTATTTGATTTTTACCCTTTTGTTTTAGTTGAAGTTATACTCTATACAGCTATGCAAATGTCATTTCTTATAAAAATAGTATATTTTACGCTAATAGTAATATCTATAAATAGGTAGTTTAATATATTGGACACCGAACCTACCCTGGCTTTGCTTGGGTACCTACTTGGGTGCCTGCCTAGGTGTCTAACTAATTATATTCAACCCTTTTTAACGTCCCAGCTAGGCACAGATGTCCCTCCAAAACGAGGGGGATCATGTTATAATGTACCACGCTGGCCAAGTGCGGATTGGCGTACTGCTGAAAAATGATTCACGCATGAAAATATCAGCAAGTGTGGTAACAGTAGGCTACCACTGCCTAGATGAAGATTACCCCCCTACAGTCTAAGGTAAAATTTATATAACCTCTTTATAATATTAAAGTAGGTAAATTCTGAACCACTTTATAAATAAAATGTTTAAAAAATATTTTGATATTATATAGGTATAGATTTTTTATTTGACCGAATAAACAAATATATACGAGTATATTATCACTACTATATTTTACACACCACATATATTGTGTATGCGTTTGTTACTTCCTATAATAAAGAAATATACTGGATTATATAAGATTTTATAGACGAGAACCTATCTAATATGTTCTATATAAACCTATCAAGAGGGAAAAATCAGAAATCATAGTAAAAGCGCATCGCAAGTTTATTTTATAGTTTTCGGAGGAGAAAAACAAACGGGAAGTAACAAAATTCATAAGAAGTTTATAAAAAATCTTTGCTCTCTGTTTCTTATCGTTCGCTCTACTTACCTAATAACATTACTAAAGCTGTATACCACTTGACCTAATTAGAACAACTTCCTCTTATATTATCGGTTATATCCCATAAAGTAATGTTATATTTTTGTTATAATAATAAAACTAAAACCAGTTTTACTCAAGGGTTTGCTTGTATTTGATTTATATTTAAATGTCTATTTGTCTTTTTATTTAGGTGTTTTATCATTTTATCTATTTAGACTGAAGGAATTTTCATTTTTTGAAAATTCATTTTTTTTATTTCAGCTATGTGAACCATACGTTATAAAAGTGTGTTTGTTTGTTTGTCTTTCTTTCACGTCGAAACGGTGTGACGGATTGGCGTGATTTTTGGTGTGAAGATAGTTGGAGAGTTGGAGAGTGATATAGGATACTTTTTATCGCGGAAGATTATCTCATTCCCACGGGAAAACAAGTTATAATACAATACAAAAATTTATTTCTGATCAGAATTTCTTGAAACTTGGTATTAATGATCTTCAACACAAATAAATACGTGTTTTAGCATTTTTCAAAATTCATCCTATAGGGGGGTAAAATAGACGATGAAAGTTTGTATAAATCTTAGATCTTAGGTGCCTATCTTTTTAGAGATTACTTTGTAGTTTTAGCGCGGGCGAAGCCGCGGGTTCTGCTAGTATTATATAATATTTAATAAATACTTCAAATATTGGTATAGTATTTTATAATATTGTTTAGCTTCTATCGCGTAACTTTCCACTCTCTAAATTGGTATCGTTACACGATATCACCAATTATCAATCGATTTTCGTAATTCTTTTCTTAATCAATAGAGTATCTCACAAAATAGACTTTTATATCAATAGGTATGCCTATATATCACGCGTTAATCCGCCATCGACCGCGGACACGCTGGCGTTACAGTTAACAATAGGTTTCTTAGAAATTTAATTAGTTTCTTAGAAATTTACCTGCAGGTGTTAGAGTACTTTTTGCACTCGTGAAGGTGAAATAATTACTTGTGTGACTTTTACATACATAAGTGTATATTATTCTCTGTGAAATAGATTATTTGCTACTTTTTTTTTTAAACCTATTGATCTTTCGGTACTCTTGCAACTACATCGATCATGAACATATACTATGTTTTTACCTCCATAGCACTTTCAAAGGTATCCAGTATTTGGACCTCGAAAAACAAATTGAAGTAAGAGTCAAACCATTTCACATACAAAAAAAATCTTTTAATAATATGAGTAAGTGTAGAACTATCATCTATACTAATATTATAAAGAGGTAAAGTTTGTGAGCTTGTGACGTTATAGGGGGTAATCTCTGAATCTAATGAACCGATTTAGATGAAATTTGGTAAATAAATATGTAAATATGTTGGGACATTAACACACAGCACCATCTAGTTCCATGGTAAGCTACGAGGCTTGTGTTATGGATACCAGATAGTTGATACACTACATATAAATAGCTTTAAATACATACATATTATAAATATAAACACCCATGACTGGAGTACAAACATTCGTGCTCATCACACAATGAATGCACCCAGCGGTACTCGAACCCGCGACCGTTGGCAAGCAAGTAGGGTCACTACACACTGAGCCAAACGTGTCGTCGAAAAGATAGTTTGAAACCCTGGAAAGGACATAGGACACTTGTTATCCCGGAAATCATCCCTTAAAGGGGTGAAAATGGAGATTTAAGTTTGTATTGGGAAGCAACCTAGGGACGAACCCGAGCGAAGCGAGGGTGAGTCGCTAGTTTAAAATAAGCTCAGCTTTCACTTAATCACTTTTACCTGTACATTTGAACAACGTAGACAAGTCATAATAAAATTGCCACTTGTCTTATGTATGTTAAGACTAAGGAACGAAGTTGTAATGTTATCATTTATCACTAAGATATATTTGATAATAAGAGACTACTTGGTTGTAAGCTCGACTTTATAAGATTTGGCAAATTACCTAAAATTAGAAGACAGCCGGGAAATTCCAAGAGTAGATCTACGAACATATTTTGGGTCTTATATTTAGGTTAGCTTTGGCCTATAGCTTTAAACGTATTGTTTTATATTATTGCTCCTGTGTTATGTTATATAGAATGTAACTTTTCTTACTAAATAATTTTAAAATCCATTAACATTTTTTCTAAGCTGACTGGTGTTTTATTTCCAGACTTTAGCGCATTCAAACAAACAAATATACAAAATAACAAATATCTTCTGCTTTATTATATTTGATCCAGTGTCTATTTAGCTGCTACAGTACCGGATTCAGCCTTAGCGCCACCCCTAGACCCTGTAAACATTGCCTTGCCATTATCGAAATTTTGCATAAAATGCATAAAGTTTTATTTATTAATTCTATATTTTTTAAATAATACATAATCCTAATATAAATGCAAAAATATAATTTATAAATGTTTTCAATTTTTTCAAAAATGTACTGAGTAGTTACATTTTTTTTAATTATTCATTTTTTGGAAATTAAATAAAAGACTTTCGATAGCGAGAAGATATTTTTTTCTCACCCTCCGAATTTTGCCGCCCCTGAAAATTGGCCGCTCTGGGCGCTAGCTCGGAGTGCCCCCAGTATAAATCCAGCACTGAGCTGCTATAAGTATAACTGGCTAAAATAATTCTCTTCATGACATTCACTTGACATTCGTGAAATATGCAAAATTTTTATAACATGTGATTTTAATTTTTCCAACATTTTATATTGTGGTGAATCAGAAAATGATAGATTAGATCAACAAATTGTAAGTTATAATATAGATCTTATCTATAATTGTTTTAGTGATCATGTTTTACTTTAGATACCATCAAACATTAAAATCCTAAATGAAAGTTCAATGTATTGTAAACATAGATAAATTAAAAATCTGTGGAAAGTTGAATAGAATACTGATATTTTTATTGCAGAAGACTTGAAGGAAAATATTAGAAGAAAAAGAAACAATACGGGGACAACATGACAAAAAGACAAATTTATGAGTTGAAAGAGAATGCAGCTAAAGTAATATTTAAAAACTCAAATAATACAATACACACGTACTCTAAGACATGCTCTGGTGCATCACAGTTTTTCACCAAAAGCTTGATACTACAACTAAAACAAAATTTGCCAAAAGACAACTATTATGAAGACAATGGATCACTGAAGCGAGATTTGAGCATTGAAACCGACTACTGCATTCTTAGATCCTACTATAAAAAGAAACGTAATACGAATCGTGAAGCAACTTCGCAAAAATCAAAATATTCTATGAATCGTACCGAAATTGATACTATCGATGAGTATAACAACGACACAAGTGCATGTGGCGATAATGAAGAAAACTTTCCACACAATACTAATATCAATATCAACTTAACTTCGTTGGTTGTTGATAACCTCAAAAATTTACTTAACGACTGGATTAGAACGTATCTATTAGAAAATAATGAAACAAAAGAAAAAATTGAAACAGTACTAGATTCTATATTACATCAGCTTGACTTGAAAAGAAATGACACACCATCTTCACATACATATACACTTGATATTGAGATGGATCAAAATTTTCATGAATCAGAGTCTCAATTACATAAATTACAAGACGTACATAAAACTCCAAGGAGTAGAACTTTAAAGGTCAAAAACAAAAAATCCACATTAACAATACCATTGAGTAATAAACATTTAAAAATAATATCAACACTCAGCCTCCCAAAGAATATTCATAAAATAAGAAAGACAAAAAGCCTTAAAAAATTCCGACATAAGCGAATTTTACTGTCCACAAATAACTCCAGCGTTTATGTTTTTAATTCATCGAATTTAGATTTCCTGACATTACCAACAAATTCATTAATTAAACATTGTGCAATATACGAAGAAAATAAATGTAAGAATTTGAAAAATAAGTCTCCAATTGAGAAAATAAATAAGGAAATAATTTCTAATATTTACAAACATATTGCTGGCATCAACAATTTATCAGATTATAAATCAAAAATGCTTAATAAGAAAGAATCACTATGCATATCTGAAAACAATAGCATTGATCCTTTAGTAAATGTCGATTTAATAAGACGAAGCACAGAAAGAAGTGATAAAGAGAATAAAGTACTTCATAATTCAAATTTTATCAAAGCTAAAGTGACACCTCAAACAAAGAGAAAAAAAAGTAACGTTTGTAAAAAACGAATTTCGAAATATCGAAATTATAAAAATATAAAATCTAAACAATACACACATTTATTCAAAAAATCAAACAATTATATACAACAAGAAAAAGAGTTGCTTCAACATTTTCAGAGTATTTTTAAGTATTTTTCAAATTATGAAGGAAAACACAATTTTCAACTAGACATAAAAGTCAACATATCTCCCACACAAGAAAAAAAATTAAGTAATAGCATACTCGATATAGATAAAGAAAAACTTAAAAATGAAACTACAGATCTGGAAACAGTTGTAGTAACTGACGACAATGGAAAATTATCAACTGACGAAACAAAAGAGGCAACGTTTGATATTGATCAAAATATTATTTCCTTACTTGATGGTGCAGCAAGTCAAACAAAATATATAATAAGTAGAGGCACTTCAAATACAACCGGAAAAGATAATACAGAAGAAACTAAACCACTAAAATGCAACTTAAAAAGCTCAAAGGTAGCTCGTGAGATAAGCGAGCTTAAAATCATCGTGCAGTCATTAGCAACAATAACAGAAAAACTAGTAAATAAACATATGGACAAGAAAATGGAGCTTGAAGCAAGAAACTTAACAAAAGAAAAAATATCGAAGAGTGTACAATTCTCAAATAACATACCTAAAAGTCAAATCATTTCTGGGTTAAAATTGAAAAAAGAGCCCAAGACAAAGATCACTAGGGAATTTAATCTACGGCTTACGAAAAAAAGCACATCTTATAAAATTATAGATAGCGAGTCTATTTTAAGAGTAACCGATATGACTTCAGCTGCAGAGGTGAACACAGCTACAGTTATAGATGAAGCACTGACATGTTCTCTGCCAAAATCCAAATCTCTATTTGAAGTTTCTGTGGGACCAGAAAAAAAGCTATTAGCGTTTTATTTTGACGATTTCATAAATACTTATCCTTGTCACGCTAGACATCACAATCCTTCGTACATATCCATACCTTGCAGAAACACTTGTCATCATATACAGCCTTCACATGTATATGTTAAGTATAACCAGAACGATTGCTGTGATGTCAGTAGTGCGAGTGGACATTTTCAACCAGAAAATAATGTTTGCCAACTTTATGATGACGATAATTCTAGTTCATCATATTGTATAGATATAGATAAATCTTGTAAAAATAAAATTAAAATCAGAAACCGTAAACTATATTTTTGGGAAGGTTTGATATACTGCATTCTTTTATGGATACCAGTGTTATTACTTCTGTGGCTATTCTATGTTTATGCGATCGAAGAAATGATAAATCCAAGTCAATCAAAGAAAAGACAATTTCGTAAATTTTATCCTTCAGGTTATGCTTCGAAAGTATCGAAGTCATCGTTTAATTTACATGATTTAGGATTTTAATGTTCGTTGCTATACATTAAATGTATGAAAGTTTATTTTATTTCTTACAAGATTTTTTAACACACCCTAACCTTATTTTACTAGCTTTTCTCTAGTAAAGCTTTTAACATATAAAAAAAGTTAATTTTAATTTAAGTTCTGCTTTAAATTTTAGTCCCGCTGAGTTTCCTTTGCCAGTTCTCCTCAGGCCTGGCTTTTCTTTCTGAACTCGCGGTATACTCATGACGTCCAGTAAAAATTTTAATAATTAAATGCTAAATAAAATATTTTGAATTTCAATAGAAATGGAGATAGTATTATCAGTGACATTTATATTTTCTCTTAACCAAAGTTTCGTAATATAACGTTGTAAAATATCATATTGCAAAATACTGCTAATTATTACCTATAATATTAATATATATGTATTATTATTATAATAAGTATATTATTTTATAGTTGTTTGTTTCAGAATTTACAAGTCCGAGAGAAATATTAAAATGAAATACCCCAAAAATAGCTATGATAACCATAAAAATATACCTATTATAATAAATAATTTTGATATTAAATCAGAATCGGCAGCAACTCTAATTAAAGAGGACAATTCTAAAATCATTTTAAATAGTCAAACTGAAGTTATATTTAACGCAACTAATTCCAACAAATCTCAAAGGAAAAGAAATATTGTACCTTCGTCACGTGGAAAATTGAAAAAATATACTCGTGTAGTTCGTATACAAAAAATGCACTTAAAACGTAAAAGACATGGAAGCAACATAAATAAAAACTTAACGACATGCTGTAAAAATGAAAAAACAAATTACACTAATCAGAAACTGCTCCACAGATTGTTTTGTTCTAACTCTTTATCAAAAACAGTTTCTCGTACAAGAGTACTAAAAAAAGTTTTGGCTAAAGAAAATTTACTAGAAGATAAACATACACCTGACATAATATCTTCTGAAAGTGGGTCCAGCCAAGATACACTGACACGTAAAAACAGTGAATCATCTAATAACGATGATAATAATACGAGGACTTTTAATTCAGTAATAGAAATTCCATTGATAGATCAAATAAGTATTCCAAATGTGATCCAAATTGAAGAAAATGGAGAACTAAAGTCTAAGAGCTCTCATGGAAACAAAACAAATCTTTATAAAACAGATGTTATGAACGTAGCAGTTGCTCAAATTAATAACGCATCTATATTAACGAACGATTTTAATAACGAACGAACAGCAACAGGAACTCATCAAATTTTACGACAAAGTTTAACGAGCGCTGAAAGTTTTGAAAGTCAATCTGATACTATTACATCTACTTCATTTCTTGAATCTTCAAAAGAAGATAGCGAAGTTTATTTAAATAATATAACTTTAAAAGAAGATAGAAAAAGCAGTGTAACTCTCATAGGAGGATCTATTCTCGCCAGTGAAAGTGATAACTTTTTTATAGCAAAAGCTAGTTCATATTTCAAAGAACAATGTAATTCTGACAAGACTTTAGCGAGAGAACCTCTGAATGATATAATAAAACCTGTTACAGTAGTAATATCTAGTCAAGACTTAAAGCCAACTTTATTAGATACCATTATTAATATGGGTATGTTTCCCATGGCACCGGGGAACGAATCTGCTAATGTACGTAATGATTTAAACAACGTTATAGTAACAGGAAAAAATAAAAAATTACACATGAGTAGATTAGAAGATACAATCAATGGAAAAATCTCGAAAAACGTAACCCAAAAAACGTTTAGCACAGACGATTCTAATAATCCTCACATAATTATCTTACCAAATGAAAATACAATTAAGGAAATTTTAACAGAAACTGAAATGTCACAAAAGAAAACATGCTCAGAGGAATCTCGCAACTATGCACCAGTTACGGAATTGTGGGAAAAGATTGCGCAATTTCTAGATATAACTATGAGAAGAATGGAAGAATCGTTAATAGAGAAAATTAGACATGAACTTAAGGATGTTGTGTCAAAATTCGAACATTTTAGTCCTATTTCAGAACCAAAAACCAAAAGCCAGCCAAAAATCTATGAATTAGATCAAATAGAAATAGGTCATCCAAAATCTTTGGATGAAAACTTACAATGCCGTTTGATTCAAAATGAAATAATCGACGAATTACTTATTAAAATAAATAACAAAGAATTAAAATGTCTCGCGAAGGAGAAAAATGAATATAGTTTAGAAATAATAAAACCACCAATCCCTTGCACTTCGATAGTGAGGGGACAGGACTCGATTACTATGGAGAGATTTAAAAATCGAACCTTGAGTAAATACCGATTTTTTTCACTTCCCTTTAGATTTATTAGAGAAAATATGTTGGTTATTGTGAGTGCGCCGTTATTTTGTTTCACTTTGTTTTTGATATACAGTTTCCTTGTTATATTAAAAATAATTTGGTGATTGTCATTATGTTTTATATTATTAATATAATAATCTCGTAACATATATGTAAATCTTTATATGTACATAAAATTCCAGCGTGCGTGTATTTATAATTCTTCTTTATTCCTAAATGGCTTGACCGATTTTGTTAATATGTTTTTGTAGTTGTCACCTAATTGGTTTTTACTATAACTATAGTCTGATTTTTAATTCCACGTAAGTATGACAGCTGTCATTCTTTGACAATTCAGGCACAAATCTTTTCTGCTTTGTATTTTTTTAATATAAAATAACAAAAAATATAAAACAGAATTAGATCAAGTAAACTATATGTATAACATTGTAAATAGTCTTTGTTTTGTGCATTCAATGCACACAAACTATAATGTATTTTTTTATGGTTAAATAAAAAAACCGAGTAAAACAAAATATAAGAAATGTAAATATTTACTAATCATCATTACTTATATCAATCATCCTTATCGTCATCATCCACTCGGATTATAAAAGAATCACACTCACTATCCATCAGATCATAAAGAAGGCATATTTTATCCTTTTCTTTTATAATATGGTTTATGCATTCTTGCCAAAAACAATAATAAAAAATCGTGAACGATCGTTGTGGACCTATCTTTTTGGGACTTTCCAATTCTTTTTGCCAATTGCAAAGATTTTACAAACAAAGGGGTTTTCCTAAAAAAGGCTTGCAACCTATGTATTATTGGACAGGGATTCCTGTAATAGAAAAATCATTTCCTTAATAATTATTCTAACTTCAATAATATGATAATAAAAAAATAATTACCATTTTATAGTTATCAATATCTTTTAAGTCTTAGTCTTTCTAATTGAAACCTTAAATTCAAGAAAGGTTTATTTTTTTATTTTGCTACAATGCTTTCCGTTTTTAGTGACAATGTTTTAAAGCTGACAACATTTCTGAAATGTCAGAATTCCGCCGAATTAAAAATCAGACTATAGACCCGGTGGATGGCGCTGTTGTCGAGATCGAAATGATTTTTTAAGCACCTATCTACGTATCTATCGGGTCAGCTAGTACAGTAATATATTTAAAATTGAAAAACATTTCCGCACTCAACAAAGGTTGAAAGAAGTTTATTTCTTAATTCATTATAATATTTCATATTAATTTTTGTTTTATAATTCTGTGGTACAAATTAAAGTGTATTTAAAAAATAATTATACAAGATAGATTCAAAACCGAGCGCTAAAATTAGTATTTAAATAAAAAAACATATGTGATTATTTAAATTCTTTATTTTGTCTGTCAATAAATAATAAATATTGAATTTTTATTTTGATTGGTTTTACATATATTAAGCTGTCTGCGCAGAATTGACCCAAAAACTATTAATATATAAAAATGTATATGAGACATACACAAATAAATGTAAATGTATGTATGTATAATATCATATATAGTATAAATTTAATACTTTTACAAAAGATAATATTTAAATACAATTAAAAGGAAAAAAAATAATAATATACACAATACTATTATATAAATAAATTCCTTCAAAAAGAAGGTTTTGTATGCATTAAATGTCGTATAAATACATATTATCTATACAGGTAAATAAAATTGATGTGTCTGTTTGTAATGTCAATATAACAGCTTTTTACTAAATGCGAATTATATACCGTATACCGCTGTACTTATAAGAAAAACATAATTTTTAAAATTTTCGTCTGTCTGTCTCTTTGTTCTGGCTAATCTCCGAAACGGCTGATGTTATAAGGAATTACTTAGAGTAAGAAACATGATTAATTAAATAAATAAACATAATTTTGAATATATTTGTCAAACTTTAAATATTATATACTAAAAACTTTTTTTAATTTTTGAAGATGATTTTCTTTATATTGTTTAGATCCCTTTTGCACTAACAGCTTATATATGCAGTTTTTTTAAGTTCACTAGTTTATAGTTTTATACCAGTTTATTGTTGTTGTTGTGCCAGTACTAAGTGACCTGATCTATCTAAAGTAAAGATAGGACGGACGCGACGACTTCTGTAAAGAAAATGGATAAAATATATGTATAATATGTTGGGACATTAAAACACAGCAACATCTAGTTCCATGGTAAGAAACGAACGAGGCTTGTGTTATAGATACCAGATAGTTGATACACTACACATAACTTAAATATATACTGACTGGATTAAAAACATTCGTGCTCATCACACAAATGAATGCCTCCAGCGGGACTCGAACCCGCGACCGTTGGCACAGCAAGTAGGGTCACTACAAACTGAGCCAATCGTGTCGTCAAATATATATAATATGTATATTGTATATAGAATAAAGAAAATCACTATTTTTATTTATGGCCGCCTTTAAGAATTTACTTTCTAATGTATGTATGTATGTTGTGATTTTGAAATTTTTTTTATTAATAAATCACCTCAATGGCGCTCCAGTATGTAATTTAAGAAAATATATAAATCAAGAAACTCAGAGTAAATTAAAACATTTGAAGTGATTTTGAACTCTGTGTGTATTGTAATTAAAAATAATTATTATATAATCTAGGTTTTTACCGATTCTTTTTCCATTTTGAAAATAAAAATGTTTAGTTAGTTTTTGGTTCAGTTTTGTTGTTAAATTTAAAGTTACACTATGAAATAAAAGCGTATCTACACAAGTTACCAAATGATACGTAAAATTTTAAAATCGACCTTTAATTGTAAAACTTGAGTAATTATCTGTTTATCAATAATAACAAAGCAGATCTAAACTTATTTTGATAGAACTATTACATTAGGATAACTTTGATATATGTATAGTTAATCACGTACCTTAATTTAGCATTTCTACGACCAGTCGCTACAGCAGTCGCTTGTGCTATGGCTGGCCCATCGTCACTTTCAGACTGAAATAAAATATCTAGATTTATTTTTATTCCTTTAAAAATAGACTTTATCATCACCTTAGGGCTTATTTGTTCAAACTACCAATACTGTACTGAAGAGATTTTGTTTGTTTATAATATTGGTACAGTATGAAATCCTTACAGTAGAAGATCGCCTTTAATTTTAATAGAATCACTGCCAAATAAATGCAAGTGTTATCAAAGCATACCTATTTTCAGTGTTAACTTTTTTAAGTTAATCACGTACCTTAATTGTAACCAGACTTATACCCGTCAACCCTAAAGCCGTTTCCCTACTATCATACAAAAAAACGTATGAAACTCGGGAGCGCCTCGAACGCGTCCACTATTGCAGTGTCTAGACGCCTTCGTTAGACGACTATATGGATTAGTAAACTGTGATATTGTATGGATTGTAATACTCATATTGTACTTATAGTTGTAATACCTATGTAAAACTATCTTTTCGGTTTTTTTCGCGGATTTATTTTGATTTTTGGTTTCGGACGTTTCAAATGCTTTACAGCAATCATGGTCACGTGAGAGAATAAGGTTTTAGATGTCTCAAAGGCATTATATACACGTAGTTGTTACAGACAGCCGAGTCACAAAATAAGAAAATGAATTCAAATTTGAAACGTTGCGTCGGCAACTAAAACTCAAAATAAATCCGCGAAAAAATACAAAAAGATATTCTTATTTAAAATGTCAAATATTTGTGTAAATCTAAGAAAGTATTATACCAATTTATATAAATTGACTTACTTCTTGAGGTGCTACAGTAGTAGGGTATTCCGGATTTGCTTGCACTTTAGGTATGGGCGCACCGTATTGTGCAAACACACGGGGTTGGGTTCTGAAAATAAATAAAACCGACTTTATAAAGATCTCAATAAAATAATTATTTATCCCTAAAAAATACGCATAATAAAATATCCGACTTTAAATAAAGGAGATACTAAATTCAGCTGTATGTTTTTTTTTGTGATTATTTCGCGATATCCTTCGGCAATAATTTTATTGAAGAAATTTTTAAGTGTATTCTATTTAAGAAAGTGGTAATTTTAAAATGTGGATTACGTTAGAAAATAATAAAAGACCATATACATGCATGTATTATTCTAGGGATTAACTGCCTCGGTGGTGTAGTGGCTAGCATGTACGGCTGCACACCGGAGGTCCTGGGTTCGAGTCCCGGGTCGGGCCGAGTTTAGTTATTGAGTCTTCCTGTATAGTAAGTCTCAGTAACAGCCCGGAGTTGGGAAGTTGGCGGGGTTTCACCCCCGTGCCTCGGAGAGCACGTAAAGCCGTCGGTCCTGCGCCGACACTCTCACCGGACGTGTCGAGTGGTCGTCCCACCGGAGTATGAGAGTGATAGGAATAGAGAGTGCACGTTGTGTCTGCGCGTACACTTGAGCACTATAATATCTCCTGCGCAGTTGGCTAATCTCATTGAGATTGGCCGCCGTGGCCGGAATCGGCTAGGAGAACACACATTCTAGGGATCTCTAAGTAATGCAGGAATATTTTAGGTACAGAACCGTAATAAAAGTGTTCATTTGAATATGTTCCTTTATCATTTGTCATGTAAAGTGCATGTTATTTTTTATCTATTGGACTGATAGTATTAACAACACAGTGGTGTCGCGTTCGCTTGGGAAATCGAGTAACGTGCGTTCAAATCCCGGGTCTCGAACCTCTGATATTTTCTTGTGCGAATCATTACAACACCTGCATGTCTGAGAGAAACTAGCAAATTTTCCAAAAGATATGCTCAGTCCGCCCACACTCGGCCAGCGTGGTGGACTATGGCCTGATCTCCCTCGTATTGAAGGTAGGTCCGAGCCCAGCAGTGGGACATTAGAAAGGGCTGAATACAGGACTGACAGACAGTCTACATGACTATAACACTTGTTAGAATTAAGCCTTTAAAGTATGGCATAATGGACAAATATAGCACAGTTGTACTTTATAATAGAATTCAATACATTTTGATGATTTCGAAACATTCAATGAGTGCCTAAATGCTATTTGAATACTCAATGGTTTTCCTTTACACCACTGTGACCGTGACTTCGTTTTGCTCAAACATACTTTTATAAAGTACAAACACGTAGTGTTATTTTGCATATTAATTATTAGTTATTGCTTTTTTTCAATAAACTAACTTTTCCATACGGTTTCGCTTGCTTGAGTGCTCCTATTTAGCTCGTAATCTCTAAACATGAATACTTTATATAGGACCTTTAGAACGTATAGTAAATCTATCTTGGGTTTTACTTGAACGATTACAAACTCTTATTTACCTATAGCAAACAGATTCTATTAAAATTTGTTCAGGCCTTATTTGAACACCCTTGAAATATTCTCTAAGCCATTCATAAGAAAAGAATTATGAATGTAAATTCAGAATTAACAAAGATATCGCGTAACACGAAACAACATACCAGATAAGTGTATACCTCCTTTTTGAATTCAGTCAAAAAGTATGTGACATATTACACCCAAATATTTGGAGTTGATCAAAAACAATCAAATATGGTTGATTTTGCTTCAAATAGAATATTTAAGAAAAAACCATTTAATAATTACGTTAATCTTATATAATGTCCTAAAAATACTGCTAAAATTGATTAACATTACTCACCTTGCGCCAAAAGCCGTAGCTACTGCTGTTGCCTTAGATCCTTCATCATCTTTTTCTAGATCTTCTTGTTCATCAGCTTGATCTAGATCATTCCCTTGATCTATATCTAAACCGCTTTGTAAAGCATTTTGGTCTTGGTACACTTGAGGTTGAGATTGGTTTGGATCATACTGAACTATTGGATTTTGATAGAATTGGTTTTGGTTAATCAATCCTGGTTGAGCCAAAAATAATGGTTGTTCAGCATTTTGGTACTGATTGGTGGGTTGATAGAATTGTGGCTGATAGTTTTGATAAACTACTTGTTGGTCGTTTGGTTCGATTTCTTCCACGTCTTTTGATTGTTGTGGGAATTGGCTTGGTTGTTGTGGGAATTGTCCTGGTTGTTGCGGGAATTGGTTAGGTTGTTGCGCGAACTGATCTGGCTGTTGTGGGAACTGACCGGGTTGCAGTGGATATTGTGATGGCTGTTGTGGTAATTGTGCAGGCTGTTGTGGGAATTGTGCGGGCTGCAGTGGGTATTGTGCTGGCTGTTGGGGAAATTGTCTTGGTTGTTGTGGGAATTGACCGGCTTGTAGCGAGAATTGATTTGGTTGTTGTGCGTATTGATCTGGCTGTTGTGGAACTAAATTCGGTTGCGGTTGTAGTTGGTTTACCACTTGAGGTTGGACAATAACACGTTGCGGTTGTATTTGAGGGAAACCTTGAATCTGTGGTTGTATTGGTTGATACTGAGCTATTAATGGTTGATATTGATTAATGGGTTCTAAAGATTGGTCTTGTTGTACGATAATGGGATTTTGAGCGAAGCCTTGGTTTTGTAGTTGTTGTTGTTGTTGAGATAATAGCTCTCGTTGCGCTAGAACTGAAGGTAACGCAGACAGGTGAGCTGGACCATCAAAACCTTGTCCTTGTACTGGTTGATAATATATCGGAGCTTTAAGTTGACCAAACTGGTCTAAAGTGACAAACTGCGGTTGAGCATTTAATTGACTTAGAGGACTCAATAACAGTTCTGGGCGGAATTCTTGCAAGTTTTGTTTTGAAACCTCCACTGAGACCTTTTCGGTTTGGCCTTCAGGGTTTTCTAAAGTTTCTCCCTCATTTAAATCGGATTCGGTTGTGGTTTCCGGTTTCGGTGATTTAAACTCAGGTTTTGGAGTGGTTGTTGTTGTTGATGATGATGGTTGTGAAGCGAATTGTTTTGGTGGTTGTTGGTTTGGTAACCCGTTTGAAGGATAGTTAGCGCGTGCCGCTTCAAACTGTCTCTGTCTTTCGAATTGAAGTGCTTTTTCTAGCTGCTGTTGATACTACAGAAAAAAAATGGCTTTAATGTAATGAACCTATTAGAAATTAATAAGGTTTTTTATAATTTCACATATAATTTGCTGGACTTGTTCTAGAGAATATACATTATTATTTTAATTTAGGTAAAAGCTGCTAAAGTTGTATTAACTTTAGTACCAAAACAAAATAAACAAGGTATTTAAAAAAATCTACTTCATTATATTTTTTTAGATTTTTTAGAACTTCTAACAAACCTGTGCTAGTTGAAAGCTTGGATTTAATTTTGCAATGTCAGCATTAATGCTTGGTCCATTATAAAGCTGTCCATTGATTGGTGACACTTCGAAAATGGGCTGTTTTTCCACCACTATAGGCAGACCTTGGACTGATAGGTCCACGTTATCGTCGAAATTGTTGGGAGGAAGCGGTCTTCTAGGGTCTACTGGTGGTAGATACTGTTGTTTTTGTGGCGGCTAGTGTAAAATAATATAATGAATGTATTTTTTCAACCGACTTCAAAAAGGAGGAGGTTCTCAATTCGACTGTATGTTTTTTTTTTTTTATGTTTGTTACCTCAGAACTCCGTCATTTATTAACCGATTTGGACAATTTTTGTTTTGTTTGGAAGGGTATACTTCCAGATTGGTCCCATTTAAATTTCAAAAAAAATACCACCCCTAAGGGTGGAAAAACAACTAATGATGAATTTAACCTACTTCTAATTGTCATATTGACTTGAAACTTTGCAAGTATTTCTATTTCCATTGATAGTACAGTGGTCCGGTGTTGTTAACCTGATCTGATGGCAAGGCCAAAAGGTGGATAGGTGGAACTCTTCAACGGCTAATAGTAGATACTTTGAGTATGGGCTTATTTTGTTTGATTTGACAAGCCTAACACGTTAGAATCCTTACTTTGCTACTACTGTCTACACGAAAAATGGAAAAATAAAAACTTTTTAACAAAAAAATAAAAACCGACTTCAAACAAAAGCACTAAAAAGTAAAAAATAACTGATTGATAGTTTTCATTTACTATACATACCTAATCAAATATTTTCGAAGTCGGTGTGCTTTTTAATAATTCGATAGACCTTTTTTTGTATGGGCTGGCACCGATTTCGAAAATATTTGATTAGGTATGTATTTAATAGGTAGGCTTTAATTACTTAGCCAAAGCACACCGACTTCGAAAATATTTGATTAGGTATGTATAGTAAATGAAAACTACCAATCAGTTATTTTTTACTTTTTAGTGCTTTTGTTTGAAGTCGGTTTTTATTTTTTTGTTAAAAAGTTTTTATTATAATTATTATTTTTATTATTTAATAAGATTTTTTTGTAACTTAAGCAAAACCTTAGATATTTAAATTATTTATACAACGAAATAGTGTGACAATAATATTAGTTTAGCTGTGAAAATACTTGCAGTTTCAATTAAATAACATTAAACATGGATTTGATTGTACTGCCTCGTCATCAATCGAAGAACTTGAAGTATTTTGTAGTAAAATCGCACGAAAACAACAAAACAGAAAAACATAACAAGTTACTTCTTTACTTTCTATTCCATGTCTAATATCTAACACTAATTCATGTCTAATTACTGCTTTCATATAAAGTTTGACTTACCAACGATTGTGGTCTCTGCGGTAAATCAAAAGAGGGTCCATTAGGCCTCCAACCACTAGGTGGGTACGGTGCGGGAGGCTGAGTGACCACCCCGCTTAGTACTAGCGACACCACCGTTAAAAGTTCCTGTAATATGGAATAAATTTTTGTTTCATAATTAAATAATTCGATAGACCTTTTTTAATGCGACAATTCTTTGAAACGAAAGTTAAGTTTTTTATGTTATTTTTTTAATAAAGTTTGATTTTACAATCGTCATATAAAAGATGTTCATATATTATACCTTTGTAGCTAAACGTTATTATTAACTTTAAAAATAATGAATTATTCCATTCTTAGGCGTGATATTTTTTTTAATTTCTATGAGCTGGACTGTTTATTAGAAAGAATTATGAGAATTGCTTCAATATTCCTAGCATACAAAAAAACCCACAACCAAATTAAGCAGGTGGGTATTTCCAAATAATATTTGGCATGTGTTTAATCATAAGAGTATGTTGAATAGAGCCAAAAATGAAAATAATTTTTGGCCAGATTAATTAGATGAAGGACGAAATCTCGGAGAAATACCCACGTACAACCTCCTTTTGAAATCAGTCAATAATAAGGTCTAAAAATTCAAATTAGAAACTATAGTTGAATAAAACTAAAATAAATCACTTTTATATTAAATCTAGTTGTACTTTATTTGTAGACAACTTTTATCTGGTATTTGATAACTAAGCCCTTAAATTAAATATAGAAATAATTAGCTATATATTTCTTTCTATCCACTTTCAATCACAGGCACTTAATAAAAACACAATATAAACGTGTAATCACCTTCATTTTCGTTGACTTTCGCTTCAAGACATGAACGCTTCATTGCTTTTATAGACAATAGGTTTAAAAATTGTCATTCAAATCGCGCACTATATCGACCTTAGCGATACCTTTAAAAAATCATGTAGGATACTAAATTTTAAACAATTCTCAATCTTATATATTACAGTAATAAGGATTATTACTCTTTTACATATCTTTACGGTAATATTGTAAGCCGATTGCTCACAATAAGGTTTTTTGCAAAGCGACAATGCACGCACGCACCTTGTAGAGCGTTTGTCATCTACATATTATGTTATTTGAAATGATATCTGCGCTTATTTAACGTTACAATTACTTTTTTTTTTATTTCAAGTACTTATTAGCTCGTAGGCACTATAATATTTGAAATAATTTTTTGATCTAAAAATTCGGATATACGCAAAAATTCTTGGAATAGAAATAGTTGCGGAAGTCGCAAGTTAGGTTCTGGGTTGGTCAATGTTTGTAATTCTTTCCAATATCCTCTAAATCTTTTTAACTTTTTCAGAGATAAGCTACTATTAGCACACACAGACAAATATACAGATTCCTCAATTTTATTTATCGGCATCAATATTACTTTTCAGTACGATTTTATATTATCACTAGCATTTCCCGCGGCTCCGCCCGCGTTCAGATGACCAAAAACCAAACTTAGGTTTTACATATTAGTATATTGTTACATTGCAGTTTTTATATTTTTTCTCAAAAATGAAATATTTTCCCGCGGTAAAAAGTATCCTGTATGTTGATCGGGATAACCAGCTATCACCATACCAAATTTTATCAAAATCCCTCCAGTGGTTTTTCTGTGATGCGGTAGCATACAGACAAACAAAAATTCTAACAACTATAGATTCAACCTCTGTATCGATAATAATGTCTATTTCAATAAGATTTTCCAAAAAATATTTAACGTACAGATTCGGCTTCGTTACAATTTTATTATATGTATAGATTATGTATACCCTCTGAATGTTTGTGCAGACTAAGCCTCGAAATGGTATTTTTACCTGACTAAATTTGAAGTAATTATAGCTGAGAGGCATTTCTAATTAGTATTGCTTTGTTTATTCTTCAGAGGGTTAGAATAAACAGTATAAAACAAAAAAGTCATTGAAAAACATCTATCTCAATTTTAATTACCTATTCAGGGATACGTAGTACGACTTAAGTGTCTTGATTTCTTTTTCATCTCTCAGTTACATGGCTTTTTGACAATCCCAATTTTTATTTATTGTAATTTAACTATAGAATTTACTTTTGACACTTACCTGTCCAAGCAAATAATTAAAGCTCTAAAACTCTTCGAGTAAAATGGCTGTGGCACATGAACAGACGGTCAGACGAACATATCGAAATTATGTGTTTCGATTTTGCCTTTTAGCAACGGAACTCTAAAATGTCTCTAACCTATCAATTATATGAACAACAAATCTTTAAAATCAGCAAAATTTGTACTTGAATTGTTAACCGGAGATTCTATGTATCAAACACTTTCACGTGTTTTGATACATAAAAACTTAATTTAAAAACATTTTTCACGTTGTATCTAAGGATTTTTGTATCTTTTTGGAAAAATAAAATATATTTATTTTATGTTATCTTTCCAGTCTAGCGGATATTTCAATACACTTGGCTGCCACTAAATATATTCTAGGCTTTATAAAGAACTACATAGTATTAAGAACTCAATATTAAAGCTTATTGATATAAAAAGTATATATTTTTGTATAAGTTTTAATGAATATAAAATCTGATTTTATTTTAATAATCTTCATTAAAGGACTTGAGAATCGCAGTTGAATAGTAAAAGATTAGTACATACAGACAAAAAATGTTTTAAAATAAGTCTAATATATTTTTCACTTTTATTGTTAACTGTATGTATAAACTATTAGGTATTATAATTATTTCTCAATATAACCTCTCTTACTATTGCATTATACGTAAAATATTGCTGAAAAAAGTATAATATTTTTATTAAAAAAAAAACAAAACTGGCACTGATCATATCTTCAATCATATTTATACATCCATACGCCAATAATTCATTACACAATGCCCATATATAGCGATATGACACAAATACCACACTTTTGGCATTCCCTATTCACTTACTCAATCTGTTAATATGGGCGACACGTTCTGTATGTCTGTTATGTGTCTGCTCGGACATTTTGATGGGTAATTTTTCTGTTTCGAAGTTTGACACCATTAAACCTTAACTTCCATTACTTTTTTAATAGTACTTTCATTATCTGTTAAAGAAAAAAAAAATGGGAACAGATGAAACCTTTTTCGATTTAAGATGTATTTTATTTTTCCCTTAAGAAGTATTTATCTATGTACATCTAGATTTAAAAAAAACACAGAGCCGTTAAATTGATTTAAAATATATTTTTAATTACCAGCTAAAATTTAATGTATGCAATGTAGACATTACATAACAGCCTTTCCATTCCATATTTAATCGACTTCCAGATTTTTTTATTGTTTGCTAATATTTGTATCCTAAATAAATAAAAATATATGAGCGAGTATCTGTTATCAACATATTTTAGTTTTATCTTAAAAATTAACCCACGAAACAAACCGACGCTTCACGTAGTAAAAATGCTAGCCTATATCGTGTTGTTATGATAATATCTGTTATTTCTACCTCTTTAATTTATTTTTCCCATTCCTCCGTTGGCATTGTCACTATCTTTATAGTTTACGAGTACGATATATCGTATACAGTTGTTTTCTTCAAGTTAAGTAATCTATACTAATATTATAAAGAGGTAAATTTTGTGAGTTTGTGACGTTGTAGGGGGTAATCTCTGGATCTACTGAACCGATTTAAATGAAATTTGGTAAGAAGATAGTTTGAGACCCTGGGAAGGACATAGGATAATTTTATCTCGGAAATCATTATCCTTAAATGGGAGAGAATGGAGATGGGGGGAGATGGGGAGTTTTTGTATTGCGAAGCAAGCTAGGGACGAACCCGAGCGAAGCGAGGGTGATTTGCTAGTATATAATATACTTATTTTTTAACTTCTAACCTAAAGGAGCTTATCTAGATATTATCTGTCTACTACCGTCTGTTTTATCCAAAAATACTCAGCAAAACTTTAAAAAAGTACTAAAATTAGGTGATTCTTTAAAATTAAAACTTTTAAATATATATAAAAAAGTAAAATTTTACGACCGGCTATCTACCTGACATCAACCCTCCTTGGGAATAAACATAGTAAATTCTAATGATTAAAACTAAAGCTTTACTAGGCCATGTTTATTTAGAGTAAGTTTTACGAATACTTGATGAAGCAGAATAAAAAATTAAATACATTTTTATCACAAACTATCAAAAATGACGTAGATTCATTCCTATTTTGCTCATCAACATAAAAAACACATTTTCGCTTTCACAATGTATGTATGTACATATGTATTCAGCCCCTTTTAACGCTTTCACAATACTAAATCTTAAATATCGTATATCTACTGGACCATATAATTCGTATACAAGTCGTATACTATGAAGAGAAGTTATATATACAT
The DNA here is from genome assembly GCA_921882275.1 of Brenthis ino. Classification (NCBI taxonomy): domain Eukaryota; kingdom Metazoa; phylum Arthropoda; class Insecta; order Lepidoptera; family Nymphalidae; genus Brenthis; species Brenthis ino. Next base: position 2,567,873 of record OV170233.1, on the reverse strand, counting down.
ATTATACCTATTTTGCTCACCAACAAACATACACAATTTCGCTTTCACAATATTATTAAATTTTAATTAAGGATATCGTATACCGCACCATACATTTAATGCAGTCGTATCCTATAAAGAGATTTATGTTAGAAAATTTTCATTGTGAGTAATATTTGATTTAGTGGATAAGTTTTGGCTACCAAGGAATATAATTTAATAAATTACAGTTTGTCATATATCGCTCTGATATTATTTATAAAGAAAAATAAAAAAATATATTATGGTATGATGTTTTCTTATTTCATCGAAATAATTAAAGTAACTAGTTTTTTGCTTTTTTTAATAGAAAAAAGGAGCAAACGAGCAAACGATCCACCTGATGGTAAGTGCTTTCGCCACTAATAGACATCTGCAACACAAGAGGAGTTGCAAATGCGTTGCCGGCCTTTAAGGGACCTGAAGACACGGTTCTTGAAGAGTCCCATGTTATAGCGCTCAGTGAAAACCTCAGGAGAAAGATCATTCCACAATGAAAGGAAGCTTCTTGGAAGGTGTAAATAAAAATACACTCGTCATACAATGTTTTTAGAATATGAATAATAAATTATATATTGTATCAAAAATTTATTAATATTTACTCGAAATTTAACGTCGAACTCATACGTTTACACTATGCATTGTACTTGTACTTAGTAATAACAAATGTAAATATGCCCATTTTGTTTTCGTACAATTTTTTCTTATGATAATTTTTTTTTCAATAGATACATTTATAAATAACAATAATAATACAATACTGATATACAGCTGCATTTCATCAGGTTCTAGATTCGAGTTCCGGATCGGGTCAAAAATCTGATTTTCTGTAAAGAAATTCTAAGTAGCAATCTTTAGTTCAGAAATTGTACGCGTGTTACATCCCTGTACCCTCGAAAAGACGTAAAACCGTCCCTGCATGTAATCGCTTTCCGGTTTTATTGGATTGCACTCCATCACACTTTCTTCATAGTAGGTAGTATAGTAAGGGTTAGTAAATGTACACACATCAACGCCCCTCGAGAATATAGCTGCAATGTTACAAAAGTAATTTCACCATATAAGCTTTTTGTTGTTATATAATAAACTTTACTATATACAAAAATAATTATCTATACTAATAAATAAAGAGGTAAAGTTTGTGAGTTTGTGACGTTGTAGGGGATAACCTCTGAATTTACTGAACCGATTTAGATGAAATTTGGTAAGAAAGTAGTTTGAGACCCTGGGAAGTACATCGGATACCTTATATTCCGGAAATCATCCCTTAAGGGGATGAAAATGGGGATCAAAATTTGTATTGGGAAGCAAGCTAGGGACAAACCAGAGCGAAGCGAGGGTAAGTCGCTAGTCTTCTTATAAATACATCATAAACTCCATATCTTTTTATTGTACCACTTTCCGCACGCAAGACATTAACATTACATTCTCGTAAAATTGTAATATAATCAAAACAATGTTATGTAAAAAAACCTTAATTGGGATGTTATTGTTATTAGAAAACTGCTTATATATGATTTTGTGTGGTTTCTTCATATGAATTGTGATAAACAATAATTATTATAAAATATACTAACACACATTTCCTGTGTTTTTATCTAAAATTTTATCAAAGCGTGTTACTAAAACATAAATGTCCATATTTTTGTACGAGAATAAAATGGTATAACTATAGTATTACATGATCTGTGGTATAACTACTACTAGTAAAGTAATATATGATCTGTGGTATAACGTATTTCCGATTTAACAAATCGAACCGCCGCGCCGTTCAATAATACATGACTACCGACTACAATCTTATTATGGATTCTATCTTTATATGTTTTCCGTAGGTTAAAAATACACGTTGTTGTAGTTTTGTTATAAAGGAAAATTAAAAAAGCAGATGTTGAAAATGAAAAAAGAAACAGGTGATGAGTCGTTGGCATATTGAGTTTTGCATTGTGAAGTTGTCCTCGGTGACCATCTTTAGTTATGCATTTTTTAAATATATACCTCCATACATTCTTGATATATTATGAGGATAAAACTTATTCATTACTAGCACTGCCTGTGGCGCCGCCCGCGTTCAGATGACCAAAAACCAAATTTTTAAGTTTTACATATTAGTATTCTCTTACATTGCAGTTTTTGTATTTTTTTTCTCAGAAATGAGACATTTTCCGGCGCTTAAAAGTATCCTATATGTTGACCCGGATAACCAGCTATCACCATACCAAATTGTGATGCGGTAACAGACATACAGACAAAAATTCTAAAAACTATAGATTCGGCCTCTGTATCGATAATAATATTTATTTTAATAACATTTTCCAAAAAATATTTAATGTACAGATTCGGATTAGTTACAATTTTATTATATTTATGTCAAACTCAAAACTTTGAAAGGTTGCCACTATTACTAAGATAGCGCTATCAACATTGAAAGAGACAGCGTACACTAAACTCAGTCAATTTTAAAAATGTCCAAACAGAACCACAAATAAATTGGTATCCAAACAAAAGCTAACATCGCAGGAAAGATACTCAAATCTTTTCTGAACACGCAGTCGTTCGTGTGATTCGTCCCGGCTTTGTTGAAAGTAACTCGACTGAAAAACCTCTGGATTTCACATTATTTCTCTTTCAGATATTCTTTTGTAATGAATTATTTTGTTTCCATAAATCGGGTAAAGGCTCCTTATGAGACGGATTATAATGTTTTTTGGCTAATTTGAAATTAAAAAGTTGGTTTTTCATTTAACGAAAAAAGCATGATTTAGTTAGTCTATATGTTATTTAGTTAAACTATAGTTTAACTAAATAACATATAGACTAACCTATAGGTTATTTTTTTTATGATTCGCACTGATTTAGATTAACAGGCTGTAACATGTTGAAAATTATTCTCATATTGAAATATCTAAACGCATTATTGCTGGGCTACCATTGCACATGATAGAATGTATAGAAAAAATACTTGAAACTAAAGAATTCTCGCCAACAAATATTTTTTTATTGCAAAGCTTATATTATGTTAATTTACAAAATGTAACTTATATAAATTAATCGATTGTCAAGAAGTTCTATTTATTTACGAGGTGAGTACACGCCAAGCCTGTTGGATCATGGCCAAGCACATCCGAATCTTTCTGATTAAGACTGGAATATATTATGTATATATGAAATGTTATTTGTTCGTTTGTTCTAGATTTTTTTATTGACCGACTTCAAGATGGGTAGGTACTCTATTTTTTGAGTGTATTTTACAATTTTAATAAAACAATCTATCTGGCGTGACCGTGATTGCTGTAAAGTGTTCCAAACGTTGGGAACCAATAATCTAAATAAAACCGCGAAAAAGTCCGAAAGGATAGTTTTATTTAAAATGTGAAATATTCGCGTAAATCTAAGAAAATATTATGTGAAATAGAGCCGCGTCAGAAAAATACTCATATTATAAAGAGGTAAAGTTTGTGAGATTGTGAGCTTGTGACGTTTTAGGGGGTGATCTCAGGATCTAATGAACCGATTCAGATGTTTGGTAAGAAGATAGTTTGAGACCCTGGGAAAGACATAGGATACTTTATATCCCTATCATCCTTTAAGGGTGTGAAAATGGGGAAGAAAGTTTGTATTCGGAAGCAAGCTAGGGATGAACCCGTGCAAAGCGAGGGTGAGTCGCTAGTGATAAATAAAGTAACTTCTCGTTCCAAATATAACCCACTATAAAGGGTGAATAATCGTATAACACTTAGCTTAAAAAACATTTACACAAATATTACAATTAAGTCATTGAACAATATCTTATTTACATTCCAGAATAATCTCATTGTACTATCAAATAAATATTCAAAATATAACATTGTAGTGAGTAAATGGTCAACACGTCATTGACCTAGACGAGAGTTGAATCGGTAATCGAACCCCGACCTCGCCACTGTTGCTATTAGCTATGCAGATGATTGTGATGTCATGGCGTTTTTTTTCATAGTTACGAAAAATACCGTGGCTAAATAGAATTAATTAAATTGATACTTATTTTTTATTCCACAATAGCAAAACCCAAAGGTTGATCTGCAAATATATTTGTATGTCCGATCCTATGTTCCCTCATAATTACTAATCGCCTGAACCGTTTTTGACGAATTACACTTAGTTACACTCATTTTGATAACGCGAGTGTCCTACGATGGTTTAAGGGCATTATTAATAATCAAAATGGCGGATATCAAGCTCCGATATGTGTCAAGGAATTTTTTTTATCTTCCAAACATATTGAGTACAGTAACAAAACAAATGGTTTTAAGAGGCGATCATAGAAATATATATAGGTACTTAAGTCAACGATAGTACATAGAAGATATTAAAAAAACTGGTAACTTTCGTGTAAATATACTAAATTTTATTATTTTAACACAAAGTTTCACTATAAACTATATCAGAGTCATTAATTTTGGTCTAAGTTCATGAAAAAAATTGGCTTTTTTTGATTTTGATAGCTTAGAATTATTTATTTACTAAACATGCTAGGTATGTAAATCAAGGCCCCCACACTATAAATATTTTTCATTTAATTAGATTAATGAGTTTTAACTAATGAAAACAGATTTACGTGGCTGTAAGCAAAACTTTTTTCATACAAATGGGCCAAAGCTCCTTAATAAAATTCTTGAACTTTAAATCTGCGAGAGCTTTTAATAAATATTACAGTATTTTTACACAATTAATTAAAACTTGGCTAGGATCGCATCAAGTGCACTCTTTGTAACGAAAAAATATTTTCAGGGAAAAGGGACCAAGAGAAAGATCCAATTAATTTTATTTCGAAAGTTTTATTTTGCGTTAAGTGAACAGGCGCTTTTCTGGATGGACATTTTCCTCTTGGACGGATTTAATATATTGAATAATGTAAACAAACTGTTTTAATAACAATTGATTAAATTCTTTGATGTTCGTTTATATTTAAATTGTCACGGTTATGTTGTTTTTTTTTTATTTAAATAGGCATATGGTAACTTTTAGACCTGTCTTGGGATTTAAATTAAAAAAAATGCCTTTTCTTAATATTTATTAATGTGTTATATATTAAAATTATTTTTAAATTTCGCCTTTTTATGAGCGTCGTTACTCAATATAACTTACCAAAAGCCTGATTCTCCATAAGTTGCGAGTTCATTTATTACATGAAATAAATTAATTACTTTACGAATTATACGAGTACTTGTCACAGCATCACCATTTAATCTGTTTTCTCCATAAAGGATAGAAAAGGTGTTTAGTTTATTAAATTAATTAATTTATTCATTCAAAGTTTACAATGTTTCAACTGTAATTTAAATTAAATATCAATACCGGTAAAAATACACTTATTAATTTAATAATTCTAAGTGCGTAGTGGTTATTGTGTGGCAATGAGTCTAGAACTTTGGCTCTAAGCACGAATAATTTGATTACTCCCTTGAACTTTATCAGCGATTTGTACAATGACCTTAAAATTAAATAGGTTTTGATAACCTAGAAATCTATATACTTATATACATAATGTACACAAATAATAATGTCCGTTTGTTAACTCTATTTGTTTTATTTTCGATTACGTATTAAAACGTATTTTTTTTAATTTATTTTTGTATCTTATTTGTTTAAGGATTGGGACTCCTGAGCCGGATATGATCCCTGTCTTCCAATTACAGAGCATAATGCCGCACTTTGGCGCATAAAGAAGAACAACGCGAAAAAACACATTTTCTGCCATTGACTTGATTGGTCACGCCAAAACAGTACTTTTCAAAGTGCTGGATTGTGCATTGAAGTTAAGCATTATACCGCATAATGCGCTAATTGGAAAACGCCCGATAAAACTTTGACCGGCATAAATTTTGACTTAGCAAAAAGTAATGTATGTTGAGATACTGATTTTTCCAAAAAAAAAAACAAAAAAAGGGATGAGATACTGTTACACTTATAATTTTTAAGAGTTCCCAGCAAGCATGATTACTTCCACTAGTCCGAAATCGGGTGGTATAACTAAATTAGGTTGTAAGTGTTCATAATAATATTATTGTTATATTTTTTTAATACTTTGTGCTGTTAAAAAATATTTATACTCTTACTTCTGTATCATTGGTTACAGATTCGATTCCTACACTAATCACTGTCGTCTATAATTTTTCTTACTATCATGTTCGTCTTGTTAAATTTCCGGATTTCATATTATTTTTTTATTTTGACTCCTAATACTGCAGATTTGTTTATTATTTTTCTGTAATTTCAATAGAACAGATGATAACAGCACGAAATACATGTTTACGATATACGGCCAAAAGGTTAGGTAAATATATTATGAAAACAAATTATATACGAACGAGTATTTAGTTCTGTCGCATCTCTCGTGTATAAAGTGTTACATTATGATACATTAAAAAAAATATAAAACTTGTACACAGTGATAATGTGCTTGAAATTTTATTTAAAAAAAAAGAAGGTAAACGTGTATTTTAATTCAAGTAAATTATATTTTGTTTGTTATAAAGCTACGTAGATATTAATATTTGAATTCATTAAATTAAACATTAATTTGTTCAGTCAAATATTTCTAATTACAGATTCACTATGAGGATCGTTTTCTTAATATTAACACTAACAACTTATTCATATGCGAGGAGAATATCTTGTCACGCATGTATAAATAAAGTTTGCTATATTCGTTCTAAAATAATCGATGGTTACAAAATATCTGGACAACTCGCCATCGATAGAACATCTAACGTCCTTTATTTTCATTATCAAAATAACTCAAAAGACTACACTGGCGCTTTCGACATGATAGATGTCAAATTAACTGTATTAAAAAATCTTACCTTCACATTTGCGTACGCCGTAGATCAATCCTCGAGGAATTTGTACGCTTCAGGAGCTAAAGGAATATATGTGTACAATCCCACCACAAATACAACAAAATTGCATGGACTTGAAGGTATAACAATATGGCAAATGCAATACGACAATAAGTTATATTACACAGAATTTCTTAAAAAAGGCCTTTACATTTATGAAAATAAAAAATCTAAAAATATTCTTGAACTATCTAAATATCAAATAGATGATTTTATTATAGATAAAAGAGGAGATATTTATTTTATGAGCAATTACGCGATCTATTTGCTTAAAAATGGCGCCAAAAATGTGACATTATTCGAAGATGAAATTTACTTTTTGACAACAGATAATATCAAAAACGCCTACTTCATTCAGCCTTACACAAAGGGTATTTATAAAATTAATTATAAAGATGGAAAATTGATTGGAGTTGGTGCGTTTGGAAAGGATTCAGCATTCAAATTAGTTTTTGACGGTGATAATCATATAATTTATTATGATGCGCATAATATAAAATTATTTTATTTGTCGCCTACGTCAAATAAATGTTCCATAACGACTCGAGGTACCGGTAAACATCGTAAAATGTTTGTAGCAAGGTCTCGGAATTACAACGGCTATAAAAAGACTGAAATATAACCAAAATATTACAAAAGTAAGATAACATTTTTGTAATATTCATATATTTTATGTAATTATAACTTTAATAGATATAATAACTAAATTGTGTGCCTTTATTTTAACGGTCTGGTATTTCATGCATCATCCAAAAATAAATAAACATCGTATTTCGTATTGAGAACCTAAGAAAAGAAGCGTATGCCCTATACGACCTATAAATATATTAAATGCTAGTATTAAATCAAGAAGGGCAATAATCTTTGTTGTCTATTTTGGGTAAAATACTATGTTATGTCCTTAAGTAATGGTATATCGGTAGCTATTTTATTTCCATTCTAATTCCTGTTCGAGATTACTATTTAATATTTATTATGTTAGGATAAAAATAATTCTAATTTTGTCACAAAAAATAATATGTAGGTAGAAAGATATTGTAATAATAAATCATAATTAATAAAAAAGTTTTTTATTTAAATACATTGTATAAACAACAACAATATAAAATATGTAATAAAATAATTAATTTGTTAACAAATATAAACATTTTAACAATCTGTTTATACAATTTTTTGAAATAATTAAGTATGTAACAAGATATTTTAAATTATAATCAATTGTATATAATATAACCAATTTGAGCAAATAAATGTTATATTTAATGACACTCTTTAAAACATGAAGACTTCAATTTCGAGTTGAGTGAAATTTTAATAATTAAACGTTCAATCAATGGTATACATACATATAAAATTTTTATTACATATATCTTCAAAAATTCAGCAAAACTTTTTATTTTACTCTTAATAATTATTCTATAATTTGGCATTCCAAATAAGTAAAATTTCATTATTTTCTCTTCTATTCTAAATAAATAGCTCCGTCATATAAATAAATTAAAAAAACATCAATAGTTTATAATCAAATAAGCTAAAATAAACAACAATAAACCTTGGTATAAATTTTCATTTTTCAATTATAATTCTAAAATTTGGTATTTCTCTTTGACTCAAAAAAATTCTAATAGATTAAAATAAAATGTCAATTTTACATGAAAAAAAATCACAAATAATACTTAACATTTTTGCAACTCCTTGATGTCAATTCCTAATAGTTTAAAATCCAATAAGCTATCAACTTTTGGTATAAATTTTCATTTTCCAATTATAATGTTAAAATTTGGTATTTCAAATATTATTTTTTTAATATGTTGAACCAATATTGATTTGACTCAAAAAGATTTCTTATAAATTAAAATAAAATGGCAATTTGAAAAAAGAAATATATCACAAATAATACATTTGCCAAAACTTTGGTATAAATTTTCATTTTCCAATTATAATACTAACATTTGGTATTTCAAATAAGCATATTTTTTATAATACGTTGAACCAATATTGATTTGACTCAAAAAGAATTTCTTAAGATTTCTGAAGATTAAAATAAAATGGCAATTAGAAAAAAAATATATCACAAATAATAATACATTTGCCAATTCTAATAAATAATATACCATTTAAATAATTTGAGTTACAAATATATTATTCAAAGAAATTTAGTCTTTGCTATAATATATGTATAGAGCTTATGTCATACAGTAATATTTTTTATATTTGTCAAATAGATAAAATAATCTAGTGTGAACCGACCCTTAAATTACATAAACAATAACATGTGCATTTTATAATACGATATTTGACTTTTTTTAAATTTAATTGTCTATAACCTGTTTTTTTATGCTGACATTAATGCTGACAGAAATTAAAAAAATAAAATTAATATAATGTGTTTTATCATACGTTTCGTTTTTAAATTATTTTTTATAATTCATATTTTTTTATTTTATATGTCAAATAACTTATATATATGTATGTGACTAACTACACTTTACTTTGCTTACATCGCCTCTCGACCCATATATTATGGATAGGGGTAAGAGGGCATTCTTTTAAGTTTTGTTTCCAAGTCTTAAGGAGACGGCTCTGTCTGAAAATTTGAAAATATTTATATCACGATTAATAACATCTTTAACTACATAGGCACATATTCTACAAGTATACCTACATATAATAAAATTGTAACTGAGCCGAATCTGTAATTTAAATATTTTTTGGAAAATCTTATTGAAATGGACATTATTATCGATAAAGAGGCCGAATCTAAAGTTTTTAGAATTTTTGTCTGTCTGCCAGTCTATCTGTTACCGCATCACGGAAAAACCACTGGAGCAATCTTGATGAAATTTCTTTTTTATCGGTCCGGTTATCCGGGTCAACAGTATCCTATATGATACTTTTTACAGCGGGAAAATATCTCATCTCTGAGAAATCGATACTAAACGTTAAAACGTAAGTAGGGACGAACCCGAGCGAAGCGAGGGTAAGTCGCTAGTATTATACAAGTAGTTAATTAAAACATTTAAAGTCTTACACAACGAACTCGTGATCACTGATAATAAAATGTCCCACTGCTGGGCGTGGGCCTCCCTTCAATACGAGGGGGATTAGATCATAGTCCACCACGCTGGCCGAGTGCGGGACTTCACATACATATATACATACATCTTTTAAGATTCGTCATTAAAGTACATCCCAAATAAGAATAACTCTCCAAAAGATATTTAATATACAACTTAGGCTTTGTAATTTTATTATCACATGTTTAATTAAAATGAAAAATATATTTTAATTTAAATCAAACCTTATAAAAATCTTTAAGTATAAAATTTATAACATACGCACATTGCATTCCAGATTTTCCCTTTTCTTATTCGCCATTGTTTCAGCATTATATTCATTCTCCAAATCGAATAACTGAAAAAAAATAAAGTATGTCAATTATTATTTTTTTTATAAAAATCATTACACTACCAACTTCAGCGCAAAATTTCTTAAAATATTTAATAAATGTATATTTGAGTTTGTTTGACTCTAACAACCTAATTTTATGTGAACAATCTAATAAGTTGAATTTTGCTCAGACAAAAAAACAATCATCATAAATAATGTCTATTAATACTAAGGTTTGGGTCCCAGAATGTCTCGTATCTCGAGGTCCCGAGACTTTTTATTAATTTAGTTAAGTAAAACTGCACTTATTACTTTTACGGAAGAACTGTATTGCAGACTTTTTGAAAATATCCCTTGTATTCAAAGGGCAGAATAATAGACGCTGACCCTACTACCAGTAGCTCTACTGTATACAGCGAGCCGGAGATTCGTTTCAAAGTAAAATTGAACAGACAGTAAAAAAAATTTAAAAAAAAATTAAGACCAACATAAAAAAAGCATTGCAGTTGTTTGAAGCATTTTTAAGTTTGTTTTATAATTAAAAGATTTTACTTTGCCAAAAATTGAATCCGTAATAATAAAAATTAAATATACGTATTGTTTAGACTATAATTAATAAGTTATAGGTGTTAGAATTTGATTTTATGTTCAATAAAATATACAACATTTATAAATCGATTCAAATTTTATTCTGAGAAGTCTTGATGTCTCGGGCCGCTCCGGGGCTTTAATCGTTGGTGGTCTCGTGTCTCGGGACTTTGAGAATGTCAAGACTTCCCAAATCCTAATTAACACATTTATTGGAAAAAGGTAATTGTCACTAAATCCAGGTTTATTTGCATATAGAAAAGAACTAACCTTCAAAATGTCCTTGTTAGACAAATGGTCACTCGGTCCAGTTTGAGTAAAATGGCGAATGAGTTTCCCGCCTTTTCCAACGAGCAACAAACCACCAGTTTGAACCCAATCCCCTTTTAGATCCCCACCGAGACCTAAATATAAAAACTAGCTACTTACTATTAAGTAACTAAAAATATATATTAGACAATAGAGATAAAAAAATTTTTTTTCTATTAATTACAGTAAAAAATAATTACTCATAAATTCTCTGTCTTTAATATTTTAAAATCTACAAAAAGTACCTACTGACTACACTTGCTTATAACGACATTATATTTTCTGTTTTTATTAATTCATCGGTTATACAAGAATAGAACTCGAAGAAAATAGACTTCCCAAAGAAATTTACTCAATATTTTGTATATTTTTAGCCCAAAAATATAGGTACTCGAAAAGCTAAAAATAAAAAAAATTGTGCGTTTATAGTAGAAAATTCGAACTAATATCCACTTACCGAATGAAAAGGATTGTGTACTAATCATCTATACATATAATAAAACTGTAGTGGTCGAATGTCTGTATGTAAAAAGAGAAATAGAACAAATCCGGTTTTTTTTTTAAATTTTTTTGTTTCTCTGTTTGTTTATATGTTTGTACAGGCTAATCTCCGAAACTGTTGGACCGATTTAAATGAAATTTTGCATGGTGGTGTACTAGACTATTACTAGCATAATATTATGCCATCAATGAAAGAATAGATGCAGTGTGTGGTCTGTATATTTTAAAACTAGCGGCTCACCCTCGCTTCGCTTGGGTTCGCCTCTAGGAAAACAAAAACAAACCTATCCCACGGGAACCGTACATTTTTCCGGGATAAAAAGTAGCCTATGTGTTATTCCAGACTATAATCTATGTCTGTGCCAAATTTCATCCAGATCCGTTCAGCCGTTCTGGCGTGAAAGAGTAACAAACATCACCCAAACTTTCACATTCATAATAATATACAGATATATGGCAGTGGTAGCCCAGTGGTAACGCGCCCGCTTGGGAAACCGAGTGATGCGGGTTCAAATCCCGGGTCTCGCACCTCTGATATTTTCATGTGCGAATCATTTCTAACATGATTACCACTTGCCTTACGGTGAAGGAAAACATCGTGAGGAAACCTGCATGTCTGAGAGATCCTAGCAAGTATTCGAAAGACATGTGAAGTCCGCCAACCCGCACTTGGCAAGCGTGGTGGACTATGGCCTGATCCCCCACATATCGAAGGGAGGCCCGTGCCCAGTAGTGGGACGTTAAAAAAATAATTAAAAAAGGGGCTGAATACACATACAGATATATATACATATATTAGTGACGAGTGCAACAATTATTTACATCTAGACCTTATTTTAAAAGATATGCAGCAAAATTATTTCTGTATAGGTACTTTATTTATTATAAAAACTCTTTAGTCTTTACCTGTCATTAACAAAATAAAAAAAAGTGTTTTATTCCAACGTTGAACATAAGTGCCATACCAATACCAATGTATTAAGAAACTATGAATCAATTCTATTTTACAATATCATTAATAATTCATATTTATTTTACTAATTCTATTAGTATATGTAAGTGATGTTTAGAAATATTAAACGAATTCTATTTACTTTTTCACTAATAAAACCTACAACTAAGGTTTTTTATGCAAGTGGTCCCGTAGGAGATACCTAGTACTAATCTACGTATAAAATAGTTTAAAAAATTTTAAAAAAAATAAAAAATATGCACCTTAGCAATATCCAAATTATGCAATCGCTCTGTAGGTGTTAAGGAAATATAGTGATGTAACACTTTCCCGCCATTATTTAAAATTAGAGCGCCGCCATTTTGTAATCCGTCACCGATTAGATCACTATGCAAACCTAAGATTTGCAAATTAACACTTCGTAAAAACTCTAATATATTGCCTGACTAATGCATTTATTTTAATAAATTGATAATGTAAAGAAAACGTGTGTGCGCATTTTAAAGGTAGGTGATAAGTAAGGCACATTAATTTAATAAAAAACATTAAAAAACCAACTTTAAATGAGAAGCAGTATTCATTCTACCCTCTAAAGCCCTTTGGAAGTAAAGGGTATTTGAGAAAAAGTGTATCAGTATCAAGTACCGAATTATATACTTTAACAGACTAGAAAAACACATCTATGGTCCATACTAATATTCACCTGAGCGAGAATCGAATCTCCGACTAGGTCCATACGGTCCTCAATCTAGTTTAGCCTAGATTAGACAGACGTATGTCCTACATTAAATATTCTATTAAATGTATAGATTAATTATCTCACCCATGCTCCTTCCTTTAGAAATGGCATCTCTTGACTGTTTCCAGAACAAGGAAGTTATTATGGAAACGACGTTAAAACGTTTGAATCCAAGCGTCTGATAAGTTGATCTATCTTCGACATAATACAGATCTGAAATTGAGAAAAATAATAAATTATAATATCCATTCTGTCCATACTAATATTATAAATGTGGAAGTGTGTTTGTTTGTTCGTCCTTCTTTCACATGAAACGGAATGACGGATTAACGTGATTTTTTCTGTGGAGATAACTAGAGGGCTGGAGAGTGACATAGGCTACTTTTACCGCGGGAGATTATCTCAGTCCCATGAGAAAACACGTTATAATATTACCTAAAAAAATATTTATGACCAGAATTACTCGAAACTTGGTATTAATGCTTTTTAATACAATTAAATAAATACGTATTTTAGCATTTTTCGAAATTCATCCCATAAGAGGGTAAAATAGGGCATGAAAGTTTGTATCAAACCTACCAATTTAGAGGTTTTTTGTAGTTTTAGTGTGAGAGATGCCGCGGGTTCTGCTAGTAACTAATAATTTAATTTTTGTCTAACTGTAGCCCATGTATATTACAAATCATAGTCTGTTGCTTAATTTCATCCAAATCCGTACAGCCGTTTTAACGGAGTAACGAACATACAAACATACATACAAACTTTCGCACTTGTTATGGCAGTCCGATGATTTTAATACAAAAAAACCCAATTCTTCCACCCATAACGTTAAAATTTAATAATTATCTATGACAGATCGATCGCACCAGAAAAATAGATATTTTGATATTATTTTTCCTTTGAATGTAAAACATTTTCCTTTGATATAATATAGAAAAAACTATACCAACGGAACAAAGTTAATGCGTTCTTACTTCCTACGAAGTGCAGTTACATAATAAACTCGCTCCATTAGTCATACATAGTTGTTAGTTATAAGGAAAATTATTTTACCAACTTGCAAGATTATAATCTAATAATAACAACAATTACTTTGATAGTACTAGTTCCACTGGTTGTTTTAAAACGGCGTATATTTAGATATAGCATTTAAATAAAACTAAAAATGTATTTTAAGTAAGAAATTTTTCCATAAATAAAATATATACATATGAAATACATTCTGACGACACGTTTGGCTGTTTTAATGGCCCTACTTGCTGTGCCAGCGGTCGCGGGTTTGAGTCCCGCTGGGGCCATTCATTTGTGTGATGAGCACATACGTTTGTACTCCAGTCAGTATATATTTTAAGTTATATATAGTGTATCAACTATCTGGTATCCATAACACGAGCCTCGTAGCTTACCAAGGAACTAGATGGTGCTGTGTGTTAATGTCCCAACATATTTATTATTTATTTATATTTCTATGTATATTTCTATGTATATATGTAGGCAGTAGGTACAGCTTCATAATCATAAATAAATAATATTTACGCTGACTCTATATGGTTATTTACTTTGGTTAGTTACCTAGTATAGAGGCTAGCATTTACAGCCGCAGACCCGGAGTTAATGGGTTCCAGTCCCGTATCGGGCTAAGTTCAGTTATTGAGATTTTCAGTCAAGAAATTCTCATTTCGAGCCCCGAATCGAGAATTGACGGTGTTGCATCCCCATGCACCCGTGTCGAAATATCGTCCCATCGGACTTCCAGAGTTAAAGGAATAGAGAGCGCACGTTGTGTTCCTTATTATTTTTTCGTATTATTTTTCGTATTGTTTCGTTTATCTCCTACGCTATCTATATCCATATACGAGTATATGGCTAGTCTCAGTGGGATTTGCGGCCGTAAGCGAAATCGGTCAGGGGGTCATTATCGAACCAGTAATTAATCTGCTAATTAGCCACAAGCCATGTCAATACATATATTTCATACTAATAATAATTTAACACATCTATCTACATAAACTTGTTGTAGTATGTTAAAATACGATTTAAGAGTCTAAGAAAGTACATACATATTAAGTAATAATGTGTCGTGCCATCTATTCTAATATTATAAAGAGGAGAAATTTGATTCTTTATTTGTTTGTTTGTATCGAATAGGCCCTGAAACTACTGAACCGATTTAGATGAAATTTGGTAAGAAGTAGTTTGAGACCCTGGAAAGAACATAAAATGGTTATTATCCCGAAAATCATCCCTTACGGGGGTGAAAAATGGGGGTGAAAGTATGTATGGGGAAGCAACTTAGAGACGAACCCGAGCGAAGCGAGGGTGAGTCGCTACCGCTAGTCTATATATAAATATGCAAAGACACCATCCAGTACCAAATAAATATGAGTAAACTTCAAATATTTCTTACCACCGTCAAAGAACTTTCCATCGATAAAATCTTTAGCGCCCACTTCTTCAACGCCGACGCCAACAAGCCTTATATTATTTTTCTTAAGAACTGGAGCAATTTCACCCAACTGTAATGAACAAAATTGCCTTATTGCTATTTTTTGTTTTCATTGATAAATATTTCACTTCATTAGTCATTACCTAATATTCTTGATCATTGATTATACTTACAGTGATACTACTTATTGATTATACTTACTTACAGTTTATTATTAAACAATCATGATGAAAATCTCACGCGTAACCAGTCATAAGACATGACCTTTTCTTCTTAATAACTTACCTCTTTTGCCCACAACCTGCAAAACATGCACCCCCAACGGCGGAAAAAGATGATCGCTACATTTTGTTCTTGCCAAAAACTTTTTAGCTCCACGGACTGGAAATAATTAGACAAAATTAATATTTGTAATGTTTTTAATGTACCTAATGGGTAATTGACGACGCGTGTGGCTCAGTTTGTAGTGACCCTACTTTCTGTGCCAGCAGTCGCGGGTTCGAGTCCCGCTGGAGGCATTCATTTGTTTGATAAGCACGAATGTTCGTACTCCAGTCATGAGTGTTTATATTTATAATATGTATGCATTTAAAGTTATATATGTGTAGTGTATCAATTATCTGGTATCTATAACACAAGCTTCGTAGCTAACCATGGAACTAGATCGTGCTGTGTGTTAATGTCCCAATATATTTAATGCGTATCTCGCTAACGTGAATTTCGGGACTAATTAAGGGACAGTGAAAGCAATTTCGAGATTATCAATGTTTTTAGTTTTATTCTACCTTACTACTTGACCAATTGGGTCATTCATGCCGATTTATACAAAACATTCGTACGCGAAGAATTCTTTATTTACATATAACGGTTTAAAAACTTTCTGGAAACAAAGAATAACTTTTTTTTAATTCAAAACTTAATTATTTAGTAATAATATGGTGAGATGAGAAAAGACGTGTAGAAACATATAAAAGTTGTTCTAAAACGTCGATTTTCTGAAGGTTTTTGTACTAGATATAGAAACTGACAGAACTCTCCACACAAATTCGCTCAAATTCCTACCTAAGTAAGATAGCTTAACGCTAGTAAGGAAAACCACAAATAGATAGATAGGTAGTTGGAAACCGCCATAAGAGTACCTATCGATTTGCGAGATATAAGTACATAAAATGTACAACGCGCCCTACAGTAGTGTTTTTTCCAAAAATATCCATTTTTTTTTAAATATTACTCGTTACTCGTTAGGTACAATAAATGACTACTTTTTAGGTGAAAAAATAATAAATAAATAGTACAACCTCACGAGTTGGCTCTTAGTTTAAATGTACATGGGACCACTCTCAACTTTCATTTCCATGATTTAAAAAGGAATGATGAACATCATGTTCGAAAAGATTTACCCTTTACAGAGATACAAAGTGAATCACAATTCACTTTAGTTAAAAAATACAAAGATAAACAGATGGACATGTTAAAAGCTAGCTAAATAGTAGTTATAGTGTGATTCAAACTAAATGACGGCTATGAAAATCATACGTTCCGATGTGCAGAACGCAATATTTAGGTATCAGCGGGGCGCAGATGAACGAGACGCTGCGCTTACATACGCTCGTAGCTAATATCCGAGCCGTTATTAAATTTGCAATTTGCATCGAACTATAGCAAGTTAAATGGTGGAACTACATATTATGTAGGTAATCATATGTTTACCTATGATTTTATTGATACTTTTACAGTGTTATTAAATTATTTATGTCTCTTGTTCGAGACAAAATTTCGATTGGCTATAGAAAAAAATTAAGATAATTAGTCCCATCGTACAGGGTGATAGAAGATCACACACCATGTAACAATATACCGATAACCCTACAATCATGGGGTCTATCTTGCTAATATTAATCTCGACTCTTCTCATTGTCATGTTCATAGTGTGAATGATTAAACAATCAAATATTCCAAAAAAATCTTTATGCATTGACGTAAACAGTTTCTAATAGGTATACTTTAGAAAAGAGAGAAAATTGCACTTGTGCATTTCCAAAAGTTAAGTTAAAAGTTATCATAGTGTTTTGTACTGTACGCCAGATAACTGATCTGACTGCCTCGATGATCTGTCTAGTGGCTAGCAAGTATGGTTGCAGATCCGAAGGCCCTGGGTTCGAGTTCCTGGGTCGGGTCACGTTCGATGACTGAGTTTTTCTTCCAAGAAATTTTCAGTAACAGCCGTGAGTTGGGAAGTTCGCATTGTTTCACCCCCTGTGCCTCGGAGAGCACGTGAAACCGTCGGTCCTGTGCCTTCACTCTCATCAGTAGAGTGACAGGAATAGTGTGATTTGTCACTTGTGTCTGCGCGTACACTTGTGTACTATAATATCTCCTGCGCATCTGGCTAGTCTCGCTGAGATTAACTGCTATGGCCGAAATCGGTCAAGAGGACATTATCCGACTGCCGAATAATCGGCCCGTAAGTCACGTTGCATGTTGCGACAACTTTCGCGCCGCACGTACTGCATATACATTATATATGTGTCATTGTGAGTTGTTATTAATCAGCAAAAATCAATTATTTACTTGCTCAATCACTTTGGAACCCTTATAATTGATGTTTGCTTAACTTGAAGCTCTTGTGAAAGTATCTTTTATCACCTATAGTCAATTTGTCAATTTTGTATGATTTGCTGCACAAATATATTTTTTCATGCAGGTTATTCAAGACATCAATATCTGGTATCCAACCAGATATTGTGAAAGGTACTATCAGGTATCCTGGGCTGGATACTGAATACTTATCAAATATTGGTTTCATCATAAATGATCTTATAAATTAATCTCAATATGGATTGAGAATACTCTAGAAGTTTTAAATATTAATTGTTAAAGCTAGCTAACAAGTTGAACTATGATAAACAAAGCTATGATCTAATCAATACTTTTAGTTAGGATCACACTGATAAAAAAATTTCATGGCTGATCGCCTACTCTAGATGTTTCAAATAATATTTTTCTTCATAATAGTTATCATACAAAAAAATATCATAATATGATAAAACTGTTATCAATATCTGATAAAAAAATATTAAAATAAATTAATATCTGAAGATATATTATAATCAAATGCCTATATGGCCATCTATATCACTTAAAAATTTTACAACTAAAATAATAATAATAAAATATTCCACTACTAATATTTATTTGCAAATCTCATCTATGTATTTTCTTCTTGTTGTACATAGATCAGGAGTACATTGAACTATGTAACAACTAGTTCTAACTTATTTAGACTTCAAGCTTCATAGATTTATAGGTCATCGCGTAAATATTAAATTTTGCAATAATGATCGCAATCGTAACGGTTTAAATATTTTTTAATATTATTTATATATTATGTATATGTAGCAGGAATATAAATATTTTTTTTTATTATTATCAACATTGATTTCGTATTAAATAACTAAAAATATAAGAATAAAATAAAATACATTCAATTATATTTACCTCGCCACTAGGAATGCTTTTAACTTTATGAGAACCGATCGCAGATATATCCAGGGTCATTGCTATTATTTTCTATTCTACTATATTTTTTAAAAAGAAATAATTTTAACGACGTCTTATAACGAGTACCGCTCAAGAAACAATAATTTTTCTTATTTATCTCCAATTGTCAATATGAAAGACCGGTTACGGAAAATGCAAAACAAAACTTTGACAGTGACAAGTAATGTCGTACTTCATCCCGGTGTCATATAACCGATAGGTTATCTATGGACAGTAATGTAAAACTAAATCAGCCCCGGCCGAGCTCCATACAAGCGCATATTCATAAAACCGAAGGCGAATAAGACGAAGCGGGGGCCGGGGGGGTCAAGATAGTCAAAGAAAGATTTTCCCTATTTAACCATTATAAATTAAAAATAGCTACATGGGATATGTTAATTAATATCTTATTATATTATAAAATATACTTAAGTTAAATATGCTTAAAATGTTTTTTTTTATAAATCATATGTGCTATATATTGATTTATATAATTATATTCTAAATGATTTTAACTATTATCGAATATCTTATATTTTAATTATATTTCATATCAAACATAAAATATCTATTAACATAGGTTTTTATGTTATAAAAATTGATTTATATTTTAGAGCTGTGTCATGAATTTGCCTTAATATGGGGACAGTTATGGCATAAATGGCAAGTCAAAATATGCTGTCACTTTCACGGCTATTGTATTTCTTTTGAGTCGCCACGCATCTCTTTCTAAGGGTATGACGTCATATGCGAATCTGGGAGAATTTAGTTCGTAGTGATGTAAAAATCGGTATTCATTACGATTACGATTAAGTAGGGATGTATTTTATCGTAATGTTATCGGTATTCAACAACTGTTATCGGTTTTATAGTAAGGTTTTCATTTTTATGATATTAATTATAATTAGAAATAAAATACAAAGATAGGTTTCTAGTTTTTTTATTTTACTATTTTAATGCTACCACTAGTTCGGAAAAATGCCTCAGACCTGAGAAGAATTAGCAAGGACTGAGGTCCTTGACGGGATAACCTTTTTTTTCTTAACATTTATAATACATTGTTATTACAATAAAAGGACATTTTTAAAGAATTTTATCAATTGAATACAAAATACAAAAGATAATAACAATGAGACGAAGACTAATACAACGATTTGGTATAAAATATTACAATGCAATAAAATTAGAAGTAACATAGAACAATAGTTTTTGTTAATAACAATATCATATTAAGCGAGTAGTAGGTTTAATTGTAGGTATTAATTAAAATCTAGCTTTTGTTTGAAGTTTTAGCTCTAGAACCACCTTCATCTTCAGTTTATAAAATGCAAACATTCGAGATTAGCGCATTTGAAAAACAAACATTTTAATCTTATATAAATTAAAAAAAAAATGCAAATTTCAGTAAAAAATGAATAATAAAATTAATTTTCTTAAAAGGTTAAGAAATTTAAAATCAATATGTACATAGTAATAGTAAAAATTTGGTGTAAAAAGAAATAACAGCTAAACATACTCTAAAATAAAATTTCTAAATGCATAGTTCTATCAAATGTAACAATTATAATTAATATATTAAAATTATATACTGCTATAGTAGTATATTTTAAGAAATTATAATATTATTTCACAGAAATCAATTGAAATATTCATACATTATTTTTATACTTAATAGAAACATAATGAAAATGGAAAATTCCAAGTGATTATCTTTTAAATAACCAAGAAATGAAACAAACAAGAGTAATAAATATTAAAAGTTAATTAATGAAAAAATATTGGAAAATCATTCACTACTCTGAAGACTAGATGAGTTCAACCATAGCTAGGCCCTTCTGAAACTTTCATATTAAGCAAATTTTCTATTTCCAGACCCTTTTTTCTCGAATCCACTTTATGCATTCTTCAATTAAAATTTATACACCTATGTCTAACTTTTATACATATCATAAATAATGAGAATGCTCTTAAAAATATTTCTCTATGATCTACACAAGTGTACCAAGAGGTATCAAGATTTTCAAATGCTTTTATTAAATCGGGAAATATGTAAACTTTACAAATCTTTGGTAATTGTCTTTTAATTATGTAAATTGCATACCATACTAGAGATGACAGATTCTTAGAAGGATCATGTATTTTATTATTAATGAATAAAATAATCTCAGCTGTGAATAAGCCATTCTCAATATTTACATTTAATGTATTACAATAATTGTGTTCTTCCTGGAAACTAAAAGCCTTTATCAGGAGACTTATAGATGTTGAAACACTTCAACTGCTGAAACACCTGCGCAGCATATACTTCACCTGTAAATATATTATTATAATAAATTAATGTAATACAACAAATAGTCACCATAACTATATAGTATATGAACTAGTAACTACTGTAGATGAATAGTAGCTTATTTAAATATAGTAATAGTTTAGTATTATTAGGGTCTAGGTAGATAAGCCAATTAGGCCCTTAAATAGCTGTTAACATTATACAATAGATAGGCTATAGAGTTGATAAATTGTTTTTAATGGACTGAGCATTACATGGATAAGTGCATTCAAACAATAAACAAACTATTCAATTTTACATATTAGAATAGAATAGTATAATAATAAATAGTATAATAATATCAATAGCTTCAAGAAGTTTCCTTCTTAAAAACAATTTCATATTAAAGATAATATCCAAGATCTAAAGTAATATAATAATATCTTAATTTACTAAACTTAACAATATAGTTACCTTCATCTTAACAAAAGAGTTTGGATAAATATGCCTGTCAGTAAGTTTGTTAGCCTTGCAGCACCTTTATGGTCATCTACTTTATACAACATATAAACATAATCCCATTGAGCATGCTGACTGCCAAGGAGCAAATTCTTTTTCTGAAAATTATTACTGAAACATTTCAGTAAATGAGGTACATCATACTTATGATAGGTTTTGTTCCCACTTCCCATTAACTTCATAATGGATAGCACTTGATGCATCATTGGCACTACAAAGTATATTTACCTTAGTATCAGAAATTAATGAATTTATTGCAGCTACATTGGCAGAAACCTGGTCAGATAGTTACTCTAGAAATAAACCGTTTATAAGAATTTCTATAAGTATACGTTATAAAATTGAAGTGCATCTTTATAAGGCATTCTATGGCATGAAAAACCTTCTGTTCCTTCCTGACAATTCGGAATTACAATGCTTTCCCATGATTACACAACATTAATAAAAAACCAAAAAAAGGAAGAGAAACACTAATGAAGAAATAACACATTTTGTATCCAAGCACAAATCTTAACTATATCACTGAATCACTGATCTACATTAATCAGCACTTATCCACATTAATTAATACTAATCTACAAATTGATAAAATGTAAATTTTAAGTGTAAAATAATATAAAAAACGGCAAGCCCTCACACCCTAGTCCCCAGGGGCGAGTAATAACGACGGTTAAAACTTGAATATTTCAAAAATGACAAAATATTGCAGTGACGTCACAGTAGTGACGTATGTAACTGCGACAGAAATAAGTTGTTGTCCCACTCGTTGTCGCCAAATGTAGAGATAGCATGCTAGTTACCAAGCAAATGAAAGGGATAGATAGATGCACCAAGAGCTCGTATGGAACTAATTCATCTATTTTATTTGTCATCCATGAACTAAATTTACTATTCTGACTTAAAACCCTTCTGAAAAATAAAGTTTAAATTATTACCCTCCTCTAAGTTTTTATTAAAATAGTATTTTTAGTATTGGTTACATGTGGTAAGTTGTTATGATGATGATATAGAATGTTCAACCTAATCCAAATATAATTTTTATTTTGTAATTTACTTACTAAAATAAGTAAAATAAAAACAACAAATTTACACAGCTAACTTTAACTAACATAAATATAAAACCTTTTTCTTGGCGTCTACATTTAGCATAGACAATTCTTTTTTTTTTGCGGCAAAATTGTTCTGGCATTTTTGCTTTCATTTCAATTTTCAGTGCCCAGTGATTCGTGTTAAATACCGCGTGTTGCGCCGAGTCTTTTTTCGTGAAAATCTTAACACAGGTAAGTGTTACTACAATAAACAATTTTACTTAAGATTTTAATTATATTACTAGTGAATAAGAGATGAAATAAGAAAATAACTTCTACATTCCATAACACATTCTTCTTAAAGTGACCTTGCGGCTTGGATCTTAGAAATTACATCGATTTTTTACTAACATCCGTATTCAATGACGCTTTAATATATTATTGCGAGTTGCGACGCATATCACGATTCGAGAATTGGAATTACTTTAAAATTGAGATATATTTTCTAATATTCTCCTACAATTAAAATAGTGCACGAAACTTTGATTATTCGATGGTATACAATAAAGTTACTATGTATAATGATTTTCCTGTATGAGTCATGCCAGTTTTAGTCTGATGTTTTTAGAATGTGTCTGGTCTCAGACTAAGGAATAATATAGACAAGAGTTTTAGGACTAAACATGAAGCCAGACAATAACGTTTTAATACAAATGACCATTTGTATACTGATTGTGAGTGGTATGTAAATAAATGATTATAAATAAAAATAGCTAACAAAGTTTGTTAAAATAAAGAAAGTAAATTAATAACCTAATATTAAGCTATCTCTCCTTCAATGGGAAAAACATAATAAATGCTTAAAAAGTATAAAAGATTCTATATAGTTTATAACTAAGTAAATTTCTTTTATTCTTAGAAAGTAAACAATATGTAAGGCAAAATACAGACTTATACAGCAAATCGCTCTAGTATTTTTGACTTTGATATTTATTTTGGTGAACTTGTGTCTATGTAATTCTTTACTCTGAGGTAAATGAAGACAAGTTTGAAATAAGCCCAAGTTTTTTAAATAGGGTTTAAAAGCTCACTTTTACATAATTTTTAATCAGATTTAAATTTCAAATATAATATAAAAATTCTCATAAACATAATGACAAAGTCAAAATTAAAATGTTTTATTTATTTTTGTTGAATTTAATTATAAATACTTTAGAACTATTCTGTAATAATATTTTGTGGGTAGTTAGTGTTCCTTTAAATAGGATTATGTAAATATATAATTACAAGTTGATCGATCATACATTTTTCTGGGATAAAAAGTAACCTATGTGCTATTCCAAACTATAACCTATCTCTGTGATAAATTTAATACAGATCTATTCATTTGTTCTGGCATGGAAAAGTAACAAACATCTATCCATCCATCCATCCTCACCAATTTTCACATGTATTCTAATATTATAAAGAGGAAAAATTTGTTTTTAGTTTGTTTGTATAGAATACACTTCGAAACTACTGAACCGATTTAGTTGTTTGGTAAGAAGGTAGTTTGAGACTGGTAAGGACAGAGGATAGTTTTTATCCCAGAAATCAATCCTTAAGGGGGTGAAGTTTGTATGGGGAAGCAATCTAGGGACGAACCAGAGCAAAGCTAAGGTGAGTCGCTAGTTTAAAATATTAGTAGGACTTATCATTCATAAGAGGATGTTACTTAAATATGTTTATTTTTGTTATTTAAATATTTCTATATGGATTATGGATAGAAAAATGAAACTTATATTTTCCCATTTTAGCATATATGTAGTTTATGCTTACTTGGAAGTGGAAAATACTCTTTATCTATACATATAATAAAATTGTAACTAAGCCAAATCTGTACATTAAATATTTTTTGGAAAATCTTATTGACATAAAGATTATTATCGATACAGAGGCTGAATCTATAGTTCTTAGAATTTTTGTGTTTCTGTCTGTTACCACATCACAGAAAAACCATTGGAGGGATTTTAATGAAATTTGGTATGGTGATAGCTGGTTATCCGAGTCAACTAATAGGATACTTTTTACCGTGGGAAAATGTCTCATTTCTGAGAAAAAATACAAAAACTGCAATGTAAGAGTATACTAATATGTAAAACCTAAGAATTTGGTTTTTAGTCATCTGACCGCGGGCAATGCTAGTCTAATCTAATATTACTTTATTTAGTAAGCATAATAAGCAATATAATATTTTAATGTGTCATTATGTTTAAATAAGAAGTGCGACCTCTTGATACTTCAACTGTAAAATGGGTCAATAATATTTCAATAGAAATCAACTATTATAACTAATTTACTACTAGCCTTGAATTATGCATTTAGAGGGATTACAACAAAGTCATTTTAACTCTTAATCCAATAAAATTTTTTATTAAAATATAACTTACTAACAACTCATTCCTCGTTTCGCTAACACAGAACCCGTACATTTTTCTGCGATAAAAACCTATGTGTTGTTCCAGACTATATAATCTGTCTCTATACCAAATTTCATCTAAATCGGTTCAGTATTTTCGGCGTGATTGAGTGATAAACATCCATTCCAAACTTTCGCATTTATAATATTAAATAATAATAATAGGATTATTGTTTGTTACATATTTTTTTTAGGCAGTGGTAGCCCAGTGGTAACGCGCTCGCTTGGGAAACCGAGTGAAGCGGATTCAAATCCCGGGTCTCGCACCTCTGATATTTTCACGTGAAGGATTCCTTTCGGTGAAGGAAAATATCGTGAGGAAACTTGCATTTCTAACACTCCACTGCTGCCACTAGCTCTGTTTTCATGATTGATCACATACTTATTGCTATAGCATACCTAGTACTGTAATAACCAAGTAGATATTATACCTAGGTACCAATTTAAAAGCAAATGACCAAGACTGGGCATTTAATTATTTAAGTTTCCCGTAATTACTTACTTTACTTAAACACAATTGATGCATATCTATTAACCCATTTTCAGCTTGTAGATTCAACTCGTAGTTGGTACTTGCAGCATTTAATGGGACATTCGTTGGAAGTAATTGCCTTTAACGTATATATTTCATGACATATAGAACAGCTTATTGATGAATGTGAATGGAGCAGTTATATCGCGTGTATATATAAAATAGTTTTTACTCGCGGCTTGGCAACGACCCCGGACCTAACCTATCCATAGTGTATTGGGTGCCTATGTTTTGCCTAAACAAAAATGTCCAAAAATAGATTTTTGGTATAATTATTCTTTGTTATATTCGTTTATAAGTATAAAGTTTTGATTGCCATAAATATTACCCCTTTTTTAATGTTGGGACATGCATTTACGCTTACCACCTGTGGATATGCAGGTGATTATGTGGGACTCACCGGCTAGAAAAGGCAGTACTTCCTACTATACAAATAGTACCTAGCCTATAGTTGTTCAGAATAGAATTGGTAATCATAAATAATTACAAAATATACCATAATAATGAAAAGCGTAATCTTTATTTAGTAATAGAAAAACAAATCTTATTGAAATTCGTTCATCTATTCTGACGAATATTCGGATTTCTTTGATTCTAACAAAAGAACGTAATATTAAAAGTAACATTGCTATGCATACAAGTATAACATAGCAAGACAGAAATATGTCGGGTTAGGTACTATTATAAATGTAAAATGTGTATGTTTGTTCGTTGCTTCCTCACGTCTAAACGTCTGGAAAAACTTGTATGAGATCTAGTACGCAGTTAGGCTTGGAGAAAAATATAATAGGTTATTTTTAAACAACTAGGGATATAATTATTACGAGTTCAGCCAGGTGCGAAGCCAAGAAACGAACAGGGAGGTGGCCCACCTCGGTGGGCGGTGTACCATGCGGGTTGCTCCTGGTACTTCTTTGATAGCAGAGTGGACAGTGGAGCAACCCCATGGTTGTTATGGTCTGCTTCGGCAGACCTGCCGTCGGAGTATCGTAGTTGAATGCGTAAGCGATCCGGCGACGCCCCATTAAGACGGGGGAAGGTTTTGTTGGGTTTTAGTGGGTAGTACTGGCTTTTCTAGCCGGTGAGTCCCACATAACCACCTGTATGTCTGCAAGTGGTATGCGTAAATGTATTTCCTAACATAAAAAAATGGATATAATTATTATTATTAGCGAAGTGAGGGTAAGTCGTAACTCGCATTTACGTAATAAATGGATACATCGTTAACGCTGTGCAATATTGTAAAAGACTTAAGTTTTGGGTACCTAATAGAAATCGATTGTTTTGAAGTAATTTATACATTTCATCCGTGCACATTTACCATAGCATCATTACATATTTTTATTATTATACTAGCATTGCCCGCGGTTCCGCCCGCGTTCAGATGACCAAAAAGTAAATTCTTAGGTTTACTCATAAATTGCAGTTTTTGTGATTTTTCTCAGAAATGAGATATTTTACCGCGGTAAAAAGTATCCTTTATGTTGACCCGGATAACCATCTATCACCATACCAAATTTCATCAAAATCCATCCAGTAGTTTTTCTGTGATGCGGTAACAGACAGACAGACAGACAAAAATTCTACAAACTATAGATTCGGGCTCTGTATCCGATAATAATGTTTATTTCAATAAGGTTTTCCCAAAAATATTTAATATACAGATTCGGCTTAGTTACAATTTTATTATATGTATAGACTATATGTATTATTGTATATAAAGAATGTATTGTACATTTGTATAAAATAACCTCATTTTTATCCGTCTGCAAACAAAACACAGTATATTCATGATAACTCATGAAGTATCCTGATAACGATTAGCATGAAATATATATGTGTTAATATGTATATTGTAAAAAAAACCTGTTGTTATAAATACATTGTTTTAATATTCATTACATTCAAAGTGATAAAGTCAATGTTATCGTCACTAAAAAAAACTTTTTAACAAAAAAATAAAAACCGACTTCAAACAAAAGCACTAAAAAGTAAAAAATAACTGATTGGTAGTTTTCATTTACTATACATACCTAATCAAATATTTTCGAAGTCGGTGTGCTTTGCTGTGTATGGGCTGGCACCGATTTTGAAAATATTTGATTAGGTATGTATTTAACAGGTAGGCTTTAATTACTTAGCCAAAGCACACCGACTTCGAAAATATTTGATTAGGTATGTATAGTAAATGAAAACTACCAATCAGTTATTTTTTACTTTTTAGTGCTTTTTTTGAAGTCGGTTTTTATTTTTTTGTTAAAAAGTTTTTATTTTACCCTTTTGTAGACCTTAGTGTAGACAGTAGTAGCAAAGTAAGAATTTTAACGTGTTAGACTTGTCAAATCAAACAAAATAAGCCCAAACTCAAAGTATCTACTATTAGTCGTTGAAGAGTTCCACCTAACCACCTTCTCGCCTTACCATCAGATCAGGTCAACAATACCGAACCACTGTACTATCAACGAAAATAGAAACACTTGCAAAGTTTCAAGTCAATATGACAATTAGAAGTAGGTTAAATTCATCATTCGCTATTTTTCCACCCTTAGGGGTGGTATATTTTTTTTTTTGAACAAACAGAACAAAAGAAAAATTGTCCAAATCGGTTATTAAATGACGAAGTTCTGAGGTAACAAACATAAAAAAATACAGTCGAATTGAGAACCTCCTTCTTTTTGAAGTCGGTTGAAAATGGTAAATATCAAACTATATTTAGTTTCTAGCGACTCACCCTCGCGTTGCTCGGCTTCGTCCTTAGGTGATTCTTTAAATTACCACAACTTTTTTAGTTACGAGCCGATCGAAATAAAACAAATACAAAATGTTAAGTGAAGCTTACTTTAATACACTAGTGAAAACCGCACCCAAATCGGTTAAGCAGTTTCTGAGATTAGCGCCCACAAACGGACAAAAATTCTAAATATCATTGTTTTGGGTTCTATTGCGTTAATAAAGACCCCCAATAATAAATAGTTTTTCTCAAATATATCCCATGTGCAGACAGCGATCAGTTACACTTCTGTTATATCTATATATCTATACTAATATTATAAAGAGATAAAGTGTGTGAGATTGTGATGTTGTAGGGGGAAATCTCTGGATCTACTAAACCGATTTAGATGAAATTTTGTAAGAAGATAGTTTGAGACCCTGGGAAGGACATAGGATAGTTATTATTCCGGAAATCATCTCTTAAGGGGGTGAAAATGGGGATAAAAGTTTGTATTACGAATCAAGCTAGGGACGTACCCGAGCGAAGCGAGAGTGAGCTAGTGTACATATATAGGTAAAAGGTATACAACATATTATATATATATATATATGTATAACTAACTAACTAACTGTACTGTTTTTATAGAATTATATTCCTCATCTAAGATTTTGAAGTGTACAATAATTATGAACTTGCCGTAGAATACCTAATAGTTACGTAATAATATATCGTCGCCTCAGCGCTTAATTATTCAAACCACGGTTGTTGACAGACGAACTTTACATTCGAGACGGTTTTTTGTCTATTTTAAAAACAAAGCTTTTTCTTTTATAATATTTCATT
This sequence comes from Brenthis ino, assembly GCA_921882275.1. NCBI lineage: Eukaryota > Metazoa > Arthropoda > Insecta > Lepidoptera > Nymphalidae > Brenthis > Brenthis ino. The sequence continues at coordinate 2,538,147 of OV170233.1, read as the reverse complement.
TTACATATATAGATAAAATACATCTATTGGGCTTTTTAAAGTAAAACATGTATTTTTATACTTCATATTTATTATATTTTATTTTCATAATAAATTCTAGATTATACTAACTAACGGACGATGAGATAAAATTTACACAAACAATGAAAACTTAAAAGCAAAATTATATAAATGTCGTCTTTTACTCTATAATCATTAATTTTTAAAACTAAAGGTTTCTTCCTTGTCTTTTTAATTCATTCTGAATATGTATAGGAAACGGTCTATATATTTGTTTTTTTTAATGTTTTTTTTTTTGCTTTTCTGCATTTTTTTTATGAATTTTTCGATCGAACGTACGCACCTTGTTCAAAAGTTACTTTTTTGTACATCAGTACCAGTCTTTACTTTTTATCAACGGGAAATAGACAATTTGATTTTGATAAAAGGTGGGTTTAAAGCTTGTTTCTCACCGCTACTTTGAAAATAAAATACTCAGTTCATTTAAATATAGACTTTTATTAAGCCTATTAGACTGTCAATTTTTATAACTAAACTAGGTGCCTAACGTAAATGTAACGTGACGTAAACATAAAGTACTCCAAATGTTATCCTAGATCTAGATATATTCATCCAAACCCGCCTAGCCGTCTTAGCGAGAAGTAGCAACAAACACAGACACACACACAAAGTTTCGTATATACAGGGTCATTTTTAGTTTACTGAAAACCTTTTGGGAATATACTATTTACATCATAACAACAACAAACTGTACAAATCTGTATCAAGAAAAAATAATATTTCTTAAATTTTTATTTTCATACAAAAATAAAAATATTTTTTTGCATCTTCTAAACTTTAAAGTTCTAGCAATATTTTTATTTTTGTTAATTTTAAGATATTTTTTTTTCTTACAGATGTTGTTGTTATGTTGTAAATAGTGTATTCCCAAAAGGCTTTTAGTAAATGAAAAATGACCCTGTAATAGCAGTCCGATGAAATTCAGTAGATATAGAGAAAACTACCACATGCTGAAAACAGATTGATTATGTAAGATCAATTTAAATGTATTAATTAAACTCTTTTCAGTCGTAAAATGGCCATCCACATCAAGGACGTAGATGACCTGAAGAACAGGCTCGCCGAGGCCGGTGAGAAGCTGGTGGTCATCGACTTCATGGCCAACTGGTGCGGTCCCTGCAAGATGATCGGGCCAAAGCTAGAGGAGCTCGCCAATGAGATGGCCGATTCTCTCGTTGTACTTAAGGTAACAATAAACAAATAGGCATTCGAAAATATTCGTCTTATATGTTTCAATTATTACTTAGATATTTTCGAACTTTTCCATTTTTTATATAGATTTTTTGTTCCCGATATTTTAAATGTTTTACGGCAAACAATAACGAGACTGGGATTTTTGAGGTTTATTTATTTATTATAAAGGCTTACTAACGAAATTTACATAAAAACATATATTTAACATTATAATTTTACCTATTTGTATATAAATTTAATTTAAAAGTATGCACATCTTTTTATAGAATTATTCCATTAAAATTTTATGTGTACAATAAACAAAAGAAAAAGTTTAAAAAGTCATAGTTATTATAGACGGAGTCTACCCCTTAAATTATACGATTGCTTAATCGAGTTGCGATAAAGTAATTAAAACTGTTGTATTTAGTTCCAAAAACAGCCATTAGGGTTTAATCGACATCAACACCTAGGTCGTTTAGTTACGACCTTGGCCTCGAAACATGCGAAAAGGCAATCCGTTGAGTCACAGTCACAAACAAACCTACCCCACTGGAACTGTACATTACCGAGATAAGACATGCCTATGTGTTATTCTGATGTATGAGCTATATTATTGTAAAGTTTCATTAAAATCCATTCAATGGTTTTTGCATGTAAGAGTAACAAACATCCATGCATCTATACATATGTACATTCATACAGCCTCACAAACTTTCGCATTTATAATATTAAAAATAAATAAATATTTAAATATGTTGGGACATTAACACACAGCACCATCTAATTCCATGGTAAGCTATGAGGCTTGTGTTATGGATACCAGACAGTTGATGCACTACACATATATAACTTTAAATACATACATATTATAAATATAAAACGGACTCGAACCCGCGACCGCTGGCACAGTAAGTAGGGTCACTACAGACTGAGCCAGACGTGTCGTCATATTAGTAGGACTAACTTAAATAATATATAAAACTAATAAAACGGGCACGTCTAAAAATTCTAGGAGTAGTTGAACAAAAACCAGTGAAATGTAAAAATATCTGGAATTGCATCCAAGGCAAGGTTTTCTCATTCCAATTTCGCTTAGACGATTTTTATGGAAAAGAAAAATATTTTTATATAGTTAAAGTCTTCTATAGAAGCTTTTCTTGATCATTCTAAGAAACGCTAACGTACAACAGCATTGGACACTTTCCAAATGTCAAAAAAATTGGATTTCATATTATTTCTAGACTACAGTTTTATTTAGTCTAAAACATAAAATATTAGATAGATATTCTTAGCATCTTTTTAGCAAAGCTGTCTTAGTTTGCAGAGCGTTTTATTTGGGTGTTAGCGTTTTATTATAATATTAATTTGGATAAATTAATTCAAGCAATGTACATATGTGTATAATGTTGATGTTTCTGTTTGTTCGGGTATTGACTTCTAAATAATAATATAACTAGCGACTCACCCTCGCTTCGCTCGGGTTCGTCTAGCCTAGCTTGATTCCCCATACAAACTTTCAACTTCATTTTCACTCCCTTAAGGGATGATTTCCGGGATAAAAAGTATCCTATGTCCTTTCCAGGGTCTCGCACTATCTTCTTACCAAATTTCATCTAAATCAGTTCAGTAGATCCAGAGATTACCTCCTACAACGTCACAAACTTACAATCTCACAAACTCACAAACTTTACCTCTTTATAATAATATAGTATAGATTTATTTATTTATTAGAATTATCAACAAAAGTTACAATAAATTACATAAAAAAGTTTCATTACTTTAAAACATGATGATGGCACTTTTAATTAATTATTTTGATTTTAAGATTTATTTTGATTTTTGTTTCCCGCCGTTTCGAATGCTTTACAGCAATCATGGTCACGGGAGATAATAAATAATTACTGAATAATATGTAGTGTATATTTATCTATACATATAATAAAATTGTAACTAAGCCGAATCTGTACATTAAATATTTTTTGAAAAATCTTATTGAAATAAACATCACAGAGCACAGTACCAAATAAACATTATTATCGATACAGAGGCCGATATCCATCAGGCCGAGGATCTATAGTTTTTAAAAATTTTTACTGTCTGTCTGTTTGTTACCCCATCACAGAAAAACCACGGGAGGGATTTCGATGAAATTTGGTATGGTGAAAGCTGGTTATCCGGGCCAACATATAGGATACTTTTTACCGCGGGAAAATGTCTCATTTCTGAGAAAAAATACAAAATCTACAATGTAAGAGTATACTAATATGTAAAACCTAAGAATTTGATTTTTGGTTATGTGAACGCGGGCGGAGCCGCGGACAATGCTAGTATTAAAATAAGTTTTTACAATATTTTAAGTCCTTGAGAATTCTCTATTGTTAACTCTACGTTCTAAGTATTATGTATGTAACATAATACCGTCCAGTATGTACGTGCGCTATCTACATATTATGTACACTACATATTCTATTAACCGCTTGTAATACGCCTCTGATTAATGGTACTTTATTCATGGCTCATAGCTAATTTAAGTACTTAGATGTGCTATTTCTTGTTGTTTTAACCTTATTCACCGACTTTAAAAATGAAGGAGCCGATTTCGAATTGGTCTTGATGTTTTTTTTTTTAATATGCAGATGGATGATACAGATGTCATAGACAAAAATACTCCTTTTTTAATCGGAATTATCAAGAGTGGTTATTATATATGTATACGTTTTTAAGAAAATATTATACCCCCAAAAGCGAAATAATTAGTGGAATAAGTCATAGCCCAGAATATATTATAGATTCCGAAATCGTTACATGTATGCTTATTAATATAATTGTAAAATTGTTTGTTAGTCTGTTGGTTTGTCCATTCGTTTGACTTATAACGAAGTGTACCGGTCATACACTATTTTTTGTTTCAAAACATTTAATGGATCTCATAGGTTTTATTGTTCTACAGCAAAACGTTGAAAGACATGCGTAGAATAGCTAGGACACTAATAGTTTAATAACATAATCATATAAGTGTTGTTATTGTAAGTCTAATTAAGCTAACGCTTCAAACATCCATTAACGTCAACTGAACTTCCGCTTCTCGCACCTTACATTTGTAATGTAGGTAGAATCGTAATCTATACATATAATAAAAATTGAAATGTATGTTTGTAATGTCAAAATAACAGCTTTTTACTAAATACATAAGAAATATACGGTACTTATAAGAAAAAAAAAACAATTATCAAAAAATTTTGGCTGTCTGTCTGTTTGTTCCGGCTTATCTCTGAAACGGCTCTACAGATTTTTGAAGGGACCTTCACTGACTGATAGCTGACGTCATAAGAAGTAACTTAAGGGATTTTTTTTTTTGAAAAAGAATTAGGGTCCGCGCAAAAAATGTGTGTGTTTGTTAGTGTACTTTTTCTAATTAATAAATATATAATTACAATTACTACGCTCAACTTTAAGGAGGTATCATCAACAAAGAGTACAATATCACATAATTTATTTATATAATTCTAGTATTTGACTATATGTACATATGTTTATTGATATAAATTAATTTGTTTCGCAATTAACACTTAACTAAAAAGAAATCATTTTATTCGGAAAATAATTATAGGTCCCCACTCCTTTGTTGCCCTAGGGCCTCCAGGCCCCTTTAATCTTATCATAAGTTGTGTTTAACTTACATTCCCTAATACGATCGACAACAATATAAATGTCCATGGATATTCTGTATTAACTCTATAAGTACTAATCAATATGAAAATATCGAGTGTTAGATAGATACTTTTACTACCAAATGACTCATGATTGTAAGTTGTAACGTATATGAAGTCTAGTAGGGATTATTGAGCAATAAAATTATATATACATACATATATATATATATATATATATATATATATATATATATATATATATATATATATATAATTTTCATAATTTTTTACTATGTATGAATCTTAATTACCCAGCAAACGTTTCTTAGCAAAAATCCTTTGCTTTCATATATGTATGTAGATTGAAAATGAGAAAATGCAGAGGTTTGATCGAACACGTCTCTGAGTTTAGTACGTAGTTTGCTTGTTGAGATTATAAAGGTTTATTTTACTTTTCGTTTTTTTTTTAATTTCTTTTACTTTGATTGTTGCGAGATTTAAACCCGCTTCACTTGTTTTCCCAAGCGAGCGCATTACCACTGGGCTACCACTGTCTAACATAAATAAAATTTATTTTCATTAATTTTACGTGTTCATGAAAAAAATCTAATAATTAAATGAATGTTAAACGAAAAATTCTATATGTATTGCGTGCTATAGCTCATTATTACCTTATCGCTAAAGTGGAGTGCAGGTGATTTATTTTCCTAGAATTTACTTCCATCTACTTTAACAGGTGTTATAAATGTATTATGTTTCTTGGTTTGCCCTTTGACGCAGTAATTAATCGACGTGATTTTTGCTGGATATAGGTTATAGGCTAAACAAAGTACTTACTCTAAGTACATTTTCTATACATATAATAAAATTGTAACTAAGCCGAATCTGTACATTAAATATTTTTTGGAAAATCTTATTGAAATAAACATTATTATCGATACAGAGGCCGAATCTATAGTTTTTAGAATTTTTGTCTATATGTCTGTTACCGCATCACAGAAAAACCATTGGAGGGATTTTGATGAAATTTGGTATGGTGATAGCTGGTGATCCGAGTCAACTTATACTCGTAGGATACTTTTTAGAAAAAATACAAAAACTACAAAATCAAAATACAAAACACAAAACCATGTACGGGTATACTAATATGTAAAACCTAAGAATTTGGTTTTTGGTCATCTGAACGCGGGCGGAGCCGCGGGCAATGCTAGTATATAAATAAAAATAGTTATTGTGATTTGTGAGCCTACCTTATGAAATACACATGTTTTTTTAAGACCTACAGTTTTGTTTTGATATATCTCTAAACTTTTTTACCATGTGATGTACGAAAACAGATTTTTAGACAAAACACCGTCTAGTTTCAGCCATTTTGTATAAAATATTTATAAATATACACAAACTTCCGTCTATCGATTTTTATATTAGTGATTTTTGTATAAGTGACTTAGAAGGAGTAATCAGAGAAATTGACAGAGGCGGACAGCTACTTTGTTTTATACTATCTATATATAAAACAAAAATATACACACATATTTATGATAGTGTACACAAAATAATTCCCGTGGGAACATCCCACGGTTAGGTAAAGTTTAGGGATGAGCGAAGCGAAGTATCAATAGTATCGTGCCAATTAAACTTTAGCGTAGGTATTTAGTTTATATCTTACTTTAATATATTTCTACTAGCGGCTCACCCTCGCTTCGCTCGGGTTCGTCGCTAGGTACGTTTTAAATAGATATAAATAGTTATTAGCCAGTGTTATTAGCCATATAAATATATTTTTTTCGTTAATTTTTCTGACGTTTTAATACTTAGGTATTAACCTATTCCGGAATGAGAGAAATCCAAAAATTCAAATATCATAAAAATTGGTCCAGCCGTTCTAACGGGCTAAAAAGTATCCTATGTCCGTCTCCTGGTTCTAAGCTACCTCCCCACCATGTTTCAGCCAAATCGGTTCAGCCGTTCTTGAATTATAAATAGTGTAACTAACACGACTTTCTTTTATATATATAGATTTCCCTTGAAAGTTACTTACAGTGTAAAGGTCATCGCTAATATTAAATATCTAAAAATCATATAAAATATCAAAAATCTTTATAGTCTAAAGTTATTACTGAGAATTACCGCAAGGAACTAAATTTTATTCCGAATTCAATTAGAATTACTATGATTTCTGACAGTAAACAGATTTTTTTCGAAATAAAAAATTGCTTTAGCTTATAATATAACAATCGGTAATAATGTGGTTTTTTTCAATTCAGTTCAATTATTTACTTTCGTGGCTTCTAGGAGTGCCATTTGGACACAATCTTATACATGAAAGAATTTTCCAAAATCGGATCTGTAGATTAAAAGATTCCCTACTTAAATACTACACCATTTTATATTTTCTATATTAATATTTAGTATACATTCTCATACGGTCTTTAATAACTTTTTTTTTTTTAATTATTACAGGTGGACGTAGACGAGTGCGAAGACCTAGCGACCGAGTACAACGTCAGCGCAATGCCTACATTCATATTTGTGAAGAATTCCACGAAATTGGAGGAGTTCTCTGGAGCTAACTACGACAAGCTCAAGAACACTATACTGAAACTGAAGTAAATCAACGAAACGGTGTGTACGCCGGCCGCAGGCGGAACAAACTTGCATTACGTGTGAATATGCGCTTTGTACCATATATTTTACAAATTTCCTTCAATAATTACACAACTATGTTTAGAACCGGTCATAAATGCATTTATAAAAGTGGAGAGTAATTGATGCATATATTTTTTTTTTATTTGAATCTCATTTCTTTCAAGCATAATGGTCACCCTACTTTGATTATTTTTAAGGTTTATTTGTTGTATCTACAATTTAAATGGATTTTTTCAAAGTTTGTGGTTGTAATATCACGTCCAGTGAGGCGTATGTTACAGGTTCGATTCTGATATGTGATTTGGAACACGATTTTTTTTTATGTATCAAAATGTTGACAGATAATGAAATGTCAATCGAATATTTTTATATTGGCCGTAAAGTGTCTTAACATAGCTTTATAGTTTTGTACTAAACACGTAGAGCATTTAGCACAAGTTTTGGCGTACATGCCTCACTGTTTAACTTTATCCATTGCGTTATGTATGTTATAAAGTATTGTGTCTTCAATAAAATGTCTTATTTATGTGGTGTTTTGTTATTTATCGTCCAAGATATTAATTTTTAGTTCTTACCCTATTCTCTCTGTAATGCTGTAATATTGAGACATCGTTTATCATAAACTGTCCGTGCAAAATTATATGCACCGTCGTTTGCTCTTCTGGTTTCCTTATAGTAATAGTTTACATTTTGACGTTTCGCAATCTTAATTACGCAAAAACTTTGATCAATATCAAAAAAAATTAAGTTATTTATATTATATTATAATTCATAATATTATCATTAGATGTAATATTCCTGTGAATTAATCGAAAGATGAGACTCTTAAAACTAATTAAAACTAAAGCAATAAATTAAGTTGATGGTATTACAATGATACGTCATTCTCTTTAGTCTTTATAGATAATATGTCTCCGCTCGCGACAATAAGGACCGTAAGCGAAATGTAGAGGGCAGCACTATTGTCCCCCTAGTGATTTATTCCCGAAGACAGTGGGATCAAAACGTTCATTTGTAAACACAGAATATGTGTAAACATGGAAAAAATAATAAAATATGGATTTCAAACAGTTATCAATAATATTGAACATGGTCAGAATAATGACAATGGTAAAAAAATATTCAAGTCCAACCATGTTTATGGAGTAGTAGAAAACTTTTTAACAAAAAATAATAACCGACTTCCAGGCACTAAAATGTAAAAAATAACTAAACGAAGGTTTTCATTTAGAATAGATACCTAATCAGATATTTTCAAAGTCGGTGCCAGCCGATGCAAAGCAAATCTGATATATTTCGATACGTAAAATACATATTTACCTATTAGATATTAATATCTTAAAATATTGTCGGCTGGCAGTCGGTTTTTATTTTTTGTTCAAAAGTTTTTATGTTTTCATTTTCAGTGTAGAAGTAATAAGCAGGTAATTTGTAAGAAGAAAGTTTTTTTAATAACATATTCGATTAAGCAATTTATTTAAAAAAATATATTTATTGTTGATTTTATAAAAACCGTTCGACCGATTTCAATAAAATTTATATGGGACCACCTGGGAAGTATACCCTTTGAAACAAAAAAAAATTCCAAGTCGGTTAAGGCGTCTTCGAGTAATCTGTGTACATACATAAAAAAAAGATTCCGACGAATTGATAACCTCCTCCTTTTTGGAAGTCGGTTAAAAAGTGAAACTCCTAATCGCAAAAGTAGTACCACAAACGAATGTGTCGAATGTTTATGATGTAAAAATTATGGTATGTATAAAAATATTACTTAAAAAATATTTAGTGTAATCAAATTATTATTTTTTTCTTGAAGTTGAAATTATTTAAAAATGATCCCAATAAATCCAGGTGTTTGCAACTAATTGCCGCTTTATAACAGCGCAGGAAGTATGTGAGACATTCATAAGAGAATGGGGTCCCTGGTTTAGGTGTCTTATCTGTAATCACCACAAATCAGGGCGTTTGAATCTGATGTCCTAGAAATTGATGCATAATTTCGTTATAAAACGTAACAGGACTACTTCTTATCATCCTTATGCTAATGGTATGATTGAACGAGTTCATAGACAGTTGAAAACTGCGAGCATTACCATTTGTGCTTTTGGGTATGCGTACAGGTTTTAAGGAGGACCTGAAAGTATAGTAGCTGAAATTCTCTACTGCGAACCCTTTTGTTTACGTGGGGAGATGCTCGCACTAGCAGCTCTGAAAACTTTGAAAATCTACCACATTTTATTTCACAGCTTCATGACAAAATGTCTAAACCTCGCCCTGCATGATATGGCGAAACACAAATAGTTTTAAACTTGTGTAAACAATATTCTATTGGAGTCGATTTTAATTTCTCCCATACTCCAAACCTACATTTAATATTTTAGTTCGAATAAGAAGCCTAACAGGCAGTGTAACGCTTGGAAAACAAAATGTAGCGTATTCGAGTCCCAGGTCTTGTACCTCTGATATTTTCATGTCGAATCATTTCCAATACGATTACCACTTGTCTTACTAAGAAGGAAACTTGCATGTGTGAAAGAACCTAGCTAGTTTTAAAAGACATATGAAGACCACCAACCCGCACTTGGCCGGCGTGGTAGACTATAGCCTGAACCCCCTCGTATCGAAGTGAGGCCAGTGCCCAGCAGTGGGACGCTAAAAAGGGCTGACTACAAAGTGTCCTAATCAATTCATGAAGGCAAAAGTCTAGGGATTTTGATTTATGTAAACTCCCGAACAAAGCTATAGTGTAAGTCGCCAGTTAGTAATATAAATTTATCTTTTCTATTTTCATTTTTATCTATTTATGGATATTATAAACTATTTAAAATAATTACAAGTAAGACGATCATATAATAGATATTTCCTCTTAGCACTTGATGATTCACAAATGGAAAAACGCCATTTATCAATCAGCCTTTAAAGCCGCCAATCCCACAAACCGAGCACTCATTCGTTTCAACTTTGTATTGAGAAATAGGTATAATAAAATTTTGCTTGTCACGATGATAAGATGACGTCATTTTATCGTACACCTAAAACTTGATATATCTTACCACATAAGTATCTACTTTGGTAGTGTGATAAGTTCGGTACAGTATTCCGCACCAATTGGACCTATTACTTTAAAATGTGAGTTAAATCTATTTTATTTTAAGTGTGGAGTTTTTTTTTGTCATTTTACTGCTGTGTAGTTAAAATGAAAATTAATTTTGAATTATAGTATCATAAATTAACAATAATTTAATAGGTATTTAATTATTTTAATATAAATTTTGTTTTAAGTACAGTGACCATGCATTTATGGAGGACTTTTTTCGTAATGTTATAAAGATTTAATATACGAAGTGTTTAAATTTTAGCTTACCGCGAACTTTTAACATTTTTGAATTATTACAAACTAGCATTGCCCGCGGCTCCCCCGCGTTCAGATGACCAAAAACCAAATTCTTAGGTTTTACATATTAGTATACCTACCTACTCTAACATTGCCGTTTTTGTATTTTTTCTCAGAAATGAGATATTTGCCTGCGGTAAAAAGTATCCTATATGTTGACCCGGATAATATCACTACTATCACCATACCACATTTCATCAAAATCCCTCCAGTGGTTTTTCTGTGATACGGTAACAGATAGACAGACAAAAATTCTAAAAACTATAGATTCGGCCTCTGTATCGATAATAAAGTCTATTTCAATAAGATTTTCCAAAAAATATTTAATGTACAGATTCGGCTTAGTTACAATATTATTATATGTATAGATAAATATTGTGAGCCATTTATTACATATACTTATTTAAGCATCTAAGCTTTAATCCTAAATCATATTCAACTACTTAAAACAGAAAAAATAACATCCATACTTAATATTATAAATGTGAAAGTGTGTTTGTTTGTTTGTCCTTTCACGTCTAAGCGGAGTGACGGATTGTCGTGATTTTTTGTGTGGAGATAGTTGGAGGACTGGAGAGTGACATAGGCTACTATTTACCGCGAGAGATTATCTAATTCCCACGGGAAAACACGTTATAATACAATCCAAAAAAATATTTATAATCAGAATTACTTGAAACTTGGTATTAATGCTCTTCAATAAAATTAAATAAATACGTGTTTTAGCATTTTTCGAAATTCATCCTATAAAGGGGTAAAATAGAGGATGAAAGTTTGTATGAAACAAACTTTTTAGAGATTTTATTGTAGTTTTAGCACGAGCGAAGCCGTGGGTTCTGCTAGTTTCCTATAAAGCCAGTAGTAGGTACTATGATTTCGTGTCAAATATAAAAACAAAACGTGCCAAAAAAATTAACACATACAAAGAACGCAGAGTCGATTCCTGGCTGTACTTCATTTCATATGTTACTTATTATACTTCATTAAAACTTACTTACGTAACTAAGTTGTAGCGACAAAGTTGTACTTAACATATAGTATTAAAAATTTGTTAAATAAATAAATTGTGTAGTAGAATTTTTATTATATATTTATAAAATTTAAAACCACAAAACACAGAAAGTTAGTCAGTTAGTACCTACTGAATTAACTAAAAATTATATATAAAGGTTAAATAGGTTAATGCTATCTATATTGATAAAATAACAATTTTATCTATCTGCAAGCACAAATCATAAATGATAAGTTTTATAGATAGCAGTGTGTTATCATGATAGGGTCAAACTTAACTCAATAGATACGCGAAGATTAGAAAAAACAATCATTATACATATTTATTTTTATTTCTGTTCTTCCGTGCAATAAAAAAAATTATCTTTGATTTATTTTCTTTTACCTATTTCAAAATGGTAAATAACTTTGATTTCATAATATAAATAACAATTAGGTAACATTTCATTTTATAATTTAGATAAAATATCTTAATGATTACCACAATCTATCTCCTCCACTATCGCTGCTACTGGAATTTTGTATACTTAGATCATTATAAAATAATAAATATTTTCTTTTATAATATAACAATAAAAGTCTACAAAGCCTAACCTTACAAAATGAGGCAGATAGGGGGAAAGAATAAATTCACAATTCTCTTTCTAAAGTTAAGTTTAATACAAATATAGGTAAAATAGCATCACTTATGTTACTTGGTGGAAGAGGATCTTTTGATTTTGAAGGGATATTTAGATATATAGTGCATATTTGAACTACTATAGGTTAAACTTCAAGAAATTATTATTAAAATCAATGTTTTCAGAAACAACAATGGCCATCCTAATCAGGGACGCTCAAGACCTTCAGAACAGGCTCGCTGAGGCCGGAGATAAGTTAGTCGTCATCGACTTCAAGGCAACCTGGTGCGGTCCCTGCAAGATCATTGGACCCAAACTCGATGAACTAGCTAACGAGCACGTTGACTCAGTTGTCGTTCTTAAGGTAAAAATATAATTATTTTTAATCAGACTACTCCTTTAAATGTGAAGGTTAGTATGAGTGTTTGTTAATCCTGAACGCTGGAACAGCTGCACCAATTTGGATGATGAATTAACATAGATAGACTAAGATTTAGGAGTACCACATTGGCTGTTGTATATCTAGTGGCGCATCCGAGCGCAGCGAGGGTACATTAAATAATGATATGTTTGAAGGAAGTGTTGGAATCATCAGTCATATGAAAATATAATAAATTTAATTTATTAAAAATACAAACAGACGAACATAGAACCTCCTCCTTTTCGGAAGTCGGTTGAAAATAGGCACATATGTACATAAAAGCCCACGCAGAATAGGTACCATTTAAAATACTTTTCAATTATTTTGGTTAGCCCCCTTTTTAACTATATGTACAAAATATTTATATTGAATTGAAATAAACCAATAAACAATTTTATTATTCGAAAAAACATAAATAGTTACGAATGATTCTTCATAAACAAAACTAAAACCAGTTTTTTTCATGATGTATGTAGAGTATTATTCATTATCGTATGTGATTCTCTACAATTAGATGACGCAATCCATATAATTTACTTCGTAGAAAAACTATTGCATAATATTTTTTTATAAAATTAAATTATGTTAAAAGACATACTTTGTGAGATTTTACTCTGACGTAAAAAACTAACTTCTGTATAAATAAATTTAACTTTGGGCCTATATAAGGCAATATGTATTTTAAAATTATTGTATTTTCTATATATAATAGGAAAAATTAAGAATATATTCTAAACTCTTAACGACACGCTTGGCTCAGTTTGTAGTGACCCTATTTGCTGTGCCAGCAGTCACAGGTTCGAGTCCCGCTGGGGTGCGGGCATTCATTAATTGTGTGATGAGCACGAATGTTTGTACTCCAGTCATGTTTGTTTATATTTATAATATGTATGTAGTTAAAGTTATATATGTATAATGTATCAACTATCTGATATCCATAACACAAGCCTCGTAGCTTACTATGGAACTAGATGGTGTTGTGTGTTAATGTCCTGACATATAACTCTTCAGTTTACATTGCTAATTTATTTAATCTGATGGTTGCCTAGAAGAAATCGCCGTTTTAACCGCCGCATCTTGGTACATTCGTACCATTGCATATTTTCTCTTCTTTTTGAGTACCTATACAATGAAGAGTTTTAATATTATCATATTTGTTCATGTTCATAAACCTCAGTAGGTACTCAGTACCGGAGTATCAACAATGTCGGGCCTAAGCCAACTGACTGCTTATGTACTACGGATTATTATTTAAAAAAAACTCACTAAACGACATATAATTACGTAAGTAAATGGAAGAAGAAGAAGGCCAAGATTATTATTATTAATAGGCACTTTCCTTCATTACAGGTTGACGTAGACGACTGTGAAGACATTGCCGCAGACTACGACATCAGCGCAATGCCCACCTTTGTATTCATCAAGAACGGACAAAAATTAGAAGAGTTCTCTGGAGCTAACTACGACAAATTAAAGAACACTCTCCTCAAGCATAAGTAATTTAGAATACTTATTAATAATTAAGTAATAGTGTTTAATTTTTTTTTATTTAAAATAGTTTGAAATTAAATATAAGATTATTTATCCTAAAATACCAAATATAATGGTAGCCCTACTGCCGCTGTTTATAATATTATTAATAAATTAATTTTATTATTTAAAAATTAATTACTATATAAAAAATAGTAATATGGCGACCAGCGTGCCGTATATTACTGTGTATTGGGTCAGTAATTGGAATATTTATCGTTTTCTACATTGACGTCACACTGTATTAATTATATTATTTAAATAATAATAAAAAAAATAAAAATAGTTTTTAAAAAATAAAAAAAAAGTTTTTATTTTTCTTAATCATTTTTTACATTTTGTGTTCGAGTCTTCCCAGTAAGTAATCCGAGGATACTTGTGTTGGGAATGGCCGCTTCTTCCCATATGCATACTCTATGATTAAGTTAAACTATATATATAGGATAGTTACATGATTTAAGTTATTTAAAGCAAAGAAAATTATATAAAATTACAATATTAACAACTGAAGGTTGTTATTGCATGTACAATTTCACTAATTTTAATTTATAATGTTAGGAAAATTACTATTTTAAACGGTAAGTACATGTGAGTAGAACACCTAGATATAAACAGTCTTCGTAAGCTAGTAGTAAAAATATTTTACATAATTTAGTTATATTAAAAATATTTGTTATTTAATAAAATGTTTTTAACATATTCTGTTTATTTTGCCCTTAATATTTTTCCCCATTAATTTTTAACCAGTGTCTTATTTGATTTAAAAAAATATATGTTAGTATTAAAATAATAAAAATATATTTTTATTACATTATTAAATAAATAACTATTCTGTGTTCAAAAATAGGTATTAAACAAGAATTACCGACCACCAAGACTTTTCTGTTTACCGCCCAACAAAAGTGCGTAAATTGTTATAAAATTAAGATATAGTATTATATTATCATGTGATTAAGGTAAGTACACATTAAATGTGCGTTCACCTTGTCGTCCTAACTAGCGTCCGGCAATCCAGCCAGGCGCGAAGCCAAGAAATGTTTGTGTTGTCGAAGTTTAATAAAAATCTATCTTACCAGCAGTACATTAGTTTTGGTACCTAGTTTTATTTATTATCAGAAGATAGTTTACCCTAGCGCAAGACTACCGCTTATAATGATTCAACACTACCTAAAACAATATTATATCGACATGCACTTCGAAAAAATCCACAAGATTATATAAAAAAAAATGTCGTCACGTTTGAAACGTAGAAATGAAACAACAAAACATAATTCTATATTTATTTTATTAACCATTTCTACATAATATATTACAACGATGGTAGCTTTTAAACAAAAGTAGATCAAAACGAAAATGTCTTATATAATAAAAACCTATAATTATACTAAAGTATTTTACATTCACAGCTTGCGTGTATGATACATACAATCCATACAAAATGCTAACTTATGTGACAAACACAAATAAAATTATTTATGAAATTTGAATATAAAATCGACATCATGGCGTATTCCCATTATTAACTATAAAAAAAAACGAAAACAAATTTTCAGTTTTAAAACTGGGTTCGTCCCTAGGTTGCTTCCCCATACAGACTATCATCCCCATCTTCCCCCCCTTTAAGGGATGATTTCCGGGATAAAAACTATCCTATGTCCTTCGCAGGGTCTCAAACTATCTCTTACCAAATTTCATCTAAATCGATTCAGTCGTTTCGTAACCTATTCGGTACAAACAAAAAATCAAATCTTTCCTCTTTATAACATTAGTTTACACATAGATGAGCGTTCTCACATCATCATAATATTGCTCTCTTTATTCCTCCTAGTATATATTTTGCATGTTATTCTGTAGTTTGTTTATTTGTTTCTCGTTAAATTATATGGTAAAGCAATGGTTCCAAAACTTTGGATTTTCCACTATAATTAACATTTATTTTCAAATAGCTATATATATTAGAAAGATTTTGCAGAAGATGAATTCTTCAATAAATTCATTTGACGAGAAAACTTAAAATTCAAGTATTATTTAGCATTTCAAATCAATTAAATCAATATTTAGATAATGATGTAATTTATCATAAATCATTTTTACAGACATTTAACATTGCTTCTCTGATACAAGGCAACTCACTGAATACAAATTTCACACATATCTGAAACAAAAGAAAAAACAAAATATATACTCACATTCAAATCTTTTTAAATTTGAAGTTTTCAGAATATAATAAAAGGAATGAAACTAGAAAGTTTAAGAATTGATATGTTGTAAATTATATATTTTGCTTCGCTTTTTAGCGTTAATGGGAAATATATCTACTCCGCTTCGCTCAGGAACCATGTACATAGAATATGGCCCGTGTTTAGCTCTCTAAATATAATAAAACATATTAACAATGTTATATTTAACTTTTAAAATTTCGCGTTTCATCTAATATATAAATATCTCGTGTCACTGTGTTTGTCACCGATTTAAATGCTTTTTTTTGTATATTTGGTAGGTCGTAAAGTATTTGTCATTCTCCTACCTCCACCCCCCATTATAAAATAACTAAAATAATCCTTATAAAAGTAACTAAGGGCGAACCCGAGCGCAGCGAGGATGATTCGCTAGTAGTTGTTTAATAATGAATTCGTAAGTGACAAAGTAAGGTAAGCTCAGTACCTTATTCTCGACGCAAACATTCTAGCTGTCGAATGTTTACGTCGGGAACAAGATATTTTGCCACTTACGAATTCACATGTTTAAGTGCCGTAGTGTCATTATTACACATAATAATGTCCTCCATAGCAATTTCTGTTACAATAGCCAATTTCACTGAGACTAGTATCTGCACAGGAGATAATATTATAGTGCATTGCGTGTACGCGCAAACACAACGTGCACTCTCTATTCCTGTCACTCGCATCCTCGCAGCCATATATACTGGCCACTTGACCACCGAGGCAGTGATATAAAACACAGTACACATACCATGAAGGGAACATCCCAGATAAACAAACTTCATTCTCTCCGCTTCTTAGCGTGGGGTTCGTG
Organism: Brenthis ino; assembly: GCA_921882275.1. Lineage (NCBI taxonomy): Eukaryota > Metazoa > Arthropoda > Insecta > Lepidoptera > Nymphalidae > Brenthis > Brenthis ino. The sequence continues at coordinate 2,520,597 of OV170233.1, read as the reverse complement.
GTGGTCACGTTTCCGGGAACTTTTGTCCGCTCGCTTCGCTTCGCTCAAGAACCGGTCAAGACCGAACGGATCGAAGTCTGCCTCGGGCTGGGTGCTTCGTGACTGTGACTGTGGATTGTATTCAGATGTTATTTATTAAACACTTACATTAAAATATAGTTTTTTATGAATTAATCTGAATTTTTGTTTTAATCAATATATTTTTTAAATTATTATCAAATCAATTACAAAATTAATTAAAGTTTAAAAGTTTTATGTGGAATTGTACTTCACATATATATGTACAATAAGATAGTCTGGATGGATCTGGTGTAAAGTTTTTTTTCTTTAATAAATAGGTAATGTCCAGGATGGAACTAATTAATTTCTACTCTTAAGGGATGATTTCCGGGATATAAACTATCCTATGTCCTTTCCAGGGTTCTTAAACTATCTTCTTACTAAATTTCATCTAAATCGGATCAGTGGTTCCAGAGATTACCTTCGACAAACAAACTTACAAACTTTACCTCTTTATTATAGAGTATAGGAAGATGATAAATTTGACTCGCACTTCTGCTACTCACGTATACTATGTATTATACTGACTTACACCTAAAAAACGTTTTACTTCAAAAACCTTTCAACATATTACATAAATACATATTTATTAGAAAACAATTTATCTTTAATAACTATATTAGTAAACATAATTATGAATTAGATATTTTTTAATATTGAATTAATTAAAACATTTATTTTACTCAATCATTTTAACTTATAACATACTTATAAATAACAGGCAGTAAAAGTAAAGAAAACGCAACACTCACAGGCTCCTCTCTAGGCGCGTCCTTCTCGAAGGGCACGGGTCCGGAGCGAGTGTTCGAACTGCTCGTGCCGGCGAATGCTTTGTCCGCAACGAAACTGTCATAACAATGGGGAAAAATGGAAATTATCTATGTATAAATAAAAACTACATTTAATATGAATTTAATGATATAATAATATAAAGAGAAAAAAAATGTTTGTAGTCAAACTATGAAAGTAGTGAACAGATTTTAATAAATCTTTCACTGGCAGACGTATTTTTCATTATATATGTGGTGACTACGTCCCACATCCCAGCCAGAGCGCCGACATATATTTTTCTTCATTCAGATTCACGCATGTACTATATTATTTTTCGTTTCTTGCCATAGTAGAAATATTCAGCCCTTTTTAACGTCCCACTGCTGGGGGTGGGCCTCCCTTCAATACGAGGGGGATCAGGCTATAGTCCACCACGCTGGCCGAGTGCGGGCGAATTGCTAGATTCTCTCAGATATGCAGGGTTCCTCACGCTTTTTCCCTTCACCGTAAGACAAATGGTAATCATGTCGATAGATTGAACTGGTACACATGATAAAATCAGTAATGTAAAACTCGGGATTTGAACTCGCTTCACTCGGTTTCCCAAGCGACCGCGTTACCACTGGGCTAGTTAAATACTCCTCATGGAAGATCCTTGTTCACTATTAGTTCAATTCGTGTCGATGGAATCTGGTGGGATCAGAGCGGAGCTCAATAAAACGAGTATACGGCAGGCCGATAGCCTCTCTTTCCATTTTGAAACGCATTACTAGCCACGATCATTAACGCACCAGACGTTGTTTTTCGACACACACATTCGGAATCGGGAATTTGGAGTGGAAAGGTGTGCACACCACTCGCACGCGGCCGTATTCTCCACCATCGTCAGTAGCTCAGAGTGAGCTTTTTTTACCCCTAAAATAAAAAAAAACTTTAATACATTCAAATTAGCTACATACCGTTTATTATTAGCCAAACTATCTAAGTCCCCGTAGTTGTCCTTCTCAGCGTTCCTGGAGGGGCGGTATATGTGGGAGCCGATGGACTCCTGGTTGCGCCACGGCTTGTCATACACGTTGTACGCCTCGTCGTCGCCGTACCCTGGGGAATGTTGTGTTATTATATTATCATAAGAAAAGTACACTAATAAAAATATCCTTAAATGTATATTTTGAAGTTTTACTTCTTTTGGTATGGTTTGGAAAAAAATATGAGTAAAATTTTTACTTTACAGCAACACACACCGACAGCCAAAAAGAGACATGATGAAGTTTGTTGCATTCCTTTACCAGATAAAATCTTTAGCTACTTTAGTTCTGTTACGCCAAAGAAGTATAACTTCTTACGTGCGTACATAAGTACACAGATACGTTTTTTATATCTTTGTTGCAGCTGTATAATGCATTAGTATAAACTGCATTCAGCCAGTCCAGAGCTTAGTTGGATTTTTAAAAAGTAACGTAAACGTAATATCATCAACGGTAATAAAAACAAAATAAACTTTTTTTTTAATAAGTATTGTTTTGCTTAAACATTTCCCTCAGTAAATATTTATAATATACAATATTTTTTCCATCGCGTTAAGTGTTAAATTAGTGAAATAAAAATAAATCAATAAACCCCAAAAAAAAAAGGCAATTCCGATTTTAATATGTATATAATTAATTAAATAACTTAAACTTCAATTATTATCATTTAAAAAAACTATAGATATGACATAAAGTTTATAATAAAATGAGAATTATAATACTTTCTTAGATTTACGCGAACATTTGACATTTTAAATAAAACTATGTTTTCGGATTATTTCGCGAATTTATTTTCATTTTTGGTTCCCTTTTTTATTTGGTCTGGTAAAATTGTGGGTAGGCACTGTCTTTAACAAGTATATAACGCCTTTGAGACGTCTAAAACTATAGTATTCGAAACGTCGGGAACCAAAAATCAAAATAAATCCGCGACATAATCCGAAAAGATAGTTTTATATAAAATAAGATTTATAAATAAACAAAGCTTACCGCTATCCATTCCCTTGCTGTTGTTGAACAGCCGCTGATCAAACATCCCTTCACCACCTTGCGTGGTCTTGGCGGGCAGACCCAAAGCTATCTGTTCAGATATATCACGTTCACGGTCCTTCACTAGTTTAGACCTAGAAAATAGAAAAATAATTAATTTATGCATACATAAGTATATTTATAAAATAGTTTTTTTTTTTTAACATCAAAAATTATTAGGAGGAAGCTAACCGATTTTGGTCACACATCCTTACCACTGAGGCTAACATAATTGGCTTACTATTACAAGGTTCTATGTTAATTTTAATGAAGTTTAGTAATTTTGACATAGAAGTTCGTTATTTTGTTATCGTACAGAAAACAACATAGAACTATGTAAAATTGAATATTTTGTAGTTATAGTGCCGCTATCTAGTGTTTTGTTTTTGCAAAACTGTAGCTAATGACACATAGAACCTTGTAGCATTAATAACTAAATAAGTACTAAAATTGTAACATAGAACCTTGTAATAGTGAGCCAAAGAATTATGTATAGTTATAGGAAATAGATCTGTAGAGTAGTATCTCTGCCTGCTTTCAGAGCCGGTGGTAGATTCCTCACAGACTGACTACACTGACAATAATTTAATTTTAAAATGTTAAAGTGACGATTCAAAAGTGCTTGTAAAAGTCTATTTGAATAAAGTATAATTTGATTTAATGGGAGATATTATAGTGCAGTGTGTGTAATGGAGAACTCAGACACACTCTTATACTGCGGTATCACTAGATACTTGGAGTGAGTGGCACAGGACCGATGGCTAAACGTGCTCACTGAAGTATTGACAAAGTAGTCTGTGCTCAAGTGGCACGCTTTAAAGCCTTTGCATTCATTAATAAGAAGAAAGCATTAATAAGAGAATTAATTGATACATATTTCTGATGATTTTTTGATATACTATCTATATCATACAAGTACTACTTCACTTAATTTATAAAAAAACATTATGGCACTTTATAGTCATATATCATTAAAGTATTGATTGGGTTTGATTACAAACAAATTATTACGAAATAAAATCACTAAATATATTAACATCTAGAAAAAATAAAATTGCAACTTAATATACTATTAAACACTAAACCCTCACTCAAGTCAGGTGCTAAAAGAAGTAATTTTTCCATCTTAATTCACAAACATCCTCATACAGGTAGATTATTGTTACAAAAATATTATAAATTATATAACATTGCCAATAAGTAAGCGAAAACCATAAAAAAAAACCACTACAGTAGTTTCTGAGATTTGCTTGAACAAACACAAACTCAGCTTTAATTTTTAATATAATATGGTGATAGCAAAAAAGTTACAATAATGCTCCTTGCAGTGTACTTATATACTCCATACCGTTTATCAGGCGCAGCTCTAGAAATATTCCTATCTCTCTGCCTCTCTCTATGTCTCTCCGCTCTCAGCTTATCTCTCTCTGCGGCAGAGAGCTCTCCCTCTGGTTCCGGTGCAATACTGGCTGTTTCTTCATTAGCCTCGTCTTCAGGGTTGCGAATACCTATTACATATAAGATATACGTCTGTTAGATTGCTAGTAATGGTCCTTTGTTTTGTTTGTTTATGTTTAGCTATTTTATCAATCGACATTTTCAACCGACTTTCAAAAGGGAGGTTCTCCATTCGATCGTATATATATATTTTTTTTGTGTTCAGGGATAACTTCGTCGTTTATAAACCGATTCTGATGATTCTTTTTTTTTTTGTTGGAAAGGACATATACCAAGGGTGGTACCATGATAAGGAAAGCAGAGAAGTCGTGAGGAACCTTCGAAAATCGTAGTGGCGACTAGTGCGTTTGTTAATTTTTTCATTAAGTATTTTAAAGCACTTTTTCTACTATTTAATGAAGGTCTGGAGTCGATCTGATGATGGAGCCGAAAGATAGTCGAGGGAACTCCTAAACGATTTACAGCAATTACCTTGTGTTTGGGCTTGATTAATTTGTATTGATGAGAACTTTATACCTAGATGGGTTGTGACTGTCATTAGGGGTTTGAATAAATGGCTTAATCGAATATGTTTTTAAGAATCTCTCTAAATCTTATATGTATGTCTAAAAAAAATAAAAACTATTAAAAAAATCATAAAAACAGGCACTAAGAAGTCGGTGCTAGCCAATACAAATCAAAGCACATTCGAAAATTATCTGATTATGGATTTATTCAAAATGAAAACCATAATTTAATGATTTTTTCACTTTTCAGTGCCTGGAAATTGGTTTTTATTTTATTTTTTTAAGTTTTTATAAATCTATACGATTTTTGACTGATATCTATGACTCTGATTGTCAACTGATTTTGATTTTTTTTTAAATAATGCTTCATTAAGATTAAATTAAGATTAAATTTAAAGAAATTTAAATCCCTAAGAGAATTGAATCTATCAGGTTTAATATTTTTCACAAATTTATATTATGACGTAATGATTAATTGATATTTAATACAATGTATAAGACAATAGTGTCCTGTTGACAGAACTGACTGAAATGAAATTTGCTATAAATTTTTAAGTCGTACTGCGATCTAGAAATAAAAAAAATATATATGATCTTGCTTATGTACTTTTATAACTTAAAAATCTAGACTAACCAGCTCTATGATCTCTTGCTCTTTGGGCTAACATTCTCAAATGCTCTTCCTTCTTTTCTTTCTCTCTCTGTGCCAATCTCCTCTCTAACTGTGCTCTCGCTTCCACCGCTTCTCTTGCTTTCCTATCTGCTATGTACAGTGCTTCGGCAAGCTTTGAGAAGTTCTCGTTTATGTGCACTTGTTGAAGTCCTCGACCGTCGGCAGCCAGACGCTTATCCAGAGGTATGGTATAACCTGAAATGTATAAAAAAATAATATTAAATTGTAATTTATTTACACTATTATGACACTTCTTATTCAAAGTTAAAAATACACCCCTAAAATCTAAATTCTCACTATATAGTCAATTTTAACATCCCACTGCAGGGCACAGGCCTCCCTTAAAAACGAGCATGTCTTTCGAAAACTTGTTAGGTTCTCTCAGAAATGCAGGTTTCTTCACAATGTTTACCTGTAAGATAAGTGGTAAGATTATAATACTTTCTTAGATTTACGCGAATGTTTGACATTTTTAAATAAAACTATCTTTTCGGATTATTTCGCGGATTTATTTTGATTTTTGGTTCCCGACTTTTATTTAAAACGACGAGTTTTATTTAAAAATGGTAAGATTATGTTGAAAGATGATTTGCACATTTAAATATGGTATAGGTGCGAGAACCGGCATTCGAACCCGCTTCACTCGGTTTGCCAATCGAGCGCGATACCACTGGGCACTACAAATACACCCTAGCTAGTCTATACATATAATAAAATTTTGAGTTGAATCTGTACATTAAATAATTTTTATAAAATTTTATTGAAATAGTCATTATTATCAACACAGAGGCCGAATGTATAGTTTTTAGAATATTGACTGCATCACGAGAAAACCACAGGACAAATTTTGATGAAATTTGTTATGATGATAGCTGGTTGACCTAGATAACCGGGCCATCATATAGGATATTTTTCACTGCGAAAAAATCTCATCTTTGAGAAATTTATACTAAACGTTAAAACATAACTAGGGACGAAACCGAGCAGGGCGAAGGTGAGTAGATAGTACATATACATATAAACAATGACCTTTAGCATTCTTCCAGTGCGACACGCAGGGAGGCACCTTCCAGTCGCGCTGCTGCTTGACGGAGACGCGGCGCGGCGGCGAGTGCAGCACGGGCGCGGGCGGCGACGGCGCCGCGCGCGGGATCTTACGGTTGATCTGGAACCGCGGCGGCTCCATAGGGTCCGACTGGGCTTCCACCATTCTGGAATTGGACATTATTCATTTACAAATAAATAAAATAATAAATATGTTGAGACATTAACACATAACACCGTCTAGTTCCATGGTAAGCTACGAAGCTTTTTATGGATACCAGATGGTTGATACACAACACATATACATATAACTTTTTAAATATAAACACCCATGACTGGAGTACAAACATTCATGCACACATCACACAAATGAATGCCCCCAGCGGAACTCTAAATCTCGGGTCACTACGAACTGAGGCAAATGTGTCGTCAAATTTGTAAATTCATATCATATTTAATAAGGTGTAATATATAGTAAGGTGTAGTCATATCTTATTAAATTTCATTTAAACTGAGGGAGGGAGAATTAAAAATCTCACATCAACTTTAAAAGAATACATATTATAAAGGTAATAGAAAGATATTAAATTTTTCTCTCCTTTCCTTTGTAATTGTTCCATTTTTCATATTGAAACAATCTCACTGCTATTATAAAAAACATGAGATTTACCCTTAGTTTTTGTTGAGACATCACCAAGATGGAGGAAGGAGTCCAAATTATGAGAAAAACAGCTCACATAATTAATGGATGTCCCAGTAATTAGATTTTATCAGACATGCAAGTTATCTCTGATGGATGATTATTAATAAAAATAAGGATTACACTTTCACTTCACTTCAAATACCTATAATAAATGGAATAATCATAGTAATATAATATTAAATGTTTTCCATTATAAAAGTATTTAACTTCTCACCTAATAACCCGTTGCTTTGCTCCAGAATTGAAAGTGCTGCCTTGTTGTGCAGGTGTGTACCGAATGTATTGTGCTGGTGCCTGTAAATATATGGCACTATCAGAACGCCATATAGTTATTAGTTCCTTCTCTAATATAGAGAAGAGATGTAAAGCCTCATGCCAGTAATGACACTACAATCAGTTAAATTATAAATAGATTTGGACAATGGATAGACCTATATGAGTTCAATAAAAGATAACTATTCAAAAATCAAAAACAGACTTTAAAAACAATTTTATGATAATACTAGCGGCACACCTCACTTTGCTCGGGTTTGTCCCTACTGAAAAAGAAATGTATCCCATGGGATATTCCAGGATAAAAAGTAGCCTATATGCTATTCCAGACTGCCTGATTTCATCCAGATCTATTGAGCCGTTCTGGCATGATTGAGTAACAAACATCCATTTATCTAAATTTTTGCATTTATATAACAGTGAGATAAAACTGTAATAACTACTAAGTTGTAATTATTATAAAATAAAATTATATAAAATTCAACTCACAGCTTTTGGTGCAGCTTTAACTGGCATAGCAGCAGATATTTTTGCATTTGTTAGTTTCTCTAAAGCCAATTTGGTCCTCTCAGTTATATCTTGAATATCATCATCTGTTGGTTTCTGTAGAGTAGGGTCATCTTCGGCTAGAACTTCCGATGGCAATAGATCTGTTAGTTTAGAATAAATAATCTGAAAATAAAACAGATAAATTTAATGAATAAAAGAGATTATAAATAAAACAGGCTTCATATTTAGGCTAATAATGCTTATTGTTGATTTAATGATAAATTAATGAATTTTACTACATACAGCACTATTTATTTTAGCCTTGACATAATACTATTTCATATATTTGAGATTTCTATTAGTTTTTTTAAGTCTCACCTTGTCAGCGCTGTGTCCTTGTCTTGCAATTGCTGAATACTTAACTTTTCCAGATTCATCCAATTGTACAGCTAATGCATTGGATGTGCTTTCCTTACCCCTGGCTCCCATACCCAGGGGATACTGAGCTACATGAATCTCAGGAAAAGCTCCTCCATCTGGAAACATTTTATTGTTTAAAATAAATAGACAAGTAACAAATACAAAAATAAGATGTAAATCCCAGTTTTCTTTATACATATTTTAAATGTATTTACATACTACATATTATGTGATAATATTATTGACAAAAAGAATATTTAATTTAATTACAACTTTTATGCTTCTAAATCAACATATTTTTGTAGAAGTGAATAATTTTTAAATATAAAAAACCATATCTTCATAGTATATATTTATAAAACTTAAAAAATCAATACCCCCGAAGTCTTCCTCTGCTCGAGGTACCCAGCCTTTTCTTTGGCCATAAGGTGGAACACTTGTTTGTGATACCACAAGGGCACTACCGACTCGTTTGGCTTTCTGTTCGTCATCTCTATCCCACACCTGCTGAACAGGAGCTGGCAACAAACTGCAATCAAAATTAGAATCTGTACAAATTTTGCTAATACACTAGACACTTTCGCACCAAGCAATGTTCGAAAGCAAATAATTTATTGTCACAAATAATATAATCGACAATGTATGCATTTATTGAGAATCATAAAGAAGAATATAAAGCATGTTCAATATTAATAAACACTGTGACTATTACGACTAAAAACTTTATGAGTCAGTGGCACCGAAATATAAAATAAGTGTAACACTAAATATTACAAACAAAATGTAGATTTCTTTTTAAAATATTTATCAAATGTGTTTCAAGAAGAATTACGAACACACCTCGACAAAGACGCCATTTTGAATGACAGTAGGTAGACAGATTGAAAATTAAAATAGACGGGGATGAAATTTTTTTGACACTTCTATCTTCGTTCAAAATTTATTTTCAAATAACATATTTTTATAAAAATAAATTATATCTTATTTAACATAATTGATGAAACTACTTATGTATATAACATTGTATACTTACACAATATTACTAAATACAGTTATATATAATAGTCTCTTACATGACAAGTGAAATATTGGGATAAAAAATTAAGATAATCTTGTAAATCCTGTAAATATAAACTAATCAGATGTCTATATACTATTATAAGCATTATAAATGAAATAACTTTTATTATATATATTTTTAGAATATTTATTATTATACAACTAGGTAAATAATGCTACGTTCAAAATATAATATTCTTACATTGTCATATATTATTTGAAAAGTTGTTTGTAAAAAGAGGTGGAAAACTGTCAGATTCGTATATAAATGAAGTAGGCTGCGAACGTCCCCCTTTTATAACCTCAAAAATGCGCGAGAAGTGTAACAGTGGTATGGCAAAGTGAGCTTATTTTAATCTTTAAATAGTGCTAAAGTGAACGGATTGTCACTATGCCGTCGAAGAAAAGAAAATACAATGCCAGGTTTCCAGCCGTAAGTGTAAAGTTGCCGAAAACGTCCATAATAACAAGATAAAGAGCCTTGTTTTTGTCGGTTCTATGAAAGATTGGTGATATCATGACATTGTTTGCTTATAGGGACGAATTAAGAAGATAATGCAGACTGACGAAGAAGTGGGAAAAGTGGCACAAGCTGTACCAATTATAATCTATATCCTTTTCAATTGACTCTAATAAAATTGTAGTACATAATACAAACATTCATATATAGTAAGTGAAGACTTGACTAGGTGACATTATTTGTATTGGAAGAAGGTCCCCTTGCTATTATTTAATTCCCTTTTTGATACTGCGCATTTGTAAATGCAGTGCTTTATTACACATATACATTGTATCAATATTTTAAATTTAATGAAATCCAGGGCTTAGTTTTGGATTATTTATAGTACTCTTATTAAATAAATAGTACAATTAATTATGGAGGTACATTTGAATAATTTTTAGTTATCTATATTGAAAGTTCTTTTAAAACTCAAAGTATAAAAATAAAGCAGCAGTAAATTAGACTAATCTTATCAGTTATGTTTTGTTTTACTCACATTCTATGTATGCAATTTGTAGTAGTCCATAGTATATTCAATACTATTATTTTAAAATATTTAGTATAGTTATCACAAAACTTAATTTATTTCTTCTTTACTATTATGTCCAAATAACTTTGTTATCCATGATTTCAATACTTTTGTTGAATCAAAGACCCCTTTAGTTGTGCTGTCTTTGCTTAGGAATATGGAGGATTCTATAATTAATCAATATGTTATTTTAATAAACCACAATAAATAGGATAAAGGAGATTACCTATGTTGATTTTCCAATTTAATATATTTTATTGTGATATCTTTGCAGATAAATGTCAAATTAAATACAAAATAGAAATGCTATTTAGCATAATTCTTATCATTTATTCAATCTAAATAAAATTTATTTTAATACTAGCATTGCCCGCGGCTCTGCCCCTGTTCAGATGACAAAAAATAAAATTCTTATGTTTTACAAATTAGTATACTCTTACAATGCAGTATTTGTATTTTTCCTTGTGGTTTCTCTGTGATGCGGTAACAGACAGACAAAAATTCTAAAAAGTATAGATTCGTCATCTGTATCGATAATCATGTCTACTTAAATAAGATTTTCAAAAAAATATTTAAGGTACAGATTCAGCTTAGTTACAATTTTATTATATGTATAGTTTGTTTATTTCAATATTGTTTGGTAAGAAGTAAAATTTGTTCATTTTGTATTATTGGATTAGAGGTTCCCAAAGTTATTTTTGTAAAACTATCTTTTTATCATCTATCATAATGATTAATATGTTTGATAATAAGACTTGAAAGAAAAAAATACTTATACTATTATTATTTTGATATATAGATGATTTTTTCTAAGAAATCTCAATATTATTTGTTCTTATTTCTAGGATAAGGTAACTATTTTTTTCTAAATCTCAATATGTCACTCCTTTAACTTTGCTACTACAAAGCTTTACTTTTATCTAACCTTCGTACTTTTGCTTTAATTATGTTTATTTTAATGTAAAGTATTACTTACCTATTATGTAATGTAGTAGGAAATGTATAAAAAATTAAAATGATCAAAAAGTTAATCCCACTATTTTAATATTATAAATGTGAAAGTTTGGATGAATGTTTGTTACTCAATCACACCAGAACGACTGAACAGATCTGGATGAAATTTGTCACAGAGATTGATTATAGTCTGAAATAGCACAAAGGTTACTATTTATCCTGGAAAAATGTATGGTTTCCGTGGGATAGATTTATTTTTGTTTTTCACTAGGGATGAAGTGAGGGTGAGTTGCTAGTAAATATTACTAAGCAAATATGATTTAATAATTGTTTCCTTAACTCTATCTCTTTATCTTCACACCTCGTACACTAGAGCTGTTTGTAGAGTCTCTTCTAAGTAAAGCCATGCAAGTGACAATGCAGAGAAATGCAAAGACACTCAGCCCCTCGCATGTAAAGCAATGTATACTTGCAGAATCCCGGTTTGATTTCCTAAGAGATTTGGTAAGCATTTTACTGATTTAGTATCATTTTCTTGTATGCAATACAATAGTGTTAATACAGTTTTTTTTATTATGTTTGGCTTTTATATTGTGAAACATTTGTCTGACTTATTAACTTGTCTACTAATCCAGAGTTTCTGTATTCAATTTTGATATAAGAAAAATAATTCTTTTGAATTAATAATCTTACCCAGTTCAGTTCAAATAATAATAAATATGTTGGTACATTAACACACAGCACCATCTAGTTACATGGTAAGCTACAAGGCTTGTGTTATGGATACCAGATAGTAGATATACGACACATATATAACTTTAAATATATACATAATATAAATATAAACACCCATGATTGGAGTAAAAACATTCATGCTCATCACACAAAAGAATGCCCCCAGAAGGAATCGAACCCACAACCGCTGTCACAGCAAGTAGGGTCACAAACTGAGCCAAATGTGCCGTCAAATGTATATATAATAGCTATATATGTTGAATATAGTATTTAACAATGGCAAAAAAAAATATTCAACTTGAATAACTGAGATAAGATTTAATGTTGATATATAATTTTTAACTCATTTCTAAAAGACTTATAAAATAAATAAATTTCTAAACTTGAGTGAGTCTTTAGCTTAAGATAGGTACTTAATAATTTTGTACTGTTTTATATTGTTCAATCTTAAAATATTTTATTTTCATCATTTCAGGTTAAAAACATACCTGACGTGACCGCAGCTGAGGAAAGAGAGATGTTAAGTGGTGAGAGCTCCCCGAATTCTTCTAGGTAATTATAAACGTAAAAGTAATTCTAAAATTAATGTATTTTCTTCACCTTTCCTTAACCTTCACTTTAATTTATATTTTAATTAAAAATTGTTGACCTTGTAGAATAACGTACCCATCTACTCTATATTCGATCCATGTTTAATTTTATCGAGCCCCGCTGTAATTTAATTTTTACCCAAAGTCATTAAACTCATGTCATTGAGGTATCCTACAAAAATTACTTGAATGGAACAAAACACATATAAAACAAACATTATAATTATGTTTTTATACACTGTCTTCTGTATCTATTATTTATACTGGCAAAAAAAATTGCCTCGGTGGCGTGTGAGCGCCTGCTGCATATCGAGAAGTTCTGGGTTCAAGTCCCGGGTCGGGCCAAGTTTAGTTATGCAGTCTTTGTCTTTAGTAAGTCTCTATAACAGCTCGGAGTTGGGAAGTTAGCGGTGTTTCACCTCCGTGCCTCGGAGAGCACGTAAAGCCGTCTGTCCTGCGCCGACACTCTCACCGGTCGTGTCGAACAGTCGTCCCGCCGGAGTATGAGAGTGCCAGGAATAGAGAGTGCACGTTGTGTCTGCGCGTACACTTGTGCACTATAATATCTCCTGCGCAGTCAGTCTCATTGAGACTAGCCGCCGTGGCCGAAGTCGCATGCAAAATGTTCCTATTTTGTCTCCATTTTATTTAAGTCTACACCTGCTGTTATATTGCAACTCTCGCCTCAAATATCTTGCTCAGGATTAGTAGTAAGCAAATTTACCGATTTATATTTAGAAATAAATATATTTAAATTGTGTGCAGAATAACGTAACAATGTATATTACTAGCGAATTCAGTTATAGTGTATCCCTAAGCATAATAAGAGTCGATAAAGTAACTCGATACTATTTTTCCGACTTCAATTAAAGTAAATGATTTGTGACATGAAACACATTTTCTAAAGAATTTTCTGAATCGGATCAGTACTTTAAGAGATTACTCCTAGTCTACATACAAACTTACAAACTTTATCTCTTTATATTATTAGTGTAGAGTACTTCTTTTTAGTTTTTAATATTTCTTGCAATAAATATATACTTAAATAAATATATTATAGATTTTCAGACACATCAGTACCGCGGAGGGTAGCTAGAGAAGATTCGAACAGTTCGAGCAGTTCCGACATTAAGGTTCAACAGATTATAACAGCGCCAAAGGACAATCTTAGAAGGGCATTATCTGTGGAAACGGAGATAAAACCTAAAAATGAAACGGTCACATCAGAAAGTCCTATTGATTTAAGCAAAAAAGTGGAAGAGAAACCCGTTGTATCAGCAAATTTCTATCAAGAAACACTATTAACAGAGGAAGTACAACATAAGAGTGTAATAAAAGTCAATCCAACGTACTCGAGTCCACAGCCCTCGACGTCTAGTTACACGAATTTGCCCCCTGTGGAGCCAGTGCATAAAGTCGAAGTTTTAGTGCCAAAGCCGGAACATCCAGCGATGTTCTATGTAGATGTAAGGCAAAATAACACCCCCCCTCCCCGAACACCTGTCACCCCAATCCTAAATATAGATTTCACTAAAAATTTAACTAAACCAGAAATAAAAGTTCTAGACACAGCTGTCGCTAATATCGTAGGCGTTCCCAAATCTGATAAAAAATTACAACGACAAAATTCTAAGTCTAACAAGTCTGATATAAAGAAAAGTGAAGCCAAACCCTTCATACCCCCTCGGATCGACATAGATCACTTGAATTCAGGAAATTTACAAATAGATGAAGACTATGATACCTGAATAAGTTTGTAAGTATGTGTTTTTGTTGTGCTATTTTTAGTAATATCAAAACATGAGGTTTGTTATCCAAATAATGTCTCGAATTGAGTGTGTTTATTGTTTCTTTTTTATTTATCGATTTCGTAAAATGATAGAATTTGTGAGGCACCTAAATATTAATAATGAAATATAATTTCATTTTATCAATTTTTTAAAGTGCTTGAAGGTTTTTTTTTTTTAAATAATAAAAATGTGTGATAGTAATCTATTGTTTTGTACAATATATCGATAGTAGGTGTTAGCGACTGCCAAATGTAATGAAACTTTCTAAAGTGTTATAAAACGTCATTGCGTTATGTCAAAAATGACATAAATCGTTTTTGGAGATTAATTCGTGAAATATGCATACATACAATTATTAGTAGGAATTAAGTTATTATATATAAGAGCATGTAAAATTTGACAACTTATGATATGGATTTTTTTTAATGGACCTTTTTAACTGTTGTATTTTGTGAATGAAAACATAATATGAATAATTTTTGTTTGGATAACAGTCATCGTGAAGTTTCGTTGTTTACCATTTAGGTATCTATATTAACTTGTAAGTCAGATTAATTATTGTTTTTTTTTTGTTTGTTTGTGTGTATGACAAAGACTTATGATTTTTATATTTGCATGGACTAGTTTTTGTTATTTGTATGAATGTACCCTGTTTAGGTAAGTCTTATGAGTGATGATCACTAACAGTGCTATATGCGATATTGACCTTTATATGAAAGTAGAATAATGACTATTTTCGCCAGCATTTAGCGTACTGTTATTAAAACCTATTACCTATTTTATTATTGAGACCATTATATGTGATGTTCTAATGCAAGACTTCGGTATTTATTGTAAAAAAAAGCATTTTCTAAGTTTTCAAATATAGAACAAGAGATCTGTAAATCCACTGTATGTTAATTAATTAATGTATGTACAAAAATTGAAAACCAATAGATTATATTATTCAAGCAAGATAAACCCTGAAAAGAAGTCTGACTACGAAAAATAAATATATGAAATAATGTGTTTGTTTTTGAATCTTCATCTTTGCTTATTTTTATTACTAGCAAATTTACCCACACCATTTTTTGGACAATTTAATTATTAACACAAGCCTATACGTTACTCCATATCTTCTTCTTCTTCTCCCTGCCCGTTTCCCAAATCACTTGGGGTTGGCGCAGTACATCTTTAGTGTACTGCTGATAGGATTTGGCAAAAGTTTTACGACCGGCCGCTTGCCTGACGTCAACCCTCCTTGGGAATACGTTACTCCATATCATTGTACTAAATTGCATACAACATGCAAAAGTTCTTTTAAAACTCACCAATTGTGTTTAGGTAATTATTATAGTTGAAATATATATACAATAATGTAAATTGAACCTTAAGTGCAATGCTTCACGTTGTTTTCATTAAAAAAATTCAAAGCGCGCTCAATTTTTCAAATGAGCGCTATTAAAAATATTTATTTTTTCACCTTATTTTGACTTAATATCGAAAAAGCACCCTAATTTTCAATCGAAAATTCTCGCGTCAAAATATGTTCTTGAAATCTCTACTTTATGATGGTGTAAAAAAAAAAATATACATTACTATGGTAAATTTTCTCAGAAAATGCAATTAATAAAGTTAATATTTAATAAAATATCTACAATATTTCAAGAAAGTTGTAGACTCTTCTTTAAATTATATGCGTAGATGCCTATTTATTGCTTTTTTAAGATAACTTATATACCTGAGTGACTTACGGAAAATTTTAGCCCATCAAAAGGTATTTCATACAGAAGCGGGGAAGCGGCTAGGAGGGTCTGGCCTATACTTTTTACATTTTCTGAGAAAATTTACCACAGTAATGTATATTTTTTGATACACCATCAGAAAGTAGAGATTTCAACGAACAAAAATCCCCCGACTTTTTTGAAAAAGAAAATATTTTGACGCGAGAATTTTCGATTGAAAATTAGGTTTGAATTTGGAACATAAAAAGGAAAGTTTTCACCTGAAAAGATTTTTTTTTTGTAAAAGATACAAATAAAAAACTAAAAACTTGGTTATTGAATTTTTTACTTAAATTTTGAGGCTCTATGAAAAAAGTGTGAATACAAAAGTTGTAAATACAACTTTGCCATTTAACTTTTTTCCATAAGACTTGTAGTTCAGCCGGAAATCGAGATAAACCGTTTTTTACCCTTGAAACTCACCCCCTCCCACTTCCCGACCTCAGATCGCCCGTAAATTATTTTTCTTTCATTTTTGTTATAAATCTTCCTTTTCCAATGGGTTTCATCCTACTTTTATTATTTTTTCACTTTTTACCACTTTCAAAGGCTTCAGCCGTGGTCTATACGTAGTCTAACATTTTAAGAAAATACATAGACGGTCGGACAAAAAATTGTAGACTTAGAGGTCCTGAATTATTTTTGTATAGCTTAATGTAATATCCCAAACAATAATAATTATAAGATTTATTAAGAAAGTATTTGTATTAAAGAAAATCACAAATAGGTATACTTAATCTATACTAATATTATAAAGACTTGCCAGCCTACAATATTTTAAGATATGAATGAAAAGAAATGAATAGGTAAATATGTATTTTACGTATCGAAATATATTAGATTTTCTTTGCATCGGCTGGCACCGATTTCGAAAATATCTGATTAGGTATCTATTCTAAATGAAAACCTCTGTTTAGTTAATTTTTACATTCTAGTGCCTGGAAGTCGGTTTCTTTTTTAATTTTAAGCTAAAACGGATGAAATTTAGTACAATGATCTGGAGTAACGTCTCTCTAGGTCATCTAGACCCAACATACAACATTTCTATGAGCAACAGAAATCGTAGTTTCTTCTGGGACTGTATACACATTACACACGTCGCGATAATTTAACAATTTCATTTATTTCTATTATGTTGGTTTATCCTCTTCAGGCCAAGCTACAACTTATATTGTGGTTACCTGCATAGATTGTTCTGCAAGAGATAGTGGGTTCGAATTTCGTACATGCCATTTGCCAAATATCTGTACCTCATATTATATTATGTATATTACCAGAATTCCAACTGTATGTATCTAAGATAATCGTAGTGAGAACATGCTAGATTTTTTTTATAATCTACACTAATATTATAAAGAAAGGTTTGTATGTTTGTAACGAATAAACTCAAAAACTACTGGACCGATTTAGATGAAATTTGGTAAGAAGATAGTTCGAGACCCTGGGAAGGACATAGGATAGTTTTTATCCCGGAAATTATGTCCTAAAATGGGGGGGAGGGGAAGATTGGGATGAAAGTTTGGGGAAGCAACCTAGGGACGAACCCGAGCGAAGCGAGGCCAGAGTGAGACGCTAGTTGGTACATAAAGTTAAGTTTAGCCCAATTAGCATATCATCAGTCTATATAAAATGTATAATATAATTACCTAGGTATATCTTAACTACCAATTCTATAGACTTGTAATTTAGCACTTTAAAATTGAAATATTTAAGGTGTGTCACCTCACGTCTTTCAAATTTAATTGGAACAGTTCACGGCAATTAATCCAAAAAGCTTATACAGCTGCGAGTCTCGACTGTATCAGGTCACAGGGTAATAGGTCAAGTAGTTTGAAAGGTACTTATAATAATTTTATTGCAGTCAACTTAGCTCGATCTATATAATGACCAGTGAATGTACTTAGTAATTGGGTCGTGGCTGGCTCTTAAATATATATTAAGTTATAGATATATTTTTAAATATTTGTTTGATATTTGAGATTGTGGAAGAAGATGAATAATAACGATTTGTTATTTTTCTATATGCTTCAACCTTCAACCTGAAAACATGAATTAAACAGAATGGTTTATAAGGAAAAGAAATAAAATTATTGAAATCCTACACTTGCTATTATATAAAATATGATGCTGCTATTTCCAAAAAAAATACATAAGTAGGATAAAAAAAACTTACAGTACAATTTTAATGTGTTTACTAACTTCTGTGGGTATTCTCAGGTACCTACTTAGTATTTACCAAGCTCTAAACACAGACAGACATTAGGATATCGTTTTTGGAAAATTTCCAATGATACTCAATATTACAATATATTTATTTACTTATCTATACAGATAAATAAAATTGAATTGTCTATTTATAATGTCTAAATATTTTTTTTACTAAGTGCATATGAAAGTGTACTTACGGTACTTATAAGAAAACACAATTTTTTAATTTTTTGGCTGTTTGTTTCGGGTAATCTACGAAATGGCTGGACTGATTTCGACGGAACTTTCACTGGCAAATAGCTGATGTAATAAGTAACTTAGGCTACTTATGTTTTAGAAAAAGGATTAGGGTTCCGCTGGAAAATTTAAAACGTACCCAGGGACGCACCCGAGCGAAGCCAGGGTATAAAGTCGTTAGTAGATAATATAGAAAAAAAATCTTCAATAAATTGTTAAAATACAAACAAATCGAAAATTATCCAGAAGTCTGAATCGGAGCGCACATTTGAATACGACGGCAAGGGATATCTGCAATTTAAATATTTCAATATAATTTGCATTTAAATTCGAATCCCACAGGTAGTGTAGTCGATCGTTGCGCCTGCAGGTTTAAGGTTGCAGAACACGCAACACGCTTCCGGCGAACTTCTCAAAAATTAACGCTTCTTATTATTTAGAAAGGATATTTAAATTGCCATAAAAAAACTTTCACATTGAAATAATTTAAAAGAATAGTATGCCTTATTTCGTTAAGACCCATTTCGAATTAAAGTACTTTCCTAGATGTTAACATAATATACATAAAACATTGTATATATCCGTCTACTAATATGGTAGGATATATATGTATATGCCTAAGTATCGACCTGAAACGGCTGAACGTATTTGGATGAAATTTAGTACGCAGATAAGACTGAGCTAGAGTAACACATAGGTTCCCGGGGGAGAAGCCAACTCCTACCGGGCGCGTCCCCAGGTGGCGGATAGGGGAATGCCACCCGCTTAGGGCGGCGGGTGGTACCGGAGAAATCCGGCGCGGACCAAATGGCTTGGATGGGGCCGCTCGTCTGGGCCTCGAGCCGAAGACGTTGCGGCCACCGGTGGTGGGACCGCTTGGTCCCACAACCGGATGATGGGTGCCGGTTGCGGGACTGTGGTCGCAGGCCCGCATCCGGCGGAGGGGTAGGCCGCGGCGGGAGAGGAGTGCCGGTATTTCGGTGCGCCGTTCTCCCTACCTTCCGCGGCCTAGACGGGGCCGCCACCGTTTGATGGCGGACGCGGTGGGGCTGCAGGGGAAGAGGAGTGTCGGTGTTTCGTTGCCGCTCTCCCTGTCCTCTGCAGCCGATTGGAGGTGGCCCACTTCGGTGGGCGGAGGTTCGGTTTTATGGGGCTGCTCCGGGTACCTCTCTGGTGTAGCAGAGTTGACTGTGGAGCAGCCCCATCGGTGTGGTGGTCAGCCGTTGGGCAGACCTGCCGCCGGGGCGCCGTAGTAGTTATGCGCAAGCGATCCTGCGGCGTCCCATTAAGGCGGAGGGGAGGGGAATGTCGGGTTTTAGTGGGTAGTACCGGCTCTTCTAGCCGGTGAGCCCCACATCACCACCTGGGGGATCAGGTGGTATGCGTAAATGCATTTCCCGACATAAAAAAAAAAAAAAAAAAAAAAAGAGTAACACATAGGTTGACGACACGTTTGGCTCAGTTTGTACTTTGTAGTGTGCCTTACTTGCTGTGCCAGCGGTCGCGGGTTCGTGTCTCGCTGGGGGCATTCATTATTGTGTGATGAGCAGGAATACTTACATACTTCTGTCATGGGTGTTTATATATGTATGTATTTAAAGTTATATATCTGTTATCCATAACACAAGCTTCGTAGCTTACCATGAAACAGGATGGTGCTGTGGCCTATGTGTTAATGTCCCAGCATATTTGTTTATTTATAGGTTACTTACTGTTAGGCATCTAGAGACGCACGTGAGTCAGTCTTTACCTAAAACTTTTTTATATATTTTAAAGTATTTTTATATAAGAATATTTCTTATTTAAATTCTCAAAACACTCTTAATCTAGATCTTAATAACAGAACCTATGCTTCCAACAAGAAAAAACTTAAAGAACGTCAGGTCAAACAAGTTGGCCTAGTTCGCCATAAATAGACTATTCTCATAAAGTAGGCCAGATTTCCATCTTTGCTCTATTTGATGATGAGAAAAGGCAAACAAAATGGCTTTTGAGAGAGAAACTATTTTCAAAACATGTTGTTACTAACGCTTCGTTTTCCTTTTCGTAATAATTCTTTACCTATCTGTACCTTTTCAAAAATACAAAATGCATGTCCTATCCTACTAACATTATAAATACGAAAGTTTGTAAGGATGGATGTTTGTTACTCTTTCACGCAAAAACTACTGAATGAATTTTAATGAAACTACAAATAATATAGCTCATACATCAGAATAACATATAGGCTACATTTTATCCCGAAAAAATATGCGGTTCCCGTGGAATAATTTGTTTTTAGTTTTCTATGTAGATAGAGTTTTCGATGTAACGATGGTTTGTCGTTATACATACGTATTCCCAAAAATACGAAACCTTAGTAATTGTAGACTTCAATCATTTGATTGGAATCATTAGTAATAATTCTATTTAAATAATTATTACTAGTGCGAACAGAGGCACAGGCAGACTAGTTAAAAAGCGAAATTAAACCAAATATTATGGATCATGTACAAAAATATTTTGTTTTATTGTATGTTAAATTACCATTAAAAATATTAACAATGTAATCTTAACTATTCAGATGCATTATTTGACAAAAACAAATGTACAGAACACAGAACAATGTATAGAAGAAGCAGAAAATGTAATCCATGGACATGAACCATTCAAAATTTTTATTATTTATATAAATATTATTGTTTTTATGTAAATCGATGTTTATGCCACTTCTACTATACTATTTATACAGAAATACAGGTAATAAATTTCAGTTAAAATGGGTCAAGACATCAGGAAAACTAATAATAATTTGATGTGGTGGGTTCTGGCAAAGTGTTTTTTCTATATAAATATCTTCTTCTTTACGTTTTTACATTTATATTTAACATAAGTGGTTCCCTACGTTGATGATTCTAATATTATATGATGATTGGCAAGATTACAATAATTTAAATACTTATTTTTTATAGTTCATTTATTTGACATTTTTCCTATAATTTTGATTGCCATTTGATTTGAAATGGATTATTGAGATTCAATATTTTAGTTAGCAGTAACAAATAGCCTTACTCACTAGTTATAAAACAAAAATTGACATATACATCAATCATCAATATAAGTCTGAGGTTAAAACAGTAAAGGCTATATGGGTAATATTCGAAAGGCGAAATGATATAAATTACATGATGAACACAATTTCATTAAAAAAATATTTATATAAATCAGATAATCATGAAAAAAAATCGCAAAATTATAATTGGTCCTTTGAGCCGGACTTTTAAGACACTAGCGAATTCATCAAGCGAAAGAAAACTATAGCTAACAAGTAATAATTATGTATGTATGTTTATATAAATTATAATATTGTATTAATACTGATTAAAGTTACTCATTACATGGTAATTGATGGCGTAATATTTACATTGTGACATGGAATATAATTTAGTAGAAATCATAACTAAAACCCGCATCTTATATGCATTACAACTATACTATACAACAAAATAAAATAAATTAGCACTAAAATATTATCTTAAAAGTAGTAAGTATATGATAAATTAATTATAACAAAATGTAAGGTTTTATACAACTACGATGAAATGTAAACTAAGCACCATTGTTGCAGTAAGGCACTTAAACAATTATTTCATAAAATCCATAGCTATCCTTTGTAAAAAAAAATATCTAAATTACATTTTTTTTAATAATAATTTCTCTTTATTTCAAACACACTGCACTTTAACAAAAATAATGTATGTGATATAAACACATTACAAAAATTCACTCTAAAAACATTAATTTGGGAAGACTTTTAATGAGTAAATTAGAGCTAAATAATTATATTTTTTAATATTACAAACACTACAATATTATAATTCAATATAAGTTATTTTATATCTTACTAATTAGTCTATGCCAATCAACAAAATTTGGAATGTCAATTATGTTGCCAGTCTTAGTGGAAGTTTAAGGTGAAAGTTTAATATATTCTCAAAGGTTAATTTATGAGAACAATATCATAATAATTACTTTAATGTGTAAAAACGTAACGTGCACATATTTTGATGAGACATTCATTGTTAGGTAGAAATTCTCCGGACATTCTTATATATAAACAAAAAATCATTACATTCATTAAATATTATTTGTATTTACTTACATTATTAGAATTTTCAATAGAAGAAAAAAAAATTTTGTACCATTCATTTTAAGTGACCTATATTTTTATTCAGCTAAATTCGTTTCCCTCGTACAAGCTTTCGCAAACCTCCAGCAGTCGGAGAACAGGGCTTATGTTGTAGGGGAATAAAGACTTCGATACTAGCCTGCTGATTTGTAAACGTAATCTTATCAAAACCCTCATCGTATCATCTAAACCCCTCGTACCCCCTGAGTCAGCTTGCTGACATGACTCCAAGAACTTAGGCCAATTCCGCCTCACATATTTCAAAAACCTCAGCAAATATAACAAAAAGCATGTTTCGTTACTTACGAGGTAATCTAATAAGACATCACTATCATGAGACACTACCTTGAGAAATTCAATAAAGGATATTATAGGATTCAACATAGGTATTAAATCAGGATACATGGAATTCCTGTAAACAATTCCCACTGTAATATCTAATGTGCAAACCATAGACTCTATCAAATAATCGTCCTGCTCACTGAAAAGATGAATCAACATCTTCGTAAAAGGTGTCTCTGGGTGAAATTCAAACCTATTTCGAATGAAAACATCTAACTTTTTTAAGACATCTCGTATTGATCTTTCTACAATTTGCATATCTTGTATCGCATTGTAGTCCGATGAATCAATTGAACTATCGGACGAGTCGCAACGCATTTCTTTCACAGTGACTGCTACAGACTTGAGTACCAGCAAGGACATTCTTTGTAACATTGTTTTATCTACTTCGTTTCGAGATTGAGATGAATCTTCATTTTCATCATCACCGTAACTCTGATCAACTAGCTGAATTGAAGATGACAAAGGTGCTATTTCGGGACCTAAAGAATAATCTCGGATAACAGTACAATCGTGACCTAGGAAACCGAACCCACTTCTACTGCTTTGAACTCTAACTTCACTGAGGAGACGAAAATCTTTAACATATCTTACAATAGAATGCGCGAGACAACATATCTCTTCAGGCAATATATCTTGAAGAGCTAGAGTCGAACCATAGCAAAGCACCTCATTAAATAAACTAAGTATCTGGGTATAAATTAAACTTGGCAGCATTGTATTTCTGAGTAAATCAACAAAGCCTTGTAAATCTGCATAGAATGGTTTAGTATCTATTACTGAGAGATTCGCTTTTACACTAATAATGTTCTCCCACAGGGAGAAAAATGTCAATATACAATTTTCAGCATTAGATAAATTCAGGTACCTTAGAAGAAGCAGTTTCATGTTTTTGACCAAAACTGGCCAATGATGCTCTAACGTTTTTATTGTTAAGCATTTTATATGAGATGTATCAAAAGATTCAGAGTCAGTCAATATAACAGTTACACAACCATGTTCGTTAACTCTTTCTATCCTTGACGGAGGAGGTTCAGGGGATTCAGAGGGCTCCATGCCACTATTGGATTGGTCCGGAGGAAATTTTAACACTGGCTCACTAAGTTTAAACTGTATGGGTTTGTTATCAGGTTTTTCACCGGTTGATGTGGAGGGAGAGCTATGGGTTTGCAAATTAGAGAAAGAACTATGTAAATTATCACTATGAGAACTAGATGGCAATTGTGCACTGTTACTACTGCTACCACAACTTGGACCACTCCTAAAGGGATTGTCCTCTGAAACTTGTACAGTTCCAGGTGTGTTTACATAATTACTTTCCTCTAGAGGATGCTGCTCCACATCTTTCCACTCAACTATCCTTTTAATTATATCTAAGCTGAAATTAATTTTTTGTACTGTGATCCTATTTATCCTATCAAACAAATATATGTTTTCAGTAATTTGTTGTAACCAATTTTCATCAACAGTATCTTTAGAAACAATTAGAAAGCTAGCTAATACTCTACAGGCTACAAATGTTATAAACTTACTTTTGTGTTCCGATAAATCCACAACCTCAGTTATCCAGTCATGTCTGTTCCTTACAAATAAGTCACAAGCGTACATCAACCTTGAACATATAGTGCCAGTATTGTTTTGCTTCAAATATATATCAAACATAAGTTGCATAGTTGACAGATAAGTGAGAGAACATGTTATTGGCCATGATACAATATGTAATCTTCTGTCAAAGAGTTGACACAGAGAAGTTTCATCAAAACCACACAAGCATTGTCCAACTAAAGCATTCTGTATAATCCTCAGTTCTGCTAGAAGTGTGTCATCAGCTGCTGTCCAGTGAGCTACGTTATTAGAGCAAGAAGGAATAATGTCAACACTTGTATCACTAGGGAGCCTCAAAATGGCTGAGCAGTCAACTGCATCTTCACTTACAGTCCCACTATCCGGAGACTCACCATTCCTCGACGTGTAGTCCCCCGACGTATCGGCAGGTGGTGTCTCTGAGTCATAAATATCTGTGAGGATATCCTCCGCAGATCTATCACTTCCATCGTCAATATCAGGACCATCAATTCTTTGTTTTTTCTTCACAGGTTGGTCCGAAGCCATCCCTTCATCTGACTTTGGATAACAAACTTGCCCTCGTAAAACCATTAACCCGCGTGTTTGGGCAGCCTTTAAATATATTTACGTACTATTAACGGGTACTCATTAAGCCCATAATGACATTTGCATTACAATCATTCTGAAAATAAAAAGGAAAATGAATGCATGACCTTTCTTACAGCTACCCAGTTACGCGGACGACAAAGCTTAAGGATATTAGCTCATTCTTTGAGAATGTAGACTAAGAAAATAT
Organism: Brenthis ino; assembly: GCA_921882275.1. Taxonomy (NCBI): domain Eukaryota; kingdom Metazoa; phylum Arthropoda; class Insecta; order Lepidoptera; family Nymphalidae; genus Brenthis; species Brenthis ino. Next base: position 2,494,904 of record OV170233.1, on the reverse strand, counting down.
TAAAGGATTATTTTTAATTGCTTAAGATTGACTATTATTGTATATAATAACTTTTTATCACATTGAAATTAGAGTTATGTTAAACTTTCCAAAATATTTTGATGGCACACATACCATTGATGCCAAAATGAGGTTGTTTATACACGTTTTTTTAGCGTTGGTATCCATATATCACTTCTATTTATATACTTCACTCCAACAATACACAATAGAACACAATTTTATGTGATATTTTCATAAAATTCCTTAATAATTTCAATCACAACTTTGTCGAGCAAAAGATCGACTCCATTACGTACAATGACGCTCTGTCAATTGAGGTTCCCTTTAAGATGGAATTTATTTCATATATTTTAAAACATATATTATAAAATTATTTTTTTTATTATACTTAAACATTCCATTCAATAAATAGTTATATAATGTACTAAAACATAGTATTTAATTTAGTTTATAATTAGATAGGAAAAAAAGGACGTTGACTTTAAGTATTTCCGGTATTACATCTAGCAAGGACGTTGCCAGTTTGACGACTTCTGAATTTAGCAATTCCAATAATGAGTAATAACAGGCAGCAAAAAAGTAACAAGTTTAAAATGAAAGAATACTAATAAAGTGACGATTGATTATTAATGGGCTTATAATAAATAATATTTAGCATTATATTTTTCATCGTGTCAATGTGTAGCAAGCAAAGCATATGTATTAGGTCCCTATAAAAGTTAATCAAGAAAGATAATAAAAAAATGTACTATTCTGCATATATCTAAATAACTACTCCTAACAAATTATTATCAATTTAGGAATCGAACCATATCTTATCTTATAGTCTTGATAATTAATTTTTATGAAACAAATATATTTTTCTTTAGCTTCAAATGAAAAAGTATATATAGTTGAGTTATTCTTGTCTTAATTAATTATTTATTAGAATAATAATTCCCTAGATAAATAGATAACATTTTTAAAATAATTTATCTATTTTGAATTGAACTAAAACTTAATCACTAATAATTAATTTTAATATAATTATTAATTTAGATCTGGTAACACTTTTAGTGTCTTCGACTCTCCGAGGAAAATGTCTGCTTTCGAAAGACTCGAAAATTATTTTCATGCTATAAAATAATAGTTGTATCTATAGTTATCAAAAGTTTAAAATTTAGTCAGGTGAATATTTCCGCTATAAAATATAATTGTGCTATAAAAGTGCCCATGATGACTCATCGCAGTGTTTTTGCATAACAATCGATAGAATAAATTTAGGTTAAGATATTTGTGCTGCTGTATTTAATCCTTTAAGGCAGAATTTTAAAGTGAATTATTTAGCATTAATAAGAATATTTACTATATTAATAGGATGCAAGTGCATATTTTGGTTTATTTATAGTCTTGATGCGGAAACGTATCGATATGTCATCGGCTTTCAGCTTTAGTTTTTTTGTATATAAAATGCTATGCTGTCTAAATAAAGTTCAAATCTTAAGGTTGCGAAAGCGCTCCAGTATCGACTGACATTCGCAACCTTGTAATAAACGAATAGAAAGCATTAGTCGCCTTTGAATAACTAGACAATAGTGAAAACTTCTTGATTTCCTGTTAGGCTGTTCAGTGGACCTTCAGAATAGATCCATATTATTTTATATCAGCCAATACTTTCATTGGAACTTAAAAATTAAAATTATATTTTTTTAAATATTATTTTGAGTGATTTGATATAGTTACCTAATTTAGAACTGGATAGTTTAGACAACACCCACTCAATTTAAGTGACAGTCTCTATAAATAAAACATCATTTCACATCTAATATTTATTGTATAATAATTCAATATTTGCAGTCAATGTAAAACAATTACCATAATATTAGCAGTCATATATTGAAAAGTACTAAAAATCTTAATTTTATTTATATTTATTTTATAGTTGAATATTTTGATTACAGAAACTTAACTGAAAATGGAACAAAATATTCGGACCAATTCAAGAAAATATAGGCAGTTTTAGTTATTGTTTGTGAATCTCTTTAAGTGTAAGTGTTTGAGGACATGTCCTGCAGTGTTTTGGTGATTTGATTGTGACATAAGTGAATAACAACAATGTCTGAAGAAGAAGACTCCTCCCCGGATTGGGCTTTGGCCCCAACAAACAGTATACCAGGTAAGATTTTTTAAAAACTGCTAAATTAATTTTAATTACTTATAACAAAGTTTAATTAACCAAGTGATATTTTTTTATGTAGTACACCATAAATAAATATATTTAATTATAAACAGGAAACTTACATTTAAATATAATAATAACCAATAACTAATTTTATGTTTTGAGAAATAACTTTGTATTCAATAGATTTTGTGTACCCATCTATGACCCAAGTTTTACATAGCGTATATTTTTTATAATACTTTATCATTAATAAATTAGATTGAACCTTTCATATAATATAATAAACAAGGAAATGGACTCTAAAGATAATATTTACCATAACATGTTTTTGTAATGTTTTGGTCATTATCGTTATCAGCTAGTAAGAGATTAAAGTAAATATGTCTAACGGAAATGGAGACATTGTTTACTTTTTTATCATTTTTTTTTATATATTTATTTGGTAGATACGCTTACATGTAAAGCAGTTGCAATATATTATTTTCTTGCTTAAATTCTGCAATTTTTTTAAGCTCATTTTGAAAATCAATGATTAAATATTTACATAAGTTGAGTAACTTCTTCAGTTAATCAGTTAAGTACATGCATCATTAAAAAATAATATATATATATATATATATATATATATATATTTATATATTTTATATATAATGTTTTAACATTTAGTGCCCATAGGTCTCTCAAAGATCAGAAGTTACCTGGATAACCAGCTATCATCATACCAAATTTCATCAAAATCTATCCAGTGGTTTTCTCGTGATGCATTTCCAGACAGACTGACAGACAAAAATTAATTATGTTAATAATGACTATTTTAATAAGATTTTCCAAAAAATATTTAATGTACAGATTCAAGTCAGTTAGAATTTTATTATTTTTATAGATAGAAAGATTATGATTAATACTGATTTTAGAATTGCAGTGATTAGCATTTATCAGGAGCACTTGAGAGATATACTCAGCACTTGATGTCTATCTTTCATATCATTACTTATAACTTTATATAACAATAGCAATTATTTCACATTATAGTTAAAGTATAATTATTTGTAGACTGTCTTAGATTTGCCATAACAATATATTAAAACTAGTGGCTCACCCTTACTTCGCTTGGGTTTGCTTCTAGGGAATCAAAAACAAGCGTATCCCACAGGAACCATACATTTGTCCGAGCTAAATAGCTTAAGTGTTATTCCAGACTATAATCTATCTCTGTGATAAATTTCATCCACATCCGTTCAGCTGTTCTGGCATGAAAGAGTAACAAACATCCATACTCACAAACTCACATTTATAATATATATATACAGATTAAAAAATAATTTAAGTAAGTGTAAAATTTTACCTGTAAAAAGTCATAATGAAACAATAAATGTTTTAAATCTGATACAAAAGTAAAAAAAATGGAGTCTTTATTATGCTTTTTATTTGTTTATTTGGATTTTGAACAGAAGCTACAATAATTTAATATGAGTAAAATACATTAATAAGAAAAACACAACACTTGAGTAAATGCACTACTTATTATGAAAGAGAAAATGTACATGAAAATTAAAAATTATGGTTAAAAATGTGTAGTTATATTTAGGTAGTAAACAATTTAATTTAAATAAAAGATATTCATTCATTCATTAATTAAACCCATATACATATTTTAACAATTTAAATATATTTTTAAACATAATGTGGTTTTTAACATAATCGCAATCTATACTATAATATTATAAAGAGGTAAACTTTGTGAGTTTGTGACTGTGTAAGGGGTAATCTCTGGATCTACTGAACCGATTTAGATGAAATTTGATAAGAAGATAGTTTGAGACCCTGGGAAGGGCATAGGACACTTTTTATCCCGGAACTCATTCTTAAGGGGGTGAAAATGGGGATGAAAGTTTGTATGGGGAATCAAGATACAGACGAACCTGAGCGAAGCGAGGGTTATAAATAAATAAATAAATATGTTGGGACATTAACACACAGCACTATCTAGTTCCATGGTAAGCTACGAGGCTTGTGTTATGGATACCAGATAGTTGATACACTACACATATAACTTTAAATACATGCATATTATAAATATAAACACCCATGACTGGAGTACATTCATGCTCATCAAACAAATGAATGACCCCAGCAGGACGGACTCTGGAAGTTATAGTTTTTTAATTTTATTTTATTAAAAGTTGACCTTATTTAAGGTAAAGAATTTAATATTTAAAGTATGTGTTACGACATGTTGCTCATCATTATAGCTTTAATTAATTATTAACATTAATATTATTGCGCAGTGACATTATAAAAGCTAAAATATTTTTTCAAAATATGTTGCTCAAAATAGCTTCATACTGTAGCAATAAATAAGAAATTAGCACATTTGTTCTCAGGGCAGGGGAAAACAAAATGCCAGATGTTACACTTGTATATTATAAATGGAGGGCAACAAAGAGGTTATAAATAGTCCAGAGATTTTGAACCTTTTAAAATTGCACCACTTGTACTGTATGCATGCCCTGCAATTTGCAGGGGACTTGACAAGCTAGACAATATGTTAAAAATATAACATGTAAAAAAGGAAAAAATATATCTTACGATGTTTTCCTTGTTTGGGCTGTATTGTTTTTTAATAAATTAATGGGTAATTAAAATAGTTTACAATAAAAAAAAACAATGCTTACCAAATTACTATATCTCGGAAATCTAATATAGTTTAGTTTTATGTAGCAACTACGTCGTAAAACTCGTTAATAATGCTGAATAATTGACACTAACACGGTCCCGTGAAGGATTGGATGTTTATGAGTTGAAAACTTTAAATGGGTCAATTTTAATTTTCCACAAACATATCGTTTGTTGAATAATTGGGTAAGCAATTTGTATTATATTTTGTTATATCATGCGAAAAAGATTAATACATATTATAAACTAGCGGCTCACCCTCACTTCGCTCGGATTTGTCCCTGGGTACGTTTAAAAGCTGTACGTACGTTTAAACGGGCTATTTATTGTAAAAAGAATTTTTAAAATCGAATTAGTAGTTCCTGAGATTAGCGCGTTCAAACAAACAAACAAAGTCTGCCTCTTTATAAAACTGCCTCGGTGGTGTAGTGGCTAGCATGTACGGCTGCACACCCTGAGGAGGTCCTGGGTTCGAGTCCCGGGTCGGGCCAAGTTTAGTTATTGAGTCTTCCTGTATAGTAAGTCTCAGTAACAGCCCGGAGTTGGGAAGTTGGCGGTGTTTCACCCCCGTGCCTCGGAGAGCACGTAAAGCCGTCGGTCCTGCGCCTTAACTCTCACCGGTCGTGTCGAGTGGTCGTCCCACCGGACTATGAGAGTGATAGGAATAGAGAGTGCACTTGTGTTTGCGCGTACACTTGAGCACTATAATATCTCCTGCGCAGTTGGCTAATCTCATTGAGATTGGCCGCCGTGGCCGGAATCAGCTAGGAGAACATCATCATCATCATCATAGTATAGATCATAATAGTATGTCAAAATTCAAAATTCTCTTTATTTTTCAGTTCATACAGTTGTATAAGTATGTTTATCAAAGCCTAAACAAACTTTAAACACATTTTATGTCTTTTTTCTTTTGTATCTTCTTTTCGCTTCATCCTCTTCAGATTGTCGGACGACTCCATTTTACCCTGTAGAACTTTTATTTGTGAAAGGGTTTAGGCAAGTTTTATATAAGGCTACTTTTTGTCCTTATAAATAACTTCTTTTTTTTTAACGTTGGGTAATGCATTTACGCACGAAGTGTGGGACTCACCGGCGTAATAAAGCCATTACTACCCACTAAAACCTAACAAAACCTTCCCCCGTCTTAATGGGGCGTCGCAGGATCGCTTACGCATTCAACTACGACGCCCCGACGGCAGGTCTGCCGAAGCAGACCACAACAACCACGGGGTTGTTCCAAGATCCACTCTGCTATCAGAGAAGTACCAGGAGCAACCCATATGGTACTGAGCCCCCCCACTACGACAAGGTGAACGCACTTTGGGGGGGGGAGGGTCCTTATAAATAACTAGCTAAACCCGCGTCTTGCCTCGCGCTTAAACAAAAAGAACTAAAAAAAGTAGGTTTCATACAAACTTTCATGCCCTATTTTACTCCCTTACTTTTGGGTTGTATTTTAACATGTTATCCCGTAGGAATGACATAATCTCCCGCAGTAAAATGTAGCCTATGTCACTCTCCAGCCCTCCCAACTATCTTCATTCATTCACACAAAAATCACGCCAATCCGTCATTCCGTTTCCACGTGAAAGAAGGACAAACAAGCAAACAAATAAACAAACAAACACTTTTACATTTATAATATTAGCATGGATGTATTCCTAAAATAAAAACGTGGGAGAAAATAATTCGAGTGAGAGTGAATCAGTTTTTTTTTCTAGCAGAACAGGCAAGCGAACTCGGGGGCATATGTTAGTTTATCTTGTTATAAGCAAATGTTCTCCAGAGAATATTATAGTAGTAAATAGAACATAACATAGGTCAGATAACAAAATAAACAGTTACCACAATCAAGGCTGTTTCATTTAACGCTACCTAATTACCGAGCGTGGATACAAATTAATTAACATTTTATAAGCACTGATTCACCGTCTGTTATGGAGTTCACAATGTGCCATATTATTGTTCGTTTAAGGCTATGGGATATCCTCTTTGTACGGCATTGTTTTGGCTCTGTTTCCTGTAGATTGTATGTTGAAATTATTGTACTGTGAAATAATATTTAATTATGTGTTGATTGGCGAATATTTGACAGTGTTTTGATGTATAGGGTTGCTCTTGAGAGAATTTGAATGTAGTACTCCTATAATTTTATCTAATCAGGAATTGAACTCTGAACCTCAGTGTCGATCTCTTACATTCTTTAATACACGTATTAATCTGTATATAGTAGTAGAACATAATATGTAACATAAATATTATTTAAATAAATAAGATATTACATCGAAAATGAAAAAATCTTAATACATATTGATTCTATAGGTATATAATAGGAATGGTGTTGCTATTTGCAAGTGACGTTACGTACATCATTATTATTACTTAATATTATTATTTACTTTTCATTACCGGTATGAAAATGAATTTGATATTTATATCGATTATAAACACGTCTGACTACACGTTTGGCTCAGTTCGTAGTGACCCTACTTGTTGTGCCAGCGGTCGCGGGTTCGAGTCCCGCTGAGGCATTCATTTGTGAGCACGAATGTTTGTACTCCAATCATGGGTGTTTATATTTATAATATGTATGTATTTAAAGTTATATATTATGTGTAGTGTATCAACAATCTGGTATCCATAACACAAGCCTCGTAGCTTACCATGGAACTAGATGGTGCTGTGTGTTAATGTCCCAACATGTAATTATATATCTTTTAAACAATAATAATACTTGGCGTGACTGACAACCCTAGTATAAAATTGGTTGAAAAAGTTTCTATGAAAACACGTAGGTAACTATTTTATTATTTTTACAGTTACACAGTGGTGAAACTATAAATTAAACACAAAACTAAAAAGTAAGATCGGTAATGTTTTTGGTTTTACTTATAAATATTAATTCAGATTCAAATTTTTTTCTAAATTTAATTCTATAATTTGCTTGAATTTTTATTTTTTTTGACGTCATGGCTTTCGAATGATTGTGCTATTAATTTTGTATTCGATTCTCACGAGAGGTATTTTTTTAATTGATCAAAACCTTTGAAAATAAAGCGCTACAGCCCGCATGTAGCCGTTCAATAAATTGTGTTATAATTATGTTTCTCCACTTTTCACCTCTTTTGGTACAATACTCTACCAAAAGAGGTGAAAAGTGGAGAAACGAGTGTGTAGGTTCCCTATCTTTACAATTTATTATATTACTATCGAGATCCACTCTCGAATCGCTCCAGTTAGGTAATTAATATCCTACTAATGGGATCCCATTTGAAGTAGGTACTGGGATAAAAAGTAGACTGTATGTCGGTCATTCTGTAATTTGTACCAACAAATTACGCACGATTTTGTTACTTAAAAAAATCTTTAAATCGAATTGGGAACTCAATTTTTTTGGAGTAGGTTAAATCAAATCAAGTGACCATGTTAATCGTAATAAAACGAATATTACCATAAAACGTTTCATTTTAGTTCTAGGTATAAAACGGTTAAAGCAGATCGAGACGATGTTCGTCTCGAGACGACTCCAAGGCCCGAGGACTCAGGGTTTGAGTGTGGAGACGCTGTTGGACATGTTACTTGTGCTGTATGACGAGTGTTGCAACAGCAGCTTGCGAAGGGAGAAGGCTGTAGCGGACTTTATACAATATGGTGAGTGAAATTTAGGGAAATGTATTATACTTACATTTTTATTTGATATTATTATTTGATTTTGATTTGGGATTGATTCCCCATACAAACTTTTATCCCCATTTTCACTCCCTTAAGGGATAATTTCCGGAATAAAAAGTATATCCTATGTCCTTCCCAGGGTCTCAAACTATCTTCTTACCAAATTTCATTTAAATCGGTTCAGTAGATCCAGAGATTACCCTCTACAGCCTCACAAACTCACAAACTTTACCTCTTTATAATATTAGTATAGATAAAGTACTAAACAACTTTGTTAGCAAAAAAAAAAAACATTGAATGAGAATGTCATGCGTTTTGTAATATCTGTGAGTTGTATAGTGTATAGTTTTTGTAGGAACACCGTAAGTGCAACATAATATGTAGTTGGGATACAATAGATAGGAAATATTAGTTCCATTAGGGGGGATACCCGACTAATATCTTCGAACTTTGACCCCTCACCAGTGTGATAGGTTGTTCACATACAAATAATAGGTAGCGTACGTATAGACAGACGGACTTTTTCATATCACGTGTCATGTCATTTTGATATTTAATGAAGCGTAAAAGCGGCTCAGGCTAAATCTGTACGTTAATGAGTAGAAGTCAAGTTCAAATAAATTTATTGAACTGCCTGAGGATTTGTCATTTTATGAGTATCCATTTCGTCCAAAATTAAGATTTTTTTTTATTTATAACTAGCGACGTTAGTTATGTTGTAGCATTTAGTATAGATTTCTCAGAGATGATCGATATTTTCCTCCAGTAAAAAATATCCTAAATGTTGACCCGGATAACCAGCTATCATCATACCAAATTTCATCAAAATCTGTCGAGTAGTTTTTTCGTGATACAGTCACAGACAGACAGACAATAAATCTAAAAACTATCGATTCGACTTAGTTACATTTTTATTAAATACTAGCATTGCCCGCGGCTCCGCCCGCGTTCAGATGACCAAAAACCAAATTCTTAGGTTTTACATGTTAGTATACTCTAACAATGCAGTTTTTGTATTTTTTCTCAGAAATGAGACATTTTCCCGCGGTAAAAAGTATCCTATATGTTGAACTGGATAACCCGCTATCACCATACCAAATTTCATCAAAATCCCTCCAGTGGTTTTTCTGTGATGCGGTAACAGACAGACTGACAGACGGACATACATTCTAAAAACTATAGATTCGGCCTCTGTATCGATAATAATGTTTATTTCAATAAGATTTTCCAAAAAATATTTAATGTATATACAGATTCGGCTTAGTTACCATTTTATCATATGTATAGAAATGAATAAAATCAAATAGCAAGAATATAATATGCTCAGTATAAGTACTATTAGAAATTTGGAACACAGAAATATTTTTACGTACATTGCTGCTCTTGCCAAATGCATAGTAATATTCTCTCAAGTGTACATACATTTTCTAAATTGCTTCTAACTCACATTTTATGAATGTAATTAAATAGTGAGAGGGGAAGCTTAGTCCATTGAATATCTATTGTTAATTATTGAGCTTTTTCGCCGAATTCACTGAGGCGAAGATAATTTATTCGAGTGGTATAGAGTTATAGTATATGTTTGGGTTATTTTTGGCAATTTCAACTCAGTTTTCATGTTTCTTTTTTTAACTTTTAATCCGTATTTTCTACTATATCTGTTAGGATTATTACTGAAAATTAAAATTTCTTGATAGGAACATCAAACAACTATACTTAGCTCTATCCGAGATGAACCCGGTATCTCCGTACTGCAGCCATAGGGCTATCCCGCTCATATATTACTTCTATATTTATTATAATACTGTTATTACATATAAACATTTTTATTATGTATTAAAAGATTATTATTTAGATTTTTCTCATCATATTGTATTTTTGCGTTGTTACAGTAAAACCAGTAGCAGCAGCGCTAAAACGTCTAAGACTGTCGCGGGATGATTTCGAACTCGTCAAAGTGATTGGACGCGGGGCCTTCGGGGAGGTTTGCGTTGTGCGAGCGTCGTTTATGCAGGTAAGGATCTATACAACAGCCCAATACCCATATATACGTTTATCGAAGGTGTCCAGGACAGGGAAATCGTACGACTTGCGATGTGGACTCGATTGTCATACTTACTTTTGTATGTCAGTCGGGAAACGGCTTTAGGGTTGACAGGAATAACTGTAACTTGCCACAAGAAGGCATACTTTAACTATGAAACCATGAAGTGCAAATTTCCGTTAAAATCTATAATCACTTCTCTCTCTATGTATAATATAAGATATTACTATATAGAATATGTTTCTTATACATATTTTTATTTTTTACTTTTAAAGTTAAATTTAAATTAAATAAATAAAAATAAAATTATTAGCTAAAACAACTTTCTAAAAATATAGTTTTAGAGAATATATAAATTTTGCAGAAATGTTCGAAGGAATATAAACATGATATCATAAAGATGTAGTTTAGTATAAATAAATCTTCCCTTAAAATAACTGACACCGAAAATGTAAATTATGTTGATTGTCCCATTATCTTGTGATTTATAGAAATAATAATAAGTAAAATAATAATAGTAAGCTTTGTTTACCCAAAGTTAATTGAAAAGACAGGGTCGAAATCAAGATTTAGCAAACAAAAACTATACACAATTTTATTTCGCTTGTGCACGAATCCGGCCCTGTCTATTAGGTCTATCTGGATTAGAGCCAATGTTGAAAGTGTAACACATCATTTATGACAAAAAAATAGGTTAAGTGCAAGTTACAAAACGATGACAAAAATGGCGACAAAATTTTAAGATTTATGTTTGTTATGTTTTGATTTTTCTTCTTATTCAAAAATTGTAGCGCAGTGGCAATTTATTCTGTTCAATGAAAACTATAAGAAACAAACAAAATGATGAAAAAAATATATTTCATGTCCTTTCATACTGATAAGTAGATAATGCTTTGAAAGCAATCAATGAAGTAGTTTCGAAGATTTACGGTTTTGCATAAATAAAAATTTGTTTTTATTTACATACTAGCAACTTGCGAAATAGTCTGGTTGTTACTCCAGTATATCTGTGTACTCTTTCAAATCCGTGCAGCCGTTACACCGTAAAGGAGTAACAAACACACATATATACAAACTTTTGCGTATATAATATGAACCGATTTTTAACCCCCGACGCAAAAAGAGGAGTGTTATAAGTTTGACGTCGATGTCTGCCTGTCTGTGTGGTGTGTCTATGTGTGTCGGTGTGTGGCATCGTAGCTCTCAAACGGATCGACCGACTACGATGCTGTTTTTTTCATTTGAAAGCCAGTTTCCTCGCGGTGGTTTTTGCTATGTATGGTTAATATCAGTCCAGCAGTGTAAGAGTATAAGCTCTTTTCCGAATTGATGTAGTGGAATTGTGTATTTTAGAGTAAATATTAATTTAGCATCGTTTATATTCTATTCAGCAGGGCACAGAAGGTGTGAATACCACAGCCGGAACCATATCGACGACCACCGGCGACCGAGTGTATGCCATGAAGATACTGAACAAGTGGGAGATGTTGAAGGTAAGGAGATTGTAGTTACATTACACTTTATTGTACACCAAGAAAAAAGATATAAACAAAAAAACATAAACTCACAAAGAAAAACTGTACAAAAGGCGGACATATCGCTAGAAGCGATCTCTTCCAGGCAACTTAGTTATTTATTGTAAATATATAATTTTTGTCTTGATTTATATTGAAAATATTTCTTTTAACTAAATAGGTGAACTGACTAAAATAAAACGTTATTTTATCATAGGTTGTATGCAATTTGAAATGCACTTTTATAAGGCATTTATAGTTTGATTGACATGTTTAAGTAGTAAATACAATACCGTATAAATAACAATGATAATTCTAAAATATACTTTACACAATTTGCTATGACTTATGTACATAGTAAATATATGTAAAGTAAACATTTGGTTTGTTCATATAAATACATATATAATTAAGCATATGTGCAATCTCACTGTATTTTATTATCTTATTATATATTATAATAAAAATAAGAAAGTACAGTGAAATGAAAATTAATATTAGATTATGTTAAATACTAGCTAATGTAGGTAAAAGTATAAATAAATAGACTGAGCGAATTACCATGACATATATAATAAATTTTCCTTTTTTTATTAATATATTTCATATTAAGGGCGGTACATTTGCATACATAAAAAATCAAAATAAAAATAAAATAAATAAATAAAAAAAAATCTGTAAGTTAAATAAATTAATAAAAACTTTTAATATTACACTCTGACAAAAATATGATTCAAATGAATATCACACAAAGAGGGGAGAATAATATTTTCTATTTCTATCTAGCTGGGTTCTTACATCTATCGCGTATACTCTAAGGGATGAACACGAACGAAGCGAGGGTGAGCCTCTAGTTATAATGTTTTTACTAATCTTTGAAGACAGCAACGGAAAGAATATCATAATACATATATTAAATTGTTCAGACAATAAAAAAAGGTTACTATGGCAACCTAATGTAAGTGGTTACTATGGAAACCACGACGGGTAATCGTGACGCGACCTTGAAATTTTACTCATGCCTGCAAAGAAGTTTTCCATTAGATATTATAATATTTTAATGTATTGTATTCGCAGAGAGCAGACACGGCATGTTTTCAAGAAGAGCGAGATGTCCTTGTGTTCGGGGACCGGCGTTGGATCACTAACTTGCACTACGCGTTCCAGGATGAACATAATTTGGTAAAAAAATTATTTATATACATTTTACTAGCTTTACCCGCTGCTTTGATACACATTAAACTTCCGATACAAACATCAGTTTTACAATAATATACGGAAGTTTGCCCGATTTGTTGACATTTATAATTGCTGTTCCGCTCCCTTGGGTTGTAGCATGATAATAGATAGCCTATAACCATCCTCAATAAAAGGACTATCTAATGCAACAAGAATTTTTCAAAGCGGATTAGTAGTTCCTGAGATTAGCTCTTTCAAACAAACAAATAAACTCTGTCTCTTTATAATATTAGTATTATTAGTTAGTATAGTAGTCAAAATGTACATAGACAATAAAATAGTTATATGTAATAATTATTTTATTGTCTATGTACATTTTGAGGTAGAGGCGTAGTTACTTGTGAATACTTAGTTTCTTTTTAGATCCGCCTGTCATAATATTACCTCTTACATTTACTTGTTTTACCGTTTTTTTACCTGTTTTATTTTGATATTTTTCTGACATTTTGAATGCGTTACAGCAAAAATGGTCACGATACAGAACAGAACAGTTCTCTCGTGAAAATATAGTGTTATTTAAATATCTAAATCACATTCTAGTACCTAGTGATGGACTACTACTGCGGCGGTGATCTCCTCACTTTGCTGTCCAAGTTCGAGGACCGGCTGCCGGAGGATATGGCGCGTTTCTACATAGCTGAGATGGTGCTCGCCGTGCATAGCGTGCACGAGCTGCGATATGTGCACAGGTCGGTTGTGTTACCTGTGCGTTACCGATGTTAATGTGTGGTGGGAACGTGGTTACCGTTGTTACCAGTGTTGCTATGTGGCGGGAACGTGCGAACGTTGTTAGGTTCATGTTACCATTTTTACTCTTTGTTGGGAACATTGTTACTTTAATATGTCTTCTTAACTGAATTTTCATTTTAGCTTGGAGTGTTTAACACTATAGTGCAGGCGTATGCAGTGTGCACATAATTGTATCTGCGTGCAATGTTTATTAGTTATACTCTCATAGTGCAGTGTGATAGAAACAAAGACGAGATTGTAAAGAAATTCTTATAGAATACTAGCGAACCCGACAAAAGTCCTGCTCCAAATCGGTCCAGCCGTTTAGGAGGAGTCCAGTGTCTTCTGTACGTGTGTATGTCAAAACACACGTACAGAAAAATTATATATCTCTTATCTGTATAAGATGTAATTGTATAATATTAGTATTTTCAAATTAAAATATTATAATATGCGTATTAAATGTGATTCTTTCCCCACAGAGACATAAAGCCGGACAACGTGTTGTTAGACGCGAGCGGTCACATACGACTGGCTGATTTTGGTTCCTGTTTGAGATTAGGAGACGATGGCAAAGTATGCTTTATAATTTATACATAATATTATTGTTTTATTAATAATGATGATTCCCCATACAAACTTTAATCCCCATTTTCATCCCCTTATAGGATTATTTCCGGAATAAAAAGTATCCTATGTCCTTTCCAGAGTGTCAAACTATCTTCTTACCAAATTTAATCTAAATTGGTTCAGAAGATCCAGAGATTACCACCTACAACCTCAAAAACTCACAAACTTTACCTCTTTATAATATTAGTACAGATAATAATGTTCTTATATTTAATGTTATAGTGTGTTCTATTAGTGCTTGAAATATTTTTGACAAATTAATTTTATTTTATTGTATAAAGTAGTTTTATATAAAGCTGGGTACTTTAGATTAAAGATAGCTTTTATTTTTATATTATACTAGCATTTCCCGCGGCTCCGCCCGCGTTCAGATGACCAAAATCCAAATTCTTAGGTTCTACATATTAGTATAGTCTTACAATGCAGTTTTTGTATTTTTTCTCAGAAATGATATATTTTCCCGCGGTAAAAAGTATCCTATATGTTGACCCGGATAACCAGCTACCATCATACCAAATTTCATCAAAATCCTTTCAGTAGTTTTTCCGTGATGCGGTAACAGACATTTGTCTGTCTATTTAGACAAAAATTCTAATAACTATAGATTCGTCCTCTATATCGATAATAATGTCTATTTTAATAAAATTTTCCAAAAAATATTTTATGTACACATTTGACTCATTTAGAATTTTATTATATGTATAGAATATTGATGCGAATCATGTTATTTGCAGGTACAAAGTAATGTAGCTGTAGGCACACCAGATTACATATCGCCTGAAATTCTACGGGTAAGTTATTTTGTTCTAATCTTACAATTATTATAAATTTCATTTTCTATTTTTATGTACATATATGTCTTGTCTAGTAATTCACGTTGTATTGTAGTCTATTATACAGATAAATAAAAGTTGAAGTGTCTGTGTGTTATGTCAAAATAACAACTTTTCACTTAATAAATGCATATGAAATTATATACGGTATTTATAAAAAAAACACAATTTTTTTTAAATTGTCCGTCTGTTTGTTCTGGTTAATCTCCGAAACGGCTGGACTGATTTTGTTATAAGGAGTAACTTAGGCTACTTTTATTTTAGAAAAAGAATTAGGGTTCCGCTGAATAAAATAAAAACGTACCTAATTATAGTAGTATATAGTCCTAAATGTAACTAAATGTATAATTTTAAAAATATTTTACTAATCGTTTCTGTTTTCAGGCGATGGAAGATGGACAAGGTCGATATGGTCCGGAATGCGATTGGTGGTCACTTGGTAGGTCAAAATTGATCAAATCACATAAATCACATCAAAATATGCTTTATTCAAATAGAGTTTTACAAGCATTTTTGAATAGACAACTTTATATTTTAAATTTAAATTAAATGTCAGTATTTAAGTAAGTCTGTGAGCAGTCTACCACCGGCTCGGGAGGCAGTTCTAATGAGAAGAGCCCAAAAGCAACGAGACAGTTGCTCTTTTTAAATATAATAACAATATCGAAATACAAAAAAAAAATGTAATTATATATTTGTTAGACAGTTTTAGATTAAATTTAATACATTATATCTAAGGCATCTAAGTTACAAGTAGTATATTACCTATGGAAATAAGGAATAAATATAACATTAACAATTTCCAGGTGTATGTATGTACGAGATGTTGTTCGGGGAAACCCCGTTTTATGCGGAGAGTCTCGTGGAGACATATGGGAAGATCATGAACCACGCACGTTGTTTTCATTGTCCGCCGCCCGACGAACACGCGGCACAGGTATGTGTTGCTGATGATGATCTACTTTATACTTCTCGACCGTCAAAACGTAATTATAGCGGACCATATACTATCCATGTCGATGGACCCTCGGCGGGCTGGATTAAATACTTTCGCGGGTCGGAGTTGGCCCGCGGGCCGTACTTTGCCCATCACTGATCTAGTTTCATGGTGGCTACGAGGCTTGTGTTATAGAAACCGGATAGTTCATACACTACACATATATAACTAAATGAATGGCCCCAGCGGGATTCGAACCCGCGACCGCAGGCATAGAAGGTAGGGTCACTACAAACTGAGCCAAACGTGTCATCAAATAAGAATATCTAGAATTTTTAATTTTGCTATGAATAAAAAACTTCATGTTTTTGCTGTGAAATTCTGTGCTTGGCGTGAAAGTTTCATCGAAATTGACCAAACTTTTTTAACATACATGTTCAGTTATGTTTATTTTCTTAAATGACCGTTTATTTAAAAAAAAATAAAAATGTCATAACGGTTGTTTTGTTATCTGAACTTCTTTTTCATTTTAGGTATCCGAAGAAGCAAAAGATTTGATAAGGAGATTAATTTGTTCCTCTGAAACTCGATTAGGAAGAAATGGCTTACAAGATTTTAAGGTAATAACATATTTTTGATATTATTTTTATTAGTAAATAATGAATGTATATAAAAATTTCATCATCGGACATCGCGCCCAGATATTAAATTCCATCCACACCACCTCAATGTCCAGCGTTCCACAACAGTGCGATTTTTAAGGCATTTTCTGCCTCGCACAACCACTCTGTGGAACCAGCTATCGCCGGCGGTCTTTCCGAACCGCTACGACCTGGCCACCTTCAAGAAGAAAGCGTATACTTTCCTTAAAGGCCGGCAACGCAAGCCCTGCGGTGTCGCAGATGTCCATGGGCGGCGGTGATCACTTTCCATCAGGTGAGCCTCCTGCCCGTTTGCCCCCATAGTCCCATAAAAAAAAAGCAGGTTGTGTTACGTTGGTAACTAGTAAGGTTACTTTCATAGTAAACATGGGTTCGGATGTGGTGTACATATTATTTAATATTTTTATGGGTTCCACAAGATTTTATTATGGCATTTCTCAAACCTCAAACATTGTAATCTATTGAAGACATCGATTATATAGAATTTATTATTTAAAAATAATTATATGTCTACACTATGCTTATACTCCAAAGATAATAAATATAAAGCTGCAAATGAAATTCATATTTGTACTATACAGATAAATAAAATTAAAGTGTCTATTACTAAATACTTATAAGAATAAAAGTATGTTTTTAAATTTTTTTATTTATGTTTGTCTGTTCATTCCGGCGTATCTCCGAAACGGCTGGACCGATTTCGACGGGACTTACACTGCGAGATAGCTAATGTTATAAGGAGTAACTTAGGCTAAATAAAGTTGTTTAAATTGAATACTACGTTCCAGAGCCACCCGTGGTTCGCGGGGCTGGAGTGGGACAGCGTGCGCGAGATGCAGGCGCCCTTCGTGCCCGACGTGTCCAGTCCCACCGACACCTCCAACTTCGACGTCGACGACACTGATATACGGTTGGTGTTTGATATTGTTATTTTATTACATCAATGTCAAAATAACAGCTTTTTATTAATTGCATATAAATTGTATACGGTACTTATAAGAAAAAAAAACATTTTTAATATTTTTGTCTGTCTGTCTGTTTCGGTTATCTCCGAAACGGTTAGACTGATTTTGACGGGACTTCCGCTGATAGATACCTGATGTTATAAGGAGTAACTTAGGCTACTTTTATTTTAGAAAAAAAAGTTCTGCTCAAAAAATAATACTTACCTAGAAACGCACCCGAGCGAAGCGAGGCTAATTCGCTAATTACTACCATATAACTTATTAACTTTTCGCATTCCATAATTATAAAATAATTACACTACGTAATTTAAACGCGTGGATTCGTTAGTATATACATTATTCTCAACGTTTCGACTGGGTTGCACCAGCAATGGTCACGGGCAGACTGCATGTTGGGAAATGCATTTACGCGTACCACCTGTAGACATACAGGTGGGTATGTGGGACTAGCTTTATTTCCTTTTGCATTAATACATATATAAAAACTGTACATCAATTGTTTTTTGTGTTCTTTTTGGAACGGCTTACCTCTGCTAAAATTTCACCCTTGGCCACTGGTATGTATGTATGTATGTGTACCGCAGGCTGTCGGAGGCGGTGCCGCCGCCGCGCGCGTCGGCCGCCTTCTCCGGCCTGCACCTGCCCTTCGTGGGGTTCACGTTCACGGGCGGCTCGCGCCTCTGCGACCTCGGCGCGCCCACGCCGCTCAGCCCCGCCAAGAACGCCACCAAACAGGTGCGCTCACTCACTCGCTCGTTCACTCATTTAATCGTTCTCTTTTTCAATCAGTCGCTTACTTTTACTTGTTTATTTTCATTCACTTACTTGTTTACCCATTTCCTCATTCATTTCTTGAATCTTACTCACTCACTTGTTAACTTCATTCATTCACTCACTAACTTACTCTTTCACTCATTCATTTGAACTGTCATATTAGTGTAATGTAAAAAATAAGAGCTCTATTTACATATATTTTTGTTTCGATGGGTGTACGAGTATATATCACAACGTTGCTCGTTTGTCGATTGTAATATTTTAAAATTCTGAATAGTTTTTTTTTATTTTGTTCAATTTAATTCTATTTGAGTTTGAATGAAAAATCGTACCCCTAAAGAATTATATATATAAATTAACTATTGAATATATAGCTTATATTCAATAGTTAATTTTAAATATTTCTTCATTACCAATTTATATAATTTAACATATTTTAAACACGAAATATAATATAATATTGTACTCAGTCAAGTAAATTGGTGTTAAATTAATTGTAAATATTCTTTTTCTTTTATTTTAATAACAACACTTACACCAAAATTGTGATTAATTATATAATTCGTTTTATCATATACTTAAGTAAAATAACACTAGCGACTCACACTCGCTCCGCTCGGGTTCGTCTCTAGTGAAAATTTAGATTTGTATGTATTATTAAATGCCGAATTATAAAAAAATAAAAATAAAAATGTTTGTCCAAAAGTTTAAAAAAAAATTCTTAAGGTGGACCATCCTTATCACGTAGGGGTATAAAAAATAGTTAACGTCCTATTCTCAGACCTACTGAATATATACTACAAAATTTCATAAGAATCGGTCAAGCCGTTTTAGAGGAGTTTTGTTACAAACACTGTGACACGAGCATGTTATATATTAGATACATATACATGTTACAGTTACAAGCGCCATCTAACGCGAGCGACCGCGCCGCGCTCAAAGCGCTGGAGAGAGAGAACGCGCTGCTGGCGCAGACCATCGCCGAGCTCAGGGCTGGGAGCGGTGTTGAAGAGGGTTCTGGTACTTTGAAATATACTATATGCTAGCGAATTACCCAGGCTTTGCTCGTGTGATATGAATATGTGTCATACTCTATGTGTGTACTAAATTTCATCAAAATCCATCCAGCCATTTAAGCATAAAGAAGTAACGAACATACACACAAATCAACTTGTATTTACGACAAACTAGCGACTAGCCCTCTCTTCGCTTCGCTCGACAAAAACAAATCTATCCAAGGGGAACCGTACATTTTTCCAGAATAAAAAGTAACCTATGTGCTATTCCAGACAATATATCTATGTGTCAAATTTCATCCAGATTCGTTCGGTTGTTCTGGCGTGAATGAGTAACAAACTAACATCCAAACTTTCGCATTTATAATATTAGCGGTATGTGATATGTAACTTCTTTATAGTCTCTCCGAAAGCTTTGTTGATCTTTTTTTATTATTTTGTTATAACACTAAACTTTTATCGCTCTTTTATTTAACAGACGAAATGACACAATTAAAAGAAGAATTATCGACTCTATCGCAAAGGAACAGTGAATTGGAAGCGCAAGTGCGACGCATCGAGCAATTGAGTGCCTCAGTGGGTTCACAGGTATATGAGAAATGGGAATATATAATTAATGATTTGATACAAAAATATGATTATTATGATGATCATTTGTTACTACTTATTGCTGTTACGATTAATACTATCGATTTGAATGAAATTCCATGAAAAGGCAGCCTTTATTGTGAATTAAAGGATAAGATACTACTCATCAATGTAATTAGTACCTATCACTCGAGCGAATCCCCGAGTAAAGGCAGTAAGTCTTATATATACATTATCCTTATATATAAAGGCAGTGGTAGCCCAGTGGTAACGCGCTCGCTTGGCAAACCGAGTGAAGCGAGTTCAAATCCCGGGTCTCGCACCTCTGATATTTTTATGTGCGTATCATTTCCTGCATGATTCCACTTTTCTTCGGTGAAGGATAACATCGTTAGGAAATCTGCATGTCTGAAAGAACCTCAATCTCGAACCTCATCAAGTTTTCGAAAGACATGTTCAGTCCGCCCGCACTCGGCCAGCGCGGTGGACTATGGCCTGACCCCCTATTGAAGGGAGGCGCTTGCCCAGCAGTGGGACGTTAAAATGGGCTGAATACATACATACACAAACTTTCCTCAAGAGAGGCGAAACAGACAGCGACTTAGTTTTTTACTATGTACATATATAGATGTTATTTACTTACAGCATATAATTATTTTTTTAGGAAATATCATCATCGCCGCAAGAATTAACGACACGCGTCAAGGAATTAGAAGTGCTGCTAAATGCATTGAATATAGAAAAGGAAGAACTAGTCAAAGATAAAACTGATTCTATAGAAAAATTACGATTACAGGTAATTGAAGATGTTATTATTTTGATTGTTTTTTGTTTGTTGCTATTTTATGTTTTTATAGCACCAAATAATGCGGTGTTTATTAGATATGTATTAACGTTAAATAATATTAAAAAAAAATTAAAACTAAATTACTATTAAAATAGATTTCTGGGAACATAAGTATACTATATATAGTCGTATTGTAACAATATTATTTTACTTTCCTTCTATGAAAGGCAAAAAAGCAATTAGTAGCAGCGATTATAAATTATTGAAAACATTTGAAAGCAATATAATTTAAAAAAAATATTTAAAATTGTAAAATCCTATAATGTTGACATCTTTCTTAAATTAATATTTAAAAATAAATCCGTATTAATATATCAGCTTCATTATATTATAATAATAATTGGAAAAAATGAACAATTTCTAAAGCCAGTCACAACTTATGATTTTTAAAATAATTATGTTTGATTAGTTTAAATTCTCGATCAAAAAAGTACTAGATACACAATCAGCGACAAAGAATGTTCTCACCGAATGAGCGCTCATTTGAACATTTGAGCGCGCTTTTAATATTATTTTTTGTGAAAACAACTTTAAGCACTGCATTTAAGGTTCAATTTACATTGTTGTATATTTATTTCAACTAGAATAATTACCTAAACACAATTGGTGATAGTTTTAAGAGAACTTTTACATGGGATTGTGTATCTAGTACTTTTTAAATTTTACTTGCTAAATGCTAATGATATATTACTAATATTTTGCTCTAATATAATCTATCCAAGTCAATCTATATACAGATTGATGTGTGTGAAACATTTATGTTTGTGCTAACCCCTTATTCTGAAATAGGATAAGGAATTGAAAGATGCTGTGTCGCAAAGAAAGCTCGCTATGACCGAGTATAACGAGGTGACCGACAAGTTGGCTGAGCTGAGGCAGCAAAAGCAAAAGTTGTCGAGACAGGTTTGGCATTTTTTTTTATATTAATAATTGTTATTTTACGTTCGTTTTATGTAATTGTTTTTTTTTTAATTGCCAATTATGTATTTTGTTGTTGTGAGGTATTATTATATGCTTTAATTATTGCTTTTGTAGCTTTTTATGTATATCATTGTTGATTTCAAGATCAGAAGTAGACAGAGAGAGAGACAGAAAGAGGAAAAGAAGAGAGGACATAGTTACATATAATAGTAAACAGTTATATGTGTTATATATTAATATTGAAGTCAATTTTAAATAAAAGTATATTTTCGTACTTTTTCGTCGGTTTATTTTGAATTTTGGTTCCCGACGTTTTTCAAATGCTTTACAACAATCATGGTCACGGGAGAGAGTTTCAAAAAATCAAAATACTTTAATTTAAAATATCAAATATTTGCGTAAATCTAAGAAAGTAATTTTTCAGCAAAGTTGAGAGATTTTTCTTTTTAATATTTATACTTTGGAGATAACCTCCCACTTCCAAACTTACAAACTTAACCTCGCCACAAATTAGTGTACATTAAGCAGATAACACTATAAGTGACTTACACTTCACCCTCAATTAATATAGCACGTAATATTAAATAATGAACATTTATGTTTGTACACGCAGGTGCGAGATAAAGAGGAAGAGTTGGAGGTGGCGATGGCCAAGATAGACGCGCTGCGGCAGGACATACGGCGCGCGGACAAGTCCCGGCGAGACCTCGAGGCTCGGTTGGATACTGCTCTCAATGAGGCCGCCAAGGTTAGTGTTTGGTCTAATGTTTAGATTTCTACTGCGTGTTCTTAATTATTTTATGCATGTTCCAATGAAACCATGCAATAACTTTACCAACTCGTTAGTTTAATATTTTTCTACAATGTTTCTTTAACTTGGTATTCTATTAATTATTAATATGAGGAGGAGACCGTCGGGGCACTCGCGAGTATAACGACTGAAAGCCGTTCGGTTTTTAAACCGGTTTCGGTTATTTTGGAAAGGGTTTTCCGTTTAACGTTTCAGTTACGCTCTTTAACCGGTTGAAACCCGGCTTTAGGGTTGAAGGCTAACCTGTAAGTTGCAACGAGATGGTATTACTTAACTTTGAAATCGTTCGTTTATTTGTTCAAACCACAACTACTTTACAGTAGAGAGTTTTCTCTTCATTTTAAAAAACAAAGATTCATTTCTAAAATTTATATACATATAGAGATAAAATACATTTTTTTATCTATTTTAAAGTAAAATGTATATTTTATACCAATAGAATTGACATTTAAATCAATAATTCTGTATGAAAAACTCTTAGAAAATTGGTCGATTGGATAAATACTGAAGACAAATACACTATACACAGATAGTAAATACCAAGACGACGTTGTGGTGATTATGACGTGTCGACGTTTCAGTTTTAATTGTCATAAAGTTGTGATTTATTTAATTTTCCCATATATATTGACATAATAACGTTTGCAGGAGCGTAAATTGAGAGAAGAGAGTCTCAAACTGCAGCGAGTGGAGGCGATCGAGGCGGCCGGCGGGGGCTCGGCGGCGGATGTGGCCAAGTTGCAAGCTGATATCGAGGCTCTGGAGGTAATGTCTGTGTGTTTGTGTGTTTGTTTGTTACTCAAGTCGTTTCAAGCTGAAACGGTTGGACGGATTTGGATGGAATGAATGATTATTGTAATTACGTTTTAGCCTAAAAAGATAGAAAATATTTCAAAATCGTCTAAAGATTGATTTTGTAATTATGTATGTAATGGATAATTTCCTAACAATTATTGTGTAATATATACATAACTAGTACATTAAAGTGTTTCTATAATATTTGTTAAACGGATTGAGATGCATTGTAGTACATCGTTAGAAAACGTCTTCAAGTAACATATAGGTTATTGTTTGGCATCCTGGGACGCATCTAAATGAAGCGAGAGAGAATGAAGCTTACCATGGAACTAGATGGTGTGGTGTGTTAATGTCCGAACATATTTATTTATTTATATTTATTGTTTATATATGTATATATGTGTGTATGTGTGGGCAGACGCAGTACGCGCAGTCGCTGGCGGCGCAGCAGGCGCGCCACGCGGGCGAGCTGGCGGCGCTGCGCGACCAGCTGCACGACGGCGACGCGCTGCGCTCGCGGCTCTCGCGGGAGGTACACACACACATACATACACATACATACTAATATTCTAAATGGGAAAGTGACTCTATCCGTCTCTTGTCCTTACACGCTTAATCTGCGGAACCGATTTATAAGATTTATATGAATTTGGTACGAAGATAGTTTGAGACCCTGGGAAGAACTTAGGATAATTTTTATCCCGTTTGTATGGGCAATCATTTCTCAAGTAAGAGATATAAAACTCATCATACCTATGTATATATATATATATATATATATATATATATATATATATACACACACAATATATACTATAATAGTCTATTACATACTAAGCATTAAAACGTACCCATAGAACCCGAGCGCTTTAATGCCATCATGGCATGTAATGGTCAATCCTAAAACTTCCCGATTGACGTAGAAAAATAAGTATGGCCGTCGAGAGCGCCTCACCAGCGTCCCCCGCACCCCCTGTTTAGACGCCTTTGTTAGACGACTGTATGGATTAGTACACTGTGTTACTATTTCCTTACTATTCTTACTACTTTGTATGTCAAATAAATTTCTTACAAAATGTTACTAGTTGATAAAAGAGTATCATGGCCTAGAATGAACCTGACAACTGTATATTGTGAAAACATTGGTCCTTGAGGGAAATCTATCTCAAAAAAATATTTTGTGTGCGCAGTTGCAAACCTCCAAAGATAAATTGGAGAGCCGTCGGTTGGAGCAACTCAACGACAGTGAGGATAAACAGATGCTCATCAATGAAAATAGAAAGCTAGCAAAAGATCTTGATGCAGTAAGTCTTTAATTTTGTTTACAGTTACATGTATTATGATAATTAATGACCAATAATTATCAAATTACGTATCTCCATAATCTATGTATGTGGTTTTCCGTGTTAGTGATAAATATTCGACAAAAGCTCTATACAAATTATGTTAAATTTCTATCTCTAGTAAGAAAAACCATAGGTAGGTAGACATTCATTGTAGGTCGTTTGAACTGAAGTTAGTTTGTTGTGGTATAAAACTAACAGTAAACCAATGAATAATTTCTGAGATATATTATGACAAACAAACATACATATTACATGGACATGTGTACATTTGTAAAGGTTTGAATGTTTCTTTATAATTCGACACACATATGTGTTATACGAATATTTTGCAACATCAATATTCAAATTGAGAATTAACAATAACACCTCCAGGTAAATTTCTAAGAAATTAATTTAATTTCTAAGAAATCTATTGTTAACTGTAACGCCGGCGTGTCCGCGGTCGTGGAGGGATTAATAAATACTCTTTATTGTACACACAACAAAAACTACAACAAAAATATAAAAAGAGCTATGTACAAGTATTATCGAATTGATAATTGTCAACTCTATCTCTCGTGAAATCGATTTTAAAGCTTTTTTTTGTGAAATTGGTTAAAGAATAAGTTTCAATATTTCATGTTATGTTAATATATAACATATATTTTGCAATTTAAAGATGGCGGAGAACGGTAGGAGATGGCAAGCGGAGAGACGACAGCTCGAGATGGAGTTAGAGGAGTTGCGTGCGAAGCGAGACTCAATGCAACATTGGGAGACTCAGGTTTGTTTTAACCATTTCTTTTTACCACAGTATATTGCCCTTTTTTCTTAACAATTAATATTAAGTTAGACTTCACGAGTAGCTTCGTTTTGACGAGATGCCCAACTTTTCTTTGCACGAAAATTTTCAATACTGAATGATAAAAGTGGGTTGATACGAAATATCCCGATAGGGTGATATTTTTATTGCGAACGGTGTTTTTCCATTTTATCTTGGGATGATTCAATATAAAACAAGAAAAAATGATTACCTACTAACGAGATGGTTTGGTTCTTTCAGAATGTTGTTATTTGTATTTCAACTAAAATATTTAGATTTTTTAAATATGGTTTAGGTCTTTTTTTCGTGCTATTTTTACTTTCATGTCCTTAGTACTTTTATTATTACTCTGTTTGCTCGCGTATTGTAAGTTATATTAATTAATTGTATATTTAATTTAACAGTTTTATTTATGTATGTCACACAGATAGCAGATATAATTCGATGGGTGGCGGACGAGAAGGAGGCTCGAGGCTATTTGCAGGCACTTGCTACTAAAATGACTGAGGAATTGGACTACTTGAAACATGGTATGATATTATTTTAGTATAGATGTACAACATCGATAATATATAATTATTTAATATGTATGCTATTTTAAAAACAAAATCAATTGATATTCGACTGTGATAAAATTATTATTTGACGTCATAATGTCTGTTAATTAATGTAATATTATCCCCGCGAACGGTACACGTAGTGCACCTTCATCTCCCCCAACAGTATGCGTGGGCGTTTTATTTGATTTATTATGACTATTCGCATATATAACAATACAATATCCTCCCAGCAAGTGGCACACGTAGCGGCGCCCCCTCGTCGCCCCCGGCGGTGGGCGTGGGCGCGGGCGCGGGCGCGGGCGTGGGCACAGGCTGGCGCAACCGGCGCTCGCAGAAGCTGGACAAGATGGAGATCCTCACGCTGCAGTCGTCCCTGCACTCCGAGATACAGGCCAAGCAGGCCGTGGGAGAGGAGCTGAGTCGTACCCGTGCAGAACTGCTGGCTAGTCAGAGGTGATTCACTTGTATATTAACATAATAATAGTTTATTAACTGCCTCGTCGGTCTAGTAGCTAGTATGTACGGCTGAAGTTCCGAAGGTCCTGCGTTCGGCTCCCGGTGTGGGTCAAGTTTAGTCATTGAGTCTTGCTGTTAAGTATGTAAATGGAAATGGGAAGTTCGCAGTGCTTAACCTCTATTCCGAGACACTAGTGTCAGAGATTACCCTCCTCCACATATAAACTTACAAATTTAACTTTATATAATATTTGTATAGATTAGTGTAGATACAAAAATGACTAAAATGTAATAATTGACAACAGAGAGCTGATGGAGACCCGGCAGCGGCTCGACACGCTCGCGCACGACATGAAGCGCAAGGAGCAGCACATCCGCGACATGCAGGCCAAGCTCGACGCGCCGCACCAGCCCTCCAACTCCTGTGAGTATACACACACACGTACACACCATACACCCATCATATACATACGCCCATACCAGGGCTGCCAGTAGAGACAACTGCTGATAGTAGAGCCAACTTATTTCGTACTGCCGGTTCACTCAAATTATACCAAATCAAATTTTATTATACGAATTAACTAACTCTGTTTAGAAATAGTCTGTGATGAATAAAAGAAAGTTCAATAAAAAAACGTAATAATTTAAACTAAAATATACATAAAATAAACATATTTTACAATTTTCGTATCCAATTATACGATCTGGCAGCCCTGACGCATACACATACATACACACACAAACTCCCTACTGTGTCAGGCCACAGACAGTCAACTAATCTATAGAGTAGTCTAACGAAGGCGTCTAGACAGGCAATCGTGTGTGGGGGAGATGCGGAGAGATACTCCCGACTGTCATACATTATTTTATATGATAGTCGGGAAACGGCTTAAGGGTTGACGGGTATAACCATCGATCAAAAAGTACTACATACAAAATCAGCGACAAAAAATGTCCTCACCGAATGAGCGCTCATTTGAACATTTGAGCGCGCTTTTAATATTTTTTGTGAAAGCAACTTTAAGCATTGCATTTAAGGTTAAAGTTACATTATTGTACATTTATTTCAACTAGAATAATTACCTAAACACGATTGGTGACAGTTTTAAAAGATCTTTTGCATGGGATTTTATATATACTATTTTTTTGATCGATCGTACTTGGCGACGAGGTGACACTAGAGTGTTTTTACATCGAAATCGTGCCCAAGAAAATTGGCATTTTTCACAACCATTACTGAATTTTAGTCAAATATACAGAATGGATCGTTATATTGTAAACAAGCTGGCTACATTTTCTTATTAAAATATTTAAATAAAGAGATGTGATTTTAACCAACCTAAAAAAAAGGATGTGGTAATCTTTTAAGGTATATGTTTTTTTTGTGTGTATGTTAAGGGATATCTTTGCCAATTGTGAACCGATTTAAATGATTTTTTTTAAATACGCTGTGCCTAAATAATGATACACCACCACACGCACTTTAAGAACAAAAATCTATCTTAATAAATCGAAATAATTTCATTTAAAATTTTATATTCTGTTAGCCTGATAATGTTTATAAGCGCTACGTAAATAAGTCGACATAACGTTGTAGTCGATATAATATTAGTATATTTTAAATAAAACTGTCTTTTCGGATTATTTCGCGGATTTATTTTGATTTTTGGTTCCCGACATTTTGAATAATTTACAGCAATCATGGTCACGGGAGAGACTAAGGGTTACTGATTTTATTTAAAATGTCAAATATTCGCGTAAATCTAAGAAAGTATTAATGTTATATTTATGCAATTGCCTACAAACTACATACATAACATACATGTTACAAAAACTTATTATAACAGAAAGATTAAACAAAAAAAAACTTAACTTTTTACTTTTTAAGAGATTTGATTATATTCGTATTATAATTGTTTAAGTTATGTGGTGTGTTAACAAACATAAGTGGACTCTCAATTATTTTTTTAAATAATCTCATATTTCTTTACACTGGTCAATGGTGAATCAAGAAGGTTTTTTATATATAGAAGGGTTATTTAACTAATACATATCTGACACATAAACTAAAATTTATAGTAATTTGAGTACATAATATAGAGAGAGTTACATAGAACAACTTTTGGGTATTTTTGTTATTATAATATGTGGGTATATTATATTTTAAAATATTTATACTTCTCTAAAATTCAATTAAATTTAAAAAAAAAAAACTTTAAATAAATCTAATGTTATATATCTTATGTATAATTTAATATTACAAATTGATTATTAATTTATTTACAAATTATAATACCAAAATCCCAAGCAATTCAACAAGACTAATATTATACACATACAAACAGGAACAATCTTTATATATATAATTCTTCTGTGAGTGTGTATGTCACTGAACTTCTTTCAAACGACTGGACCGATTTTGATGAAATTTTTTGTGTGTGTTCAAGGGGATCTGGGAATGGTTTAGATTCACAATTTGAATAATAATTTTCATCAAAATGGTCCAGAATGTTTTAAAAAAAGTTTGAAATTTTCAAATTAAAGACGTGTAGACAGGACAACGTCTGTCGGGTCCGCTAGTAATAATTATAACAACTTCCATACTAAAATGAGAATAACATATTAGAATAGACATTTTTTCCAGGCTATACTTGAATATATGAAATGATATAATTTATATCATGTGGTATTAAAATATATAAACTTTTTTGAAGTTATACTTCTTTTGGCACGTTTGGAAAAAAATATGAGAGTAAAATTTTTACGATGCACGCGCACACCAACAGCCAAAAAGCGACATGATGAAGTTAGCTGCATTCCTAATATACAAACAGAGGGTTGTAACATACGAGATGAAATCTTTAGTTCTGTTACGCCAAATAAGTATAACTTGTTTGGTGCGGTACATAAGTACACGCTTTTTTTTTATAATGGTACTATATAATTTCTTACAGCTGTGTATAAATTGTCTAAATTAATAAACTTGGGTGTAAAACCATTTATTTATTTATGTATTTATTTCCAGCACATCACACATAATTATAATATGTTTATTTAGTGCACCTTTTCTTTTTGTTTTCGTTACATGTTACCGCACAATCCCATCCAATACACAATACGTGAAATATAACCGTGACGTCACGGAATCCGACCAAATGTCAAAATGGAATGTTGGATCCATCCACAAAGTCCACCGTCGTCCGCGACGAAAAAAACGAAAATAAATTGTCTTTGCCTCATTATATGGACTCTAAACTGTGCTATGTTTTATTGTCTGTGAAATTTTGAAATTGGAACTGTGATTTGATTCGTCGCGAGCTGTGTTCTTATGTTACGGAATTTTATAAATTTTGATCATATTGTCTATGGGGCCATTTTTTGCATTTATGAAAACTTATGTGTTATCTGTGGCATTTTTAAAACGCGTTCGACGCGGTGCTACTTATTATATTTAATTTATAATCTGTTTTATGCTGTTTCTTTTTTATGACAGTTCGTACGTGGTTAAGGTCATACATACCTCTGTTTATAGGCGTGACGTCATGTATATGGGGTGTTACTGTACTTGTGTACCATCAGATTTACGGCTAAGATATAATATTATAATTTAAACCAGATACTTTTTCCATTTTACATTTATATTAATGCAATTTTACATTTTTTTAATATTTTATTTACCCTAAGGAAAAGTAGCTGGTATTTTTTTTTGTTCCTTTTACCAACAAGTTTTGCCAAAATCAAACTGTGTTGGCATTATATTGTTTGATCCCGCCAGCCGGCGTCGAATCTAGTCTTCGAATCTTAGTCTAGTCCCAAACATAACTTACCAAAGATTTTAAATGAAATATGTAATTTTATAATAATTTAATGCCTATACTCTATAGTAGGGGAGCTACGAACTAGTCAATATACTCGAACTTTATATACATATATACTTTATTTGTATTTACAAAAGTATTAATGAGGATTTTTTTTGCCTTTTTTTTACATTTATTTTCTTCAAAACAATATGAAAAGTAACAGCATAATGCAGATTTTTTTTTAGACTTAAGTTACTACTGATTATTTTAGAATCTCAGTGCATTTTACTTATTTATTTTGTTACCGTTCGTGCATTTTCTAATACTTCAAGAATAACAAAAGTACATTCGCACGCATAAACTTATGTTTTTTTTTTACTTAAAAAAACTTAATGACTTTAACGATTTTACTTTGTATTTTTTCGCACTTTTTCTAATTTCATCTATGTATATTATATTACAATTACATACTAATTAGGAAACTACTTGGAAGGTGGAGGTTTGAATATTAGAAAATGTTACGACCGGTGTTTATATTTTAAATTGTTTGTATTATTTAAGTTGCGGTACATTTACTCTGCATTTAGTGGTTGCCGGTGGGCGCGTGAATGAGACGGTCGTGTACACTGTACAGTGTAGATGTACATATTTATATATCGATATTAAACTTTTGTTGTATTCTCTTGTTATTTGATTTTGTTTTCTTTTATATATCACACTTATTTCGATTACCTGTTTATATTTTGTTTGAAATATGTTCAAGTTTTATCGAAATCGGGCAGATTGAAATTATTAATAAAAGTTATAACGATTTTTTATTATTACAATATTTGAAAAGTTTAAATTAGTAGTCTATGGAGTATAATAGAAATGGAGTGTCAAAATGCTATAAACGATGGTAATTTATTACAATATTAATTAAAATCGTAAGTTATGCGCAAGCAGCGAGGCAAGGCTCGGCTAAATCTTCGAGCTACTGGAGCGGTAAAGAAGAGAATGGTTCGTGAATTTTATTCAGTTTAAGTTTGTCCATAATACGTCCTATTAGAGTAGTTATGTGATTGTGTATGTCTTGACCTTGGTAACTTTCTGTTGGTGACATAAGAAATTTATACATCTATATTTTTTTTTAAATATTTTTTGCTGCCGACTGTACCAGATTTTTATTAGGCCTTATATATATACATACTTTAAAATTTTATTTATAATTAGTTTTCATAAAGTAAGATATTTTTTATGCACCAACATTTATTGCTCATTATTAAAATTAAAAGGTTTTTCATGGATTTCCTGTCTTTGTGCTGCGTTTTTAGTTAATAACTAGTTTTGTTATACTCTTTCGTTTTTTCCATTGTAAGTACGAGCAAGTGTCAAGGAAAATTATATCTTTTTTTATCGAATAACGTGCGATATCGCTGTTTTGAGGGCTCATCTTATTTATAAGATTAATTTTACTTAAATTTAAAGCGTATTTAGGTTAAAATTCGTATTTATTTATATTGAACTCCAAAACAGTGATGTTTCTCAAAAAATATTGGCCAATTTTGTACGATTTGGAATCATTTATCTTCTATCATTGTAAATCGCTTCGCTTTTGCTTGAGCTTCTTGCAGTGGCATGGATGTGACAAAAAATACTTAATTTTTTTTTGGTTTATATTCATTTTGCAAAATTTATTTAATTTGAAAATGTAATTAGGTTATCTAAAATTATATTTATTGTTATTGAAAATGCTACGTTGTTTGTTTCAAAATATTTGTTTTAAACGTCATATGTCCATTCATACCCGGCATATAACGCCCTAAGCGATCTGGTTTTCTTTAACACTTGTTTGTATACGCACTTAGGTACTAATCTGTTTTATTGTAAACCCTAATTTTGTAAACAACCTCAGGCGTGGATGCAACATTCGCACAACAGATAGTATTTTTTTGTGACTAAATTGTTTTTGTTTTTAAGTTAATAAATACTATTTTTTTAGTCTGTGGAATTATTTTATTTTCATATTTTTATGTGTTTGAAATCGAGGAGTTTTATTTTTGACGTGTATTTGTCATATTTAAACATGATCAATGTATTCTAAAATTTTTTTTAATACTTGTGTTGTGTGAGTGTTCAAAGTGTGGGCTAAGGGTTTAGTTTATACAGCCAATTGTATTGTCCCGTGCATGTCCTAGTCCCTACTTTGTTATAACCAAAATGTACGTAAAGTCGGGTGCTAATATTTGTTTACATACGAAAATTATAATAGACTTTCACATTTTTGATTTTGTTATAGCATTGTTTTTCCACCCGACTGTACCTATTTTTATGCTATGTATTAAATAAATCTTATAATAGTTTTTAGTGACGTTTTGTGATCATGGTTTCGGTTGGGATTGGTTTACGTGTTCTTACTCAATTTTTTTTCCAAATTTTTTCATCCATTTTTATCGTATGTTTTGAAGTGATGAGTTTTTATTAATTATTTTTTTTCGTTTTTCAGTTTTAGATCGACCACCGTCGCAAATGAGCTACTTAGACCAATTTTTGAAAGACGCGCCAACGGAAAGGCACTACGATAATGTTGCGTCTATGAACAACGAACAGAAGGTACGTTTCAAATTAAATGTAAAATTGTGTCACATATTTAGTGAAATAATGTCATGTCTCAAAATTTTTACTTTATTATTATTATTAAGATAATATGTACATTGTTATATATCCAAATTCTTTAAAATAATTTATTTTTAGATATGACTTTATTCAATAGTGTAACTAACTTTTTTCGTAATGAGCACATTGTAATTAACTAGTCAATGTCAATCACGTTTTTAAAATATATCTTTTTGTTTGGTACACCTTTGAATGGGTATTTGACTGATTTTATTAAAAAAAAAATGTCTGTTTTTTATGAAAATATTTGAGGTTTGATTCTACATTAAAATGGAATTAAATTACTTTCAAAGTATACATAAATTTTTTTATTAACGGACCGAACTACATATATTAAATGAAAAGTATTTTTTGTTTTTTTTTTTTGTAAATTTACAAAGACTATAAATAATTAAATAAAAAATAAACAATTTGGAGAATTATTTACAATAATATAATAACTACACTAACTTTAAAATTGTAACTTTTTTTATTAATATACATATGTATTTTATTATAATAAGGTTCAGTCAAATACAAAATTATTATTTAGATGATTTTTTTTGTTTACTTTAGCTTATTTTAATTTTGTAAGCTTTTCATTTGCTAATATTCGTTACATCGCTTATTCACGTACAGATATTGCCGCATTACCGTTACAGAAATGTTCAGCATTGTTGCAATGCAAAGGTATACATTTTTTTATTTTTTTTTATTTTTTTAACAGATTAATAATAATTAATTTAATAGTTGACACTATCAATCAATTGACATACTTTTTACTCAGACTAAGTAATAATATAGACAAAGTAAAATAAAACTAAACATGAAGCCAAATAATAATGTTTTAAAAAAAGATACATAATGTTTCAAAATAGTAAACAATTTTTAATAGTATATCTCATTACTGTAATATGTAAATAAATAAATGTTAATGAAAAAAAATACCTAAGTGATTTTATTATAATGAAGAAAAAACCTTATTAAATAAGTGGTAATAAATAAAATATTTCACGGAGTTTACTATAATAACAAGAAATAGTAATTATAAAAATAATTTATTATTATGCTTTCTTTCTTTCAAGGGAAAGAGAACTAATGCTTAAAAATACAAAAGAATATAGTATTATTTTTAGTATTCATTATTATTCACATTTTCTTTTTAAAAATTGTAAATTAACTAGTAATGCCTATATAAAATTACCTTTATTCTTTAAAGAAAGTAGACGATTTATATGGTAAAATCGAGAATAAACAGCAAATCACGCTACCATTTTTGATTTTGCCTTTTTTTGGCGGACTCCGTCTTACGTCTATATAATTCTTGAGCCTGAGACTTATGATGAATAAAACTCGATTCAGTCTTATATTTGAAAATCAATATAAATAGAAATTTTTTATTGATTTCGAAGCAACCAAAAAACTAATTCTACAGTTGAAAGGTTTTCAGGATATTTAGGTCTAAAGTAGAGTGTTTTATAGAGAAGTTGTGACTTGGAATTATTGATTAATGGTGTCAACTATCCAATTTTCACGTTTGCTTTGTGTGTGCTTTTATTTTGTGTTTAATTTTTGTTATTATCTTATCTTTTTTTATCATGATTATACCATTTTGTGTGTTTGTGTATAACAACCTCTCAAATCACGTAACGATGTATAATGCTACCTTTTAACATTAACAAAAATACATTGATATTACAATATTTAATTTAACTATGGAAATTGGAAATTGTTGAAAGCATGTACATTTTGTTTAGTAACACATACATATATAGAAATTATATTTAAAAAATAATTATTTTAACTTTAATAATGATATTGTAAAATATGAGTAATATAAAAACATATAACATTCATAAACCTCTAAAACATATAAAAGTACAGGAAAATAAATACAGGAAACGAAAAAATAATGATAATTTTATACAGCTCATGTACGGGTCTCAGCAGTCGACGGCACTGAGCGGGTCGGCCGAGTCGCAGGATGAAATGGAGCAGCGCGCAGCTTCCCCCATCTCCTGCAAGAGCTCGCCCAGTGAAATGTCCACTGTGAGTTGTTTACTTGAGATTGATTGTTAGTAATCGATCGAAAAAGTACTATAGATACACAATCCCATGCGAAAGTTCTTCTTTACAAAAAAAAAAGAAAAAAGTGCGCTAGAATGTACAAATCGACGCTCATCCGGTGAGGACATTTTTTGTCGCTGATTGTGTATCTACTTCTAGTACATTTTTGATTGATGTTGTTAGAATGTTTTTTTTTTAAATGAAACTATCTTGTCGGATTTTGTCTATGTTTTAGTTTGAGATTTTGTCCTGACATTTTGAATGATTTACAGGAAATACGTTCACGGGTGAAATTTGGTTGGCAAAATCTTTTTTATAGTTACGTAATATAACAAAAAAAAACAGCGACAAATTTCGAAAAATACTTTGACACTTGTTATTGAATTCTCTTAGGGTATTTTTATAACTTCCTCATGAATTTATTATAATATATAAATTACAATATTGATTATTTTTATTTTGCCTCCCTTCAATACGAGGTACTTCTTCACATGTCTTTCGAAAATTTCACAATGTTTTCCTCCATAATAAGCCAGCTAATAATGGTTTGCACATGAAAATAAATGAAGTGCGAGACTTCGATCGAACCCGCTTCCCTCGGTTTCCCAAGCGAGCGTGTCATCACTGTGCTATGGCCTACTGGTATATTGATATTTAATTTATGTGTATTGCAGTACTCTCTGCAAGACCCGACGCTGGGGCCGAGCGTGCCGGGCAAGCAGAAGGTGCACCAGTTCCTGGTGAGGACCTTCAGCAGCCCCACCAAGTGTAACCATTGCACTTCGCTTATGGTGAGATGTACATTTTGATTTTATTTTAATGTATATTTTTTTAATTATGAATTTTTGAACGTAAAGGAAAAAAGTAGGGTAAAATACATATTTTTATATATTAATGTTTAAATTTAATTTTTATAATGAATTAACTCATATATGCGTTAAATATGTGCGTGCAATTTTATCAAGATTAATTTTTAAAAACTATTCAGTAATGTTCTGAAATAGTACATTAGAAAAGAAAATGAATTTTACATATATAAAAAATGCTAATTGTAATTTTACTATAAAATTTCTTGAAACATAAGTAGTTAAGGTTGTATTATGAGTACATAGATCGTTGCGCTCAAACATACAATATTCATGTATGTAGTTGATAATATTCAAATTTAAAATATTTTATTTAGTATTAAATCGATGACGTCATGAGTCTACTACTAGTTTGGAAAGAAGAAACCTCAGACCTGAGACCGGTTGGCGAAAAAAACTCAGCGCAAGTAATATACATAACTTACCTTGGGCTATTTTCTTACTAAATTTCATCTAAATCGGTTCAGTAGTAGCAACAAACAAAAAACGTTCCCTGTTTATAATATAAGTATAGATAAGATGTGAAGGCGGTGCGCCCCCAGATCGGGCTGACGCGGCAGGGCGTGGTGTGCGAGACGTGCGGGCTGGCGGTGCACACGCGCTGCTGCGCGCGCGTGGCGCCGCGCTGCCCGCTGCCGCCCGAGCGCGAGCGCCGCCCGCTCGGCATCGACCCCGCGCGCGGGCAGGGCACCGCCTACGAGGGATACGTCAAGGTACACCTGCATAATGGCCTCCCGATGCCGGCCTGATGTTGCAAAAACTGTTTTTCTATACCGTGAAAAAAAAAAAAACAAAAAAACGCGTCTTTTTCATTTAGGTAGTTTCCATAAAAAAATAAACTTTTTAGAATTCACATTAGAGTTTTGTTTATATTTAAACCTACTATACTTTTTTGGTTGAATAGTGCCAAGCTTACATGTGAAAATTCTGACACTGACAAGGACAAGACTAGTATAGTGGCACTGTTGATTTTTTTTTCTAAAAAAACATATTAAGAAAAAAACCTAAGGTACTAAGTTTTTTTTCATGTTTTTTTCAACATAGTGAACAAAAAACAATGTAGTTTTTTTTCATCTTATATCACTATGCCGTTCGCGGCGGACAATCTTATTGTGAATAGCCAACTGCAGAAGATGTTATAGTGCAGTGTGTGTGAGGGAGAATGCATACATACGGGCGTTCTCTATTGCATTCACTCTCAATGCGCAATGGGATCACAATTCGCGATATTAGGCATGAGACCGGCGTTATGAGCTCTCTGAGGAAGGGTGCTTGCAAAAATAACTGTATTGACGACACGTTTGGCTCAGTTTGTAGTGACTCTACTTGCTGTGTCAGCGGTCGTGGGTTCAAGTCCCGCTGGACGCATTCGTGTGATGAGCACGAATGTTTGTACTGTGTCATGGGTGTTTATATTTATAATATGCATATATTTAAACTTATATATGTGTAGTGTATCAACTATCTGGTATCCATAACACAAGCCCCGTAGCTTACCATGGAACTAGATGGTGTATGTGTTAATGTCCCAACATATTTATTATTATTATTAAACTTATAAAGTATTGGGTTAGTTCTTATGAAACAGTGCGTATTCTGCTATACATGTAAATCAAAACATATTTGCAAAACTTCAAATTTAAACCTAAAAAAAAAACTAAATAAAAGTAAAAATTTTTGGGCGCCATTAATTGAATCTACGAATAACCTTTTTACAGCAATTCTAATTAGCGCGGCAGAATTGTGCCCCAGTGGTAACAAATGTTTATGATAGAAAAACCACTGTTTGGACTCGATCTGTGACTCAAACTCAGATCCTGATGCAGGTACACTTACACGTATGTAAGTGTCGTACTCACACATACTTATGCGTACAGACACAAAAATTGGTTTTTGTTTTGCCGTTATAATATTAGTATGAATAAATAAATCTTATTTATTTCCAATT
This sequence comes from Brenthis ino, assembly GCA_921882275.1. Classification (NCBI taxonomy): domain Eukaryota; kingdom Metazoa; phylum Arthropoda; class Insecta; order Lepidoptera; family Nymphalidae; genus Brenthis; species Brenthis ino. The sequence goes on along the minus strand of OV170233.1, from coordinate 2,456,602 downwards.
TTTCCGTGGATTTATTTTAATTTTTGGTTTCCGATGTTTCAATTGAGTTTTAATGAAGTTTCTACCACAAACAAAATTTAAAACATTTAGTGAATTTAAAACATTTAGAAATAATTTCAAGTTACATTAAGTTCAATCTATAAAAAAATCTTTAGTTTTTATATATATCCTTTAGCCTTCCTCAAAAAATGGGCTACCTAATGCAAAAATAATTTTTCACATCGGAATTATTAGCTCCTGAGATTAGCGCGTTCAAACAAACGAAGTCTGTCTCTTTATAATATGAGTATAGATGTCAAATATTCGCTTAAATCTAAGAAAATATTAGTATGATTAAATTTCTTTATTACCTACATGCAGGTTCCTAAGCCCGGTGGCGTGAAAAAAGGCTGGATGCGACAGTTCGTCGTGGTCTGTGACTTCAAATTGTTCCTATACGACATATCACAGGATAGGTGAGTGGTGCTTGTATCTATCTATACATATAATCAAATTCTGAGTCGAATCAGTTCATTAAATATTTTTTGGAAAATCGTTCAATTCCTATGTACAGAAACGCGCTGCCGTCCGTGTGCGTGAGCCAAGTGCTGGACATGCGCGACCCCGAGTTCAGCGTGACGTCGGTGAAGGACTCGGACGTCATACACGCCAGCAAGCGGGACATACCCTGCATATTTAGAGTGAGTGCTTTAAAATTATTATTATACAGGTACTATCTGAGATTTAAACAATATAATTTAATGAATCCTATGTATACCTGTAATTAGAGGACTTTAGCATTTGTTATAATTTAAAAAAATATGATTTATTTAATGTTTGTTTCCTGTTGGTATTCCAAAAATAAAATAAATAATGTAAAGGTAATATAGTTTTTCTAGTATCCATATGGTCACTTTAATCGATTTATTTTTATATTTTAATTTTAATTGGTTCTGTAAATAATGTTGTATGAGTATATAAAAAAATCTATGTGTGTTTTTAATTATAAAGCATATTAAAAAATTAAAAGTGCTTAAATTTCAAAATATCCAGATATTTAAATTCTAAATTATAACTTTTTCAATACATAATTAATATCAAGATATAAATATATTCATATCTTATACGAATATGAAAATTAAAATCTTGACGTATTTTTCATAATCATTAATTTTAGTCCCGCTGAGTTTCTTTCGCCTGTTCCTCTCAGGACTGAAGCTTTTTCTGGTGTGGTAGACTCATAACACTCAGTATAAAATTGTAATAATTTAATATTAAATAAAAATATATGTAAATTGAATTTAATAGATATCAACATCACAACTTGAAGGAGGCAAGCGCTACCATACGCTTATGTTGGCGGAGTCGGAGTCGGAGAAAACGAAGTGGGTGGTCGCGTTGAGCGAGTTGCATAGGATATTGAAGAGGAACAATTTGCCCGATAAATATGTAAGTTGATATTATTAAAATATGTTCTTTTCTTTTTTAATTGATACGGGTTTTTAGTTTTATTTATTGAAAGGTTTTGTAAATGTATTCAATTTTTAATTATTATGAATTATAATAAAAAAATCATAACATTATCATTCTTTTTCAACTTGTATAAAAAATTGTTAGCGTTAATTTGAGTAATACTTTGGGTTATTTTTATTTTCTCGTATAGATTATCATAGATGTTGTTGATCTGATAATTGTTTAATATTATTTTATAAATACGTGTACACAAATTTATGATAAATATTGTCATTTTGATATATTATATGAACTAAATTGTTTTTTAATAAAATTTAGTGTAAGAATGTGTAAGTAGTGTATTATAAAGTTTGTGCGGGGCGTGGCGCAGGTGTACAGCGCGGTGGCGCTGGCGGACGCGCGCACGGCGCTGGTGCGCGGCGCCACGTGCGCGTGCGTGGTGGAGGGCGCGCGCGTGGCGCTGGGCGGCGAGCTGGGCCTGGCGCTGCTGGACCTGGAGCGCGCCGAGCTCGTGCCGCGCCGCGCCATCGCGCCCGTGCACCGCATGCGCTACGTGCACCGGGAGCAGCTGCTCGGTACGCACGCACGCACACACATACACACATCCGGGAGTATTAGTAACTCATGTGCTATTCCAAACTATCTATGATTTATTTCTGTGCCTTTCGTTCAGATCCGTTCAACCGTTCCGGTGTGATTGAGCAACTAACTATCCAAAAATTCTAAACTTTCGCATTTATAATATTCATGAGATTAATAAGATGTTAGTTGTCACTTGTGTGGTTATTAACACTTATTACCTATAGTAGTATTATAGACAGCGGTAAACCACCTACAAAACCCAGTGAATTATTTATTCAAATAGATTAGTTTTCATCTTATTCTATACAATTAATTTAAAAACATAATATACATTTCATGCAAAAGTTCTCTCAGAACTGTCACTCAGAAGATTGTGTTTAAGTAATTATTCTAAATGTAATAAATATACAACAATGCAAATTGAATCTTAAATGCAATGTCTAAAGTTGTTTTTACAAAAAAAAACCCTAAAATGAAATGTCCTCACCGTTCAAATGAGCGCACATTCGGTGAGGACAATTTTTCTCGCTGATTGTGTATCTAGTATTTTTTTGATCAATGCTTCCCAACTAATCTATAGTAATATTATAAAGAGGTAAAGTTTGTGAGTTTGTGACGTTGTAAGGGATAATCTCTGGATTTACAGAACCGATTTAAATGAAATTTGGTAAGAAGATAGTTTGCTACCCTAAGAAGGACATAGGATACTTTTTATTGCGGAAATCATCCCTCAAGGGGGTGAAAATGGGGATGAAAGTTTTATTGGGAAGCAAGCTAGGGACGCGAAGCGAGCGTGAGTCGCTAGTAATTTATATATAGAATATGTTTCGGAACAGTGGTGATAGCGGGGCGCGGGCGGCACGTGCGGCTCGTGCCCATCCGCGCGCTGGAGTGCGCCGAGGCGGAGAGCGTGAAGCTGTCGGAGGCGAAGGGCGCCGTGGACGTGGCGGTGGGCGAGCTGCACGCCAACGCGTACGGGTTCGCCGTCGTCTGCAAGCGGCAGGTTGGTACTGGACGATGCGCATCTCTTTATTTTATAATTTACTTACGACTCATCCTCGCTTTGCTAATGAACTAAAATTTAAAAATTATATCACATTTGTTTATTTTATAATAATTGACTAGCGACTTACCCTAGCATTGCTCGTGTACGTCCTTAAAATTTCATAGGTCTTAATTTTTGATTAACTATTATAATTTATAGTGGCGTAAATTGCTCCTTGTAACATCAGCTATGTTTCAGTGAAAGTTCCGTTAAAATCGGTCCAGTCGTTTATTTATATAGATGTTTATGTTATGAGATTTCTTTAATCATTGTAAAACAATTTTCTTTTTTTTACTATTTTATTTTATACTAGCGAGTTATTTTCGTTTTACTTATAAGCTATGTGTGTACTAAATTACATCCAAACCTGTTCGCCCGTTTTAGCGTGAAAATGTAACAAAAATATTCATACAAATTTTTCGTATAGAAATGTATAAACAGTAGTCGAATAGTCTGAAAAATGATAAAGTTATTATTTAGATATGTATCGTAGAAGGATAAAAAGAAATCTATATTATTTCCCACAGCATAATTTTTTTTCTATGTAAAAATCTTGTCTGTTGCTAATAATATTGTTTCATTACTATATTTTTACGAATATTTATTATCGATATAACTTTTTTGAAGTTTCCCGTTATAATTTTACCAGAACTCGTGGGTAGTGCTAGTGTACGAGATAACGCGCACGGCGGCGCGGCGGCAGCGCGTGGCCGAGCTGCGCGCCGCCGCGCCCGTGCTCAGCGTGCAGCTGCTGCGCGGCCGCCTGCTGCTCGGCTACCGTGGCGCCCTGGTGGCGCACGCGCTGGACCAGCAGGCGGCCGCGCCGCCGCGCACGCTGGTGCACCCCGACAACCACGTGGCGGTGTTCCTGGCGCACTCGGGCGCGCGGCCGCTGTGCGCGCGGCCGCTGGGCGCCGACTGGCTGCTGGTGTTCACGGCGCTCGCGCTCTACGTGGACAGGGTCGGCATGCGCGCGCGGGACACGGAGTTGATGTACACGGCGCATCCTATGTATCACGGTGAGTGTCGCCGCACTATACACTAGTATACGTTATATTATATGACGGACCCGAGACGATCAATCGCATTTGTCAATTTTACGTAATCGTCGATTGACATTGATCGTTTGAAGTGAAGCGATTGTCAATCGTAGTTTCGTGATTGAAAGCAATTGATGGAAATTTTGATTGATGCTCGTTGACGGGAGTCATTGAAGTTGCCAATTGATCGTTTACTTGAGTCATTGTCGACAATCATTTCCGTCATTCGCGCGTCTGACAGCAGTGAAAACGATAAACAAACTCCTAGAAGCCAAGAAATATAAGAATTGAATTGAAGAATACTGAGCGCAAACATATTAAAAACTGCATCGATCGCACTTTAATTGCAATTGACAATACCGTAGCGCATTGACGATTGCGATTCATCGTCTTAGGTCCGCTTTATAGATTTATAACATCGAACATTGATGACACGTTTGGCTCAGTGTGTAGTAATCCTACTTGCTGTGCCAGCGGTTGCGGGTTCAAATCCCGCTAGGGGCATTCATTTGTGTGACGAGCACGAATGTTTGTACTCCAGTCATGGGTGTTTATACTTATAATATGTATGTATTTAAAGTTATATATATGTAGTGTATCAACTATCTAGTATCCATAACACAAGCCTCGTAGCTTACCATGGAACTAGATGGTGCTGTGTGTTAATGTCCAAACATATTTATTTACTTATTTATTTAAATTGTTCACCATTTGAATTGGTATTTTTTGACAACCCTTGCGTTTCGCAGGATTTCCATTAAAATCAAAGACATTCTGTTAAAATTCACTGTAAAAATATTTATTTGATGGCGGTACTGTGTATATACGATACATTTATAACAAATCCGAATACGATAATTTTCTGATGAACAAATTCGCGATAGCAAGAGCAAGAGATACTGGCTGTGTTACATTAGGGATGTCGAATAGTAATTTTATCGAATTGTGAAAGTGAAAGAAAAGATAGTGCAATTCGATCACACAACAAACACTCTTTGCACTTAATCTCAAAAACAATCATATGAAATATTTTTATTAATATAAAATAAAATAAAATTTGTAAAGAGTTTTATGCACTACGACTTATAAAATGATTCATTTCGAGCAAAGAAAACCAGATTGAAGATTACAAAAAACAAATTATCGTGACTTTATGACATAGATATGAGAATATATGAGACTCCAGTGGTAATATATAAAACTAGCGTTTTCCTGCGGCTCCGCCCGCATAGTACATTATACTAGATAAAACCTTCTCCGAAACACGCCGCATCTTATGGTATGAGTATTATTCCGATCGGTTCAGTACATAGTTATCGCAGTATAACCGAACAAAAAAATCGGTCCTCAATTTATTAGTATAGGTGTAACAAGTTCTTAGTTTAATATTATATGACTGGGCTATGACCAATGTTCGTCTGTGATAATCAATAATTTTGTTGTTTTTCTCTAGCTATCAATGACACCCACCTATTGATATTCACCACGTCGCACATAGATATCTACGACATCGAGTCTGGCGAGTGGGTGCAAACTATCAATATACGTGAGTATTATAATAATTATTATTGTAATAAACTATGCACTATTTTTGTAATTTAACATTATATTTTAATGATTTCAATAACGTGTAAATGTGTGTTTGGTTTATATAGTGATTTTTTAGCTAAAAATATTTTTATTACAAATTATGCTTAAAAGCATTTATTTGTCAAGGATATTTTTCTTTCCATTGTATAAAAGATTTAATGTGTAGATAATGTTTCGATACCGTTGTATACGTACCCACAGCGAACGCGCGGCCGCTGGACGAGGCGGGCTGGGTGGTGCTGGCGGGCGCGGGCGCCGGCGCCTTCCCCTTCTCCGCCGACGCGCAGCCCTCGCTCGTGTACCTGCGCCCGCTGCGCTCCGGTACGTACTCGCACGTCGCATTGCGACACGAGAGGTGTATGTCATTGTGTGTGTATATAGGCCTTTACTTGCTTATAGTAAGTACTGGTATGTTACCTTGTATCAATATAATAAAATTGTAACTGAGTCGAATCTGTACATTAAATATTTTTTGGAAAATCTTATTGAAATACTCATTAATTATTAACGATAGAGGCCGAATCTATAGTTTTTAGAATTTTTGTTTGTCTGTCTGGGAATGCATCACTGGAAAACCACTGGACGATAAATTATCTTATTAAATTCCATTATATGCTATTCTGCCTAAATGATATTATTTATTGATAATGAATTTAAAATATATTTGTAATTTAAATATAATTGAACAAATAATACAAAGAATAAATAAATTGTAAATTCCCCAGCGGGCCCGCTCAACTACGAGTTGACTTCGTACGGCACCAACAAGAGACGCTTCTCCGTGCGGGAGCAGTCCCACCAGGCTATTGAGGCACATAACAGACTGTAAGTCAATATATATGCTATATCATTTGTTTTCGTTTGGTTTTGTTCATATTATACAAAATATTTAAGCAACTTAGACTAAAAAGGATATAGATAGAGGGTCATAGAACTAAACATCATCTCCCTGCCCATTTCCCAAATTACTTGGGGTTGGCGCAGTACGTCCATATCTATATAAAATTTCGAGTAAGCTAACTGTATTTTGTACGACAAAATCTAGAATAGCAGTATAAACAGTAATCAGTATTTTCAGAGATTACCCTCGTACATACAAACGAACAAACTAACAACATTTACCTTACAAGATTAGTGTATACTAATTACTAGGTACGTTTTATTTTTTTTTGAGCGGAACCCTAATTCTTTTTCTAAAATAAAAGTAGCTTATGTTACTCCCTATAACATCAGCTATCTTCCAGTTAAAGTCCCTTTCAAAATCAGTACAGCCGTTTCAGAGATTATCCAGAGCAAACAGACAGATAGACAGACAAAAATTTAAAAAAGGTTGATGTACCATATATAATTTGATATGAATTTAGTAAAACGCTCTTATTTTGACATTACAAACAGACACTTCAATTTCATTTATCTGTATAGATGTATAGATTATACAGTAACCATGTATGTATGTGCACAGGTCGGAGCGCCGCTCGCGCCTCATCTCCGCGCCGTCCAACTTCGCGCACGTGTCGCACATGGGCCCCGGCGACGGCATCCGCTCGCAGCGCCTGCTCGACCTGCCCACCACGCTCGAGACCGCCGACCACGACCACGACCACCAGGTGCGTCACCACTGTCACGACCACTACTCTCGCTACCACCACTATCGCTACGACCCACTTTTACTACCATCACAAAACCATCATTGTTACCACTATCATTACCACCACGATTACTATCACTACCGTCACCACCATCACTATCATCACCACTACCACTACCATCACTTACAAATTAATAGCACAGTCCACGAAGATGCCTAGAAGATGAAGAAGATATGACTATCAGCCGATTTATCAGTATCAGTACTCATACCAGCTGATCTTTTAATTGAAACGATTTTTTTAGTGTTTTTGCATATTTATTTTGATTGTTGGTTCCCGACGTTTCGTTATGCCTTAAAGGCATAGTTAAACTATAATCTCTTAATTAATTAATTAAGAGAAACGGGAAAAGCAAAACTAAAAAATAAATAGAACCACGAAAATTTTTTTTTGGAAAATTAAGAACAATATGATAATAATTGAAATATATGTATATTGTATCTTAATAATGAGTATTTACGTAGATGTACGGAAGCCGCGACAGCAGCAAGCGCACGTCGCCGCTGACGATATCGCATCCCACCGGCTCTTATAATGGTTTGTTTTTATTATATTTGTCGTACTTATCGGACTATTATAAATGTGAAAGATTGTATGTGTGTGTTTGCGTGCGTGCGTGTGTAGATTTGTTACTCTGTCACGCCGAAACGGCTGGAGCGGTTTTGTTGTATAGTACATAGACTATGACCTGAAGTAACATAGGCTACTTACGTTAAGGCATTTTAAAAAGCTACCTTATAATTTTATTTGCAAGACTTTGAAAATCTTATATCGTTTTACTTTAAATAATTGTACGATTAAATCGTTTAAATTAATAATAGTTTTCGTTAATTGTGATGTAAATTTAGTTAAAGTACATACATGTTAAAATAACGTGCGAGTTTTTCCTCCTGTTTTTTTTTTTAATTATTATTTATCGATAATGTTATGAATGGTCTATATAATATGTATGATCAATACATGTGCAATTAGTCTATTATAAATACAAAATTTTGTATGAGTATGTTTGTTACTCCATACAAACTAGTGAACAGATTTAGATGAAATTAAACAAACAGTTGGACTATAACTGGAAGTAACATATAGGCTTACTGTTAGTATCAAAATTAGCCAAAACGTGACACTAATAAACTATTGTAATTAATAACAATTTGTGTACAGGGTCATGGCGTGGACGTTCCCGGGACGCGCCGTCCGAGGCGCCGCCGTCGCCGCCCACGCATCGCGCTATGGAGAGGTATTATTTATTGTGTATATTCTATATTAATATAATATTATTATTAAAGGGCATTCAAATTATTGCGTTTCATTTTTTAATTAATGTATAGTAAGTTCTGACTTTCGTAAAAAAAGATCTGTGCAATTTTATTTAGTTTTTTTTTGTGCATATAAATGAAGGCAATGGTAGCTCAGTGGTAACGCGCTCGCTTGGGAAACCAAGTGAAGCGAGTGTAACGTCTTGTATATTGTCATGTGAAATACTTATACGAAAAAAGATTTAGGCAGCAATACAGTATTAGAAAAAACATTTTTTGAAAGTAATGTTTTCTTATATTATTCAATATAATGAATTGCAATGTGTGGGGAGCGGGGGAGATGCAATGAAACACAACCGCTCCCGATAAGGTTCTTTATTCTACTCCTCCGTCACAATACTGTCCTTAATATTTATACTATGCTATACTTAATCCCACTACAGAAGGAATAAATATAAATGCATATTCTGGTAACAAATGAACATATTATAACATATTGTATGTGTCAGGTCTGTGGGCGGCGGGTCGCTGGGCAGCGGGTCGGCGTTGGAGCGCTGCCTCACGCCTCTCAGCCTCGGCAGCATGAGCTCGCTACATGATGTGCTAAAGGTCTCATACTTTTCAATACAAAGAATATTTTTTTGCCTGACACGTTCATAGCACGGTCATGGTATGAGACGGTGTAGTGGTCAGACACCTTTATTCACACTACTTGCATATCGCTTCCCAGTTTCTCCGATTCACGCCCGGTTGAGTTGCCGGATACTAGTGAGCCAGTACACCTCCCAACAACAAGGTGTACACGGAGAGGGGGGGGGGGGTGTATGTCCCCTAATTGCGAAAACAACAAGAGAACAATTTTTTTTAACTAATATTGACAAAATGATATCAAATGTTGACAATTTATTGTTTTTATTCTTTAAAAAAAATTAGATGTTTATTTTTACATTTCAGGTGGGAACGGACATGGGCGAAGGCCTACAATCTGAAGACAGTAGCGGCGCTTCGCCCCCGCACCCAGCGGAACCCTGATGGTAAGTTGTTATTATTATATACATAGATGTTTAATATATTATAACAAAATAATTGTACTTACTGTGTTTATTTACTTGGTACTCTTGTATAACTACTGACTTCCCCAGAACATAAAAGAATTAAATATATATTTTTGTCCGTGTATGTTTGTTTGTAAACATCATTTTATATATATGTATATTCCTATTTATGTATGTATTTATTAATGTTTAGTATAGAAATATTAATACATGTAATTATAGACCAGCTACCGTTTTATATAAACTTTTTAACTCATGATTGAAAAGTTCTTTTTGTTTTTATGTTTCATATGGTGATTATTATTTTAAATGTATATTCATTTCAGAAGCCAACTGGACACGTATTGGAAAATCGACATGTCCAGGTTTTACGCGTGTTTTTGTTGAACGAACAAACAAGCGAACATTCTATCGGCAATGTGTGCGCTCGGACGATATTGTTTACCATAAAGTGATATATCTATATTAAGATTATTTTATAAATATAATGTGCTTTTGATGATGTTTTTACACAAGAAATTATTAAAATGGCGACAGTTGATATAAGTTGTTTTACATATTATAATAAACCAAGCGCCGACTCGCACTCGGCCAGCGTGGTGGACTATGGCCTGATCCCCCTCGTATTGAAGGGAGGCCCACCCCCAGCAGTGGGACGTTAAAAAGGGCTGAATACATACTTATAATAATGATATTAATATCTCTGGGATCTCTAATTCTTTGCTGGAAAATTTGTTAAAATATCATCAAAATGTTATTTTGTATATGTCATTGTAAAATGGCTCTTACGTCGTTCGTAATTAGAATTATTTTACAATGAAGTTTAATGCTGTAAATGAAAGCGTTCACAAATCTTCCATAGTTCCAATTTGAAAGGTTTTGTTTTGTTAAAAGATGTTTTTTTTTTATCTAATAATGGATTTTATATATCGATTCATATTCTTTTTAACAAATTCGCATAATTTTGACTGCTTGCTATCTTTTAACCAAGATATCTTTTAACAAATGAAAACTTTTTCATCATTTGTATCGTTTACATATATTTATACTTGTGTGTATTATATGTTTTTTATTAATAAATTGTATACATATATATAATATATTAAACATACATTCGATAGTTGTCACTATAAATTAAAACCCATAAGTATAAATGTAATCGATTATATTATTATATACATATTTGGTTCCTAAACTATAAAGAAAAATTGCAATATTTTATTATTAACCTTGCTTTTATTATTTAGAGGATCGACAATTTACAAAAATAATTTAAAAATAGTGTTTTTATTTCTTGTTTAAACAAAAGTTTTTAAAATCTCCTGCAAGCTCCTAGACTATACGGCAGTGCATATTTTTATTGGTTAAATTTTTTTTAACATCACATTTTTAAGTATTTTTATGCAATGGATAGATAGTTATCCTATCTATGAGGTCCTCTGACTAAACTTTATATACCAACTCCCTTCCATATGTGGATAATAATATTGCGTAGTTAGATTATATTTAACCCGAAGTGGCTTTTAGGTCAATTAGTATGATATTATTATATAATATATGTTTATATTGTCGGTATGTGCGTATATATTTTATGTATATCGATTGAATTAATAAATATCGTTTCAATTTCAATATAAAAAATTACTATCGGCTCTCCGACTATATATTAGCTTTATGTACTTAAGATTTGAACGATTCATGTAAAAATAATTCAGGCTTTTTTTGTTTCATTATTTTGTTTTGCTTTTTTCTGTTTCCATTATTTATTACTTATATAACGTGATGCATTTCATAATAACTAATTTAAATTTAAAATTTTGATAAGATTTGCCTGATTGCTATATTTAAAATTTATTTAATATTTCAATTTAAAATATTAAAAAAAAAACCATATCAAAAATTCAAAATTGAAGAATTTTTGATAGGAGAATATGAATTGTATACTTTACTTATGTTTTGTAACTTTATAAATTTATATCTAATCGCGTAGGGGTGTACCTGCGTGTGTTTGTGTAAGTCTTAACCAAATTTACGTTTATAATACTTTCTTAGATTTACGCGGATATTTGACATTTTAAATAAAACTATCTTTTCGGATTTTTGTCGCGGATTTATTTTGATTTTTGGTTACCGACGTTTCGAATGCTTCACAGCAATCATTGTCACGGGAGAGACTAAGGTTTTAGACGTCTCGCGTCAAGATATAATTGTTACAAGCAGCACCTATCCACAAAATTACAAATTGATTTCAAAAACGCCGCACCGGCAACCACAAATCTACATAAATCCGCGAAAAAATCCGAAAAGATAGTTTTATTTAAAACAAATCATTTATTTCGGTTTAAGGCCTATAATACTCTGTCGTCGTATACCATTAATCACCGCCGATTATTCTTTAGCAATTAGATTCAAAATGGCGACGTTTTAATTTTTTTTTATTATGGCACTGTATTTAATACTAGCAGTAGTTCTGTTCGTCCTATTTACCAAAATAACATTAATATTATCCTATTGTAATATAGAAAAAATAATACGTTTCCGACCATTTACTCTATATAAGCTGGGGTTGCCATTTTTAAACTAATAAATATTAAATTAGCGATATTTATTACTTACTATTTATTTCAAATTAAATATTATTGCTTATTAACAATAGTGAATATGTTTATTTTTTAATTTATTTTTAAAATGGCAACTCTAAGCTACGAGTGCTAGTTAAAGCTAGACTTGAGAATGATAACCTGAACACTGCCAAAATAATTCACATACGTGCTAATTTTTGCACGTTTTTTCATACCATGACCAATTTACTAACATATTTTCTTACAAAACTAACTAAATACGAATGTCTTACAACAGAACTTAGACGTGTTTATTTCATTTAAATACACAAAAGTATTCAATCGTAGTGATTAATTTTTTTTTGTGTTTTAAGGTTTTAGCTTAGTGTCCATGTTTTTTTTTTTTACAATTAAACGTATTTTGTATTTTTTCCCGTAAAAATCTCATCGCGATTGTGAATTTAATGTAAGTAGATTAATTATTATTTTTAACGATCTAGTCTTGTTTTTTTTTATATTTGTGTCGATTATGTGACAATGTATTCTTATTTTAAGGTTTTATATATTAGTGAAAATGAAAAAAAAAACGAGATTTTTTTTTAACTTTTAAAAGTGTAAAGATACTTATGGTATTTTTTTGTTTGTCAAGCTTCGATTAAGTTTAAGGGTAATTAAACATTTTTTACGCGTTAAAAAACTTCGCATCCAAAGATCTGTGTAATAATTTATCTATGAAATGTATTAAGTAGTGGAGTAAGATTTCTTTTTTTTTTATTAAATTTATTTAAACGTGTACAAGAAAGAACTGAATCGTATCATATTATTAATATGTAATTGGTAGTGAAATTATTGGAGTATTTAATTAAACACGTTCTAGTTTCAAGCAATTAAAAATAAAAGAATTTAGACGCTCTTTATGAAATTAAAAAAAAAAAAGGAATATAATTTTGTTTATTGAAGTTATACTTCTTTTGGCACGTTTAGAATAAAATATGAGGGTAAAATTTTTACGATGCGACATGATGAAGTTAGCTGCATTCCTTTTACAAACAGAGAGTTGTGGCATACGGGATGCAATCTTTAGCTATTTTTGTTCTGTTACGCCAAAGAAGTATAACTTCTTACGTGCGTACATACATAAGTACACACACACGTTTTTTTAATTATTGGTCGTCTTATAAAGAGTGTTAATAAAATAACGTGTGAAATATTGTCTAATACCACGTTTTACACAACAATAAAAGTATAGGATAATTGGCTATAATGAACCTAATAAACTTTGAAATCCAAATTTTTAGAATGTAATTTATAATTGTTGTGGTTTTAAGGGTGTCTTCACACTTACAGACTTTCACCTTCATATATTAATATTATTATAAACATTACAAAATCATGTCCGTCTGTCAACAAAACTATAGTAATTTATATAGTGTTATGTGATGTGACATAAATCCATCCTTAATATGGAAAGTGTCTCGAAGTGTGAAGAGTCCTTAAAGGTTCCTGAGACGGAGCGTTGATTAGATTTTGCTAAATTAAATATTTATAACACAATTATATACGTGAATACATACATAATAATATTGTATATTATCGTAATAATCCTAATATGTAACGGAAGTGTCTGTCTTTAAACTATTGAGCAGATTTTGATGGAAACTAAAACATTAAAAAGCTTCGTCTTCCGGCCAATAAAAGCTAACTTAAAACGGTCAAAGCCACGGGTGGTTGCTACACTATACATAGATAAGGCACAAACGGACGGACAAATATTTTATATATAAATATGTCATGCAAGTCCGTCTGTGTATCTGTCTGAATAATCCCAATAATTCACAAGTAATATTCGATAGACACAATTTAATCGTTACTCAAAATGGACGTCATTTACTTACATTATTGTTTTTTTTTCTAATTAAAATTCCATTCTATTTCATTTTCTTCCAAGTCTTGAGTAGAGCTTTTCTTTGTGTCTGTGACAATATTATATGTTCAAAATCATTTACTAAGTTTCTTCCTCTTTAAATGCTTTGGTGAAATCTTAACTTATGTACATAATAGCAATTCTATAAATAATGAATTATGTAAGTAAATAACGCCATTTCTCCCATAGTTATATATCTCGTACTACTATAACGAATGCTTGCGACACTTACTCTATTGTTTGAATATTCACTAATATGAGATGTATTTATATTATATATATATATATATATATATATATATATATATATATATATATATAATGCTTTATGTAATATATATATATATGTGTTGCGTGACCTTTTGTATTCGCTGAATCGAACTATTAGACTTAAATAATCGACTTCCTTGTATCTAGACTCGTAACCGCTAATATTATTTGTATGTAAATCTAAATTATTGACTAATGTTTAAATCGCCATTACGTGAAATTATCTCAATACTTAATTATTTCATGTAAATATCTGAATAAAGAAATTGAAATTATTTGTCAGTTTTATTTTGGGATAAATTGAAGTTTTAGAACTTTTTTATATATCTTCTCTAATATATAAAAGAATGAATTCATTATAGTAAAATCAACAGTTAGGTAATTAATTCATTGGTTTATAAGTATTTGTGGTAATAGTTACATTTGAGTGGTTTTATATAGATTAAAACGGTCTAAATAGCTTGTGTTTTTGAATGTAAAATGAATATTGCTATTTGTCACATAGATGTTTAGTACTTACAATAATAAATAGTTGTAAAATGTATGTTTTTAAGCCATCTATAAATTGGACACAACATATACGACGAAATGCCATATTGTACATTTATAGCACAGATCATTTAATACTATATTAGATTAGTATCATCAAATCAACATTGTCATCTAAAGGTTTAACATAATTAATTTGAAGCCATTAACAAGGGAATTAAATTGCGACCATACTCAAGATCAAATACTAGTTGGGTCAAGCTCGAGTAAAACACGAACTAGAGTATGAACTAGTTTCTAATTACACTAAACTATTATAAATACGAAACAGTTTATTGTTCGTTACTCTTTCACGCTAAAACGGGTGAATGGATTTTGATGAAATTTACTACACAGATAAACTATAACTTGGGAGTAACACAGCTAATCTTAGTTATAAAAATTGCCTAAAGATGGCGCTGATAATTTGCTATCGTTTTTCAAAGAAACTTTATGTTTTATAAATAATGGTTATAGACATCTAGGGACGTCACACAGCACCATCTAGTTCCATGGTAAGCTGTGTTATTGATACCAGATAGTTGATACACTACACATATATAATTTTAAACACATACATATTATAAATATAAACACACATGACTGGAGTACACACATTCGTGCTCATTACACAAATGAATGCCGCCAGCGGGACTCGAACCCGCGACCTCTGGCACAACAAGTAGGGTTACCAGAGCCAAACTTGTCAAAAAGCGAGGGTGAGTCATTAGTATTAAAATAAAAACAAATAATAAATACGATTACTTTATTAGCGGGCCACTTGTTACACGCACTAAACAATCTAGTCTTTGTACAAGGCAATTTTGTATCACGGACAGCACACTTGAGATTTTCCAATTAAATATAAAAAAGATTTTTGTTGGCTGTCCGTACTTTATATCATACAATTTAAAAAAAACGTATACAATATAGATAATATTAGAACTATTAAAATTGAGTATTACTAAGCGCAGATATTAAACGATAACATGTTCTCAAGTGTGAGGCATTTACAATAATTTGAACTAAAACAATTTAAATTTCTAAAGCAAATGTGCATCTATAAGTCATTACAAATTAAGTTAAATAAAAATTCAACCTTTATATCACAATCCTTTCAAAAAAAAATTGCCATGTCGATTTGTTGTAAAGTTTATTTTTATTTGTGTTAAGAAAAATTCAAATCGCCATTTTTATTTATTTAATATTAAAAAAAAGACATTAAAACTCCATACATAAAGCCAACTTGAAAGAGCACATGTTACAGAAAAATATTTACACAACAAATTGCACTTCGGAATGTTCTGTAAATAAATACGTATCGCCGAGTTTTCTTTAAACTGCAAAATTAAAATATAATAATTAATACTAAAATAATACTTCACTAACTATGGTGCAGGGACTAACTAGAATTTGGTGCATTCGTGGCACAAACTGAACAATTACACTTGTTAGTTCGCCATTTTGAAAAAAAAATCGTGATAAAACACCAATCAATTAAATGGTATTAGTAAATGCAATATTGAGCTTTAAAAAGCGTGGATTTTTGTAAAATTTCAAATAATACAATAATGTTTGACATTATTTTAACAGGATTTTAATTCCCCATTTTAATGACGATAAAAAAGTTTTATTTTTTAATTATATAATCTATATATTGGTAAAGCTTTAAAATTAATGATGTCGTAGCAAAATGTAGAAATACGATTATTCGTTCAATGGTGTTAATGTCGCAGGGAAATTGTAAGAACCGTTAAATTATAATTTCACTAGAGGAATTATACAATATCGCGGTACATTTTTAGGTAAATTATAATTTCCCTAAGCACATTCAGTTAAATTGTGAAACGGTCACTGATTGGTCCGATTAACACATCTTTTTTGATGCGCAGCATGAACCATAGACTTAGTAAAATAAAGTAATAGAAATAGGGAAATTATAATTTTACTAGTTAAATTATAATTTAACGGATCTAACAATTTCCCTGCGCCATTATTTTTAATTATATTTAAAGAATCGCTGAATATTTTTATACAATTTCATTAACAACTAGCATATTTAGGCACTATTTATTATCGGGCAAAAATAATTTCAATATAATTTTAGAAATACAATCGAAAATTTTTTATTGTTATTAATTATAATCTATTTTGAACGTTAAACAAATTAATTTCACGTATGTCTGTCTGTACAGATGTTTAATTAAAAGAAGCTTAATTTTTTAGTTAAAGAAAAACATATTTCAACTCGATATTGCACAAATTCAACTCAACGTATGTATTCTGTGAATAACTTTGAATAATTAAATCAATTTATTACAAAATTTTAAAATAAAAAAAAAGTAATCTATACAGATAAATAAAATTGAAGTGTCTGTTGTTGAAGCTTTTTACTAAATGCATATGAAATTATATACAGTATTTTTAAAATTTTGTCTGTCTGTTGCGGCTAACCTCTAAAATGGCTGGAGAGATTTGACGGGACTTCCACTGGCAGATAGCTGATGTTATAGGGAGTAAACTTAGATTACTTTTATTTTAGAAAAAGAATTAGTTTTGATCAAAAAAAAATTAAAACGTACCTAGGGAAGCACCCGAGGGTAACGAAGGCGCTTGTTTTTTAATAAATAGATAAACGGTTAAAATGAACACATAAACAGTTAATACAACAATTTGTATGAAATTTTGACCAATTTAAAGACAAAAGAAATGAATCATCAAATTATTCACAGATAATACATACATGAATAATATTTTATATGTGCAATGAATGTATGTATGTAAGTAAGATGTAAGGATGTAAACCACACTATCTAGTCAGCTTTGCGCGGCCTACGTTTGCGCACTTCTTTGTTTTCTCCTTTATTCTCATCTCCACCGGCTTTCTCTTTCTCCTTCTCTTTGTCGTCTTCTGAAGTCTGTAATTGATATACAAAGTATAATACTTTCTTAGATTAACGAGAATATTTGATATTTTAAATAAAGCTGTCTTTTCGGATTTATTTTGATTTTTACCGACGTTTCGTATGTTTACAACGATCATGGTCATGATATGGATACATATATGGATTTTAAAGTATAAATATATTTTTTGAATAAATTGGATTTGGCCTGACCCAGAACTCGAAGCCAAGACCGCCAGATCTACCAGCCACACATACATCCACTGTACCAACTAGATATAAACAATACAAACTTACATCGCTGGGCGAGTTCTTTTCCGCGTCACTGTCTGGTGCCGGCTCCGCGTCGTCCACGATGTCATCGTTGATTAGTTCCTGAAAATAATTTGTATTATCATTATTATTCTCATCAAAAGAAAAGAAAAAATACTACAAATAAATATGTAAGGACATTAACACACATCAACATCTAGTTCCATGATAAGCTACGAGGCTTGTGTTATGGATACCGGATAGTTGATACACTACTACTTTAAATACATAATATTATAAAAATAAACATCCATGACTGGAGTATAAACATTGGTGCTTATCACACAGAGTGGGACTCGGCGAGAGTCGAACCCGCGACCGCTGGCACAGCAAGTAGGGTCGCTACAAACTGAGGTAACCGTGTCGTTACTAAGAATACCTTGACAAAAAACTCAACAAATAAACTTGGCCCGACCCGGGAATCGAATCCAGGACCTCTTCAAGGCAGTTAGTAATATAACAATACTGACCTGTTCATCATCAGATGCTTTATCCTTGCGTCTGTTCATCTCGGCTTGAGGGATGAGAACCTTGTCTGACCTACGCGGAGGGTATAGCAGGTCTATGATGCAGACTAGTATCTGGAATGAATGGAAAATCACATTAAAGAACTACTCTAATAAATGTATGTACTATGTATGGTTCATACAAACGTTAACTTTGGATAGGATTGGAACTTGTAAATGCACACCCATTACATATGTACAATTTGCCATGAGTCATTTGATAAATATCTGTTGAAATTACTCAAAATTGAATTATAATGATTAATTGTATGGTAATATATAATCTGTGTCCTACGTGTGTATTTACTCTGTGGAATAATAATTTTTAGTCTTTGTGCCACAGCCGGACGACACATTGTTTCATTTTGTCCTTAAATTTTACTTGAAAAATTATAACAATATCAATATATTACTTAATATATATCAATTTTACAGTAACACTTAAAAAAAATCCTTATTTTTTGCCATGTCTGTCTGTGTGTCATTTACTTTACTCAGAGAAAGGAAGGAAAGTGTCTCATGCAAACCCTCAAAGTCTACAATGGTGTAAATTTATCTATGTGCATTTAAATGTAATTGCAATCTTGTTGGTTTTGGTCAGCCTTTTGATAGTTCTTTAAAAGCTAGCGAGATTTTTCTACTTGATTGGCAATAGTTTTTTTTTATTATTTACTAGCGACTTAGGTACATTTGTTTTAGCAGAACTTAAATTCTTTTGCTAAAATTAAAGTTGCCTATAGTACTCCTTATAACATCAGCTATCTGTCAGTGAAAGTCCCGTTAAAATTAGTCCAGCCGTTTCAAGATTAACCCGAACAAAGAGACAGACAGACAGACAAAAATTTTAAAAATTGAGTTTTTCTTATAAGTATCTTATATAATTTTAATTTCATATGCATTTAGTAAAAAGCTTTTATTTAGACATTACAAACAGACACCTCAATTTCATTTATCCTTATGGAAAGTACAAAGAAATCTTATCTATCATTCTTTTTTAATATTAGTTATACAATTATATTCAGCATCCTTGCTTAGGGCTAAAGCAAGAATGCTGTTGTCAACACTATCAACCATTTTATTTAACTTAAATCATGCAAAGGAACTTAGTTATAAGGTAATAGTTACAAAATGACATGTTTCTAAAGTGTTATATATACAACTAGCGACTCACCCTCGCTCGGGTTCGTCCCTAGCTTGCTTCCCAATACACTTTCATCCCCATTTTCACCCCCTTAAGGGATGATTTCTGGGATAAAAGTATCCTATGTCCTTCGTAGGTCTCAAACGATAGTTGAAAATATTTTTACCAAATTACATCTAAATCGGTTCAGTAGATCCAGAGATTAACCCCTACAACATCACAAACTCACAAACTTTACCTCTTTATAATATTAGTATAGATGTACATATTGTACACTTTTGTCATCGTATTTTTGTTTTTTCATATGGGATAGATGAATATGTATTATGAAAAAATATATGATTCAAGATATTGAGACCCAACTCAAACTACATATATAAATCAATAAATAAAGATGTAAAGAATAATCAAGAATATTTTTTTTAAAATGTTAGTTATTGCTTTCTATAAATTAATCTACTTTTTTAATTTTCTAAGATATGTTAAATTGTAAATAAAAATAACAATATATTACCACAAAAACAAGTCATGCATTGGAAGGTCAATATCCATAGTATGTTATGATACTGAGTTCAAATCCCAAAACGATACAAATTATTATAAAAAAATATATACATATATTAAAAAGAACCACTATATGTATATAAAAAAACCCATATAAAACAACCATGCCTTTACAGTTAAATAGCATCAAAATGTAACATGAAAAAGATGATTTATTACAAAAATTACCAATCCGAGCAGTGCACCAATGAATATGGTGGCCACAGCGAAGATCAGATACGAGCCCCATGTTGGTAGCCCGTACGTCTCCATTAGCATGTTGTGTACACCCTAAAAGAGAAAAATAAAAATATTAATAATAAATATGTTGGGACATTAACACACAGCACCATTTAGTTCCATGGTAAGCTACGAGGCCCGTGTTATGGATTCCAGATAGTTGATACACTACACATTTATAATTTTAAATACATACATATTATAAATATAAACCAACACCCATGACTTTAGTACAAACATTCGTGCTGAATGTCCCCAGCGGGTCTCGAACCCGCGACCGATAGCACAGCATGTAGACTCACTACATACTCAGCCAAACGTGTCGTCAAACTTCATCCTTAACGTCAAATTGCTGGGAATAAGTTAATATTGGTCATGTGTGTTATCGATGGACTACAACTGATGTAACGTCCCACTGCTGGGCGTGGGCCTGCCTTCAATACGAGGGGGATCAGACCATAGTCCACCACGCTGGCCGAGTGCGGACGAATTGCTAGATTCTCTAAGACATGCAGGTTTCCTCACGATGTTTTCCTTCACCGTATGACAAGTGGTAATCATGTTGGACATGATTTGGGCATGAAAATATCAGAGATGCGAGACCCGGGATTTGAACCTGTTCGCTTAGGAAACTCATGATTCCAAGCGAGCGAGTTACAACTGGGCTACCACTGCCTATAAAATAATAGAGTTAAACATATCACAATATATAAAAAGTAAACTACAAAAATGCATGACATAATATGTCATATAGGCAGTAGGATCTATATTCGATATGTATTTTATTTTTGAGTAAGTCACTTGTGCTTAGCTCAGGTCTTTGATCTTGGCTTTTTTTTATTACTAACATTATTGCATATTTTACTCCAATTCAGACTCTTATTATTATGCTAAATTCCCTCTTAATCCATCCAGCCATTTTAGCATATATCAACAAACACATATACATACATACATACAAACATTCGTATTTATAATAATCGTGAATTAACACTTACCCTCAAAGCCTGACTGAGTTTAAAGAAATGTGCCACAAGTCCCATTTGCAGGGAATGTGGTGCTTTCCAAGAGGGTATCGCCTCGGTTTGTTTCCACTTGCCTCGCTCTACGTAGTCTAACATGGAGTCTGTGTCTCTTGGGCCTTTGTATTGACGGAATTCACCTTCTTTTACACTGCAATATGTTAGTTATAATTAACAACACCTCTTCTAAGAAATTAATTAAATTTCTAAGAATCTATTGTTAACTGTAACGCCGGCGTGTCCGCGGTCGTTGAGGGATTAACACGTCCCGGGACTCGAACTTCGGACTTATAAATCAACAAGGTACCTAACAAAAAAATAGTTAAATATTATTTCCCTCAAAAAATCTATCAACTTACTGGAATATAGTAGGCAAAGCAGTAACCACAAATCGACCACTGAGCCCTGGCGACTTGGTCACGTCTACTGCTGCAGCTTTCATCCCCAAGTTCTTCGACTTGGCTCTATTTGATAGTTCTTTCCATGCAGGCGCGAGAGCGTTGCATGCGGGACACCATGGCGCGTAGCTAAAAAAAAACAAATATTATAATCATCTATTTTAAGCCCACTTTAACGTCCCACAGCTGGGCATGGCATAGCAATATGGCCGTAAGTAAGCTAAGTGCGGGAAGTTGATTTCACATATTTTTCGAAAACTTCCCAGCTTCTCTCAGATATGCAGGTTTCCTCACGACGTATCTTGTTTAAAAAGATACAAATATCAGAAATGTTGACTGGATATTTGAACCCGCTTCGCTTGGTTATTCAATCGAGCACGGTATCACTGTATTCAGCCCTTTTTATCGTCCCACTGCTGGGCACGGGCCTCCCTTCAGTACGAGGGGAATCAGGCCATAGTCCACCACGCTGGCCAAGTGCGGGTTGGCGGACTTCACATGTCTTACGAAAACTTGCTAAGTTCTCCAGACATGCAGGTTTCCTCACGATGTTTTCCTTCGCCGTAAGGCAAATGGTAATCATGTTAGAAATGATTCGCACATGAAAATATTAGAGGTGCGAGACCCGGGATTTGAACCCGCTTCACTCGGTTTCCCAAGCGATCGCGTTACCACTGGGCTACCACTGCCTACTAGACTACGGTATCACTGACTTACAAGAAATTATAAGCAGTGATGCACCGTGTACACGGAGGTGAAAAAATATGTATTTTTTTACTTTTTAATGGGTCTTGTACATAAATTTAATGAAATTTTAATGATACCTATCAAAATGATCAACTTTAACTGTTCAGACTTAATAGTAGGAAGGTTTATTACAAATAATTAACTCGTGTGGAAATCGATCTCTCGACCCTCGGAATAGAAGGTTGTGCTGTCAGAAACGTATCTTATTACTGCCTTTGCTATATAATATCACATGATTGTCTCACAGATATATTTCAAAATAATAATGTAATTTAATAGAAACATTTGATTAAGTTAGTTAAGTTTCTAAAAAGTAGTAGTTTTAAAAAGATTTCAAAAAGAAGACTCTTTCGTACTCAATTCAACTATACCTTTTTGTGTCAATTATAAACATATTTATTAATGAATAGGTTTTAAATCAATGGCGGTGCAAAATTTTAAAATGCCCTTAAAAGTTCAATAATCAATTTTAAGCTTCGATCAAAAAAGTACTAGATACACAATCAGCGACAAAAAATTTCCTCACCAAAGGAGCGCTCATTTGAACACTTGAGCGCGTTTAATAAAAATTTTTATGAAAACAACTTTAAGCATTGCATTTGAGGTTCAATTTCCATTGTTCTATATTTATTTCAACTAGAATAATTAAATTTTAAGAGAATATTTGCATGGGATTGTGTATATCAAGATAGATAATCCCATGGAAATGTTTTCTTAACATTTAGTACTCTTTTGATCAATGCCTCTAAGTAATTTTAAAGTCATTGCACCTTTTTATTAAACTGTAATCTCTAATAGATTAAGAAAAACTTGTTAAATCTAGAACCCTTCTTGTACGTTGCATAAGGCTTAAATAAACCAATACAGAACTACAGCTCAGATAAATAATTCATTGACACCCACAAAAAGACAAAAGAAATTATTAAACACATGACATGTACAAGCACATGGCATCGTTTAATACATAATTGATGTCTCAATCAATATGAGAAGCCTGTTAGTGTACTTTTAGATTGCTAGTTCACATACTGATGGTTTTGTTAGACACTAGCAACTCATCCTCTCTTCGCTCATGATTGTCCCTGGTGAAAAACAAAACAAATCTAGCCCACGGGAACTGTACATTTCTCCACAGTAAAAAGTGACCTATGTGCTATTCCAGACTATAATCTATCTTTATGTTAAACTTCATCCAGATTCGTTCAGCTGTTCTGACATGAAAGTGTAACAAAAATCCATCCATCCTCACAAACTTTCATATTTATAATATTAGTATGGATTAATGGTATTTGTGGTGATAATATCCACAAAAAATGAGACAAAATGTATACCTATGTTATAAACATGCAAAGCTTATGAGTCAAGAGTGATGTGGAAATTTTAATAAATTTGTATGTAGGCTTTAAACATAAAATAACCTACTAATACTGCCCACAAAACCAGTTGGTTATATTACACAACTGCATGTGTAAATGTAATATGATTTAATTTAGTACTAGCAGCCACAAGATTTGAGACTTATTTTTAAGACAGTTTATATTTAGTGTTAAGGGCAATATTCATTAGTCAGAAAAAAATTAGCTATGAATTCCTTATATATAAAGAGTTTTCTTGTTATTACTTGCTATTATATGTTTATTCTACCAAAAGGCTTTAGGTAAATTGAAATCTTTTATAATATGCTAAAACACCTGCATAATAAATGAAGAATTTATCAATAGTGATATCAGACAGGTAGCATTGATGTTAGCAATGATGTCACCTTGAATATGAGCACATCCATTTTTGTTTCATAGTAGGTACACATAAAATGACTCAAAATTTTACACATTAACAAATCAGTATCTCCTTATTAATTACAGTTTTGTTTTTTAGTTCAGAGGACCCATTGCCAATAAAATTGAGTAACCTATTGAGGTTGAACTAAGTATGGTCAAAGTTGTGTTTAATAAAGATTTTTTGTAATTTGGGATTTTTGCATAATGAGATAATGAGAAGGATAATGAGAATATAGTGATTCATTATATAATTTTATGATCAAACACATGTTAAGGATTGAAAAATGCATGTTTACAGAGTGCAGGAACACATTTTCAGCCTGTTTTATGAACAAAAAATATGTGTTGGTTTATTTATACATAAATGTAGGCAGGTATTTATTTAAATTATGAACACACAATTGTGTTATAGTAAATAAATAAAATTGTTTTTTGTTTTTTTTTAAAGATTTATCTTCAACAGTTACCTATCAGTTTTATAAATATGTATGTATCAACTAATAGTGTTCGTATTTGTAAACAACTAGTATGATAACATTGTTTTTTAAAACAATAATGAGTTTACATGTTATCATTTATGGAATGTGTTATTGCTTCCATCATAACTTTTAAATAACATGGATTTTTCACATATCAATAAATATAAAAGAATTATTTATATTTCCTTAGTTCTTCAATTATATACCTGATTTGATGAATGAGTCTTGGTAAAAATTAGTGTACTACAGCTAAATAACAGAATCAGATTTTCAAGGATATTATGCAACAAGATATTACAAATCGGTGCAGCATTCAATTACGAGTCTATGAGTCACGCCTGCACAAGAGGCAATTTTCTATTTGACTTCAATTAGACTACGTTTACTATTCGAGAAAATACGATAATTTGTAAAATGAGTTTTCAATACAATAAATGGACAATAGCAGGGAATGCGGTGACCAAAACGGTGCTTAGACCTTAACGACCTTGTAGTAGTTTATTGACCCTTTGTGAATAGACAAGACGTCTAGCCTTATTCAATTTATATTAATGTTAGTGTCCATAATATAGCAAATAACGTAGTAAATACTTTTAATAACTTTTATTATTCGACCTCGTAAAAGCAAGCTAAAAATATTTTTATGGGCTAAAAAATTATGACACGTTCTGAAAATTGCTAGGTACCGGTGAGAGTAAACACTTACAATTCGACCATCCATTCTCCCTCGAGGATTTGTTGCCAATTTTCTTCATCTAACTCGACATTCGCACTTGCTAAACTCGTAAAACAACATAAAAATACACAAAAATAAATGAAAATATTTAACACTTGCGGAATCCTGTTGAGGCGCGCCATGTCTTTATTTGTAAGTGTTGCAAGCTACGATTGGCACAATGACAATCTAAATCGCGTTCCAATGTTGCAACAATTAATATAAAAAAATGTCAAATGACTATAAATATTATTACTATTAAATTAAAATAAAATAAAAATTATAAATCTTAGCATTTTTTGAATATTATGTAAATTAATTTTTAAAATATTTCAGTTTTCATGATGCTCGGCAGCTAGATGGCGCTGAAAGTAATTTGGTTTTCATATCATTACAATAGATGTCTCTACTAGCTAAAATTTAAAAAGTATGATACAAAATTTTCCAAAAGTACCTGCGGAAGATAATGTTTATAAAATACTAGTAGAACCCGCGGGTTCGCTCGCGCTAAAACTACAAAAAAAACTCTAAAAAGGTAGGTTTCATACAAACTTTAATATCCTATGTTACCCCCTTATGG
Organism: Brenthis ino; assembly: GCA_921882275.1. Taxonomy (NCBI): domain Eukaryota; kingdom Metazoa; phylum Arthropoda; class Insecta; order Lepidoptera; family Nymphalidae; genus Brenthis; species Brenthis ino. Next base: position 2,430,286 of record OV170233.1, on the reverse strand, counting down.
GATGAATTACGAAAATTGCTGAAACACATATTTATTTAATTGTTTTAAAGAGCATTAATACCAAGTTTCAAGTAATTCTGATCATAAATATTTTTTGAGTTCTATTATATATATAATATTAAAGTAAGGATGACATGATATTTAGCTTAATTTAGTTTTCATTATCTGTCAAATATAATACGAGTATGTACTATGTACCTATAACACGGTAATGTTATGCATAACAATATCGTGCCTATACCAATATTAATAGCTATTCAACTAAAAAAAAGTGACTAGTTTCTGCGCCATTCCACACCAAGTATTAAATATTTGTATTGAAGATAAAGAGGTTCGTTTTGGCATTACATACCCCTTGACCCTTCTAAAATAAAAATTAAATTGGTGAAATGTAGTAGGTATATATATCTCTACATTAATTTATAAAAGTTTATACTAATATTATTAAGACGAAAGAGTTATTTGTTTGTAGGTAATTGATAATTTCATAAAGTATTGAACTGATTTTAATAGTTATTTTACTTTTCAAAAAGTTTTTTTTAAGTACATTCGTAGATCCTTTAAAGTAGCTGAAATACAGAAAAAAATGAAAACGTAATGCGCCGTAGTGAAGATCATATGACCAGTCAGACAGGTCTTGGCCATTAAGGAAGGCAAAAGAGGCAGAGGACGCTCACCAACTACCAGGGTAAAATCTGGCCATGCATCTGGCCAATCCAAAATGTTATGAGGTTAACGATGGGCTTAACACCATAAATGACGGAAAATCGCCAAGAGTGACGCAAAAGGAATCAGGAAGGCTGACACCAAATAGGGAAAAGTCAGGGGGTTGATTGATGATTTTATTTCAGTAATTATCAATTTATAGGCTGAAATAAAGTCTACGGTCAGAAGTTAAAAAATGTAAGGAAAATATATATACCTAAGTATAACAATTTAAACGAACGGCTTTTAACGAACTAAAATCTATATAAGTTAAAAAATATATATTATTTTATATTTTCTTTGTCTTTCTGAAGATGACTTAGAAAAAGATTTTCCAAATCTACTCGTAAGTAAATGTTATGTGCTTATATTTTTGTATAAAATACATATTAAGTGGTATATACATAACTACCTACGGCAATGTCTATATATTTTTTGTCATTACATGATTTCATATTAAACGCGAACGGACGTTGTTTACCCATCCCCTGCCCATATCGTTGTATTATCATTGGGCTACATTGCGTACAGACTTGCTTGTACAACGAAGGTACCTTGCCTTTTTTAAAGTTTCCCTGAATGGACGATAAACTTACTGTCCGTCAGTCTGTATAATCGCGTATTTCATAAGAACTGCTAGACATATGTTATTAATATTTAATCTATCTCTACATATGTATAATAAAATTGTAACTAAGCCGAATCTTTACATTAAATATTTTTTGGAAAATCTTATTGAAATAAACATTATTATCGATACAGAGGCCGAATCTATAGATTTTAGAATTTTTGTCTGTCTATCGTTACCGCATCACAGAAAAACCACTGGAGGGATTTTGATGAAATTTGGTATGGCGATAGCCGGTTATCCGGGTCAACATATAGAATATTTTTTATCGCGGGAAAAAGTCTCATTTCTGAGAAAAAAATACAAAAACTGCAATGTAAGAGTATACTAATATGTAAAACCTAAGAATTTGGTTTTTGGTCATCTGAACGCGGGCAGAGCCGCTGGCAATGCTAGTTTAAAAATAAGTAGTTTTAGTACTTACAATCTTCACAATTTTAAATATATTATTTCACCTTTAGAACGGATTTTTCTTGAAATTTAAGTTTAAGTCGTTATTTAAATAAAAAGTGATATCATATCCTTTTAATTTATCAATTAGCGTACCCCAGCTAATCAATGTACGTAACTGTAAAGCTAGCTTTGTTTTGGTAACCCAATAGGCTGCCGGGCGTCGACAGAAGCCAGTCCGTGCCGGCGTCACCCGAGCCCCGATAGCGGAAGAATGTAGCATGTAGGCTCATGTTTCTTTGATTTGTATATTGTATTTTACTTACGATATTATTATTTTTTTATAATAGACAGTGATATTGTAGGTTTTCTTTTTTATAAAGGTAAGCTAATAAGTACTATATGCCCTGAATGTTAAATTCAATTTTCTTGAGCTTCAAAGCCAACCCTGAATGTTATAATGGCACAGTGAGTCGTATCTGACTTAGACGGAGGTCGTGGATTCTATTCTTTTAAAGTACAGTAGGGTGTACGTTTCATATAAACATGTATTTACTGTAAAATATACCTAAAGACGTTTGCTTCGGCGTGGTGAAGATGAAAAGTGGTGTATAGTAATAATAATAATAGTTTAGCCTTTTTTATTTCCTTAATAAAGTGACATAAATAGTATGTTTATACAGCATGCATTTAATATATAACAATTTTATAAAAAAAAACAAAAAATAAAATCTCTTTAAATAGCCTACACAATAAAAAATCTTAACTAAATTTAATTTAATTTACTTCTATTTTAACAATTATATATTTACCTTTCTTTCTTTTTTTTTTTTTTATTTTATTTATTAAGGACCTCCCATAGAGTAAAGGCCTCCTCCATTTTCCTCCACATAATTCTATCATTGGCTTTGTCTAATCACTCTTTTCCTGCTGCTCTCAAAATTTCATCGAGCCATCGCTCCGAAACGTCACAGTTTCCAACTGTTACGAAAAGTGGTGTATAGTACCTACTACTAACATTTAGTACGCATTGCTAGACAATAGTGGTAAGCAATAAGTGAAGAGGAAAATCTTTGTTCTATTTGTTTACCCTGTAAAGATATATTCTTGTGGTCAAAAGTCATTACAATATGGAGGTTAGGTGGTAAATACAAATTTGCTAGAAGATATTATTTATTTATACAGTGTCTACATAATGGCTGGCGTCAAATTTCTCAGAGATTATTGCAGCGGATTAGGATTGATACATATAGTTATACGTTTAGATTTACGTATGTATGTATGTAGAGTCGGTTTCGATATGGATTGATTTTCATTTTATTTTCATCTAGATTATTCTAACTTCATATAACTATGAAATAACAGAATAAAAATTTCTTTAATCAATGAATAAATTAATTATTATATAACACGTACATTAATAATTCTATTTTGATTAGTGACCTTCATATGTCCAAATACTCGTAATACTTAGTTATGGCATAAGATTTTTTTTAGAAAAAAGAATATTAAAAATTACAAAACTTAGGTATTATAAAATAATAAACTAAATAAGAGATGGTTAAGAGTAGGTTGACTTTCGGATATAAAGTTTAGTAAAAATGTATCAAATATTGGCGAGTGACGCTTTAGTACCAGAGATTTAGTACGATTATTTTCGACATTATTACTTTATAAGTTTATCCTCTAATATTTGTTTGATGTGTTGTACTTGTAAGTGTGCGCATTTTAAATGTAATCTATACTAATATTATAAAGAGGTAAAATTTGTGGGTTTGAGACGTTGTAGGGGGTGATATCTGGATCTACTGAACCGATTTAGATGAAATTTGGTAAGAAGATAGTTTGAGACGCAGAGAAGGACATAGGATACTTTTTATCCCGGAAATCATACCTTAAGTGGGTGAAAATGGGGATAAAAGTTTGTATGCGGAATGATGATCTTATAATATGTTCGACCTCCATATTAATTGTTGGTTAATCTTATATATTAATTCATCTATCGATTATTACTAAATGTACCTAAGATCCTTATTTAAAGTGTTTAAGCCTATATTTAAGCCTATACATCTATTATTAGATACTAAAAAATAATTATTCATCCTCTTTTGTAATTATTCGTCTATAGGTAGGTACCTGCATAGTGCATTGATCTTCTCAATAAATGTACACAGATTAAATAAATATGCGATAATAAGGCACCAGTAAGTTCACTTACTTTAGCTATTTAGGTTTTTAACAACTTGAATTTGACTTTTTTGAATGTCTAGACCACTTGCAATATTTTTTTTAATTTAATTCAAGGTTTTGACACAATATTCCATCGACCCACTCGTGATTTCTGTTTTTTTTTATAGCAATGAGGAAAATCTTTAATACATAACGCGTCTACTGGAGCTAATGCCACTCATTTGAGGTGGGTGGATATAAGAATGTAAGAAATTAATTATGTTCTAATTTCTTAAATTTAAAAAGCTCATTAGAAAAATGTTGTAACTTTGATTTGGCTAAATTGATATCTTTGAAGCTCTGTTCCAATTTTAAATAAAACGAGAGTAAAAATAAACCGAATTTAATAAATTTGCACATCATTTTTTATGATTAGTCCTCGCATAGAATTTAAATAAAATATAATATATATTCAGCCCAACGTCCCACTGCTGGGCACGGGCTTCCTTTCAGTACGAGGGGAATCAGGCCATAGTCCACCACGCTGGCCAAGTGCGGGTTGGCGGACTTCACATGTCCTAGAACCTCAAACTTTTATAGAAACTACCAATTTTTTTTTATTATTAAGTTAATGACTTACGAATATCATAAGACCAGACCCGTGGGCGTATTCTAGCACTTTTATAAAGTAAAATCATAATATCTGTATTGTTATTCTTTATTAGTAAAATTAATCCAATTTTTTAAAAAGACAATAATTCTGTATAAGAACTGTAGCTACTATGACGATGGTCACGACTTCCCTTTCTTCTTGAGACAGTACAAGTTTGAATATATCAATGTCTTTCTTTATCTTAGAAGTAGGTATAAATATAGTGATTTTGCTAAGTATATATTTTGCTAAAAAGTGAAAAGTGCAATTACATTGCAAGTGTTTAAGAATAACATAAATGATTTTCTTCTATTTCCGTGCCACCTATATGTATTCGGGACTTATATCAGGATTTTTCTTTGGGCAGTTGGCAAAGTGTAATATTATGACTTTCTCTGCTTTCTCTAGTACATATTGATGGCTGATATTTAGACTTGACCAGGCCGTAATGTAATTAAAGCATTTGTGCTGTACAAAAATCGAACTTGAGAGGCTTAAACTCTTTTAAATTTCAAGTAGTTAGTAGATTTAGTATAGAAAAAATAAACATTTATGATTTGAATTTACACTGGGCGGCTTTGTCTATTTTACTGGTCGGGCAAAGATATTTTAGTGCGATTTTTTTTATATTAATAATAATTTATAATCTTTGGTTAAGCTTCATATATATAATAGTAGCGTATACAGCACCTAGTGTGTATTTGTAACAAAAATAAAGGCGGTGCGATTTTTCTTTGGATGTCAATCATTATGAATTGTGTGAAATAGGTATAGAATTAAGGGGCTTAAAACACTATGACGTAGGTACCGATTTTTTGAAAGGTTAGTAATCGATCATCAAAGTTAATAAACTACATATCTATATAGAGTCATATTAAAAAAAAGTACATGAACGATGGTAGGTACTCAACTCGATGTAGAGAAAAACTCAGTAGTATTAAATATTTTTAGGTAGGTACATTTGACAGGTAACATAAAATACTTATTAGTTCTAAAAGATTTTGGGTCATTGTTTCTTTACTGTGTATTATTAAAGGACTTTTTCGTTAGGTAGAGCTATAAATATACAAGGTTTTATAGCTGATTGCCATTAGCTATAAAAACAAAGTAATATAATTTAAAAAAGTAATATAGCCGAGAGGCAATATAAAATGTATACCTACAGCAAGGCGACATAATATTACAATGTAAAGCCGCCATCATTAAAATAAAAAAACATCGAAATCTTTACTCGACTCGGTTAAAGTTCTCTCAAAATTAGCTGTTTAGACGCCACGGTAAATTGTGCCTGTACATAGCTATACCAAAGCAAACTTTACTTGTAGCGTCGTAGATATTCCTCGAAAATGTATTTTTATTTTAACGATACCATTATTTTTGACTAACTCACTTTAATTTACCAAGCAAAAATAAGCTTTATTGCATTGTAACAAAACTTTAAATTGCTTCTAGTGTGTTGTGACTTAAAGCTTTTTTCATTTAAGTTGTAGAGACTCGTTGTACGCAGTAATACTCGCAGTTGTATATAGTGATGTATTGTTGTCTCGCTCACTCTTAAGGTTATTAGGAATGGTGTTGTCTCGTTCGGGTGCGGAGTTAAGCCGCTTATCTTCAGCCCGCACGCCGCGCCCCGTCGCCGGCTGCTGCGCGTAGTTTGGTCCATTCCACATTTTTGTTGAAAGGAAATATTTATTTTATTATTTTTTGAATATTTGTAAAAAACTAATTATTATTATTATTTGCATTGATTACAATAATATAAAGTTATAAATTATAATACTAGAAGAATCTATACATATTATATTAAAAGTGTAACTGATCGCTGTCTGTACATAAAAAATATTTAAGAAAAACCATTGTTGGGGATCTAACGCAATAGAACCCAAAACAACAATTTTTAGAATTTCTATCTGTGTGTCTGTACGTTTGTGCGCGCTTATTTCAGAAACGGCTTAACCGATTTGGGTGTGGTTTTCACTAATGTAGCTTCACTTAACATTTAGCATTTGTTATATTTCAATCGGTTCATAAATAAAAAAAATGTTCATTTAAAGCATCTCCTAGGAGCGAATCCGAGACAAGCGGGGTTGAGTCGCTAGTAGTTAATAATTCTTTGCAAGGTTTTCTAAAGAGGTATATCTATACATTGAATTAAAATCAAAATTCTCTGTTAAATGTCATGTAAAATATGTAACATTAGTTACAAATCCATTTTACAATGATTAAACATAAGTATAACTAATTAATATAAATATCTACATATATACCTTTACAAGTTTACGACGTTTATTTCGAAACATGAAAATTACCGAAAAACATTTAAAACAATCCTTTTTTATAACATAACATAATATCTCTTACAGTGATATTATTTATTAATTATATCGATACAATATTCAAAGCAAAATAATTTTTATAACGTAGCTACCCAAATAGTTCATTATAGTTTTAACTGTACAATGCTGTTAATGAGTCTTCATTTATAATCCCATTCCATATACTTACGTGTAGTTAAATTCATTCTATTTCACAAATTTTCCACTATTAAATTCAATTACGCTGTGGAATTCCGCTGTGGAATGGACCAGCAATATATATCAGAGTACAGCACTCTCACTGTCCCCTATATACTGCGTGTAGCCTCCATCATACCTATAGACGTACCTTTACGCATATTTCTTGCTTCGAATCAAAATGGAGGACTTTTCTGAGACCCATTTACCATAGATATGGAATCATAAGTTAACTCGATATGATATTTTGCTAAACCTATAATAAAAAGCATTGGAAACGCTAGTGCATTGACACTGAATAAATATAACCTAAAACTTTCTATATTTTTATATCTTCTTAGTCTAGTATTTCTTTAAGCACTTTTTCGTCTTGTTATTTTGTGTTGTATATCTAAGAAACATTAACATCGTAATCGTTAGTTTGCTAATTTCGATTTTCTTATAGGAGCAAAGAGATACAATATGTAGAGCTATTATAGTTTCAACTTTCAGCATATTTATGTATTCACGTATTTTTTGTTAAAAAATCGAATCCAGATATACTGTTAAATGCTAAAACTAGAATATATATAGTTATAAAGTAAAATTGATCAAAAATATTATATTAATCCCACAAATTTTATATTTAGAGACCCCATAGATACTTTTGTATTTACAGGGACACCTAAAAAAGTCAATTTATTTTAGATATTTTTTATATATTTTTTATTTTTTTTAATATATTTATGTATGTATGGGTAAGTTTATGTAAAATGATTATAATATTTTTTTAAGACGTTCAATTACATTTAAAATAAAATCTGGCTTTACATAGGATTAATGTCATACAAATACATAACAATATTTTTCTTTTCAAACTAATAAATTGAAATTGGTTATTTAAAAAATACAATATTTCTATAAAATTGGTATTATAAGTTAAAAAGACTTTTCGGTTCTACGAAATATTCGTTCAATACATAATTTTAACGAGAATATTAGTAGTAATAAAGTACACAAAATTAATATCTATATAATACATACAAATATAGACAAAGAATCAGACACAGATTGAAATATCTTGAAAATTAACAAAATCATTTCATAAGGCCCCGAAGTTAGTTTTTCCCAAAGTTAACTACTGTTAATTATAATTGAAGAAGTTTGTACCTACTCGTGTTTGTTTATCCTTCACACTGAAATGGCTGGATTAGGATGAAATTTAGTAGGTACACATATAGGCTGAGACCTGGAGTCTACATACTGTAGTCTGTCAGTAATAAAATTTGCAAAAATGTGACACTGCCTGATACAATATTATAAACACAAAGGCATCTAGGGATGCGCTAGAGCAAAGCGCGAAGTCGCTCGTATAACATAACAATCACCCCAAAAATGATGATGTATCTATAATAATAATGAGTTATTGTCCCAAAAAATATTTTTCTATACATTGAACTATAGGCCCGAGAAAGACCTACTTACCAGAAATCGAACTACCAACAAACACCTTTCGCATTTATAATATTAGAAAGAATAGCAGCTTCTTTACAATTAGTTGACTCGGAGAATCAAGCTCAAAATCTTCCGGTCCAACGTTAAGACCGTACTGTTATACGGGTGTGAGGCGTGGAAGGTCACTAAGAACATCTCGCAGCAACTCCAAGTCTTCGTGAACCGATGCCTTCGCAAAATTCTTGGTATTTACTGGCCCGTCAAAATTTCCAACGAGCAACTTTGGGAACACTGCAATGAAGTCCCGATCACTCAGCAGATCAAACGCCGTAAATGGCGCTGGATAGGTCACAATCTCCGAAGGGATCCAAACCATATACTGAGGCAAGCCCTAGACTGGAATCCCCAAGGAAAACGCATACGCGGCCGTCCTAAACAGACCTGGCGGCGGACAGTCATTGGCGAAGCGAAGGCCATCGGGAAAACCTGGAGCGAAATGAAACGCGTAGCTCAAGAGCGAACGGGGTGGCGATGCACTGTGGACGCCCTCTGCCTCACCTAGGGGACATAGGAACATAAGTCAAGTAAGTCATACAATTAGTATAAATATAAATAATTAATATAAAATGACATGAAAAAGACCAAAACGTGTGTTATCTGTGAATATACATCTTGAAACTAACCCAAAATGGCAGTGGTATTTTAGTCCATCTAGATTTAAATTGCGATTTTACTGTATAACTAAAATTTCCTGAAGCATACAACGAGAATGTTAAAAACCTAACTTTACTTTATATTTTAAAAGTATAGATTCATCATATTTTAAATTAAAAAAGGGCAAACCGCAAGTGGCAATAAGCAAGTGCAAAGAGGTATCATGGCATTTAATAAACCCGCCAGCAGGCGCCACTTCAACCAACTAATTCAAACAAATGTTACGCCATTATTAAACTACAAGTTTCGCGCCGCTTTTGTTTATGGTCTTTTTAACTTTTTATTGAATTGCGGCAAAGGGCGGTATTTTATCTCTTGTTTTGACATTAGTACTGAAATTTATTAATATGACTATAGTATAAGCATAAATTACTATTAGTTTTGTTCACTAGAAAGATATTTTCAGTTTTAAGGTAAGATACGTATCCCGTGACGGTGTGTTTACGAATTCTATGAAGGTAAAAAACATTAAAAGTATATACATTTGCCGTAACATGTTTTCAAAGAATCTCTTAAATTTTAAATGCAATGAGTATATTTGATACTCAAATATCAAATAGCACTCACCGCAATCGAGAACTCATAACCGTCAGATGTATTAGGAAAATGAATAATAAATCCGTACCACAGACAATGGGGGCATTAGGCACCATAGACAAGAGTGAATTTACAAGGGGAGTAACAATCCCGTGCGTCAACTCTATTATTTATGGATTCTTTAACATGTAAGGACCGTCGAGTGAAGGGGAACACAAATATATCGGACATTTGGCTGAAGGAAGTGTTTCTTATGCCTTGGTGAGCATAGAGAGGGGTTTAACATTTTTTTTTATTAAGACCCAAGGGTACAGGTTCATGGTTAATACTTTTTCAATTATATTTTGATATTGATCAATCGGTCATGTAAGGTGTAGGTATTTATTTTTGTAAAATCACAGATTAATTTTGTTTGGCCATTAAAAAAAATATTGCTCAAGATTTTGTTGATAATTCGAACATCGAAAATTCTGAAATATTTAAATTTTAATGTTTATTCTAATTACGAAATAAGAAAACTTAGAACTTTTCTTAACTTTATACATAATAATATTTATGCGTGTATTTTGTACCAATTATATTTTTAAAAAATCACGTATAGGTAATTTACAATTTTACCGAAATTTAGTAAACTTAATAAATTAATGTGTAAAATTAACCTTTTTCTCATGAAACAAATAAATGAGATGATGATATCAGAGACAATCAAACAAATAGATCAAAGCGTATAATTTCATGCGGCAGTAACGCAATAAGTTTCGGGCATGGCGGCAAATCGAATCGCTTTGCCTTCACGGTAAAATGTAAATTCAATTTCTTATATTTACCCCAATCACTTTGAGAAAGTTCTATAATTTTGAAAAAAAAGATATCGCTACGTAGACTATTAAGCAGTCCGCGGTTTCACTTGATTTTATATAGTTTAAATAATATTTGGAAATATAGGTGTCTACATACATTTAGTTTAATTAAAAACACCTAAGTAATTTCGTAATTTATTTTGAAAAGATGGAATCGCTAGTCGTTGTTAAAAGCCATTTTACAACCTTAAAGTTAAGAACAAAGATGCGAATAAAATTAATAAAATTTTTAAAAAACTAAATAAACAAAATAATATAAAAATTGGATTCGATTTTTTCCAACCTATTAAGTGAAGAAACATACCTCAGCGTAAGAGACAATTAAATGGGATAAATAAAAAATTATGTTGATAATCTTGTTTTAAAGGATTTTCATAAGCCGTTGTTAATATCTGTAAGCTAACGCAATGCGAAATACGGAAGTTTTGAGACATTTAAGTAGTCTTTGCGACTGGATTCAATAACAGTAAGAATGTAATAGAAAATTTAAGTATAAATGTAGGTAGGTTTGTTATGTATATTAAATTTGGTACCTATAATATTAATGATTTTTAAATAAATCTACCTATATATAATAAAAATAAAGTGATTTCGGTGTAAGACCTACATGGTCAATATAAAACCGTTATATAGGTACATATATTTTTAATGTTATTTGATTAATTAAAATTATACCTAGCTACATAAACGTTAAGTAGATATATGTATACTCTATGGATGTTAATAAATAGAGTAGGTTCATAATTGATATTGTTTCAAACAGTATTTGAACTCACGACCTCTGGCTTATAGATAGGTCTCCTTTTCTTTTCAACCGACTTCAAAAAGGAGGAGGTTCTCAATTCGACTGTATGTTTTTTTTTTTTTTTTTTTTTATGTTTGTTACCTCAGAACTCCGTCATTTCTAAACCGATTTGGACAATTTTTGTGTCGTTTGAAAGGGTATACTTCCAGATTGGTCCCATTTAAATTTCAAAAAAAAATACCACCCCTAAGGGTGGAAAAACTACTAATGATGAATTTAACCTACTTCTAATTGTCATATTGACTTGAAACTTTGCAAGTATTTCTATTTCCGTTGATAGTACAGTGGTTCGGTGTTGTTGACCTGATCTGATGGCAAGGCCAGAAGGTGGATAGGTGGAACTCTTCAACGGCTAATAGTAGATACTTTGAGTTTGGGCTTATTTTGTTTGATTTGACAAGCCTAACACGTTAGAATCCTTACTTTTCTACTACTGTCTACACTAAAAAGGGAAAAATAAAAACTTTTTAACAAAAAAATAAAAACCGACTTCAAACAAAAGCACTAAAAAGTAAACAATAACTGATTGGTAGTTTTCATTTACTATACATACCTAATCAAATATTTTCGAAGTCGGTGTGCTTTGGCTAAGTAATTAGAGCCTACCTATTAAATACATACCTAATCAAATATTTTCGAAATCGGTGCCAACCCATACAAAGCAAAGCACACCGACTTCGAAAATATTTGATTAGGTATGTATAGTAAATGAAAACTACCAATCAGTTATTGTTTACTTTTTAGTGCTTTTGTTTGAAGTCGGTTTTTATTTTTTTGTTAAAAAGTTTTTATAGGTTTCCATATAAATACCATTTCAGTTCAGATAAAGTGCGGCATTTACGCAAAATCAGAACGCTACTGTAATCTGTTTGACAGACCGTTCCTTTATTTTTTCAATTTATTATGCACTAGCATTTCATCCTTGCTTTGCTCGGGTACATCCCTAGGTACCTAACAGAGATCTAACAGTTTTGTACAAGGTCATTAGTGTACTAAAATTCATACAAACCCATCCAGCGTGCGTGATGTTTCAGCGTACAAATATACACACACGAACGTTCGCATTTATAATAGTAGTTCGATAACAATGTAATATTGTAAGTATACATATTTATAACTAAAGAACTAATGCAATTAAATCGAAATAGATAGACCATTATTTAACAACTCATCTTGAAACGTAAAGATAAAAGAAGGAAAAAAGTTTTGTAAAATGAAAATGTAATTTATAATGCAAATGTTCACAAATAGGCATATAACTTTCCTTTTTTAAAAAAAGCAAATGACGTTCCCGTGTAAGCTAGGGAAGTGCCAATTCTGCTTGTTCGATAATTTTCGAGCGATTTATCGAATTAAATGTAAGACTTTGATGTGGGCCGTGAATCGATTCGATTACACGGAACTCGACTTTTCAATTTGCCATCCCTTTTATAAAGAAATTGTTGGTGTAAGCAAGGAACGAATTATACTTGGATTCATACAATTTGTTGATTTGAATTTTGTAATTGGATATATGTAGTTGCTTTTTTGCTTTAAAATATTTATGTCCACGTAGATTTTAACTAATAACAGATAAGTTGTTCAAAATTAATATCAAAATTAATTCTAATTTAAGTTAAATTAATTATATTTGGTATGTCGTAAATATATATTTATTTTAGAGTGAGTAAAGTCGATTGAAAAGCTTGTCCTTAATTTGAAGTTTAAAAACTTAAATTCGTAAAAGACTTTGATCTCCACACTACATAAATATACATACTTTTTAAAACAAATCCAACGTTAATTACATTTCGACGCAAGCAAAAACATTAAAAAATAAATGAAACTTCCCATGCCATATAATTTTTAATTTTATATCTCGTATATTATCATCATTACAATTTTAAATAAATTAATTATATATAAAGCACAAATGTATTTTACGTTCAATGAAGTGGTAAAATAATAACGGCTTGATACTGTTTTTCAACATGAAACTTGTTAAAATTGTGGTTTTAGAGGTTATTTTATTTACCGGATTTAATGAACAATGACAATTTATACATGACATGACATGACATGACAATATATGATGTAACTAGCGGCTCACCGTCGCTGCGCTCGGGTTCGCCTCTAGAAATACAAGAACAAATCTATCCCCCGCGAGCCGTATATTTTTCCGTGATAAAAAGTAGCCTATGTGTTATTCCAGACTATAATCTATGTCTGTGCCAAATTTCATACAGATCCATTCAGTCATTCTGGTGTGAAAGAGTAACAAACATCCATAATCACAAACTTTCACATTTATAATATTTATACAGATCTGTACCACTCATGTGGTATTTATACTATTGTTTTATTTGGCGAGTGAGTGTCGGAAACCTTACATTGTTAGAGAAGGAAGAATTCAATATTTTTATTTTTTTTAGAAGAATAAAGACCATGGGCGGCAGAATTGTTCCCAGGAGGATACATCTGCTTCTTCACATTAAACTACTGGCTAATCTTTAAATGATTAACTTTATAATTTCTATTCATATCCTATTTATTGTCTTTTTTTTGAAGATATCTAAATTTAAACAGGGATTTAACTCATATAATTTTACTTTTTAACTTTTTCTATTTTCTTTCATGGCAGGAAGGGGGCTACAAGTGCACCCCCATGCATCCCCTTCCGGCGCCCACGAAGACAACTGTAACTCAATCAAATATAAAGATAATTGTCCGAATGAACACAATCTGCGTGCATCTATTTAAATAGGCAGATGACAAAGAATTGAGTGATTTAACAAAATTTTCTCCGTTCTCTCCACAAAAGCAATGTGTTTGAGAATGAAAAGAAGTTTAAATTTAATTTAATACTTAAATCAATTGATATTCATCTATAAAGCTAATATTATTCAAAATAATTACCCTCTATTTATTTATAGACAGTCATAAGTTAACGTATTTCCGAACACATTGCTTGTTTTCGCGCCTGAGGCCGCCGATTAGCCACCAATCCTCTTGATTTATTCGAACTTAGAACGCCGCCATTTTAGGTCACGTGCCTATCGCAAATAGGGAACGAGAGACGATGTTGCTATTTATATATAGGCTGTTGCAATTAAAAATATTATTGTTTTAAGCTTTCTATAGTTATAATTATTTTGTTAATTGTAAATATGTGTAACTTAATTTGCAAAGAAAAAAATATGTTGAAAATAAACCAAAAAAAATAATTTATAAACTACTTCTAAAGATATCATTTTAAATATGAATTTAGATATTTTCAGGTCTGTTTTATAGAAATATTAATAGTAGATTTATTAATAAAATATACAAAGACGCAGCTTTATGGGGTTAAAAAATTAGGTGCATGTCAAAAAATATAAATATAAAAGCTCCAGTTTATTTTTTCTAATTTATGTCGGGCTTGCTTAGTCATTAGTCTGCCTGCACTCTACTGTAAAAAAAGGTCAAATTGCAGAAAACAAAACAATTTTTTTATACATAATTGTGTTACAAACTATATTTTTATAAAATCGCCAAACAGCGGTATGAATTACAATAAAGTAGCATTTAATGGTGGGGTTTTACGTTAATACTCCCCTTTCTTTTTTATTGAACATTTAATAGGTATTTTAAAATTAACAAAAATTATAAAAACTTCCTGTGCTCGCGTATTTAGCAAAACTTCATTCGAATCAGTTTTAAAAATTTAGGAACGCTTGCATAATATAATTTCCATAAAAATATGAACAAATATCATTTCTTTTTAGTAAGCTTATCCTATAGAAAACCACCCCATACATATCCCATATAACTCGACACCGTAATTGGAGCACTCAATTTGCGCGCCACTTGCCGGCGCGTGCGGGCCTATCTGCCGTAATCGAATGTTTCATGCCCTTTCTCTATTGAAAACAAAGCATTAAATATTCATAGCCATTGATAGATTTTTGGTAAAAAAATATTTATTCTTTACTTTATACTAGCGACTCACCCTCGCTTCGCTCGGGTTCGTCCGTAGACTCGGTTTAATTTCATTCAGCGGAACCCTGATTCTTTTTCTAAAATTAAAGTAGCCTAAGTTACTCCTTATAATATCAGGTGTTTGCCAATAAATATCCAGTCAAAATCAGTACAGTTGTTTCGGAGATTAGCTGGAACAAACTGACAGACAGACAAAAATAAAAAAAAAGTGTTTTTCTTATAATTATCGTATAATTATTAATTATAATTTCAAGCTTTTATTTCGACAAACAAACACCTCAATTTTATTAACATCGAATTTGATATTTAGGACTTCTCGCAGTTAAGGAGAAAAATATAGTATTTTATTGGCCCCACCCTGAACTCTTAACTCAAGATGTAGAAAATTTGCCGCCATGATACTTATTTGATATACGTAGGTATGTATGTATAATTGACCAAGAAACTAAAAAGACGTGGTTACGGTTAAAATAGTATTTTGTCAAAAAACTTCTCAATGCATATTGAATAATGCGTACGTAATATAAAACAGAGAAACTAAAAGCAATAATATTTTGCCTTTTAGGGGCTCAACTACATATTTGTTATAGCATGACTCTATTCGTCAGAGATTGATTGATCTTTGTGGGAGGTTCCATTGCCAGCAAATTCCTTATGAACATAAATAAGCCCTTAGTCAACGCACCTATGCTACTACCCTGTAAATAACATAGGAAGATAAAATCATATTTTTTTTAGATTTACATAAATAGGTATTTGACATTTTAAATAAAACTATCTTTTCGGTATTTTTCGCGGATTTGTTTTGATTTTGGTTCCTGACGTTTGGAATGTTTAACAACAATCATAGTCACGGGAGTGACTTTTTTTATCAAATTAGAAAAATAAACTTAAGAGCTAAGCCTTAAAATTAGCGCTAGTAATGGTGCTGTGGGGCATTTTGTTTTGGTAAACAATTCAAAATTTAAGTTAGACTATTTTGTTGATGATGGTTTGTTTTGTATACGTTATGTTACGACCTCATAATAATTTACTTGTGTTTAGCCCTTTTTAACGTCCCACTACTGGGCACGGGCACGGTAATATGCATACATGATACACATTTTTAATTGATAACATTACCGTAGCTCGGGTCTCCCTTCGATACGAAGGGAGATCAGGCTGTAGTCCACCACGCTGGCCAAGTGCGGGATGGCGGACAATAGTTTACTTACGTTTCATTATTTGTATACTTAAAATATGTACAATTTAATACTATTTTGACAAGTTGAAATAATTTAACTTTTAATATTAGGTATAATTATAATATTAATGATACTCAAAAGAATAATGGCCAACATCAACGCGCATCAAAACATAAATAATTAATTGATATAATTAAAAATAGAAATAAATCGTTTGATATATTATATAAATTAAATTAGCGTTTATAACGATCAATATAATTTAGAAATATACTACTTACTTACAATTTATTTTATATATTTGTAAAAATAATAAATTTTAATAGCTTATTAACACGTTATTTTTTATCTTTCAATCGTTTCAAGTATTATAAATGCGACAATGATTTGTTTCTTTATTTATTTGCTTGCAAAATTCAACTATGCTAATAAAATATGCATGTAGCTTAATGTGGAGAAAAGTATATTCTACTTAGTGCTTTTTTATCCTGGTTGAAGATTGTTATGTGTGGAACGCTGATAAACCATATTTGTTGATCATTTCGAACAGTATTATTTGCTTGATAAATTTATTTAACGGTTTGTGGTTATAAAATCAAATTTATCTAAGATTTTTAACTATTTCGAAGATTTAATGTTTGTCGATTGCTTGTGGTATTATAAAGAGTAAGACATACTATTCAATGTGTTATATGAACTAAAACTTTAAAACTTTCGAGCATTAACAAACGATAGTTTTATAAAATGTAATGTTTTTCGCTTGTTAACTTGATAATTGATTATATTTAATTATATCCATATTTATATTTTAGGTAAAGTCACCGAAATGTAATATGTAAAAATACTAGCTGCTCTCGTTTTTATACTTACACCTTTAATGATTAATCCGATTTATGATCTTTGACTTAATTTCAATATTCATAATATGTAAGCTCTTTACACAAACTACATTAAAGTTAAATTTAAACGTTGTAATAGTATAAAAATAAATTAAGTACTATAGAAGTTGTTACACATTTATCAGACATTTTTTTTTGCTTTACGCTTAAAAAGATGCCAAAGGCCCGAAGACGTAAACCCGGGACGGGGTTTAAAAAAAAATAAAAAAATTCAAACGCAAAAAAATCTGATGGATTAAGAAGCATGCTCCATTGCCGATTATAATTTTGTCGGGAAGAATTGGTAACTTTTTTACCTTTTCGCGATTTTATATATTTTTTCTTTTTTTAATCTTTGCCAGATGTTCGCAAAAGACTGTTTAATTGGGACTATACGAGTTTGTGTAACCCTTGAAGAAATCGTTAAGGCAGGGTTTGTTACGGTGTGTGAGATTTTTTATTACATTTCTTATTTGAAGAAGGATAAATACTAAAATCCATTGCACTTAATACGGTAATGTCAGTAGTACCGAAATCCGTGGGGGGTATGCAATCCTAAACATGATACTAGATTAGAATTTTTTATCTATCTTTTGTGTCATTGTGATACAATTCATATTCTCCATTCGCTGATATGATACGTGAATAATACTGACACTATTATATTCTCATTTTATTGAAATAGATTGGCTTTTATATTATATTTCAAGTAACGTTCGGACTTCAAGTTTCTTGTTATTTATTTTTATGTTTTTTAATATATTTTTTTACTTATTATTCATAATAAAAAGATTTTTTACTTTGGTATAATTCTTACAATCGCATCTAAAACTTCAAAATTCATAGTTATATTTCCTTATTTAAAGGGAAGCAGGGAAGCACATCCGCTCTTAAAAGTATTAAGATACTATTACAATATCAATCCCGAAATACCTGTATCTAATCCAATTATAGAAAGCAATAAATAACAAATAATCCAGATCTATAAAAACACAAAAGTGACCTTCCGATATGGCAGGAAATGTATAAAGAAATAAAAAATAACCCCATAATTCACAATTAAAAACGGCTACTGGTCATGGCCGAAAGTATACATAATAAATATAATAAATTTCTACCTTAAAAAGGTCTGACTGAAAAGAGCAGGATACTGTGACAAAGAAACAGAAAAAAAACAAAGTTGTTTATGGTTATTTCGCCGCCAACGCTCGCTGCTTAAATTTAGAACTTTAACTTCAAGAAGCAATGGCCGCTGTAAAGTATCTACAAGTATCTAGCGTATATGATACGTCATATATTTGTTTTAAGCTTTTTATTTATAGCTAATAATAATACAACTTGCTACTTCGAACTCTTTGGATTTTCAATAAAGAACATAAGAAAATGAATAAAATCTTATATCTACGGAATTACTAAATAGTTCATGTGGCTTTATAAGTATCTAAGGGAACTGTTTTTCTATACTACCTTTGACATATAATATTGGATATTATAGATTATACCTGTTAAAACTATTAACATTCTAAAAAGTATGTTTCTTCATGGTCCATTTAACCAAGAAATATAAAAATTAACATCTATTACAAATCATAAACAAATACACCTGTGCACACTGGAATGAAAAAAAATCATTCATAAACTGCATTCTATATTCGGACAAAGGGCACCCCCTGTCCATAGACACGTTCTCACGTTTTTTATACTTCCTTTCACTATCAACGATATGTTAGAGTGACTTGAAATAATTTAATTTGGCAATTTTAGCAAAATTAAAAATAGGTAGGTATATTAGAAAAATTGTATTGAAACAAAAATTGATTTTTTAAATGCATAAAATAGCAGTTTTGGAAAAACGTATAGGTAGGTTACCTACCTAGTTCTAATAATATTTTCAATTCTTTTATTACTTTCCAACATACTTTTTTGCGCACCGGGAAGATATTATAGGGTATTCTGTAGTAAGTATTTGTACAAACTGTAACAAGTTAACATTAGTCCCGCTGAGCTTCTTTCGCCAGTTCTTCTCAGGTCTGAGGCTTCTTCTATCCAAACTGGTAGTAAACTCGTGACGTTCAGTAAAAATTTAATGCTGAATAAAATATTTTGAATTTGAATACAAGGTTTTAAATCTAGGCAGCCTGTTATTCTTTGGCTTAGAAAATATCCCCATGCAAATGATCATTTCAATCCGGTTCTCTCTTGTTGTATAAAAGAAGGAAAAACTAACTAATCTTTAAACGCGAATGCGTTATCTTAACTCGATGGCGTATTAGTTATAGGATAATGTAAGGAAAAATATTTTTATAGTCAACATTTATCGATCGAGAATACTATCTGCTCCAATGGCTAAAACGTATTTGTATGTTTATTTATTCCATTTGATTTCCATACGTTGCAAATTGCTGTTAAAGTGAAAGCGCAAAATTGGAGATTAACCTATCCATGTTGCACTCTATTGCATCGTTAATGCTATGTTTTTTTAATGGAAAATATGAATTTACTAGTAGGTATATAATACATGTAATAGATATGTATTTGCAAAATTTTAAACGCGGAGTGCCAATACTTTATTCAAGTGAAAACTTCTAGGCAGGTTTGAATGGGCAGTAAGTTCTATAGGTAAGTCGTCATCGACATGGTCATGTGACATGTTAATGCTAACACTCAGAGTATCGATAGATGTCAAAACCAGATAAATGTAAACAGTTTTAATTTTAATTTAAGATCAAACAATTAATTTGAAATCCAAAAATAACAACTGTTTGTTTATAGTTTTAAGTTTCACTTCTGTCGGCAGTCCTCATGACTGCTTTTTGTATAATTCTATACGGACTTTTGATAAATATATTTTCGTATTTTATCCGTATTAGTAATTAATTGGACTTTTACTGAAGCTGTTGTAGCTTTCATGTAGGTAAATAGAGCGGTAGCATAGCAACGCTCTAACAAACACCCATTAACGTCGTGATCATTCTTAGAATCACATGTCGGCGTAAAAAAATAATAAACCGAATAATACAATATCCCACGCCGGGACATTAAAAATAATTGATAAAAAATAATCCATATCCTTCGGGGATTACACGACAAACGCATTTCAGGCCACACTGACTCACAATTATAAAAACGTACGCCTCCAAAATATTTTCTATGATCGAAACTCGAAAAGGATTCGTTTGACAAATTCAATGGGTGTAATCGGTTAAGGTTTGCTGTCCAGAGTCAGCTAGAAGTTATGTTAATTGCTGCTATTTTTTTTAAAGTAAAATACGAGAACTCTAATAGAAACGGTGTGCCAAGACAAAGAGGGCCTATGTACGGAAATCAAATATCAACTCTATCACATAGGGTAAAGAAACCTCTAATAGTTAAATATCATAAAAAAATATCGAAACTCATTCTACAATGTCTTATATCGCTATATACCTAATAGCGCTATATATTAATATAACACGGTGCAATGTAAGCCTTAGTAGTCATTGCGCACAAGTGCCACCTGTAGTGATACAGCGTGTGAATGATCCATAGATCTTATTGATCGTCGATCAATGATTTAGCGGAAATATGAATGCACTCGGGAGCTATTTATTTTTGATACGGGTGGACAGACGTGGAGATCTATCTAAAAATTTTGATCAAATAAGCGAAAAAATGAATAGCACGGTTTTTTTCATTATAGATTAAAATTATTTATTTCACAGAATTCAAAGATAATATATGAAAAGCCATTGAAATTTTATATTTAAAATCATATTGCTTGATCGCTTTATGTCAGTTTTACCAAATTAATGTGCTTTAATTAAATGCATTACAATGACATAAATAACAATTTTGCTAGAAACTTTATACTTTTCCTCCATGTAAATTCTCTTACTAAAATATACGTAAGTATACTTTAAGCTTTTATGTATACAATTATTTGCTGTATAGTTTGTGTTCCAATATTTTTTCTAGGGCTTTTTACTGGGGTTTTACTTTTACTTTGTGTACAATTTTAGGATAGGTACTTACTATTGACTTAATCCAAAAAATAGTCTTTTTGCTAAAATTACCATTTAATTTTTTGTGTTGTATTTATTTCGTATCATCAAGATTTTGCTATATTCATATTAAATTATCAAATTTAAATTACCTGTGTATTCCAATAAAGATGTTTATTTATACATAGGTACTATAATAAAATTCCGAGGCGAATCTGTACATTCAATATTTTTTGGATAATCTTATTGAAATAGTCTCATTATTATCGATACAGAGGCCGATTCTATAGTTTTTAGAATTTTATCTGTTTATTTGTCTGGGAACGCATTACGAGAAAATCGCCGGACAAATTTTGATGACTTTTGGTATGATGATAGCTGGTTATCCGGGTCAACATATAGGATACTTTTTCCTGCGATAAAATTTCTCATCTCTTAGAAATCTATAGGTACTAAACGTTAAAAGTAACTAGGGACGAACCGGGGCGAGGGTAAGTCGCTAGTTTTTTAATAAAAACGTAAATCTTTATGGCATTTCACTTTAAAATTAGCCCGACATACCAAGTTTCCTATTACAATTTTTTCGTTCAGAAATACGATGCAATAACGCGTTTAAAAGGATTATTCTTGCGGCCATGACACTCCAGCTAAAAAATGAAAACAAAAAATAATTGTTGTCAGATTAGCTGCCGGTGTCAAAGTGTTAAATATCGCGCTCTTAGACATATCGAAAAGCTTGACAATATTTAATAGGTACATATAATATCATCTGGCTTTTCTCGTTTGTAATAAGATTTTGGTAAAGTCACAGTATATAATGGAGAGAAATGATAAATTTTAGTTTGCTGTACATTGCTAATGTTTTTTATTTGTTAGAAGAATGCCCTTTAACTATTATTTGCTAAAGTTTCGAGTTGTAGTTATATATTATATATGTATATTATATAAAATCAAATCGTTCTATTTCTGTTGTAAATTGGACTATATAGTTAAAAGGAAAATTTTATTCTTAAATCAAAAATATACAATTGAAAATATTAAGTTATATCTTGGAAAATGAACAGAAAAGCCCATTTATTGGCAAGTAATATTTAAGCTAATAATGCAGTTACTGGCTGAATGAGAATACTTTTTTGAATATAACACAGACGTCACATCTTAATAATTTTATTATCTACAGTCTACACAGATAAAAAATAAATATTTGACAGGTGTGTCGTATTTCGGTTCGGTTTGACGTTTCGATTTTTGGTATCGAAGCGGGCTTAGCGTGTGATTTTACTTTTCAACAAAAATAATTATTAAAAGTATTTTTTATCATATCATTATTGTACTTGGGATCGCCGGCTTAGTCTCATCTGACATGAAATTAGGAGAGAGTAAATATTTCAGTAAGCCACCCACACTTTGTGTTATTTTTTGTTCCATCTAACCTATTTAACCCTATAATAAAGTGGTTGCATATTAAGTAAAGATTAAAAATTGAAGAATGTTAAATAAAAAAAGATTAAACCTCCTTCAAATCTACAGTGATTTTATTGAACTCTATATTATCTTATAATATAAATGAGCAATTCTTGTATATACTACGTGCATATATATACAATAATTTTGCATAATTTCGTGCATCTCGTAAATAGCTCTATTAATTTGCATCTGTTTTAAGTTTTTGAGTTTATAGGTGTCTTTCCCAAAAAAAAAACAACACAATTTTACAAAACAAACACCTAGCGAAACTTGGTCGGCCAGGTATTTAATATAATATTAAGATCAAAGTTACATCATAATAACACATAATATGTTTAATATACTTATATTTCATGAGAAAACTACTTAATTAACTTTAAATGAAATTGTTTTATTTTGTATAACTATTCTGTGAATTTGTTTTTTCATCTGGTTAAGTCGATTAAGAGATACTAATAGGTCCTTGTTCCATTTCTACACTTTCCTATATAAAATGGAGGTTACATTAAGTTTTTGCGGAATTATAATTTATTGCAGGATTTCCTGCGACTTCGGCAAATTTTTTTTTCGATTTGGAATTTATTTTTTTGAATATCAGTTGACAGTTGTCATATTGTGTTATAATTAAAAAGTAGGTCTACTCTACCCTTCTAATGAACTCGATAAGAATATAAGTATAGTTTAGTTTTACTTAATATATGCCGGAAATCAGTATGATATACCTTAATTATTACTAGAATATCGACATTTTATTGGCCATCACGGAAATGGTATATTCCGTCGTTTAAATAAAATAACAAATAAATCCACGAAAAATACGAAAATATAGTTTTATTTCAAATGTCAAATATTCGTGTAAATATAAGAAAGTTGTATGTAAACCAGACTAAGCTTGGTCAGAATGATCGAAACCGCTTTGGAGGATATCTCTACCTATTGAACATCAATCGAGGGAATCGTACCCGTAACCTACGGCTCAGTAGGTATTGCAAACGTATATTGAAACAAAAGGTATTAACGACTGACATCGAACGCTTGCATACCGTAATCCTCTTAATAGCTAGGTTGCCTAGACACGATACGGTATAAGCAAGTTAATGCACCTGTTAAATAGACTTTACAACGCTTTGTACGGCTTAATATATTGAAAACTATGTTATTATTCATGTAAAGTCGTTGGTTCGATTCCAGCAAACAACAAACATTTTAGCCTTATAGTAGGTATATTGTTTGGGTTTAATTAGTACAAACTACAATCATACATCTCTAAAAGCCATAGATGCAGCTTTTATGATTTTGTCTTGTCTGTCTGTATATTACATCTATTTTAGGCGGACTATTACTCTGCATATTATATACCTAACTATAAAGGTATAATTCACAACGCAGGGGAAATTTAGGTTGGCGGACCTCACGTGTCTTTCGAAAACTTGCTAGGTTCTCTCAGACATGCAGGTTTCCTCACGATGTTTTCCTTCAATGTAAGACAAGTGGTAATCATGTTGAAAATTATTTGCACATGAAAATATCAGAAGTGCCTGGCCTGGGATTTGAACCTACTCGGTTTCCCAAGCGAGCACGTTACCACTGGACTACCACAGCCTCTACTAGACATTACTGTACACAAATTAGTATTTTAATTAGTATTCTGTACAATTAAAACGGAAATAGGAAGGACAAAATATAATTATTCGTAGGTAATATCGTTGACGACACGTTTGGCTCAGTTTGTAGTGACCCTTCTTGCTGTGCCAGCGGTCGCGGGTTCGAGTCCCGCTGGGGGCATTCATTTGTGTGATTAGCACGAATGTTTGTACTCCAGTCATGGGTGTTTATATTTATAATATGTATAATATGTATGTAACTGCCTCGGTGGTGTAGTGGCTAGCATGTACGGCTGCACATTCGGAGGTCCTGGGTTCGAGTCCCAGGTTGGGCCAAGTTTAGTTATTGAGTCTTTCTGTATAGTAAGTCTCAGTAACAGCCCGGAGTTGGGAAGTTGGCGGTGTTCCACCCCCGTGCCTCGGAAAGCCGTCGGTCCTGCGCCTTAACTCTCACTGGTCGTGTCGAGCAGTCGTACCACCGGAGTATGAGAGTGATAGGAATAGAGAGTGCACGTTGTGTCTGCGCGTACACTTGTGCACTATAATGTCTCCTGCGCAGTTGGCTAGTCTCAATGAGATTGGCCGCCGTGGCCGGAATCGGCTAGGAGAACATCATCATCATGTATGTATTTAAAGTTATATATGTGTAGTGTATCAACTATCTGGTGTCCATAACACAAGCCTCGTAGCTTACCATGGAGCTAGATGATGCTGTGTTAATGTCCCAACATATTTATTTTATTTATTAAGTTCAATTAAATATGTGTATTTAAAATCTACGAGTATGTACTGTAGGTAAGTGATGTAGGTATGTAAAGTATCTTGTATTTACCTACATATATATAAGATATTTTCTATTTTACGGTGATAAATATTTTTACTTACTTTTAGAGTTCATCATTCTGCTATAGTTTCCATTCTCTGTGAGTTAGTCAAAGAAGCATATGTTACTTAGCAATTTTAAACTTTATAGAGATGTAACCATAACTGAATGAACTAAAGTGTAAGGCTGAAGCATGGATGTCTAAAATCATGTCATACGAGTATCATAATATCTACAAAAAGAATTGTTATCAAACGACTCCTGGTAAGGTCGAAACGCAAAGTCACGCACAAAAACTGACTAATCCAAATTCCTAAATATCTTGTTCGTAAACAATGCTATTATTCTTATGAAAATAAACGTCCATCGAAATTAAAAAAAACCGCTCGAGAGACACAGCGGCGCGCTCTTCGAATGTGCTCTACATTACACTAGTAGGGTTGAATCTGTAGATTATTTTGTAAAATCGATATTTTTATAATTAATAAATAATGCATAAATACAGTAATAATAAAGTGTACATTTGTTTTATATATATAATTAAGTATATTTGTAATTTTCTTTATTGTAAATAAATGTCTATGTTTATCAAAAAAAAAATGTAAAAATTGTAGTAATATGTTTTTTTTATTTCTTAAAGTTTATTCCCTGATCTAATATCTACTTATTAACAATTTATGTATCACTTCAAATTAAAATGACAATAATTATATTCTATGTTTCGACTGCTTTGAGGCTATACAGGGTAGAGGTATGGCTAGCCTCCATACTTGAGGCCATTACCACAATCGTTATCATCTATAGAGATAAATCAAATTGAAGTGTCTATTTGTAATATCAAAATAACAGCTTTTTACTAAATACATATGAAAACATATACAGTACTGAATACTGATAAGAAAAAAAACAATATTTATTTTTTTTGTCTGTGTATCTGTTTGCTCCTGCTAATCTTCGAAACGGCTGGACTGATTTTCACGCAACTTTTACTGACAGATAGCTGATGTTATAAGGCATAACCTATTTTAAACAAGGATCAGGGTTCTGCGCAAAAAAATTAAAATCCATGAAATTGTGAACAAAACGCACAAGCAACGCACCCGAGTGAAGCGAGGGAGAGTCGCTAGTTTAAAAATAGAATCGAAATTCTTTCACAATGCATTTAACAACATGATAATTTCTAATTTAAATATTGCGATAAATATAAAACACCTTGAGCGTACCAACCCTATCCATAGATACGGATGTGACGTGTCACGCAAAGCGCGCACAAAATATTTTGATATTTGACAAGTGTCACCCAAATCTGATGGTATCTATTTATTTGAATTTGAGTCATTCATTGGGCAGTGCATTGTTGTAACCGTTTTATAAATATTTTCTTATATGATTTCTTATCTAAGTCAATACTAGCTACTGCCTGTGGTGTCAGAAATTGTTATTCGTGATTCCGACTGTTAGAGCCATAGCATCGACTCCGGAGGTTTTTGAGTTATATGCTGTTCAGTTAAGGTCAAAAGAAGTTAATATTAGAGTAAAAAAAATAAGATATTCTTTTATAACTATTCAATTCCTTTGTTTAGTGGCTTCAATGGCTGCCGTTTGGACCTTCTGTAAAAAAAGAAAAAAAAAGTCAAACTAAAATAGGTAGGTACTATTATTTATTGCAATTAAATGATTTACAGTAAATAGCATACAATAATATTAGTTTGTAAAGGTGGACTTATATCTAGAAGAGATCTCTTTCAGTGAACCAATGAATGGTATTCGTTTGCGCCATACAATAAATCTCGTAAAAATTATTCACGGATTGCTTTGAAATTTTACACAATATAAATCGCCATAAAATTCTGTTCTCATGGGTAGGTATATTTTGAGCATAGAAAATATTTTCGCGTTATCAATTTTGAAATACCTCTAACTAGATTATATTGACCGAGCCCCAATGCATGGTCGAGTATAGCTTGTTTACAATATAAAAAAAATATAAGTATAAATACATTGGGACATTAACACACAACACATCTACGAGTAGTTCTATGGTAAGCTACAAAGCTTGTGTTATGGATACCAGATAGTTGATACACTACACATATATAACTTTAATTACATACATATTATAAATATAAACACCCACGACTGGAGTACAAACATTCGTGCTCATCAGACAAATGAATGCCCCTAGCGGGACTAGAACCCGCGACCACTGGCACAGCAAGTAGGGTCACTACAAACTGAGCTAAACGTGTCGTCAAAATACATAGTCTATCTCTTCCATACTAACCGTTAAAACCCGAGCGAAGCGAGGGTGAGTTGCTAGTTAATTATATTTTACAAAAATAACATTACAATAGAATCTGTATAAGGTCTTATAAGATGGATAAACATAAAAATAAAAATCATTAGTGGTATAAACTACTAAAAATGTTACACTTGGTTTTCTAGAAGAGCGTGATATCGGTTGACTACCACAGCTACGAGTATATAATAAATCTTATCTAGCTCTACGTGTAATACAATTATAAGCAAGTCAAAGGTACTAAGCATTTTTTTTAATTTTAATTTATTTCTGTGCTTAGAAGATTTGTTTGCCTTCCTCAATGAACGGCCTACCTAATGCACTAAGAATTTTTCAAAACGGATTACTAGTTGTTGAGGTTGGCGCATTTAAACAAATAAACAAACAAAAACACTCTGCCTTATAATATTAGTATAGGTACATGAAAATTATTTAAAACGCTGAACTAATGAACTTATTAAGTCCATTCAATATGAGTAACCAGTTGAATTATATACGAAGTGTTGTAGGTACAAATCCGAGTCTCGCAGGTCTGAGATTTTATTTTATTTTATTTCTTTATATGGTTTATTAATCGTCGAAACAGTTTTTAATAGAGCTAATAAATAAATAAATTTTCATGTGCGAATCATTTTTCAAAAAGCCAATAAGGTGAAGGAGTATATTGTAAGGAAATCTGCTTGTTTGAGAGAAACAACAAGTTGTCGAAAGACGTGGGAAGTTATTAATACGCATTTGCGTGGTTGACTATGGTTTGATCCCACACACTGAGGGAAAGCCCACACCCAACAGTGGGACATTGACAGAACTGAATTAATATATAGATAGTTATATATTTTATCTGCCATTTTATTTAATAAATGTCTTTATGACGTACAAGTAACGTTGCAACGTGGCAAGGTATATCACATTAACAGATCTCATTAAAGACATTTAAAAATAGTGCCGTGCATCGCTGTCGATGTTATTTATACAGGGTGTTGACAATTACTGTAACTAACATATTTTTTTGAAGTTATACTTTTTTGGCACGTTTGGAAAAAAATATGAGAGTAAAATTTTTACGATGCGAGCGCACACCGACAGCCAAAAAGCGACATGATGAAGTTACCTGATAACTATCTCTACGGTTCCCGTGAAAACTCATAACTATTTATATTCAAAGTTAGTTCTCATATATACATAAAATAACACGTATTTTATATCCGTGGAGATAAAAAAATATATTTATTTTTATTAATTTATCATTCCTTTTACAAACAGAGAGTTGTGACATACGGGATGAAATCTGTAGCTATCTTTGTTCTGTTACGCCAAAGAAGTACAACTTCTTACGTGCGTAAATAAGTACACACACACGCTTTTGTTATATAGCTATATAATATTGTTATCGAATTACAGAAGTTGTGGTTCATTGCCTAAAATAATTTAACAAGCAATAGAATAATTCTTTAAAAATTTTATCAATACTCCTTGTGAATACTATTCGTCGCATAAAATTGAATAAAAGGAAATGTTAAATTATATAAACTAATTAATTTTTTTTCTACAACTACATATTTTTCTTAAAATGATTCAGAAATGTATTGAATGGTTGCAAAATGAAAATTTTAATATTTGGCTTTGGGACAAACAAACACTTTAAAATATATTTGTTTTCAATATAAGACGAGGTAAAAAAATGCATTATAATTTATAATCTTGTTTTAAAACGGCAAAGAGATAAATCTTTGTGAATTTGACTAGATGAAAGTAGGTGAATATAAAACAAAAAATAAAAAGCTTGAAATAAATTAATTTCCACAGCCTGTATAAGCGATGTCGACGTCGGTGTCCTCATATGGCTTCTGCTACGGCTTCGTCTACTATCGATCGAGGTCGCGGGTTCGAGGCTCGGCCAATTTTGTCTATGCCTAACTTAATTAGCTGCTTGTGTTTTATATGTGCATTTGTTATGCAGAATTAGATATATTGAAGGTCTTCTTTATATCTTTATGTTTGGTACTCTGGACTAGACGAAGCTTATATCATGAAAAATCCCTTGTTTGTATACTTCAAAGGTTTTGGTAATAAACTATTGGTAAACAAATTATAAAAAAATAAAAATTGTTTTATAATTTGCTCTTGCATTTGCTTTGCTTGTTTGATTTATTGCAACCAAAAATATCTTTAAAATTAAACTACATTTTCTTCTTTTGTGATCTATTCTCAGTAGGTACCAAATATAAAACTAATAAACATATACACACACATATATAATAGCAGTATGATGACATATATAATAGAATTATATACCTACAACAAACATTTTTTATATTATCAACATGCAAATTAATTGAAAAAAAATTGGAATAAAATACTACACTTATTAATTTAATTTAAAAATACGTTTGGTTGGATAAAAATGGTGTTTTTCTTATAAGTACGTATATAATTTCATTCAATTCAATTCTTTTTTTTTCTTGGCTTATAGGAGTGCGAGTTGGTTAATTTCATATTATGCATTTAGTAAAATGCTGTTATTTTTACATTACAAACAGACACTTCATTTTTATTTATCTGTACTTATAGACAACATCGTTTTATGTACCTATATATAATTTATAAATTCTTCCTATCTATGGTTTTTAGAATACAAATAAATGAGTGCGGAAATCGAACCCGTGAAATGCGCCGTGATGACTTAGTCTTAGATCAAAATAATAAATAAAATAGTAATACCTATTTCTATACATCAGCAATAAAGATAATTGCGAAATCCTTTAGAATAAAAAAAATTGAAAATTAATAATTGCCACCATTTTTCTTTATATTTGATGTATTCCAAGCAAATTATAGCTTTAAGGGTTGGCAATGATTACAATAAATATAATTGAATTATTTTAATTTTGTTTTAAGTATATTTTTAATAGAGTCTTAAGAACATAGGTGCAACCTAGCAGATTTTTGGTCTTAGTATCAAGAGGTCGGCTCGATCGAAAACGTCATTTATAAAAATGTGTTATAATGTCTCATTTATACACAAGTATATATATTTATGAAATCTTTAGCTATTTTTGTTCTGTGCGTAAATAAGTACACACACACGCTTTTGTTATATAGCTATATAATATTATTATCGAATTACATAAGTTGTGCTTCATTCTCTAAAATTATTTAACAAGCAATAGAATAATTCTTAAAAAAAATTATCAATACTCCTTGTGAATACTCTTCGTCGCATAAAATTGAATAAAAGGAAATGTTAAATTATATAAACTATTTTTTTTTTCTACAACTACATATTTTTCTTAAACTGATTCAGAAATGTATTGATATAAATATAGGCAATGGTAGCCCAGTGGAAAGAGCTTGCTTGGGAAATCCGCTGATGTGAGTTGAATTCCCGAGCCTCATATCATTTTCAGTATCATTTTCAGCGTTATTACCACTCGTTTTACGATGAAGGTAAACATCGCGAGGAAATCTGTATGTCTGAGAGAACCAAGCTTTCGCAAAACATTTTTGTAAGTCATGTGAAGTCTGCCAAACCGCACTTGGCCAGCCTTGTGGACAATGACCTGATCTCCCTCAAATTAAACAACGATCAAATTTAGGCATGAAAAAGGCCTGAATACATCAGTAGAATTCTAATATTGTAAACAAAATACTATTTTTAAATAGCAAATCTTGAGTTTATATAGTTTTATCAGACGGTAGTAGCTTTCTCACAGACTTAATACCTACCTGACATTTAATTTAAATGTCAAAATTGATTCAATATCGCTTGTTAAATTTTTCTATTGTATATTTAAATAAAATAGATGTTTAATTTAATTTTTTATTAACTCTAAGTCTCTGTCTCATTAATTATATTTATGTAAGAAATAGTCTGTTACTGAGTAATAGAAGATAAGCAAACAAACATGATTCCCACTTACAATATGAAGTAAGGACCAGTATATACGTAAATGTTAGATAATCTGAATACTGTGAATAAGGAAAATCTATATTAATTAGGTGTATTATCTATCACTAATAGAGTAGGTATAGCGTATCAGTTACATGTAGGTACACGTTTTATCGTCTATAGCTCTCTTCCGGTTTTACTTGCTCTTATGTTTCTTGGGCTTAAAAACTTTTTACTGTCATTTAAAAAAACGCGTTTTTTTTGTTTTTAGAAAAACAACAAGTTAACAACATTTGGGACACTCGCAAAATTTTACAGTAATTCTATCGAGAATTTCTTGATAGAAAACTCATTAACATATATTTAAAATCCAACTAGGGATTCCAACTTTCATGATCTTTGGCTACATAAGCTAATTACGACATCAAAAAAACAGATTTTATATAACAGCTTTTTTATGCTGTATATCGGGTTGTAGTAGTCCCACAGTTCAGTTTCAGTTTCCACCCCTGACTGTCTCTTGAATATCTACAATAAAATTCTGAGTCGAATCTGTACATTAAATATTTTTTGGAAAATCTTATTGAACTAGTCATTATTATCGATACAGAGGCCGAATCTATAGTTTTTAGAATTTTCGCCCGTTTGTCTGTCTATCTGGGAGCGCATCAAGAAAAAACCACTGGACAGACTTTTTACTGCGGGAAAATATCTTATCTCTGAGAAATCTATACTAAACCTGAATCCAACGGAGCGACGGTCATCGCTAGTATATAATAACTATATTAAAAACAGTACCTAAGTGTAATCTGTACATGAAATATATTTTTAAAACAATGACTGTTATTTATTGTATTCAGAATATAGACTCTAAAACAACAATTGTTGAAATTTTTGACTGTTTGTCTGTAGGTTTTTCACGCAAAAAATACTGAATGTGTTTTAACTAGATTGTTTTGTGAAATAGGTATGTAGTGATTACTTATTACTCGGGTCAATATTTGGGATACCTTTACAAAACAGAATAATTGGTTCTGCCGAGTTGTCATTTATACTATCAGTGATTTATTACACAAAACTGTTAGTGGCAGGGCATATTTGTGTCCCCCCCAACGTGCGTTCACCTTGTCGTGGTGGGGGGGCTCAGTAGTGCCCGGCAATCCAACCGGGCGCGAAGCCAAGAAACGCACAGGGAGGTGGCCCACTTCGGTGGGCGGTGGGAGGTGGCCCTCTTCGGGGGGCGGTGTACCATGCGGGTTGCTCCTGATACTTCTCTGATAGCAGAGTGGACCTTGGAGCAACCCCATGGTTGTGGTGGTCTGCTTCGGCAGACCTGCCGTCGGGGCGTCGTAGTTGAATGCGTAAGCGATCCTGCGACGCCCCATTAAGACGGGGGAAGGTTTGTTGGGTTTTAGTGGGTAGTACTGGCTGTATTACGCCGGTGAGTCCCACACGTCGTGCGTAAATGCATTTCCCAACGTTAAAAAAAAAGGGCATATTTGTGTGGTGTGTATGGGTGAGTGTGTATGGCCGAATCTATTTTCATGGGAAAATGGTTTTTGGTATTCTCAGCCCACGACCATTCACCATAAGATAGTACTGACACCTCTCGCTGTCTACCCAAAAGCGCGGGTAAAATATTAAAATACATACTCTTACTTTTATTTATTTTTACATTTTCATACATTAAGGTATGAAATTAATATTTTATAATATTTAATCAATCTATACTATCTATACTATAATATTATAAAGAGGTAAAATTTGTGAGTTTGTGACGTTGTAGGGGGTAATCTCTGGATCTACTGAACCAATTTAGATGAAATTTGGTAAGAAGATAGTTTGAGACCTTGGAAAGGATATAGGATAGTTTTTATCCCGGAAATCATCCCTTAAGGGGGTGAAAATGGGGTTGAAAGTTTGTATTGGGAAGCAAGCTAGGGACGAACCCGAGCGAATTCGTCATTTCGTCATATCATTTTTATATAAAAATATTTTAAAAACTATTATTTTAAGGAGATTGTATGCATTCAGCCCTTTTTAATGTCCCACTCACTGCTGGGGGTGGGCCTCCCTTCAAGACGAGGGGGATCAGACCATAGTCCACCACGCTGGCCAAGTGCGGATTTACGAAATATCACATGTCTATCGAAAACTTGCTAGGTTCTCCCAAACATACAGGTTTCCTTACGATGTTTTCTTTCACCGTAAGGCAAGTGATAATCATGTTATAAATGATTCGTACATGAAAATATCAGAGGTGCGAGATCCGGGTTTTGAACCCGCTTCACTACGTTTACCAAGCGAGCGCGTTACCACTGGACTACCACTGCAGAATGAGATTGACCGTATCATAAATTAATTTTGAATGTATTATTATCAAATAAATAATTAGAATTTAATCTACAAATAATTATCTAAAATAATGTTTCCATTAGTATGTAACATATCACGTATTTATATCAAGATAAAAAAAAGATAAATTACAACTGTAATATTATGTAATGTCTTTAGGAAATTAAGAGTCATGTATTGAAGTTTTTTACGTGTCTACGGATTTCATTATATGTTGTTCTTGGACAATATAATATGTGAAATAGTGATTCTATAAAACCGTGCTGTATACTTTATTAATAATA
The DNA here is from genome assembly GCA_921882275.1 of Brenthis ino. Lineage (NCBI taxonomy): Eukaryota > Metazoa > Arthropoda > Insecta > Lepidoptera > Nymphalidae > Brenthis > Brenthis ino. Next base: position 2,396,159 of record OV170233.1, on the reverse strand, counting down.
TTAATCTTTAACTAGCCTTTTCCTGTGGCTCCGCCCGCATAGTACATTAATCACCAACATATCATATACTAAAACGTTCTCCGAAACACGCTTCATCTTATGGTATGAGTATTATTCCGATCGGTTCAGTAGTTATCGCAGTATAACCGAACAAAAAAATCGACTCTTTTAATTTATTAGCCGGATCTATAGTTTTTTGTTTTTTGTCTATCTGTCTGTGACCGAATCACGAAAAAACTACCAGACAGATTTTGATGAAATTTGGTATGATGATAGCTGGTTATCCGGGAGAACATATAGAATACTTTTTACTGCAGTAAAATATTTCATCTTTATCGTTAATAAAATTTAAAAGTTACGTAAATGGTTTTGTTAAAATATTTTTTTTATATTTAAAATATTACTCAATAATATTATTTGCTGTTTTTCAGTACTCAGAACTGCCTTTCGAGCCGGTGGTAGTTTTCTCACGAACCGATTAGACTGATTAATAATTTGATGATTCAAAAGTTCTTGTACCTACCTACAATTCTAATTGAATGAAGTTATTTTCTTACGATATTACTTCTTGTACATATTATAGTATATATGTACATTGCGTATACACTTTCAAGTTAGGAAATAAATATATAAGGACAAAAAAATTAAAATCTTTTATCATGCTATTACAGCATTAATAAAAAAATATATAACTCATTAGTCTGGCATAAATAAATCAATTGCTTAACCATTGCCCACATAAAATAAAGATGAAAATTTAAAAAAGTTTGTTTAATTATAATTCATTTTAAATGTGAATCTCATATCCCTTACTATTTTAGATACATTAAACTTAATTTCACGAGAGGAAAATTAAACTTTTACTTTTAAGTGATTTTTTTTTAATTTTTCTTCACCTTTTTAATTTTAAGAGAGGAAATCTGTTTAGAAATGAAAATGAAACACAAAACTGTATTTTATATGCATATATTCGGATTCAATATTTCAATAGCTATCAATTAATAATAATATTACAACTTAAGTTAAAAAAAATACACTGACTGTTCGAACGGTACACACTAACTTAGCTATGTTCAAGCATAAAATGTACTATATTTAATTCATTACATTTCCACCTACAATTTCGTAAATTAAATAAAAAAAACCGTTTCACCGTCAAATAAAACGTAATTGCAAAAAATCGGTTCCCAAAAAATACTTGAAATAATCGACTTCAAACTAATTTATTTATTTTTAATATCGATATTACTTTACGATTACCGATTTTTTGCAACCATTCATTTATTTTGTTCAGATTTAAAACAGATAATTTTATATTCTCTATGTTTAAACCTAGTAATCTCTTTGTAACGGCAAATTTAATTTTTGAAAATTATTTTAAACAAATAAATTATACTCGCATCTAAGAATTTGTCACGCAAATTCTGGTAAACTGAATAATTATTATTCTATTATAAATTATTTTTACATTGTCTGTACATTGTTCTTGCACTAATGTGTGTAAACAATTCCAATATCAAAAATATCATAGAGTGTTAGTCCTGAGCTCTATATATAAGTTTACGGCGATTTCTTAAACCCATCTTACTTTGACCCCGGAACGAACCCATTATACGAAATAAAGAGCTTAAAAGAATAAGACTCTATGATGACTAATTAACACTTAAAATTATCATCTACACATTTCACATATACAATAATAGCACGCACATTTACAAATTTCATTTAAAAATAAAAATTCTTAAGTATTTTATAATATATACATTAGTAATGAATTTACGCATACTCACCAAGCGTCGTCATACTCTAAAATTATTTTTTAAATACAATAAGTGATATGACTCAAGGGAATGTACAAGCGAAAAAAAATATTTTTTTATATGGCAACTTTAAGCCGACATTAAAGTAATTAGGCCTTTTATGAAAATTGTTTCGTTGAAAGTCGATTTTTTAAGCAGCATTAAATTAAAGTCTTATTTGGGCGAACTGTAAATTAGGAAATGGGCAAATATTAAGATCGTACTTCGAAAGAGGTTTTATTGTTTTTCATGTGATGATAATACTTATGTCATTGGCTGTAAAAACTAAGTAACTTTTAATTTAATTTAAAAAAAGTTAACAGTACGATGGTAAGTTTTGCCCAAAAATCTAAATTACGAGCGAAGACTAACATTCCTTTACTAAACGATTATTCAAAGTCATTTTGCTTCGTAAAGTTCTAGCTTATGTTACTATAGATGAAAACGAAAATTGATATGTACTTACATCGCATTTTGACAGCTATCAAAATTCCGTCGCCATTTTGTTTTAGAGACCAAACAGCGCGAAAATGGCGGCAAAATTTGGACAGTCACTCAAAATACGACTTAAAAAGATGACCATAGAATAAGTACACAAGCAAGCGAACCTTGAATAACTCGTGAAGTGAAGTTAAAATAGGATATTTACAACTACGAAATAAGAGACTAGAAACACTACACCATATTTATTCCGTACTTTTCTGGCGCGAAGTAACTATTTCCGGAATTGGAAAAGTTCGTAATTTGGGATGCTTGAAGCATGCTCAAGTGGGGGGAGTTCTGTGGTTGATTTTCAGGGGATTCTGGACCGGAAGAAAGGATATTGGGATGGGAAGGCCAGGAGGGGGGAGAAGGGTTGTTAAATGACACTTGGTTGTACAGCTGGTTGCCATTTGCGGTTAAGTTGTGTGAGTGACCGTGTGTTTGATTTACCGAAGAACCGTTGAAGTATTCCATCTGGAAATAAATAAATGTATTAGTATCATTAGCTTAAGTTACAAATATAAAAAAGAAATTAAATGGTAATTAATTGTATTGAGTTTACATAATGAGAATAACATATACTTAGTTCATTTTTTAAATTATGGGTTTGCTTTTTTATTTAGACTTCTATAGTACAAACAAATGAACGAACAAACAAAAATAGTTATTTATTAATTCGTGATAATAAATCAGAATAATATCATGTATACATATAATGTATAAATATTTAAAAAACAGCACAAACTTACCTGACTAGGATAATAAGGCGAATTGTACGCGCTCTGTCCATATCCTTGATGGTGATGAGAGCTGGAATAACTTCTTATATAGTCTGAACTCCCCGGCCAATGAAAACTGTTGTAGCTATCTGGATGGTATACGTTCCCTGGACCATTCAAACTTTGAGGAGTTATGGGGGGAGAAGGAGTCGTCATGATTGAGGAGTTGGACCCTAAAGGAGTCAAGTTCCCCGTTAAACGAGAGCTATATTGGTCTTTAACAAGATTACTCCCAAACTTCTCTGAATAGTCTACTTTGCTGGAATAATCTAATCGCTTCGGGCTGTTATAAAGCTCTTGTTTTGGAGTAACGCCGTAATTGTGGACGTTAGATATAGAATCTGAATCTTTGCTGATTCTTAAAGCGTCATTGGAGTTATAGTGATGTGATATTGACAGATTTTTGTTTAATGGTGACGACTCATAATTAGATGGTGCTGCCTCTTTCTTGCAAATAACATTTATTGGGGGACTGACTGAAGTAGTAGGGGTGGGAAGGTTAGGGGATGAGGTGGTGATACTCGAGGAGTTCTGGGTAGTTGTTAAGGAATTGGAGGAGTTTGTTAGGTTTTTGGACGTAGAGATCTTTGATGATGAGGAACTTTTGATAGAGTTAGTCGATGATATGCTTTTGGAACTAGACGAGGACTTGCTAGATATCTGCGAGTTGGACTGTTGTTGCAACTGTTGTCGACACTTTGCCCGTCGGTTCTTGAACCAAACCTGTTAACAAAAGTATATGTTAGAGATATATTTAATGGAGTTTACTTAAATTTTTATCGTCACCTGTTCTACAGGTTAAGGTTTTTGACTCTATCTGGGTAAAATTAAAGGTCGGCGTTATTAAAAGTCATATACTTGTACCAAACGTATTTAAGTGTTAAAAATGGTAAAGGAATCACAGTGGCTATGGAGTAAATCATTCAAGAAATTCAAGAGAAAAAGTTGTATATTTAATGTAAGTATATATATTACATATACATACTCGTATGTCAAACAATTATTGCAAACAATAGAAGTTAGAACCACTACATTACTTATTTTATATTTCAAAAGTCAACGTGAGATTGTCTATATCAGTAAGGAAAGTACACAGAGGGCAAAGACAGAAATAAATCAGTAGCAAAAATGTTCCGTGCGTATACAAACCACGCGCGGATTATCGCCCTCGCATTGTAACGAGTTAATAAGTTTTGTGAAAAAGAGCAAACAGCGAGGAACAGATGTGTGCACCCGCCATTTTGTAATTATGCATCGTTTAGTATTTTTTTTTAATATTACTGAACTTATGCATAGATGATAAATTATAAAGGTATTGCATTTTATGCATTTTTTATCAAGTAATAGTTCATTACATTATTTGTATTTTTAATTTCCTTTTTTATTTTGATTAAAATAAATCAACTGTTATCTCTTTATTAATAGAACTTAACTGGCTCGAATTTTTCGTTAATTTACTTATTGAATATTTTTATGAAATCTATATCTTGTTTGAGATGCAGTTTTACTAACGATGACAATGAAGCAAAGTCTTATTTATACAATGTTTTTAGAGAAATATTTGATGTACAAAATATGTTAAATCTTCCAGTAAGTGCTATAAAAATGCGACATAAGTGAATATAATATCTCGACTAATATTATAAAGCGGAAGAGATTATTTTTTAATTGTATGTTCCAACGAGTAAATCTTCTGGAATAACTTTTTTAGAAATGTCTATTTATTAATCAAAGTCTATCTCACGCTACGATCCTTAGGAGAGGAGTATTTTTTTTATTTATTTTAGGGAAACAAATAGTACAATATTACATAAATAATAAATAATAATATATAACACATAAACCAATGAAATTTCCACATATTAAAAAATACAAATAAGAAGCAGACCACAATGATAATATGAAAAACAAAAAGCTAAACACTAAACTAAAAATGTGTAAAAAAAAATTACATAAACAAAACTATGCAGGCAAAGGACGTTTAATAATATTTATAATTAATTATAAAATTAAGTGTTGAAATCCCAAAGCAAAATACTTAAAGTGTGTAAAGCATTACTAAACCGAAAATAAGCTGGTGTGCAAAGAGTAATGTAATAGAGCCCTATAAATAATATGTAACGACTGCTGTCGATCATTGTAACATCTGTCGATATATTGTGGTTAGAATACGATATATAATATGTATTATTTTTATTATTTACTCAATTTATATATTTAGAATAGTGCTGAAGTGAAAATGTAAAGATTTAAGAGAAGAAAATGACTCGGGAAATCAAGTTTACATGTAGTGACAAGTATTGACTATATTTAATTTAAAATATAACATGAAATTAAATTGATCACTAGTTAGCGTAAGCTTTTATTAAAATTTGAATTTTAAGATTAGAGCTATAAATAAATAAATATGTTGGGACATCAACACACAGCACCATCTAGTTCCTATGAGGCTTATGTAATGGATACCAGATAGTTGATACACTACACTTATAGAACTTTAAATACATACATATTTGTTATAAATATAAACACCCATGACTGGAGTACAAACATTCGTGCTCATCACACAAATGAAGGCTCAGAGTGGGAGTCGAACCCGCGACCGTCGGCACAGAAAGTAAGGCCACTATAAACTGAGCCAAACGTGTCGTCAAAACAACAACACATTATAAAACAGCATTTGCAAAATAACATATCTATATAATAATAACAATCAGATTCATAACTAAACTACGCTCAAACGAGGCAATTAATCGTTATCTGTGGATGCGATCAGAACCAATTACAGCCTTGCACAGATTATAATCAAGAGAATAGACTAATGACCAAGATGGCGGAGTTTGAAATAATGAGTGAATGGAAATTTTAATCCCAGTCAGGAGTTTTTATAGCATGTAAATGATTTTATTGTTTACATCATAAATTTTAATATTCACTGTTTATTGCGATAGCCATAAATAAAAATATATGTAAAGTAAGGTAGGTAAGTGTGAATTAAAATAAAAAACGTTCTAATTACATCATAGTACCAATTTTTATTTTTTTTGTTTTGCAATAAAAGTCATAGGGAGGATTATACGTGTATTGATTTTAACGATTACGAGTATTAAATTTTAACGATCCATAAAGATCGCCATTTTTTATTTTTTTGTCATTCAAATGAAATCAAAGTAAAGTCCTCGTTATGATGTCAACATCACTAAACAATGGTTGGGATTAAATGATTCGATTTTCAAATTTCAAATTTGGAACGCATAATTCGATTGCGCGCTAATGCCCTATCCGTGTTGGTATAAATTGAACGTTTGAGCGAATCAGCGTTCAGTGAGACGTGAGCTTTTGACGGGGAAACGTTTGGAAAGTTTAATTTTAACCGACTTAACAAAAACTTGTCATTTTGTCTTCTATCTGAGTAAAATTGGATGTAATTCTGTACGCGAATTCTCCATTACTTGCATAAAATATTGTTGCCCGAACTCTTAATTTTATAGACTACCTTTGTTCTCATTCAAACTTAAATTGAGCATTTGGTGTATAAGAAAAAATCTTCAAGTCTCAAACTAGAGAATAAGATTGAGTAAAGATTTATATTATAGGCGAAATTCGCAAAAAACTGTCAAGGTTGGAAATAGTAGCGTGTTTTGTTTTTAGTGTTACTATTCTCGAATTTGACATTTTACGGATTGTTTACTTTTTCAAAGAATAAGGAAATTTTTATATAGGTATTAGTCGTTAGTTTTTTTTAATATTTTGTATTTTCAAGCATTAGCTCTCTTTCCCTTAAAAGAGATATAGAATAATGTTAGCTTATTTATGTTTTTTTCTTTATTATAATAAAATCCGTTACCCATTTTTATTTATTAACATTTATTCACTTATCAAATGAGTATTCTATATCCTAATATTTGTATACTGTTTTTAAGCATTATATATTATTTTAAATCATTATTGTTTGGCTTCGTGTTTAGTTCTATGACACTATCCATATTCTTACTTAGTTTTAGGACGGATTGTATAGAAAAGCAAATGAACCTAAATGAAATGTAACTGTAAGACTGAAAATATGGTAATATAATATTTACTCTTTTTAATACAAAGACTTACTTATAATATCATTTAAGGCTTCAGTCACTATATTCTGCACGCTCCGTGTATATGTATTAGTCGGAGCATCTAGCACAAACATACCTAACACTGCACCAAAACCGTATCGATAATGAATATTTTACTATCGACTAATAACTTTAAAAATTTAATCGATTATAAAACTTTTAACTTGTGGATGATTTGTCAATCGCTTAGAATTACGGTTGATACTCCATCGAGTCTTAGGTTAATTGAAACTTATTTAATACTAACGACCCACCCTCATTTCGCTCGAGTTCGTTCTTAGATGATACTTTAAATTGATATAACTTTTTTATTTATGAACCGATTGAAATAAAACAATGACTAAATGTTAAGTGAAACTTACCTCAACACATAAGTGATAACCGCACCCAAATCTGTTAAGCCGTTTCTGAGATTAACGCGCACAAACGCACAGACAAACAGACAAAAATTCTAAAAATAATTGTTTTGGGGTCTATTGCATTAATAAAGACCCATAATAATATTTTTTCTCAAATATATTCCATGTACAGACAGCTATCAGTTACAATTTTATTATATGTATCGATTATAAAGCCTTTAATTTGTGGGTGGTTTGTCAATCTCTTATAATAATTATGATTGATACTCCATCGTGTCTTAGGTTAATTGAAACTTATTTAATATTAGTCAGATTTGCCTCGTGTCAGATAAAATTTTCGGTTTTTCATAATTATTTAAAAAGATTATGCAAATGACGCGTGATTCCGACTAATGAAATTAATTTATTAAATTAGTTTGGGTAAACACCGTCTCTTATTGTTAAAGAATGCGTAACGCTAATTATAGCTATTAGAAATTTAAAATTTTCCTAAGTAGCTGAGTATTACATAATGTTCTACGCAGGATAGCTCAATAATAATAAGTAAGCAGGAATAGAACCCGTTACCATATATTTTTTTTTAATTATAATAAATACTATGTACCTATATATGACCTCGTATGTATTTATTTACTATCTCCGCTTTGGAGTTATAGGAGTCTGCAAATTTATACGTTTTTACTTAAGTCATGATACATAGGCCTAAAAGTCTATACTAATAGTATTATAAAGAGGTAAAGCTTTTGAGTTTGTGAATTGTGAGTTTGTGACGTTGTAGGGGGTAATTTTTGGATCCACTAAACCGATTTAGATGAAATTTGGTAAGAAGATAGTTTGAGACCCTGGGAAGGACATAGGATACTTTTTATCCCGGAAATAATCCCTTAAGGGGGTAAAAATGAGTTTACTATAAAGCTAGTAGTTCTACGAACAGTAGACCTCGCGAGCAGAAACTGCATTTCGAGGAGCTATTCTGTTCATCATGTTGAAGATCCTCATCAGGTCTTCACTGAATTTTTATGACACCAACTTAAAGTTACTACCTTTAAAATAAAAAAAGACGTCAAAATCGGATCTCACAAGGCGGAGATATCCAGTTTATCCCCCTTTATGCCCCTTTTTGGAGAAAGTAACCCTCTAATAAAAACTCCCCGACGACAAAAAAAATATACGTTCGTAAAACATGTACATATACCAAGTTTCGTCTAGATCGGTTTGTATGTTTGTATTTGAAGCAGACAAGCTCCGCTCGCTCGGTCAAGACTACAAAAAAACCTCATGTGCCACGCAACCAAATAGACAGACAAAAGTTTTAAAAACTTTTTATGAATCTTTAAGCTTTCATGATAGTTTTCATCTTCATTTTTACTAATATTATGAATGTGAAAGTTTGGATGCTTGAATGGATGTTTCTTACACAATCATGCCAGAACAGCTAAATGAATCTGGATGAAATTTGGCACACAGATAGATTATAGTCTGGAATAGCACATAGGCTAATTATTATCCCGAAAAAATGTACGGTTCCCGTGGGATAGATTTGTTTTAGGTTTTGTAGAGTCCGCTAGTCCGCGAGTTCCGCTAGTAATAAATAAATACTTAATAAACAAAGACCATGTTACTAACATACCTAAGTATGTGTAGTAAAAAATATATTTAGGTATATATTTTAAATAAAGCTAAACCTTACCTGTACTCTAGATTCTGGCAAGTTAATTTTCAACGCTACTTCTTCTCTCATGAAGATGTCTGGATACCTTGTTTTGCCGAACAGCGCTTCTAACACATCGAGTTGCGCGCGAGTGAACGTCGTTCGTTCACGTCTTTGCTTTCTAGGGTTTACACCTGGTGACAAAGAAAAATATATATATAAAATCACATTATTGCTATAAACGCAAAGATATGTGAAGATGTTTGTATGTTTGCTACTAAATAGATTTGGATAAAACTTGGAAAAATGATAGACAATATTCTGGACTATTATATAAGATTAGCGGACCCGACAGACGTTGTCCTGTCTACACGTCTTTAATTTGAAAATTTCAAACTTTTTTTAATAATTTTTTTGGTGAAAATTATTATTCAATTGTGAATCTAAACCATTCCCAGATCCCCTTGAACACACACAAAAAATTTCATTAAAATCGGTCCAGTTGTTTGAGAGAAGTTCAGTGACATACACACTCACAGAAGAATTATATATATAAAGATGCGTATTTAATACATATATCTTAACACCACTTTATTTCTTTACTTAACTTTGATCAAAAATATTAAAAGAAAACACCTTTCGTGATGAGGAAACCAAATGCACAAATTCTTTCATAAAACATGGATAGAAATGTCAAAATTAATATTTTTGTAGATCATACATAATTTCTCTATAGACTTCAAATCACTTTGCCGTCGGGAACTTGATTTGTTATTTATGCTAACCATATTTAAATAAATAACCTATAGAAAAACAAGATGATATGATTTAGATACAAAAAACAATAAAAACATAAATATAGCATTTGATAACCGTTTTTATTAACAATTTTCTTAAATGGCAATGCAAATAACTTTTTATGGAAATAAAAAAGGCATATCTATAACATATAATTTTCGACCTATTAGAATATTCTTAATTAGAATAATAACAATCAAAGTAGCAATCATTCGATAGAAACTAACATTTTTTTATTGATAGCCAACAAAAAGAATTTTATATATAAACTAGCGACTCACCATCGCTCCGCTCGGGTTCAGTGTAGATTTCTCACAGATATTTTCCCCCAAGTAAAAAGTATCTTATATGTTGACCCGGATAACCAGCTATCATCATACCAAATTTCAGCAAAATCTGTCCAGTGGTTTTCTCGTGATGCAGTCACAGACAGATAGACAAAAATTCTAAAAACTATACTTTCGGCCTCTGTATCGATAATACTCAGAGATATTTTCCCGCAAGTAAAAAGTATCCTATATGTTGACTCGGATAACTGGCTATCACCATACCAAATTTCATCAAAATCTGTCCAGTGGTTTTCGTTCTCAGACAGACAGATAAACAAACATTCTAAAATCTATTAGATTCGACCTCTGTATCGATAATAATAATGACTATTTCAATAAGATTTTCCAAAAAAGTATTTAATGTACAGATTCGACTCAGTTACAACTTTATTATATGTATAGATTAAAATATACTAAATATAAGGCGCTAAAAATTAATTTCACGCATCATTTAGTTGCGTGTGAATAAATTTGTCATAAAACATCTAAGAAACCTGTTTTAAATGAATATTAATCGTAGAAACTAATCTACATACATAAAATCATTGTTATTTTACAGCCTGTATATGAAATCCAGTTGAGTTGTCTTAACATGTTATATCTTATTAAATATAAGCATATGAATATGTTTTTATAATTAATTTACATCTATTTACATTTATACAACGAAGGTGTGAATTAAAGAAATATCCGAAGCGTATATTCTAATAGTTTAACATAGATTTTGATATTATATTATTCATAGCATTGCCCGCGGCTCCGCCCGCGTGCAGATGACCAAAAACCAAATTCTTAGGTTTTATATATTAGTATACTCTTACATTGCAGTTTTTGGGTTTTTTTCTAAGAAATGAGGTATTTTCCCGCGGTAAAAAGTATCCTTTATGTTGACCTGGATAACCAGCTATCACCATACCAAATTTCATCAAAATCCCTTCAGTGGTTTTTCCGTGATGCGGTAACAGGCAGACAGAGAGACAGAGAAAAATTCTAAAAACTATAGATTCGGCCTCTGTATTGATAATAATGTCTATTTCAATAAGATTTTCCAAAAAACTATTTAATGTACAGATTCGGCTTAGTTACAATTTTATTATACATTTGTATAGATTATATGCGTAAGTTTGTATATTTGTGTTTCACGCTGAAGGGTCAGGACGGATTTAGATGATATTTATTATACAGATATAGTATAACCCGGAGTAACACATGCTACTAAGGAAGCAATTAAAAACCCTCGACCATCTTGGACCGATTTTCATCAAACATAGCTAAGAACACTCCCGACTAACTCACCTTTCAAAAAAAAATCGGTTCTTATTCATTTAGCTCTTGAAGTCATAATACAAATCAAATAATATCCATATTAATTATCGAAACGTTCGTATTATTCTTTCAAAAACAAACAGAAAGTCGGTCATACAACATTCTAAATATGTAATCCCTTTAAAAAACCTATAGTTATTATTCTAACTTGAATAACATTTCTCAACAAGATGGTTGATGTTTCTGTTAAACAAAATGGCTGACAATTAGAAGATTAATTGCTTGGTTTTTTTTAATGGTGGTCATGGCAGACTGCGTGTCTGCTCTAAATCGTTGCTTTTGTCAAATGTTACAACCTTTTTAGTGAATGAGTAGCTTGACTTATACACATGTTAAAATTAATTATTGACAAATGGGACAGCGTAAAAAGGTAAAAACACTTTCTAAATATGATTACTAAACTGAAGTAATATTAATACGTACTTACATTTCGTTAAGGGATTTGTGTTTAAGCATAATTTGCTTGAAAATTTTACTATACCTATACCTTTAAGTAATTGTAATAAAATAAGACCTTTAAAATGTGATTTATAAAGTATCTAGTAATAGGTAATCATGTGTAAAATCGAGTAAAGATGTTACATATATACCTACAGTAAGTGTCATAGATATTAAAGACGGAGTAGTAGAAAAAATTAATTTCCAGTTTTACTTATTAACAATTACTGAACCATTCATTGTATCAAATTATTAATTCTGATTGTACATCAAAACTCAGGGGCGCAAAATCGTTATTAGACTTTTCAATCGCCCGCTCGCTTACGGATTAAAATAAAATAATACAACATACGTAGCCCGAAACCCCCATTCAGCCATTCCAAACAAACATTTCATACGAAAACTGTCACATTACCTAGCCATAGAAAAGTGAAAATAAATAGACATACATCTATCTCTTTCTCGAGTATACAAAGCAGCTGAGTTAAAAAGGGACAGATGTATTTCAATTGTCATCGTTGACAATGAGGGCTCGGGCTCTAATCCTCGTGACATGGCTTTTTTCTTTTTTTTCGCGTTGGCTGCGATATTATCTTCACAGCCGATTTCTGATAGGGCTACTAGCTTGTTTATGCTCGCTTGTCTATGACTGCTAATGGTATATTCGTGTAGTATCTTGTTACGGTTTATCGATTTAAAAGGTGATTTTGATAAAGGTTAAGCTTTCGAAAGTAGCCTCAGCATGATTCATCTGAAATTATCGAGTACTAATCGATTATAGTATAAATAATAGCATTTTTTGCTATTTAATATGTTAATTGATATCCGAAATGATTGGTATTCTGACATTACCCTGTTGACAGGTAGATTATGAGATTGATCACTTCAATAAAACTAAAAGTTTTTAAACGGTAATCAAACAATAAAATATATCCACAAGTATGTAGATAAATATCGTCCGTCTGTTAGCTAACTTTAAATCGCGAGATTTTAATAATATTAGTACAATTTTATAAAAATAAAATAATACCAAAACATTCTTATTCTCTATTAGGTGCACGTGCATTCTGCGTAGTTTATTTTTCATTTTCATGGAAAATTCCTTGTGTTAAAATATAAAAGCTTTCAAGGCCACATCAAAAATATCATAATAATAATCTAATATTGTTTACAATAATACAAATATCAGTTACATTTATAAATACATATGTACATAACTTTATTATTTATTACAGCTGTTTTAAAGTCAATATTTATTATTATATAAAAAAAAAACATTTACCAAAAACTAGTGAAATTAACTCCTTAACATAATTAGGCATTAAAAATCTCTGCCACGCGCCTCAACACCAAACCACAAGCGTCGTTTGAAACTTATTATTTTCCCGTTTTCCACAGTGTTTGACCCCGGGACGTCCCTACGGTACTTTAATGACGTGTAAAATATTTTAAGGGGAGAGATGGGCACAGATAAAAACAACTTTATTGTATGTATATACTTGCTATTTTGATTCTAGCAACGTTGAACGTCAACTGTCAAATTGACAGGGCGTAATGGACGCCTGAGGATTTAGAAGCGTTGTTTAGTTTGGGGATGCGCCTAATTAATTGAGAAAATTTCTAAGTAAACAGTGAAGAACAGATACATTTGATAAGCGATTTAGTTTTTTAAAGCATAAAGTATTATATTGTTAATCTTGTACGGCGTCCAATCACATATATACCTACATGTAATAAAATTGTAACTAAGTCGAATCTGTACATTCAATATTTTTTGGAAAATCTTATTGTGATAGACATTGTTACTGATACAGAGGCCGAATCAATACTTTTTAGAATTTTTGTCTGTCTGGGAACGCATCACGAGAAAACCACTGGACAGATTTTGTTGAAATTTAGTATGATGATAGCTGGTTATCCGGGTCAATATATAGGATAGTTTTTACTGCGGGGAAATATCTCATCTCTGAGAAATCTATACTAAACGTTAAAACGTAAGTAGGAACGAACCCGAGTGCAGTGAGGGTGAGTCGCTAATTACTATTATATAAGCGAAAGATTATATGTGTGTGTATGTTTGTTACTGCTTCACGCTGAAACAGCTGGACAGATTGTAATAAAATTTAGTACGCAGATAGACGATGGCATGCAATAAAGCATGGGCTACCTGTGCATAATATTATTAATACAAATGACATCTAGGAGCGTAAATCGCTAGTAAATAATAAAACAAATAAAATATTTCATTTCAAACCCGTACATATTATTTAATTAATAAATATCGTGAGTAAAGTTGATAGCAACAGCTAGAGACTTTATAATATCCCGTTTAAATTGAAAGGTTATTGCAACTGGATCACGATAAGTTAAAGATAACTTACAGGCTCGATACGACATTAATGACTTTTAATATATAAGTTATAAGTACTCGTAGTTGTAGTAACTCATAATATAAGTTTTAATATAATGGTATTTATATTATTAGATAACTATTTACTCTCTTTATGGGTACTATGTTTCTATGTACTGTTCTTAACCAAACAGCATCCGTTGCAAATGGAAGTAACAATAATGATTAAACACATAGCACCCCTGAAATACATTATATTTTACCATAACCAGCTATATTTCATCACCTAAAACGAGGGCTGGCAACATATAAATCATGTTAACACATAAATTCTACTGGCAACATCGCCCTGGGGTTGCAAGACAAGTTGTGACAGATTAGCGTTAAGGGAAGCAGCGTTGCAACCCTGTATCTAATTTTCAACCCTCTGTTGGTACAATTGAGTTGAAAATTATATAATTTTGTTGCTCTAGCCCCTTAGAAATCAATGAGTTATTTTATTACCATGATAATGTTGGCAGCGTTGCATAGCAGGGGCTAACCGAGTTGTCGGTAAATTGAAATTTATCAAATAAATTATTGTGAGGGGCGTTAAATATGATTGAATGATATTAGTTTGCTTTATTTGACTAACTGTTTGAGAATATCCTGTCCTATTTGTTGGAGCTACTTCCGTTTCGTTTATAATAACTGTGTATTTTTAGATAGAATATTTATATAGAGTACAAATATATAATTTCTTCTATTTGTGTATTGTATATAAGCATAAGTAAGATCAAAACCTTTAGGTGCATGTCAATCAAACCATATATGGTCATATCAATATATTTTCATCCATAATGATCTACAAACATACAAACCCACAATTTCTACCAAAGGGAACCTACAGTGTAATATTCGCAGCATAACAGTTGGAAGTTAGAAAAAGACTCACGCTTTAACTGCGCCGTTCCATACAAAGTGCCCAAGAGAGGGTATCACGGATTAACTTATCATAGAGTGGGAGGGCGAGATAATTTCTATAGCGAAAGCACCCCATGCACTCCATTGAATGGAATTTGAAACAGTTTTTAAGGTCTTTTTGATGCATTATAAAAAAATGTACATATATTTGATTATTAAAATTATTATTTTAGTATTATGTAATGTCTTCCTAACCGGTTCCGGTCACGACGGCCAATCACACTGAGACTAGCTAGACGCGCAGAAGATATTATAATTTATAGTGCAGCGCGTGTGTCGTTGTGCCAGCAGGCACTACGTGCTCTCTTTATTCCTTTTCCTCTCAAGGTCGGACTTCGTGTCGAAGTATCGTCTCATCGGAGAGACGATACTTCGACACGATTGATGAGAGTTAAGGCGCAAGACCGACGGGTTTACGTGCTCTCCAAAACACGGAGGTGTAACACTGCCAACTTTCCAGCTCTGGGCTGTTACAAGGACTTTTTTAACAGAGAATTCAATAACTAAACTTGGTTTTAACCGGGACTCGAACGCAGGACCTAGCCACTAGACCACCAGGGCACCTATTATTATAGCATATTATGTAGCAGACATCTTTTTATAGGTATACTATAATTTAAAAAATAAGGAGGAAAATAATGTCTATTTTTATCTGTATTTGTCATTTTATGTTGTGACTTGTGACATGGATCAACAATCATAATTTCGGTCGGTCACCGTTAGATAGATGGATTTGGGTAATATTTAAACAATACATGGAGGATATCTTAATCTTTAAGATGCTCTTTTTTATCATTTCTTCAGATAACTTGAGCAAACCTATTTAATGTTCTTTTTTTTTGAATCTCAAACGGAAAAACTATCTATAGGTAAAAATAATAAACTTGTAACTAAGCCGAATCTGTACATTAAATATATTTTGGAAAATCTTATTGAAATTGACTTTGTTATCGATACAGAAGCCGAATCTATAGTTTTTAGAATTTTTGTCTGTCTGTCTGTTACCGCATCACAGAAAAACCATTGGATGGATTTTGATGAAATTTGGTATAGTGATAGCTGGTTATCCGGGTCAACTTAATATAGGATACTTTTTATTGCGGGAAAACATCTCATTTCTGGAAAAAAATGCAAAAACTGCAACGTAAGAGTATACCTACTAATATGTAAAACCTAAGAATTTGGTTTTTGGTCACCTGAACGCGGGCGGAGCCGCGGGCAATGCTAATATATTTATATGCTAGGTTGTAAAAGTTAACTATTATTATAATTTATTCGTAACAAAACTCCCTATTTTTTATCAAAATTATTTTACTATACCTATGTAACCTATTTGATTCAGTTAGATTTTGTGTTTTATAAACAATGAGATGTTACGTTTTTTTTTATATTAAACAATTTGTCTTGCTACTGTATAAAGTCATTTATAATCTGCGAAGCGCACGCGACTCACACGCGCCATCTTATTTATCTGTTTTCACAGCAATTCACACTTGAGGCTAAGCAATTTTTCATGCTAATGTCTAATCATTATTCACAGCGACAAAAACTATTAGCGATAGTTGGAAAAATATTTATCTAGTAAACTTTATATACCTATGTATGTATGTGATCATAAAATAAGCGAATATAGCTACAAATTTTCCGAAATACCTAATTATGGAAACATTTTTTTCAGTATACATTTTGTTAGTGTTTATAAAAATAACAACGAATAAAATAGCTTCTTTAATATAAAATAATATAACTTCTTCCGAGTATAAATGAAAAATGACTTTCACGTTTAATGTTAAAAAACTGTGAGGAAACAATCTGCAATCAACAATTAAAAAATTAAATGGCTGGCTGAATACATGAAAGTCGTAGCATTTTTATTCGCCACATCGCTCGCCATTTCGAGATACGTCATTTCATTCAAAATGGCGGATTTCTCCCGTGTAAAAAGTTTTCGTATTACAGGGCTGTTAAATTTAATGATGGGCATTTAGAAATGAGAAAAGTAAATTATTTTTCTTGGATGTTACAAATACGAAAGGAATTTGATAAATTACTGTAGACTGTACATTAAATATAGGTTTCCTGTACTAGATTTTAGGTTTACCAAACACCAACATGGAGTATCAAAAGAAAACGGGTAGGTACCTACTAAATGTTTTGTTTTTTGTTCTCTATGACCTTCTGTTCTGTTCTTTATGAGGTAAAAACTAATTTATAAATATTATGCTTGAATATTTATTTTTAATTTTTATACAGTCCACACCGAAAGCGAATGTGCCAACCCTGTTCAGAACAAAAGCGATAAATGAAAGATAATTAATTAACGAAACAGTGTAGAACAAATGAAAATGTTTAATGTGAAGTTTATAAGAAATAATATAATAACCTAACATTACTTCAATTTTTATCTGATTCAATAAATAATCTTTTCCAAGTATATGAATTTAATTATTATTGTTATGAGACGTTGCTTTTGTTTTGAATGTTTGTATTTTACTTCTGTACTATACAAACTACATACATCTTACTAATATTATAGATGTGAAAGTTTAGATGGATGTTTGGATGTTTGTTACTCGATCACGCCAGAACAGCTGAACGGATCTGGATGAAATTTGAGTCAGAGATAGATTATAGTCTGTAATAGCACATAGGCTACTTTCTATCCCGGAAAAATGTTCAGTTCTCGTAGGATAGATTTCTTTCTGTTTTTCAAGAGTCGAACCCGAGCGAAGCAAGGGTGAGTCGCTAGTATTCATATAAACTTTGCCTTCTGTGTAATGGATTCTTAGTTTATTTCTATGGAACAAGAAGCTTATATTATAAAATTTAAAAACAACCTGTTTATTTATTACTATATCAACATATTTATGAAATTTTCAGAGGACACGGATCTAAATTTAAATTAAATTTTAATAAATACGTAAAATTTTATACTAGAAAATTAGATTGAAGTTTATCTAAGCCCCGCTGTCTCACGGCACGTGTCTGTCCCACGTCAATATACCTCAAGTGTGTGTGGAGTGTTTGCTCACTCATGGTTCACTTTACTGTAATGGAAACTATACGTAGGGTAATTGTAGCAAAAAATACTAAAAAGTAATAAAAAACATCGATGAATGATCGATTTTAAAAATTCTTTCAACAAGAGGAAACTATACTGTCTTTAAATAACAGGCTGTATCTTGGTATATTGTGCATTAGTGCATTAATATAATTATCCTAGTTTATAAGTAACATAAAACATTTCGACATCTCAATAATTTTTTAAACTTTTTTTAATAGTTTTTTATTCCAGACTTTCTTTATTTCTAACAGAAATAATATTAAAAGGAAAACCTATATACATAGGTATACCTAGATCTGTGTAACCCGCAAAGCGTATCTAAGAGCGGGAGTTGCCCTCGGCGAAAAACAACAAACACTAAAACACTGTTGTTGACTTTACAATTAACGGGCAATACCATAGGGTGACTCTTAAAAAAATAAAGTGCTTTACGCTTTTACTAAGGTTTTAGGTTTTATAACGAAATCTCTATCTTCGCATATATGGTAGGTTTGTTGTAAAATAAATGAGTTTTTATTGTTGACTAGCGCTCTAGAAAAACAAAAATAAATCTATCCCACGGGAATCGTACATTTTTCCAAAATAAAAAGTAACCTATGTGTTATTCTGATGTATGAGCAATATAATTGCAAAGTTTTATCAAAATCCATTCAGTAGTTTTTGCGAGAAAGACAAGTAACAAACATACATCCATACATCTATACATACGAGTACATTCTTACAAACTTTCGCCTTAATAATATTAGTAGGATTTAACCTTGCTTTGCTCGAGTGTCTTCTTAGATACCTAACAGCAGCCTATATGTTACTCCAGGCCAAAGTTTATCTGTGCATTAAATTTCATCTAAATTAGTGCAGGCGTTTCGGTGTGAAGGAGTACGTGTGTGTAAGTTTGTCACAAACATACACACACGTACAATTTTAGCATTAAATATAGTAGACCGATATATAGATATAGAATATAGATATTATATATAGAATCTTCTAGAATTAAAGTAATAAAAAAATCGAACTGGTAAACACCAAAACAATTAGTGAAAAGCCGAGTTTGTTTTCACAGGCTCCCCATCTTCAATAAGACCGGGGTACAAACCCATTGCATATATAAACAGAAAGGTGCTAACTTTCACACACTGGGGCAAATAGAGTAACAAGTTTATACGGATTTTATATAAACAAAATAAATGTTTTGTCAATTTTAATTGAATGATACAAACGTTAATATTTAGTTAAATATTATACATGCAAATATTATTCCTATAGTTTTTATACTAGGTATTTAGTACATGCACCTGCACAATCTATTATTTCTTAAATTATCGTTAACTAGCGGCTCACCCTCGCTTCGCTCGGGTTCCTGAGATTAGCGCGTTCAAATAAACAAACAAACAAACAAACAAACACACAAACAAACAAACTCTGCCTCTTTATAAGTACTTAATACTTTATATTTATGTAGAGGCAGAATTTGTTTATAGGTAATAATATAAATAATATAGAATTAATAGTATTTTATTTGATCGGTTTTTTTTTCTATTTTTACGGAATAATAAATCGATAGATCGACGTGATTTTTTGGAAAGAGATAGTTTATGGGTCGAAATGTTATACATTACTTTGTTCCCATGATATATTAGTGTATTAAAAGTACTTAGCATTACGCATACTAGAATAAATTTTAATGTTATAGACCCCATGAGATATGGTCATACCATGGTTAGCTATATTATTTAGGTACTATATAAGGCCTAGGACCTAGGATAGCGAATTATTGTCAAGACAACAGCTAATTATACGAAAATCATATATTCTAATAATATATGCACATTTATTATATCAGCAGACGAAAGTCATTATGCAAATACACATTTATCTTAGACGTTATAAGAAAAATCACATAATACGTCATATTTATATTAAAACTAGGTGATAGATATTGTCTAGCTCAAATGTCAATCATTTCGTTAGGGATCTCTGAATCTATACAAAAAACCTATAGAAAAAAAATCCTTCCCGATTTCCTCAATTTTCAGTTTCATTTTTGAAATATTATTAAAAGTATTGTTAATGTCTTGAAAAGAGAATCATCCAAATCGTTCCAATCGGACTCCAGTGATGTACCAATGAACAGCATTTAATTTTTATTTATACATTATATACACTAAAATTTCATTAAAATCCGCCCAGTCGTTTCAGCCTTAAGAAGTAACAAACATACACACTCATTTTCAACCTTTTGTATTTACTATAGTAGTGTGATGTCTACAATTAGTAGTAAAAAACAAAAACAAATCTATCCCACGGGAACCATACATTTTTTCGGGATAAAAAGTAACCTATGTGCTATTCCAGATTATAATCTATCTCTGAGCCAAATTTCATCTAGTTCCGTGCAGCCGTTCTGGCGTGATTGACTAACAAACATCTATCAAAACTTTGGCATTTGTAATATTAATGGGATTAATGTAAATATAGGTTGCATTATTTTTGTAACAACCTACAATATATTGGTACATTAAAAATAGATTTTATTTATCCCACAAGTGAAAACTCGCCGTGTAAATCTATATAAGCACATTTAAACGCAATCATTCGCGGTGGTTTGGTAAATCAGAGGGTGTCGACAAGTGATGATTTTCACACGATTTTTATCTGTTTAGAAGGGAGGCAAGATTTAGTAGTGCAATAAGATTTATTTTTTAAAATAAACCATTGTAATTTTAAAGAAATAGGTAGTTTATGATATTTTTAACAATACTTAAAGTTTTATGCTATTATTTTATAAGATTTATATAATATATCAAACGTGAGTAAATGAAAAATTAAAATAAACAATTGTAAATCGTTTTCTAATTAAACAAAATTAAGTGAAACTTTGTATTTTGAAGATAATTGAATTATCACCAAATCTTCCATTCGTAACAATAGAAACCCATTACGATTCCATATCACTCTCAATAATACATGAGTCATAACTTTGAACACGATAATGAAAATTATTCAAAACTAACATTGAATACGCAAGTGCTAACGTTAAAGGAGCTCGTATCAATCTATTTTTATCATAGTAGCAAATTCATTCCTTAAATGACATTTCCTTGATAACGGCTGACACTGACAAGAGCATTGCATTAAAGTTTATAAAAAAAGCAAAACAAATATGGCCTCTCAAGATGGCGGCACGTCAAAGGGCGCCGACGGTAGCGGCTCGCTGTGTTGGAATTCATAAATGATAAATTTAATATTATTTACGATGCGAGGTATCGATACGAAGATGCTTTTACCAGATTGTTATAATTAAACTTGTATATATAGATAGATCAAAGATAATTTTAATACAATCTGTTCTAAAATTTGTTAACTGTTTGGAAATAATCATTTTTATATCAATTTAGAAATCGTCAAGCCAATTATTTATATTACTATACTAAGCTATAATCGTGCCACGTGTAAAAAGATACAGGTGTAAAAATTATTAGAATTATAAAAATAACAACAGACTCTATTGGCTGAAGATTTACGGTAAATATGTGACTTACCGATCGGTTATGTTTTATTTTTTCTAGTTTTTATTTTATATTAAAATATTCCAGATTATAAAAAATATTATACTTATTCCACCTGAATCGAGTTTTTAATTTTATTTCATGTTTAACATTTAGGCTGTAAGCGCTAAGATATTGTATCTTAGCCATTTATCGTGGGCTTAATCAAATGATTCTGTTGACATTTCTCAACATGTTCAAAATTTTAAATATTCAATGAAAAATTAGCAGTCCGTAATTGCATTGAATTATGTAAGTGTTATATTCTTAAGGCGATTAAAGTTACTGCGTTATTAACGAGATGTTTCTTGGGCCATCGACTTTTATATACAAAACTCATTTTGTTTAATATTTTTTTTATTTAAACGCATTTAATAAATGTAAAAAAATAATTCTGTAATAAAATTTCAAAAGAAAATTTTCATCATCTGCAAAAATATTTAACAATTTATTTTGAAGCTATCCATTAAAGGGTGGTATCATCAGCTCTTAAACTTGATTCGTTATAAAATATGATAGTTAATTTAGTACCCGGCGCGTACGACAGTGTTCTGACCCCGATTTCACGCGGTTGAAGGACCTTTAAAAATGCTGCTCATTATTAAGAGTTATCGAGGATAATTTTATAAACGATTCGAAGCGACAATCACAATCGTAGCTTCAATAGGCAGTCATTTTTTATTGTGATCCCAACGCTGGGCAAACTTTTTTTTTGTACTTCCTTTTCATATTGATATTTACCTAGTTTAAGTATACTCTATTAAAATAAAAAATTGAAAATAATAAAGACTTGTCATATAATAATATATACACAAATCGTTTTTTCTAAAGTATCCAATATGTAAACAAATAATTAGTTCTATTAAATAAGCCACTCTATGTGATGGCTTTAGCCATTTTTCTCAAAAAAAAAAAAAATACGTTCATGTAACCCATAAGTCATGTTATAATTTGTAAAGTGGTAACATTTTTTTACTGGTACCTTTTATAAAGGACACAACTTGACATGAAGTTAATTCAATTAATTTACAGAAAGTTTAAGTAAAATGCAAGGACATAATACAATTATAAAGTCGTAAAAAATATGATGATAGCTGTTTGCCTCCTTATAACCAATTACTGTACATAACTGAGTTTATCCAATTAGTGCCCTTCTTTTTATGTATTGCATTTAATATTATGGCAGTTTTATTGATCTACAGTGCATATACATATGTATATTAATAAGCTAGTTTTATATTAAATTGTTATATTTAAAAAAAACTATCTTTACGGATTTTTTCAGTTTTTTTTTATTTTTGGTCGATGTTTCCATTCCATTTTGATGTCATTTTTGGATTCATTTGCTAATTTTCTGGGTAGGCACTGTCTGTATAAAATAACAATGTACAACATATTACAACAACTATGTAATAACTTTTGAGACCATGTGCGCTGTAAAGCATTTGAAACGCCGGAAACCAAAATAAATCCGTTTAAGTTCCGTTAAATTTAATTGTCAAAATAAAAAAAAGTTTTATTTAAAATGTCAAATATTCGAGTAAATCTCAGAAAGTAGGTATATTTTGTAGTTATAACAAATATTTTTTGTAATTCTTTGGTAATTATTACATATAATATATTATTTAATTAAAATATATTATTTAATAAAACTAAGTTATTTACAGTAATAATTATACAGATGGGTTCTCATACTAACGTTTATTATTTACTTTTTTTTTGGTAATGGCATAAAATTGCATTAACAGACTATTTTTTCTATAAAAGAACCAAATACAAATAAGAATCATATCGCTTGGGACCCTTGCTCTTCTCTACCAAAGGCATATGGTATGATATATATAAAGGGCTAAAAATTATATTTATTTACAGCTTTATTATAAATCAAAACAAATGTACACTTAATAATTATTACTGTACAAGTCATGTCCGCGTGGTATACTGGCAAGAATGCTAGCCGTTGAATGGCAATGTCGAACCTTTGGGCGAAAAACGAGCCAGCTCTCCTGTCACCAGTAGAGGCGGCATAACAAGGTGTTATGTCTTTTAAGAAGTGCTTAGCTCTTTGACTCCATAAGCCAAGGGTTTCTACAGCAAATGTAAATATAATTAGACTAAGAGGCTAAAAATCATAATATTTTATCGAGTAACTCCATGAACTGGTGTTAGTATAATTTATAAAGCCACGTTTGCATGTGACCGATGCATTTAACGGTAAGCACCAGACGGTATGATAAGCTGTCATTAGTGACTGGTGATAAATCAATGAATGCGCGGGGCTTCCGAAATCAATAGGAATGCGGCGTTTTGTTATGTCGTTTTTACTACGAGTACCACCTACCTGCTTGTTATATTTTATAAAGTTTAGATATTAGACTAATTATGATATTTTCAATATTTTTGTTTACGGGACTTATATTGTATGTAGATGCTGTCTTCTAATAACTTTTTCTTCTTAAATAAGTTTATGTTTGGAATAAATATTAGTATTTGTGTAGATTGGTATATTTCATATTTGGTTTAGGGTTGATCTTTTAATCATCAAATAATTATATATTTATCTATCTATACTAATATTATAAAGAGGTAAAGTTTTTGAGTTTGTGACGTTGTATGGGGTAATCTCTGGATCTACTGAACCAATTTAGATGAAATTTGTTAAGAAGATAGTTTGAGACCCTGGGAAGGACATAGGATACTTTTTATCCCGGAAATCATCCCTTAAGGGTGTGAAAATGGGGATGAAAGGTTGTACGGGGAATCAACCTAGGGACGAACCCGAGCGAGGGTGAGTCGCTAGTACATGTATAATAGAGTTTTACTTCAGGGCATTCATGTTTTACTACTAAGTACATACATGTTATTTTTAAACAAAGAAAAGTGATAATATAGTAAGATTTACCAATAAGTTTACATCCGCTACTATTTTACTAAAATCAATATAAGTTCAAGTTAAGATCAAGTGAAAGCTAGTAATTTAACCCCGCTTTGCTCTGTTGCATCCCTAGTCCCATGTGTTACTCATAGTCTTGTTACTCTGGATTATAGTCTATGTACTAAAATATCAAATAAATCCGTCCAGCCTTATGAATGTAAGGAGTAACAAGCAAACAAACATACATACAAACTTTTGCATTTACATTAGCAGTCCGAAGTAGTCCGATATATCTACTCTGGCAGTATATATTTAATAAGGTAATTTTGACACCAAGAAATAAAATTAATTATAAGCTAACTTGAAACGAGTAAAGTAAAAGCCACATATGACAAAACCTTAAGTACATTGACCGATCCACCTGTCGTATCACAATCGATAACTCGGCCATCATGTCAGTGGGTGCGAAGCCAACAATATGACCCTACGGCCTGGCGTGGAAACATACATAAAGACAGTCAACAAGGTCATAAGAAATAAATATATTAGATTTTATGGTTAATACAGCTTTTTTTACGCTTTATAATTCTTATTTCTTTAATTTGGTTAATACAGAAAAATAAGACATGCTTTACTAAACGTTTTCATTTTAGTAAGTATTTATGTTTATTTATTTTTTTCTAATTAAAATAATTGTCTGGCTGTCTGTTTCTTCCGGCTAATTTCCGAAGCGGATGAACCGATTTTGACGGGACTTTCACTGGTAAATAGTCGATGTTATTGGGAGTAACTTAGGTTACTTTTATTTTACAAAAAGAATTAGGTTTAGGCGCCAACCTACGTAATTAAAAATAAAAGTAACCCATGAAATTGTGAACAAAATCTGCTTTTTAAAATTTTCGTTTATCCGTCTGTTTTTTCCAGTTAATCTTCGAAATAGCTGGACTGATTTTGACAGGACTTTCAATGGCAGATAGCTGATGTTATAGTACAGTATTTAGACTGCTTTTAAATTAATATGATTACAAAGGTACCAACAGTTAATAATGTGTTCACTTAGTTTATTGCCATTTGCCACCTAACATACTCGTATATTGGGCATTTTTTAATTTTAGCAGCGTCAGCGTAGAACTCATAAAAAACCGTCAAGTCGTATCGTAGAAATTGCTGAGCCCTTTGAAGTGAAACACTAATGTGTCTAAAACTAAAATAATGTGGATTTGGTAATAATTTCTTAGATTTACGCGAATATTTGGCATTTGAAACAAATCTGTCTGTAACATGTTTACAACGAGACGTCTAAAACCTTAGTCTCTTCCGTGACCATGATTGCTGTACAGCATTCGAAACGTCGGGATTAAAAAATCAAAATAAACCCTCGAAAAAATCCTAAAAGATAGATATGCATGTAGTTTTGATTTCTATAACATTTTTTAACAATTTAATGTATGGAATTACTTTATTATAACATAGATATATATTACATATACAAATATTTTAAACTAATTTTAACTAATAAATTGGAATATTAGATTATATGGCTTACTTAGACTTGATATTATTGATATAACTGGCATGCGTTGAAATCTTTTATATGGATAGACTCAATTTACATAATACGAAGTATAAAGATCTATCTGATATATTTCTTGGAAGCCTTGAAGTCACTCGTATTTTAATTTTGACGTTTATGAATGCTATTAGGGGAAATGTCAACACTACATTTATTGCAAACAATAAAACCTTGCTATGCAGTAGCGGGAAATGTGAGTTGCTCTTTTATTTAGACTTACCTATATGTAGACAAAAGAAAGATGTTCGTGAGTAAATAAATTGAATTCTAATATTAAAATTATAACTTTTGTTATCTATACATATAAAAAAATTGTAACTAAGCCGAATCTGTAGGTACATTAAATATTTTTTGGAACATCTTATTGAAATAAACATTATTATCGATACAGAGGCCTATTCTATAGTTTTTAGATTTTTTGTCTGTCTGTCTGTCTGTCTGTCTGTCTGTTACCGCATCACAGAAAAACCACTGGAGGGATTTTGATGAAATTTGGTATGGTGATAGCTGGTTATCCGGGTCAACATATAGGATACTTTTTACCGCAGAAAAATGTCTCATTTCTGAGAAAAAATACAAAAACTGCAATGTAAGAGTATACTAATATATAAAACCTAAGAATTTGGTTTTTGGTCACCTGAACGCGGGCGGAGCCGCGGGCAATGCTAGTATTATATAATTATACTTTATTCTTATGTATATGAATGAATTCCTCCGACTGAAATGTAAAATTATGAAATAGTTTCCCTTAAATGCACGCTTGTCTGAAAAAACTTGACAAAAAAAAACAATTAATTATAACAAAAGAATAGAAAGGGACTGGCCATATAAAATGCTTAGGGATACCAATAAAAAATATACAATGAAAAAAAAAGTAAATTTTAAAAAAGAACGTCCAGCTGCCGTCGTTACGCATCTAGTGGCAGAGAGGGACAACGGTACATAAATTATCATAGGAATGACAGGGAGGGAGGTACGGATTAAAATGGCGGATTAATTTTAGTCTCACATTAAAATTGTATTTGGGTTTTAAATCAAATAGGTCGCGAGTCGTTAATTTTGTTTACTGATTCCGGGATTTTATTGACGATACGGTATTTTTTGATATGTTAAGAGTATATAACTGGCCATATTAACCGGGTGTTAATCTCCACGACCGCGGACACGCCGGCGTGTCAATTAACAATGGATTTCTTAGAATTTTATTTAATTTCTTAGAAATTTACCTGGTGGTATTAAACCAAATCTATAATATAAAAATGAATCGCAGAATGTGTTGGTAATCGCAAATCTCGAGAGCAGCTGAACCGATTTCGCTATTTCTTTTATAGAATATTCCTTGAAGTACGAGGATGGTTCTTACAGAGAAAAAAATTTAAAAAATTGCCTGAAAAAGTCTAAAAACATCACTTTTCTATACTCCCATACAAAAGATTCGTAATAATACTTAAAAGTCAATTTGAACTTTAATACCATACCATAAAGTTTAAGTGTTAGTGGAGAGGTTCCGGGAAGGCAAAACAATTGAGTGACGTTAGTATCGTATAAATATTAATGTCAATATTTGTCAATATTATTAACGAAAAAAAATTAACATTTATATGGCTAACGCTAGCTAATAACTATTTATATCTATTTAAAACGTACCTAGCGACAAACCCGAGCGAAGCTAGGGTGAACCGCTAGTTCATAATAATTTAAACTTTCTTTATAAAGTAAAAACAACCAATGTGAATACACATTTGTTATATTAGTGTAGATTTAAAGTGATGTCAACGATTCTGTTATAATATAGATATATCGGCTTCGTTTGTGAAGCGTGTTTCGATAAGCGGGCATTCCTTTCCATACAGCATTTGTAAGGCTTTAACTCGCTACTTAACTCACGTTGTGTGTTGGTTTACTTAGTATCTTAGAAGGTCAATTTTGCAGGATAATTCTAAAATGTTCTATTTCTTTTTTTTAAGTATATCTTAGAAAAAAATATCTAGCGAAGAAATGAATGAGTGTAAAACCTTTAAAATTGTAAATAAAGCTTTTCTTAGAGAGTTTGCTTAGGATTGTTATTTACTGCAATGGAAATGTAAAAAAGTCGTTAATCCGCATAAATGACCTAAGCTTTAACTAAATATAGATTTTTTCAAATAACCCTTTTTGAGATTACATACAAGTTTTGCTTCTGTTATCTTGAAATTATTATTATATAGAATTAAAATGGTTAATTATTTACAAGAACAGATTAAATAAACCTGCTTTCATTCATTAGAAATAAGAGTAGGTTTATATACCTATAAGTATGCTAACCTTTGAGACAAATTGGCTTCCTAGAATCATTGCCGTTAGTTAAAAATTAAAAAAAATATATCAAAACGTCATATTCTTGCCACGTGACGTGATGTTTAGGTAAGAAATTTTAAAACCTTTTAACCGACTGAAAAAGAGGATATTTCAATTTATTTATATTTTTGTGTATTTATTATTTTGTCACCGCCAATTATAAGATTCTTTTTGTACTGAATGGGTTATACGTGATTGGTCGAAAAGTTTATAATTTACATGTTATTCTACATATATATTTTTCTATAGATTTTCTATAGAAAAAAAATAATAATTTGTTGCTACTTAAATATATACCTAAGTAGTTATGTTTTTTTAAATATTTACAAGATAAAGTGTAAAAAAACGTAATTATTATTAAATTTCATATAGCTTCTTTGTTGTAAAAATTATGATATTTCATAGTATTTATTTCAATACCAAGATAAAATACAAACATCATACATTTCATTTGAAGGGAAAATACTAATCCCAGTTTAATCCTGTGCTTTCAAAGAAATTCTCGAAAGATTTGACTCACTGTCCCTTTTTATACATTTTGGTCATTAAAAAGCACATCTTTTAATGTAAATAAAAAAAACCATATAAATATAAAAAATATTGTGAAATGAGATCTTAAAAGAAAACATAACATTTAATTTAAAATTGCTATATTTAATTATAATACTTATTAAAAAAATATTAAAATGTTTAGAATTAAAATCAATAAATATTATAGAGTATAGGTACTTTGGTGCCATTTTTGAATTTTTGAAATCAATTTTGTAAAATGGTGGGTAGGCACTGTTTGTAACAAGTACATATATAACGCCTTTGAGACGTCTATAGCCTTAGTCTCTCCTGTGACTATGATTGCTGTAAAGCATTCGAAACGTCGGGAACCAAAAATCAAAATACATCCGCGAAATAATCCGAAAAGATAGTTTTATTTAAAATGTCAAATATTCGCGTAAATCTAAGAAAGTATTATACTAGCTTTATTCTGCGACTCCTATATTTTATAAGTACTTACAGTATCTATCTTTAGACAGGAGTTTTCTAATGATTAATATATTATTTCCTTATTTTGATCTTTCTGTTACTTTCAAGATGCCGCTTATAAAATGTAATAATTTTGGAAAAATACCTAAATATTCAATAATAATAAAAATAACATTAGCAAGTCATTATAAATATGACTACAAGTATCCAAACACCCTATTTCATCTCGGGGAGGAGTAATCCGACCTCTTCGGGGAAAAAGTCCCTTTTGAATTTAGTATCATTCACTTACTGTCCCTTTCTTTCTTTGTTTTCATCTTTTTCTTTTATCTTTTTTTCATGTTTCTTATTTCCGTTTTGTGATCTTTTTAATTGCAATGTTCACAAATATCTATTTATATAGGTATACTAGCAGGGCCTGCGGCTTCGCTCGGGCTAAAACTACAAAAAAAAACTCTGAAAACGTATGTTACAAACTTTCATCGCCTTTTTTCTCTCTTATGGGATGAATTTCGAAAAATGCTGAAACACATATTTTCTTAATATCTCCATACATCAACTATCTCCATACATAAGATCACACCAATCTGTTTCGACTTGAAAGAAGAACAAACAAACACACTTTCACATTTATAATATTAGTATGGATAACAATTTTTTGAGTCCTTAACTTGAGAGTTGATTTCTTCCCAATACAAACTTTCAACCCCTATATTTCACGCCCTTCAAGTTTCATTTTTGTAAAGAAGCCATGTCCTTTTCCAAGGTCCCATCCATCTCTATACGAAAAATCATCAAAAATTTGTTCAGCAGTTTAGGCGTGAACTCGTAACAGACAGGCAGACAGATTTACTTTCGTATTTATAATAATAATATTATAGTATGGATAACTTATATAAAAATTACTGTCTATGCCGCCATTGCTTTTTTCACCTCCATAAATTAATCGTATACCGTGTAATAGAATATCCACGATTTATTTATAACTTCGTTATGCCTGGTTACATTACCTGCTACTATGATATTATATGTATTATATTTACTTTTTTATTCGGTTAGTATTAACACAGACAGCAGCAAAGACGAGGCTTTGGTATATATTTATGTATGAAGATTCTTACACTGTTTTAAATAGAACGAAATACAATGACAATAATAATATTATGAATATAATAAAATTAGTCAGTTTGCTACTCTTATCACGTTGTAACGGCTCAACAGATTTAAGTGAAATTTGGAACGGGGATAGCTTAAATTTTGGATAACTACCTAGGTCCCTTTTAAAAGACATATATATTATATAATATGCGTATGTAATATTTGTGTTTGTTATTCCTACACGTTTAGCGGCTGGACGGATTTGGATGAAATTTAGTAAGTAGGTACATAAACAGAATTATACCGAAAGTCACATATAGGCTAATACATTAACACACAGCACCATCTAGTTCCATGGTAAGAGACGAGGCTTGTGTTATGGATACCAGATAAGTAGTTGATGTATGTATTTAAAGTTATATTTGTGTAGGTACACATATATAACTTTAAATACATACATATCTATACATATAATAAAATTGTAACTAAATCGAATCTGTACATTAGATATTTTTTTGAAAAATCTTATTGAAATAAAGATTATTATCGATACAGATGCCGAATCTATAGTTTTTAGAATTTTTGTCTGTCTGTCTCTTACCGCATCACACAAATGAACCAGCGGGACTCAAACCCGCGACCGCTAACACAGCAAGTAGGGTCACTACAAACTGAGCCATACGTGTCGTTAATATTAATTAATTATTTAGGCGATTAACACAAAGTGCAAATTAATGACTTTAAACTATAATTAAAACTTAAAAAACGCTAGTATCGTTATGATCGATACATCACGTTATTATTTTAATTAAAAATTTTCATCCTTGTTACTTACAAATAAATGTTAAGCCTTGTCTAATACTTTGATCGATATAGGTATTACTATAAGACTATTGGCGGCTTCTTTTGCGGAATAACACAGTATCTATGAGAGCTTTTTGTTTTATTAATTTTCACTCTTTAAAGTTAAAAAAGATAAATAGTATCGTTAAAAGGTTGTTTTCTTTTGTGCTAGAGATAACGCGATCGCATGTACATATGTATGAATGTAACTATGTATGTATGTTTGTGTAAAGGTTGGTATGTATGGGAAATTAGTGTAGATACTTATTAATCTAGAGGTCACTGATTCGATTTTTGTTCATAGCAATCTCTTTTTTGTTGGTATGAGATTCTGCAAAGAAAGTTATGCCTTGTCTCATATATGATGGTATGTTAGACCGAATTCAAAAAACAAGAAAGTACCCAATGGATTTATATATTAAAGTATGTTTAGCAATATCTTCGCCAAATGTAAAAATCACCAAAAATAAACTTGAAAATTTAAGGTTTCATCATTATTTTTCTATGAATAAACTAAGTGTCTCGCATAAATTTTAAAAAAAGTCCTCCCTAAGGAAAAAATAATTAATTTTAAGTTTATTATAAAATTATGTCGAAATCTTCAAAGCCGAGATCTGAACCCAGGACTAGACCACCGACGCAGTTAACTATATAATATATGAATTAATACAAAAAATGTTAAATAAATGATGCATTGGTAACAGCCTAAATCACTACCCATTAACAATTTGTAAGAAAAATTAAATTTTGAATTTAATCTTTATTGTTAAAACATAATTAATTCCTGTCAAATTATATAAGGGAATCTAGATATAATAAATCTGCACTGCTTCATGGCCTTGTCTGTTACTAAGATAATACAGAATACGCCCAAAAAGGTACATGACCGATATTCAAAACACTAATTAAAACAACTAACAAGCATACCCTCATAGGGTGGAAGATAAGCGGCTTATGGGGGAGGCAACGATGTCTTGGTACTTAAATTATGCAACCGTTGCTACTTGCTTCCCCGCCTATATTTTATTTATAACATTTTCTTATTCAGTATTAGATATACGACGACGGTTAAATTACTTGTAAAAATGCTAGATGTTTATACAAAAAGTAGCGACTCTCGCTCGGGTTCGTCCCTAGGTTGATTCCCCATACAAACTTTCATCCCCATTTTCATCCCCTTAAGGGATGATTTCCGGGATAAAAAGTATCCTATGTCCTTCCCAGGAACCCAGGACTACACCAACGATGCAGTAAGCTATATAATACATGGATTAATATAATAAATGTCAATAAATAACGCATGGGTAACAGACTAAATCATTAACCATTAACAATTTGTAAGAACAAATATACTTTGCATTTAAATTACATATAATAATTGTAGCGTATCGTTTGAAGTCAATTTCGAATAAGCGAGGACCGTAGCTAATAGACAAGGTTCTAGGCGTGATATGCGACATGCAGATCTGATACCTGATGTACATACCTATATCTATATTATAACAGGCTTATAATAAAAATGTAAAGTATATTTCAAATGACTTTATATTTATATTACTTATAAAAGCTCATTTAAGTTCATATAAGCTCTTAAGCTTATATGAACTTAATTGAGCTTTTTTTAATTTTAGCTTTATTATATTTTAGCTTTTAACTATATCATTGAAACTAATGTACAAGTTTTTTTTTTTTAATTTTGACTATGATTATATCAATACAAAAGCAAGTTATAAGTACTTTCTTAGATTTACGCGAATATTTGACATTTTAAATAAAACTATCTTTTCGGATTTTTATTTTGATTTTTGGTTCCCGACGTTTCGAATGCTTTAGAGCAATCATGGTCACGGGAGAGACCAAAAGTCAAAATAAATCCGCGAAGACCGAACCGAAGTTTAATTTAAAATGACAAAAAAAAAGTCTCGTGGAAATCTGTCAAGGTGTTTTTGGAAAAAGTGATTAAACACAAAGAAAGAATGTATCAATATAAGTAAAACTCTTTAGTAAAATAGCTAATTTTCGATATTCAATAATCATATTATATTAACAATCATTATTAGTGAGCCTATTAAGTATAAAAGCATGAAATTTGGTTCTTATACATAAGAAGATGATTTTTTGAATGAATTTTCGTAAATTTTTAAGTAAAAATTAATATTTATTACTTTATGTTATTAACAGTTTTTTTGTGAGAAACATAACACAATCATTATTTCACACAATATTTTAAACTACAATGTAAAGTATTGTAAATCATGTCGTATTCACATAGAATATGTACTAACATAGATATACCCAAAGAAGCGTACTTCGTAAGATTCCACCGTCGCGTCACTAAGTATAAATGAACTCATTTAAATTTCATTACAAAAACCAGACTTGGAATAAATTAGAAAACTCCATATTCAAATTTGAAATTCGCTCACTGAAATAAAATATAGCGTATGAGAAAATTAAATTACTTTATTTTACTTTCCACGTCTAGAGAAAAGTTGTTTTTCCGTTCAGAATGTTATCGGTCGTTTCATTCAAAGAAAACATCAGAAGGACATTATTTTTACTTACTCTCTATTGAACTCGGTGTTAAATAATACTTTTTTTCCATTTATGTTTTTCTTAAGTTCATCTCACGTAATAACTTCGTCGATTTACGCAAATATTTGACATCTATACTTTTATTAAACTAGCATTGCCCGCGGCTCCGCCCGCGTTCATATGACCAAAACCAAATTCTTAGGTTTTATATATTAGTATACTCGTATTAATATATTAGTTGACCCGGATAACCAGCTATTACCATAGCAAATTTCTTCAAAATCCCTCTAGTGATTTTTCTGTGATGCGGTCACAGACAGACAAAAATCCTTAAAACATAGGTTCTACAGGCCTCTGTTAGCGATAATAATGTGTATTTCAATAAAATTTTCCAAAAAATATTTAAAGCACAGATACTGCTTTATTAAATTTTAATGTATCTATGGATATAACTAATTTATAAAGTCAAAAAGATTGTTTTTTGATAATTAAAACACGGGCGGGGCCGCGGGTAATTCAGTAGTAATTCTAATAAAATCATAAAAAGGTCGAATTTGTACATTCAATTTTTTGAAATTAAAACTATGTATTTTAAAGACACATGGCGACATCTATTGACAAATATCTAAATAATACAAAAATTAAATATTCATTAAAATATTTTTTTTATGAATAAAATAGTGCAATTGATATACTTTTTCAAGATTAGCTATTTTTAATAGTTTTTGACATATTTAGTAAGTTAACTTGCTAAAATCTATAAATAAATAAATATAAATCTATATTATAGTATCATCGTTTTTTATTCTAACCAGTTTTTGTATTTTTTCTCAGAAATGAGATATTTTTCTGCGGTAAAAAGTATGCTATATGTTGACCCGGGCAATCAGCTATGACCATACCAAATTTCATCAAAATCCGTCCAGTAGTTTTTCTGTGATGCGGTAACAGACAGACAAAAATTCTAAAAACTATACATTCAGCCTCTGTATCGATAATAATGTCTATTTCAATAAGATTTTCTAAAAAATATTTAATGTACAGATTTGACTTAGTTAGAATTTTATTATATGTATAGATATAAATGCGAAAGTTTGTGAGGATGTATTGATGTCTGGATGTATAGATGTATAAATGTTTGTTACTTTTTAACGCAAAAACTACTGAATAGATTTTAATAAAACTTTACTATAATATACTCATACATCAGAATAATACATAGGCTACTTTTTATATGGGAAAAATGTACGATTACCATGTGATAGATTTGTTTTTTTTTCTAGATGTGAACTCGAACCAAGCGAGGGTGAGCCGTTAGTTTTAAATAAAGAAAAGAATGAGATCGTCTGTTATAACCATGACTTTTGAGACTTTTTAAATTTTAGTTTGTCATGTAACCATGTTTGCTGTAAAACATTCAAAAAGTAGGAAACCTAAAAGCAATATACCTATTATATATATATATATATATATATATATATATATATATATATATATATATATATATATATATATATGGATATATATATGTATATATATAGGTAATATATAAAACCGCGAAACAATCCCTAATTGTTTTTCGGATTATTTCTCAATTTCGTTTTATTTAGAATTCATTGGACGCGTACTTTACCGGTGTTATTGATTTTCCCTATTTGATCTTGATAGATTTTATTAGCTTGTCCTATAAAGAGCTTTATACTTTAAAAATAAATATTTACCTACTTATCGACGAGGAAAATGAAATTTTAAAAAACCCAATAAAACGCCTGATTTTAATAACAATTTTTTTTTATTAAATTCGATCTCGATAACTGAATAATATTTAAGTATTTTTGTCTCTTTTATATAGTTACAATTTTTCGACATTCACGCCTACTTTACTAGTACAAACTAATTCCACCCACACACAGTTCTTTCATATATATATTATGTGATATTAGATATATAATTTATGTTCAATTTAGGTTTACAAAAGATGTGTTTACTAAAAATCAATTCCTTAGAGATAAATGAGAATCTGCAATTTTAATTTATTAAGTCCTTCTATAAACTAGAAGATACCCTATAAGAATAATAAAAAATAATTAGAACCACATAGATTATTATAAGTACTTTTACAAAGTCTGAACATACCTTGCGGAAAACCAACTGCTTCCAGCCCATGGTGCGTAAGTCCGAATGGGCCAAGACCACCCAAGGGTCCGGGACCCATGCCCATGTGGTGCGCACTCGAGTGATGTGCGTATGGGTTTTGAGCTAGGGGTGATGGTTGCTTCAGATAATGGAAGTAGTGATGTAACGGCGTCGTAGAATGATGCGCCTGCGCAGCCGGCGTCGCTGTCGGCCCGCTTGCGGACGAATTCGTTAACAGCGCCATCTTGTGTAATCACCGCGACATTTTGGAAGTGTGTCTCATTTTTTCGGTCTTAGCGTGTTCGTGATCGCATTTTTGGTGAACTGTAACAAATAAATTGTATATTTTTAATTGTTTAATGTATACAATAGTATTGCAATGCGAATGATTCACGTAGATAAACTAAAATATATAATGTTTTTAATGTACTTAAATAATATTTAAATAAAAATTTGTGTATTTATTTTTAGATATTATTATTTTGTTTATTATAATAAAATGATCAAATACAATAACTAAAAAATAACTACATAACTGATGTACCTCACGCATCAATCATGACCTGGATAACGTTCTAACTATCATAGATAAATAATTTAAAAAAATATAAAGTATCAATAGTATATTCCAATTTAAAAATAATTGCCGTATCGTGCTTTCAAAGTTAAAAGCAATTTTAACGGCCAATGCGCCGTTTAATGGCTCAATTGAACTCACGTCATGTTCAATTATAAGTTACGTCGGTCTAATATTTTGCAATCATAAACTATTTTTATATTTAACAATTACTGCTAATATAATAGGAAATTTTACGCATTATTGCAACACTGGCACACAAAAGTCAAATGAAACGCCTTCCAAATTTGAAATTCGTCACGTTCAAACATCGCGAATTCTATACATTTTTTTTTATTTTCTGTAGCGTAGGTAGGTACATGTTTACAGACATTTTGTCACGTTTATTTTTTTTTCGGTTACCTGAGATTCCTTTGCAAATTGAGGGCGATCACGCTTGACGTCTTTGTGTACTGAGTTGGGTATATCAATGTGATGACATGTGTTATAAAAAACATTTTACGATCTCTGTAATGATTTGGTTGTTTTTGTTTTTGTAATAGTTTTGTATATTTGTTTTAAAAAGACATGTAGATGTACAACAACAATATGACTTATTTTACAAATGTAACGATTTGGAATATAATAAAATATATATCAAAATAAATTGGATAATTCTCTTTATAAACCAAATGATTTCATTTTGACTCAAAAAACGTAAATTTTCTTTGAAAGAACGTCTTTATGAATTTAATTATGCCTTTTTATTTGTTTTATAAATATCTCAAATTCACTTTCTTTTTTCACTCACAAGTACATTTTTAATTATAATCACTTTCTTTAAGATTCTGCTTCTGAGAAACCACAAGAAAGGTAAAATTCCTGTCAACAAAAGATTATCCTAAAACCTCAGATAAGCAGCCCTTTGTACAAAACCTTTTAAACTCGATTTTAAGTCTTAAATGGCTAATGTTATGTAGGAAATTGCCTGAATAACATTTTTTTGTTAAAAAAGCAAGCTTTATAAAGAATTCTAGGACGGTGAATACAGTAGATGTGATTTTTAACAGTAGATCGTGTTAATGCCTCCGTGGTACCTGCTCAGTCATATTTCATCTGTAGTATCTTCTTGGGAGGTACAAAAATATTGCTAATTACTGTTTTGCCCACGGCTTCGCTCGCGTGCTAAAGCTTATAATCACCCATAATGTAGCTTTTACTTAGTAAAAGTTTCTACAAACGTTTTACTAGAAGGTAATTCTATATTAGTGAAATTATAAAAATTGGACCGTCCTGAATATTATAGAATCAACAAACTAAAGAAAATCGTTTTTGGGTTAAAATTGAGTCAATATTTTATCGTTTGAGGCGACCTTTACTTATATTTTTAGGTCAGTCATCATTTGACGACACGTTTGGCTCAGTTTGTAGTGACCCTACTTGCTGTGCCAGCGATCGCGGGTTCGAGTCCCGCTGGGGCATTCATTTTTGTGATGAGCACAAATGTTTTTACTCCAGTCATGGGTGTTTACTGTTTATAATATGTATGCATCTAAAGTTATATATGTGTAGTGTATCAACTATCTGGTACCTATAACACAAGCCTCGTAGCTTACCATGGAACGAGATGGTGTTGTGTGTTTATATCCCAACATATTTCTTATTATTATATATTTATATATTAGAGAATATCTTATTAAAAAGACAAAGAAAATGACGTGAAATAACAAAAATGTTGAGTTGTTTCTTCGCAATCTTTTATACACAGATTTCTGCTCAACTGCTCTTGTTTACAAAGGTGTTCGGTTTTATAACAATTGCTTGCACGTAGGTTTTCGGCAAGCTCTGAAGTGTTTACACGTCACTGATTTTTACAGCTAAAAATGAAACGCTTCAGTAGGGAGCAAGTACTTTAGATACTTTTTTCTATTACTTGTAAAGCATTTATTATGAAAGGTAGAAGTCATTGAAGTCAAATAGAAGTAGATACTTTAAAAATTAAGACGGGGGAAGGCTTTGTTGGGTTTTAGTGGGTAGTACTGGCTTTGCCGGTGAGTCCCACACCTCGTGCGTAAATGCATTTCCCAACGTTAAAAAAAAAGATACTTTAAAAATAACTCATATAATCACATAAAATACCATCAATAATCATATAAAATAACACAATATTAAATATTTTTAGTCAGTTATCTACATTATACATATAAAACTATTTATTCGGACAGATTCCACGCCTAAATTAAAAGCATTAGAGACTTAGAGAGCTGACATTTTGACAGCTTATTCCTATAATAGCCAAGGCTAAGAGACGTTATTTTTTAATTTAATCCCCAAAAAGGATGCTTAGGAAAATTTTGTATAAACAATATTTTCTTGGCCTAACTTATTTAAAAAAATAGTTGGTGAAGCCGATTAAAGCACCTAGTTTGTGTATAATAATGTCATAACTAATTCTAGCTTCAACGTAAGTTGCAAGACTAAAGACTAACAAGCCGCTTTCTTAGGAGCGCATAGAAGCTGTAACTTAAAATAATCTCTTCAACTATGAACATGAAACGTGGCTATGTTTTAAGATCATTTGACCACGAGAAGCAGCCAAACAGATGATATAACACAATATTTCGTAAAACGTTTATTTTATACCTGTAAAAATCGCCATATATCAGCAATGGCGATTTTTACAGGTATATATATATATATATATATATATATATAAATGTGTGTGTGTCAATGTACCTATATGTAGACTTATAAAGTACTTTAACACTGTTTATTTACAAGTTCTACTTAAATTCAATGTTATTTAATGCTGGTCGAATAGAAAAGCCGCAGGTGAACCAGTACATACTAACTTAGCCGTGGTTACTGCAAATTGTCGGCTTTTAGCAAAACGACGAGTCTGCGGTCTGGAATGGTTACTTAGAATACAAAAAATCTATTGTCACTTTTAATAGAGTGTTCCGATGCGAGTGAAATTTGTCACAATGCTGTCCACACATTTTAACCTGGGGTAGGCCTTTACCTTCGATATTAAGAGGTAAAACTTTTAAAGTTATGCATTTAAACTGGTAGATATGGCAAGCTCATGGTTTGATTCTTCTAAATATTTTAAAAGCGGTTAAATAAGGTTTATTTGTTTTTAAATTGCCTAAAAGCCTTATGTAACATCACAAATATAATTCGGATATATTTATTAAAATATAACTTAAGTAGGTACCTACCTACCTACATGAAAGTTTTATTTTTTAAACGTTTTTTTTAATAACAGTTATATTAATTATGCTATAAGGTACAATAAGGTATATGGTTAATTATGTAACTTCACAAATTTAATTCCCATATATTTATTAAAATATAACTTAAGTAGGTACCTACCTACCTACATGAAAGTTTTATTTTTTAAACGTTTTTTTAATAACAGTTATATTAATTATGCTAAAGGTACATAGGTATATGGTTTAATATCGGAAAAGTATTAATTCTAAGTAGCAAAATATCTAGATTTTTTCTTCGAAAAATATACCTACATCAGAACTGCAAAAAGTGCCGACATCTCTGCGGTTCCAAAAAGGGCTACAAAAAATCTATTGTGTTGTTAATAGAGTGTTCCGAAGCGAGAAATTTGTCACAAAGCTCTGCCCGTACCTATTATCACGCCTAGAATTAGCTTTTGTCAAAATATATGGGCTTTGCGTATTTGATAATTGTTGCTTCCCTCGTATTTATGGCTGATAGATAAAACAATTTGTGTGTTTAATTGAAATAAAATTAAAATAGTACTCTATGGTTCAACTTACCAAACTGAGTTAATGATCGGCGAAAATTAATAAAACTTGCCATTAAGAAATATTAAAACTATAAAATTATTTCATAAATATAATTCCGATATACCTTTGTATGACTTTTAGTTCATTAAACAAAAAATAATAAGCAAATTCCAAAAAATTCACGTTATAAAGATAATAAAAAATATAAGTATATTAGATTTCACAGATATTTCCCGCGCGCGATACGTCACGGTGACAGTGACGGTGTTGCCAACTGCGCAAACAGAATAATTACAAAGGGCGTATGTTTGTTTTCTTCGCACAATATACCGAAGCGATATTATTTATAGCTCACACTATGACAAATAGATTTTGTTATTGACACTGCAAGGGGCGAATCTTTTAAAAAAAAGTGTAAATCGATGCTGCGTATAACGAATCTTTGGGTTTATTTAGCAAATAGGTTGTAAATTTCGAAACTAAAGAAGACTGCTTAATTTACTTTAGTTTTAAATTTTATCTGTAGGTAAGTAATAGTATTCTTTCTCCACACGGACGTGGTTTATATATAATGATTATATTAATATTGTAAATATAATTAAGTATATTTGTAATTGCAATTTTTTTTTAAATTTATCATACAATCAAGTGTTCAAAAAGATATTCATTACACAAGCAGTAAAACAGCACTCATTTTTTACCGGTAAAAAATAAATAAGAAAGCTGGTAAATTATAAGGCAGAACGGTTTAACAGCTTTGATTTATTTGATTTAATTAAAAAAGGTATACTTATCATATATTTTACTAACAATCTATTAACAACTATTAACGTTCATAAATTCTATTAGACGCGCCCTCTGACCGCATCTGTACGATATTTGCTAACAGCTCGTTAGTTATCCTCGAGGGATGAGGGATGCCCCGTATGGTGCAAGGTACAAACCTGATATTAATATTATTGTTTTTTTTTAATTTATTATATCTAAAAGTACCTAATAACAATAATTATTTTAACTTCTATTTTTGCACTGGTTGGCCTGTATCTATTAAGTACTTTGGAAAAGAATAAAAAAAATATATTTAAGTATAATACGTATTAAGTACCTATGACTATAGAAAAGAGATTTGAGGTATGAAAATTATGCTCGAATACATCAAAAGACAAACAAACAAACAAACAAACAAACAAACAAACAAACAAACAAACAAACAAACAAACAAACAAACAAACAAACAAACATCCTCTCACCCCAAACGCTTAAACTCGTATACTTACCAACCGTCTCCGTTCCGTCGTGGGTAACAAATATCTCTTATTTGTTTTAGTCAAGTTATTATATTTTACATATACATTCGTTCTCCATTGGGTAATTATATACTCTGGTCTCTCTAGTTTTTGTGCAAGGTCTATCTGCAATTAATTCATTATTAACGAAAACCAAAACTTAGGTATTAATCTAGTTTATCCATTCATACCTAAGAATCCTTATAAATCTAAAAATCGACCGCCCACAGCGTATGTTTCGACCAAATCTATTATCACATTCATTGCAAAAGTAATGAGGCGATCAGGTTACCTCCCTAGAGTGTTCGGCTTTTAAGTAAATCTTACTAGCCTTTATCATCCTTAATACTAATTACATAAGGCTCAAAATATGTTTTATTATTTAATTTGTAAATCTTTAACATATAGGGCGTTTCTAGAACGGTTGTTGAACGCAATGGGACGCGTAATAGAGTCAATACATTTGGGATTTGTTTTGTTTTGAAGTAACATTAATTTTGGTTTAGTATTATTTTACATGGACGCAGATTTCCCTGTAGATTTGTTACAGAAAAATATAAATTCGTAAATCTTTAAATACTAATTACGTTATCTGTTTTTAGTACTTGGGTAAGTATTACCTAATGTTTATTTTAATTTAAAGTTTTTATAAAAAGGTGCATTTAGTTGATATTATAATTTTATTTTAAAATAATTTATTACCAAAAAGTTATATTTTCGTAGGCAGGTACATGTGCAAAATACTTATTTTTAATTTATGTTTTTAAATTGCTTAGACAAGATTGTATCTGCAATCACTTTCGCTAAAACTAAAAAAAAAGTAAAACATCGCAAATGACAAAGCTTTATACCTATGTTCTGTTTTCAGATTATTTTAATTTCAATACCTACTTATTATATATATTTTTTTGTTTTGTCTCATCAATTTTATAACAACATTTATAACATAAAAAACATTTAAAAAAATCTATAGGTCATCATAATCTACAAAGAAAAATAACTGAAATGTTAAATCGTCAAACAAACAG
Source organism: Brenthis ino (assembly GCA_921882275.1). NCBI lineage: Eukaryota > Metazoa > Arthropoda > Insecta > Lepidoptera > Nymphalidae > Brenthis > Brenthis ino. Next base: position 2,353,148 of record OV170233.1, on the reverse strand, counting down.
ACATCCTTACAATGTTACCAACGGAAATAGAGACATCACGGTCAAAAAAATTTTGAACCGTCTATCATGGACAATAGTTCATTGATAGTTTTTATTTTCTTGTTTGTTCAAGAAAGTAAATATTTAAACTTGTAACAGCTACCGTTTGAACTATGTTAGTATAGCAAAAAAAATCTTTATAAATTTTGACCAACATTTTTACGTTCTTCAATAGTAATTCACACTATAATAATCGATAACTTTGTGTTTAAATATCTATTAATGAAATTAACGGTTATAACGGTTAGTATGGCATAGATAGACTTTATATTATACCTAATATGATATAGCATATAGCCTTCCTCAATAAACGTGCTATCTAATGCAAGAAGAATTTTTCAAATCAGATTAGCAGTTCCTGAGATTAGCGCGTTCAAACAAACAAACAAACTTTATAATATTAAGTACCTATAGATATGTTACAGATATATATTTTTTAATTATGTTACACTTATGTTATATTTAGATTTAAGATAGTTTTTTTATGATTAAAACTTATTTGATTAAACATTTTACTCTCATTATTTTATTTAAACGTGCCAAAAGAAATATAACATGAAAAAAATATATGTATAGGTAGGTAAAAATATAATAGTAGGTAAAGCTACTTTCAGTTAAAATTAAATATATTTTTCCAAAAAAAATCACAATATTTATTTACTCATCTTTTGTATTTATGACATTTCAACGAAATGAATCCATACACTAAAAACTAATCACACTGCAATACCCCATAAAGTGATTAAAATCTCGATATAATACGGTTTCCCATACAATAAGGCAATTTATTACATTTCCATTACTCCACAATAGCCACGTGACCATTGTATGATTAAATTAATGTTGCAAATTGATATCTCGTACATTCAAAGAAAATACAATATTTTATGATGACAATATATTACTTACTAATTAGTGTTTTGCGGTTTTGATAGTTTCCGTTTGATAAAGTACATACTTTATATTGAGTAGATCTGAAATCTAAAAAACTATAAACGCATATTATTTTCATAATATTTCAGTATATCACGGCCTTAGTAAGTTTGTGCCAGCGGTCGTGAGTTCGGATCCCGCTGGGGGCATTCATTTGTGTGATGAGCACGAATGTTTGTACCTACTCCATTCATGGTGTTTATATTTATAATATGTTTGTATTTAAAGTTATATATGTGTAGTGTATCAATTACCTAGTATCCATAACACACGCCTCGTAACTTTCCATGGAACTAGATGGGTTGGTCTAAAAATTGAAACGTTCACATTTTTATACTAACTAATATTCGCCTATTGGTCGAAATTCGACCACATTCCTTATTGAAAATTTGAGTAGAACATATAATATGTAGGTACCTATATGAATAGAATGTACTACCTATTTATATAAAAAAAAACTGTCTAAAGTTCTGAACTATTTTGTCCTTACCTATTTATATATATACATATAATATTAGCATCGAATTAAAATACCTTCATTAGATTACATATATTTAATAAGCAAAATATTACAACGAAAATTCAAAACTCAGTAACAAAGACGGTGCAAATCTGCAATTGTAAATACCTACAGTGAAGTCTCATTTATAAGCCGACCGTTTTGAGTCAACACGCATTTATTAGAAACTCGCTACCAACCGAGTAGCATCGTAACTCTATAGAGTAAACAACTCAGAAAATCGATACTCGAGCGAGAAATGCGAGGGCAAGAGAGAACAGATGGGGCGTGGCCTACCCCGCCTAGTAAACAAGGCTTGTTCATATCTGGCGATATTAAATGAAACACGCCGTTATGCTTTACACCGATATTCTTTAGTCAGGCAATGTAGCGTGATTGTAAAAAACAACTATTGCTTATAATCCAAGTTAAATTTTAAGATAAAGATTTACAAAATAATTCATTTTGTTTACACAAACTTGAGTTAGAGCGAGACGGCTATATAAAGTTCAGATACTAGCTTGATTACATCTGAGCTAGGCAAATAGAAGATAAAATGTTTTAAGATTTACCCGAAGCTTAGAAGCTAGCTGGCGATATTGGGTTATTTTTATACAAATGTCGCGTCGGCTTTAACGTGGACATATTTTATTATTACGGTTTACGTAATTTTAAGTTTGAAAAGGTATTTTCGTGTTTTCTCGCTATTTCGTTTTGACAAAGCACAGGATAAAAACGCCATAGCATTACAAATCTAATTAAATATTTCCTCTACGTGACTTTTTGAGAGCGTGCAGTCATTATCCCGTAGGTTTCGCATCAGCGTGAATGTGAACGTGATTGGAACAAATAGAACGCTCGATTGTTGGATACGGGCGTTTTACTACTAAATTGCTATACCTACGTATGGGACGTAAATCAACCATATCCATTGGGCTGTGTTAGTGGCATTGTGTTTTAACCAAGTCTGGGAATAGAAATATTGAATAAAATTGTTTTTTTTTACACTTTTTTGTATTTCTATAGTTTTTTTTTTAATTTATAATGTTATTTACTTTTACATATTCGACTATATTTTACCTTTGTAATTTTACTTAGATCTTACATGTGTTTTCAGCCCTTTTTAACGTCCCACTGCTGAGCACGGGCCTCCCTTCAGTACGAGGGGGATCAGGCCGTAGTCCACCACGCTGGCCAAGTGCGGGTTGACGGACTTCACATGTCTTTTTTTAAAACTTGCTAGGTTCTCTCAGACATGCAGGTTTCCTCACGATGTTTTCCTTCACCGTTAAGACAAGTGGTAATCATGTTGGAAATGATTCGCACATGAAAATATCAGAGGTGCGAGACCCGGGATTTGAACCCGCTTCACTCGGTTTCCCAAGCGAGCGCGTTACCACTGGGCTACCACTGCCTCTTAGACCTTACATATTTCCTTGAAATTTTAAGAGGACCCTTGACGTATGACAAGTGTATATTCATTAAAGAGATTTACGTAATTCGGCTTGCTATTGGCGAAGATATTAATATTTTGCACACAAAAAAAAGATAAGATTCGAAATTAAAGTATTTTTTTGACATCGGTCAAACAGAAGTTATTAATAAAAATAATTTATATTATAGGCAGCCTTATTATTTTATAGGCAGTGGTAGACCATTGGTAACGCGCTCGCTTGGAAAACGGAATGAAGCGAGTTCAAATCCCGGATCTCGCACCTCTGATATTTTCATGAGCGAATCATTTCCAACATGATTACCACTTGTCTTACGGTGAAGGACACATTGTGAGTAAATCTGCATTTCTGTGAGAACCTAACAAGTTTTCGAAAAATATGTGAAGTCCGCCCGCGCTTGGCCAGCGTGGTAGCCTATGGTCTGACCCCCCTCGTCCTGAAGGCAGGCCCGTGCCCAGCAGTGGGACGTTACAAAGGGCTGAATACATACATGGTATTCTTTCTACTTAATTAACTAATTTTATAAAGATGAGTGTTTGTTTATTTATTATTAATAAACTTCATCTAAGTAATATATCAACCAACTAAATCGATATGACGTTTTACATAAAAAAAACGGCTCGGAAAAGAAACTTTTTATCAAAAATCAAATCAGTCTCTTGGAATATGTATGTTTTTGCCTAAGGCACTATCTATCTATATGTGCAATATAATAAAATTGTAACTAAGTCGAATCTTTACCTACATTAAATATTTTTTCGAAAATCTTATTGAAATAGACATTATTATCGATACAGAGGCTGAGTCTATAGTTTTTAGAATTTTTGTCTGTCTGTCTGTGAACGCATCACGAAAAAACCACAGGAGGGAATTTGATGAAATTTGTTATAATAAGAAAGAGATATAGGATACTTTTTGCTGCCTGAAAATATCTCATCTCTGAGAAATCTATACTAAACGTTAAAACGTAAGTAAGGACGAACCCGAGCGAAGCAAGAGTGAGTCGCTAGTAAAATATAAAAGAGCATAGCAAAAGCGGGTCACATACAAGCTTAAATTTAAACTTTTTATAAACCTAATTTTGATGTATTTAATAAGAACTTTACGTTACCTAAGTACTTTGTACTTAATCTGTGTCAAGCAATTTAGTGAAATTGCCGTAGTTTTATTATTGCGAGTTGTTATAACTTTTATGTAATTTTTATAGTAGATAGATTTCATAATAACATGTATGACGTTTTACGCTATTAAGAAGTTAATTTTGTTCATGTTTTATTACAAACTGCAATAGGATTATCATCTTACATAGAAGCTTTTATTACAGTTGTAATATTTTTGTAATTTAAAACAAGAGGAAAGCATTTTGATTACATTGAAAGTTTTAGTACTTTAAATGAAACTTTTTATTATTTCATATTTTATATTAGTGCTTTGGCGGTTAATGAAAAATAAGTTATAACGATGGGTTTTTAAATCTAACATTCCGCTTTACGACCAGTTAAGTAAAAAATATTTTTTATCGTCTTATTTAACGCAAGGAAATTCGGAGAAAACGATTAAAAAAATTGTATCTAAAATAAAAGAAATTTTATTTTTTATTTTTGCGTGTTTTTATTTTTATATCAATTATTATTCCCGACGTTTCGAGTGCTCATAACAAACATGGTCCCGTGACATCCATCTAATGAAACGTCGGGGATCAAAAATGGAAAGAAAAATACAAACTTGAAATAATCCGTACAAATATTTTCTTTAAGAAATTATACTTATTAAAAGGCAAAAATTTATAATATATAGAAAATAATATTAAATATACATTAATTAAATTTAAAATAAGCACAAAGTCACGAAATGTCGCGCTACACTGATATAATGCTGTATATAAATATAAACAAACCAATCGTCCATTTTATTATATACATATAAAATTTTCAAAGTCGTTTGTATGCAATCATCTTTAGAGTGACAGGCAAAAGCTACCGAACCACTACACGTAATTACTGTTATTATCCCAAACAGTGTCGAAACCTTTTTCAAACCAGAGGGCGTGAAAGGGCGTCATTCAGAGCCCTAGGGGGTAATAGAAAGGGCGGACCATTATTATTACCCTATATGGCTATATAACCGAACATCTGCCTTTTGGTTTAATAAAAAAATCGATTGTCTATGGATCTTTTATGGGTGTTTTATTGTGTGGCGTTAGAATGGGTTTATACAAATTTTGATTGAAGCTTTCTGTTTATGTACATATGTATATAAAGAGAGAGTTTTGCGTAAAGTATATAAGCGTGAAATAAATATAACCTTATGTAAGGAGTAATTTTAATGAAATATTACCTAAGTATATATATCCTTGTCGAAATAAATAGAAAAAGTGTAAATACGTAATGATTTACTAACGACTCACCTTCGCGTCGCTTCGCTTCGGATTCGTCCCTAGTAAAAAACAAAAATAAATCTATCCCATGGGAACCGTACGTTTTTTCTGAATAAAAAGTAGCCTATGTGCTATTCCAGACTATAATCTATCTCTGTGCCGAAATTTCATCCAGATCCGTTCAGCTGTTCTGGCGTGAAAGAGTAACAAACATCCATCCTCACAAACTTTTACATTTATATTAGTATGGATTCATACGTAATATACTTTATTAAACTTCTTTGATCTAATGATTAACTGGCACGGTTATAGATTATAAGGTTCTAGGTGCAAGTCCCATAGAGGGCAAAAAGAGTTATTGTAGGTGCATTTACAAAAGCTGTCCAAAGTTGGCAAGTTGAAGGAACGGAGCGGATATTCTGATCTCCCTTCTCGTGTTAGATTGCCCGCTTTTCGAATTATAATAGTGGAGCAATATAGTGTTGGCACGTAATGTATTTTGTGTAATATGTGTGTTTTGACTAGGCTTGTGTGATTACAGTTCAGTGAGAAAAAATATATAAGTGATTGTAAAACAAAATATCTGAGTATTTTTTTAAATTAAACTGGAAAACCCATGAATAAGGACGACGTGGAATGAGAAGAATGTCTTCTATTTCAAGACCAATGTAAAAAAAATATAAAAAAGCTATTGATGTCGATAGCACTTATCTATTATACGAGTATATACGTACAATGTAAACATACGACCTTCTCACAGTTTTCATTGAACTAAAATTGCAGTGTTTAAATTAATTCTATATTATATAACATTTGCATAACTTGAACAATGTAAAACTAATCATACTTCGATAAATATGATTTGTACCGACGTGTTCTCCTTCATGCTGGTGCGGCTGTCCCGATTTGGATGAAATTTAGCACCTGGAGTAACACATACACTACCTGTTGAGCTATTTGTAATATATGTTAGGCGCCTAGAGATGCACACGAACGAAGCTAAGGTAGATAGAAAATAATTGATATAAGTATATGTATTTCGTGTATCTCGGAAACGGCTCTAACGATTTGGATCAAATTTTGTATTTAAATACGTTTTGGCTTTATGCTGCTTCAAGTTTTCTCTTTTCTGAAAAAAAAACGTAACTTATCCGAAAAAACACTATTTTACAAAAAAAATAATCACAACGTACTTAGTAATAAAATACACACTTGCAAAGTCACGCAACTTTTTATTCTTACATCAAAGCTCTTATATAAATCTTAGAGAAATCATACATGTTGTAAAGCATTAAAGTAATATAATGATATGAGTAAAATATAGTAGTGTATTGTCTCATTGTACTAATAAGTAACAAAAAGCCAAGTCATTCATGCTCGTTCATATCTTCAGACATCGTGGTTTTACATAACATTAATTTCGCTTAATTTCAAATGTAAATATTATTTATGTTCATGTATTATTTATATATCTACATATTTTGGTTGTAAACACTGTGTAGAGGTTATAATTGGGTACAAAAGCTTTACAATCGTTCGAAGCATTGCATCTAATGAAAACATTGCACGTCAGAAAATTTAAAATATTTTGGTCTGCTTAATATCATTTTCTTTTAATAAAAAGTAACCTAATCTAGATAGGTAACCTAACTATAGCAGTTCAGTTCAGTCAAACTGTTCTTCTTCAGATAGATATCCTAAAAAAAACGTGTGTATGTACTTATGTATACGCTCGTAAGAAGTTACACTTTTTTGGCGTAACAGAACAAAAATAGCTAAAGATTTCATCCCGTATGTCACAACTCTCTGTTTGTAAAAAGAATGCAGCTAACTTCACCATGTTGCTTTCAGCTAACTTCATCATGTCGTTTTTGGGCTGTCGGGATGCGCGCGCATTGTAAAAATTTAACTCTCATAATTTTTTCCAAACGTGCCAAAAGAAGTATAATTTCAAAAATCGTATCCGAAATTTAATGAAAATGTTGTTTAAGTTTTAACTAATAATTTATAACAGAAAGGAAACTGGATATAGGTATAAACGGGATTCATTTCTAACAGCGTAACTCAGTAGCAACAAAGGATTCGACGAGTCACCATCGTCGTGTCCAATTAAACGAATGTGAATTGTAAGCTCGCTTTGAATATATTCTTACAATCACAAAGCTCTCAGTTACTTGTTGCGTCATGTATTCTACACTTGTAGTAAAATATATTAAAATATCAAACTAGTGACCTACTAGTTAGTATGTTGGAGGAAAGGGATATTAGGTAGGCTAAGTCCGTCCTAATGATGTCTGTGATGGATCTATTTAGGTTCTTGACAAATTTCATCAAAATCTATATAAATAATAGGTACCTAATATTATAAATTAAAAATTTAAAAAACCCCCTACCCGAATTAATTGTAATTTAACGATTACACTGGCTCGAGTAATCATACGCCAAAATGCCTTACATACAACATAGCTAAAAACCTGGGAATTGGTTTTCAAATGAAAAAAACCGCATCGAAATCGGTCCATCCGTTTGAGAGCTACGATGCCATAGCAGACACACATACACAGAGAGAGACAGGCATCGACGTCAAACTTATAAGACCCCTTTTTTGCGTCGGGGGTTAAAAATGAACCACCGAATTGTATGTACGCGCATAAATTCGGATCGACTGCACCAAATTGGATATTTTTTGTGTTTGTTATTATCAGGTAGGTATAGAAGAAAATTAAAAGTTTTTTTTTCACTAAAATAAGACTTTTTTAAATCTCATGATATGAAAAGTGAGTGAAATAGTTTTTATCCCGGAAATCATTCCTTAAGGGAGTGAGAATGGGGATGAAAGTTTGTATGGAGAAGCAAGCTAATATATATGTACTTAGTATTTTTATTTTTTACTTCAAGTTATTATATTAGAACGGCTATCACTCTCCTATCCAATATATTTCCTATTAGGTTATCAATAATAATATAAAGTCATAAAACCTTACAAACCGAAATCAGGGATGCCCAAACGGGGAGTTATGTGTTCGACCTTTATGTATGTAAAAGGTACACGTAACAAGACTCGCACCATAATACTATGTTTCTTCGTCAACTTGTTTTTATCTTTTTATTTCACTTTTTACGCAGTCGGGTTTATTTTTTTATTTTAATAAATTTTTTTAATTGACAGCGAAATGAATGTTACCATATTAAAAATAACATTTTATATATATTTTTATAGTTTTCTTTAGCACCGGCTAACTTGCCTATAATATTTTACTACGGCGCCTATAATGGCTGTTCCATTAATACCAGTCTACCACCGTGAGAACTCACTAGTTTGTAATAGAAATTTATTATATTTTAATTGTTCATAGTCATTCAATAGATATGAATATTAATTTAATTACATAGTAGATGGAGTCTGGAGAACAACATTGTATGTACCTCACTTGGTTCTGCTTTGAAGATATAATTCTTTATAAGTATTAAATATGCAGAATATTTTGACTAATATTATAAAGGGAAAATTGGTCTGTACGTCGGCCTTTACGAAACATAGCAAGCAACGGAACGAAATGATATTTGCATAGGGTAGGTTTTACCTAGAACTATCCACGGTAGGTACGTGAAATTGGTTTCATCACAATATCGACCACATAAATTTAACCCAAAACCCAAACCAAAACCCAACCTAAGCCTATCTAGTTAAAACCTACTTTAAACCTACCCTACCTTCTTTAAACCTACCCTAGGTCCATTTGAAAGAAATATATTTTAGGTATCCTGAGCTATGGATAGGTATGAAGTGATTTAAAAGAATTTATTTTTTAATAAAATCGTCATTTTAGGACTTAAAAAAGTTAATGTACCTAAATAAAAAGAAAACAAGTTGAACTAAAAAAGGCAGCATTATCCCTATTTAGGCGAATCTGATATTTATATAATTGACAAATGCGACAGTCCCCTGAAATATATTTTAGACCTAGATTCAGAAACTCTGATTCAGTTTCTCTAAATTAAAATATAATTAGATAAAAAAACCATTTTAGGTCAGCACGTGTAGAAGTAAAATTTAATCTATAAGTCATTTATAACAATGTCGCTTATATCTATTCAATTAAAGGATGTGAGATAAGGTTTTTATCGAAAAATTGTTTTTAACCGATCTAATTTGCAATGGACGATAGCAACATTAGGCATGTTCAGACTGAGCAAAATAACAATAACATATTAATACTTGCTTTGGTTTACGCCAATATTTGACATCTATACATATGTATAATAAAATTCTAACTAGTATAAAACTTGTTCTCCATGTATAAACGTCCTGGCTAAGTCACTAAACCAAAAGCAACCGTGGTTTTTGAAATTCAGCCCCTCAAGGGATGTAAGTGATTGGTAAAGTATATGTATATGGAAAATAATAATGGTAGGGCCAATCACACAACGTGAGAATAGGGATGAAAGTTGGTAAAAAGTATTAGGATATCGTTCAAAAAAATTAAAACGTACATAGGAACTAATATAAAACTATAAAAAAAACACTCCCGAGCGAGGCTAATTTGCTAGTTTAGTAATATACAACCATTTCTTTTACCTATTACCAATTTACATAATGATTATAAGTCCAATAACTTATCATCATTTCTTCCTTCATCTTTTTTTTCATATTTTTCTTCCTTTATCAGTTTTACAATTTTTACGCATTTATTTTAAAACAGAAGGCGACACTTTTGACTCAGTTTATTGTACCCTACTTGCTGTTATTTACTGTGCCAGCGGTTGCGGGTTCGAATCCCGCTGGGGGTATTCATTTGTGTGATGAGGTCGAATGTTTGTACTCCAGTCAGTCATAGGTGTTTATATTTACAAAATGTACGCATTTAAAATTATATATGTGTAGTGTATCAACTATCTAGTATCCATAACACAAGCCTCGGATCTTACCATGGAACTAGATGGTGCTGTGTGTTAATTTCCCAACATATTTATAATTATTTATAAAGAGTCCAATAAATAACAAATATTTCAAATTAAGTAAATGATTTTTCAGCTACTTGTATTCTTTATCTTACTGTTTTCAGTAATTAGATTAAAAGGGGGTCATCAATCGTCAATAATCTCGATTTTGACAAGGCGATAACTACTATCAAGACATTGCTAAATATTTATCATAATTTATCATTTTTGATAAAAATCCGATTTCTATTCGATTTGTACTTTAACTTACATGCGTAATACGCCTGTATTGCCAGATTAGTGAATCATTTTAAGGATTTTAAATCTAATCTAATTTTATATAATTTATTTGTTCGTATTAACTAATTAATAAAAAAAAAGTCTTTTGAATGGAATAATCATTCTTTTAAATACGCAGTTTAATATTATTCATTCATGCAAATTCATTCAAATTTTTAGTTTAAATTGTGTTTGTATGGTAATATTTACAGCATTTAAGTTATAGAATACTGAGCTTTATATTGAACAAGATGACAAGTGAAGTAAAAATTAAAAATATTAAATTATGTAAGAGAAGAAAGCGAAATCTATACTTACATATAACAAATATTTTTTGGAAAATCTTATTGCAATAGTCATTATTATAGATACAGAGACCGAATTTAGAGTTTTTAGATTTTTTGCCTGTCTGTCCGTCTGTCTGGGAATGCGTCACGAGAAAACCACTGGACAGATTTTGATGAAATTTGGTATGATGATAGCTGGTTATCCGCATAAACATATAGGATACTTTTTACTGCGGGAAAATATCTCTTCTTTGAGAAATCTAAATACCTCACTCTGAGGAATTTATACTAGCGGAGAGAGAAAAATATTATTATATACTGAAATTTAAAAATTGAAAATAAAGTAAGATAATTTCCTGCATAAATTCCATAAAAAACCTATTAAATTATATACGTTTAATATTTACTTAATCCATTTTAATCGCTGACTTTAGTTAAGCTATCTGTTGAATAAATCTAAATAAAGTGACAATTCAGACAAATCACTTTGGTCAGACCTCCCCTACATTCTGCACCTTTTTAAAACAACGTTTCACAGAGGTCTTGTTCTTCAAAGATTATTATATAAATATTATTTGTATTACACACTGAAACTCCTTTCGATGACAAAGAAAAACGTCGATAGAAAGTAATTTAAATCTAGATGCCTATTAATATTATAAAGCTAAAGATGTTTTTTTTTTGTTTAAACCCGACCGATCGTCTCTGAAACAATCAATCCAGTCCGAATTCAAAATTTATTCTCGCGTTTTAGAGCCTATTTCTTTTATATACTAGCAACTTACCTAAAAATCTTAATTCTTTTTCTAAAATAAAAGTAGCATAAGTTACTCTTTAAAACATCAGCTATTTGCCAGTGAAAGTCTTGTCAAAATCAGTTCAGCCGTTTTGGAGATTAGCCGGAACAAACATAGACAAACAAAAAAAATTAAAATTATGATTTTCTTATAAGTAGGTACCGTATATAATTTCATATGCATTTAGTAAAAATCATTTATTTCGACATTACAAACAGACACTTCAATTTCATTTACCTGTATAGATTAATTTCAATTTCTGATTTTAAGATTTTAACAAGTTTCCAACTTATGTTACTAATTAACTCAAATAATTAGCGAAGATTTTAAGAAAAAATGTTGTAAATATTAATCACAATAAAAATTTCTCACCAAAATGTATCTATTAATGATCTCGTCCTATTAATCAAACAACTATTAAACATGTATAAATTTGTATGTGTGTATGTACGTTTGTTACTCCTTCACATTGAAACGGGTGGGCCGATTTACATAAAATTCTGTACACAGATAGACCTGGAATGACATAAAACAGACTACTATTAAGCACTCAAGGACACAGCCAAGCGAAGCAGGGTAATTAATTCTCTAGCAATATTATTAAAAAAATATATGTATCGAATTGAGTACCTCTTTTTTCATCGGTTAAAAACAAAAGGCACCCAGGGAACTAGATCCGGACGAAGCTATGGTAAGATGCTAGTATTATCTATATTGATTAAGAATTAATATATTTTTCGTTATTTTTCTTAGATACCTATCATAAGAAAATTGATGATCGGATTTGGATGAAACTTTACGCACAAACAGACTGGACTACTGAACAAATTCATTTTCATATAATTATTTTTGCCCTAGCAATGGGCCCCATAGAAATAATAAATTCAACTTAAACATAATTGTAATAATTAAGAAATTTATCAACAGATAGTGCTATCCAAGAACGTTGTGCCAAAAAAAGAAGACACTTATTACCAGCGCTGGATTTACACTATTACGCGGCAAATTTTTAGGGGCACCAAAATTCAGAGGGTGGGAAAAATATTTTCTTCGCGTTATCGAAAATGCTTTTTTTATTTTCCATAAAAAGAAAAATATAATAAGATTAACTAGTAGGTACATTTTTCGAAAAAATGATATCATTTATAAATTATTATTTTTTGCATTTTTCGAAAAAATAATAGTTATAAAATTTAAACTTTCAACATTTTATTCAAAATTTCGATAGTAGGGCGGCATTTTTTACAGTGCCCAGGGGCGGCGCTATGCTTAAGTCCGGCACTGCTTATTACACAGGTAAAACCGCGGCAAGAAACTTGTCTCGAATATTATAATCACAACATAACAACGTGCTCTTTTACGTAACGCATGTTACGTTGACTTCCATTTTTTGTGATGTTATCAAAATTTGCACGCAATCAGTAGATTAGTTGTATGTAGCCTCTTTGAAACGGTTTTGCTTTGTATAAAACTTTTTTTAATTGTTTTTTGGTTATTTATTTATTAATTACTTAATTTTATTTCATTCAATACCTTTTTAACCGACCTACATAAAGGAGAAGGTTCTCAATTCGTCGTGTTCACCGATTACTCGAAGACGCCTGAGCCGATTTGGATTTTTGTTTTTGTATCAAACGGTTATTATACTTCCCAGGTGGTCCCATATAAATTTTATCGAAATCGGTCGAGCGGTTTTTTAAAAAAAATCAATAATAAACATTATTTTTATAAATAAATTGTTTAATCGAATATGTAAATAAAAAACTTCCTTCTTACAAATTAACTGCTTATTACGTCTACACTAATAAAGTAAAAATAAAAACTTTTTAGCAAAAAATAAAAACCGACTTCCAGGCACTAAAATGTAAAAAATAACTAAAGGGGGTTTTCATTTAGAATATCTATACTTATTTAGATATCTTCGTAGTCGGCGCCAGCCGACAATATTTTAAGATATGAATATCTAATAGATATATAATAATAATAGATAAATAAATGTATTTAATTACTTATCGAAATATGTTAGATTTGCTTTGCATCGGCTGGCACTGACTTCGACAATATCTGATTAGGTATCTATTATAAATTAAAATCCCCGTGTAGTAATTTTTTACATTTTAGTGCCTGGAAGTCGATTTTTTTTAAAGTTTTTATGATTTTAAAAGTTTAAGGCTCTATCGTTTCGTTACTCAGTTACTCGTCGGAGAGTCATTTTTTTAATTAGTCTAAAGTTTGAAATTATTCCGTAAAAAATATATAAAAAAACAAATTATATTTTTAATTATGAAGGTACATACACACAGATTTGTTTTAATTTATCGTCATCGTAGATATCTACATGTAAGTTAGGAGATTATTGTCATATTCAAATGTGGCGGCTTTTCATGAAAAGAAGTAGGGTAAGTACATCATATAGCGAAACCGTAGCTAAAATTAACGAAAAAAAACTATCTTTTCGGATTATTTCGCGGATTTATTTTTATTTCGGTTCCTGACGTTTCGTATACTTTACAGCAATCATGGTCGCGAGAGAGACTTATATTGCTGAGACCTTGATTGCTGTAAAGCGTTATATAAAACTAGCGGCTCACCCTCGCTTCGCTCGGGTTCGTCGCTAGGTACGTTTTAAATAGATATAAAAAGTTATTAGCCAGCGTAAGCCATATAAATTTTAATTTTTTTTCGTTAATTATTCTGATGTTTTAATACTTACCTATTCCGGACTAAGAGAAATCCAAAAATTAAAATATCATAAAAATTGGAACGCGGTCGATCGGGATAAAATATCCTATGTCCGTCTCTGGGTTAACTCTAAGCTACCTCCCCGCCAATTTTCAGCCAAATCGGTTCAGCCGTTCTGGAGTTATAAATAGTGTAACTAACACGACTTTCTTTTATAGATGTCAAATATTCGCGTAAATCTAAGAAAGTATTAATATAATTATTGTCTTTTAAATGTAGCAAAAAACCAAATCATAAGCGTTCGTTAGTTTTATTGTTTACAGTATTGACCATACAAACGAAATAGCTCATTAAAAACAAACATGTGCATCGATTTTGAACTCCATCACTAATTAAGTGGATCAAAGAGGGTTCTCGAAGTAATGAGGCTAGATAAAATCAATTAGATTTGATATGCGTTTTTGAGTTAAACGGTAAGATTAATTTTATTGTGAAAGAACAAACGATAGGGTAGTTATAAGGAAATCTGTAATAGGCTGTAGGTTTTTTGTGGTATACCTTGGTGGTGTAGTGGCTAGCATGTACGGCCGCACATACGGTACTGGGTTCGAGTTCTGGGTCGGGTAAACTTTATTAACTGAGTTTTTCTTTTACAGATATTTTCAGTAGGAGTATTTGACATCTATACCTACATAAAATAAAATTGTAACCAAGTCGAATCTATACATTAATATTTTTTGGAAAATCTTATTGAAATAAACATTATTGTCGATACAGAGGTCGAATTTATAGTTTTTAGAATTTTCGTCCATTTGTCTGTCTGTTACCGCATCACAAAAAAACCACTGGAGGGATTTTGATGAAATTTGGTATTTAATATAGTTTTAAATAACACTATCTTCTCGGATTCTTTCGCGGATTTATTTTGATTTTTGATTCCCGACGTTTCGAATGCTTTATAGGAATCATGGTCGCGAGAGAGACTAAGGTTTTAGAAATTTCAAAGGTCATTATTAAACTAATTGATTGTTAAATTGTTTATATAGTATCCAAAATACCGAACAAGCCTAGATTTGAACCTGCTACCTATGACTAGTATCTACATATCAATATCTAGTGAGATAAGCAACGAGCAGATCAACGACGCTTTAACTCTTAATCTGGTACCAGATTCAAAGGCCAATTAGAACTAATTGGCCGTATCGTGAGGGTTGTTCTCCCTTGACTTGACAGATACCTTTTTAAACGTTTGTTAGGAATGTTTGCGCATTTTAATACTTACTGGAGGTTTATTTTATTTAAAAACTAGCGGCTCACCATCGCTTCGCTCGGATTCGCCTCTAGGACTACGCAGACGGGACCGCGGAAAACGCTTGTCCTACTAATCCTGCCAATATTATAAATATAAGTTTGTGATGTTTGCTACTCTTTCACGCAAAAACTACTAAATCGATTTTAATGAAACTTTACAATAATATAGCTCATACATCAGAATAACACATAGGCTACTTTTTATCCCGAAAAATGTACGGTTTCCGTGGGATAGATTTGTTTATGTTTCAAACTAGGTAGCTACCTACTACTAACCCGAGCGAAGCGAGGGTGCCCCGATATTAAAATATATAAGTAGATGGAAGCGCATTATCTTTGCTTTGTACCTATCGTTATAGATACTATGGATAGTTTCTACCGGTATTAGGTATAGGTAGCTGTTATGTCGTAGGTACCTACCTATCTACAATATTATTTAAAGAATTGTTTCTCAAAAAAACAGTAGGTGCCTACGTTCTATATCAAATTCATATCGTAACGGAAGTAAAAAACGTTCTTATAATTACTAAGATAACAAATAATAAATCATAATTCTTATCTATGGTAGGTAGATACCTACCTATATTAAATATAAAACAAATATACCAGTAGCTTATACTTTTGTATTAAACTTTTATATTGTATGTATGTACTTATAAAAAATAACGTAGTACCTACAACCTAGGTACATATATAAAGAGGTGAAAACGTAAATAAAGATATAGGGACTTAGGTATCTTTTTTAGTACCTACTTATAACTAAATTAAAATATAAAGGAACACTTAATATGTAGGCACTAAACAATAGACAGAGATTTTTTTACTTTCAATGGCACAGTTTACTAAGACAATAGCACATTACATACAGCCTTTAACTTTTTTTTTACAAAAAAAACTACGGAAAAAAAAACGGAAGAATAAAAAATAATTTAAATGTCTGGTCGAAACTTGAGGTATTCTTACTCGAGACCTTTGAGCAAAGTGGGGTAAAAAGCATAAATTAAAGAGGCGTGCCCTAACCACGCCCCGGGGGGAGTTAACATTGTAATGGGGTAGAATGTTATCAAGATCTCTATCTATAGTTTATATGGGTATAGTTTTACAAGATTTGCATCCAGCTTTTGTTTGAATGCAATAAAGTTTTATTAATCGTAAAAAGTTAGAAATGGACTAATATTTTCGTTGTTTTTAAAATATTATGTTATAACTCATTTTCGATAATTATTTAGCTTCTGAAAAGCTCAATCTTTTTTTCAATATTATTATAATATTATATTTTCTTTTCAATATTATTATTATAATATTATTATTATATTGTAATATTTGTTTTTATAATTTTTCTTCCAAGTTTGTTAAAAACCATAATAAGTAAATACTACCTACCTACCACCGACATAAAAATTAAAAAAAAACTTTTTATTAGAAAACAAGACGTCTTAGAGACTTTTTGATCATCCACTGTTGTGTAAAATATTTAAATTTAAAATTAAAAGCTGTATCATTTTTTCTTTCTTTTTTTAAAACGTTTTATAGATAATAGATATACAAATTTTTTAATTGTTATATTATGTTATTAACTCAGGAATAAGTATATAAAAGACATTAAATGAAGATAAATATAAAGTAATAAATTTATTTTGGTATAGTTTCATTTTTATTTACTTAAAGTTTTGGGAAAACGTAAACACCGACGGCATCAAGACAAAGTGAATGTGTATACTATTGTACAATTTATTACAGAATATTTTTTATAAACATTAATTAAATAATTTTGTGAAATTATTAGCATTTTAATTATTAATTTATTTTCTTTAATAACTAAGTTTTCGCTGGTAAAGACCACCCATGTTGATGACCCGTAGTCTATTACTAAAATACTAAATATTCTTTTAATTTATATCATTATAGATTAAAACTTCATTATTTCTCAAAAACACATAAATAATAACAAACCAATGTTATAATACTCGATTAAAAACGTCACATAATATGTTATAATATCTTAACCATAAAAGCTCCGACTAAACAAGAATAACACGTCTAAAACCTTTTCACGCATTAAAAAGAAATAAATAATGTCAACTCAATTTCCGGTAGACAACTTTTTTTTTCTTAATTTTAAAACCATAAATTTTATAATATAACTTTTATCTAATTTTTCGATATGAACGATATCCAATCTTTGTGCTATAGAAAGATAGGCCTAAACGGTGGCAATGGACATTCTAAATCTTTAATTAATGATGTTATGATGCATTTATTTTTTATATACCTATTAGTTATATATTGATCTATTAGTGCTTTTTTATTAATATTATAAGTATTGTATTGTTTTGTGATAAAATGACGGAAATACGCAACGTGCTAGAAAATTCAGCCAAAAAAAAAACAAATAGGTATGTAGTATTTATTTACACTTTAATTTCGTTTTATTTTCCATTTATATTATAATGAATTTTATAAATACTTATCTCGTAATAATCCTTATTATAAGTTTGTTTAGAAAGCTTTCAAATATTAAAGAAGTTTTAATTAATGATAATTAAAGGCACTATTGAATATTGTGGTTATCAAATAAATAGTATTAGGTATTTGATAAAAATATTTTAATAGTAGCGATGTTATTATATTTTTAATATTTGTTTCGATGAAGTGGGTATTTACGAAAATAATATTAAGATAGCGTGTTAAAATATTGTAAAGTTTCAAAGCTTTTTCCGAGGACTATTAGTGAGTAAACTTTCATTCGCCGCACTGTAGAATTCACTTGGAATAATATACAAAAGATCTGCGTTAAATAAATAATATAATTAATTGTAAACTTACCTTCGCACTATGTAATCCAAACTAGCAAACACTTGTAACTGCACTTGACAAAAAAAATCTTTAATCACATACACGACCACGCCACGAATGTGACGTTCCTATTTATTTATCATAACGATACAAAAAAAAACACTTTAATCGCCATCAAATTTCCTAATTACACGTCCTTGGCAGTCTTACTTTACTGGAATAGTAAAAAAATTCGTTGTAAGTATAGGCCGCTAAAAATAAAAGTAAATAAAATAAGCACTAAAACACAGTTCGTGTTTTTTTTTTAAATTGTCTATTGTAGCGCTGGGTCGACACTTGCGCGCTCGCGGCTGCGGCCCGACTGCCGCGCGGCATCGCCCCTCACGTCTCTGCCCCACCCCTGTTTTTCAGGTAAAAAAGAAAAAAATGTTTATTATCTATTTTTATCTATTTGGCGACAGTTTTTGGTTACAACTTTATATTGTGGGAGGAAAAGGCGTGATTAGTGTAAGCGTTGGAATTTGCTTTGTTTTAAAGGTGTCACGGCACGTGCCAATGCCTTTACACGCACAAAGCTTATATTATATAAATAAACTTTTATAGCCTCTGTGAAAAGTAAGGGATGTAGATTGAAATAAGTATATTTTTAAATACGATTCTTTATTTTAGTAACAATGATATACCTACACATTTAATAATAAAATTTGAAATAATATTATGTGGTTAAAGCTTTAGCTTTTAAACTTGTTTCAGTCACATGAAATTTGTTTGGTTAAAGTTATACGTTTTAATTAACGTTTTATGTGTTTAAAATATAACTACATGTGATAGCTAAGGTACATAGGTCTATTTATTCAATTTATTTCTATTTATTACACACTTGTAGTAGCCCGCGGCTTCGCTCGCGTTCAATCTTCCGATCGCTACCAAACGTCACAGGATCACCCACTGGGCTAATCTGAAAATTGTCTGAATGAAATTGCATTTCATTAAAATCGATCCAGCCGTTTTAGAAGAGTCCATAGGGAACATACATACACACGTCGATTTTTATAAATATAGATAGGTAATATTTTTCAAGAAAACATAAAATTAGCTAGAAGTAAAATTTAGAAAACGATTCAGTAATAGGGTTAATCTTTTTAAAGCTTAATTAGATCATAATGCATTAAATCAATATGTGTGAGCAGGTGCTAAGATCCGTAACAAGATGCCTTTTTAAAACATATAAAAATACTAGCATTGCCCGCGGCTCCGCCCGCGTTCAGATGACCAAAATCCTAATTCTTAGGTTTTACATAATATTAGTACCTATACTCTTACAATGTAGTTTTTGTGTTTTATATTTTTTCTCAGAAATGAGATATTTTCCCGCGGTAAAAAGTAGCCTATATGTTGACCCGGATAACCAGCTATCATCATACCAAATTTCATCAAAATCTGTCCAGTGGTTTTCTCGTGATGCGGTAACAGACAGGCAGACAGACAGACAGAAAGACAGACAGACAAAAATTCTAAAAACTATAGAATTGGACTCTGTATCAATAATAATATCTATTTCAATTAGATTTCTCAAAAAATATGTAATGTACAGATTTGACTTATTTATATAATTTTATTATTTGTATTGATTATATTATATTAAATTTTAAAAGTCTGTATTAGACATTAACGTCAACAGACATTTTTTTTTCGATTCAATAATTATCTCAGTTCGCTCAGCCTATGCCCTTCCCTTTTATATACATGGCCGCATAAATAATAACGACCTAGGCTCTCTGATAATTAAATTTACAAAAGCCTGTATGTTAAATTTAAATGTTCATTATAATTTCACAAAGATTCCTGTATACAATTTTGTTGTGCTAATGATGCTTAAAGCAGTTAAATAATCTAGAATATTCATGTATAAAATATAGATTTTAATAACCTATTACGAGACTCGCGATTTTCCCTCACTTCACCAGAGCGCGTCCCTGTTTGCCTGATTGTAGCCTACGTTTTAGGTAGGTACCTACTAGGTACCCCGGATCATAGTCTATAAATATTTGGACTGAATGCCATCGGAGTCCTTTCAGCTGTTTTTGCGTGCAAGAATAAAAAAACACTCACACACCACACACACACACACACTCACACACACACACACAGACAGACAAACCAGAATTTTTTTTTCTTATTAGTAGGTAGGGTAAGGTTGCTCAAGTCGTACCACGGCCTAAGTCGTACCCCGGTAATATCTTGTCTCGTAATTATAAATTGCGCCATATAGTGTTGCTAATCTGAACTTCTTGGTCGAGCGACCAAACAGAAACAAGTGGACGACCGGCCGGCTTCGTGAAGTAAAAATATTGAAAAAGTAAGTTTTTGCACAGGTTTCATTAACATTATTGACTCATTTGTAAGCTTTTTATGGCAGGAATGAGATCCTTAACTTTTTTCTTTGTTAACATGTGTTTGTGATACTTATCTGGTAATCTTTTCGAATACTCAAACATTAGAACTTTCTTAGGTTATGTCATTACTTTTATTTTTAAATTTAGAAAACACCGCCGCTTAAGTCGTACCTGTACAAAATTCCTAAGTCGTACCTGTACAAAATTTCTACTCGTACTGGTACGACTTAAGAAATTTGTTTAATATAAAGTTAATATAATTTTTTATCAGGTTATACTTAAATATGGCGAAGAGAAGCTACGATACTTGGAAGCAAGAGGATACGGACGAAGCCTTAGAGAAACATCAGGATGGAGAAATTGGATTTAATGAAGTTTGTAGAAGATTTAATATACCGAAGCCTACTCTGTGACGATATTTGAAAGGTTTGAATAAAAGAACAAAATTTGAAAGACCTAATGATATGTCACCAGACATGGTAGAGAGCACAGCATTTGATGAATTTAGAGTCGTGTCTCTTCGGATTATCATCTATCGGCCACTGAATTTAGGAAACTTCCCTTCGAACCCGCTGAAAAATTTGAACTACCTTATCGTTTTAAAATGGAGAAGAAAATTACAGGCAAAAAGTGGTATTACAGGTTTATAAAAGAACATCCTACTTTGTCGTTGCGTGTTCCAGAACCTCAATAGCCAGAACTAAAGGGTTTAAAAAGAGCGTGTTAATGAGTTTTTGATAAGTACTAAGAAATACTGGATAAATACAAGTTTGCTACACACCAAATATACAATGTGGACGAAACTGCACTATCCACCGTTCACAAACCATCGTTTCACCGTTCACAACCAAAGTTATTGCTCAAAAGGGAAAACACCAAGTAGGTGCAATTCCAAGTGGAGAAAGGGGACTGACCACAACAGGCATACGTGTGATGAATGCAGCAGGCGAATTTATACCACCCATGTTGATATTTAAGCGTAGCAAACTGAATGATGCCTTAAAAAAAGAAGCTCCTTCAAAGACAGCGTTTGGTTGCTCGAAAAATGGATGGATAATATCAGAACTTTTCGTTCAATGGCTTCAACATTTTATTAAATGCACAAAATTAGAAAAAAGTGATCAAAAACAAATAATACTTTTACTAGATAGCACCCATACCAAATTTATATAAATTTTAACATTTATACTTTGACATTTACACAAATTTAACTTTCTAATTAATAACCAAAAAAAAATGTTTTAAGTTGTCTCAGACTGATTTTTTTGTAATTATGTAGCTGTTAATTGTGATCTCTGGTTATTAAGTATATTTCTGTATAGTTTATTATGTGTTAATTAAAGTATATTTTCTAAGTACGACTTAGGCTATAGGTGGTACGAATTAGGCAACTAGGTGCCTTAATCGTACCGAAGGTATGTTTTTGAAAAACGTTAAAATATCTATTTTGATAAAAGATTTTTCAGTTTTTATTATTGTTGATTAAAAGGCAACTAAATAAATATTCAATACATGCAGAAGATTTTGTTTTATATCAATTGCGCTGAATATAACAGTATTATTTCCTTAGGGGTTACGACTTAAGCAACCTTACCCTACCTTATTTTCATATGTAATTAGTAAAAAACTGTTATTTTGACATTACAAACAGACACTTCAATTTTATTTATCTGTATAGATATGCTAGCTACCTCTAAAAAGTATGTACACCTAACTCTGTTTCTATCTATAACTGTGTAGCTAACAAAAAATACACAGATTAATAAGAATTATTAAACAAAAGAGGTATATTTCTCTTTAAAATTCCATTTATCTACGATATGATACTTCTTAGTATCGAAACTAAGTAGGTATTTACATATAAAAAGCAGATTTCAATCTCTCAAAAATTTACATTGTTTAAAAATAAAAGCTCAAATTTTAACAACACCATAGTGTTACTTAAGCCTATTGATAATATTGTCACAGTAGTAATCTGCCCTTTGTTTTAAAGTGCAGATTAAAAAAACTCTTTTTTTTAACAAAATTAGCCAACATTTAAATCTATACAGGTAGGTATCTAGGTTTTGTGTATAGTATGTCTGACTAAATAAAAAAAGAATTTTATAGTTTACGCAGGTTTTAGGTATATTATTTACATGAATGACTATAACGCTGTATTTGGTCATAATATAAAAAGTACAAACATTGTAAATCTTAAAGCTAAAATTTTCAATTTAAAATCAAAAGGTCTAAATTTTGCTGTTCAAATACGACCTAAAGTAAAATTGCATATAAAAAAGATTTTTATATTGGTAGCATTGTATAAATATTTACATGATATAAAAATAATGTGTATAATAAACTACAGTTCGTAAACTAAAGTACAGTTTAAAAATTACTCCATTATATCTCATTTATAAGACAAAAATATTTAAATGTGTATTTTTTTTTTAATTTAAACACGTATTCAGAATTTAACATTAAAATGAGCGTAAAATTGCATGAAGAAAATATTGATTTGACTACAATTTCTGAAAAGTTATCGTTACGTTGGTAAAGCTTATTTCAAAATATAGGTATAAAATACTAGCGAATCACCCTCGCTTTGCTCGGGTTCGTACCTGGCTTGATTCCCCATACATACTTTCATCCCCATTTTCACCCCCTTAAGGGATTATTTCCTGGATAAAAAGTGTCCTATGTAATATCCCAGGGTCGCAAACTATCTTCTTACCAAATTTCATCTAAATCGCTTCAGTAGATCCAGAGATTACCCCCTACAACGTCACAAACTCACAATATCTGTTTATAATATTAGTATATCTATACTAATAAATGGAGAGCCGATTTTTTTGTTCGATTATACTGCGATAACTACTAAACCGATCGGAATAAAACTCATACCATAAGATGCAGCGTGTTTCGGAGAAGGTTTTATTTAGTATATGATATGTTGGTGACTAATGTACTGTGCGGGCGGAGCCGCAGGAAAACGCTAGTATATATATGTAATAGACTAAGAACAAAATAAACTTTGTGCTATTAGTTAGTCTCTATAATTTGAATTTTTAATCGTAGTTCATCGCAATCGTAGACTTTATCTTCTAAAGTTTTTTTTAATAAAAAATAGGTATTTAGATCTAAAAAGTTGTCCTTTGTCACAGATTTGTATTTGAACTTTAATAGTAAGTACTCATTTAATTGTCTATTAAAAATAATTTTATGTTAAATCTAAATTGAATGTTAATATTTTAAATACTTGAACGTAACAGACGTAGACGTTTATTTTAGTACAATATACGTCAATACTAATCATCTAAGTAAATTATATCTATTATTAGGATCTTCACACATATTTCAGAAGCTCTAGGTACCTAATCAAAAATTGAGAAAACTTTGTATAAAAAAATAAAAATAAAAAAAGCATCTGGAAAGCTTCAATAGCTTTTATAATTATAGAAAATACTTTTATAATAAAAATACATTTTGTTTTTTATAGAGTTATTTTATATAATGAATATCTTCATATAATAAATGGGTTATTTATTTAAATAATATATCGATAAAAGATTAAACATATTATTATAATATAAAGACTGTACGCAATCTATATTTTTTTATATTTTTCAAATCAAAAAAAAAGTTTATATAAATAAAACGAATTTAAAAGTCCAGCCTATTTTAACATTAAAATTGTTCTTAAGAAAGCTCAGTAGTTTCAACTTCAATCTAAATGATACAAAGGCCATAAATTTCCTCGCTCGGCTACCGTACGCCATCTTGGGTACTTTATGGCATCCATATCGTTATGAGATTAGAAAATAATAAAATTTGATCTTTACGATCGTCTAGTGATAGCTGTCACATAACGCGCTTCTTCTATAATCATTTTAGCAAAGTAATCAAAATATTTCGTCTACTCCATTTTATTTATTACCCGCGATGACAAAATGGTATATGACTCAGAAATATTAATAGATTTTTTACGCTTACCTGTTTATATTGGCGTTTTAATTAAATATACTTATTTAAAGTTAAATTAAAATTTATTAATTTATTTTTTGTTTTTTTTTTTTAAATCATAAATTAAAGGTACATATTACATCACTATAAATAAACTATTTATTGCGTTGAACTCGACTTCGATATTCAAAAAATCAAATTCGAACCGAGAACGTTTGTATCTCGTACATTTTCAAATGTCATGTAATTGTCACCCACCAGAAGAGCTTATGTGATAAGTTATAATTCTAAATAAATTTAAACCCTAATACGAAACTTATAAAGTTGATTCTATTATGTACTTGGATATATTTACGTCGTTTTAATACAATTGAAAGAATGGTAAATGTCGTTGGTTTTGTCCAACTAATGAAGGAGGTTAAACATGGACACGTCACATTATAAATTGCATGAATTAATATTGCATTTTTTACAATAAATATAATTCTCAATCATCGAATATACCATTTATAAAATATTAAAAATCTCCGCAGGTAGCACGTAATTATTTATAATTTAAAAAAATATGATTTTACCTGTTATTGTCTCGTTATTATACGTTATTTATTTGTACTTCTTCAGAAGCAAAACATTTCTTTTTATATTTAAATCTATGATAAATTACGTTTGATAAATAATATAACAAAAATATTAAACAAAATTGGCTAAGGAATTTGAAAGGCTTTAAAAAATTAAGCATAATTTTAAGTTTTTGTTAGACAAACACTACGGTCTATTGTCAATGGTCACGAAATGACTTTATATTACTTACTAGTAGGTATATTATTATGTAATCTGTGATTTGTATGTAGAAAAATCAGATACCTTCTCTGTGTAATATTAATTTAACAAAGAAACCTTGAAGCGTCGATTAATAAAAATTAAAAATATTAATTAATAATTTATTATAAAAATAAAATTAATATATTTTAAAAAAATATGTTATAAACTATGAATTTTTTGGTTGTAATTAGACTTCATATAATGCGTTTCAGGTTTTATATTTGAATAAATCGTTATTCTTTTAACCAATTAAAATTTTAGATCATTAAAAGATATGAAAAGGATTTATATTAAAAATATATAAGCAATCTACATTTTTTCGATTAAGTAGTAAATGCTGTAAGGTACAAAGGTCCAAGCAATCGAGTCATATCCTTGCTAACATTTCCTGGCTGGTCGGCTCGACAAAGTGAGGTATACTTTAAATAGTAGGTACGTTTTTTAGTTTTCACTGCGGTATATTCATAAATTTATGATATTTTTGTCGGCTGTTTATCTTTGTGGCGGGATTTTATGCCTTTAGCCATCGGGAGCTAGGAGCCTGCACACGGAGTACGAATACGTTTGAATAAGGTTAAGCGTGAACGTTCAATGTTTACTGGAAATTAAATGATATACCTAATATGTAGGTTACCTACTTTAGTTAATACAATTAACATTTTTTTCATTAATCGATTATTTGAATTAAAAGGTCATATAACACATTTATCGATTTTATCTAATTTGACTTTATTTTAGTTGGTCTCACTTTTTTAATTTTTTTTATATAATCGGGTATACTCATTGTTTTAATTCAAAAGTTATAGATTTTTTCACCATGTGTCTATTAAATAGGTATTTGTTATTTATTGCCTCATTGATCGTATCTTCTTATTTTATGTAGAGTTCAAGGAAACAAGAAAAGCTTAATTATTATGTTATTTTAAGCCAAAAAAATGGAATCAACTATTTAAAAAAAAACAAGATGCCAATGAAGCAATGCCATTATCACATATAGCATATTTTTTTTGCGTCCTCTATAAACGCAAAAAGTTGCACATATCCAGTATTTTTTTAATATTTCTTTTATTAAAACTTCAAAACCTTTAACAAATGCACATAATTTTTTTCTATAAAAAATTTAAAGATTAACATCTAATTACAAGTATAAAGAAAGTTTTATCACATAATCAATACTCCTAGTATAAAACCAAGTCGTTTTCCTATGTATGCTTAGATCTTTAAAACTACGCAATGGATTTTGAGGCTTTTTTTAATAGATATAGTGATTCAAGAAGAAGGTTTATATGTAGGTATAATACATGCATAGTATAGTACAGAATAACCGAGAAATTCAAAGATTTCTATTTCAGATTAACCGTTAAAACGTACCTAAGGACGAACCCGAGCGAAGCGGGGGTGAGTCGCTAGTATAAATAATATTAGAGAAACTAACTACCTGTACAAAGATATTGTCACCTCCATATTTTCTACTTTCGGCCAATGTCGGTGGTCTATTCAACAGCTATTAATATAAAATTCTGTAGGTCCGGTTTAACGTCCTGTAATATCTAGCTTTAGCCTTAACCTTTATGTACTACATTTCTCGAACACTAAATAATAATAAATTTGGAGGTTTAGTTAAAGGAAGTATCTAAAATACTGAATATGTTCAATTTCTTGCGTTTATAGAGACACAACAAAAATGTTCTATAATATTATTATAATAACTAGCAGCTCACACTGGCCATAGTGAAAAACAAAAACAAATCTATTCTGACTGATTCGGGACTGTGCATTTTCCGGGATAAAAAAAGCTTATGTGCTATTTCAGACTATAATCTATCTCTGTGCCAAATTTCATCCAGATCCTTTCAGCTGTTCTGGCGTGCTTGAGTAACAAACATCCATCCATCCAAACTTTCGCATTTATATAGGTAGGTACATAGTAGTAAAATTGCATAGCTCTTCCTAAGACCACAGCAATCGTAAGGAAATTTTGAGAAAGATCGTTTTTACGAATTTTTCTATTTATAAGGACCTAGGTTTAGATAACAAACAAATATAACAATTGTGGATCTGAAATCACTATCATATTATACCTAAATAAATGAAAAAAACTAATTATGTATTAAGTTAGAAAAAAAGCACAGTCAAGTTCAATTATACAGATCTTATTAAATAAAAGTTAAGTTTAATACATAAAAAATAAAAATGAATACCACTGCCAATGTATAGAAAAAAAATCTAAAGAGTCTTGTATAAGTTTTCGAATGTCGAAGTTCAATAATGGAATCCCATCGCCCGGAAACGAATAAAAAACGCGGCAAATTCAAACTCGAGAGTGAATGGGCCGTCATTTTTTACGTCCGTTAAGGTTGTCGCAGTGAAAAATGATATAATTTATATCGGTGGTAGCAGCGGCTACCCGTTTTGTGATAAAATATAAATAAAAAATAAATTTTATAATATTTTTTCTCTTCTTCTCCTACTAATTTAAAATGTTTCCTTATCAACGCGACGCGCTTCGACAAAAGGTTAAGAGTTGTGTTGGTATTTTATCGATATTTTTAATAATTATTATTCAAATATCATATTGTTGTTAGTGCATGAAATATACGAATATTTTATAGAGCTTTTATAATAAATTTGTAAAAGCAATATATTACGTATACCTACTATTTATTTATAACAACAATAACAACGATGTGTGAATATTATAATATATCAACAAAAAACTAAAATTTTGAAATTATTGAAATTAACGAGTAACGAAAAACTTCTGTTTTATATAAAACAAAAAAAAGCATTGTAAGAGTGTACGACTAGGTACTCCTAATAAAACATATAATATATTTTAACATAAATAACAAAATAGTTTCTATTATAGACATCGATGACAATTACCGGTGGCCCATCACTAGCACACACACAAATCAAAGCACGCGCTTACACGAGCACAAATGAAATATTCAAATTTGGAAGCTGATTCCGTTTATGGCTACTTAATTTGGGTGATTCCATTTGAATATTTAAGGTTAGTAAAAAAACGGTCAGATACATTCCATCGGTCGGTGCACACGAAATGCCCTTTTATTTCCATATTGATTTATTTACGTGAGTAATGAGATATTTAATTTGTTTGTGAAATTTACTACTTGCTTTTGTCCGTGACTGTTTGTCTCGTTTGTGACCTGTCAGTTTGAACTTTGACGGATGTAAGTAAAAAATAATTTAAAACGTGAGGCATGATCATTTATCAATCAATCATCGCCTTCATATTTTACATGATATTTGAATTGTAATGTCTGAGCTTTTCTAGTAATTGGCAACTTTTCTTTAAACTCATCTGAAATAAGTTTTACGTGAAGATTTGAAGTTTAAAATTTTTAAGGTTGCTATATTATGTCTTATGTACTCGTATGTACCTGGTCCTTTGAATAAAGGAATAAAAATTCAGCTTTAAAGTAAAATAGTGGTAATATTTAGAAATATGTATGTATCATGAGACGATATCTACAATTATCTAGTAGGTATTGTAATAATGAATAATGTAAAAAAGTACCTACTTACATCAATATTTTTTTTAAATATTCTGTTATTTGCGTATTAATTAAGCACATAACTAATTTATACTTTAAATCACACATTACATATTAAAATATTTTGCATAACATCTGCCTATTTTATCATCGAAAAATATTATTTTCTTGATTTGATAGTGTAAGCATAACCGGTTCGACTCTCGGCACCTTAGTTTAAAAAAAAGTATTTCCTTTATTCGCAGTCCGATGGACCCATGCAGCTCGTGTAAAAAGGTGAGTAATAAAGACCCATACAAATATTTTTTATTTTAGCTTCTGTGCGATCCATTTTGTGCTTTATTAACCGGATTTTATGAAAAGGACCCTTTGGCACAGTAGGGTTCTGACCTGATCACTGTTTAAGTCGCAGATCGCGGGTACATTTCTGCACGGGGTATTTTTTTCTTATAGTTTACTATTTACCTCGTATGGATTTAAAAGTTTCTTGAATAAAATATTTAAAATACCTACTTAAATAAAATCAGGCGAGTTACTTTACGTAACACCCAGTCTTTATGAAATTTTAAATAAATTGATAAAAAGCTTATCCAAATTAATTAGGCAAGCTAATCATTGATGTTAAATTTTAGTGTTCTAATTTATTTTGTGTAAAATATTTTATACTGAATATGGATCAATTTTTCTCTTATAAATAATATATTAAGCACTTACAATAAGATAAAAATGGCCAAGAAAGAAAGGCAATTTCAGTATTTATTTGAAAGTATTAGTGTCTTTTTACTGTAAATTATAAGTGAGAAGGTGTTGAGAAATGCAATCAAATTTTTCTTTGTTCAATGTGGTATTAGATTTAGTGCATGACAGTTCTTAGATCAAAATTTAAAAATATCGCCGCCTGGCTGTAGTACCTACTTCTTTCATAAGTCATAAGGCAATAGTGAGTAAGTACCTATATACTTATAAGTTATAAGATTGTATGTACCTACCTATATATATTTTATTTTAAACTTAGATTGGAAAATTAATTTGGTCACGGGCAAGGCACCCTGCCCTTTGAGGGTTCCTTTGTTACATTGGATATAACTATCTTGAATCTTGATGAAGACCGTTAAAAAGTAAAAATTACTAATCTAATTGAAATTAATAAAATGTAAATGAATATGTTTAATACTAGCAGGCTACTCCGTTTAACACCCATTTAACAGTCTGAAAAATATTTCCTATACAGCCTTGGTCCTCGTTTCGACTCATAAAGGAGTTGAATTTGAAAAAAAAATAGGTAGGTACTTCGTGTACTTATCTTATAGGTAATTGAAATTTGCTAACATAATTAATAACAGTTCGCTAGATTCCGATGGTTTGGTCTGGACCTGATGAATAAGTTAAGACAAGCGAAAAATTTTAATCTTAACTACTCTATATCAAAAATAAAGTTTGTTATAAACAAGTAATGAGACAGTATCATGTTTATTTCGCAATATTAAGGTTGCATTAGATACATATAAAAAGGTAATGCCAACTTTTTCAATGGTGTATTTTAACTAAAAATACCTACCTTAATACTAACTTTTAATAGCCGATTTTAAACAAAAAATGATAAATGCTACTTACTATTAATATTTGTTATATCTATTTATTGTACTGAAACTTGCTTTCCCATTTTTATAGATTCTTATAATTAAGTAACCCATGGTGAAATTAATATACTATGATTCTAAATTATTTATTTAAAATGAGCTTGTTTCAAAATATGAATGAAGTAGTAAGCTATAATGTAAATATCGAAGTCAAATTAGTCAAATTTAAAAGTATATCTTTATAACACGTCTGCTCACGTCAACTAACGCTGCGTGAATGAACAAAAGGCGCTCAGACTCATCTGACTTCCGCCGGGGTGGAGCGAGGCCCCGCCCACTCCACCAAGCCTTACCATTGGCTCATTTAAAAATCGATTCCATTTTATAAATATGTAACCACTTTCATTTCCCGCGTTCTAAAACATTTGGATGACGCCATCTTTAACTGCCATTTTCATCTCTATGTTAACAGACCTAGATTTGAAATTCGAACGTTTCGATTAAGTGATGTGACATTTTAAATCGATTCCGTTTCAATTGTTTTAACGACATGTCTTTCTAGTCTCTTTTGTTTTATTTAAAGGAAGGAGAATGAGTCGAGATGTTTTTTCTTTCAAATTCATCCAGTGAGGACAATGCATATCTCTGTTATAGGTACACCGTACGAAATAAACAAAGCGTAGTAGGTACGTGGGTGAAATTGTATCGGTAATAAATAATGGTGTATTTATGATTTATGGGACGGAGCAAGCAAGCCGTGATATTCATAGCCAACTATCGGTAGCTGGATATTCGAATTGTACTTATAAGTTAATTATTTTATGGCACTAGCTCTTGTTAATAGGTTTACCTACTCGTATTTTGCTGGAATAACTAATACGTATTTAATATGGATTAAAGTATTTATTAGTACCTATGACACAAACAAACAAGATTTTTTTATTTTAAATAAAACAATCTTTTCGGATTTTTTCGCGAATTTATTTTGATTTTTGGTCCCCTACGTTTCGAATGCTTTACAGCAATCATGGTCGCGGGAGAGACTGAGGTGTTAGATGTCTCAAAGGCATTACGTAGGTAGTTGTTACAGACAGCCTAACCACAAATTAACAAAATGATTTCAAAAAATTGAAAAATGGCACCAAAGTGCCTTACAATATTTGTTGTTTTTAATTCTAAGCATTTTGTGTTTGTATGTGTTAATTTAATTTTAAAACATTTTTATAATTTTAATAATTTTCTAATTATAATTGTATATGGAGTATTATTTAATTAATTTTAGCTGTTATTATTATAATTATTACATTTTTTTATAAAAAAACTTATTTATTAATAATCTACTTAGGTATATTTAGTGTTGCCATTATTATATTTATAAACATAAAGAAAAATGAAATATTAATTATTCAAGCTACATTATTGTTCCATGTATAATTTCAAAATCAAAATAAATTCGCCAAAAAAATCCGAAAACATAGTTTTATTTAAAATGTCAAATATTCGTGTAAATCTAAGAAAGAAATTTTTAATTTATATTTTATAAATTTCTAAACATACCTATACTTATTATTAACAAAAATAACTATTGCCTAGGTAGTAGGTTCCTATTTACTTTCACAGTCGACACCAACTTTAGGAGAGACGATTAAAATTTTACTGTTACAATAAATGTCTGTGAAGGATTTTGTACGCGGAAGTCCTATTTTGTAAAGGTGAAGCTCTATTTTATTTGATCGGTGATTATGTTACAAGAGCCTTGTTTCCAACATAAATATACCTAGGTACAGGTTGAGATATGTTCTCAAGGTATAAACGGTCTCTACATACAGCAACCTACCCCGGTTTTACTCATCTAAGTACTTTTTTATTCAACACAACATGATACTAACTTCCTTTGTTCCTTATATTGACTGCAGTTTGTATTATTCAAAGTTAAAAATATTTGGGTTTCACATAAACTCGTCACCCTACTTTACTTGGTACTTGATGTTTGAAATAGACTTGTCTCAGTAGATACCTAACTCGATAATAAATCTGTTTAACAATGCACTAGGTACCCAGTACCTCTGTAGTAGTTATGCGCAAGCGATCCTGCGGCGTCCCACTAAGGCGGGGGGAAGGGATGTCGGGTTTTAGTGGGTAGTACCGGCTCTTCTAGCTGGTGAGCCGGTGAGCCCCACATCACCACCTGGGGGATCAGGTGGTATGCGTAAATGCATTTCCCGACGATAAAAAAAAAGGCACCCAGTAGGGGAGCGGGGGGCACGTTGTTACAATTTTTAGATAAATGTCAATATGACAAAAGCTATCAAATAATTTATACATTTGATTGCTTTTATCGTTAGTATGTCTATTCAGCTATTAAAATATGATTGAAAAGTTATCAAAATTCATGTATTTTTTTTCACAATCGACAATTTAACCAAAAAAGTCGATTGTAACAACTTACCCCACATTTGGGGTTAGTTGTTACATCTTCGGGGCACGATGTTACGATAGATAAATAAACAAAATCATCAATTATAAATCATTTTTATTATTATTTGATAACGTTATAAACAAAAGAGATCACTTTAAACAGTTTTCTAACATTTATGAGTAATTATAATATCTAAATCGTAATTTTTGATGAATTTTTTTTGTAGAAAAATAACATAACTTTGGCAGGAACTTTTTTATATCTTATATAAAAACACAGAAACTTCGTCTGCAAATAACAACTTGTAGTAAATTATTTATACTTATTAGTTATTTTAATAAACTTTTAATAAACTAAAATACTTTGGATTCTAACATTTTTTAGAGTAGGTACTTATATTATAGAAAAATATATAGTTATTTATATAGAGGTAGGTAACAATATCACATACTAATATTAAATTAGCCTTCATCAGAATTGCAATTAATGCAAATGAATGAGTGAACGTTTCCCGTTACACATTTGACATGAGCCCACATTTTGCATTCTAAGCATTCTACCCAATCTTCTTTTTTCGAGGTGCTGTAACTTTCGCTAAACACTAAACAAAACCATTCATCAGTATCGGAATCCGAGTCGGAAACTAATATTTTTATTCTTCACCTTATCTTTACCTTCTTCGCTCATTTTCGAGGACTTTCCTTTACCTTTTCCTTTACCTTTGCCTTTTCTTTTATTTTTGTCACACGTTTTTTTGGTCTTGGCCAGTTTTTCTTCATACTCTTTTTTTAATGAGTCTTTTTCAGGCGTGTCGGTTAACACAGCGGATTTGCGTTTACGACGAGTATGGATCGTTTTCGAGCTTCTTGCTTTTCCTGGATGATTATACATCCAGACTGTCTGTGCTCGATTAAGGTGGTTTTTAAAAGGACCATAAACTCCCACATCTAATGGTTGTAAATTGTGAGAGCAGAGCGCGTATTATTTTTAAGCCAGCTGGGGGGAATATTTTTTAAATTGAGTTTTACAGCACATTGGTAAGCTAATTTTCGAACTTCTATTGGTAGTAAACCAAAATATATTTCTGAACGTTTGAGTAGATAGGAAGCTAATTTATGTTCTGTTTCTTGTGAGAATATCAATCTAGGTTTAACGTAACCCAATAAACAACTTTCGTTGTTTTTGTTTTTTTCTGACATATCTGGATAAGGACATCGGACACAAATTAAACATTTCGCTTGCCCTACGAATGCTCATTTTATTCTGCAGTACTTCTGCTCCAGCAGATTCATAAACTTCTTGACTAGTTGTACCTCTTTCTGTTTTTCTTTTATAGTTTCTCATTCTAAAAAAAACAGAATAATTAAATTTTTTATAATTAGGTATGGTAATTTTTTTTTGTTACATGTAACAACTTACCCCAAAAAATTGTAACTACCTGCCCCATGGGACGTTTTTTAATATAAATGGAAGTCACCATTAATGGGTATCGATAGTAGAAAAAAACAATATTGCAAATTAAAGGTAGATATATTATGAACGTTCAAGGTTAAAAATTTTGAGAAAATAAAAAATATAGACATCAGGAATCAAAAATTTCTTAAAGGATTTTTTTACTTACTTGGTTGAAATCGAGACACATGCACACAACCTAGCAGCTTGGCGCTTGGCGGGTCACTGGTCGTTTTTATGTAATGCACGATGTTATAAGAAAACAAATGAGACCAATTATGTCCACCAAAGAGTTTAAAATCCCGGTAAAAAAGGCGTGTAACTACTTACCCCTGCAACAACTAGCCCCCCGCTCCCCTAAGTACCTAAAATATATTTTTTATCTAATAGGTTATAGGTAGATACTAGGTATGTTCTTATTTATTTATTTTAAAAGGCTTACTAAATTTACATAGTGACATGAGTTTAACACAATAACACTTCTACGACAATATTTTAAGATATGAATATCTAATAGCTAAATATGTATTTTGCGTATCGAAATATACCTATTAGATTTGCTTTGCATCAGCTGGCACCGACTTCGAAAATATCTGATTAGGTATCTATTCTAAATGAAAACCCCCGTTTAGTTATTTTTTACATTTTAGTGCCTGGAAGTCGGTTTTTTTAGCTTTTAGTTTTGCATTTCCGTTTCATCGAGTTTCAAATCGCAATGATTCTAAAGAAGTTGCACTTCAAAAACAAAATGCCTATCATTTAAATTACAGAGTATATGGAAATTTAATACTATGGACATTCTCGGTATCAACGTCGGTGGGCTGTTTAAAAGTATGAAAAAAAAAATAGATAATGCATTCTAAGCAGCTTACTAACGATTAAGTTGACGCGATAATCGGGATCCTTCAGTGGTTAATGACTGCGAAAACTAGTAAATATAATAGATTTATGAATCCATTTTTAATGATAAGTGTTGCTCATTAAGAAAATAAAAACGTAAGTAGATTTTGCGTTTTTTTTTTCTGAGTATTCAAACTTCCTGCAAGAACCTATTGGAATTATGTAAATAAACCTATAATACCTACCTGTAATGGAATTACAATGTGGTCATAATAATGTTCTTCAGCGAGACGTACTACCTATTTTTATTATTATTATTATTAAATACACTAATTTAAATAGGCGAATTTTGTTTTTTTTTTAATTGAGACAGATTGACAGACTGGGTAGGTAGACTTAATTTCCATTGTTTCTTATTTTGAATTTTTAATAATATTTATTTAATACTAGCGACTCACGTTTCACTTAGTTGAGTTTTAAGGATTAGCTCAGAGATAACATATTTTCTCGCAGTATAAAGTATCCTATATGTTGTGCCGGATAACTAGCTATCATAATGCTGAATTTCATCAAAATCTGTCCAGTGGTTTTCTCGTGATGCGGTCACAGACAGACAGACAGACAGACAGAATATTCTAAAAACTATATATATATATATATATATATATATATATATATATATATAGATATATATTTTTATCTATGCACTAACTTTATTATAAAAAAAATTATACACGATGGAATTAAAGATATTACTTTTTATTATTTTTTTAACGAATAATTAACAATATTAAAATAAATAAGAGAAGCGATGATGTGAACGTCCGTCCGTTCCGGCAGCCACGACAAAAGTAAGTTAGCCGCTCCAGTGTCGGCGACTCGTGCGTTGTCAAGCGAGCCACCACGCCACCATCACGCCACAAATTACGTCACTCAAGCCACGCCCCTATTCTTGAGCATTCTCCGCTAACACGGCCTCTCCTGACGGCGGAGCGCCCTCGCCCGCTCTTTCAGCTATGGTGACGTCACGTAGGTGCGACGGGCCAGCGATGATGCTATCGTCAGAGCAGCTCTCATTCTCATCACCTGAAAATATAATGTTTACGATGGAATTATGCCAACAAAATAAACCATACCAGCAATAAAATACTGAAAAATTGTAATTCAACAACAGAGGCCGCAGCATGTTCTTAAATACATGAATTTTAACATGTGTCAGAGCCCTCAGGATGACCGAGACAGTGACCGCGGTATATCTCAAAATAAAACAATTATACATAACATGTTATGTGTCAGAGCCCACAGGATGACCAACATGTAATAAAGTACTATTTTTATTATATCGCTTAAGTGATACAATGCAAATAGTCCCTATTACAGTTACAAATATACTCACACTCGAAGAATACGGCGCACACATCTGGTGTCCATTCTCCGTGCCAAGCACTTATATGCTCAGCAGCAGCTTCTGTGGTCTTCCCGAGTGAGCCAGAAATAAGCTTCAGCTCGTATCGACCATGAGGCAATGCGCACACAACTTTGTACGGACCGCGCATGCCAGAGTCAAGTTTGCCCACAGATTGACTGTTCTTATGTACGAAGACCATGTCATTTTCATGAAAAACATGTGGGGGCTTGCGCCGTTCATTTACTCGAGTGTCTTGCTGTTTTCTGTTTTGATCCAGCAATTGAGATGCTCTTTGTCTGGCCAGCTCACGTAAGGCCTCGCGATTGCCACTTGTTCCCTCAAGGGCCACATCACGCACAACTGAACGGATAACGGGCGTCACGCCATCGCTGCCAATTAACAAAAATAAGGGTGAATATTGAGTGGACTTTTGTTTTGTAATGTTCAGAGTGAGCTGCAGTTTCCATAAGACTTCTGACCAACTTTCATTTCTAAAATTAACCTCCACACGAATCATATTCAGAATTGTCCTGCAATATCGCTCAGCCTGACCATTACTCTGATGCATCTCAGGTGTTATAAAGAATAAACTACTGCCCACGTCTGACACCCATTGTTTAAATAATCTACTCTCGTACATTCTACCTCTATCGACTACAATCTGCCTAGGTGTGCTAAATAAGGATATAGCATTCTCAAAGACACGCTTCAGTTCATTAGCGTCTTGTTTATATATTGGATACAACAAACAGAACTTACTATATGCATCAACTATTAATACAACGAATTTGTAGCCATTCGACTCGGGGAGAGGACCTAACACATCACTATGTACCGTATCAAAAGGTACGTCAGGTTTTCTCCACGACTGGATCGGCTGCAAAGGTTGACGTGGTACCTTTTTATGTGAAAGACATACTATGCAATGACGTATATATTTGCGGACAAATTGTCTTAAATTAGGGAACCAAAAATGATTTAGAATTAAATCAATTGTTTTATCTGCACCAATATGATGATGCTCATCGTGAAACACACGCAATAGACTAAGGCGGTGACCTTTAGGGATAAAACAGAGAAGTTTAGTAGGCTGACCAGCAGAATCAAACTTATAATACAGAATATTATTTTTTAATACATAACGTGTCCCATCTAGTACACCGTCCTCCAATTTTTGTATTAAGTTTTTGGTTTCCTCGTCCGCATTTTGCGCTACCTGTGCCCAATTACAAGGTCTTCTAATCTCACAAATATTTATCGGATTACGACTTAAATAATCGGCATGAGGTAACGCAGCGCCTTTGCGATACTCTAATACAAAATCATAGTCTTGCAAATAGATCCACCACCGAGCAACCCTCGGTAATAAATCTTTCTTTCGCTGTGTGAGCTTCAAGGCGTTGCAGTCCGTAACTACTTTGAAATGTATACCTATGAGGTAATGTCTGAAATATTGCAACGCCTTGACCACTGCCAGCGTTTCAAGCTCATAAGAGTGGTAACGCGGTTCAGCACCCTGAGTAACTTTACTAAAGTACCCAATCACCCGCTTACTACCACTCTCATGAGTCTGGATTAAGACAGCCCCATAGCCTAGTGACGAAGCGTCAGTGTGCACTTCCGTAGGTAATAAGGGGTTAAAAATGTCAAGAACTGGTTCGCCAGTCAAACGTGTAATAATGTACTGGCGAACTTGCTCTTGTTCGTCACCCCATCGAAACTCAACACCCTTTCGAAATAAGTTGGATATGCACATTGTCTTTAATGAATACTCAGGAATATAACGTCTAAAATAACCCGCCAAGCCTAGAAATTGACGTGCTTGTTTTACATTACTGGGCCTCGGTGCCCTTTTCAAGGCTTCTACTTTATGAGCGCTTGGCCTAACCTGACCATTGCTGATTGTTCTCCCCAGATATTCTATTTCGTTAGTAAGGAATTTACATTTCTTTAAATTTATTGAAAATCCAGCTTTAGTTAAAACTTCTAAAACTTCACGCAAAATGAGGAGTCCTTCATCAATAGTCTGGCTAGGCAAAAGCACATCGTCAATATACACTAAGGCCCTTCCTGTTTCAATGAATGTCTTTAGGGTATTTGTGATAATGCGTTGGTAAACAACCGGGGCATTCGCCAACCCATAGGGCATCTTGAGATATTCAAAATGCCCCTCAGGTGTTACAAAACCAGTTTTGTGAATGGAGTCGCTAGCCATCGGTATCTGGTGAAAGCCAGTAGCCATATCAAGACTCGTGAAATATTTGGCATTACCTAATCGATCCACGTGATCATCTATCAATGGCAATGGGTAGCGATCCTTCACAGTATTTGAATTAAGTGCCCGGAAGTCCACGCACATTCTGTCGCTACCGTCTTTCTTCTTGACTAGTAATATTGGACTCGAGAATTCTGATTCTGACTCCCTTATGACCCCTTTATCAAGAAGGTCCTTAATTATATCCCGAACGCGGAGTTTTTCACTATGCGATAGTTTATAAGGCCTATATACAATAGGAGTTTCATTGCTGAGACGAATTTGCATAAATCCGGTAGTAACAGTACTGATCGCGGTACCAGTAATGAAATATTTTGAATATTGTTCAACCAAATTCAACAACTTGTCCTTGTTTTCACCTATCAAAGGAGTATTAATAACGGAGATCAAATTTGACTCAGTCGTCTCAGCAATAAATACCCTTTCCATACGAGTTAATCGTTGAATACCCTTCTTCCTTATATACGTAACCCCTTCTCGGTTCAAAACATCGGTTCCAATTATTATCGGGGTATTCAAAAATTTGTCATGTACTATTTGAAAATCAATTTCTAATGTGATTTCCGGAAACTCTACTGTTAAAGTACTAAAATAACGGGATTCAATATCACGATCACTAATACCGCGTAAAACACAAAAAGAGGGTACTTGCTTGCATTTAAAATACTTCGATACAGAGTCTGACATAAGCGAGATCGTGGACCCACTGTCTATGAGGATATCGACCGGTATACCCTGTATGACCGCCGTAGTTATATCGTTCTTTCTATAGTTATCTACAGTGTCACGGCAAAAATTAACATTAGATTTTCCATTAGCCTCGACACGTTGCTTGGCAAAGCAGTCCTCTGTTTTGTGGCCTATTTTTTTACAAAACGAGCAAATAACAGACTTTGACTGAGAGGAACTGCTACTTGTTTTTGATGTTGTAGGTTTATCATTTCTAGTAGGTGAATTATGTAATCTTGCACGCTTCGAACAATTTATCTGCTTATGACCAAAGGATCCACACGAAAAACAACCCGTTCTACTAGAACTATGTTCCCTTTTACGCGATAAAGTCGGTGTATTATG
Source organism: Brenthis ino (assembly GCA_921882275.1). Lineage (NCBI taxonomy): Eukaryota > Metazoa > Arthropoda > Insecta > Lepidoptera > Nymphalidae > Brenthis > Brenthis ino. The sequence goes on along the minus strand of OV170233.1, from coordinate 2,313,021 downwards.
AAAACGACTAGAAATGTTGCGGGTATTATGATTTAGTTTCGTCTGAGAGGGTTTTACATATATAGACAAGAACTCGACCAGATCATTGGGCATTAATTTTGCATTGGTAGCAGCCGCACGGATCTGTGGATCAACTATACCACGGATTACGATCGCCGATATTAATTCGTCACTAAGTCCGTTTACTATACGAAGACGTAACAAAGACCGCCTAGCATACTCCGCATATGTAGGGTAGTTATTAGAATCAGTTTTCATAGTGTCAAAAAGTATATTCGCTACGTCTATCTTCCGCGGACACAAAGGTTTGAACTCACGTTTAAAATTAGTCCAGCTACGATCGCTAGTTATCCAGTCATTTAACCACACACGAGCGTCCCCCTTTAAGCAGTTACCAATACGCGCCAAACACTCCCTATCGTCCCATTGATGAATGATTCGTAAATGGTCGACCTCGTCACACCAAGTATTAATATCATTTATATTAGGATCAAAATTCGATATATAAACATTATGATTAGACCTTACCGGAATTAGTCCATTGATTGCACTTACAATCTTGTCGGCTACCTCAATAGCAGCGCTATCATTGGCGGAGACCTGCGAAGCGTGCACAGACGGCAGTGGAGGCGTCACACACGTCGTTCGCGATGTAGATGGTGCACGCGACACTATGGTGCCAACCGCCGGACCCGGCGACTCCACTACGGGCTGCCCGCCAATGGTAGCCACACTAGTTGAACCTAACCTGGAATTGTCTTCCAACACATTCAGACGAGAAACAATCGCCTGGAGTTGTTGGAGCAGCCCAGGGCTCGGAGAACGTTCACATGTCCTACTTTTATTTTTTCGTTGACTTGTACTTGATTTCGGCATTATAAAAAGCTGACGAACTTTCACTCAAAACTAAAAAGATTTACAAAAACAGTTACATCAGAATGCCACAGCAGGCTTAGGGACACACACCAAGCTATAGAAACTTAATGCGTATCCCACTTCTGATTTTATCTATGCACTAACTTTATTATAAAAAAAATTATACACGATGGAATTAAAGATATTACTTTTTATTATTTTTTTAACGAATAATTAACAATATTAAAATAAATAAGAGAAGCGATGATGTGAACGTCCGTCCGTTCCGGCAGCCACGACAAAAGTAAGTTAGCCGCTCCAGTGTCGGCGACTCGTGCGTTGTCAAGCGAGCCACCACGCCACCATCACGCCACAAATTACGTCACTCAAGCCACGCCCCTATTCTTGAGCATTCTCCGCTAACAATATATATATAGAAGTAACTATGCTTATTATATCTATTCAAAAACTATTTCAGAACAATACGCTAAGCCAAAATTACAGCAAAAATTGTAATAAAATAATCACCTTAAAACAAGTTATAAAAACCACATCTCTGTATCTATCCTCGTAGGACATATAGATATAGCTTTGGCTTAATAATAATTGAGGCCACGTCATCCGAAGTAGTAGGTCATGCCGGTCAAACTGCTACTGCGCCTAGACAGTCTTCACGACTACATTTTTATATTTAACTTGCGACTCACCCTTGCTTCGCTCGGGTTCGTCCCTAGCTTGATTCCCCATACAAACTTTCATACCCATTTTCTCCCCCATAAGGACTGATTTCCGGGATAAAAAGTATCCTATGTCCTTGCCAGGGTCTCAAACTATCTACTTACCAATTTTCATCTAAATCGGTTCAGTAGATCCAGATTACCCCCTACAACGTCGCAAACTTTACCTTTTTATAAAATTAGTATAGATTTATAGATAAATATTCAATGTAACATCAAACGGTTTCATAAATAACAAACGCCTCCGTTATGAAAAATTAAAAACGAAATACGATGCTAAGAAGTTGCCTTTCTTTTAAGTTCTCAAAAGTTTGTCTTAAGTAGTTCATTTACTTAATTACGATATTCATTTTTATTATGGATAAAGAAAGCCCTTCTGAAGCTTATCTTGACTTGACCAAATTACTTTATGTTAACGTTTAAAATTTATTTAAGTAATAGATTGTTAAAGAAAATGGCGAATGAATAAATTAATATTTTGTGGTAAGAGCTTTACAATACAATAGATTTGGTAGATATATCTACGTAGAAAATAACTTTTTAGCATTAAAAAAAAATGAAAATTGCTTCTAATAGAATAACTTCGGCAATCTTTACCTATTCGGCGATGATGGAAAACCGCATCCTAATTTGTTTAGTAGGTTTCAAGATTAGTGTACTGTGCACATACTACCTAGTATACAGACAGAAGGACAAAAATTCGCCGGAGATAGGATGTAAGGATGTAAATTGAATTAAAAAAAATAACGACTTCAAAAGAAAACTCTTTAAAAATGAATTATTTCACCAATTAAGCTATGGATTTGCTTGAAATTAAAACACTCCCTCGTTAAATCTTTATATATATAATTCTTCTGTGAGTGTGTATGTCACTGAACTTCTCTCAAACGACTGGACCGATTTTGATGAAATTTTTTGTGTGTGTTCAAGGGGATCTGGGAATGGTTTGGATTCACAATTTGAATAATAATTTTCATCAAAAAAATTATTAAAAAAAGTTTGAAATTTTCAAATTAAAGACGTGTAGACAGGACAACGTCTGTCGGGTCCGCTAGTATGAATATATAACCTTTTTAAACATACTGTGTTACATCCAAAAAAAAATCTATACCTTTATATCTCCTTGTTTTCTCGATGAACCTGTTACGATTTCGTCCATCACAAAATAGATAAATTTAATATGTAAGTAGTATAAATCTTTTTAACTATCCTAAATAAGCCTCGAAGGAATTCACCATTTCTAATAAAACGGAAGCTACCTGTGAGGCTTAAGTCCAAACATCTTTACGAACGGTCACGTCTAATAACTGAACCCATTAATATATTATGGACAAGCTTTCACCCGCGTCTCCGTTGATGTAAATTGATTCAAACAGACTGTTTTATAATCTTAACAATTGTATATATGAATTCAGTATATTGAATCATCCCACTAATGGGCATGGGCCTCTCTATGCAACGATAGTCCACCACGTTGGTCAAATAAAAATCGGCCACATGTCTCTTTAAAACTTTTTAGGTTCTCTCAGATATCCAGGTTTCACAATTATTTCCTTCATTTTAATAAAATAATCATGTTGAAAATCAGGTAAAATAATATCAGAGGTGTGAGACCCAGAATTTTAACCCGCTTCAGTTTAATTTTCCTTAGTTTCCCAAGCAAGTACCTTACTACTAAACCCACTTGCCTAATTAATATAATTTAAATATTTTCAAAATCAATCTAATCATTATATTTTGACTAGCGACCTCTCCCACTAACTTATCCTCGGTTTGCTTCGGGTCCATCCCTCTGTGCCAAATTTCATCCAGATCCGTTCTGGCATGAAAGAGTAACATCCATAAAAACTTTCACATTTATAATATTTGTAGGATTTGATGTGATAGGTACGATTACGGGAGTATAATCAGATAGATTTGAAAATGTCTATTAGATATTCAGATATTTTCAAAAAACGAAGCCCCTCTTGTTTATTTTTAGTTAACTTTTGAAATTTTTGCAAGCGGAACTTGAATTTTTTTCAAAAATCATCTATATGTCATTCCGAATCAAATCACACCACGCTCATATTTTTCCGAGAGTACTGAAAAAAGTTGATCTAAAAGGGCCTTGTTGACTATACTATTAGAATAACGCTTCAAACAATACTTATTACGAATACGAATGACGTAGGTATTTTTATTATATCATAAAACAAAACAAAACGGTTTCTCGCCCTTTTTCCACTCAAGGTGACAACTTATTAAAACTAAAATTTAAAATTTTATATCAGAATCACAACTTATAGAATCAAATAATTATTGTACAATATATTACTACTATTTTGTTAAAATTAATAATTTATAAATAATTTATGTTATTATTAAAGTGTAACAACACAATCAAATCTTGGAAGTAGGTTTGAACCTACTTCTAATATTCATAATATCTAAACTTTGTACCTATATATTATGTGCCTAAAATTTGGATGACAATACAATATTTCGATACCATCGAGCTGATGTAATGAGCCAGGATGTAGATTATGGAACCCTTAAATTGCTATTAGAAAAACCTTAAGACCTTACTTACATTCATTTGCATTTTTTTGATAGTTGTTTTCAAGTTATATTTTAGACTTAGTCAACAGCGTGGTTTTAACCTCCGACGCAAAAGAGGGGTATTAAGTTTGACCTCGATATCTGTCTGTGTGTATGTGTCTGTCTATGGCATCGTAGCTCTCAAACGGATGGACCGATTTCAATGCGGTTTCATTTGAAAGCCAGTTTCCTTGCGGTGGTTCTTAGCTATGTTTGGTTAATATCGGTCCAGCAGTGTAAGAGTATCAGCTCTTTTCCAAAATGATGTAAGGCATTTTGGCGTATGATTACTCGATTAAGTGCTTCACGCGTGCCAGTGTAGTCGTTAAATGACAATTTGCGTCGGGGGTTTTTAAATTTTTTAATTTATAATTATTCTTATATGTAAGAAGTAAAAATATTTAAATAATAGTTATACGTAATATTTTATTTAGCCATTATTACACTTTAGTATCTCTATTTTCACCGCGGGGATGCAAGTAATGAATATTGCGATAAAAACTAAACATTTGGCGAGATTGCGTTTTGAAATGAGTACTATGAAATTTCACGCTCGACTTGCAGGGGGAGTAGCTTATAATGGACAGCTCAGCGGTGAGACTTGGGAGGGTCGGCTTGGGTCCTAATAGGTAACGAGTTCTAGGCTTGTTACATTTTTACCCGACTGCGGTGAAGCCCAAAGGAGGGTTATGCGTTTGACCTGTATGTATGTATGTAGGTATGTCCGATCCTATGTTCCCTCGTAATTACTAAACGGCTTTACCGATTTTGATGATTCATTCGTCGTTAGATTCGTCAGGATAACTAGAGGGTCATAGAGTATATAATATATATCATTAAAAATGAAAATGACTGATATAAGCACCAATTTGTGTCTTGAAGAAAAAATTCTTCAAGACTTAATTAAATATTTCTATTTAGAGAATTTACTGAATGGCTGTAAGAAAACTAGCAGAACGGGTTGTTTCTTTTGTGTCTTTAATTGAGACTGACTTGATTATCTATAAAATATCAAAGCATGATTAAAATTCGTTCAGCAAATTTGAATGCCGCATATATTTGAGAATTAATACCTACTAGTTTATTGTAAAAATGAAATAATTCTCAAGGCAACATTACAAATATTTTATTGATTCATTTCTTTACATTTTTTCTTCTTAATCCTTCTTGATTTGTTTCAGAAAATTCCTAGAAAAATTGATATTAAAATAGAAATAAAAAATCTTCAATCAATTAAAAACTAAATTAAATCAATTAATAAACTTTTTATTATACCTATTTCGTTTAAAGTTCATTTACATACACTTTGTTCCAAACTTTTACGTTTGTATAACAATTAAAAAAGCTTAACTTACAAATGAGAGCCAAACCCTTAAACTTATTTTTAATAGTTAGTACTATTAGAATAATGAATTTAATAAATTTTAAATAACTTATATAATTTAATTATAAAATCATCCCCGCAATGCGAGGGGAATCAGGGCCCATCCAGAGATGCGAGGCCTGGGATTTGAACCCGCTTCTTTTGCTTTGTCAAGTAAGTACATTGCCATACATGCCAACATATGAAATATTACCTTAATTACGACAAGCTAGATGTACGTTTTCTAACATGATTATTTACAGTGAAGGAAAACATCGTGAGGAAACCTGCATGTCTGAGAGAACCTAGCAAGTTTTTGAACGACTTGCTCAGTCCGCCCACACTCGGCCTGCGTGGTGGACTATGGCCTGATCCCCCTCGTTATCGCCTCAAAGGGAGGCCCACCACCAGTAGTGGGTCGTATATATTACATGACCCACAGTCAACAGCCTACACCACGTTCTAATTAATCTAGCACCACTTAATAAATTAGAAAATAAAAAAAAATTCTAGCCCTAATTTATTTTAAACTCCCCAATCATATCCTTTCATATATTATTACTAGCGACTCACCCACGCTCAGGTTTGTCCCTAGGTTGATTCCTCATACAAACTTTCATCCCCATTTTCGCACCCTTAAGGATTGATTTCCGGGATTAAAAGTATCCTTTGTCCTTCCTAGGGTCTCAAACTATCTTCTTACCAAATTTTATCTAAATCGGTTCAGTAGATCCAGAGATTACTCCCTACAACGTCACAAACTCACAAACTCACAATTCACAAACATTACCTCTTTATAAATTAGTATAGATACAAATTTGTTTGCGGCTTCACACGCACACATATCATTATTAAATAGTTATTCAGCATCCAAACAATTAATATGACCGCATAACTGTGGGTTTATTAGGTAAAATATAAATAACGAATTGAATTGAAATTTAATAGGTAGGTTATGTTTTAGTCAGATTTTATGTTATGGTACGAGTATGTTAGGTACCTACTTAGAATTAATAATTTTAATACTTTTTTAGTTTTATTCGAACATTTTCATATGTCTTTTTGGACTTTTTCACGGATTTATTTTAATTTTTGGGTTCCGACGTTTCGAATGCTTTACTGCAATCATTGAGACTGCTAAAAATCAAAATCAATTCTAGAAAAAATCTGAAAAGATAGTTTTATTTAAAATAAAAATTTTATAATAATTCGTTCGAAACATGATTGCAAATATAAGATTTTTTTGTGTATTTTATTCTATTAAATTTTATTATATTAAATTACTTGCTTTGAAGTCGGCTAACAATACTTAATTATGTAAAACTAAAGGTGAAGGATGACATAAATCGAATAAAACTCACGTAACGACCAGCGGCAAGTCGCAAGCCTCGCACAAGTTGTTGTGGCCTTTGTCGAATACATGGAACTCTAGTAATCCTGTTGTAGTTCTTGAATTCTTTATACATTCGTACAACTAGAAGTTAGATGATGCCACTTGTTATTATGTTAGCTTTGTGATCTCTTTTAGCAACAGACAGAATATATAAAAATAAAAAAAAGAAGCTTTTAATTTGTACCAAATTGTAAAATATGTAACAGTTTTACGACGCGTTTGGCTCAGTTTGTAGTGACCCTACTTGCTGTGCCAACGGTCGCGGGTTAGAGTCCCATTGGGTGCATTCATTTGTATGATGAGCACGAATGTTTGTACTCCTGTCAAAGGTGTACAAACAGTAGTGTATCAACTATCTGGTATCCATAACACAAGCCTCGTAGCTTACCATGGAACTAGATGGTGCTGTGTATTAAATGTCCCAACATATTTATTTATAACAAATAACACTTCAATAATTTTAGGGTCCTCTATATCTGATAAAATGAGAAAATATTACCAGGGTCACTATTGTTTAGGTACTATATACCTACGTTGTAGAATACAAACATTCATTTTTCCACCATATAGGTATCAAGGTACTTAGTGAACTAAGATAACTAGTTAGGGGCAGACTGACTTATAATAATTTCTTAGATTTACGCGAATATTTGACATTTTAAATAAAACTATCTTTTCGGATTTTTTGGCGGATTTATTTTGATATCTGACTTTATGGTGTTTCGAATGCTTTACAGCAATGATTGCTGTAAAGCCCGACATTGTTTTTATATTATATAGACGACAACTTGTTTAACAATTAAATGCACAGTAATGGCAGCCAGTAAATATTTTACTCTCCCCTAAAAAGAAATTATAGCTACGATACCAAATTTACTCCATATGTGGTGGTACATTTCAATTAGTGACCCCTAAAGTGATTCAAAAGAGAACAGTCCCCTTCTATTTGATACATGTTATATTTTTCGGAACCACATTTGTCCGGTTAAATTTTTAGACTCAGTTTATGTTAGGATTTTTTTCGTTATCTATATTGGAATAAAAATATTGAGAAAAATATTGAGAAAAAATTGCATAAAGAGGTACAGTGTTGACAAAGTTTGTAGTTGTGGTCCCCTTTTAAGCAAGTAATTACCTATTGCTTGTATTAAGAGACGCCGTCCTTCCATAACAAAATGTATAGATTTTTTCGGAATATTATTATAAATGCGAATGTGTGTGTGTAAGTTTGTTACTACTTCACTTTGAAACGGCTGAACGGATTTTGATAAAATTTAGTGCACAGATAGTCTATGACAATCCTTTTAGGTACCTAGGGACGTACCTAAGGGAAAAGATGGGAAGTCCCTGGTATAAAATATATTCAAAGTTCAGCTCAAAATAATTTTAAAATTCAGTGTTAAATCATTTATCTCTATCGAACTATCTAATCTAACTAATCTTTTAATTAAAAAAATATTATTAGATAAATGATTAGGCCTCATCCAGATGTGACAGAAAACGTATAGGTAAGTACCTACTTAACGAAAATCCTAAACCTTAAAAATTACCTATTAAACAGAATCAGTAAACCCAACTCGTACTTTACCAAATTTTATTGAAATAAATACCTATTAGTGACCCTGATATCCACTTACAACATATAATATGGCCTGAAGTAGCGTTGAACGTGAGAGTTGTTGTAGCCTGAGCGTTTATTTCTCGAGTATAAACTCAAGGAATCGAACCTAATACCTTTAAACTATCAATAAAAGATCTATATCGAAATAATTTCAGTCATACAGAAATTACAATAATGAACCTTAACAGCCAAATCATAAGGCACAATTCTATCTCCTTTAGAGTGTAGCATCAGTATCGGCAAAGTGGGAACATCGCACAGATATCGATCAGTTGTGAAAGCGTATTCTGAAGATGACGTAAATGGCTTGACGAATGAGTTCTTGTAATATGGCAACCAGGACACTAGCTGTAAAATGTAAATTTAGATATTTTTTTTAGCAAATAATTCCCGCAGCAACCTTTTTATTTATTGGGATATAAAATAACGAAAACAAACGAAGTCCGACCGGAAAAAGAGGATGTCAAGATGACATCTTCTTTTATATATATAATTCTTCTGTGAGTGTGTATGTCACTGAACTTCTCTCAAACGACTGGACCGATTTTGATGAAATTTTTTGTGTGTGTTCAAGGGGATCTGGGAATGGTTTAGATTCACAATTTTGTCCGCTGGACAATGTTTTTTTAATTAATTTTTAATTTATTAGTAGTTGTTGATTTTGGAATGTTTTACATTGGATCCGACAGACGGCGCTACCATCGCAGTGTCAAATTTTAAATAATATTCGAATTTTAATTTTAGTCTGTCCCGACAGTTAGCGCTGCGATCAAATTAAAAAAAAAGTTTTGTTATCATTGTAGACAGGACAACGTCTGTCGGGTCCGCTAGTAGTAATATATAGTATAGTGCAGTCGGATACATACCTACATGTTTTATATTAAACTTACTGCTTATGAGTCTTGACATTTGTGGTTCAGTAGTTTAATAATTACAGGAATGTAGAGTTAGACGTATGTACATACATATACACAGACAAACAAATAACCATACTTATTGTTCTTTGCTGCAACAGTGTACAAAGTACTTTATTTACATGTTAAAAAATATTCGCGTCTATTGATGGATAGCCTAACAAAGTTTGTTTAACACGTTCGCTGCATTACGAGATCTATCAGATCTCTTGCAAGACTTTTGTATTGTGCGTTGACTATAATCGTGTTGTTTCACTCCTTGCGGGAGGCTCTAACGTGTAAAGTTCTTTAAGTATGAGTAAGACAAATATACATATTTGCTTCCTACTTGAAGGTGAATTCGAGGACATAAAAAAAATAAATAGAGATGGATTAGGTCCCTAACGCACAGTAGTATAATTATTTTTATTCCTTGCGTTAGGAGACATGTCGATACTCGTGGAATCGTACGCCTCGTAGACGCAAGAGAGGGAGGGTGGGCGGCGCGGGCGCTGTGTGAATCGATTTAGTGTTGTCCTAGTGTCGACGTGGGAGGTTGCGCGCACGTTTCGAAAAAGTGTAAAAAAATTTTTATTTAATATATTTTATTTAATTATTTAATAAATTGTTTTATTTTGGTGAGATTTCTAAGAATGAAAAATCAACGCTGGATTATAGTGCTGCATCGTCCAGTATAATTACAATTTTGGAAAATATAATGCTTTTTATTACAGAATTCCCCGAAGGAAGATGTACAGATCATGTTTTCCAACGTGGCGACAAAAAAAGACGTTGTGTGGGTTGTTATGAAAAATTACGACGCACATTAAACAGCACTGACGCTTCTAAAAAAAGCTAAAAAAATTGTTACCATTTGCGCGCAATGCAAATAATCAATGTGCTTACCATGTTTTAATGAAAAACACTTTGCATAGTTTATAAATAAACTTCTTTAATAAAACTTTTTCAATCGACAACTGAGATATTATTTTATTCCCATCACTACTTACTACGCATATTGAACTATCTTCGGTTGCGGTACGAGATACAATCGATATCTAAATTTTTTTTGGTATTTGTAGTTTTTTCTAATGTCATAACTGCGTGCGAACCTAGCAAAATGTAGAGCAAGAGGCTCTCTTGACCCACAAAAACTTCAAAATATATGTCATTAGTTTTTTGGAAGATATAAATTATTTTCAAAACTGTATTTTTAGGAGACTGATTAGGTCTCTAACGCACCAAAGGGTAGGCTAGTTTCGAGATCTTTTAGGTCTCCAAAGCACCAGCTGAAAGTTCTTTCAAAATGATGACGCAGTGAACGTGTTAACAAACGTGTTAGGTTAACCTCAAGATAGTTCTTACATAAATTATAAAAATAAACCTACGAAAAAACCTTATATTTCAACCAAATTATATTTAATTTATGTCCACTTTGAACGTCCAATCTAAATATTAGTGAAAGAATTTTGGGAATCGTGTATAAGTATAGTTCTCAGCTTACGTCCCACAACCAAACATACAAATTTTACCTCATACCTAATAACTTCATGTAGAGAAACTAACAAACAAACGAAATAAAATCTCGTATCTAAAATAAAGACTAGAAAGTATTTTCCTTAAATTTTCCATTTTCCAATACTGACTTTAGAGAACGGATGGCTTTCAATCTCATCTAGTAGGTTATTGAATGGCGCCTCTAACACGAGCGCGTCAGGCGGCGGCAGACATGATGTGTTACGTTCGCTACATAATTGGCTTATATGTGATACCAAGTTCGCTGCTATAGCTGTACCTATTAAATATATTTATTTATTTACAGGCAGTGGTAGAGTGGTAACGCGCCCGTTTGGGAAAGCGAGGGAAACGGGTTCAAATCCCGAGTCTCGCACCTCTGATATTTTCATGTGCGAATCATTTCCAACACGATTACCACTTGTCTTAAGGTGAAAGAAAACACTGTGAACCTATTCTTTTCCGTTTTCAAAAGACATGTGAAGTCCGCCAACCCGCAGTTGGCCAGCGTGGTGGACTATGGCTGATCCCCCTATTCTGATCTGATCATATTGAAGGTATGTCTCTAGTTACCTAAACAGTAGTCTATGTGATACTTTAAGCCATAGACTATCTGTATACTTTTCATCCAAATCCATCTAGTAGTTTAAGCGTGAAGAAGTAACAAACATACACACATATACAAAATTTCACCATTTTAATAGCAGTCCGAAATATTCGAATATTTTGACAGAAATCTGTCAACACTTCCGGCAACACAGATAAAAAATCATTCTTCAATCAACTTACTGTTTAAAATTCAAACTTTTTTTAAATTAATCAATTTAATTAATTAAGAAAAATTAAAGCACCTAAAGAATGTCCCCATAAAACGATTAATGGCTTCTGATTTCCCTCAATAGAATTTATGAGCCAAGTATAAACTTGTAACACGTCTTCAACAACTCCCTTTTCCGTGGGCCGTACGTTTGTAGAGTCGCCGTAACCTACAAAATCATTATCTATGTTCTTTTCTATTGTAAAAAAAATTGGACAAGTGCGAGTCTGACTCGCACACCGAGGGTTCCGTAGCATGAAACATTAAAATAAGTTTATAATCGCAAAAAAAAAACTATTTTTTTCTAATTCTTTTTTCTCTCTTTTCTTCTCTTTACTTGTGCTATAAGGTATGTAAGTATCTATGTAAACATGTATGTATGTATCTATGTACGTATGTATGTATGTTTGTATATATGTATATTTATAGTATAATTGATGTTTGCAGTTTGTACCTACACCGCACCGCATTATTATTTATATATTTTCTCACGCTTGAGGGTTTCTGGTAGAGATCTCTTAAAGAGATAAGTCATCTTTTGTACACATGGTATCAGTTTTTACTTGTATGTTTTTTTTCTGGTACATAAATAAATAAATATGGTATTGCTTCTTGCCAAATTTCATGATTCTATAGGTTTTGATTTCCTTACGAGTTTCAATATGCGGCATAATATATATATATATCTATTTGGTATTCATTTCAACTTGATACCTCCTCGCGTTCTTGAAAAAAGCATCTTAACAGATAGACAGACAGGCAGACGTCCAACGAAGCGATCCTATAAGAGTTTCTTCTTTCTTTTCGTAGCTTACTTTGCCCAGTACGAGAATCGAACCAGTTAACTGCAGCATGTGTTATTGTTAGTTCAATTATATTTTGTTATTACCTCTATAATCGAAAGTGATTACATGAAAGTTCAGTTCTTGAAAGACCTTGTACATTTGCAGTCGATGTGGCGAAGCGCGGTGGTTTGAATTTCCTAGTAAATGTAATTTAATTATATGTAGATAGGTGCATATTATCTATAATTACTACTAATTGGTACATTATAAGTAGGCTATGTTTATTTTTTAACATCAAGCCATTTTCATATCATAATATACTATACGTAAGAAAATATATATAAGACTAGCGTTGCCCGCGGCTCCGCCCGCGTTCAGATGACCAAAAACCAAATTCTTACATTTTACATATTATTAGTATACTCTTATAATGCAGTTTTTGTATTTTTTCTCAGAAATGAGACATTTTCCCGCGGTAAAAAGTATCCTATATGTAACCAGCTATCGCCATACCAAATTTCATCAAAATCCCTCCAGTGTTTTTTCTGTGATGCGGTAACAGACAGACAAAAATTCTAAAAACTATAGATTCGGCCTCTGTATCGATAACAATGTTTATTTCAATAAGATTTTCCAAAAAATATTTAATGTACAGATTCGGCTGTTACAATTTTATTATATGTACCTATCTATAGGATGTATATTTACCATGACAATATAAAACAATAGTTTTTGAAGTTTTCTTCAATTCGTTTTGCAGTTTCTGGTCGAAAGTTAAATTATCACGTATTATAACAAGGTCCCGAAATACAGCACATGGTACTATATGCCAGACGCCTGTTGAAAAATATAGCAAATTTTGTTAGCTTTACCGCAAGCTGTACTTACCTACATAATATATTTAAGATTAATTTAACTGCCTCGGTGGGGTAGTAGCTTGCATGTACGGCTGCAGATCCGGAGGTCCTGGGTTCGAATTCTGGGTCGGGTCAAGAATTAGAGTTTTCTGTTATGATATTCTCAGAAGCAGTCTGGAGTTGGGAATTTGGCAATGTTTCACCCTGTTGCTTTGGAGAGCACGTAAAGCCGTTGGTCCTGCGCCTTAACTCTCACCGGTCGTGTCAGAGTTTGGTCCGGGGGTCCCATCGGACTTTGAGAGAAAAAAGGAATAGAGAGTGCATCTGTGTCTGCGCGTACACTTCTACACTATAATATCTCCTGCGCATTTAGCTAGCTTCAGTGAGATTTGCCGAAGTGGGCGAAATCGGTCAGGAGCAGATTATTAATATTAATATATTGTTTTCAGTTCTTTTAATTACATGAAATGAGATTTTTTTATTTATATAAGACCATGGCGCTTCTAACAATACCGACACGTCGTTAACTCACAAAATATCAAAATGAGAAACATGGAATGTTATTTCCATTATATAAGTAATGTTAGTGAAAATGAAAATCTTAAAAACTTATTGTTTTATAATATAACTTACAGTTATTAGTATAAATAATATTTAAACTTAATCACAATGTAATAAATCACCTAGCTTTATCGGGCAGTCATCCACAATTGATTGAAACTCGATGTTAAAATTTCTACCCCCAAACACATTACAACTTGAAGGGTTTTCAAAGTTAAGATTTTTCGGATAGTTTACTGAAATTAATATAATAAATATTTAACTATCATATTTTAAAATTGAAAATATGTATTATGTACATAGTTAGTTAAGCTCCTAGTATAAATATATAGCAATGTTTTTACAAGATGAATAAATTATAGCTATTTTATTTTATTAGGAGTTTAAAAATATACGTACTACAATTAGAAAACACCATTTTCCTTTGAACTGACTTACTGTATTTGAATACTAAAGGCAGTACTGCTACGTGTAGAACAAAAACACTCGCAGTCAAAGAAGCACCAGTCAATAATATTGCTCTTGAAACAAAATATACTTACATACATAATAACACAGTATAAATTTTCCTTCTTTTTTATTATTTATCATTTATATTATTGTAATATGTATATTATTTGTTTTTTTTTTAATATACATATGAATAATTATTAATGGTTTTAAATAAATAAGTAATGAAACAAACATACAGAGCAGCAAAGATAAAAATATGGCGTGGTGATTCTATATGTCGAATAACGAGTTAGTTCTAAATTGATCCCAAAATGATCATGGACACAAGACAGTAATTCATGATAAAGTATACAAAAACATGTTATAACTTATCAAATTTCTAATCTCTTAAAATTTACACTGTTTCTAACATATTCTTACCCGACAACCATATTTATTAGCTAGGTGATATCTTTTTATTTTATTTTATGTACATTTTACATTTTTTTTCGCTCATTTTACAGATATTTAATTTTGTTACTTACTATGACAGTTCGCTTTTGATGTTTGTCATTTGCAAGTCATCTTTTTTTTTAAATTAATGTCAAGTTTTAAATATTTAAAATCCAAGAATGTATTCAGCCCCTTTTAATGTCCCACAGCTGGGGATGGGCTTCCAATACGGGTATAGGGATACTATGGGTTTTCAATACGGATCAGGCCATAGTCCACCACTCTGGCCAAGTGCGGGCGGACTGAGCATGTCTTTCGAAAACTTACTCAAGTTCTCTCAGACATGCAGGTTTTCCCACGATGTTTTCGTTCACCGTATGACAAGTGGTAATCATGTTGGAAATGATTCGCACATGAAAATATTAGAGGTGCGGACCCGATTTAAAACCACTTCACTCGGTTTCCAAGCGCTACCACACACACGAATTTCTAAATTTGAGTCGTAAAGCTCGTGCCGATCACGTTGAGTAGTATGAATTAAATTATAAAAATAAAAAAAAGTGACAGCGTAAAAACTGACTAAAAAGATCAAAATAAGTAGGATCATATCAAGTCGGAGACAACATGTGTCATACTTGCTGTGAGATGCGAGTCTTGCTACGTGCCCCATACAAAATAATTGGAAATCCTTAATTTGGACTACTTTCGTTATTTGTTTTCTTATATAGATAATAGATGGCGTTGATGCGAAAACCGCCTTACTATTTTGTAAATACATACATAATATTAAATATTAACATAAAGGGCTTTTCACGTCAAGCCTAATATAAACGAATTATAGATCGTCACTTTTTACGACGTCCGCCCCCATTGTATATGAAATCTATGAACACACAGTACAAATTCATTATGTAATGGCCAATGCAGTTTAAACCAGTAAAATTACGTTAACTTGATTAAGAAAGCATTATTTCATTTTCTTTACTTAGCGCATTTTTTAACACCAAAATATATATTTTTGGATGATTTTTTTCTTATAGTAATTAATCTTTTTATACAAACACGAAGAACAAATCGATACATATAACGCAATCTATTAATATTTATTTGAACTAATTTCACAAAAAACTTCTCTCAAAACTTTTCTTATCTATACGTATAATAAAATTCTGAGTCGAATCTGTACATTAAATATTTTTTGGAAAATCTTACTGAAATAGACATTATTATAGATACAGAGGCCGAACGTATAGTTTTTCGAATTATTGTCTGTCTGTCTGTGACTGCATCACGAGAAAACCACTGGACAGATTTTGATGAAATTTGGTATGATGACGGCTGGTTATCCGTTTCAACATATAGGATACTTTTTACCGCGGGAAATTTGGAAAATATCTCATCTCTGAGGTAAACGTTAAAATATTAAATTATCATAAATAAAATATTATGTCTAATACAGACACATGATTATATAAATAATTAATTTTATTTAATTAAATACTATATAGGTACTAAAAATTAAAAAGATAAATAAAACACAAAAACACTTCAGTAATATCGGATCATTTAATTTTCAAAAGGAAATTAAATAATAATATTATATGCGTAAAGCATCCCTCCCCGAGATCTTTAAAGCGTAAGCGTGTAAAAATATTCTATTTTTTTTTCATTGATGATTCGTTACGAAGTCACTGGAACAAAAAAAAATTTAAAGCACAATACTAAATAAATATATACACAAAAATTTGTACGTGCGTATGTTTGTTACTCCTTCACGATTATTTTAATAATAAAATTTGCCAAAAGATGGCGCTGAGTGCATATATATATATATATATATATATATATATATATATATATATATATATATATATATATATATATATATATATATATATATACTTAATATTATAAATGTTAAAGTAGTTCTGTGTGTTATGTTTTCACACCTAAACCTCTGGACCAATTTCGATGAATTTGGTATTGAGATAGATGGGTTCTTGAATCTTATTGAAATAATCGTTATTGTCGATACAGAGGTCGAATCTATAGATTTTAGAATTTTCGTCTGTCTGGGAATGCATCACGAGAAATTAACCACTGGACAGATTTTTAATGAAATTTGGTATGATATCTGGTTAGGATCAACGTATAGGAAAATTTTAACTGCGCGAAAATATTTCATCTCTGAGAAATATATACTAAACGTATATTTATTACAATTATATAACAAAATTACAATAAATTTAAAGAGAAAGAATCATCAATGAAGATGAAATAATAAATTTATAGTTATTTTCAAGTCAGTGTACTTTTATATTTAAAAACAATAATTATTGGAAGAATTAAATAGAATAGTTTAATATAAATGTTTGTTTGTATGGTACATACATTATATACTGGTAGGCGTCGGATCAAAAAAAGTACTTGATACACAATCCCATACAAAAATTCTCTTAAAACTGTCACCAATTGTGTTTAGGTATTTATTGAACTTGAAATAAATATATAACAATATAAATTGAACCTTAAATGCAATGCTTAAAGTTGTTATCACAAAAAAATAATAAAAGCGCACTTATACGTTTAAATGAGCTCTCATTCGATGAGGACATTTTTGTCGCTGATTGTGTATCTAGTATTTTTTTGATTAATGCTGATAGATAAGAATTCAAAACATTTTCTCACCCAACAACATCAGGCAGATCTTTGGCGTTGCAAATCCATTTGTGGCCTAATTTTTCTTTCTTATCGTACGAGTGAAGTTTGATGGTCGCTCCGCCGTTAGCTCGAGATTCTAATATAGTTTTGTACAACTGAAAATACATATTATATATGTGAAATTTATTACACATAACATTTCCGTTAACTCTAATAATCAACATATTTAAGAGGCTTATAAACTAAAGCCGACCGAATGCCCACTCGTAGAAGGGATGAAAAGGGGGAGAGAAATCTTCAGGACATCATTAATCTCCTGAAGATAACCGATCCTGACGACGTGCCCAACTTCGTGGCGAAGCAGCTGAACAAGCTGCCTCCCGTCACGTTCGACCACGTTGACGTTACCAGGCTGCTCAAGGATATCACCATCCTGAAAGCTGACTTGGCAGAGGTGCAGTTTAAGTTAGAGATTTCCGAATCTACCATCAGTGAGCTGCGCGCAGAGTTATTATCGTTCAAAAATAATGGTTCTGTAAGTAGGTCACCGGAGGTCACTAACATAAACACACGTCGTGGCGCACAAATTGACTCCATCAGCAGTCTGTCGTCGCCTCCGATTACTGCTGAGGTGCGTGAATCGCGCGACACAGCGACGCCCGCCACCCGCTCCCCGGCCCCGCTGATGACGTCGAGTGCGAGCGCGGTCATGACCCCGCCGCGTGCATACGCCGCAGCCGCAGCCGCGCCCGACCCCGCCGCTACACCCGCCCCGCCAAACAACCGGCCCTCGAATGGAGGGAAAAAGAAGAGCCGGAGCAAACCAGCTGCCAAACAGGTGCCTTCGGCGGGTTCCACGAAGATCCAACCTGACGAGGAGGGCTTCACTAAAGTGGAGAGGAAGAAAAGGAAGCCCTCATGCCGTAACATCTGTGGCACAGCTCCGAACCAGCCAGACCATCCGATGCGTCCTGCCGTACCATCGACGCCGCTGTATGTGTCCCGAGTGCACTGGTCTACGAAGGTCGAGGATGTCGTAGACTACGTCCTGAAGAGGTCCAACTTCAAATTGAGGGTTGAACGGCTGGTACCTCGCCACAAAACGAGTTTCAATTCGTTTGTGGTGAGAGTGCCGACTCATCATCTGCCAACCTTCATGAAGGAGGACTTCTGGCCGCAGGGCGTCGTGTTTCGGAAGTTCCGAGGTCGTATGCCCGCCGACACAGCTTACACCTCTGCACTACGTGTTAAATAGTTTTTTAAGTTTTTTATAATTAATATATATGTTAGTTTTAAGGTATATATGCTATGGGCCGCTGTTTACATATTTAAGATCCCTATGTAAATATTGCCTGAAATAAATAAATAAAAAAAATAAATAAATAAAATTCTTTAATCTAAATTACAATATCCTTTCCCTTAAAACATGCAAGAAAATTACTATTGCGAATATTTGATATTTAAAAAAAAAAAAATTTTCGGATTTTTGCCCGTATTTATTTTGATTTTTGGTTCCCGACGTTTCGAATGCTTTACAGCAATCATGGTCACGGGAGAGACTGAGGGTTTGGACGTCTCAAAGATCATTATATAGTTGTTACAGACAGCGTCTTATACATTAAGTATATGTAAGTTGTATTTTTGAATATCATTTTACAATTTTATGGGTAGGCGAAAATAAATTCACGAAGAAATCCGAAAAGATAGTTTTCTTTAAAATTATAATAGGAAATATGCGTATGATTTAAATACAAAAGGTGATTTTTTTTAATAATATTACTTGCTTTATTATTATTTTTCATATTGTGACGTCACGCCGAGCGCGCGAAATGCCGGGCGTTTAACGTGTCCGTATCGGTATGATATTTTTAAAGATTTTTTATACTACATTTTAGTTTTTTGTACCTGGATATTTTTTTACAATTATATAACGATGTTAGTTATTAAACAAAAATTAAAAAAAAAACCACTCATATTCCCTAATCGATTCTTAAACCCCACCCTCACTTCGCTCAGGTCCATCCCTAGGTACGTTTTAACGGTTAGTATGAAATACAAATCTTCGAATTTCTCGGTTATTCTGTACTATAATATGCATGTATTATACATATAAACCTTTCTCTTGAATCACTCTATCTATTAAAAAACCGCACCAAAATCCGTTGCGTAGTTTTAAAGATTTAAGCATACAGCGACTTTGTTTTATACTATGTAGTGATACAATACATACCTTTTTCCCTATAAGATGTGGTACGATGACGTCGTCCCGTGCGTGCAGTATCAGAATGGGCAAAGTCGGCGTTCGACACAAGTGTTTGTCCGAAAAGAACTGCTGGCCTTTGTGCACTTTGAATGGAGTCACAAACGCCGCCTCGAAATATGGCAGCCATGATACTAGCTATAAATAAATATAAATATGTAAGGACATTAACACACAGCACCATCTAGTTCCATGGTAAGCTACGAGGCTTGTGGTATGGTTATCATTTCTTTTAAATATATACATATTATAAATATAAGCTGGTGTGATGTGTAGTAAATGAGATTTTTTATCCGTACTAATACTATAAATGCGAAAGTAACTGTCTGTCTGTCTGGTCCTTTTCACTCATAATCCGCAGAAGCGATTTAGATGGAATTTGGTATGAAGAATAATAATTTAATGATTAACTAGTAAATTTAACTAAATTTATCAAATTAAATTATATTAAAATAAATTATATTAAATTTAATTATATTATACATTTATCATTATTATAAATTATTAGTATTTTAAATTATTACAGCATACATTATAGAGTATTTAAAAAAAAAGTTACTATCAATAATTATCCCATTATTAGTAATCTTAATATTATAAATACGAATATTAATATTATAAATACGAAAGTCTAGATGTTTGAATCTTTGTTACTCAATCACGCCAGAACGGCTGAATGGATCTGGATAAAAGGCACAGAAATAGATTATAGTCTGGAATAGCACATAGGCTACTTTTATTCCGGAAAAATGTACGATTCCCGTGGGATAGATATATTTGTTTTTCACAGTTTTTATATAATACAAACTCACCGAAGCAATAGGGTGATAATGCATTTCATCAGCCAAACAACTAAACGGAGATTCTAATATGAGACCATTAGGCTGCGGTAAGGGTTCAGATTTTTCTAGAACATTCTTCGACAGTTCCGGTAAATTACCGAGAAGGTGGGATGAGATTCCTGTCCCTGTATGGATAAGAAAAAAATATGTCATTAATTCTTTTTTTTTAAGTAAAACTATTTGTTTGGATTTTTTCGCGAATTTATTGGGATTTTCTTATAGTTTGTACGAAACAAAAATAAAAAAAAATCCGCAAAAAAAACCCGAAATGACAGTTTTATTTAAAATGTCAAATATTCGCGTAAATCTAAGAAAGCACTTCTTTCTTCATTTCATCTTCATCCATTGCTTTCTATTAAGTTTCATTGATTTCAAAATAAATATATAATTTATTTCATTTTTATAGTTTTTTTTAAAATTGTATTTATACATAGCGTAATATACAAAGACAATCACATAAACACTGAACCCCCTTCTTTTTTAAATTGTGTGGTTGGATGAAATGGATGAAAGTGAATGTAGAAGTCAGCACAAATACGTATACTAATATTAATAATATCTATACAATATATAATAAAATTTTGAGTAGAACTTTGAGAAAAAAAATATTTAATGTACAGACGTACATTAAATATTTTTTGAAAAATCTTATTGAAATAGTTATCATTATCGATACAGATGCCGAATCTATAGTTCTTAGAATTTTTGTCTGTCTGTCTGTGACGGCGTCACGGAAAAACCAAATTAGGGATTTTGATCAAATTTGATATGATTATAGTTGATTATCCGAGTCAACATATAGGATATTTTTACTGCTGGAAAATATCTCATCTCTGAGAAATCTATACTAACCTTTAAAACGTAACTAGGGACGAACCCGAGCGGAGCGAAGGTGAGTCGCTAGTAATAAAAATAATATTTACATTATATAAAATTAAAAATCTATTGAAACATACCCAAAGAATGCCCCCATAGGTATAGAGGGGGTTTATTTTCCGATTTTTGTATAGTATTTTGAAGCCAATCGTACACTATCAGTGAGTCTTCTACAACACCATCTTCACTGGGCGTTACGTTTGTTGAGTCGCCGTACCCTGGAAATAAAATATGTCATAAAACAATTAAAATCGTCGTCTGGCAAATGAGAAACATCAGAACTATTTTGTATAGAAAATATGACATGATAGTTTTAAAGGCTATAAATATGACATAATTAAAAACAAAACATTCAGGTTTTTTTTAATCTATACTAGCGTCTTACCCTAGCTTCGCTCGTATGTACATTTTGATTAGATATAAATAGTTAATAGTGAGTTTTAAAATTATTGTGCTATTCGGGGCGGGGACAGATCCAATGTATTAAAGATCATCAAAATCGGTCCAGCCGTTCTTGAATTATAAATATTGTAACTAACCCGACTTTCTTTTATATACATTTATAGATTTAAAAGTATCCCAAAACCCCAAAGTAACAGACGATATATAGAAAAAAAATATCAAAATTAGTTTCATATGGGAATTTCCGGTTAGGATTACTTCCAATAGATGGCGTTATTTGCGGGACCTAGTTTTACTATCAATTTGAGTTTTACTAACAATTTCTGGGTAACATATAAAAAATAAATATAATAATATTTATAACGTAACATATTATACAAAAAAAATATTATAGATTTACACGAATACTTGACATTTTAAATAAAGCTATCTGCCCGGATTCCTTCGCGGATTTGTTTTGATTTTGCTCGGGCACCAATTTCGAATGGTATTTCGAATGTTTTACAGAAATCATTTCATGAAATTAAAAATCGAAAATAATCTGCAAAAAAGTCCAAAAAGATTTAAGTTTTATTTAAAAATCTTTTAAAACTTTTTGAAAAGTCACATTTTTTTATTTCACCAAAAATCCACCCTTAAAATTATATTAAAATAAAAAAAAACTAAAACCTCACCCCGATAATCAAAAGCGATGGTATGGTAGTCCATTTTCTGGAAGAACTTGTACAGTTTGACTCTGTGGTCGGAGGCGCGAGAGCTTGAATTACCTGTAAGTCATACCAAAATAACATTTAAACCTTTCTTAGATTTACGAGAATATCTGACATTTTTTATAAAACTACATTTCTTGTCTTTACGCGAATTTATTTAACTATAAATTTTCGGTGCCCGACATTTCGAATGCTTCATTGCTGTAGAGCGTTTGAAACATCAGGAACAACAGGATTGAAATAAATCAGCGAAAAAATTCACACACACACACGGATACGTACACGTACACACTCACAAATAGACTTATATAGCTAGGTAAGTATATAAGGGATAAAAATGCAACTATTAAAAATTCTAAACATGCTTTAAGTAACTGTGTTGTGTGGGTTTCTTCAAAACATAAAATCTAATGACACCAAAATTAAAGTTTTTACTACAAGCCGTAAAACAGTTCCACTGTTTATTGAATGGATTTCAAACTAAAAACACAAAAAAATTAGGTTTATATATAATTACAAATAATAAAGATTAATCTCATCAATATTATAAATGCGTAACTTTGGACGCCAGAACGACTGAACGGATCTGGATTAAATTTGGCACAGAGATAGTTTTTTTTTATAGTATTCAGTGACAAACGAGCAGACAGCCCACCTGATGGAAAGCGGTACCTGTCGCCCATAACACCTACGGTTTATGCACTTGGGTTTTATGTAACAAAAATGCAGAACCGCAAGTGCGTTGTCACTGTGAGGACTAAGATGATATGCCTCTTGCCTGTAACTGCGCTGGCTACCTTATCCTTCAAACCGGAACACAACAATGTAATCATTGTTGCTTGGCGGGAGAAATAGATAAGGGGGTGGTACCCATCAGGGCTCGGAAACGTTACTTAAAATATCGTTTTTTAAATGTTCCTAACAGTTTTTTGAACTATTATGTACATCTTTTTGTTCGGAACGAAAACGAAACGAGGACGTTTTCAACAACCGGTTTAATCCGCAGGACGCGACCGCGCTCAATGTGCAACAACTAAACTAAGCCACGCTCACCTAGTGAATAAAACTATTCGTAAGTTTGTACTGGATATCCCAGAAAAATAAGAAAAATAACGGTTAAACACGTTTTATTAACCGAAAACGATTTAAAGTTTGTTCCTGCTCAAAAACGTCAAGAACTGCTCGAAACCAATACAAATCGTTTTTTAGGTATTTAAGACGAAACCGTTTCGAAAAATATACCTACCGGTATCAGAGCCCCGGTACCCATCCAGTCGGACTCCTCAGGCTTGACAGAGTCCTACCACCGGTGATTACCTATAATCTAGAATAGCACATACATAGATCACCGTGTTCGTTCCAGGTTTATTTTTTTCCAGGGACGAACTCTTAACTCGCTAGTTTATATATTAATTTTACAAAAAAACCTCGTTTTAACTTCTGATATTCTAATTCTAAAACTTACCATGAAAATACATCATAATGGGAGTTTTCGAATTGATCAATTCTTCATCCATCAATTTATGTAGTTGCTCTTTATCTGCACTTTCAAAGCTGCCTTTTAACTTTTCATACGTCGACATTGGTAAAATGTGCCAAATACCTGTAAAAAAAAAACATACACTCTTGACTGACTTCGAAGAGGTTGATTGTTTTATGTGCAAGTATATGGATACGCGATATTTTCACCTATCACCTATGGTAAATATAACGTGATGTTAGTGTGATAAGGAACCTCGTTCCAAAAAATAGCTCCCAAAAATGTACTCATATTTTCTTAACGAAATTCTCAAGGTATAAATGAAATAAAATAGTTCGAAATCATCCTTTTCTTTTCTATTAATTTGTCAATTTAGAAAACGGCATCTTTTGTCAAAAAAATAACTCTAAAGGTTTTTTAATTTCTGCCTGACACGGTCCTAGCACGGTCATGGTATAAGACGGTGTAGTGAGCAGACTTCTTAATATGAAATAATATGCAAATCGCTTATTTTATTTCAAATATTTTTTCGTGTATCTATCGACCGTATATCCCCCCACCACCCATTGTTCTTGTTCTTGTACATATTGTTAGTTACATAAAATTAATGTGTAAGATTTGCGCGGCGAAAATTAATTTAATCATTTCCAAGGTTATTTATATTGTTACGATTGTATTATAATGTAAATATATACATGTATATAGTCTGTTATAGCTGCCAATTTATTTTATGAAATGGGGCATCTGTACTAGTAGGTACTGATACTCAATAAACGGGCTATCTAATGCAAAAAGAATTTTTCAAATTGGATTAGTAGTTCCTGAGATTAGCGCGTTCAAACAAACAAATAAACAAACTCTACCTCATTATAATATTAGTATAGATAAAATACATATTTAACTTTAAAACGGCCGGAAAGATGTATTTTATCTATATATGATTATAAATCTTACAAATAAATCTTTTAAAACACAAACAAAAACCTCTCGAGTATAAAATACAAGTATTAGTAATTTAAACAAAAAACCACCGAGGCGTGGATAAAGAAGCTATAATGTATAGTATATTATAATGAACAAACTGTTTGTACGAGGTTTATTGATTTTTGACCTATTATAATGAAAAGCGGAGCTATTATAATACATCTTGATTAAGTGTAGTTGGAAAACACGTCCCTTTCAAAGTTGGTTAAGGTCAAATCCCAAAAGCAAAATCATTCGTTCGCAAGTTGCTATAGAATAAAATATTTTATGTTTATATTATTTTAATTTCACTGATTTATTTTTGTGATGTAAAATCCTTATTTATCTACGCATAAATCTATACAGATAAATAAAATTTAAGTGTCTGTTTTTAATATAAAAAAAAATGCTTTTTACTAAATACATATGAAAGTATTTACGGTACTTATAATAAAAAAATAATTTTAAATTTTTTTGTCTGTCTGTTGCGGCTAATCTCTGAACCGAAACGGCTGGACCGATTTTGACGGAACTTTCATTGGCCGATTTAAAAAAAATGTCTCTCTGTCTGTTTGATCCGGCTAATCTCCAAAACGGCTGGACCGATTTTGACAGGACTTTCACTGGCAGATAGCTTATGTTATTAGAAGTAACTTAGGCAATTTTTATTTAAGAAAAAAGATAAGGCTTCCGCGCTAAAAAATTAAACTCATGAAAAATCACACGAAGCGAAGCGAGTAAAGCGGGCTACCGACACACCTGCCGCAGGGGCAATCTTAGGGAGCACGGCGATTGGGATAATATCGAAGCTGTCTCTACACACATGGCTGTTATTGTGTTCGGGTAGAAGTTGAGTTAAAAGCACGCGTTAAGAATGGTCCCAGTATTATCGAAAAATCAAAAGACAGTGTTGCCAACACTTGAAATTTTATCCCCCTAAGAGTAATTCTAAAAATTCCTAAAACCCTCTAATTGATAATTTGAAAAATGTAGGTTTTTATTTAATACTCATTTTTTTTCATTTTTAATATTTTTTATTTTAAATGATTACAAGTAGCGAAAAAAACTTAATTATGGTTATTATGATAATAATTATAATTAACACTTTAATAAATATAATAAAAATTCATACATAACTTAGAAAATAATAAAAAAAAGATAAATTATGCAAATGATATTGAAAGATATATGATTTTTTCAAGTCTTTAAAAGAAACTTTATAAAACGTTATTTATATTTAAGTCATGCTATTAAAGAAAAAAATCCCGGTGCAAATTTTTACCCCCAAAGAGGGGTAATTTTTTTCCTTGAGGGGAAAACCCCTAAGAGGCTACGCTGTCAAAAGATCGGTAGAGAAATAGTCCTGTTCACGCTACACACGCGGCAACGCGGCCGGGCGGCAGGAGCAATCTAGGGACCAAAGATGGTCTCGCGAAAATTATATCTATATAATTGCCCCTTTTTTTTTTTTTTTTTTTTTTAACGTTGGGAAATGCATTTACGCACGAAGTGTGGGACTCACCGGCGAAGCCAGTACTACCCACTAAAACCCAACAAAACCTTCCCCCGTCTTAATGGGGCGTCGCAGGATCGCTTACGCATTCAACTACGACGCCCCGACGGCAGGTCTGCCGAAGCAGACCACAACAACCATGGGGTTGCTCCACGGTCCACTCTGCTATCAGAGAAGTACCAGGAGCAACCCGCATGGTACACCACCCTCCGAAGAAGGCCGCCTCCCACCGCCCACCGAAGCGGGCCACCTCCCTGTGCGTTTCTTGGCTTCGCGAGTACACTACTGAGCCCCCCCCACCACGACAAGGTGAACGCACGTTGGGGGGGTATATAATTGCCCCTGCTTAACTATACAAATCACAATTTAGGTGGCAATTAAGGGTCATCCCCACTTTACAACCTAGATTGCTCCTACGGCAGGGGTGTGAGTAGCCGCTTTAAGTCGCTAGTCCAGCATAAATCCGTAAAAGGCTAATGAGTGCGTAAATTCCTTTATTCCCTCCACGCCGGCGTGTCAGTTGACAATAGATTTCTTATGCCCGATTTCACCAACATCCCATAAGCCTATACCTACGTATGGTATCCCTAGCTTTAAGGTTCCCCTAAACTAGCCCCTAAATTATATTTCGTTTTACCATCGTCAGTGCCCGTATTTCTAGTAGCTATATTTAGGTGGCATTTTAACATTTAGGTGACCCCTAACTGTCGGTGAAACAGAAACTGTCCCCTAACAGCCACCTAACCATGCTTAGGGCATCCCTTAAACTTAGGTGACGTTGGTGAAATCGGCCATTAGAATTTTAATTAATTTCTTAGATATTTACCTGGAGGTGTTATTATATACGATCTAAATAATAAATTAACATTTATAATGACATACTTTTCCTGTATTATACACACATATTATGTGCAAATTATAATTAAACAAGTACGGTTTTATTATATTACTGTTGAAAACATTAGACTATGAGGCAACGCTGACGAGAAAAATTATGATAAATTTCTCAAGGTCGACTCGAAATCGCTTTTATTTTTTAGGTGTTACGTTATATTTTCTTTAAAAGAAAAATGTAAACGTAATGATAATCTATACATATAATAAAATTGTAACTGAGTCGAATCTGTACATTAAATATTTTTTGAAAAATCTTATTGAAATAGTTATTATTATCGATACAGAAGCCGATTCTATAATTTTTAGGGTTTTTGTCTGTCTGTCTGTCTGTCTGTTACCGCATCACAGAAAAACCACTGAAGGGATTTTGATGAAATTTGGTATGGTGATAGCTGGTTATCCGGGTCAACATATAGGATACTTTTTACCACGGGAAAGTATCTCATTTCTGAGAAAAACTACAAAAGCTGCAATGTAAGAGTATACTGATATGTAAAACCTAAGAATTTGGTTTTCGGTCATCTGAACGCGGGCGGAGCCGCGAGCAATGTTAGTAATTATTAATTAAAGAGATTAGCATTCAAACAAAAGAACAAACTCTTCAGCTTTTAATATTATTAGTATAGATTTGGTTATTTTATTATTTTTTAAAGTTCGTTGTTAGATAATAATTAAACTTTCAATAGTTTCTGACGGGATAGCCAATAAAACGTCAACATTCTCGTAATAAATGTATATATTATACTGCTTTCCACCAAATATGAAGTAAAACTAAACTAAACCTTCTATAATACAAAAATAAATCGCTGAATGTGTTGGTAAGCGCAAATCTCGAGAGCAGCTGAACCGATTTCGCTAATACTTTTTTTTAGAATATTCCTTAAGTTCTTACGGAGAGAAAAATTTAAAAAAATTCCTGAAAAAGTCTAAAAACAACACTTTCCTATACTCCCATCCCATACAAAAGATTCGTAATAATACTGAAAAGTCAATTTGAACTTTAATACCATATCATAAAGTTTAAGTGTTAGTGGAGAGGTTCCGGGAAGGCAAAACAATTGAGTGACGTTAGTATCGTATAAATATTAATGACAATATTTGTCAATATTATCAACAAAAAAAATTAAAATATATATGGCTAACGCTGGCTAATAACTATTTATGTCTATTTAAAACGTACCCAGCGACAAATCCGAGCGGAGCTAAGGTGAACCGCTAGTATTCTAATAAAGTTCATAACATAAAATAGGGTTGACCTACTTTTTTAAAATAAAAATAATATTGAAAAGTGCCAACTGATATTCATAAAATACATTTTATAATCTATATATATGTATATAACAAAATTGTAACTAAGCCGAATCTGTACATTAAATATTTTTTGGAAAATCATATTGAAATAAATATTATTATCGATACAGAGGCCGAATCTAAAGTTTTTAGAAATTTTGTCTGTCTGTTACCGCATGACGGAAAACCACTGGACGGATTTTCAGGAAATTTGGTATGATGATAGCTAGTTATCCGGGTCAACATATAGGATATTATTATTGCGGGAAAATATCTCATCTCTGAGAAATCTATACTAAACGTTACTAAACGTTAAACCCCAAGCAGGGACGAACCTGAGCGGAACGAGGGTGGGTCGCTAGTTACAGACTATAAATTCGATATATAAATTAACAACCCTAAAATTTCGAAGAAGATAGGCTACGACAAACAAAATGATCTGATAAGGTTTATAGACATTTTTTCATATTTACAGAACCCTAAAATAATAATAATGTAAAGAAATAACCACTCACCGATTGTAATATCACAGTTGTCTACTTTGGATTTGTACTCGATGCTCAAATTCCTCGCTCCTTCGACACCACTTTCCGAAGGATTTTCGTAATTTATGCTTACAGGCCATTGTACTGGAAAAAAAAATTTAGTCTATGCTTTATATAAATAAAAATGAATGTTCGTATGTTTGTCCTCTATGCGTTCCTAAACCATTGATCAGATTGTGATGAAACTCTGGTGGGTTATCCTGTACACGTCTATGAAGGTTTCTGGCGCAAAAAAGAATTCTTTGGACTTTTGTTTTTTAACGTGCTAGAATAGTCAAGAGACGCACCCAAGTGAAGTGTAAGTCGCTAATATGTATTTATATATGCACACTAAAAACTTACCTTTGCTTCGCTCTGGTGCTTCTCTGGGTGCCTAACAGTAGGACATGAGTTAGTCTAGATCATAAACTATTTGTGTAAAACTAAAATTTCATCCAAATCCGTCCAGCCGTTTCAGCGTGAAGGAGTAACAAACAATCACACAAACACATACGATATACGAATAGTAGTCAGATTAGTTAATGGCAGCGAGTTCAATTCCCGGACGAGGTTATTGAATATAGTAACTAAGTATAGATGCGTCTAAATTGTTTACATTTCCAAGTACTGGGAATTATGAAATGAATTGTTTTTAACATGTTTTTATTAACTAGAATTTTATATTAGCTGTTTATTAGCAATACTAAGTATGTAAATATGGAATCAAGGACATTAAATTGGGAAGTCGAAACCTTTGCCTAATTCTCTCAGGTCATTTGTTTTCTGTAACTAGTATTTTCCCACGATCATGCACACGTAGTTCACTTATGTATGTGTTTAGAAGTTATAGCCTATATGTTACTATTATGCACAAGCTATATTACTGTAAAGTTTCATCAAAATCAGTTTAGTAGACCCAGTAGAGTAGGCACCACTTTTTAATAATTGACATCGTTTTCATATGTTGCGAATCGTTCATATTCAGTGATGTTTACACAGAATAAAAAATTACGTAAATGTGATGTGATTTTTTATTTGTTTAGGTGTTTTATATCTATACACCTATACTAAAAATGTAACGGATCGCTGTCTGTACATAGAAGATATATGAGGAAAAATATTATTGGGACCTTTATCAACACAAATAGCACCCAAAACAATGATTGTTAGAATTTTTGTCTGTGCGTTTTTGCACGCTAATCTCAAAACCGGCTTATCCGATTTAGATGTGGTTTTCACTAATATATTGTGGTAAATTTCACTTAAACTTTAGCGTTTGTTTCATGTTGATCGGTTCATAAATAAAAAAGTTATACCAATTTAAAGAATCACGTCGAACATTTGTTAAATCTTAACCATTTTTGTACGGTATTTTTTTTAACCCGAAAAATTAAAGAATTCCTGGGGGATAGTTAAAAAACTATAGTAACTTATACAGCTTATTACACAACAACTTATGCACCTAATGTAGTAAAATTTGGCATGCTGATACTCTATGTTGCAGATCAAACAACTTTTTATCCTGGAAAACTGAACGGTTCCCGTGGGATTGATCTGTTTGTGCTTTTCTAGAGTATATAATAAAATTCTAACGTAGCCGAATCTGTACATAGAATATTTTTTGGAAAATCTTATTGAAATTGACATTATCGATAGAGGCCGAATTTATATTTTTTCAGAATTTTTGCAAGTATTACAAGCAGACATTTAATTTTGATGTGATCCAAACCAAAACGATAACAGACATTTAAAAAACTAATATGTATAATACCTATTCGTATACAAAGAACGTATCTATCGCATTCAGTTTCCGACATTTTTAAGCATATTAACATAAATAAATAATATAAACGTAATTCATACAATTATATTACCAATTTGTTATTTTTTAAGTAGCAACCATGAACAAAATTGGCAGCTTGTGATAAAAAATGGGATTATATTGATGAGTCCTTATTTATTTCTCGCTCGCACACTGTCAGCGACCACTTACTCAACTAAGACGGTACAGACCGCAAAAAACCATATTTGTTGTACAATGAAATATCCTACTACCATTATAAATACGAAAATTTAAATGTTTGTATGTTGGGTATTCCTTTACTGTGAAACGGATTTGGATGCAATTAGTACATAGATAAGTTACGATCTAGACTCTAGAGCAACATATAGGCTACGTAAGTAATAAAATTTGGTAAAAGATGGCGCTGTCTGTATATCTGACCTACTATCTGTATGTGTAAGCTACAAGGCTCGTGTTATGGATACCAGATAGTTGATACACTGCATATATTATATAATTTTAAATACATACATATTATAAATATAAACACCCATGACTGGAGTACAAACATTCGTGCTCATCACACAAATGAATGCCCCCAGCGGGATTCGAACCCGCGACCGCTGGCACAGCAAGTAGGGTAACTACAAACTGAGCCAAACGTGTCGTCATAAAATATTGTGATTGTACAAAAACTACAGTATAGAGAGCACATATTTCATATTTCTATAAAGTTTGGTTTCGCCTTTTTCAACTTACCCGCGTTAAAAAAGACTAAGTGTCTTCGAAAAGTCTTCGAGTATTTGAATATGAGGGGCGCTACTGCTACTTGAAATACGAATACACCAGCTGTTATAGAGGCACCAAGTACGAACACCCTGTAAAAATAAGAAACTTATACTACTTTAATCTTATTATAATCAATCAACATTGTTAGTTTTACAGGCTTATATGGCCTTTAACTTGGCTTTAGTCGTCGATAGCCTTCATCCATTAGTTTGTTGTTTTATTATTCTAGAAATGAGAGAAATTGTCTAACATTTATATGTAAACATTTAACACACTGCTGGATATGGGTCTCCCTTCAATACGAGGGGGTTCAGGCTATAGTCCACCACGCTGGCCACGTGCGAGTTGGCGGATTTCACATATTTTTCCAAAACTTGCTCGCTTCCCTCAGACACGCAGGTTACGATCACGATGTTTTCGATCAGCGTAAACAAATATCAGAGATGCCACCCGGGATTTGAACCCGCTTCACCATCCTTATTTTTCAGATTCTATAATAATATAGCCGTTTGTTTTAGGCCTAATGTCTCTCTAGTTTGCTCAAGAAAGAGAAAGAGACTAGATACAAGTGCACTCTACATTTTGCATTTATTTATACATATAATAAAATTGTAACTAAGACGAATCTGTACATTAAATATTTTTTGGAAAATCTTATTGAAATAAACATTATTATCGATACAGAGGCCGAATCTATAGTTTTTAGAATTTTTCTCTGTCTGTCTGTTACAGCATCACCAGAAAACCACTGGACAGATCTTGATGAAATTGGGTATACCTAATGATACTGGTTATCCAGGTCAACATATTAGGATACTTTTTACCGCGGGAAAATATCTCATTTCTGAGAAAAAAAAATACAAAAACTGCATTGTAAGAGTATACTAATATGTAAAACCTAAGAATTTGGTTTTTGGTCATCTGAACGCGGGCGGAGCCGCGGGCAATGCTAGTGCTCTATAAAATCTCCTTTAAGTTTTAAAATTAATATATATGTTAGTATCAAGTTTGTAAGTTATAAATGTTATGGGCCTCTGTTAACATAATATTTAAGATCTTTTTGTAAATATTGCCTGAAAAAAAAACTATTAAATTTAAAAAAAATATATACACATACACTTATGCACTATCATATCTACTGCGCAGTTGGTTAGCCTCAGTACTACAGACAGACACCAAGATGTGATTTGTGACCAAAACTGGTTTAAACAAGTATGATTTTATGAGCGGATGTCGAGTATTTTATTGCTATCGAAGCAGAGTCGAATAAATTATTGAAATACAAAATATATGTTATTACGTTAGTAAAAAAAAATTAAACATTCAACAAAAAACTCAAACTTGTAACGCTAGAATTACGTATAATTAATGTTTTATTAATTAAGTAGCAGCCAAAACTTACACTCACACAATTACAAAAATACCCATACATATATACAACCTACACATACACACATAGATACACATATATACACAGTGTTCTTATGGCTAGCATGTACGGCCGCAGTTCGAGAGGACCTGCATTCGAGACCCTAATGAAACTAGTTTTAAATTAATATAAAATTTTTTTGGAGGTTATTGGCTACAAAACAGTTTTCAACTATCATACAATCTATAATATGTAACTTTTTAGTCTGTTCGAAAGATTTTTATTTCTATTTATTTAATTCCGTATTTATACTTTTGGCTCTTTTATAGTTTAATATTAAAATACTAACTAAAGCATATTTATACTAATATTATAAAAGTGAAAGTTTAGATATTTGAATGTTTGTTACTCAATAACGCCAGAACGGCTTAACGGATCTGGATGCGAGAAAAATGATGGTACAGAACCATTCGTGTGCAAATTCGACTCGCTCTTGACCGATTTTATTTCTTTATCTAAATAAATAAATAAATAAATAGGTTCTCACCCTAAGCTTACAAATGTTAATTCGATATACTTTTGATTATTTATTAAGTAGCCGAAGAGTGGACTCTATAACCAGTTATCCATCTGATTAATAGATTAAGTAATATTACTAGTCCCGCCACCATGTTCTCATATAAAAAAAATTGTATATAATTTTTACACCGCTTATTTACACGTACAAGACATAACAGAAATAACATGACAGAAGAAAGCTATTCCTAATAAATTTTACTTCACAGCATACTGATTAACAATAAAATACAATAAAAAAAATGAACACTGAAATGCAGCGTCCGGCTGTGGTAGGGCCAGTTAATGAAGACTTTTTTTTGTGCAGTCCACCGGACTCTGGATATTTTATATTCCACTACAAAAAAACGTGTAGGTATATCTATACAGATAAATAAAATTGAAGTGTCTGTTTGTAATTTCAAAATAACATCGTTTTACTAAATGCATATGGAATTATATATAGTACATATAAGAAACACACTTTTTTTTATTTTTGTCTGTGTGTTTGTTCCGGATAATCTCTGAAACGGCTGGACTGATTTTGACGGCACTTTCACTGGAAGATAGCTGATGTTATAAGGAGTATTATATGCTACTTTTATTATAGAAAAAGCATTAGTTCCGCTCAAAAAAATTAAAATATACCTAGGGAGGAACCCGAACGAAACGAGGGTGAGTCGCTTGTTTTACCTAAGTTAAAATGTATAACAATGTATAAACTTACTTTAACATAATATTAAGAAGAGTACGAATTTTGCATTTAAAAACCACCTTTACACTATTTTTTGTTACTGAAGTACTCGGCTCAACACGTGTGCGATCACCTCCGTTTTCAAATACTTATTACTAGAGAACCGATTATATGCAATATAAAAAGCGCTATAATTACGATATATGTCTCTGTGTGGACGATGTAGGTAACTCAAAGAAGTTAATAAAGTTATCATAATTTAAACGAGTTAATAATAGTACAGTAGAGAAGAGAGTACGAGTAGAGAACCCGATTTCTGTGGTGGACCCGTCACTCTTTTTCCAAACGAAATAATTTTTCATTCATACAATATACCTATTAACAAACACGACCCAGGTGTCCTGTGATCCAGGGGTTATCACCAATTTCCCGGGGGAGAAGCCAACTCCTACCGGGCGCGTCCCCAGGTGGCGGATAGGGGCATGCCACCCGCTTAGAGGGGCGGGTGGTACCGGAGAAATCCGGCGCGGACCAAATGGCTTGGATGGGGCCGCTCGTCTAGGCCTCGAGCCGAAGACGTTGCGGCCACCGGTGG
Organism: Brenthis ino; assembly: GCA_921882275.1. Taxonomy (NCBI): domain Eukaryota; kingdom Metazoa; phylum Arthropoda; class Insecta; order Lepidoptera; family Nymphalidae; genus Brenthis; species Brenthis ino. The sequence continues at coordinate 2,277,956 of OV170233.1, read as the reverse complement.
TGGGACCGCTTGGTCCCACAACCGGATGATGGGTGCCGATTGCGGGACTGTGGTCGCAGGCCCGCATTCGGCGGAGGGGTAGGCCGCGGCGGGAGAGGAGTGCCGGTATTTCGGTGCGCCGTTCTCCCTACCTTCCGCGGCCTAGACGGGGCCGCCACCGTTTGATGGCGGACGCGGTGGGGCTGCAGGGGAAGAGGAGTGTCGGTGTTTCGTTGCCGCTCTCCCTGTCCTCTGCAGCCGATTGGAGGTGGCCCACTTCGGTGGGCGGTGTTTGTGTGGTGTGGGGCTGCTCCGGGTACTTCTCTGATCAGCAGAGTGGACTTAGGAGCGGCCTCACTTTTTGGGTTGTAAGTCTTCCCATAATGGGGTTGTCCCGCTTGGGGCGGCCTCATGGTTGGTGGCTTCGGCCAACCGTCGGGGCGTCGCGGTTGTATGCGAGAGCGATCCCGTGGCGCCCCACATGGCGGCAGAGGGGGAAAGTTGGGTTTTAGTGGGTATGCCGGTCTCATTAGCCGGAGAGTCTCCACATAACCACCCCGGGGGAAGTCGGGTGGTATCCGTAATAGGATTTCCCAACTATAAAAAAAAAAAAAAGGGGTTATCACCAATTTGCTCCAGGCTATTTTTATTAAGAAAAATATTTGACTGTTTTTTTTTTAAACAAGAACTCTTTTACTGTGACAAATTAGTATCAATCGAAAGTAAAAAACTTGTAGAAAATGCCATTATATTTGTTCAAACACATTACCTGACATCAGGTAAATTGATGTAGTAAATTGGTCTTATAGTTTTTCCAAACGAACCAAGTATCAAAATGCAGATAATTTTATAACAAATTTAATGATATAGGGTTGCCAACAAAACATCTCCAGATTTGCGGTTTTTTAATAAAAAAAAAACAGCCTGGAGCAAATTTTTGGTGACAGCCCTGCTGGGTAGTGTTTGTTTTAAATATGTTTTATGGATAAAAAAAAATATTTCGCCTGGACAAAGACCGAGAGGTCTACCACATTAGAAGGTATCTTATTAGACCATAAAAAGTTAATAATTAATTGTGTCATATTAGAAATTGGCTGGTGCAAGCAAATATTTTTTTTTTAGATTTACGTGAATATTTTACATTTGAAATAAAAGAATCTTTTCAGAAAAACCAAAAATCAAATTACTTATATTCGCAAAAAAAATCCGAAAAGATAAGATAGGTACAAATATTTAATTTTTATTTATTTTTAAGAATACCATTTTATTTAAAAACATAGATTTAAACTTTATACATGGCTGAGCTGAGCTCGAGGTTGCATTTTCTACAATAACAGAATATAATTTTGATAATTGTAGCAAAAAATCTGAAATAAATGACCATTATTTTTTTATTTTATTTTTAGGCTTATCAAATATTTAGGCTAATCAAATAATTACATTTAAACAGTTTATTCTTGGCATTTTAAATAACATCCACAATTAACAAAATATCATTTTGTTAATTGTGGGTAGGCTGTCTGTAACAACTATATAATACCCTAGTGACATCTAACACCTTAGTCTCTCCCGTGACCATGATTGCTGTAAAGCATTCGAAACGTCGGGAACCAAAAATCAAAATAAATTCGCGAAAAAATCCGAAAAGATAGTTTTATTTAAAATGTCAAGTATTCGCATAAATCTAAGACAGTTTATTCTTGTTTTTTTTTCTATTAAAATTAAAACAATAACCTTGAATTTATCTATACAGATAAATAAAATTTAAGCGTCTGTGTAATGTCAAAATAACAGCTTTTCAGTAAATAATATACAAAAAAAAAATGTTTTTCTTATAAGTATAAAGCATCATTTTTAAAAATTTTGTCTGTTTGTTCCAGCTAATCTTCAAAACAACTGGACTGATTTTGAAGGGACTTTTACAGGTAGATAGCTGATGCTATAAGGAGTAACTTAGGCTACTTTTATTTAAAAAAAAATATGGTTCCGCTCAAATAAATTAAAACATACTAGGGGACACACCCGAGCAAAGCAAGTCGCTAAGTAAGTCACTAGTAATTCATAAAACTAAATGAAACTAAATAAAGTGTATAGCAGTGTTTGCATTTATTTTAAATAAATACCGTGATGTGTTTATTATATAGCTTACAATTACCATATACTGATTAATATCTAAGATCAAAGCCCATGTAACTAAAAGCTCCAATATAATCTATTTAAATTTTTCTAAAACAATATCAGATTTATACACATACAATTTCCTAAAAAGGTAAGTAAATAGTATTCATAAATTTGTAAATATTTATAATTTATGAACCAAATGCATTTATATATATAAAAATATTTGTAATTGCAAAACCAAACAAATTGTGTCATAGTTCTTCTCCTATTTGTGTATGCAGGAAAATGGCATGGCAACTTACTATAGTAAAATTTTTACTTAAATTAATTAAATTAACCTCTCTTTTTTAAATCTATATGTAAAGAATATGAAAATTTTATATTGGAAAGTTATTCATTAATGCATTGAAGTGTTCAGAAAGATTAAAAGGCTGCTGTTTTAAATTCTATTCATGTATTCTTGTAGTTTCTAGAGTGTAACTATGGTGAAATCGTAATTACATATTACTCGCGCTATGATTCATTTACGTTATATTGTATCCACATATATATATTGTAGGAATATAGGATATTTTACTTAAGCCGTTAGGGACCTTTAAGTATATGATGAATATTATTTCTGTTAGTAAAAGAATATAATGTGTATATTATGTAAAATAATAATTTATAAAATGTACTTACGAGACAGAGTACAAAGGCACAAATACAAACACTCCTCGTTTCATTTTTATGAATAAATTCACAATAATACTGTTAGAGCTACTTATTTAATGATATAATAATTTATTACTACAATTATGTACCTGTATCGATTACTATTTAAAATACAAAATAATATTTAAATGTGATGTAATGTACGTGGTAAAATGAGTTTTACACTAACATTTTGAACGATATATTAATCTGTTTTAGTTAATATTTATGCGAAACACGTAATTTTCGAATTGGGAATGGCAAAAATACTGTTATTTCAAACTATCGGCAGAACGACCGTGAAATGTGAATCACAGATTAGTATTAAAATTTGAAATAATAAAATGTGTACGAACTACGAAGCGTCAACGTCAAATTGACACTTATGACAGCATTTTTAAAGTGCTACCATTAACATAACAAATTTAAGATTACTTTAAAAATAAAAACTATTAATTTCTTATAGGTATCGCTTTATTCTTATAAAAGAATGTTAGATATAATAACTACAAAAAAATATACTATTTTTATACACAATAATTCGCTTCTTTTAAATGCAACTGTTCTAACTAACTTGATAACTAATTTTCAACCGACTTGAAAAAGGAGGAGGTTCTCATTAGCTAAAAATAATGAAATAGATACTAAATTTTTATAAATATATTTTTATAATGCTAAATAAATAATTATAATAATTACTTTTACTTGTCGATTATTATATCATCATTAACAAGAAATTAAACTTATATTTGTAAGATTTATTTATGTTTTCGGCCACGAAATGGTTTATATGTAAATTTTATGGGAATTCGCTTTCCCGTAAGTGTATCTTTTACTTTTATCGAAGGATCTGTATAACATTTAATTTCTATAAACTCTGTCGTTATAATTTCATTATTTAGATTGCCAGCTTTCATTATATTGGCTGCTGAAGGAGCCCAAAAATGATATTTTCCATACTCTCTTGCGTAATTTGCTATGATTTGACCGGTGAGGCTTGCAATGTATTTTATTTTAACTAATACGGTTGTTCTTTTTCCCAATAGTTTCACTGTCACCGATTTTCCCGGTTCAACTTCTATGAAACCATAGCTATTTACTCCAAAATTTATTTTAGTTGTTTTAAAATTAATTTCCCTCCATTTATTTTCATAACTGAAGTGTTGCAAATAATATGCTACTTTGACTTTATAAGGTATATTATCCATTGGTAGCCCATCACTAGACCAAAGTGATTTCATGGTATGCTCAACAGTTCTGTACATTCTCATATCCTTCCTCACATTATTCGTTGTGTTGTTAATATAATCGACGACAGTTATAACTTCATTTTCATTTATAATATCATCTATTTCTGCACTCAGTACATGCACATTTCTATACACTTCTCTCCATTTATATTTTTGATATAAATCACCATACGGTGTAGGATTCTTTAAAAAAACATCGTCCGGTGTTCTTCCGAGCTCAACTCTAGCTCCACGTTTCAAGTTATCGTCTGTTACATTATACAGATTTATTTCTTTAGCAGTTATTAATTTGTTATCAGCACCACTAAAATGCACTGCAGCTACAGTTTTGTGTGACGCTAATTTAATATCTATGTTTATTTTACCGCTACATTTTAAAACAAAGAATATTAAATATTCCACATATAGGATAGTAAATCTTTTCATATTAGCACGACAAACTAGAGATTTGAGTGATAACTGAAATGGTTTATTATTGATAATTATGTAAAATACATAATTGTACATCGCAATAACATATACTGTATAAAATAATTTTGTATTTACGTTTGTAATTTGTTTTTTATTTTATTTTATGGAACTTTTGTATTACTAAAGTTATAGCTACATAAATATATTTTTTACAACACAGTTTTGTATAAGAAACGTTTACAATATCAATACTTACTATCTACTCCAAAAAGGTAAAGGAATATTTTTTTATTACTTTAAGACAGAGGTAATGTAATATTGCTAACGCGATTTATTTTATTTGGTTTTTTGGTAAAAATAAAGAATTTATTTACTTAATAAACAAATATCTACGCTCGAATGAGCACTTATTCCTTGACCTAATATCATATCACAGAAAGGTCAAGTTTACATAAACTTACAATAAAGAATGTAATCTCTATACTCTACATTTCATTTATCTACTTCTATTACGTGTCGGTAATTAAAAATATATATATATATATATATATATGGAAACGTGTGAAAAGTGAAACTTCATTGGTTATTTATACATATTTCAAATCTGTAAGATAAATAAATTAATGAAAACTTTTTATATTACACTCAGACAAAAATATGATTCAAACGAATATCACAAAGAGAAGAGAATAATATTTTATCTCTTTCTATCTAGCTGGATTCTTATTTCTTACATCAATCGCTTATACTCTAAGGGTGGAACCCGAGCAAAGCGAGGGTGAGCTGCTTGTTATAAATATGTAGACATATTTGAAAACAAATTGGTAAAAAATAAAAATAGTATTCTTCGAAGATCGCAACGGAAGAATCCATAGGTATAGTACCTATGGATTATAAATGTGGAAGTGTGTTTGTCTGTTTGTTTGTTTGTTTGTTTGTTTGTTTGTTTGTTTGTTTGTTTGTTTGTTTGTCCTTCTTTCACGTGGAAATGGAGTGACTGATTGGCGTGATTTTTTGTGTGAAGATATTTGAGCGCTGGAGAGTTACATAGGCTAATGTTCAACGCGGGAGATTATCTCGCTCCCGCGGGAAAACACGTTGTAACACAACCCAAAAAATTATTTATGATGAAAATTGTTTATGATTTATATTTATGAAATTTGGTATGAATGCTCTTCAATACACTTAAATAAATACATGTTTTAACATTTTTCGAAATTCTACCCATAAAGGGGGAATGAAAGTTTGTATGAAAACTACCTTTTTAGTTTTTTGTAGTTTTAGCGCTAGCAAAGCCGCGGGTTCTGCTAGTATCATATATATTTTTTTCAGACAATAACAAAGGTTACTATGGCAATCTAATGCAAGCGGATACCATGGCAACCATGACGGTTTTTCGTGACGATTTAAGTAGTAACTGCGACATTGAAATTTTACTCTCATGTGTGCAAAGAAGTTTTAATTCAATAAATAGATAAAAGTTGTATATTAAATATTTCTTCAGAGAGAGAATGAACTACCTTTTATTCAATCTTATATAATCACGTAGGATAGTTTAATACAGTAAATAAAATTTAATTTTTAAAAGTGCAACTGATGACCTCTTTAACGTAATAAATTAAAAATGAGAGGAATCTTTGGAAAATGCTTGTATATATGTATATATTTTCTATTTCAATGAAGTATATTTGGATTTGATGGGTACGTAACTGGTTAGTAATTTTTATCGGTCTCACTATATTTTGTCCAGCTTAATGTTTGTATAAAACCAATACACTATTTATATTATTTATATTATATTATAATTTATACATTACCCAAAATAGGTATTAGAGCGCGAATGCTCTTTTATAATTCACCCAGCCTGTATCGAGTGATCCATAAACGATCAGACCAGCATTTTATTACGTTTGTTTATTACGCACTTTGGTTTACACTTTTTATGTATACACTAGCATTGCCCGCGGCTCTGCCCGCGTTTAGATGACCAAAAACCAAATTCTTAGGTTTTACATATAAGTATACTATTACAATGCAGTTTTTGTATTTTCTCTCAGTAATGATATATTTTCCCGCGGTAAAAAATATCCTATATGTTGACCCGGATAACCAGCTATCACCATACCAAATTTCATCAAAATCCCTCCAGTGGTTTTTCCGTGATGCGGTAACAGACAGACAGACAGACAGACAGACAGACAAAAATTCTAAAAACTATAGATTCGGCCTCTGTATGGATAATAATGTTTATTTCTATAAGATTTTCCAAAAAATATTTAATGTACAGATTCGGCTTAGTTACAATTTTATTATAGGTATGTATACATTATTTTCTTTTACATATATTTTCCCTTGCAAGAGAATGCCGCATGAAATAGTAAAGCACTTAAGAATTTATACTACTTATTAGTAAAGAAGTAAGAATGAGAAAAATATAAAAAACTATAGAAATTGTAATTAAAAATTACTCAAAAATAATTATTCACTAATATTAACTGATCCCTAATTTCATTTTCGATACAGAACGATAAAAAGGACAAAGGTTGAATTATACAAGAAACAATCAAACTTCTACATACAGTTTAAATATACGACTTAGTAAGCTTAAGATTATTAAATTTTAAGAAAAATGAAGATCATATCAATAGTTTTTGTTTCTACCTTTGTCATAGCTCACGCGAAAATTACTATAGATGTTAAAGCCGGAAGAGATATATCTGATATAGTTATTAACTATTCCGGATTTGATAAAGCTCTCATCGGAAATAAAGAAATAGAACTTTTTAAAATCGATGAGCTTAATTTAAAACGAGCAGTGAGAAGCAAGTACCAAGTGACACCTCGCGATGTGTTTCTTAAGAGCCCCACACCGTGGGGTGATTTATACGAGAAATATCACTGGGAACAAGTGTCAAGAGTGATGCAAATAAAATCTGTTACAGTTAAACAAAGTGCGGTAAAGTCTATTGCAATATTATCACAGGACTTTGAAAATTCATTTAATAATACAATAAAAGTCAACGCAGGCATCAGTCAAACTGTTGAAAACAGGATAGCAACGACGTGGTCAATGAACAAAGAAACTACAATATCGCAGGAGATTGAATATGATTTAAATATAATTATTGCAAAAATTGCGGGCACAACCAGTTTTTCGTACACTTCTAGTTGGGGCAAGAGTGATGAGAAGTCAGAAGCAGTAACGTTGGGTGCTACTAGTGGAATGGAAACAGAACTTCAGCCTGGTCAAGCCGCAACAGCAATTCTATCAGCAAATCGATATTCTTTGGACATTGAAATTGTATACGCTTTATCTTTACAAGGAAATGTAGCTGTTAATTTTAGAAAAAAACATAAAGGACACCATTTTTATGGACCCACAATTGAATCCGTTCTGAAGAGTGATGAATTACCGACAGAAGTGACCGTCGTCGAGTACATACAGATAGGTCTTTTTACCGATGCGTCATTAAAAGTGATTGACAAGGTTTCGGGGATGTCTTTATCTGTTTAAAAATGTAGCCATTTCATTAATATAGATATGTAAATAAATTAAATTAATATATTTTTTGTTTTTATTAACATTTATTACATACAACGTTGCGCCATATTGATCACAGGCGCATCTTTAGATTTATCAAACGAATCGAGGACTATATTCAAACGTTCTTAAAATTACAAAGTAAAAGCCAATTCGCAACACTGAGTCCAGTGTGTGTCTAGTCCTAAAAGGACTTTAGAAGATCCTTTTTTTTGATAATTTAACTTTAAGTTTAAGTTTTTTTAAGTTTACTAATAGATACATTATACACATTTGAATGTGAACAACATGTATTGTAGGCATTAACAATGAGTGTCCAAGACACCTGCTAAATTCGTGACAGTTTGAACGAGTGGCATTAACCTTGCCCTTAATTAGTGCTTTTAGGAAAGCGTTGCAGTAGAAAGATTCATATACGAATGTACCAGGTATCTATTAAATGATTTTCTGTAATTGCATTTATATCATCTAAGCATATAATAAAATTCTGAGTCGAATAAGTAGGATTAAATATTTTTGGAAGATCTTATTGAAATAGTTATTATTATCGATAAAGAGGCCGAATCTATAGTTTTTAGAATTTTTATCTGTCTGTCTGGTTGTTACTAGAATCCACATCACTAGAAAACCACTAGATAGATTTTGATGTAATTTGGTATGATGATAGCTGGTTATCCGGGTTATGTAAGATACTTTTTACTGCAGGAAAATATCTCGTCTCAGAGAAATCTATACTAAACGTTAAAACGTAACTAGGGACGAACCCGAGCGGAGTAAGGGTGACTCGCTAGTCATCAATATGCTCTGTATACAAATATAAACATTGTCAAATTTTATTTTCCATACATACATATAGATATAATTAATAGATCTATATCTTAAATTTTAATTCACCTCTTATAGACATTACACTGTCAAGACAACTCTAACAGGCCCGCTTTAAACTTTTAAAAATATCATTTTAACTAAAAATTAAAGAATATTTTCTTTTCATCATTATGAAGAGCACGCATATGCCTCATTAGACCGAATTTAAGTTAACACGAATTGAAAAGAAAAAACTTAAAAGTCCTGTAATTTTCCCGCCTTGTGCTTCAACTTTTTAAAGTAACAAATACAAAAACATAAGTTTAATCAGTCAGGGTACTGTTTAGAAGTATAAAATAAAATATTGATGTACAAACACTCAAAATACACAATACGCGTCTTAAAAGTGTCCTCAGAAATAAGGGCACATTTCGAAATTGCGCGCTTTTTTCAAATCTTTTTTGTTTATTGCTTTTCGGATGAAAACATTAAAATCCATGTTGTTTTGTATAAAAAAGTACTTTATGTGGTGTGCGTAAGTTCGAATTTGTGTTTAGACAATCAGAGCTTTTAATTTTGGAATTTTTTTCTTTGGTTTGACTTAACGTCACATGTCGACGCCACTTTTTAAAGAGATATTTGTTAGCTATTGTGTACCTATGTTTTTATATATGAATGGAATAAAACTAATAAATTGATACATACATACATATTTTACATCTATTAAGGGCAAGATCACCGCAAAGCGATAACGTGCAGCACTTATGAGAGCACGCAATGCTAATGTAGCATTATATGCGAACTATCGATTTATTTGAACAATAGTACATCTGGTTCAGTCAGTGTCGACACTTACTATCAAAACTTGTAATATACAACACCAAAACTAGCCTTCATCGTTATTTCAAAGGAACACGGTTGGAAATCGTTTGTTTTCCAGTTTAATATCATGAAGTTTTCGTTGCCCAGAATTCGCCATTGTCAAATTAAATTTAGTATAAATAGTCGAATGTTTTTGGGATGATACCATTCAACGGTCACTAGTCTATTGGAGAAGATTCATAGAAGACAGGTTTTAAACAGGTAATTTTGTAACTTAAAATACTTAAAAATAATAATATTAACTTTAATTTCTGAAAAAGCTTTAGAACATATCAGAAATGTAATTTTTGTTATTAATTCGTTATATTTAAAAGCGCGTTAAACACGTTTGCGCGATTTAATTGAATTATTTTCCCATCTTGCAGATACAACAAGCAACAACAAAGAAAATGAAGGTATGTAGTAATCATATATTTTTCTATAATAAATATAATATTGGTAATTACTAATCGATATAAAATTTCTTACAGATATTTATATTTATTGGTTTACTGGCGCATGTATTGGCAGAGCCACCTGTAGGGTAAGTTTACGCTTAACAATACTAAAATACAAAATGTACTAATGCAAAGAGGTCATACAATGTTTATTGAGCATATCCCCATAAAGGACAGAAAAATATTCCACCAAGATAAAAAAATGTACTAAATAAAGTTAAACTTTCTAGGGATGGATATCCAGCAGCTCGATCAAGCTATGATCATGACCACGGCCTTGATATCCCACGATCTTTACCGCAAAGATATGGAGCACCTGCACCAGTTGGAGCCCAAAGTCAAAAAGGCTACGAATCAGCTGTATCCAGATCTCAACTATCCTCCTATCTTCCTGCGTCGCGATCCTCTATATCTCAAGAGTACGGCCCCCCAGAACTTCGATCAAGTCTGTCCCAAGAATATGGCGCTCCAGGTCTAAGATCTAGTCCATCCCAAGAGTACGGAGTCCCCAGTGCTCGACTCTCCCAACAATATGGACCTCCCAATCAAAGAAACGCTCCTTCTGCAGAATACGGAGTTCCTTCTTATCCAACAGATTTTAATACTCCCAGCGCACGTTTATCTCAAGAATACGGCGTTCCTGAATTAAGGTCAGATTCTGAAGGATATAAAACGATTGGTGACTTTCCTTCAGATTCCTATGGAGCACCTCTGCAAAGGTCTCCTTCTACTCAGTATGGACAGCCTCAATTTAGATCGAATCCTTCTGAAGAATACTCAGCACCTGCCCAAAATACTCTTTTGCAATTTCAAAAGTCTGCGTTATCGACTCAAAATTACGCTACTGGACTCCGCAGCACATATAACGTCAGTCCCTTATCACGTCCAAATACTGTACAATCGAGGCAAAATAAGCCATCGAGTGTTGTGACTAGAAACTTTCAAAAGTCCTTTGGAGCAGGAAACACTGCATCTCAAAGCTTCAGTACATCTCGTTCTGTTCCTTCACTCCATCAAGTACCTTCCACAAGAAATTCTGACTCCTATACGCCTAAAACACAGTCAATTTCCCAATCCTATCTTCCTAGCTCCAGAACCGTATCACAAACATATGGAGCACCAAATGAACGAAGCCTATCCGCTGAATACGGTCCTCCTGAAGCTAGAACTAAAACGAAAACTAATGCTTTTGCTTCATCTTACGACGTTAGTAGGTATGTATTATAGTTATAATATCATATCATGTGAAATAAAGTATACAAATAAAAAAAATCATTTCTTAAAAAGTAAGATAATTTGAGTTATAATTTCCTGTTCAGTTAATTAAGCTATAATTAATGAATTAATATCATATTTTGTCTGGATACAGGTCAGACCCATCCCCTAAATATGGCGTACCATCAGCTAGAGACGCGATGCCATCAGATCAGTACGGAGTTCCTGAACAGTACGACTCACAATCTAACCAAGGGTACAACTACGCACGGAACGCTCTCGACGAGCTTCTTAACCAAGTGAGTACTTTTACATTTTAATAAATGAAACGTACAAAAAAACACGGCACTTTACCAGTTATAGATGATTATCATATATATCCCTATTAACATTGTCGGATATGCAAATTTGTCATTTTCTTTTTATTTCACTAATCACTCTTAAAAAGTCTCTTCTTTTAGTAGTTGCAACAAAAAAATAATTTGTACGAGTAGTTTTTAAAATAGCCTCAAGTAATTTTTGTTAACCTAAATTGTACATTTAAAAAAATATCAACAATTCAAACTTTGACGCACTCTCCTGTAAAGTTGCCGATTTTCATATCCGACATTGTTAATAGGGATAGGCGATATATTTACCAATTATAATAATTATAGATAAGATATAATATTTGAAAAATCTTAATATGTTAAAACTTTTTCCAGGAACCAGCTAACTACGACTTCGGATACAAAGTTAATGATATCGACAGTGGGAGTGACTTCGGTCACACTGAGTCCAGGCAAGATAATAGAGCTGAAGGATCTTATTTCGTAGTGTTGCCAGATGGAACTAAGCAAGTAAGTTCTATAAACATTAAATATTTAAATGCCTCCAATAGGAATCATTTTAGGTTTTACCTATTAGCAACGGTCAAATTTTACTACTCTGCACTTTTTGGTACTCAGTCCGAGCCGGTGGTAGCTTCCTTACCAGCAAACTACTCTTATTGTCTTTAAAGAAATTACAAATTCTTCTTTCAAAACTATAAATAAATAGTAATGTCTGTCGATTTCAAGACAAATATTTCTCACAAGAAATATTATAATGCACAAGTACCTACATATGTAAAAATTTCTGAATTTTCATTGCATATAATTTTCTATATATTATTTTTGTTGGAAAACATGTCACTACATTTAAAATCCTTTGAATTACTTTTTTAGACATTACCTTGGTTTCTCTAATATTAAATGTATACTTCGATATAGTTTAAATATTGTGAAGGTGAAGAAAGAAGCCAGTGGTCAAATAATCTTTTCATAGTGTAATTACTATATTAATTATTATTATTATTGTTCCAGGTAGTAGAATACGAAGCCGATGAGCGTGGATTCAAACCTAGAATCTCCGTAGAACCAGCGGAAGTCAGGTCGGGGTCGGGGTATGATGACAACGCGTCAGACCTCGACCGATCTGGGGATGGGCCTTATTGACATTGACATAAAAACGATAATTGCGTGCAATGGACTGACTTAGCAGAAGTTTTCGTCAAATGATCGTACTCAAAGTTACACCTACGCTTTCTTTTTAATTTAACATTCTTTTGTGTTATTTATTATTTGTGATGAAAACTTTTTTATATAAGTATACTCATTTATTTATTTTTTTGTAGCAAATTGAAAAATGTACAAAAAAATTATCTCATCCATGTATTGAGATATTTAGCTCCAATTAAAGTGTTGTTTTAAAATAAACCATCTTAATACCTTAAACCTAGTCTTGTTAATAAAATTATTTCTTTTAAATCTTTACGATATGTCAAAATGAAAAGTTTGGTTCCTTTTTATTTTAAATTTATCTCTCTTGTGAAGAACTTTTGCGATTTTTTAGCTTTTTTTACAAGTGTAATAGTAATAATAATTACAAATATCTGTTATGAATTTCACTTGAATTTGTAGAGCTGTTACTACGTGAAGAACAAATAGACGCTCTCTCACCCCCTTGTTCACTCCTTTCAGGGGCGGATCTATATATAGGCTTGTTGGTGTGCAGCCCAGGGTATTAGATATAACGGGCCTGTTAAAAATAATAGATAATATTGTGAAAATATTGGTCTAATAACCCTGAGAACACTTAACAAGAACCAAACAATAGCGTTACCTTAATTTCGTCTAGTACCATCTATCATTAAAGATTTTTTTAAACGAATATTTGAATTAATTCTTATTTATGAAATTAATTATCATTTTTAGGCCCCCAAGAAGTGTTCGCCCAGGGGATCAAATTTACAATCCGCCCCTGATTCCCTCACTATATGATATTTTTATCTGATCGAAATAACGCAAATTCTTCTAAGGAAACCCGCTGTAATGATGTAGGTATATTTTGAGAAATGTTCATCACTCATCGTCCCAATTAAGTGTCCAGCAGTGGGACATAAATGGGCAAAATTCATATAATTTTTTTATAATGGCTTATAGTTGCGTTAACAGGCGCAATCCATTCTGCCAGAAAATTTATTATTATTGTAACATCAATTAGGTAATGTAAATATTTTAATTTAAAGAATTTAATTTTTTGCTGACATTCGACATATTATTTACCAGTACTTATGCAATCTATTCTATGTCTCACTCATAATATAGTTGAGCGATAATTGGTGCTACCAAAAAGCATCAGGCGCAGGACCGGCAGCTTCAATTATTCGCCGGGGCACAGTGGTGTCACCAATAATTTCTGCTACTGATAAATTCTTAAACATAATTCTTAACAATATCACTTTAAAATCTTTAGGCCCGATGTGGGCTTGGAACCCAGGATTTGACGTGCAGTTGTACATACTCGCCACGAGACAAACAAGAACAAGATACATATGGGTCAAGCTTGTAGATAAATTATATAAAAACTTAAAAAAAAACCGACTTCCAGGCACTAAAATGTAAAAAATAACTAAGCGGGGGTTCTCATTTAGAATAGATACCTAATCAGATATTTTTGAAGTCCCTTTGAAACAAAAAAAATTGCCAAATCGGTTCAGGCGTCTTCGAGTAATCGGTGAACGCGAATCGCGAATCGCGAATACCGTAGGGTAATGTTTAATTATTCAAATTATTATTTGTCATTAACGTGACGGTAGTATGAAAAGAGTTCGATAAGATAGATCCTCCTAGAGTATTATTGTTCTGTGGTCGAGACGCGAGCGAGGCAGATCACGCGCAACACCGTGTGTTGTCAAGTGGATTTATTTTACCAGTTTGTGAATATTCAGTGTTATTGTGTGTGATCAGATTGCTTGATTAGAAATCAGATTCAAATGTTTTCGATTCAGCATGGATATGTGTTAACATGTTATCAGATAAATCAGACCAGTGATGCGAGATTAGTTAAATCAGTTTATTAAATCAGAACAGTTACCTATTTAGTGAGGCTCGGGGTGGCTATAGGGGAGGTTGGAGGCCACTAGCGAGGGACCAGACCCTCGTATCCGTTAGCAACTTAATCAGTATATGTTCATTACCAGCAATCAGTAAATCATATGTTCAACAGTTACATTATAATTATGATATGTTGTATCTATTCCCAAGGAGGGTTGACGTCAGGCAGGCGGCCGGTCGTAAAACTTTTGCCATATCATATCAGCAGTACAGAAGATGTACTGCGCCGACCCCAAGTGATTGGGAATGGACAGGGAGAAGATGTTTTATCTACGTATCATGTTATATTCGTCTAATATCAATGAACACGGTATTTGGCGACACTACGAGTACTTACATATATTGTTAAACGTATCATAATTTGAAAATATTGTATGTAAACTGTATTTTTTATATATTAGATTATGACTATACAAAAAACCAAATACGATTTTTCAGACTATCTAAAGGTATACGTGAAAAAAATCTTTGAATTTTTAAGCATATTGCTTGTATGTATGGAGGAGTATGAGCTTTATCATAGCTAAGCTTATTATAGAAAAGGACTGCTAAAACCCAAAATTTATTGACTTTCTTTTCTTTTACCCGCGAATCTGCTCGCGTATTTTATTTATATATAACTACTTTACTGCTAAAAGATGCAGCATGATGTTAGATAACCTTCATCAATATACGTGTACTTAGGTACATAATATAAAGATGAAAAGTTTGTTTGTCTGTACATCTCTGAATCTATGGGCCCGTTTCAAAATTCTTATGGATTTTATAGGCTATCTATGTAATTTTGGAAAAAGAACCTCAATATCGACAATTACAATATATACAAATAATAAAATTGTAACTAAGCCGAATCTGTAAATTAAATATTTTTTGGAAAATCTTATTGAAATATACATTATTATCGATACAGAGGCCGAATCTATAGTTTTTAGAATTTTTGTCTGTCTGTCTGTTACCGCATCACAGAAAAACCATTGGATGGATTTTGATGAAATTTGTATGGTGCTAGCTGGTTATCCGAGTCAACATACAGGATACTTTTTACCGCGGGAAAATGTCTCATTTCTGAGAAAAAATACAAAAACTGCAATGTAAGAATATACTAATATGTAAAACCTAAGAATTTAGTTTTTGTTCATTTATACACGGGCGGAGCCGCGGGCAATGCTAGTTTTAATATTTATATATAATAGGGAAATAT
Organism: Brenthis ino; assembly: GCA_921882275.1. NCBI lineage: Eukaryota > Metazoa > Arthropoda > Insecta > Lepidoptera > Nymphalidae > Brenthis > Brenthis ino. The sequence continues at coordinate 2,262,003 of OV170233.1, read as the reverse complement.
TTAGTAGAGTAAATAAGAAAAAAAATGTTTCTCTGTTTATGTCCCTAATACAGGTAAGAGCGATCCCCGACTATGAAGCTTGGATCATGATGACTTGGGCATGTAACAAGTAGCAAAGGTGTATAAAATTGGGCCGCAAATCGTTAAAGTATAAAGCTAAGTTTTTATATATTTTATATGGAATCATATTAAAAATCTCGTCGTCAATTGTCAGACAGTACGCTTGTTAGGATACCACTTGTAGACACCAAGGGCAGACAAGGTTTTTCTAAAATCATTTCGAATGGGTAATCATTTTATTAGGCAACTCTGAACCCGGATTATACGGTCCTTGCTTTTGAATACAAGCGATTTTGCTCCAGTTTTGTCGCTAATGTAGCATTATACACGACATATCGATTTATTTAAGCAATAGTATATCTGAGTCAAGTTCAATGTCGATACTTAGGTACAAGAATAGCAAATCTAAGAGCAAAGCTAGCCTTCATCACTATTGCAAAGGAATATGGTCGAAAATCTGTACTTTTTCATTTACGAAACATGTTTTTTAATTTGTCCAGGGTTCACATTGTCAAATTAAATTTAGTATAAATAGTGGTATGTCGTTGGGATGATACCATTCAACGGTCACTAGTCTATTGGTAAATACCAGATTGAAACGAAGGTTCCGAAGAGTTGGTTTTTTACACGTGTAAAAAACCTAGTTGGTTTTTTTAACTTAGGTAGGTAGTTAAAATAGAGAAAGAAGTAAGATACTGTTTTGTATTATAACTCTTTATGAGATGTTTAAAAATATTTTATTGAAAAAAGTTATTTGACTAAAATATATTTCTATTTTTCAGATACAAAAAAAAAAGAACAAAGACGAGAATGAGGGTAGGTAATCCTTCATTATATTTTGGTGTAGAATCAAGAACAATAGTTTAAAATAATTATATTAATATAATTAATATATTTTTTTGTTACAGATCTTTATGTTTTCTGCTTTTCTCACCTGTGCTCTGGCGGAGCTACCTGTAGGGTAAGTACATAACAATACATGCGTAAATATAGGAGTTAATTGCAACAAGTCGTGATGTAATTAAAGTAATACATACATTTTACAAAGAAAACGAATAGGAATCATAATTGAATACTAAAATAATTTAATAAAGGTTTTTTTCTAGGGGTGGATACCCAGCCGCTCGATCAAGCCACGATCATGACCACAGTCTTAATATCCAAGGAGTGCTGCCTCAAGAGTTTGGATCACCTATAATTGGAGCTCGAAACCAAAAAGGATATGACTCTGCTGTCTCCAGATCTCAAATATCCTCCTATATTCCTGCATCGAAATCCTCTGTATCACAAAAGTACGGCCTCCCAGAATATCGATCAAGTCTGTCCCAAGAATATGGCGCTCCAAGTCTAACATCAAGTCCATCTCAAGAATACAGAGTTCCCAGTGCTCGTCTCTCACTACAATATAGGCCACCCAATCAAATAAATACTCCTTCTACAGAATACGGAGCGCCTTCATACTCAACCGATTTCAATACTCCCAACGTACGTATATCTCAAGAATATGGCGTTCTCGAATTAAGAGATTCTGAAAAATATGAAACCATGGGGGACTTTCCTTCAGATTCCTATAGAGCACCTCTACAAAGATCTCCATCAACTCAGTACGGACAACCTGAATTGAAATCAGGCCCTTCCGAAGAATATTCTGTATTTGGACCAAATAATCTCTTATCATCTCAAAAGTCTGTTTCATCATCTCAAAACTATCCCGGATTTCGTAGTGTACAAAACGTAAATACTTTATCACATCAGAACTCTGTGCAGTCGAGACAAAACAAGCCATCAAGTGTTGTTACTAGGAACTTTCAATCATCACTTTTATCACGGAACGATGGAACTCAAAGTTTTAGCAATGCTCGTCCTGTTTTCTCTCGCCATCAAATACCTTCCACTAGAAATTCTGACTCCTATACGCCTAAAACACAGTCAATTTCCCAATCCTATCTTCCCAGCTCCAGAACCGTATCACAAACATATGGAGCACCAAATGAACGAAGCCTATCCGCTGAATTCACAGGACCTTCAGAAGCTAAAACGAATTTGAAAACTAACACCTTTGCACCATCTTACGTTGAGAACAGGTAAAGATTCAGTATTTTAAATTATTCTATAGGAATCACAATAGTACGAAACTACTATTAATTGAAAGCAATAAAAGTAGAAGTTTTATTTTTAAGTGTCACGTTGTGAATTTTATTCATTTCTAACATAAAATATATATTATTATTTTTAACCGACTTCCAAAAACGAGGAGGTTCTCAATTCGTCGGAATCTTTTTTTTATGTATGTTCACCGATTACTCGAAGATGCCTGAACCGATTTGGATTTTTTTTTTGAAATTGTTTTGTTTTAAAAGGGTATACTTCCCAAGGGGTCCCATATAAATTTTATCGAAATCGGTCGAGCGGTTTTAAAAAAATCAACAATAAATATTTTTTTAAATAAATTGTTTAATCGAATATGTTATTAAAAACTTTCTTCCTACAAATTACCTGCTTATTACGTCTACACTAAAAATATAAAAATAAAAACTTAAAAAAAAAACCGACTTCCAGGCACTAAAATGTAAAAAATAATTAAACGGGGGTTTTCATTTAGAATAGATACCTAATCAGATATTTTCAAAGTCGGTGCCAGCGATATGAATATGTAATTGGTAAATATATATTTTACGTATCAAAACATATTAGATTTCCTATGCGTCGGCTGGCACCGACTTCAAAAATATGTATTCTAAATGAAAACCCCCGTTTAGTTATTTTTTACATTTTAGTGCCTGGAAGTCGGTTTTATTTATTTTTTTAAGTTTTTATATATATTCATTTACTTAAATTAACTTGATTATTTTATCGTATTTTACCTGGATATAGGCCAGATCCATCCGCTAAATACGGCGTACCATCAGCTAGAGACGCGATGCCATCAGATCAGTACGGAGTTCCTGAACAGTACGACTCACAATCTAACCAAGGGTACAACTACGCACGGAATGCTCTTGACGAACTTCTGAACCAAGTGAGTACTTTTGCGTTTCAATAAATGAATCGTATAAAAAAACACGGGACTTTCCCAATTATAATAATATCAAAAAAGATAAAATAAGATATTTGAAAAATCACAATGTTCTACAACTTTTTCCAGGAACCAGCTATCTACGACTTCGGGTATAAAGTGAATGACATCGACAGTGGTAGCGACTTCGGTCATACTGAGTCCAGGCAAGATAATAAAGTAGAAGGAACTTATTTCTTAGTGTTGCCAGATGGAACTAAACAAGTAAGTTATTTAAAGTTCATACTGTCTGAATATAAGATTAACCAACAAGATATTTATAACCTACATAAACTCATTATTCTATCATACTCGTATATTGATTTTTATTCTAAATTAAAAACCATATTTACGAAACTATTTATTTTATTATATTAAGTATATTTTCATATTGTTTCATTACTGAATACGAATTGTACCTTAGTAATTTTCTATGGTCTATGGATCTCTTTTGTTATATAAATTAAATTGATGAGCTGTTCCTTGTTGAGCGCATTACTTGAAAAAAGTTCAACCAATTTTGAAAACCAAGAAAGAAAAAAAACAAATTAGATTTTTTTAAACATTCGTAATAACCCAAATAATGTATTTATGCGAAAATGCCTTGTTAAAGATAATAAATCTATTGAAATTTAGCAAGACAAAGCTTTTCGGGTCAGTTAGTATTAAATAGAAACAGAGTCGAAGGCAAAATCAGCAGTCAATATTATGTTTTATTATTTCAATAACATTATAATTCTATTATTTTAAACATTTTCCAGGTAATAGAATATGAAGCAGATGAGCGTGGATTTAGACCCAGAATCTCCGTAGAGCCAGCGGAGGTCAGCTCGGGGTCGGGGCATGATGACAACGCGTCAGACCTCGACCGTTCTGGGGATGGACCTTATTAACATTATAATAAAGACGATAATTATGTTTTATAAATGTCTTAAAATAGAATTATCGTCAAATAATTACGATTAGGCCCGAAACCCCGTGAATGTTTTACTCGGAAATTTTCCAGAAGGCTTGTTTCGCCAACTTTTAATAGCATCATTTCCTCACATTACAAGTCTCAGAAAACTACCATGTAAAGACATTTTAAGTCTTATGCTCAAGATGTTATAATTCCTTTAAAAGAACCAGAAGTTATGATTTCAAATTGTATTCTCTTTTTTCGTATAGTATAGTATCAATAAAGCTTTATTTTTCATAATATATTTAAACTTTTATTTTAAACAAACTAAAGCAATATATAGGCGTAAACACACTTCACGTAATATATATAACTTTTGAGTAAATTTCACCTATGTGCGTCGGTCCGTTTTCGATCAGATATCGGTTTGGTAAAGGATTTTTATACTAGCAACGTTGCTGGAGTGTGATTCGATCAAACACTGATAGTTTAAATGCACTCATTGTTGCTTGTGGAAAAATAATTTACCAGATCGGTATCGGACTAGCACAAACTCTGATCGGTATTATAGTGTGTCTTTAAAATTTTACCCTATTTTCTTCATATCTTGTACCGAATTTTGTTTGTTTTTACTTTTCCACTTATGTGTATTTCATATTTTTTTTAAATTAACATAAAAAATAAAAATAAAAAACCAAACATTAAAATATACTTATATATAATAAACAATAAAAATGTACCTCATAGTAAGTAAGTTGTGTGCTGCCTCCTATACATAATATTCGTATGTAGTTCATGCGCAAATAAATATTTTCTGAAAATAAATAATATTTTTTTCTCAAAACCTGAACTCAAATAAAAATATTTTTTAATATTATTTTTGTACATACATATATGATTAGAAGAAGGACCTCATACTAAGTCCTCCAACATATTAAAACAATATATATATCTTTCCTTTTGGTTATACAACTATTTATACAGTTAAATATTAGTTATTAAATATTTCAAATAGAAGAAAGTTCATAAAAACAATAATTACTTACATCTTTGAATCAACATTTTATACTATTATATTATAGCTATTTATTTTTACAAGCTTTAATTTAACTTGCAATATTAGTTATGTTTGTGTGGGTTAAAAATTTCTGAATACATTGAAAATTGCTGAATTGCAAGCTGAATTAGAACCACTTCCTCATATGCTACAGAGTTGAAATTTTACATGTTGGTTCAGTTCCGCTGACAATGACTTCAATGATAATTATGACCTGATTCTCTATCAAGAATTTTCTTTTATTTAAAATGTTTTTTACTATTAATTTATTTTTTATAACCGATTTAAAAATAGAAGAATATATCCAATGTGTAATTATTAGATTAATATACATATTAATTTGTAGATAGATAGATAGATAGATGCTTTATTGTACACCACAAATAAATATACAAAAAGAAGATATAAACAATAGATGATGCACAGCAGGCGGCCTTATCGCTATAAGCGATCTCTTCCAGGCAACCTTAGGGCGTAGGAGAAATTATATGAAATGGTAGGCGGTGTACTTACTACACACAATTGCATATCCTAAATTATGTTACTCGATGTACTTGTATATTATGTTACTCGAATTTCATGAATAAAATATTTACAATGTACAGGTTAAACTCAAGGGTAAATTTATATGCACCCGTATTATTAAAAAACTAAAATAAAAAAAGGTTTTATAGCAATTTATTTTTAAATCATATTGAAAATAAGATTCACATATGAATATTTCATTTGTTAGAGGATGAGTTAAGCCCCAGCTTAACTTGCCAAAACGCTGCTAAGCGTGTAGAAATTGGCTAAACTAATGATGAAAATAAAAAAATTGGTTACTTTTCTGTTTCACTGTACCATGTGTCAATTGCACACATATACTTTTTTTTGAAATGTCAGCTCAACTGTAACATATGATTTCTTATCGAGCGGAAAGTAATTGTGATATTTTAAATAAAACTATCTTTTCGGATTATTTTGCGGATTTATTTTGATTTTTAGTTCCCGACGTTTCGTATGCTTTACAGCGATCATGGTCACTCTCAGATTTCGAAGCGTCGCATCGTGAATTAAAATACTAAATAAATCCGCAAAAAAATCAGAAAAGATTTATTTAAATGTCAAATATTCACGTAAAGCTAAGAAAGTGTAATGGTTATTTTTATTATTATAACAACTATGTAATATTTAATCTTATACAAAAACGAGTGACCGTAAATTCAAGCTCAAGGTTCAAAAAAAATAATAATATTGCATACAGAAATAGTAAATGAACGAATAACTCCAAGCGTAGTTTGATTTATAAATAAACTAGCTGTTCACCGTCGCTTCGCTTGCGTTCACCTCTAGAAAAACAAATCCCACGGGAACCGTACATTTTTCCGGGATAAAAAGTAGCTTATGTGTTATTTCATCGCTGATCTGAACTATATTATTGTAAAGTTTCATTAAAATCCATTCAGTAGTTTTTGCGTGAAAGAGTAAGAAATATCCATACATCGTCACAAACTTTAGCATTTATAATATATTATTAAGTAGGGAGTAGAAAAAACTTTGAAGAAAAAATTTGACAATGTCAATACAAAATTTATTGTGTAATCGAAATCTATTCTAAAATATATCCAAAATAACATTAATAATTGAATTAATAGTATAAAAAATGTTTTAAAACACAACAAAATCGAAAGTGCATAATATTTAACACCATTCAGACAAAGAAAGACAATAGCATTCCCAAGGAGGGTTGACGTCAGGCAGGCGGCCGGTCGTAAAACTTTTGCCAAATCCTATCAGCAGTACACTGAAGATGTACTGCGCCGACCCCAAGTGATTTGGGAAATGGGCAGGGAGAAGAAGATTAAGTAGGGAGTAGGATGAGTTTGATTTGTCATAGTAGAGTCACGTATAATGTCCTCCCATCTTCTGATTTGCGCAGAAATACATACATACGTGTATTACTAAAAATCTAATTTATAAACGAGTATGTTTTTTTTTTGCTTTTTATTAAAGGCACTGATGACTTTAAGTTTAGTAAACAGTTTTGTTACGTATATGTGAAAATATAATAGAATAATATTTTTATATAAGTGACCTTAGCTAAGCAAAAATATACAGGAAACCGTGATCACGACGTGACAACATATGTACGTATATATGTATATACATACCACACCCTTATATCGTGGATAGAGTCATACGTAGAGTTGCTTTGTTAAAAAATATTTCGTTGTACGTGTCACATGTCATAAAAATATTATTTTTTACCAAAACTAAAATTGAATATACATAAAAAATTTAAAGATAATTTTTAACCTTTTTAATTTTTATATTCACACTTTGCTTATATCTTGTAGCAAAACAATTCGTAATATATGGATATATAGCGTACTTTTTTATTAAAATTTATAAATTATATAAAAAAATGCTATTTAGTATTAACTTTTATAAAAGACATATAGCTATTTACTTATTTAACGCTAACATGTAGCTACAGATAAAGCACACCCTAAATAGCTGTGTAAACATGAGTTCCTTATTTACATAAGGAATTTATTTACGAATCAATCTATAAAACGGTTGAGAATATTTTCAAAAATTTATGACTTAATAAATTGCTGATTGAAAATCCCATCGGACTCACTACACACTTTAAAAAATACTGACTGTACTACGGTAGAGTCAATATTTATATCAGTTACAATAATACAGTTTAGAAATTCGTTCATCACAGTTAAAATGAATTTTTAACGTATTTATCAATTACTAGCATTGCCCGCGGCTCCGCCCGCGTTCAGATGACCAAAAATCAAATTCTTAGGTTTTCCCGATTAGTATACTCTTAAATTGCAGTTTTTGTATTTTCTCAGAAATAAGATATTTTTCCGCGGTAAAAAGTACCCTATATGTTGACCCGGGTAACCAGCTATCATCATACCGAATTTTATCAAAATCCCTCCAGTAGATTTTCTGTGATGCGGTAACAAACAGACAGATAGACAGACAAAAATTCTAAAAACTATAGATTCGGCCTCTGTATCGATAATGTTTATTTCAATAAGATATTCCAAAAAATATGTTCTTACTTACAATTTTATTATATGTATAGATAAAATTTAAGATATCGATTTTTCTATATTCTTATCAAAATATTTAGGTATATTATATTATATATATTATGTACTTATTATGATATGAAATAAATTTCAATAAGTAATTCTTTAACATTGTCGCGTCTCATTAGAAACTTTGTCCTGAGATCATCATCCACCTTGAAAGCTGTTCTATTATGTCGGTAATGAGAGTAATTTTTCACCCCCTACCTTTAAATAAGCATTAGTATAAAAACGTGTACAATTAGAACGAGAGTATCACTTCACTTGTCTCTTGTGTGTCATCTAGTTCATCTATCATGAAGGTGAGTTAAGTAATCTACACATTATATAGTAAAACTTAAGTAGTTGCATAATATTTTAAATATTAAGACGCAATAAACGTAACGATTATAGTAACGGTTTAAGTATTTTTCAATAGTATATTCACATTTAATTGCCAATTTAGTTCGTAATAATATGTTAGTTTTATATATTCTTAGACATGCTTATGCATTAAAATTTTGTTTTAAAACTAAAAGATAATGTCAATCCATATAAATTAATGAATATGATTCCTATATATGTCAATATAAATGTTTTTGATTTTTGAAGTTTATTGTACGTCTAACAATTTATTCCGCTTTGTTTTACCGAAAAATATATAGGTACTATTTTATTTTATAAATAAAACTATCTTTTCGGATTATTTCGCAGATTTATTTCGATTTTTGGTTCCCGACTTTTCGAATGCTTACAGCTACGACGTCGTGGGAGAGACGAGAGAGACAGACATGATTGCTGTAAAGCATTTGAAACTTCGGGATAAGAAGATTTATTTATTATTATTTAAAATGTCAACTGTAAATCTAAGAAAGTATTATGCTACTTTATTTGTTAAAACCAAAGATAAACAAAGTAGTATATATTTATTGTCGATGCGTGATATATAAATATATTTTATATAAAAATAACCTATATGATGTTTTAGAATATGAGCTTTTTTCATTCCAAATCTTAATCCGCCGTCGTCGTCCGTTACAGCATCAAGCTCATTTTCCTACGATGAAAAAGACATTTTAATATTATATTACTTATTATTCTTCGAGGACCTAATATAAAGAATTGTTTTACGTGACGTGAAATGGCAAAGAAGATATGGTGCTGAATTTTTAAGTGTTTTTTTGTTTCAGTCAATTTTTGTTGTTGTGGTCGTGGCTGCCTTCGCCTTGGCCGAACCACCACTTTCACACAGGTAGTGTAATAAACATGATTGTAACAGAAAAAGATTATTTAAAATTATGTATACTTAACTTTTTGCGTCTACTTTCAGCGGTCTTTTTTAATTTTTGCTCAGGTTAAAAATTTATAGGTATTACTATAAAATTAAACATCAAGCTATCACCATAATTATCCGATAAATTATTAATTTTAGATTGGCTTACATTTTTATAGCTTTTTTACGTCGATATTATAAACACAAATAATAAGCATGAGCATAATATGAATTTAAAGTTTTACATACATGCTATTTTTCGAGTGCGTTGATGTCTTTTATATTAACAAACTCAATGTATAATTTAATAAAACAGACCTGAATTTAATTATGTAAGAACTTATACATTATAGATTTATATGAATCATGTATTTAAATCTACTGTATATTTCTACATATTATATGCTATTCACAGCTACCTCCCACCATCTCCGACGAATCGTAATGCTGGCTACCCTAAAGGGCCCGATGGAAGTCTTCCGATAATCCCTCAAGTAGTTGCGGCGAGGGCTCTAGTTAACGGTCATCTCAATGGCGCAAGGTTAGTTAAAATATGATATTTACAACAATCGCATGAAAACTGAAATTTCTTACAAAAAAATTTCCTTTATTATTTTTGTTTGTGCTACGGGATTATATTACTTGAATAAAAATGTATCTTATATCTATCTTAGTCTATTAATGTTCCATTCAAATTTTAACAATTTCTGAAATTCTGAAATTATAATAGTAAATATAAATTTTTGTTTACTATAAATTATATATATTAAAAAATAGTTTGATATTTTGTTTAAGAATTTTCTTTACAAAAATATTCATCGCAAGAAATATATGATGATTAGTAAATAACAGATGAAACTTAAGACATTATTGTAAGTAAAATAAATGACATAAAAAAGAAGTATTTATGTTGCACTCTTTAGACATTTAAACAGTAAAATATTTTTAAACATAATTTTGGTCATCCCTCTAGGGTTTTAAATTTAAAAAAAATGTGGCAACTATCTATATTTCAGGCCTTAGATTCAATGATTTATTTTAAGAATTGATGAAACAGCTTGGACATGTATTGTTTTAAAATATATTTATTAACGTAACTTCTTCAGGAGCAGTCTTCATGAGCACGGACAAGTAAGACGTGGGCAAGCTCAGGGATACGATGGAAACTCGGGCGACTTGTTTAGGAACACCGTAGACGTAAGCTCGGTGAGTTTTTATAAATATTTAAATAAAATTATCTCAGTAATAATTAACTAATATTAAAAATAAACTATTTTCACTATGAATTCATTATTAAATATTATTAATCAGTCGCTAAAATAAAAAGCCAAAATAATCATAAGCCTCATCATCATATTTTCATTGAAACTCAGCTTAAAAATATTAAAGTCGTAAATTACTTATTGTGTATATAATTAATTACTACGAATACTAACAAATATAGAAAAAAACACTAAAAAATCATAAAAATCAGTTCTAACATCTATTGCTAAAGCACAGAAGAAAGCATAAGTACTAGAAGGCTAAAATATCAATTTATATATAAAAAAAATCAAACAAACAAACAGTACTTATACTATATTCTGTGTGCAGGAACCGGCGAATTACAACTTTGGGTACATGGTCAATGACTTCAATGAAGGAACAGATTTTGGGCATCATGAGGAAAGACTGGAAGAAAGGGCTCAGGGAGAGTATCATGTGGTTTTGCCTGATGGTAGAAAGCAGGTAATGGTTGCTTAAATCATGTACATAATTTCTTTCATGGTGCCTATGGTAGATTTGTTAGAACTTACGTTTTCGTAGTAGGTAAATAAATAACAGGTTCAAAGTTTAACTTATTTAAATATATATTTTTTTCTAAATATTACGGAAAAGTGATTTATTATTATAATAGATGTGACTTCTCGTAAATGTGTGAAACTGATGAATTTTATTTCTTTTTTTTAATTAAAATGGCCGTTATTAAATGTAATTATTCTGTTAAAAAACCAAACATCCTCCATCCGGCAACAAAAAATACTCGTATTACGAAAAATAAATGTTTAGTTAAAAGTATCTAATTAAAATTAATAACTAATAATAATTGTTCTAGACCGTCAGCTATGAAGCAGATGAACGAGGATTCAAACCCCAGATTTCCTATGAGGATACAGAAGATCTTACCCGTTCCAACGGATACAATGGTAACGCTAACACCCGTAATATCGGTAACGGATACAAGAGCGGTCAGGATGCACGGTCAGGATATTGACTAAAATTGTGTTTTTTTATCCTTTTAAATATTATATTGTGTTTTTGAAATTTATAGTTAAATGTTTATTTAATATGTATATTGGTTTTTGACGTTTTCGTTTTTGAAATAAATGAATTTATTTATGTTAAAATAAATGTGTTTCTATTTCGTCCTACAAACGATATAAACGCAATATGATCATGTTAATCTTTAATGCCTCAACGACCGCGGACACGCCGGCGGCAGTTAACAATAGGTTTCTTAGAAATTTAATTAATTTCTTAAAAATTTACTAGGAGGTGTTAAATATTAAAAACTGTTAAACCAATCAGGATAAAACTTAAAAAGACAATATTCTGCATTAGCACCAAGGGTGCTTTATATCCTGATACATTAAATGACTCTCATGATGTATTGTTCACTAATTTTCTTTCATCAGTTATTCTCAACACTTTTGATTGATAGTAAACGTTATACTTTCTTAGATTTACGCGAATATTAGACATTTTAAATAAAACTATATTTTCGGATTTTTTCGCGGATTTATTTTCCCGTGACCATGATTGCTGTAAAGCATTCGAAACGTCGGAAACCAAAAATCAAAATAAATCCGAAAAAAAATGGAAAAGAAAAATTAAAATAAATCCGCGAAAAAATTCGAAAAGATAGTTTTATTTGAAGTGATAGTAGACGTATTGATAATATTGTAATAATTTAACTTTTTTTTAAATAGAATTTTAAAAACTTAGATAAAGATGCACGAATCACTACCGTATAGCACTTCTAGAACCGAATGTAGACCGCAGACTGAGGAGTTAACTACGAACCCGCACTCCATTAACACGACATCATCTATTTAAAGACGATTTCTTTATCATTGCCAATGTCAGATTTAGTCTTAACAAGATATTTGATATAAAAGCAAATAAAACTATTTAATAAATTTAGTTGAACAAATATACGAATTGAGCACGTCATATAATATGCCATTGTAGGAATAGAAGGTAAAAAATTATCTTAAAATATTAAAAGATTACGTATAATTAAATGTGCAGAATAGGCAGTGGTAGCCCAGTGGTAACGCGCTCGCTTGGGAAACCGAGTGAAGCGAGTTCAAATACTGGGTCTCGCACCTCTGATATTTTCATGTGCGAATCATTTCTAACATGATTACCACTTGCCTTATGGTGAAGGTAAACATCGTAAAGAAGCCTGCATGTTTGAGAGAACCTAACGAGTTTTCGAAAAGCATGTGAAATCCGCCAACCCGCACTTGACCAGCGTGGTGGACTATGGCCTGATAACTCTCATATTGAAGGGAAGCCCGCGCCCAGCAGTGGGATATTAAAAAGGGCTGAATGCACATACACAAATGTGTGAAGTATTCTCAATAAAAGAACTCACAGGAAAGAATTTGTGTTAAATAAAATTTTAACTATCACGAGCAATACAAGATTGGTTTTGAGGCTTAGACGTAAAAACGTAACAGACAGCCAGACTTACTTTCGGATTTATAAAATGAGTATGTTTAGTATTAATTAATCCCTTATCCTTGGTCGCTAGTTAGATTGCGTTGTGTAACCCATTATCAACGTCAAACAAAACGTTTGCGAAATCAATCAATATTTACCTTCATTGATCTAGTAATACGTGATCGATAGAATTCTGAGGAATTAAATTTTGATGTAGGATTTAAGCAAATAATATTATTATAATAGATTTAAATTATGAAATAAAAATTATATTTTAATTTTGAAATTAATAAAGAAGAAGATTCATGAGTGAGAGATTAAACTGTAAATAAAAATTCGTTCGAGGCGAGACTAAGTTGTTAATATGTACATAAAAGTTTTTCCTGGATAAGGTTTTGATGCAATCCATTTTATTCTTATTTGCCACGAGATGGCATTTCAGCGCTTCGCAACTACTTCTATATCGTTTGCCTTAAAAATTGGTGTTTTTTGACTTATTTTTGACAACCTTTGTATTTGTAAGCATTGTCATTAAAATTAAAGTCTGAGTAGCACAGTGATAACGCTCTCGCTTAGGAAACCGAGTGAAGCGGGTTCAAATCTCGGGTCTCGCACCTCTGATATTCTTATGTGCGAATAATTTCCAACATGATTACCACTTGTCTTACGATGAAGGAAAACATCGTGAGGAAACCTGCATGTCTGAGAGAACCTAGCAAGTTTTCGAAAGACATGTGAAGTCCACCTACACACACTTGGCCAGCGTGGTGGAATAAAATCTCCCTGATTGTATGGAGGCCCGTGCCCATCAGTAGGACGTTAAAAAAGGGCTGAATACAAACATATATACATTCATACAAAAGTATGCAATAGTAACTGCTACAGTTTTGCTACTTTAATAGTCAATTTAATTTCTAAACTAGATTTCTAAAATGTTAGATGAAAGTGAGTATTTTTTATGTAACGTCATGTAATGTAAATTTTAGCAAGTAATAAATACATATAAATTCTAGTTACGTAGTTACGTTTAGTATATACATATTTCACACTTCACAGAGATGAGATATTTTCCCGCAGTAAAAAGTATTCTAGTATCAAAATTTCATTAAAATCTGTCCAGTGGTTTTCTCGTGATGCTATCCCAGACAAACAGCAAAAAATTCTAAAAACTATAGATTCGGCCTCTGTATCGATAATAATGACTATTTAAATAAGATTTTCCAAAAAATATTTACTGTACAAATTCGACTCATTAGAATTTATTACATGTATAGATGAAATTAACATTATTGATATTTTAGAATAACTATATACATATCTATTAGCATACTCTGGCGTCAAAGATCTTTTTATTAATCGAGCATCTAAAAATATTGCGTCCCATACAATTTTCGTCTCAGGAAAGGGTGAGAACGCCCTATTAGAGGTTGTTCAATTTTTATTAGCCTTATAGGAGAATGCTATCAAAATTTTAGAACTTAATATCCAGTAGACGAATTAGCCAATAATAGCAACTTTATAAACTTTCTTAGATTTACACAAATACTAATTGACATTTAAAAAAAAACTATATTTCCGGATTTTCGGACAAAATAAAAATAAAAAAATAAAGCATAAAAATATAACTGCGGCAAAATGGAAAAATATAGTTTTATTGAAAGTTTTATATATTTTATTATTGTGTTTCTACTTTATTGTGTTACCCTTATGACACGTGTCAATGAAAAAGCATATCATAGTGATATTTTTGCATTGACACAGTACAAGGATTTGATATATTATGGCACTTTGTATTCGGTATTATACTAGCATTGCCCGCAGCTCCGCCCGCGTTCAGATTACCAAAAACCAAATTCTTAGATTTTACATATTAGTATATGTATTCTTACATTACAGTTTTTGTATTTTTCTCAGAAATGAGATATTTTTCCGCGGTAATAAGTATCTTATATGTTGACCCGAATAACCAGCTATCACCATACCAAATTTCAATAAAATCCCTCCAGTGGTTTTTCTGTGATGACGGACAGACAGACAGACAGACAGACAGACAGACAGACAAAAAATCGAAAAACTATAGATTCAGCGTCTGTATCGATAATAATATTTCAATAAGATTTTCCAAATAATATTTAATGTACAGATTCGGTTTTTTACAATTTTATTATATGTATAGATTAACAGTATAAAGATGCACTAGACCCTACTAGTTATTTAAGACCTGAATTAAGGGAAGCTTTTAGTAAGAAATAAAAGCTTAATCTTAATCCTAAGTAAATCGAGTGACCTTGACCACCGCTCTACTTAGCATCGTGAGGTTCAAAGACAATTAGTTAAATTTCAAATATTTGCCATAAGCCTTGGATTGTTTGAATTTTTTTAATAGCGCCAATTTTTAGTATAAATTCTGCCCCGATCAGAGCACAGCATCATTCGCATCTTGTTTTCGAAGATCTCAATATCTGATCAACATGCAGGTAATTTAATACTTTTATAAATATTTTATTAAATGGAGAATTGTCCTATAAATATATTTTAAACTACATTTTTAAAACTGAATTGAATATTTTATTGAATTAAGTCTATAAATAGAGATTTTTAAATAAAATGACCTAACTCTATTATTATCCAGTTACCTTTAATATGTAAGCAGGTTTTGAAAATAATTATTAGTCTAATTATTCTTTTATTAAAGTTCAATTTTAAAAGTTTTACATATGAACATCCAATATATTTATATTTTCTTTTAGGTGTTTGCTTTAGTACTTCTCGCGGTAGCTTCAGTATCCGCAAAAGGTTCTGGACCATATCTACCCAGCGGATGGAGACCTCAGGGACCAGCATTTTATTTACCCTCTGAAGCGGTATATTTTTTTATATTTATATATTTGGTAAAACATAACACAAGTTAATTACGAAAACAACAATTATATTAAATGTATAAAAAAATCTTTTTAGTATTTAAAAACTATTTTTATTTAAGTAAATAAAGTTATTTAAATCGATAAGCAAACAAAACCGACAAAAAATTACAAATAATACCAAAATATTCATTTACTTGCAGAAGACTTCATCAGAAAGCCCTAAAGAGATTGTTCTAGAAGGCTCCGAGGCATCAGGATCTGATTTCCTTAAAGAGTATGGACCTCCAGTAGCACAAGAAGTGTCACAAAACCTGATTAACCAAGGTCTTCCAGACGTTACTATCGAACAGACCTTTGGTGTTTCACAGTTTGAAATTAAAAACGAAGCCGCAGTACAACCAGTTATCTCTGTGACTGAAGGTATACCTTATTTCTTTAAAACAAACTTATTTCTAGATTAAATCTCACTGGATCTAGCTTAGTTCATTCGAAAGAGGTTTAAATGCATATAAAAAGAATTTGCTATATATGTTTTATTTTATTAATATGTGTCTTTAATTTTATTTCTAGCTTTACTAAAACAGTCATCTGAAGCTGCAACTGAGTCCTTCGCTACAGAAGAGAAAAGCACAGTATCTGAGCCACTTGCAGAGGTTGAAAAAGCTGTAGAATCTTCGCAAACCACCGTATCTGATGACGTTGAAGCTACTAAGGTTGAGCTTTTACAATTAGAAAATGAAGCCAGTTCTGAAGGATCCACCGAATCTGTTCAATTGAATGAAAATAGTGAAGCTACCCAAGTTGCGAGTGAAGAATCTCAATCTACTCCCTCAGATGTGGAAGTATCTCAAGTAACTCTGATAGTTGAAAATGTATCCGAGCAAGTATCTCAAGAGTCCGCCAATCAAGAAGCCACAGCACAACAGGAACAACAGCAAGTCAGTCAGACAGAATCTACTGAACAGTCAGAAGTTTCTCTATCAGGATCACAATTAGAGAGTGGTGTCAGCTTAGTACAGGTTCAAAACATTCCTGATATTATCGCTAGCTTAGAAAAAGAAGCAAAAGTACAAGAGATAAGCAAACTATTTTTATATAGGTAATTTCAATTGAATTTTCTTAATAGAACAATTTTATAAAATTAAATATAATATTTTGATTTCAGGCGGAAGTAAGTCAAGCTGTTGTTAGCGAAGTGTCTGAAGCTGGGTAAATTTTTATATTTCTTTATTTATTCTCAATATCTTAATTACCAATATATGTATAAACTATAATGAACGTCTTTTAATGCACTGATGTTAAAGTTATTTAACTAAATATTAATATATACACTGTATTTTGAAAAATTAATTTCAGATCTCTTGAACAAGCACCAGAGGGTTTCCTTGAATACGGACCACCTGGCTTCGCTGAGTACGGCCCACCTAAAGGCGATTTGAATCAGGAGGTAAGAATAGAAAACTAGCCAGTTACCACGGTTTCGCCTGCGTAAAAGCCTTCTTCTTCTACGCCTTATTTTAATATAATATAAATAATATTCATTTTGACATTATATTACATATGTCAAAAAGACAGTGTCAAAAATCAGTTAACCCATGTGGTAGCCAACGACATAATCTATCTGTGTAAAGCAGGATTGAAATGGGTGCAAATTCCAAAAAAAAAACTTAAATTTTGACAGTTTCTTGATATTTATAGGATAGAAACTACAATTAGCATTGCCTCATAGACCTATTTATAGTTATGAATATCCCAAATTACCTAATAACATTAATTGCTTTAGTATTTAATATAATAAAGTATAATATATAATAAAGTATATTTGTAATTTTGTTTATTGTAAAAAAATATGAAAAAATATATAAAAAAAAATACTTTAGTTATATTCATTATACCCATTTGAAATATTAATATTGAAAAAACACATTTTTCTAGGAGAAACAAGCAAACCAATCCTTTGAATACAACGAGACTAGAAGACGTCGTTTCTCACCTAAATTCAGGTAATTACTTTCATCTTCGATCAAAACTAACTTGTTCCAAGTATAAGTGCCTTTTAAAAAATATATTATTTTAATGAACTTAATAATATATTCATATCAGTAAACATTCTGTTTTAGTTTCTTATGAAGTTTAGTTGGCCCTGCATACCAACTTTACGATATAAATCCTAGGTTTGATTCCCGAATAAATGTAGAAGCCATATTCACTTGTCTCATTTAAAATGTAAATAGACTTATCTATACATATAATAAAATTCTAAGTAAGCCGAATCTGTACATTAAATATTTTTTGGAAAATCTTATTGAAATAGTCATTATTATCGATACAAAGGCCGAATCTATAGTTTTTAGAATTTCTGTCTGTCTGTCTATCTGTCTGTCTGTCTGTCTGTTACCGCATCGCGAGAAAACTACTGGGCAGATTTTGATGAAATTTGGTATGGTGACAGCTGGTCATTCGGGTCAACATATACGATACTTTTTACTGCGGGAAAATATTTCATCTTTGAGAAATCTATACTAAACGTTAAAAGTAGTAGGGACGAACACGAGCGAAGCGAGGTTGAATCGTTAGTAAATGATAAAATTTAAAAAGATATTTTGATTCCTTCCAGGCACTCCAAGAAGCAGTAACTCGAAACCCAAAGGACTGGCTTTATTTATAAATAAATACATACGCATAATTATAGTACAATATTATAATAAAATGTATTTTAAAACTAAACGAGTAATTTGCGTGAAATGTATACCGATTGTTTCCTTATAACTTTGAATTGAAATGTATAAGAAAAATCTGTTATTTGCTTATAAATAAACTAAATACAATGAAAACGTATACTTTTCATTTTATGATATTGCTTGATTTATAATATAATACCTTGGCCACTGAGCTTCGCTCGGAGTTTTTGGTCAGGAGTACAATTTTCTTTTAAAAAAAAACAAAAAACTTGAATAAATACAAAAAAAAACAATGGTTATAAATAAATAAATTTTGTTGGGACATTAACACACAACACCATCTAGTTCCATGATAAGCTACGAGGCTTGTGTTATGGATACCAGATAGTTGATACACTACACATATATAACTTTAAATACATATATACATATTATAAATGTAGTAACATTTTTATGTTTCATTAAGGCACCTCCCGGCGTGCGAGTCAAACTCGCACTTTTCCGATATTTAAAAAAAAAGTATAAGTAGCAGATATTCTAAAACCTACGGAACTTATAAAAATAGTGATTTAAGTTAAATTATTTATTCATTTTCTTTTATGTTATTTAGATTTATTTATAAGACGAGAAATAAATGTAATAGGCTATTACAATAATGATTGACTCTTTTGCATATATATTTGGTCCGGTCTGGTATAAAAACGGGAGACAGTTCCCAATTTTCGTACTTGAAATTTGGTCGTCCTAGTGAACAGTGAATAAGAACTTAGTATACCTATTACAAAATGTTTTTACCTTTCATCCTTATTGTTTCGTCTATGTAAGTACAAAATAAATGAATAGTTTAGTAGGTATTTAATAAGAGAAAGTTTTTAAATAAATCAATCATGAACATCTGTCCGATGCAAAAAACGCTGTTTGAATTTTTATTATGTAGTCATTAATTTTTTTTCGTAAATCCCTAATACATAAATACTAATATTTACTAACGTCAAAGAATGTTTTGTGTGTTTGTCCACCTTTCACATAAAAACGAAACAAGTGTTAAAATGATTATTTTTTTCTTAGAGATTTATTTCGCTAGAAAGCGTTATACCTAGAAATAAAAAGAAAAATGGGCGAAGTACTGTAGAGTGTAAACTATAAAGTATCTATATCCAATATTAATAAGTGTCACTATTAAATAAACATTTGCGTATTACTTTTGCAGTACCATTAACATAGCGATATGTTCGGATGAACAGACAGACTATTCTGATACGGTTGATCCAAAAAAGCCTTGCTGGTGCCCTGACGTAGACGACCCGAAAATACCTTGCTCATGTACAAATCCTAAGAGAGACTATGCTGAAATGGATTGCGAATGTAGAAACAGACAGGAGGCTTGTGTATGCCCTAATGATTTAACTGTGTTAATGAAACGTATAAGAAATTATAGTGATCTGCAAAATAAGCCCATGAAAACATCGATGCATAAAAAATCTAATACAAAGATGTTCGTAAGTATTATGTTCAGTCAGGGTTATTCTGGAAATACAGAACTCGATATCTGAATCCGCGAAAGTACTTCATATAGTTGTTTGAAGTGTAACTAAACATGTCAGTAGTCGAATTACGTAAAAGTTCTAACAGAATAGACTCAGTCCTCAGAGTAAAAGCAAATTGATATAAAATCTTTCACTTGAAGTTTTCGTTTGTGTTGTTTTTATTTATCTTCTGTACATATTTACATAAAGTATTTTTTTGAAAAACTTATTGAAATAGTCATTGTTATCGATATAGAGGCCAAATTTAGTTTTTAGAATTTTTGTTTGTCTGTCTGTATGTCTGTCTGTGATCGCATAACGAGAAAACCACTGGACATGATTTTGATGAAATTTGGTATGAGGATAGCTGGTTATCCGGGTCAACAAAAGGATACTTTTTACTGCGGGAAAATTCCTCATCTCTGAGAAATCTATACCTACTAAACATTAAAATGTAACTAGGGACGAATCCGAGCGGAGCGAGGGTGAGTCGCTAGTCTACTATATAATTAAAATGAAATACTTTTCGTTGGTATGCGCATCACTTGAGAACAGAACAGAACCGATTTACCTAATTTTTATGTTAAAATGTTCACATTTTAATATAAAAAATCACAATATCCCTAATAAGGTTTTTAGGGGAAACATTTTAAATAGTTGCCGGTATATTTAGAAAACTCAGGATAATCTGAAAGTGATTTTTTATAAGGTTTTTGTAATAACTCAAAGGTTACATATAGATTGGACAGAGCAATATTTTTCGGGTCCGGTAGTATTAAACTAAACACATCTCATTTTCTATGTATTTACTTATCTTGTAACTAAAAAAATCTAACGATTTCTTTTTATTCATACACTTGTATGAATGATGTCTGAGCTAAGACAACTCTTATACATACATATAATTAAATCCAACTTTAATTTAATTACCATGTTTTAACAAATTTGCACTTATTTCAGCTTCAAAAGGTTTCGCAGAGAGTCAAGAATGACGCAAGACCAACACCAATTTTGTACTTGTTAAAAGTGGAAGAATAATATATAATACTCTATGGGAAACTGTTTTCGTGAATGGATTGAATAATGTTATGCTAATAGAAAAAGCGTTTCGCAGTTAAATATACTATAAGATATTTAAACCAAAGACAAGCATTTATTTTATAGTTGCGTTGAATGCAATAAAAGGCAAAAAATATTTATTAAATGTAATCGACGACAAATGGCATTAGAATAAGGGTTAAGGACTAAAAATAAGGTTCACTTAAACTTTTGCCTACAGTTATACCCTAAAATAACAAGCCTCATTTGTATACGCGTCAAATAAATGTACAAAAATATTGTTGAAATTAAATTAAGTATTATTAAATTTATGTTAGTGCGTATTACGTATACTAGATATAACGAAATAAAAGAGTATAAAAATAATTTGTTTAATATTTTCTATAAAATGTCACCCAATCTTCAATTCTTCAATTCGTGGGCATTTTATAGTTTTCCATTCAATTTAAAATTAAGCAGGTATAAAATTAAGTTGATAAGTGCTAATAATCACTACATATTATATATAAAAATACCTGGGCCACCGAGCTTCGCTCGGAGTTTTTGGTTCATAAGTACAATTTTCTTTAAAAAAGAAACTAAAAACTTGAATAAATACAAAAAGAAAAACAAAAATAAATTATACCTTTGTATCCGAGCGGGATTCGAACCCGGACACCTATGATTGTCAATCTTGCGTCTTTTTTTTAAAAAAAACTAAAAACTTGACTAAATATTAAAAAAAAAATTTATAAAAAAATAAACACCCGACTTCAAAAAAAGCACTAAAAAGTAAAAAATAACTGATTGGTAGTTTTCATTTACTATACATACCTAATCAAATATATTCGAAGTCGGTATGCTTTGCTTTGTATTGGCTGGCACCGACTTAGGAACGTCTCCCGGTGTAAAAACGACTCCATTGAGCGCCCTTCGTACAGGGCAAGACGGAGGGCACTAGAGGACGAGGACGATCATGCATGCGATGGACCGACCAAATTAAGTTAGCTGTTGGTGGTCCCCTGCATGAGTGCACCAGGATGTCGGCCAACAGAGAGAAGTGGCGATCAATCGTACTTCCAACTAAAACCCACCGCATGTATGTACCGTGCCGCATTCCTGTAACAAATTTGGAAAATAGGCTATTTTCCAAGCTGATGATCGATGAATTATTCTGTTTTATCCCAGAAGACACAAGCGAAGAAAATATAATAATTTCCACTCTCAGCCTCCATTATGAATTTAAATATGTCAGAATCGATGATCAGCCTAGCGTTAATAGTGATTTATTTATTTAGATTTATGATAAGAAGTTTTTTTTTTGAAATAGGCAATTATAACAACAATTGCGTAACTTAAATATTATTTATATTATAAAAATGGGGAATACTTTGAAATTCCTAAGTCAGGACTAGGGTTTCTGATATTTCGACCTTTTTTATTTCTCAGGGCACGAGAATTCTCGACAATTACTATATGACTTCGAAAGTATCTGACATAGAGTATATTGCTACATATATAAAGTATCTGATTAGGTATCTATAGTAAACAAAAACTCCCGTTCAGTCATTTTTTACTTTTTAGTGTTTGGAAGTCAGTTTTAAAAAAAGTTTTTATTATTCTTTCACTACTAAAAAAAATTATATGTATATTTTCTTTTCTCTCTTAGTTTTTTTTTATATTTACATTAAATTAGTTTATTATAAATTGTTATTTCATGTACGTATTTATCATACAATTTAATATGTACTCCTGATATGGGAAGGTAAACACAGTGTTCTAGTTCAGGAGTTAAGGCTGTGTGCATTTGTTACATTGCGTTACTTGAATAAAGTCTGTTTTTCTGTATCGATATATTATATACTATTCACTTTTCTATTTCATTTATATTTAAGCACTCTTTGGTACATACCTAAATTTAATTTCATTTTTTTTATAAACGATATCTTAACATAGTATAAAATGTAGTCGCTTCCGCTGGTGTTCACTTAGATTTTTAAACTATTCAACGGATTTTAATGCAGTTTTCGGCAATAGATAGAGTAATTCAAGAGGAAGGTTTATATGTGTAATACATGCATATTATAATACAGAAAAGCCGAGAAATTCAAAATTTCAAAGATTTGTTTCGTACTATCTGTTGAATAGTACTATCCTAAAAGCCCGTGAACCCCAGACCTTCGTTATTTTATAAAATCTGAAAGTTTGTCAGCGCATGCTCCCAACACAGGTAAGAACAATGGACCATTATGAAGTTCGGGTTATCGTGGCTTAAATTCGTCAAATAATAAAGTGTGATTTTTTGGCATTACCTTAAGAATATTGTTAAAAATCACGTCATTCAATGCCAGACACTTAACATCGTGGCAACCCCATGCCAGACACCCTTGATGTTCATGAAATTATAATTCTACTTACGTAATAGTATAAAAGCTGATTTTGTTTATTATTTTGATTTGACCTAGGAATAGGATATTTTTTATTTTGATTTGACCTAGGAACGAACCCGAGCAAAGGAAGGGTGAGTCGCTAGTTTAAAATATTATAGGATTATTTCTATTTGTTTTATTATCAGCTTAATTTTATACCTGCTTAGTTTTAAAATCAGAATGAGAAACTATAAAATGACCACGAATTGAAGTATTTAGATTGGGTGACATTTTATAGAAAATATTAAACAAATTATTTTTATACTCTTTTATTTCGTTATATCTAGTATACGTAATACGCACTAACATAAATTTAATAATACTTAATTTAATTTCAACAATATTTTTGTACATTTATTTGACGCGTATACAAATGAGGCTTGTTATTTTAGGGTATAACTGTAGGCAAAAGTTTAAGTGAACCTTATTTTTAGTCCTTAACCCTTATTCTAATGCCATTTGTCGTCGATTACATTTAATAAATATTTTTTGCCTTTTATTGCATTCAACGCAACTATAAAATAAATGCTTGTCTTTGGTTTAAATATCTTATAGTATATTTAACTGCGAAACGCTTTTTCTTTTACGATAACATTATTCAATCCATTCACGAAAACAGTTTCCCATAGAGTATTATATTATTCTTCCATTTTTAACAAATACAAAATTGGTGTTGGTCCTGCGTCATTCTTGACTCTCTGCGAAACCTTTTGAAGCTGAAATAAGAAAGTGTAAATTTGTTAAAACATAGTAATAAAATTAAAGTAGGATTTAATTATACAATGTATGTATAAGAGTTGTCTTACCTAAGACATAATATTCATACAAGTGTATAAATATAACGAAATCGTTAGATTTTTTTTTAATTACAAGAAAAGAAAATACATAGAAAATGAGATATATGTACAGTTCAATACTACCAGACCTGTCAGATATTGGTTTGTCCAAAATTCATTAAATCTTTATGTGATATTTGATACAAAAATCTTCTTAAAAACACTTTTAGTTTATCCTGAATTTTCTAAATACCAGCAACTATTAAAAAAAAGAGAACCTAGCAAGTTTTCGAAAGACATGTGAAGTCCGCCACCACGACTTTGTCCACCGTGGTGGACTAAGGCCTGATCCCCCTCGTATTGAAGGGAGGCCAACGCCCAGCAGTGGGACGTAAAAAGGGGTTCAATACACACAACACAAACGAAAACTTCAAGTGAAAGATATTATATGAACAAAAAAAAAGTACTTACAAACATCATTCTATTAGAATTTTTATGCATCGATGTTTTCATGGGCTTATTTTGCAGATCACTATAATTTCTTATACGTTTCATTAACACAGTTAAATCATTAGGGCATACACAAGCCTCCTGTCTGTTTGTACATTCGCAATCCATTCCAGCATAGTCTCACTTAAGATTTGTATGACATGCGCAAGGTATTCTCGGGTCGCTTCATCAGGGCACCAGCAAGGCTGTCTTGCATCGTCTATCTGTTCATCTGAACATATCGCTATGTTGATGGTACTGCAAAAATAACATGCATGTATATATTATATAGTGACTCTTACTATGTTAGAAACCTTTTTACTTATTATTTTAGAGTCATCGTTTAAAAAAGTACTAGATATACAATCAGCAACAAAAACTGTCCTCACCGAATGAGCGCTTAATTGAACATTTGAGCGCGTTTTTAATTTTTTTTTAGTGAAAGCAACTTTAAGCACTGCATTTAAGGTTCAATTTACATTGTTGTATATTTATTTCAACTAGAATAGTTACCTAAACACAATTGGTGACAGATTTAAGAGAACTTTTGCATGGGATTGTGTATATACGAGTACTTTTTTGATCGTTGGTTAGAGTTATAACTTATGTACTATATTAATTATACTTCATAAGTGTACTACTGTACATCGCCCCTTTTTTCTTAATTAAAACGACACAGGTAAAACAAACACGTACGCACTTTATGCAACTATTAGTTTATTAATGATCACTGTACAAACTGGCAGAGTTTCTACTTATTTCGATGCTAACACAAGAATAATCAGAGAAATTAGCTATCTGGGCATTTATACCCTCTTCATTTGGCGATTGGATGTGACGTCACTCACAACCGGCAGACAGTTAACGAACCGGATGGCTTTGGCTTTGGCTTAACTTGGCTATGGCGTGGCATCATAAGGCTCGGCTGTATAATGTGGTGTGGCGTTACAGTCGGCCATCCTGAAACAATTGCTCCCGCAATGGGAAGACGTTGTTGATTAGCTTTCTAGAAGGTCAATAAGGTCTTCAGTTTCTAGTTGGTCGTCAGAGCTGCTCGCGCTATCTGACACTAGAGCTACACTACGATAGGGTCGCAAAGAGTCGGCGGAAACCAGCCCAGTAAAGTTTTTATAGCCCCTTAATCCTTTATGCTCCTAATGTTATACCTATCGTTGCCGACGACTTTAGTTACAATATAGGGGCCTGAATATAAGTCATCTAGTTTAGTGTTAACCTTAGCAGCACTACTTGTAGGTGCCTGCCTCCATAGAACCAAGTCCCCCTTTTTATAAATATGACACTTTTTGCGGCGTTTGTCAAAGTTTCGCTTCATCTTAGCGGTGGCCTTATCAATACGCGCACTGGCCTTTTCGCGCTTGGATTGAATTGACTCTGATACGTGATCTGGAATAGTTACATCACACACTGGCCTACCATCACGTGCAAAC
This sequence comes from Brenthis ino, assembly GCA_921882275.1. Lineage (NCBI taxonomy): Eukaryota > Metazoa > Arthropoda > Insecta > Lepidoptera > Nymphalidae > Brenthis > Brenthis ino. Next base: position 2,235,624 of record OV170233.1, on the reverse strand, counting down.
ATCAAATCATAGGGCTTAAAACCAGTAGTATCATTTACGGTATTATTTATACCCCAAATAACGTCGGGGAGGCAGTTAGACCAGTTATTAGCTGCTTCACTAGGGTCAGTTGCGCGCAGTGCATTTAGTATAGTTCGATTAGTGCGCTCAACTTGTCCATTAGCACGCGGACACGCAATTGAATTTAATGTATGTTTAAACTGTTTGTCTAACGCGAACTTTTTAAAATACCTACTGGTAAAAGCCTTACCATGATCCGTTACTACTCTATCTGGATAACCAAATAATGAAAATATTCTTTTGAGTACTCTTAATGTTTCTACCGAATTGACTGTCCTAATAGATTCTGCGATTACAAATTTCGAAAATGCATCCGTTATAACCAACATATATTCATGACCTTTCTTAGTCCTACAGAAAGGGCCTAAATGGTCGATATGGACCATTCTAAAAGGTTCTTTTGGCTTGGGAATCGGGTGTAACATACCTTCCTTTTTACCATATTCCCCCTTACCGTAAGCACAATGCAAACAAGATGTTACATACTTTCGAATAAACCGTGTCATTTTAGGAAACCAAAATTCATTTTTAATTAGATCTGTACAACGTTTTAATCCTACGTGCCCTATTTCATCGTGATGCATTTGAACAATTTTCCACCTAGCCGCCGCGGGAACTACGAGGCGATTGCCATTGAGTGTTTTTCTATACAATCTGTTATCTAATATTACATAATTATTCACTATATCGGGCCCAGCTGACTTAGCGTTTAGTTGATCGATTATGCTTTTCAATTTATCATCCTGATACTGAATCGTATAAAACCAATCCGCGATTTCGAGGCGATTAATATTTACTGCATCAATAGGATTTCTACTTAACGCGTCGACATGCTTCATTCGTTCTCCGGGTCTATATTCTACACTAATATCGTACTCTTGTATTAACAACCACCACCTAGCGATACGCGGAATAATATCTCGTTTTGTAAGAGTGGCACGGACGGCAGTACAGTCGGTAATTATTTTTACGTGTTTACCTATAACGTACACTCTGAATTTACGCAAAGATTCCACGACCGCTAGCGTCTCTAACTCATAGCTATGATACATAGTTTCCTCTCTAGACGTTACTCGGCTAAAATACATAACCGGACGTAGGGTACCGTCAAGCTGCAGCTGTAATAATATACCCGCTATGCCTAATTTACACGCATCGGTATGTATTTCTATATTTAACGTAGAATCATATAAGGCTAAAACCGGTTCAGAGCACAAACATTTCTTTAATTCATTAAAACTTCCAATTTGTTTATCACCCCATACCCACGGTGCATTTTTCTTAGTTAGTTCTGTTAAAGGGCGGGCAATAATCGCGAACTTATTTATAAATTTTCGAAAATAGCTACAAAGACCTATAAATTGACGTATTTCATGTACATTCTTAGGTATAGGAAAATGTGAAACCGCAATCAACTTTGGCTCTGCAGGTTTAATCCCGTGTTCAGAAATTTCATGTCCTAAATAAGTTACTTTATCTTGTAAAAAAGAACACTTTCTCATATTTAATTTTAAATTTTCCGATTGAAATTTTTGTAATACCGCTTTCTAACATTTTTAAACCCGAAATAAAGTCGATTGAAGGTAGAAGTAAATCATCTAAAAAGGCGAGAATCTCATGACGTGAACTGTCACTCTGTGTACAACGGATCGAACTAACAATTTTGCTAACCAAACGCATAAAAACAGATGGTGCATTTGCTAAGCCAAATGGAACACGTAAATATTCGTACTGACCCTGAGGTGTAATAAAAGCAGTTTTGTGAGTGTCCTCTGGTGCAATTAATAACTGATGATAACTTTGGGCCATATCAAGACTAGTAAAATATTTCTTACCGGCTAATTTAGAAATGTGATCGTCAATGTTAGGCAATGGATATCTGTCTTTTATAGTGACAGCGTTAAGAGCACGATAATCAATACATAATCGACTATCACCATTCTTTTTCTTGACTAAGATAACCGGAGAGGCATAATTTGACTCGGATTCTTTTATAATACCGGCGTCTAACAATTCATTGATTTTGGAACTAACTATTTGTTGTTCAGTGTGCGATAACCTATAGGGTTGACGATATACAGGTTGCTGCGTAGTAAGTTTTATTTTCATTTGTAATAAGTTTGTGCAACCAAGATCTTTTGTATTATTTGCAAAAGTATGTTTATATTGTATCAATAAATTTATTAAAACTATTACGCTCGTTTTCATTTAAACTTCCTATACTAATTTCGTAAATAGGTACACCGCCTATGTGGATACTATGCATTTGGTTCACCGTAAAGATGGAGGCAGACGAATTTACATTATGTGTATTGTAAGTAGTAGTCATTAAGCAATTTTTATTATTTGGCGAAGTATTAGGCAAGTTGAATAATAATGGCTTGGCTTGACTCACCTGGCTAGGCTGGCTGGCTATTTTGTCACAGCTCTCGGCTCGAGCTAAAATCTCGCCGGCTTCCCAGTCAACATTGACGGCTCCAGTGTTGACAACCTTAATGTAGCCCTCGCCACCTCGGAGTAAGGTCGCTGGTAACATGTAGGACACGCCTTGCAGTTCATAGTGGCGTGGTGCTGTACAAACATCGTTTGCGGACGTATTACCCAGCACTCTAACTTTGATGATTGAGGCACCGGGTGGTAGAGATTCCTTGCTTGAAGTCACCACTTTAAACTTGGTAACCTCTTCCACTATATCAAATCCAGTTAAAGGATCAGGATCCGCTCTTAGCGTAGCTGTCCCGTTTGTCACCACAAGTGATACATGGTTAGCGTTTATAATTGGTTGTCCAATTAATAAATGAATATCTTGCATATCCATTTCAGTAACATGTGCAGTACATTGTACCGAAATGTTATCGATTTCTAGATCAAATTGTACTTCCCCGCGGCTAGTAAGTAAACCACCAGAAAAACCTTTTAGGATAGTTTTAGTAGGCGACACTTTTAGTAACAAAAGAGAAACAATTTGAGAATTTATAACATTCACTTGACTTCCCGTATCAATATATGACTTGAGAAAAATCCCGTTAACCTTCACAACCTTTTTATAGATTTCGTTATAATTTTGCACTATTTTGATTTCCTTTGTATTGCTATTCGAGGATTCAAGGGTAGATTTGGCATGTGAAGTTAATATACTTGAACAGCGGGTGGCAATATGACCTTGAAGACCGCACTTGAAACAAACTCGTTGATCAGGTAGTGTACAATTTCGTAAAATGTGACCCGTCTTCTTGCAACGCGGACAGGGATCGATTTCAGGGTTAACTTTTTTATCTGGGGTGGTCATTTGCTTAGTATCCTTGATTGGTGTGCGTCCTTCGAATATTGGTGAACGATAATCATCGAGGGCGCATAGAAAGGCCTCATATAGTTCATCCGGACGCTGGCATTGGAAAGCACGTGCATTCGGTTGTAATGAAATCGGTAATCCTCTGATTATGCACGAGACACTGGCAGCGTCAGATAGATTGCAGCGAAAACACATAGCGATTTTATCTTGATAATATTTCGTCATTGTCTCGTTCGGCAATTTCTTCCTATGCATCATTTCGTCTAATAAAGCACTATAATCACGATGTTTGGGAAAAGCTCGTACCAACAAGTGTTTCCACTGATCCCAGGTTATAGTTATATTCATCGAGTCTGTTGTACCACTTTCGAGCTTGCCCGCGAAGTTTGTCTTGTAGGTGAAAGGCTTTTACTTTACCGTCCCAGCCATGTATGTCACCCAACTGGTCAATCTTCTTCAACCATGTTGATACTGTGCAATCTTCTCCATCGGGGTCAAACTCTGGTATGAGGGACGCTGCATGATGGCCTTTAAAATGACGCAGCGGTACGGTTTCTTCATTAAGTTCGTGTATTGCCCTCTCAACTTCATTCTCTAGCAAGGACTTTAGTAATTTTCTCGCGGGTGGTGACGGATATTCTTCATCTTCGCTGCTATGATATTGTTCTTGTTCGCTCCATCCAGGCGGACGGACTCCGTTGCCGGTTTCATTAGGGCGATTACGTTTCATTATCCCACTTCTGAATAAAACGACACAGGTAAAACAAACACGTACGCACTTTATGCAACTATTAGTTTATTAATGATCACTGTACAAACTGGCAGAGTTTCTACTTATTTCGATGCTAACACAAGAATAATCAGAGAAATTAGCTATCTGGGCATTTATACCCTCTTCATTTGGCGATTGGATGTGACGTCACTCACAACCGGCAGACAGTTAACGAACCGGATGGCTTTGGCTTTGGCTTAACTTGGCTATGGCGTGGCATCATAAGGCTCGGCTGTATAATGTGGTGTGGCGTTACATAATGAAATTTTATTAATATTAAGCTGAAATTTACGAGTAGTTTGGTTTTAACGAGACATCTGACTTTTCTCGCTACGAAAATTTTCGATATTGATAGGTTGATAAAGAACATTTCGATAAGATAACTGTCCAAATTTTACTAACAAGTAACAGGTGTTTTGCAAGTTAATCTAGGCATAATTCAATATGGGGATGCTCTGTGAATCGAGGGCTTCTCGGTTTAGGCGAGGCTGGCCCGCGGAGTACGGGCCGTCCGCAGGGGGGTTGTAGTGAATGCGCAAGCGATCCTGCAACGCCCCATTGCACTGCGGCGACGGGTTCCGCTGTGGGTTTCAGTGAGTAGGAGTCTCACAGTACCGTACCCATTGACGGCCGGTAGGGTCCCCATGATGGGTTTCCCCAGCGATAACAAAAAAAAGGGATAATACAACATAAAAATATATTTATCCTAAACAGGTGGTTTGAATCACTCCCGAACACCCTCCCCTCTTCCTCATCCTAAGTCCCCCTTTCCGAACTCTATCTATAACTACTAGTCTAGTATAATATTATATGATCTGTGCTATAACACTTTCTAGCAAAATAAATCTCTTAGAAAAAAAACGAATTTTGACAGTTCTTTCGTTGTTATGTGAAAGGCGGACAAACATACAAAACGTTCCTTTATGTTAGTAAATATTAGTCGGGATTTACGAAAAAAGTTAATACCTAAGTAATAAAAATTCAAACAGCGTTTTTTGCATCGGACAGACGTTCATGATTGATTTATTTAAAAACTTTCTCTTATTAAATACCTATACTAAACTATTCATTTATTTTGTACTTACATAGACGAAACAATAAAGATGAGAGGTAAAAACATTTTGTAATAGGTATACTAAGTTCTTATTCACTGTTTACTAGGACGACCAAATTTCAAGTACGAAAATTCTACGTGGTCATCTCACATTCCCCGTAAGGGGAGTGGGGAAACGGTATCGGGGCATAGCCCCCTGACCGTGGGTTCTTCCGCCGCCAACAAATATGGGCGCGTCGCTGGGAGGGCCCTTCTAGGACCCTTGAGGTTTCTTAATGTTAGTCGCCCGGGCGATCAGCCCGGCCGGGTGAGACCCTATTCAGGGAGGCCCAGCCAGGCGATCAGCGACCGTGGCGGCTACTGGGCGTCATGTTGGTGAAGGAGATCCCTAGGGAGCGCGTAACGGTCCGGTGGGCGGGCGTGCCAGGGGGCTATGTCCCTGACGTGGGCATGGGATGAAGAGTCCGCCGAAAATTGGAAACTGTCTCCCGTTTTTATACCAGACCGGACCAAATATATATGCAAAAGAGTCAATCATTATTGTAATAGCCTATTAAATTTATTTCTCGTCTTATAAATAAATCTAAATAACATAAAGTAAATGAATAAATAATTTAACTTAAGTTCCATGGGTTTTAGAATATCTGCTAGATACTTATACATTTTTTTTAAATATCGGAAGAGTGCGAGTTTCACTCACATACAGGGAGATGCGTTGCATGAAACATAAAAATGTTTTGTTTTATTTAATATACTAATTTATTATGTTAAACGTAAATATTTACCCATCTTTGGTAGGTATTTGTTTTTTGAGGTTGATTGATTAGAATCTATAATACTTTCTTAGATTTACGCGAATACTTGACATTTTAAATAAAACTATCTTTTCGGATTTTTTCGCGAATGTATTATGATTTTTGGTTCCCGACGTTTCGAATGCTTTACAGCAATCATGGTCACGGGAGAGACTGAGGTGTTAGATGTCTCTAAGGTATTATATAGTTGTTACAGACAGCCTACCCACAAATAACAAAATGAATTCAAAAAATTTAAAAAATATCACCAAAGTACCTTACAATATTTTTTAATTTTTAACTTTAAACATTTTCATATAATTTTAATAAGTTTTATAATTGAATATGGAATATTATTTATTTAATTTGAGCTGTTATTATTATAAATATTACAATTCTATTTTAATATTACAATTCAATCTAACACCTCAGTCTCTCCCGTGACCATGATTGCTGTAAAGCATTCGAAACGTCGGGAACATAAAATCAAAATAAATTCGCGTAAAAATCCGAAAAGATAGTTTTATTTACAATGATTACAATCTATTACTATGAGAAACAAAGTTAATAACCAAAAACGTGAAACGGAAAATATTCCATGACTCTAATTACTCAACGTACTTTCCGCTTTTAGCCTTTATGTCTGTAGAACCCTATATATGAACGTCGTCTTAGTTTAGTTTAACATGGATTTAAAAAAAAATCTTAAATTTCATACGTAGGGGTAGAATTCTTTTTTTTTTGAAAATTGTATGAAGGCTTGACCTCAAAGTGTAAAGCCCATAGGTACGTTTTAACCACTAGTACCCCGCTGGTGCCTTATAGGCACCACCTCGATCATTAGACTTTTATCATTTATTGCATGACGAAATTTGTTTATTTTTTGTTAAATGAGTGATACTCGCAAACTTTACAAGTTTTACCAACTATATAATAAAACAAAATTTTAATTAAATGACGACAACGTTAAAAACAAACGCCCCGAAAATTGTTGCAAAGCTCGCGCAATTTGCTATTGTTTTTGTGTAATTTAAAACCTTTAGAGCAGTGAATTTGTGCTGAAAACGAAATTTTCTAAAAATAAGTGGTTATAATATAACATGAATAATTTTGACTAATATTCACTGATTTGGTGATTTGGTGCCTGATAAAGGTAAATCACTATAGAAAAAAACTAATATAATTTCATATTTTCGGTTATTTGTTTTTAATAGTTTTGTAATATAAAATATATTTATTAACAAATAATACCTATAAGCTGTCAAATTTGATATATTTGAATTTCATTAAAAACCAGTTAAACATTGACACATGTCAATATGTTATACGATGATATCGATATTTTATTATAAACTAGCGACTCACTCTCGCTTCCCTGGGGTTTGTCCCTAGCTTCCTTCCCCATATAAACTTTCATCCCGATTTTCACTCCTATGAGGGTTGATTTCCGGGATAAAAACTATTTCACTCACTCACTTATTATAGTAAAAAGAAATTAATTTTAATTTTCTATACATACCTTGCCCTGACAATAACAAATACAAAAAAAAAGTATTATTTAATTTGGTAGAGTCGATCGGAAATTATGCGTGTACATATATTTCGGTGATTCATTTTTATTTATATAGATGTTTGTTGAAAAAGTATGTTTTTTGCTATTTGTTAGACACAGTAAAGAATAAATGTATATATGTAGCAGTGTAAATTATTGAGTTGTCCTATCTAAAATAATTATTATAATTTTGTCATTATATTAAAGACGACTTTGCCGAAGGGGCCAAATTCAATGTTTTGCAAATTGCACACAAGAGATCACCCGTAGTGAGATCCGATGGATAGTAAGATCAGTGTGTACCAGGTATTATGTTTAGAATCTTTAATATAGTTTTTTTTGTGAATTATGCTTTTTGTGGTTTACAGTACTCATATTTATGTTGCTTATTTATTGGTGCTGCAAGTATAAGATCTTTACGAGTTGCAACTAAATTTACTCGTGAAATAATAGTTATAATAATCAGTTCCTTTCATATATTATAGGCATTTTCAATTCATTTATTGCAAATAAAAGATTTTCTTTTTAACCTTAAAAATTCATAGCGCGTTATTATTAAGTATATTATATTTTATTATTAATTGTAACTATATTCAAGTAAAAAATCATATTATATATTTTGTGGAAATACGTAGTCTATATGTAGAGTAGCAATTACCTCATCAATATCATGTGTAGAATCTGTGGCCATTCTTATTTTTAGCCCGCACTTAACGACAACTTCAGTTTGCTTTGGTTAGTCATTGAGTCTGGTGGGCGCCGCTTGTGTTTGTTTTGTTTACCTTCTTTTAGTAAAGTTATTTTGTCTTATATATTTAGTTATTTTAAAAGTATTGAATTAAAAGATTGTGTGTTGTGTATTGCTGTGATACTATAAATTTAGAACTTTGATCGGTAAAAGTATATTTCGACATGTTTTTAAATTGTGATTGTTTTGGTTTTTTATGTACTTTGCAACGTTGTTTAAATTAAAGTGAGTGTTTGTGTTAAAATCTTTTACTTAAGGTGAGTTTGTGTTATAATTTCTTACTTTGGTTATTTTATACAATCTTAAACTTGTTCAAACCAGTAATGAGCAAGGCAACGTTTTTGCCTTATTTGACTTTCATTGCAATTTTTAACCACTCTGAGCTTGACCTCGATGAAAATCTCGAATGAAACACATAGTACGAATATCAAAATTGTAGTATCTTAACTTTTAAAATATTTTCAGCGGTATTATAATAATTTCAAGAACAAGATTTTGCAAAAGTAAATAATTGACTCAATATTTAACAAATATTAATGAAAAAGGTTCTAAAAGTAATAGCATTATTAAATTCACAATAAAAGTGTTATTTATATCATAAAATATTATGCATAAAAAATACAATTACCCACTTATATTGACAGAAATTGTTTTTTGCTTTAAGATTTCAATTAGTTACAACCTGTTGAGTTTGTTTTGGTTATTTTTAAAACTTTTTACTCTGTGAACTACTAATTGTATTTAGTAATTTACTCAAATTCTTTTATATGAAGCAAATTGTACTTACTTTTTAATTTATTTAAAATTCATTATGTTTATAATTCAGAAAAAGCAAGAAAATGTTATCGCATAATATCTAAATTAACATCTCAAGGTAAACTACTAAGAAATTAATTAAATTTCTAAGAAATATATTGTTAACTGACATGCCGGTGTTTCCGCGGTCGTAGGGGGAACATATCTAAATATATAAGCTTCTTATATTTTATATAGCATTTGTATATAACTTTTTATATTAGCCATAACACTGTGCTTATAGTAAAAGTCGCTGAGACTGAAAGTTCTTCATCAGTAAATATATCATCTGCAGTGTAGAAATGTCTTAAACAGTCAATGCACATACACATAAACATAAAAAAATAGTATCATGTTTGTAGGAGTATTATCTGTTAAAGTTAAATGTTATTAGTTGTTCATCTCATGCATGGTAATGTGAAATTAGTTTTGTGTAATCATCGAAACATAAGGCTGGCCATTGACTTAACCAGCATTTTATTGATTGAAGTTACTTAGTGGGTTTTATATGAATTTAATATATATTCATTTTCATGTCCAAATAAAATGTAGCTGATTAAAAGATTTAATATAAAACAAAAAATTTTTAAAGTTATTTAGCTTCGTTTTTGATAAAAACTTTTATTTAAATTTTTATCCCTTAAAGTAATGGAAGGAAAAAGAAAGTTTTTTTTTTTCATCAAATATTGTTTTCAAGTTTTTAGTTAATTGTTATAATATTTTCAAATTAATGTAATCTATTTCTAATAACTTCAAATCATTTTGCATCTCTGCTTCGCACATATTTTCACATTATTTATAATATGTTGTTTTACAAGTCATAAGTATGTCTTATTAGTAATAGTATCACAGTCTGCAGTCGGACGAAGATTCTCACATTAAAAGTAACTAGTCTCATCATGTTATACAGTACTTAAGCAGTCTAATACATGTGAAATTAGGCCGGCAGGATGCAATGATGGTAGCCCAGTTACTTTAATGCTCTCTCTCATTTTGAACAGGGTTACCATATCAAAGTTTTACTAAATTAATTTTTACAGGATAGAAATTTTATGTTATTTAATATTTTACTAGCGAGTCACCCTCGCAAACTTTACCTCTTTATAATATTTTATATTATACTAGCATTGCCTGCAGCTCCGCCCGCGTTCAGATGACCAAATTCTTAAGTTTTACATATTCGTATACTCTTACATTACAGTTTTTGTATTTTTTCTCAAAAATGAGATATTTTCCCGCAGTAAAAAGTATCCTATATGTTGACCCGGATAACCAGCTATTATAAATTTCATCGACATTCCTCCAGTGGTATTTCCGTGATGCGGTAACAGACAGACCGACAAAAATTCTATAAACTATAGATTCCGCCTCTGTATCGATAATAATGTCTATTGCAATAAGATTTTCCAAAAAATATTTGATGTACAGATTCGGCTTAGTTGGAATTTTATTATATGTATAGATCAGTATAGATATGTATTTTATATGGAAGCTAATAATGGAATTAATGGATGGTTTTAGGCAGTAAATACAGTTAAAAAAAGAAACATCATTCACATGTTGTGCGTAAAAATGGTAGATGTGGTAAATTAAAAAAAAAAAAGTTTTCGGGATTCGTTACTTTTTTTAAACAAGTAAAATTTTGTAGGTCATAAAGGTTTTTAAAAAAAACAATCACTATTAAACAACGTATTATGATCCTTGCTTAGTTTTTATAATAATTTCAAAGAATTTTGCAATCGCCGCAGACATAATATGCATTTATATAATAATAAAAAAATAGCATAGTGCAGTAAATAAAAAAAAACAAGTTTTTTGCTTCACTCAATTATAGGGGAACTGAATTAATTGCCACCTGGCCTTCGCGTTATGAAGATCCAAGTGTGCGGAACACTTCCTTGCATATTTAGCGTTTTGCGATCTCTGAAAAAAAGTATGTATAGTAATTATTAATCGACGGTCTTCATTGAACAATCATGTATGCGAGATTATCTTCTATACATATACCTAATAAAATTGTAACTAAGCCGAATCACATGTACATTAAATATTTTTTGGAAAATCTTATTGAAATAAATATCGAATATCGATGCAGAGGCCGAATCTATAGTTTTTAGAATTTTTGTCTGTCTGTCTGTTACCACATCACAGAAAAACAACTGGAATGATTTTAATGAAATTTGGCATGGTGATAGCTGGTTATCCGGGTCAACATATAGGATACTTTTTACAGCGGGAAAATATCTCATTTCCGAGAAAAAATACAAAAACCGTAATATAAGAGTATACTAATATGCAAAACCTAAGAATTTGGTTTTCGGTCATCTGAACGCGGGCGGAGCCGTGGGCAATGCTAGTCTTCTATACATATACATATATAAAACAAGTCGGGTTTGTTACAACACTTATAACTTGAGAACAGCTGGACCGATTTTTATGATCTTTGTTTTGTTGGTTTTGTCTTCACCCCGAATAGCAGATTATTTATTAAAACATCGGAAAAATTAACGAAAAAAATTATTGAAAAATAAAATCTATTCCATACTAAGCGTCAAAATGTACCTAGGGACGCACCTGAGCGAAGCGAGGTTGAGTCGCTAGTTGTATTTGTTAAGGCTTATTTCAGAAACTACTGCACGATATTTGATACGGTTCGCATCAATAGAAAATGGAATTTTCTTAGAAGGAAATGATATATAAACATTTCGCAAAATCAAGTCAGTTAAAAAAAGGGTAGAATACAAATAGATTAAATGTAATAGATTTTTTTTATCAAATTCTCCCATTTCTTCCTTATTTTCTAGAAAATCATTATTCTAGAAATTTACTATTTTGGTAATCATAGTGTAACAATAAAGCCTAACTTAATGTTTTTTGTGTGTTTCAACAGTGTATAATGTGTTAAAGGAAGTGCGCGTCTACTTTGTTAGCTAAATAGATCGCATAGTCCAGATGTTGAGTGTCTGAACAGAAAAACAAAACAGCTGTTTCTCATGTGTAGCAAACAGGAAAAATATTTATTTATAATTTATACTTTTTTTAGGTTCACGTCATAGTCACAAATAATATTGACAGCAAGAGTGAATTTATCAATCACACTACTATTGTAAATGCGAATGTTTGTGTGTATGTGTGTATATGTAATTATGTATGTGTGTTTGTTACACCTCTTCTCTGAAGCGGTTGGATGGATTTGGTTTGCTAACTTAGTATATAGAATTCAGAGGTTCCCAGACTTTTTTCTCATAGACCACTTTCAAAATTTAGCTGGTTCCGGTGGACCCCCTGCAGCTACATTTCTACCATATTCTTAAAACTCGAAGATTTCGTCCCCCGTAGGCCCCAGTCGAGTCTCCCGTGGACCCCTGGGGGTCCACCTGTACCACTTTGGGAACTTAGGATATAGATAGACTATGACCTAGAACCACGTAAGCTACTGTTAGGCACCTAATGACTCCCCAGAGCATCAAAAAAGGCAACAATGTTACACAAATACTTAAATATGAAAGTTTTTCAGAATAATCTTTTTCATACTTTTTTTAGCTAGTTCTTCTCAGGACTAAGGCTTCTTCTTTCCGAACTGGTAGTATACCTTCAGTAAACAATTGTAAGAATTTAATGCTGAAAAAATATTTTGAGTTTGACTTTAACGTAGTCAAAATAAATTTGGGATTAAGCATTCAATCCTAATTCTATTACAATACAAACACGAGCCTTCGGTAATCGAACCTGCGACCTCCGAAACACTAGACACTCAAATATATTGTCACACAATGCTCATCCTATCAAATTTAGAAACCACCCAAAATGAGCTACCGGAACGAAATCTTAATCTCAATATTTCACTATTTAATCCTTACAATATATGACTTTCTAACGCCCACCATACATTGAGTCAATAATGTTCTACATTTTATAACTCCTCAATATCGATTTTTGACGAAATTCATTTAGAAAGTATTTTTTTTTCTAAGAATTTAATTCGGTCAGAAGCTAGGCACATATTTAATAATATATTTATTTAGCGTAGCAAAATATATTATTTGCACACGTTTTGCTGCTTTTACCTTTGAGATGTTGACTACAGCTTTGTGTAGAAGGAAAACGGAGCGAAAAAAATATTGGAAAGTCTTTTTTAATAAATAGGTTTTATAACGCGAAAGTAGTTTTTCAAATCGGACTGATAGTTTAATCATCATCATCTCCCTGCCCATTTCCCAATCACTTGAGGTCGGCGCAGTACATCTTCTGTACTGCTGATAGGATTTGGCAAGTTTTACCTGCCTGCCTGGATGCCTTGTTATATGCACATTCGACATTGTTCTCTTTTGAAACACTTTTTATTATATATTACTTAAAAGTTAGTACCTACTTAATTTTTGATATATTTTGAAATAAATTTTATAGTTTATTACTACCAATAGAATTAAAACTATCTTTTCGGTTTTTTCGCATATTTGGATCCCGACGTCTCGAACGCTTTACAACAATAATGGTCACGTGGGAGACTCCCGCGACCAAGATTGCTGTATTTGAAACGGACTCGTAGTTTTTGAAATTTTGGGATCAGTTGTTCCGGATGTACTTCCTACATCAAAACTTACAACGATGTTGTAAATATTATGTGGATTATTCTGAAACTGACGTTTAAAATTATTCAAGAGAATAACATCTCGATATTTCACTACATTTAATACAATTCGATGTAGGTCTCTCGGCCATTATATGATATCATTGTCGATTTAGCCGCTAATAGATCGGTCTGACACCACTTAAGTGTTTATTGGTCAAATGGAAGCAGCTGTGCTCGTAATGAATAAGGCTCTGTCTTTATAAAGTATTTTAGATACGGTTTAAATTTTATTACTGCATAGATCGTCTATACATAAGAAGGTGATTTGTTAAATTAAATTACTTTTAAAGTAAATAGTAAATACATCTATACATATAATAAAATTGTAACTAAGCCGAATCTGTACATTAATTATTTTTCGGAAAATCTTATTGATGAAATAAACATTATTATCGATACAGAGGCCGAATCTATAGTTTTTAGAATTTTTGTCTGTCTGTCTGTCTGTTAACGCATCACAGAAAAACCACTGGAGGGATTATGATGATATTTGGTATGGTGATAGCTGGTTATCCGGGTCAACATATAGGGTACTTTTTACCGCGGGAAGATATCTCATTTTTGAGAAAAAATACAAAAACTGCAATGTAAGAGAGATACTAATATGTAAAACCTCTTACAATTTAAATGACAACACTGTAGGTATTACCTATTCATTAATAAAAGATTCAAGATCATTTGTCATGCAAATACCTTTAGCCGTTTCAAGGTTACGGAGTAAGAAACATACACACAAACAATCTTGCACATCTTACTAATATTATAAATGTGAAAGTTTAGATGGATGTTTGGATGTTTGTTACTCAATAACGCCAGAACAGCTGAACTGATCTGGATGAAATTTAGCACAGAGATAGATTATAGTCTAGATTAGCACATAGGCGGATTATCGCGGAAAATGTACTGTTCCCGGGGGATAGATTTGTTTTTTCTGGTTTATTATAATAATTTGATGATTTCAAAACATATAAAACTTGGTTCGTTTACGATCTAATTAAGCATTAATATATTTCAATGCGTAATTCTGTCTTAGGTCATTTTCAGGTCATCCAGTTTGTTGACTCTAACTGGAGGTGCGAAACGGTACGTCGTGCGCTGACACTCTGGTATAAATACACATTTAAACTTTTATTCCCGTTTTTATTACAATATAACCTGAAAATCTAATTTACATACATATTATTGAAGCAGTAACCAGGTTAAATAGCAGTTTTTTTTTATATTTTTGCCTGTTATCACGTATTTGTCAGCGCTTTGGTGACATTAATTAAAGGTTTTTACAAGATTTTATTTACTTGCAATGTTTGTATGTATGTTTGTTCGGGTCAAATTTTACAACTGAATTTTAAAGCAGTTATCCTTAATCGATTGAGCTGAAATTTTGATACACGTTTAGTTTTATGACAATGCATGGTTAGATAAGTGACGTCATTTTAAATCCAACATGGTGGACTCCCAACGATGGTATGTTTTTTTATGCACCCCCATGATATGGATATCAAATGAAAGTTCTGCTGAGTATTATATGAACAAATATCGAAAAAATAAACAATCAATTTTAAATGAAAACAAAATCATTTATTACACAATTTATATAATACTAGCAGTACCCGCGATTTCGCTCGCACTAAAACTAAAGAAAAATCTCTAAATAGGTAGTTTCTTATAAACTTTCATCCCCTATTTTACCCTTATAGGATGATTTTCCAAAAATGCTAAAACACGCATTTATTTAATTTTATTGAAGAGCATTAATACCAAGTTTCAAGTAATTCTGATCACAAATATTTTTTTTGGATTGTATTATAACGTGTTTTTTTTAATTAGATAATTTTCGGTAAAAAGTAGCCTACGTCGCTCTCCAGCCCTTCAATATCTCCACACAAAAACTCACGCCAATCCGTCACTCCGTTTCGACGTGAAAGAAGAACATACAAACAAACAAACACACTTTCATATTTATAATATTAATATGGAAGTATGGATATGAATAAAAGCTTGTTTTTAAAAATGTTTTTTTTTAATATTAATTTATTACATAGTTTAAGCTTATTTTTATTGAGTAGTAAAGGAGTGTCAATGTCTATAATCTATCGAGCGGTATATACATATATATAGGTATAGGTATATATATATATATATATATATATATATATATATATATATATATACTAGGCAAATTTGGGCAAGCATCATAGCGATATAAACGAGATAGATGAAAGTTTTAGAAAAAAACGTAGGTGGCAAAAGATGATTCAATTGTGTTGCCAAAATACTAAGTACTGTTTTAATACAATGAGTTAAAAAATGTAATAAAACTTACCTTGAATTTCATATCAAATGTGGGAAATTTGCGTTGGTTCAAATTAAGTAGGTATACAGCATCATTTAGAAATTCTCAAGGTGGCCTACTTACGACATTTTTATATCATAATACAGTATAAATAAAAACAATATGAAATATCGCGTTCAAATTTGCTAATTTGTATCAAAATAACGTATGAAGAAACTATTTTTCGACCATCGTTGGTCATTTTAGACCATCAGTGTCTTCGACGCCGTTGATTACACGTTTTTACGTTTGAATCCACGTTGGGTAAGCGTATGTATTCGTTGAAAAAATGCAGTAGATACGCGTATTGAAGGAAAGCCCACCCCCAGCAGTGGGACGTCAAAAAAAGGGCTGAATACATAGGTATAAACACTAGTTACACGCCGGCACATGATCATGCGAGAAGGCTTGACAGATTTTGATGGAGTTTAGTACACAGATATGTAGATAAGTCGTCAATGTTTAAATATATATAAAATTTATATATAAAATTGAGCAAAAGTTCCATTTACCTACTAAAAATAATGTATATTTTCAAATAGCGACTCACCCTCGTACGTTTTAACGTTAACAGCTGAGATATTTCCCCGCAGTAAAAAGTATCCTATATGTTGACCCTGATAACCAGTTATCATTATACGAAATTTCATCAAAATCTATCCAGTGGTTTTCCCGTGATGCGGTAACAGACAGACAGACAGATAAAAATCTAAAATCTATTTCAATAAGATCTTCCAAAAAATATTTAATGTACAGATTCGGCTTAGTTAGAATTTTACTACTTGTTTTTAATATAAAAAATAACTCGATGACGTCATATCTAACTGGAAGGCGCTAGGCACTAAACAAACCACAATTGAAACAAACGAAGCGTATTAACAGTAGATTAACGCGTCTATACCTTTGCGACCGCAAGATGTACGAGAACATGATGTAATATTTTGTGAAATGTTAAGTTTGTTATTTTCATATATAAAATATCCTTGCTTCAACTGCTTCTGTGGTGTAGTGGCTAGCATGTACGGCTGCACACCCGGAGGTCCTGGGTTCGATTCCCGGTTCGGGCCAAGTTTAGTTATTGAGTCTTTCTGTATAGTAAGCCTCAGTAACAGCCCGGAGTTGGGAAGTTGGTGGTGTTTCACCCCCGTGCCTCGGAGAGCACGTAAAGCCGTCGGTCCTGCGCCTTAACTCTCACCGGTCGTGTCAAGCAGTCGTCCCACCGGAGTATGAGAGTGTCAGAAATAGAGAGTGCACGTTGTGTCTGCGCGTACACTTTTGCACTATAATATCTCCTGCGCAGTTGGCTAGTCTCAAAGAGGTTGGCCGCCGCGCGTGGCCGGAATCGGTCAGGAGGACATCATCACCCTTGCTTTGCTCAAGTGTTTTCCTGGGTGGTTTTGCGACTTGATACATGAATAACGACATTTTTTACAAAAGTAATGCAATATGTATGTATATTGTATATACCTACATATTTATTTTTGGCAAATGATTAGCGCCATCTTTTTCTAAATTTTGTTACTAATAGTAACCTATGTGTTATGTCAGGTCATCGTGTATGTGTATACCTAACGTTTATCCATACAACTCTGACTTACTATTTTATTAAGTACTAGCGATTCACAATGGTTCGCTCGGGTTCGTCCCTAGGTTACTTCCCCATACAAACTTTCATCCCCATTTTCACCCCCAAAAGGGATGATTTCCGGGATAAAAAATATTCTATGTCCTTCCCAGAGTCTCAAACTGTCTTACCAAATTTCATCTAAATCGGTCAAGTAGTTTTTGAGTTGTTATAATAAATCAAATCGTAACTAAGTCGAATCTGAACATTAAATATTTTTTGGAAAATCTTATTGAAATAAACGTTATTATCGATACAGAGGCCGAAGAATTTTTGTCTGTCTGTTACCGCATCACAGAAAAACCACTGGAGGGATTATGATGAAACTTAGTATGGTGATAACTGGTTATCCGAGTCAATATATACGATACTTTTTACCGCGGGAAAATGTCTCATTTCTGAGAAAAAATACAAAAACTACAATGTAAGAGTATACCAATATATAAAACCTAAGAATTCGGTTTTTGGTCATCTGAACGCGGGCGTAGCCGCGGGCAAAGCTAGTTCTATATATTGTTATAATATGTAAAGTACAGAAAAAACTATTTCAATACATCTTATCAATTTATTTTTCACACAGCTGTGAGATAATTAAAGTATAGAATGCTAATGAGTGCAAAAAAGTGACCTGATGCAACTCATTGTCGCATTGTTCCATTAAATATTTATTCTGTTTTGTAATTAAGTAAAAAAAAAACTTATTTGTGCTAGTCCACGTGCCTGTCTTCAATATCCAGCGAAATTTTGAATGATTTGCCTTTTGTGTTTATAATATTATTTATAAATATCAGTTTTACAATTATAATGTATGGAAGTCTGCTCGATTTGTTGACATTTATGATTACTGCTCCGCTCCCTTGGGTAATAGCATGATGATATAGCATATAACCTTTATCAATAAACGGGCTATCTAATGCAAAAAGAATTTTTCAAATCGGATTAGTAGTTCCTGAGGTTACCGCGTTCAAACTAACAAACAAACTCTGCCTCTTTATAACGTTACTATAGATTTACGCCTATAATATTCAAGTTAACAAGATATTCTTTAATGTTTTATTTAGTAATAAATTATATGGGCGGGTTCAAAGTTGTACAATAAATATAAAAACTTTTTAACAAAAAAATAAAAACCGACTTCAAACAAAAGCACTAAAAAGTAACAAATAACTGATTGGTAGTTTTCATTTACTATACATACCTAATCAAATATTTTCGAAGTCGGTGTGCTTAGCTTTGTATGGGCTGGCACCGATTTCGAATATATTTGATTAGGTATGTACTTAATAGGTAGGCTTTAATTACTTAGCCAAAGCACACCGACTTCGAAAATATTTGATTAGGTATGTATAGTAAATGAAAACTACCAATCAGTTATTTGTTACTTTTTAGTGCTTTTGTTTGAAGTCGGTTTTTATTTTTTTGTTAAAAAGTTTTTATTTTTCCCTTTTTAGTGTAGACAGTAGTAGCAAAGTAAGGATTCTAACGTGTTAGGCTTGTCAAATCAAACAAAATAAGCCCAAACTCAAAGTATCTACTATTAGCCGTTGAAGAGTTCCACCTGTCCACCTTCTGGCCTTGCCATCAGATCAGGTCAACAACACCGAACCACTGTACTATCAACGGAAATAGAAATACTTGCAAAGTTTCAAGTCAATATGACAATTAGAAGTAGGTTAAATTCATCATTAGTTGTTTTTCCACCCTTAGGGGTGGTATTTTTTTTTGAAATTTAAATGGGACCAATCTGGAAGTACACCCTTTCAAACAAAACAAAAATTGTCCAAATCGGTTAATAAATGACGGAGTTCTGAGGTAACAAACATAAAAAAAAAAAACATACAGTCGAATTGAGAACCTCCTCCTTTTTGAAGTCGGTTGATAACATATTGTGTGAAAATTAGGTTATCATAGAAATATTTAAAAATAAAGTCATTATTAAATTATTTTAATGTCCGCCAACCCGCATTTGGCCAGCGTGGTGGATTATAGCCTGATCCCCCTCGTCTTGAAGGCAGGCCCACCCCCAGCAGTGGGACATTAAAAGGGGCTGTATACAACAAATTATTTTAATAAATTCCGTTCCTCTTATTATTCTTCTAGATTTTATATATCCGCTAAAAGACACATGACTTTATAAGATGACTGGCGTGTTTATAGTATAGGGTTCGGAGCGGGTGTGTAATGAGATAACCATTAGGTTTAATTACACTTTAATTCTGATATAAGATATACTGGCTTAAATGCTAACTAAAAGTAGGCTAATGACATCACTATATATTCGTATATGATTAACGCCATAATAGGACAGTCTAATTTTTTTTTATATTAGGTGAGTTTGTAACCCATTTTTTAATTTTCTTTTATTTCCATTCTAATTTATAAGTGTTGTAAAATTTTATATAAAATATTATGGATATCGTACTGTACAAACTTCCATTTTGTCAACAGTCATGCGTGACCGTCAGTTCATTCGTGTCTGGCCGAACTAATGCTCGACGTTTTTCCCAGCTAACTTGCAACAAAGGTTTTACAGTGAAATATTGTAATGTTAAAATTCGATTTGATCATGTAACCAAGAGTAAAGATCTCACTTGCGTAATATTTGTATACTAGCGGACCCGACAGACGTTGTCCTGTCTACACGTCTTTAATTTGAAAATTTCAAACTTTTTTTAATAATTTTTTTGATGAAAATTATTATTCAAATTGTGAATCTAAACCATTCCCAGATCCCCTTGAACACACACAAAAAATTTCATCAAAATCGGTCCAGTCGTTTGAGAGAAGTTCAGTGACATACACACTCACAGAAGAATTATATATATAAAGATAGTATACGTTGTACAATGTTCATGCTAAATCAACTCAGGGGAAAAGCAGTTGCTTAGAAAACGAAAAGAATCGTTCAAATGCCGGGTATAAATGATCCTTTTTTTTTCGAAATAAAAAAAAAACTTAGTAGCAATCGAATTGCAGACAAAACCGCGTACAAAAACTAGTTGTGAATTTTATTCTCGAAAATTACATTTTTATACCAATGTTTAATAGGAAACGCATAAACTATTGAGTTTTTAGAAAAAATGCCATAAAGTATACAAACGGACGTATTCATTTGGCACGGCTTAGCTTCTGTTAATTCGAAAATATCCCGGAAAAGATGATTCTGACTTCCGCATACAAACTATTTCAAATTTATTTCAAACTGGGTCTGATACGCCCGTTTAATATGAGAATTTTGTTTGTTTGTTCATTTACATTGATGTCTATATATAAATAGGTAAAGACAAAACATGCCTTTTTCTTCTCTGTTTGTCAAACATTTTTCTTTTTTTTACGTTTAGTACCTAGGTATTGACGAGCTTTAGTTTTATCGATTAAAAAATTGAAAGTATACAGTTTTTTAAATACATAGATGGACTAGCATTGCTCGCGGCTCCGCCCGCGTTCAGATGACCAAAAACCAAATTCTTAGGTTTTACATATTAGTACATACTTACATTGCAGTTTTTGTATTTTTTCTGAGAAATGAGATATTTTCCCGCGGTAAAAAGTATCCTATATATATACCCGGATAACCCGGATAGCTATCATCATACCAAATTTCATCAAAATCTTTCCAGTGGTTTCTCATGATACGGTAACAGACAGACAGACAGACAAAAATTCTAAAAACTATAGATTCGGACTTTGTATCGATAATAATGTCTATTTCAATCAGATTTTCCAAAAAATATTTAATGTACAGATTCGACTTAGTTACAATTTTATTATATGTATAGATAAATTCTATTCATATATGTTTTCCTCGTAATAATTATTATGGTCAATTATTATGGATTTTCGACCACTTTCGAGCGCATAGGTATATAAAATACGTTACTAGTTACGTTTTAAGGTTTAGTAAAGATTTCTCAGAGATGAGATATTTTCCTGCAGTAAAAAGTATGCTATCATCATCATCATAATCTATCCAGTGGTTTTCTCGTGATGAGTTCCCAGACAGTCAGACAAAAATTCTAAAAACTATAAATTCGGCCTCTGTATCGATAATAATAATGACTATTTCAATAAGATTTTCCAAAAAATATTTAATGAACAGATTCGACTCAGAATTTTATTATATGTATAGATTATGGTACGTGTTATCTATTTTTATTTTATTAAATTATATTACAATTCCACCAACTCCGTGGTGTGAGACGAGGGTTTAAACCCATATCACTTGGTTGGCCTACCTAGCCCCCTTATGAAATGGGCAGTTATTGTTTTTTTGTATGAGAAACAATTTTTTCTAGTGTCGAATTAAGCAGCCGAACAAAGCTCGGGCATGCTACTAGTATAGCATAAATATAACTAGATAATCAATAATCCGAGTTAGAAATAGATAATACTTTAGAAACATTTGCCGTATATGTAAATGTTCGTAGGAATGTGGGTGTATCTAACACCCATATATATATAATATTATTTATCACAAATTTAAACAGAATTATTAAAAAAAAAATTGCAATAATGTATTTATGTAACACATTCTTATAAATAAACATTATGGCAACACTAAAAAAAAGCTTATTTTCTGACTTTTTGAATATTATCTTGCTTACTCAAAACTCTCAAACATATTTTTAATAAATATGCCAAATTTTAAAAACAGCCTTTCTTTCATTCCAATGTTAAATGTGTACTAACTATCGCATTAAAAAATCTCATAAAAATCGATTTAACTATGGAAATTAACACACAGAATTACGTAAGTTATTATTTATTAATATAGCTCAAGCTTTATAATGTATTATTCATACATAATTTTGAATATATATTACAAAAGATAACATATTCGTTTAATCCCAAAGACAATAGTCAATCTTATATGTAATGTTATTTTCGTCTCAAATGATCGAGCTCGCCCTCATTCTAGCTTATCTATGGCTAGGTATGCAGAACAGAGTTCACAGAAATGATATGTGCCACTATTGAATCATACAATGTGTACTCTAATGAACTACTTCACACGGCTACTACGTAGAGAAACAACGGTTTATGCCATTTTCATGCGCAGTTAGTTTGTTATTGAATTATAAGCTGTCCTTATATAGTTGATACTTTATTATACACTGGCGACTCACCCTTTATTCGCTCGGGTTCGTCCCTAGCTTTTTTTTTTTTTTTTTGACATTAACACACAGCACCATCTAGTTACTTGGTAAGCTACGAGGCCTGTGTTATGGATACCAGATAATTGATACACTACATATATATAACTTTAAATAGATACATATTATAAATATAAACACCCATGACTGGAGTACAAACCTTCGTCATCACACAAATGAATGCCCCCAGCGGGACTCGAACCCGCGACCGCTGGCACAGAAAGTAGGGTCACTAAAAACTGAGCCAAACGTGTCGTCAAATTACTTGCTTTCCAATACAAACTTTCATCCCCATTTTCACACCCTTAAGTGATGATTTCCGGGATAAGTATCCTATGTCCTTCCCAGGGTCTCAAACTATCTTCTTGCCAAATTTCATCTAAATCAGTTCAGTAGATGCAGAGATTATTCCCTACAACGTCACAAACTCACAAACTTTACCTCTTTATAATATTAGTATAGATATTTAATTTGCGAAAAGCATACTATACTAAAAAGTATTCTAAAAATCGCATGTGATGGATAAATTACTGGGAGATTCTGTAATCTGTATATACTTCACTCTCATAAGTGTCTTTTGATTAATGACGAGGTTGGGCAATTCTATGTCGTGATAATATTTACCATACTATATAATGTAAAAAAAATATATAATAATACAACTAACCTAGTCTCTAAGAAATATTGTTTACTAGTCATAATAAGTCACTGGCCACTTGAATAAAGAATATTATTATTATAATATTCCCTCCACAACCGCGGACACGCCGGCGTTACAGTTAACAATAGATGTCTTAGATATTTAATTAATTTCTTAGAAATTTACCTGGAGGTGATATTTAGGACAATCAATAAATCTTATGTGTGGGCTCACCGCTTTTTCTATAGATAATTACAAACAAACACAGGTACATACATATTTTCTCTAAATAAACAACATTTTAGCTTATCAAAGTCAATACAGTTATTACTAACTATCTGAGAATGCAAATATCTTGTGGAATGAAATTTGCGATTATGACCCTTGTTTATTATAATTATACGGTATGAAATTGTATTTGAGAGTATGATTATTTAAAGATTAGTCACCCACCAGAGTCATTGAATGTCTAGAAGCCTAGAATACAGATACCAGAAATACTGCGATAAAAGTTTCGTGTTTGAACATTAATTTGCAATTTTTCATCCTAAGCATAGTTTACAGTCAATGGTTTTTAATATTTGTTTAAAAATTGTTTCTCATATATACGTAATACGTATAATAAAAAATTCAGAGTCGAATCTGTACATTAAATATTTTTTGGAAAATCTTATTAAAATATTCATTATTATCGATACAGAGGCCGAATCTATAGTTTTTACAATTTTTGTCTGTCTGTCTGTTCGTGACCGCATCACGAGAAACCACTGAACAGATTTTAATGAAATGGTATGATGATAAATAGCTGGTTATCCGGGTCAACATGTAGGATACTTTTTACTGCGGGAAAATGTCTCTGAAAAATATATAGGTACTAAACGTTAAAACTAGGAACGAATCCGAGCGGAATGCGGGTGAGTCGCTAGTATCAAATATGATTATGTGATCTATACAGTATACATATTATAAAATTCTGAGTCGAATCGGCACATTAACATTTTTTTGAAAAATCTTATTGAAATAGTCATTATTATCGATACAGCGTTCGAATCTATAGTTTTTACAATTTTTGTCTGTCTGTCTGGGAATGCTTCACGAGAAAACCTGATCAATAATTAGGATTTCACTTTACTTTTTACTGAGGGAAAAAATCTCATCTCTTAGAAATAAATCTATACTAACCTTTAAACGTAGTTGTATATTGTGTAAGTGCAATATTTTTTTTTTAAGTTTCGCGAAACAGATGAGGGTGACGTCATAATGTTTTTTATCTCGTCACCAGCTATTAGCTAAACAAGTTTCTTCCATCCTTCTGACATCATTATCAGCAATTTACGATAATTAAAATTTTAACCTTATTACAAGGTTGATAAAAACAATTTTCCTTTAATGGCTTAAAGTTATGTCGATAGTACCTACGACGTTATGTAATAATTACTATGTAAATTAAGAAACAATTGCCATTTGTAGTCGAAATAATTAATGTTGTACTATAAAGAGAATAATTTTGTTGTTTTTTCTTTAATATTACTTATACGAGTGTTGTAGCGCAGTGCGTATATATGACTCAAGTACCTACTTGTATTACTATATTGGTCGCAGGTTCAATCTTGAACTAAGCAAATGTGTATATAAATATGTATAAAATAACAATAGGTGATACCGAATGCCTTATTTTTACTAATATATACTTGTAATATAAAGAATGTGTAGAAAATTAGTTACCTACCTATAGATATTGATTCTGCGGGTCGTTAAATTTTTGCATTGATCATGCAAATGCTCATCTTGGGCTGTTGTCAAAATCAAAGATGTTATCCGTTAGTATAATCGAAACTATGGGATACCAGAAATAATTTGGTATCCTTAATAGAAATAGATATAAAAATTTCGAATTGTTTTGGACTTTTGATAAGGGATGGATCCATACGAGAGATATTATAATAATAACTTTGTTTCCCTATGTATTAATATAATTTGAGTGTATCTATGCTCTGTATAAATATCATAAATGTGAAAGTTTGTGAGTATGGATGTTTGTTACTCTTTCACGCCAGAACGGCTGAACGGATCTGGATGAAATTTGGCACAGAGATAGATTATAGTCTGGAATAACAGTTTCCTTTTTTTCCGGAAAAATGTTCAGTTCCCGAGGGATAAATTAGTTTTTGTTAATCTAGAGGTGACCTCGAGCGAAGCGAGCTGAAGTGAGCTGCTAGTGTATCTATAATATAATGAAAAAATAATCACTCTTAGGACCAATTTTTCTAGTATTAAATTATGGATACGGACATAATTTCATATTCGTATCCATAATAGTTTAATATCCTTAACGTTACTAAAATCTAAATACATTTTTTAATTAAAACCTAAATAGGTATTAGTTAAAGAATTGACCTGAGAGACAAATTCAGTTATTTCGTAAAATGACCAGTCAGTTAAACTTTTAAAATTTCTCATATCAGTAGCGTTGGATTGTTGAACTGACCTCAGAGGTCAAGTGAGAATTGCTTTAAGTCATATCTGTCATATTTTGCTGTCGTAACTTCGTTTTTGGGTCGGGCAATACAAGAATGACAACATTGTACGTACAGTTATGCGTTTTATAGTATTTCTTAGGATTAATATTTTTAATATCTATTGTATTCAGCCCGTTTTGACGTCCCACTGTTGGGCGTGGGCTTCCCTTCAATACAAGGGGGATCAGGCCATAGTCCATCACGTTGGTGAAGTGCGGTTTGTCGGACTTAACTTGTCTTTTGAAGACTTGCTAGGTTCTCTCAGACTTGCAGGTTTTCTCATGATGTTTTCTTTCACCGCAAGACTCGCGGTGATCATGTTAAAAATGATTCGCACATTGAGAATATCAGAGGTGCAAGTCCCGGGATTTCAACCCACTTCACTCGGTTTCTCAAAAGAGCACATTACCACTGGGCTACAACTACCTTCATATCTATTGTTATATTAATAATTATGTTTCAAAGTAATTAGCTGATGTAGAGATGGAGGCTGACCTTGACCCCCTTTTCATCTCTCTATGTACTTACATATGTACGTCTGGTAAACCCAACGTGGGCTTACCCCGAAATAGATAATCTATATGTATATAATAAAACTGTAAAAAACTATAGTAACTAATATAGCTTAGTACACAACAACTTATGCACCTAATTTAGTAAAATTTGGCATGCTGATACCTTATATTGCCGGTCAAACAACAGGTTAATTTTTATCCCTAAAAAATGAACGGTTCCTTGTTAATTGGTATAGGTCTGTTTGTGCTTTTCTAGAGTCGAACCCGAGCGAAGCGAGGGTGAGCCGCTAGTATTTTAAAAATGTCAAAAGGTTGTGAATTATTAAGTCATAAGTGGGTCAACAGTGGTCTACGTGAAACTCTAAGTTGTAGTCTATCTAAGAAGCAAACATCTAAATCCGTCAGCCATTACAGCGTAAAGAAATAATAAACATACAAACAAATATACGCATTTATAATAATGGTCAGATCGCAAAGCTAATTATTTAATCTGAAATAGTATTATAAAGTAGCAGAGTTTGTTTGTTTGTTTGCTTGCACGCGCTAATCTCAGGAACTACTTATCTGATTTGAAAATTTCTCATTGCATTAGATAGCCCGTTTATTGAGGAGCGCTATGGGCTATTATTTATTTATATTCATCATATAATATATAGTATATCTTTTCTATATTAACCTTTAAAACACTCCGTGCGTTACAGACGAACCCGAGCAAAGCGAGGGTGAATCGCTAGTATTTTATAATGGAATGTGAATATTCACAGTTAAAGCTAATTCTGATGCGATAATAGAGAGTCCAATTACAGGTCTTCGCCCTACAATGCATATGATACGTTGCGTCTATTAAGTATCGGTTCTACGAATCGATTCGTTTTGAAATATAGCAGTTTATTTATATAACACCTTCTAGGAACACAGATGCATACCAACGCTGTTAGGTCATTTTATGTTTTGTTTATGATCTTGTTTTATTTATGTTTAATAGAACTGCAATGTAATAATTGTTTTAGCCGTTTTAACATGCAGTATCTCGGAGGGAGAATTTCTTATCTCTTATTAACGTCGGTTTTCAATATATTTGAAGTTTTGATTACTAACTACAATCTACCGACTTACCGTTGCTTTGTGCATTTTGTACTTGTAGTGTCCAGACAGCGCCACCTTTTGGCAATTTTGAATACTGAAACTAGCCTATGAGTCACTCCAGTCCAGTCTGTATACTAAACTTCATCCAAAATTCGTTCAGCCATTTCAGCATGAAAGAGTAACAAACACACATACACATAAATAATTTACATTTATAAATGATGTGATTTTTATTGATGGTAATGATAACTATAGATAAGTTATTTGGTATCCGCGGTGAGTGATTTCGAATGATTTCTTTTATTCCTTAGGGAAATTCATACTAATATACTAAAATTCGGTCTGTCTTTCTGTCTGTTACCTTTTCACGCTTTGTCCGCTAAACCAATTTAGATGAAAGGTGTTTGGATAGTTTGAGGCCCCCTTTTTTTTTCGGAATGTGTAGTGCTGTTGGCCCTACTGGCCTTGACAGCGTCACCGGGTTTTTGAGGTGGACAGAAGGTCCTACCTAGTAGTTAGTTCCGTAAGGGCACCTCCTGCGAGGTTCGGACCACGGCTTACGAAACTGTCGGTCGGAGATTTTGAGGCCCTGGAAAGGACATAGGATAGTTTCATAGGGTCGGGTAGGGGGGATATGGCATGGAATTTTGTATGGGGAATCAGCTATTTCTCAAGTAAGGTAAAAAAAGCTAGTGTACCTACTCCATTATCTATACAATTAGTATTTATGTACTTTTAGTTGTTATTAAGCTTTACATTGAACCGCACTAGTCACACAAGCCTCATTCAACGATGAATAGATATGGTTATCTATTAAAACATAAAGGCAGAGAAAGGCATACTGTTTGCTATTCGATTTCTGTAAAGGGTGAAAATAACAGGACCTCATTGTACGTGTCATCTCTATGAAATGGGCGTAATGTTCACTTTTCCTTTGTCTCATGTTAATCTCTCGATAGTAATAATTTATGTATAGACTAGCATTGCCCGCGACTCCGCCCGCGTTCAGATGACCAAAAATCAAATTCTTAGGTTTTACATATTAGTATATTTTTACATTGCAGTTTTTGTATTTTTTCTCATAAATAAGACATTTTACCGCGGTAAAAAGTATCCTATATGTTAACCCGGATAAATACCAAATTTCGTCAAATTCCCTCCAGTGGTTTTTCCGTGATGCGGTAACAGACAGACAGACAGACAAAAATTCTAAAAACTATAGATTCGGCCTCTGTATCGATAATAACATCTATTTCAATAAGATTTTCCAAAAAATATTTAATGTACAGATTCGGCTTAGTTAGAATTTTATTATACGTATAGAAGAATGTCTTTCATTCTTTCAAATTCACCATAAAAATTATTTTACTTCTGCAGAAATTACAAAACGTACTGTTTCTAACAATTATGAGCTTACCTACTTGCTACTATTTCATACACTCATAGTTGGTCGTAAATAATGATTTTCATATCGTAGTTGTTAGCTTTCTCTGTCTTTCTCTGCGTGGATACTATACGTTTAATTCTTAAATAAAAGTTGTTTTATCAAAGTATTTGCTGTGTAATTTAATGTCTATCTACCTAGTCGTTCTGAATTTAGGGTAGCTGCCTACGAGTTTACGTTGATTGTTCAATCAAACCCGGATTTTTGTTCATGGCAAATATCTGTAGTTGTCAGAGTGTGAACAACCAAGCTGTTGATGACGTTACACTTTCAGCAAATCCTACTAGATCGCCACTAATTAGAGGTTCACGAAAATTCATTATACTAGCGACTGCCCCTCGTTTTACTCGAGTGCGTCCCTAGGTTCCTAGGAGTAAGCTATGTGTCCTGGTAGTCTTTCGATATACTTTCAACGTCCAGCAATTTAAGCGCATGGTAGTAACAAACATACATTCACACACACGCGGACGCACAGTTACAAACTTTTGTATTTATAATGGTAGTCTGATTGCATAGAACTGACGTTTTACTATTTTCCTGGTACATATTAGGCAAAAGTTAGCCTACATACATTTTTTGTTCCTGAGTCAAATATACATAAATGTACATAAATCTACTTACTTGCAAAATAACGATGTTGACGACTAGTTTAAACAAAAAACTAGGACGCAAGGTGAGCGACATTTCAAAATATAAGTATGTAGGCAAAACAAACTAGCCCACACACGCTTATCCTTATCTACAGCATCCGATGTCAGCGATAAGAGTAATTTGATTCTTAGTTCTTACTAACTCTTGGTAATGCCTATCGCTTAAAGTTTCAAAATGGGCTTAGTGACTGATACCCTTTCTTGCCCTTATTAATATAAAAATCTAAAATTATCTTTTCTACTTACAATTAGTCATTACATTTTGTAAAATTGTGGGTACGCACTGTCATATTCTACTCAACTTTCACTGTAATATTGCATTATTGCAATTTAAAAAAAATGAAAAAATAACATGTTTCTTTTTTTGTATTACGATGTTTAACTGCATGTAACAAGTATAATAACGCCTTTGAGACGTCTAAAATCTTAGTCTCTCCTGTGACCATGATTGCTGTAAAGCATTCAAAACGTCGGGAACCAAAAATCAAAATAAATCCGCGAAAGAGCCCGATAAGATAGTTTTATTTAAAATGTCAAATATTCGCGTAAATCTAAGAATGTATTATTTCTCCTTTTACTTAACAACGGAACATTTAAGTTTAGGGCTTAAAGTGAAAGCTAATTTTATTATGGTATATGATTGAGTGGTCAAGTAAAAATAGTTTATGTTTATCTTATGCAGATATATGTTTTAGCACCATATTAAAGTCCCATTGATTCAATGGTGAAGCGATGGTCAGATTTCTCATAGTAATTGTGTAAAGAATTGTTCCCGATTGTGAGATAATAATACTAACCGCTTCGATGCAAGGTACTAAGAAGGTGCTACCTTGTGATGGAAGTAAAAGTAATGTAACCAAACCAAATCGAACCCGCTACCTCATGCGCAGGCAGATACGACCACTACACTATATAACCGCTTTCATATATTATGAAATTATGTACCGTAAAGTTATTAATCTACCCATATGTTTAGCTAATATCGCCAGAGATTATAATTTGCGACGTAACATCGTATAAGTAATTTACTTAATAATAGTTAAACGTTAAAAGAAAGTATTTGAACGTGGGTGTTTAAATATCAAAGATCAAACCGATCAGACCTTTGTTGTCGCCATCGATTCCTTTCTCTGACCCGCCCATTATCGTACCGAACGCATGTATAATGTATAAATTGTCTAAATTACCTATACTGCGATTGTCGATCACTTTCTAATGTACCTACTGAAGTTAAGTTCAAGTTACAGGACAGAGAGGACGCGAGTAAAATACGATTTGTATTAGCATTTTTAAGGTTCCGAAAACTTATAATCTCAACAAGTATTTCTTTTCACACTGTACTGTAGTCTGTACGCACTGGTCACAGCCAATTTACTCTGAGAATCCTGAAATTTGGTAGATATGTAAGTGTCTAGTGTTACCTGCTAGAAAATTGAGAAGTCAATTAAGGCGAATTAAATACAACATGGTAACTATACTTACAAATTATAAATTTTGTGTGTGTGTGCATGCGCGAGCGCGTGTGTGGGGTTTGTGTGTGCATGCGCGCGCGCGTGTGTGGGGTTGTGTGTTCAGGCGCGTGTTCGTGTTCATGTGCGTGTGTGCGTGTATGTATGTGTGCGTGTGACTTAAAGCTGAAACAGCTGGGTGGATTTTAATAAATTTAGTAGGTACCCATAAAGATAGACTTCCTGGATACCTGGAATAACACATAGGCTACTGTTACACCTAGAGATGCACTCTGAGCAAACGAGGATAAGTCATTAATGTAGTTGAAATTATTAAATATAGGTAGGTATTTAACACAGGTATTTTATGATAATTTATATATATATATATATGGTCGTCGACTTTAGACCACACAAAGAATAGGGTGACTCGGCGTTATTTCTCGATTGTCCAAGCGGCCGTGTACAAAATTTTTGATAATATCTGTCTTCAGTGTACACGATAATGGTTCTTATGTAAATATGCTTTGCTAAGCGTGACTGCTACGTAACATTAATTCTATACTTGATATGTAAATTTGTAACCAAACAAGAAAAAAAAAACATTATTTCGCGTTCTACAAGCTAACGTGCTTTGTTTGATGAATACCTATGACTTACATACAACTGTGTATAATCCATACATTTTATTGGTAATTTAAGATTGAACCCACGATTCTCCGTTTTGGTAAATACATGATTCTATCGCACTACAGCGGCCTTCATGCTTTACGCTTACGCATCACGGAAAACCCCTGAGCAAATTATGAAAGTGCCTCTCGTATTATAGAAGTTTGATTCTTATGTAATAATGAGTTTTTTTATTATTATTATTATTATTTTTTATATTATATGCAGCTTTTTAAGATTTAAAAATCTGAACTCAAACAAATATGTATATGTTATAAATGTTATACAATAAATAATTTCTTTCCATTTATTTTGTGACTATCAGCTAATAAAAATGTTCGTTAATAGTGTTGGCATAAATTTAATTCTTCATTTAGCAAAAATGTTTTAACTATGAGATGTGATTTATGATATTTTGGTACATAGGTTCGAAACAAGTTTACCTTAAGTCCAATAGTTTCCTTGTTTCTTGAAGTCGATTAAAATATACCTAAGGAATGTAAAAAAATAAAACTATTTGAATATTTTTAATATGATATAGGTATTTTACGTATGTATTATAGTTTGAAATGTGGAAACCGAGATAATACTTTTATTACATATAAAATATTATCATTTATCCAAACAAGTAAGATTCACTTAGGTTAGCTTTCTCTCTCAATTATTGGTATTTCCAAAATATTTTTATCGTACCATTAGTGTTTGTTTTATATTTCGATTCTCTTACTCATAATATATGTATTTGGCACACTAATTATAATTTGTACAAATCTGACTAATATCAATTATACGAAAGTTTGTTTGTTAACTTGTTGTTCTTTGACGCATCAACGGATGGCAATATTTTAGCGTTTCAAAGCCAAAGGCAAAAACAAAACTCTTATTGGGAACCCTCAGTACATGAATCAAACTTGTAATTGTTTGATTTTTTTTTGCTTAAAAATAATTTAAGGCTCGTGAACGTGTTACTAGTTTATAATACAGAAATATGGCTTACTAGCGACTCACCTTCGCTTCCCGCGGGTTCGTCCGTAGTGAAAAAAAAAAACAAATTATCCCACGGGAACCTTATATTTTTCGGGATAAATAGTAGCCTACATGCTATTCCAGTCTATAATATATCTCTGTGCCTTTCATCTAAATCCGCGCAGCCGTTCTGGCGTGATAAAGTAACAAACATCCATCGAAACTTTCGCATTTATAATATTTATACGGGATTAAAAAGTAGTCTGATAAATTGAAAATAACACATATTATGTACATACATACATATCTATTATACCAAATGTGTTATATGAAAATTGACACAGCGTAAACCAACTTGTTATGACAACAGGAACGTCGGGATAGTTTAATTAGGCCAACGTTTATGGTTCCGTCGACTCGGCTTAGTATTGTGAATCTTAACGTTTTCTAAATGAATACGGTTACAGTGGTATTAGGTTGCTTCCCGTCTGTTAACACGAATTCCATGTCTATTTCTAATGTTATAGTGATTATTTTTGCTTGATTTATAGTTTCCTCGAATTTTCGTATTTTACTATTCCGTTTAAATATTAAGGAGTAAAGGAAATGGGGTACGAATATAGGTAATGTAAATATTACGTACATTTGAACCCTACAAAAGATTTGTTCGAATTTTCAATTTATTCTATCTCCGGTACTTTTTTTGCGATTATGTGAAATGTTATGACTTTGCAAGACTAACTATAGAAGTCAACTTTGTATGAATTAATTCAGCCCTTTTTAATGTCCCATTGCTGAGCACGCGCCTCCCTTCAATACGAGAGGATGATGCCATAGTCCACCACGCTGGCCAACTGCGGGTTGGCCGACTACACATGTCTTTCGAAAACTTGCTAGATTCTCACAGACTTGCAAGTTTCCTCATCACGATGTCAACTTTACATGAACTTTATATATTTAATCAACGTCATGAAAATAGTAGTATAAATATTTAGGATTAAATCGGGGATTACTTCTCGTAAGTTCGGAAAATTTTCAGAACAGATTTTACCGTTTTTAACAGATCAATTTTATCTTAACAGGTAATAAAATTGTAAGTAAGCCGAATCTGTACATTAAATATTTTTTGGAAAATCTTAATGAAATAGACAATACATGAACGAGTGGCTAATTCGTTCATGAGACAATATTATCGATACAGAGGCCAAATCTATAGTTTCTAGAATTTTTGTTTGTCTGTCTGTCTATTTGCCTGTGACCGCATCACGGAAAAACTACTGGAGGAATTTTGATGAAATTGGGTATGATGATAGCTGGTTATCCGGGTCAGCACTTTTTACTGCGGAAAAATGTCTCATCTTTGATAAATCTATACTAAACGTTAAAACCTAAGTAGGGACAAACCCGAGCGGAGTGAGGGTGAGTCGCTAGTATAAAATATAGTAGTATTTGGTATACCATTTAAATAATTTTAAGACCTAACAACACATAAAAATGTAAGTATAGTCAGTATATCTACTGATTACATATTCTTGTGTTATTTTTAGTATGAATTAATATGAATTAAACTATCAACTTTATTAAGCATGTATATATATATATATATATATATATATATATATATATATATATATATTATGTCAACTCCGTCAACATATGTTGTGCATTTCGTAATGAGGCCCTCGAACTAAGGTCATGCGTCCTACGTCTGTAATGGCATGGTTAATTAATTTAAGGCGTTTTATTATACTAAGAGATTAAGTAGGACGGGGTTTATGGAACTAGCGACTTGGTGACTAACTGTAGAATATGTCGCTCCATGTCATACTATATCTGGTGTCGTGGTTGAGTGCGTAAGTGATCCTGCGACACCCGTTAAGACTGGGGAGGTTCTGTTGGGTTTTAGTGGGTAGTGGGTACAGGCTTCTCTTAAGCCAGTGAGTCCCACATAACCACCTGTATATAGGTGGTATGCGTAAATGCATTTCACAACGTTGAAAAAAGGACACTATGTGCACTTAATTTCACCCAAATATATCCAGCCGTATCAAACATACACGCATACAAACTTTCGCAATATGTAATGTAATAACAGTCCGTTAAATGAAGTCAAACGAAATTGTTAATATTTGAAAGAGAATATATTACGAAAAAAATATTTTTAATATTTGACGAATATAATTTAAATATAATTTTTATTTTTTTACAATTGAAGTTGACACACTTAATTGTGAAAAAATATTAATACCTCAATAGGAATTAGTTTGTTCATTTTGGTTCTTATTGCATATGGTGCTGGTAAAAGGCGCTAAATCTATACATATAATAAAATTGTAACCAAGCCGAATCTGTAGGTACATTAAATATTTATTGAAATAAAAATTATTATCGATACAGAGGCCGAATCTATAGTTTTTAATATTACGCTATGGTTTATTAAGACTTAATGCTGGCTTTAGTAATTGGACCATATAATTGATCGATTGTTACAACGTATTTAAACAAACTGAAGCTAATTACTATATAATTAGTGTGTTTAATTCAATTAATCAATATTTTTATAAGCTATCAAATGAGATGACCGTTTAATGGAGTAGAAACTGCATACGGCATAATGTTGTACTATATTTCTTCCGGGACTATGTTTAAATTAATTACTAGCTACCTATTGCATGCGAAGATTTTTTTTAATAGAAAAATGGAAAACGAGCAAGCTATCCATCTGATGGTAAGTGGCTTCCGTCGCTCATCGTTATCTATATTTTAAGCTGAGTTGGGAATGCGTTGCCGTCCTTTGAGAGACCTGAATACACCACTTTCAAAAAGCCCCATTTTGTAGCGTTCAGAGAAAACCTCAGAAGAAAGATAGATTGTTATTGGTGTTTATACACGCACGAGTATATACCGCTCGGGTTCGTCCCAAAAAACGTTTTAATGGTTAGTATAGATTTCTCAAAGATGAGAAAAGCATCTTACCAGCAAACTACTTGCAGCAAAAAGCATCTTACATCTTACATCTAAGCTATCATCATACCAAATTTCATTAAAATCTGTCTAGTGGTTTTCTCGTGATGCGTTCCCAGACACACAGCCAAAAATTCTAAAAACATAGTTTATATATTAATATATGATTCGGCATCTGTACTGATATTAAATAATAATGGTTATTTCAATTGGTAAATAATTTTATTGATAATTTATAAAATATATTGTAATATTCTCCGTTTCCCGAGAATAAATAAGGAAATCTTTATATAATTTAATTCTTCTGTACGTGTGTATATCACTGAACTCCTCCTAAACGGTTGGACCGATTTTAATATATTTTTTTGTTTGTGTGGATGGTTTAGAATTAAAATTGGATCCGGTGAAGTCATGTAATTTATTATTTTTATATACAGACATACAAAAGATTTATTTACATGTTTGGACAGGAAAACGTCTATCGGATCCGCTAGTAAACATATAAATAATTATTTACAAAAATAAAAAAACTGCGTAAAAAGCGAACTAAAAAGATGAAAACAAGTTGACTAAGGAACATAGTAGGTATTATGCAGTCGGCGACAATAACAACTGTAAATATTTATTGTTTTTAGCATTTCGACTTCCAAATTATATTTAAACATATAAGTTGGATATATATTTGTAAGCAATTTATAAAACCGTTTATTTTGATACCCCACTCGATAGGTTCTGAGGAAAAAACATTTTGATATACTCACTCTCACAATTAAGACGAATCTAACGACACGTCTCAAGCTAAAATCCGTCAAGCCTTTTAGGCTACAGAGCGTGCTAAATAAATATACAAACATACATACACTCGAAAAACGCAACCCTCTTTCTGCCGCAGTCGGGTAAAAAGACACATTATTTACTTACACTACAAGCAAAAGCCAATAGCATTTATAAATAGGTACATGAATATGTGCAATCAGCCTTCACGGAATTGTCAGATCACGATAGTAAAACAAAAGCTACTGATTAAAACTACAAAGTAATTACCAAAGAATTAAATCGTGACAAACAGAATGAGTCTCGTTGTAAAATTCATTCATACGTTTTAATTATATTTACCTTGACATTATAGCTATATGGTTATATGACCAAGTATTTGTAACGAAAATGCTACGTTTTTTTATGTACGCAATAATTGAGGTGAACCGCTCAAGTTTTTGAGTTTTTATGACGAATGGATATTAAAAGATTTATTTTGTAGATAATATTAAAATATTCTTATATGTTTATGTAAGATATTTCCTATATTTTCGGCTGTGTTTGTGTTATGTAGTTTTTATGTATGTACCGGATATTCGACTCTCAACTTAGGGACTCAGCAGTACTTTTGGATCTCATTGATTCTGATTTGGATGATGATATTGTACCGATTACAAGTGATAAATTAAAAATTTTAACCGTCCAATCTTGGACCGATTTTCATCAAACATAGCTATGAACACTTCCGACACACATACATGTCAAATTTATAACATCCCGTCGCTTTTGCGTCGTGGGTTGCCAAACCAAAAAAATTACAAATGTAACTATTTATGTAGCTTTTATGTTTTCTTTATATTGTCATATTTTTTCGTGTTATAAGAAATTAAATCTATACATACAATAAAATTGTAACTAAGTCGAATCTGTACATTAAATATTTTTTGGAAATCTTATTTAACTAAACATTATTATCGATACAGAGGCCGAATCTATAGTTTTTAGAATTTTTGTCTGACTGTCTGTTTGTCTGTTACCGCATCACAGAAAAACCACTGGAGGGATTTTGATGAAATTTTGTATGGTGATAGCTGGTTATCCGGGTCAACATATAGGATACTTTTTACCGCTGGAAAATATCTCATTTCTGAGAAAAAATACAAAAACTGCGATGTAAGAATATACTAATATGTAAAACCTAAGAATTTGGATTTTCGGTCATCAGAACACGGGCGGAGCCGCGGGCAATGCTAGTTAATTAAATAATGTTACAATCAAACATGACTTGAAAGAACAGTCACAGGATCTTACCAAACCAGTGCCGGAATTTCGTGACAATATACGCAATGACTATTGGTTCGACCTGGGATTCAAACCCAGGATCTTATGAACTGCAATCGTATCTACATGCCAGTAGTTTTCGAGACATGCAACAAAAAATAAATACATAAATAAATAAGTTGTGACAGACAAAAGCTTGTATTTATATTACCTGTAATATTTAGTTCGGACAACTTTTACGCTGACCGCCTGAAGCGTTGCTTGTATCTCTCGAAAAATATATTATCTTAATGACTTAAATGTAATCTATTTTTAATGGTTCTATGTACTTGACAATTTAGTATGAAATTGACTTTTTTTTTTACTTCATACAAATATTTCATTTAATTATATATTTACTAAGTTATAAACAGGTGTTTGTTTATATGCAAGGAATTATTTAGAAACTATTCAGTGTATCTTGTAAAGTTACTCTGTTTTCTATCAAAATATTAAAAAAGAGTATTTACTGTACTGCGGTATGGTAAGTAAGATGATAATCTCCTCATACATTAAAATCAAGCTAAGTTTTTAATTAAGCATAGGTATATATGTTTTAAATATTATATATAAGTATATATTAAAAAGCTCTTTGATATTGGCATAGTAATATATTTTCCAAAGAGAAAATTAGATATATTACGAACAGAGTGAAACCAAGCGAAGTGATTGATTATAACCACTTATACGTTGTTTTACTTTACTAGTGGAATTTGCAGTGTCTATTATTTGTAGGTCAACGGCTGTTTACATTTAAATCTGATTTTAATTGCAAATCACCTAAAATATTGTTACTTTGTGTTCAAAGTTAAACAAAGAGCTATGTAAAATGTTTCTTCAAAATCTGTTTATTTATGAAGTAATTTATGTACATTATATTATGATAATAATTTTTCGTTTCGGTTGCTTATTTACTTTTTATATTAAGGTATATACAAGAATTACATATACATATCATTATGTAATTTTGGATAAAAAATACTGCTATGTATGTAGCATAGTGATCAGTAATCACAATTGTAAGTGAGAGAGCTTTAAGTTTGATTTTGTTAGTTAAATTTTTGACTTATTGCGTAGATACAGAGTAATGTTACCATATTTTGGCATTGAGTTAAATAATGAATACTAATGTCCGTATTGATAATGTTTTAAAATATTAGGTACTTACCACAGAATAAAAATTCATACATGATCGTTTTTGATGTTAACGATAATCCCACCAAATGCAAGGATTTTTAAATAATATCCTAATGGCCACCGGTTTCCCAAAGGTTACAAACCCTAAAATCATTTCCCGACTGTCATATAAAAGTACATGCGGCACAATTGTCTTGTCTAGGCGTCTTCGTTGGAGAACTGTATGGATTAGTAGACTGTGGCATTGCTTTTATAGATATACCATTGATTTCACCTAAAGCTTACATTTATTGTATGTGGCTGCCTGCCAGTCTCCTCTTTGTCGGCTACTACACTATTCTACGTAACTTCTGCAAGATTTAGACATTTACCATCGGATTTAGTGTTAACGTCTGCCATAACTTAGAAACGTCCTGATAATATTTCTTTTTAAATAGACTCGCTATATTTTCATCAATATGTACATATAATGGACTCGTGTAGGATAGATTATGTACGAATAATATGATTCTTGACTGTGATTTAAACTGATGAATTTAATAAATATTGTAAGTTACAATTGTTTAATCTATACTTATTATAAAAATAAGTCCCCCGGCCGCGTCTTTCTGTCCTCCTGTCTGTCTGTACGCGATAAACTCGAAAACTACTGAACGGATTTTTATACGGTTTTCAACAATAGAAAGAGTAATTCTTGAGGAAGGTTTAGGTATATAATTTATTATGCGTTGAAGAGGTCGCAAAAAATCTCGCCAAATGGGAACTTTCCACGCGAACGCCGCGTAAACTAGCAAAGATACAGTTAAGTAATGTACTAGAGAATTCAAAATCTATAAAAATGCTACAAAAAAGTCCGCGATAGCATATCTCTATCTCTTACGGTTGACTTACAATAACCACTTTATGTTAACATTTTTAATTAAAAACATTACGTTATTTTCAAAGTTATTTTCTTTAGTTCGGTATTAATCCTTATCCAAATGAATATTTTAGTTAGCTTAGTCATTTAATGCAGATTAAAATTGCTCTTTACACTAAATCAATCAGATGAATAGTTTTTGAGATATCGTTGTTAGAAGTAATTAGTAGCGAAACATTTTTAATGCTTGGCGAGCATTGAGATGCCTACGGCGAGTCCATCCCCTCTGCCCCGCATCGCTCGACCAGGCGGTTCAAGCTATATAAACCGGGCGATGTAGCGCGCGATCCTAGGATACTTTTTACCGCGGGAAAATATCTTATTTCTGAGGAAAAATACAAAAACTGCAATGTAAGAGTATACTAATATGTAACACCTAAGAATTTAGTTTTTGGTCATCTGAACGCGGGCGGAGCCGCGGGCAATGCTAGTAAATAATAAATCATTTTATATTGGCACCATATTGTCTTTCTTTAAAAAAAAATGTAATGAGATCACTATTCATACATTTTTATTAATAATATTAAATATATTAAATTGCTGGTGACCCAGGGTTTAATATGAATTTATCTTTAAATATTCAAAATAATAAGGTTTATGATGGTGCAAAAAATAACATTTTTACGTATAATTTTAAAACGGTAATGTTTTCTTGTAAACGTATAGGTACCGTATGTATTTTATTTTGGGATTGAAGAATTAAAGAATAAATGCTATAGCGACGTTACAATGTGTTGTTCCGCGAAAATGAAATGTCTTACCGTGGTTTGAACAGAAGCTTATGACACTCAATCGGTCATTGTTTATTATCTACTAAATTTCATCCAAATCTGCTTAGCCGTTTTACCGTGAAGGACTAACCTACAAACATACACAAACTTTCGCATCTATAATAGTAGTCCGATGGATAGTATCAATAATTATATATAAGGCCTGTACTTTCCTGACTGGATCGCATGCGCGTATGGCGTTGTGCCAGTCTTCATTTTATTCTCGAATTGCGAATTTTATTAATGTACCGACTGCATTTGATAACGGCACTGCGTCAAGAGCGATTTTCAAAGAAATTTTAAATTTTTCGTGGTGAAATATATGTATTAAACCCTTTTCAACGTCCCACTGCTCGGCACGCGTCGCCTTTCCATTGGAGGAGATCGAGCCAAAGTTCACCAGACTGGCAAAGTGCGGGTTTGAGAGAATGCACATGTCTTTCGACTAAGTAAGAACCTAGTACGGTTCTCTCAGAAGCGTATGTTTTCACGAGATTTTACTTATGTGTGAAATATATTAATTAAAATAATTAATTTAACTGTGGCTAAATAGTTATCGTAGTTATTTTTTTGTTATTTTTTTTTAATTTCGTGCGACTGGAAAAGTTAATATAGCTGTGCATCATTTTACTGAGCAAAGTACAATATATATTTTTTTTATAGTGAGTGCATGTAGTAGTGGCATGTTGAAACGAGTATTTAAGAAAAAATTGAATAAGAATTTATGTAAGTAAATTAAACAAATTTGTAAGATGTATACTTATTCTAAGGGTACTTATTTAAACTTATTCAAGGGATGATTTCAAAATATTATATCGCTCTTCATTGTTATATCTTCTAATATATAAAATTTCCATGTCACAATGTTAGTTACCGAAAAATTAGTTATTATTTTAAAAAGTTCGAAAAATCGTTCGATCGAAAAATTAGTTATTAGTTTAAAAAGTTAGTTAGAAACTGAAACGGCTTTACCGATTTTTACCAAATTTTATATGCGTATTCAGTAGGTCTGAGAATCGGCTACTGTCTATTTTCCATACCCCTAATTGATAAGGATAAGGGTGGTCCTCCCAGACCCCACCCCAGGGACGAACCCGAGCGGAGCGAGGGTGAGTCGCTAGTAATAAGATAAATATGACGCAAAGTTTCATACTAGTCTAGACTCAGTCTCGCTTGGTTTAGTGTAAGATTTTTTGTTAATTAAATATCTTATAAAATGAAATGCATTTTAATTTCATTTATTTGAAATATAATTATGCCAGAAGCTATGTTACATGTTTCCTTCAGTAAAAAAAAAAACAACAACAAACTTAGCGTATATCGTCTATGTAATACTATTATTAATAACGGTCCGGTTACGCCACTACCCAATTAACAAATCTCGCAGTATAGTGATTGTTAGCGCTTATGTAAGTGATAGCTTGCTGTTGTTTTGAAATGAAAATGGGCTACAGTACAAGGTTATTACTATGAAAGAGTATTGTATATTTGGAGATCTATCAGTTTTGTATGACTTGTCTAGTTAGTTGGTTTTAGTAAGAAAAAATTAAGGATAAATTATATATATAACTAGCGACTCGCCCTTGCTCCGCTCGCTCGGGTTTGTCCCTAGTTACGTTTTATCGGTTAGTATTGATTTCTCAGAGATGAGATATTTTCCCGCAGTAAAAAGTATGCTATATGTTGACCCGGATAACCAGCTATCATCATGCCTTTCATCATTTAAATCTGTCCAGTGGTTTTCTCATGATGTGGTCACAGACAGACAGACAGACAAAATTTTTAAAAACTAGATTCGACTACTGTATCGATAATAATGACTTTTTCAATAAGATTTTTCCAAAAATATTTGATACACACATGCCATCGCGGATAGAAGAAAAAAAGAAAAAAACACTACAGAAGACTAGGGTTTTTAACCTACAATTTTTTAATCCATTGTTTTGGTGTACTTATCTCTAAAGGTTTAGCCAGTGTTAGTCATGTAATCGTACAAAAACAGTTTTTTTGACAAAATACCGTCTAGGCTCAGTAATTTTGTACACAATATTTACAAATTATGTACACAAAACTTCGTTTATCGCTTTTTCTATTAGTGAAAACCGTATTAAAATCTGCTGCGTGGTATAG
Organism: Brenthis ino; assembly: GCA_921882275.1. Classification (NCBI taxonomy): domain Eukaryota; kingdom Metazoa; phylum Arthropoda; class Insecta; order Lepidoptera; family Nymphalidae; genus Brenthis; species Brenthis ino. The sequence goes on along the minus strand of OV170233.1, from coordinate 2,192,882 downwards.
AAGAATTAAGCGAAGAAACAGAGAAGGGACAATACTTTACGACCAATTCTCTTATACATATACCAAATATACAACAAGAAAATCATTAAAATCGGTCGAGCCGTTTCGGCGGAGTGCGACCACAAACGCCGTAACACGAGATATTTATATATCAGATTTATCAAAACCGTTAAGTTTTGGAGATAATACCAGCAATTTAATTTCAAAAATCAATTCAAAAATTATTCTTTTTTAACCAAAACAATTTAAAATTTTCTTGTTTGCAACTCTAAAGGGTTCATAAAGAATATTTATAATATGCTTAACGTTACATAATCAAGTGACCCCCATACATGAGGATATTCGTTTAACTCAATCACCGAAGCGGCGACATTCAATTATGATTTCGACAATTTATAGCTTTTAAATGAGAATTTATGACTTTGAATAGATTTTTTTCATTTGCTGTAGTTGATAAATTTTAATGAAATTTTATCTAAGACTAGCGATTCGACCTTAGCTTGATTCCCAATACAAAATTTCATCTCCATTTTCACCTCCTTAAGGGATGATTACCGGGATAAAAAGTATCCTATGTCCTTTCCAGGGTTTCAAACTATCTTATTACCAAATTTTATCTAAATCGGTTCACTAGGTCCAGATATTAACCCCTACAACGTCACAAACTCACAAACTTAACCTCTTTTTAATGTTAGTATAGACTAGTGACTTCACCTTGCTTCGCTTATGTCTTAAGTGTAACCCATACGTCAATAAAATTGTGCGAATAATCTATTTAGCCAAAGAGAACCAAGAAGTTAATGTACTGAGATAGAAGGTATTCTAAAACATATGATACCAACCTAGAACCTAGAGCCTAAACCAACTGACTTCAAAATCCTTAAAAAGTAATTAATAATTATTTCAACTTTAGAGGTGGACTTTTGTTGATATTTATATAAAATATCTCGACGCATATTTATTTTATCTTTAAAGAATCCTAAACACGAATTAAGTACTTCTTTTTTGACGTCGGTCAAAAAGTAGATCGAATAAGACAGCGGAAGTGTTGTAGTTAATAAATAGACAAACCAACATAAACGCTTTTGCTTTTATTTAGCGTATTATTGAAAGTTGACGGTAAACTAGTATTTAGTAGCGATTTATCCTCGTAGCATTTGGGTGCATGATTGCATCCCTAGGTGCCTTTTATATATAGAAATTTATATACAGACAGCGCCACTTGTCGCAAATTTTATGATTAACTACGTTTTAATTTTAGTATAGATTTCTCAGAGATGAGATATTTTCCCGCAGTAAAAAGTATCTTATATGTTGGCCCGGATAACCAGCTATCATCATACCAAATTTTATCAAAATCCCTCGGACTGCCTCGATATTCACATGTTTTATGAAGTCTTTGCTCGTGAGCTTCTACGTATTTATCACTTTATCGATAAACTCTACATAGAGGTCCCGATGAAGATCGTCGGTGCTTACATACTAGGGTGCATTTACTACTATCCTGAAAACTTTATTTTTAGAATCGTTGGATGATAAGATCATTACTCTTTTTGGTACAGCCACTGATTTGAATATGAATAATTTTCATGAAGAAATTTGTTTTGCCATTTTATAGCAAACATTTGCAATTTACAATTAAGTATATTTTATCTATCGTAAAGTTATAAGTTAAATTATTGGCATAGTTATTAATATTTTTTTGCTTAATTAATAATATGTATTTTAAAATAATAATTAGTTATTAATATAAAAACTTTTGTTTTTATTATATTTTCCATTAAGACACAAACAGTCCCTATTGTATATTACATTGCAATTATATATTTTTTATTTCAACAAGTCGTAAGACAAACGCGTTTATAATAATACCTACAAGATTCAGTACGCAATTATAACTAGAATATACCTAAATGGATCATTACCGTTTAATGATCTCTAAAACACTTTAAAAATCACATAATAGACTGTACAAAACTATAAAGCCAGAAGAAAACACTAAGGTCCCAAATAACAATTACACATTAAATAATTGCGAAAGTTTGTTGATGTACAGTGTACATACATATGTACATATATTATGAATTATGATTTATATTTCGACTAGCATTGCCCGCGGCTCCGCTCGCGTTCAGATGACCAAAAGCCAAATTCTTAGGTTTTACAGATTAGTATACTCTTCCATTGCAGTTTTTCTTTCTGTGATGCGGTAACAGACAGACAGACAGACAGACAAAAATTCTAAAAACCATAGATTCGGCCTCTGTATCGATAATAATGTTTATTTCAATAAGAATTTAAAAAAAAATATTTTATGTACAGATTGGGCTTAGTTATAATTTTATTATATGTATAGATTTGGTTTATATTTTAATTTTGTTCAAGGGTAAAAACTAAAGAGTAAAAAAATAATTTCAAATTGTAAATACCGTTTTAATTTTCTGAATTAAGAAAGTTATTTATTTAAATAACACACAAAAAAAAACAACATTATATCACTCGATTACGTGACCACTTAACCGACCACATGTAAACCACCATAATCCAATTTATATTTGATTAACAGTTACATAACGGCGATTCATATCGACAAACTTCCTTTCCTTTCGCCATATATGTCTGGCTGATTTGCGTTCGGAATTTAAATTTGCAACTGTCTTTCCACAGATAATGGTTCCTATTGGTTGAGCGTATGTCGCGATGACGTGATCTCGCACATGATTGGTCAAGGATTGCGCCGCGAGCGCTGATTGGTGGAAAATGTCGGGATTGCCAAGCAGGGCAGACGACCCGATCAATGGAGTCGATGTTCGGGAGCAAGGAAGCGCTTTGAGGTCAGTATAGTTACCTTGACTGTTTAGGTACGGCATTGGATACGTCTATATAAGGCAATCTGGATCTATAATTAATTTTGTACGCTCTGTCGATATATTTAGAGACTATTTTAAATTGGTAATAGTGTAAAACAGGTTTTCATTCAACACGATTTTGTATTTTAATGAGATTATTTAAGGCTCAATGCATATTATTAATATCTTGTGGATGAAGCTATTAGTTCTTATTACAAAGATAAATGGATTCATCATAAAACTTTTGCATACATTAGCATAAAGCAAAAACATTAATTTGAAATTGATATCTCCAGCAAAACTTTCAAATGGACATTCGATATGGATGGTAAGATTTGAAGTGTAGGTGTTAACTAGAGTAATGCTTATTATTAAGCTTTAAAGGCGGAATTTGTTTAAACCGTTATTTAGACGTAAAGCATCCGGGGATGGTCAGCGGAGCGAAAAATTACTCATTACCTTCGTTCTGTCTGTTCTGTTCTGTTCGTGTATTAAATGTTACGTTTTGTGGTTTTATTTTGCAAAGTTTTAACTGGACCGGTACAGCTGACGGTTTGATTCCCGGTTAAGGATTGTTTGTGTCGATTAGATTACATATTACATTCTGCATCAATCATGATTGATGACTCACTAGACATTGCCTAATATTAAGACAAAGATGAAAGAAAGGACACGTACAAAAAACTGTAACTTTATATACAGGATGTTTTAACCGAAAGATTTCTTATGTAAATATTCACTGACTAATTATTAAAGAATTCAAGGTATCTGGTATGGCTGGAGTAAGTTACCGGTCCCATCCAATAAGAAATAAAACTCGCCATCTTCACTTGGTATGGCGGTATTTTATTTAATACTAGTTTTGCCTGCGGTTCCGCCCACGTTGTTTTTTATGTTTAATTCTAATCTAGGACTCTTACAGTCTAGAATCTTATTTCTAGATAGCTTTCCTCAATAGACACATACTAATATTATGAATGCAAAAGCGTATGTCTGTCTGTTACCTTTTCACCTTTAATCCCCTGAACCGATTTAGATGAAATTTGGTATGGAGGTAGTTCGAGACCCTGGGACACAGTTTAGTTTTTATCTATTTATATAGATTTTTATTCATATTTATATAAGTGGAAGTTTGTATGGGGAATCAATCATTTCTCAAGTAAGGGATAAACTCATCATACTATCATACTATATACTATATTTTTTTTACATATCCGACTAGTTCCAACTCTGATTAGTGCATTCAAACAAACAAGTTACATAATATATTTTTATAAGCAATACAATAGATTGGTATAAATTTACTGTTCAAGCTAACGAAAGAAGGTAACTCAATGAATATTAACAAATAGCCACTCATCCGTCAAGTTGCTAAGATTTTGATAACTTCATTACAAAATATGTCATTATTTTTGTTGTTGCAAATCTTTAATGTCTTAATCGCCTTGTTTTTTTTTTGGTTTTAAATAGATGTTCAGTAGTATTTTTTATAAATGTGGTAATGATAGAAACTTGTTCGTATTCAGCCAATGATATTTTTCTTTTTTTATTTAATGTCATTGTATTCTGCACTTTTTTCGTCCCACTACTGGCCTTAAATGCGAAGAAAATCAAAACTTATCAACATTTATAACACATATCTCTTAAAAACTAATTAGGTTCTTTCAAACATGCAGATCCCCTTGTGATATATTCCTACACTATAAGGCATAGGTATGCATGTTGAAGTTATTCGCACATGAGGAGATTGAACTCGCTTCGCTTGGTTTTACAAGCGAACGCGTCACCACTGGGCTACCACTGCCTTTTATACTCGTAATAGTAGACTGATGATTTTTTTTATGTTGTATCAATATTACCATAACTATTTTTCACATATCACAATGTGTTTTTTGGGTACTTAGTATTTGTATTTTAATAGCCAGCAATGAAACCGTATTGTCTGAAATCAAGAGGCTTACGTCAGAGGCCTTGAGCCTATGTTAGTCGTATGTAAGACAAATTGCGAGTGACTTGTTGTTTATGCCTATGTATTGAAATTGTTTATGATGGTAATTTTGTATTTCCTTACATGCGCTTATAATAATTCTCTACTGTATATGTTTTTTACACGAATAAGATAACAGGTATACTAACATCATCATCATCTCTCTGCCGATTTCCCAAATTACTTGGGACGTCCATACTGCTTATTGGTTTTGGCAAAAAAATTCCGACCGGCCGCCTGCCGGACGTCAACCCTGTTTGGGAATGCTGTTGTTCGCTCGCCATCGAGCAAAGGAATTAAAGTGTGATGTTCCTAGATCCTTTAGTCCTCTTCTACGACACCTACAGGAGGAGATGAGGTAGCCCTATTCTAAGCCGAGCGCTACACGGCTAACTGGTATACCAACATACTTTATTTTTAACAAAGTACATTGATTTCAAAGGTACTTTAAAAGTAATTTGTTTTTACTTTTAAGGGTATAATCTTATTTATTAGAAATAATCATGAAATCGATTTCCAATTGGCGAATATATCGCATATTATAATATACAAAAAAAACATACATCCGATTCGTAATCTTTTTCTTCCTTTTTGAAGTCGGTCTAAACAGATTTTTCATATTGTATTTATTATCGAAGAAAATACAAGAGTTTCAAATTTAAAATAGGAGCCTTTTTTAAACGCAGAACTTGATTTTTTGTATCAAAATGATGAATATCCTAAATTAGAATATTTATGCCACCTCCCCAAATTCCAAAACATTCTAACTGTCACGTGTAATATGAATTAGTGTACATTATTTGTATACAAAATATAAAAATTCTTTTTTTAGTATACAATATACAGAAAACAAGTAAATATACAGAACAAATAACAAAAAAAATATTTATATAGATTTATCCGTAGAATAAATCTGTTCGTAATGGGTATGTATTTAGCCCTTTTTAACGTCCCACTGCTGGGGGTGGGCCTCCGTTCAATACAAAGGGGCATCAGGCCATAGTCCACCACGCTGGCCAAGTGCAGGTTGGCGGACTTCACATGCATTTCGAAAACTTGCTAGGTTCTCTCAGACATGCAGGTTTCCTCACGATGTTTTCCTTAACCGTAAGGCAAGTGCTAATCATGTTAGAAATGTTTCGCACATGAAAATATTAGAGGTGCGAGACCTGGGATTCGAACCCGCTTCATTCGGTTTCCCAAGCAAGCGCGTTAACTTACCACTGGGCTACCACTGCTCGCAATATTTATAAGATATTATTTTATTTTCTTAAATGGATGAAAAGTATAATAGCTAGTAAGCTATAACCTTCACCTGCATAATTAATATTACGATATTTAATTTGTGCGTGTATAATCTTATTGCGACAACGGTTTACAAGGTTAGAAATCAGAAGTCATACAAATACATGCGTATGACGTCATGTATGTCTAAAAGAATTATTGTAGGGAAATTCTGTTATATATAAACATCCCTTAGTCAAAATTATGTTTTATACCATTTGCTGTAGAAACCCTTGGCTTATGGAGTCAAAGTGCTAAGTTCTTCTTAAAACACATAACACCTCGTCTTATCGCCTCTACTGGTCAAAAGGGAGCTGGCTCATTTTTCGCCCAAAGATTCGGCATTGCCATTCAGCGGCTAGCATTCTTGCCACTATTCCACGCGGACATGATTTGTACAGTAATAATTAGGTGTACGTTTGTTTTGTAGGTAATATTAGTAATTTTCTTTATTGTAAATAAAGTACCTACCATATTGATTATTAAATTTATGTTATATTGTGATTTCTATTTTTAAGTCGACATATAGTGTAGATCTGGTCTAATAGTGTTCTCGGGTTTCATAGACCAAATAATTTTTTTTCTCTGTTCAATTTTTATAGCACACTTTTTTTTTTTTTAAACGTTGGGAAATGCATTTACGCACGACGTGTGGGACTCACCGGCGTAATACAGCCAGTACTACCCACTAAAACCCAACAAAACCTTCCCCCGTCTTAATGGGGCGTCGCAGGATCGCTTACGCATTCAACTACGACGCCCCGACGGCAGGTCTGCCGAAGCAGACCACCACAACCATGGGGTTGCTCCACAGTCCACTCTGCTATCAGAGAAGTACCAGGAGCAACCCGCATGGTACACCGCCCCCCGAAGAGGGCCACCTCCCACCGCCCACCGAAGTGGGCAACCTCCCTGTGCGTTTCTTAGCTTCGCTACTACTACTGAGCCCCCCCACCACGACAAGGTGAACGCACGTTGGGGGGGAACACTACCTTAACTTACTTACCTTCGCTTTGCTCGGGTGTGTCCCAGGCGTTTAATTTTTATAATATTATACTGAGATAGCACCATATCTTTACAATGTTTATTAAAGTCAAAGGCCAAAGTCTATCTGTCTATCTGTGTGCTTTTTATCCAAATCTATCCAGCCATCTCGGCATCAAGGATTAAGGAGTAACAAATGTGAACACCCCATACACCCCACCCCCGCTCCTCCCCTTTTTCACCCCCTTAAAGAATTATTCCCGGGATAAAAACTATCCTATGCGCTTAAGGGTCTCAAACTATATCCATGCCAAATTCCATATAAATAGGCCCGCGGATTAAACGTGAAAAGGTAACAGACAGACAGACAGAGTTTATAATATTAGTATGGATAGTGAGTTCTAGTAATTTAATATGATGTAGCACTAAATAATGTTTACGATATAAATCCGCGTTTCTTATATGAACCATCAAATACCAAAAATCAAATATGAAAAATCTTTCAATCATTCAAAGTCAAAAAACAGTTATTTAAATTGTAAATAATAATTTTATATCTTTTAAAGTACAGCAACAGTGCATTCGTTACGTAATAAATACTCAATTGTGAGGCACGTTCGTCTTCCACGAATTACCTACTGGTACGGAAATAAGCGTTTAAGTTAACATATAAATTTAAACTCTTGCGACATACACTTTGGCGTGTTTATGTCCACGTTCCTGCGTTATGATGTTTTGGTCGTATACTTTGATGAAAATATGGTTATAGAAATTTTAATATATAAAATACTAGCATTGCTCGCGGCTCCGCCCGCCCGCGTTCTGATGAACACTAACCAAATTCTAAGGTTTTACATATTAATATACTCTTACAATGCAGTTTTTGTATTTTTTCTCAGAAATGAGATGTTTTCCTGCGGTAAAAAGTATATCCTATATGTTGACCCGGATAACCAGCTATCATCATACCAAGTTTCATCAAAATGCCTTCAGTGGTTTTTCTGTGATGCCGTAACAGACAGACAGACAAAAATTCTAAAAACTATAGATTCGGCCTTTGTATCGATAATAATGTCTATTTCAATAAGATTTTCCAAAAAATATTTAATGTACAGATTCGGTTTAGTTACAATTTTATTATATGTATAGATATATTATACCTACTTAAATGAATTATTCTATTAAACGCGAAGCGTGAAGCATGCATTAGTATTTGTATTGGGAATACATAAATTAGTATAACCTCTAATAGACAAGAAAAACTATGCTGAAAAATATTAGGTATCGTTAGATACCTTGTAAAATATTTTATGTTTATATAAAATTTGTATTGGATATAAATCACGGTGCCATGTGCGGAGTTCGAACCGGCAACCTCCTGTAAACGGGTAAATTCTTCATCATGACTCATCCTATATATATATATATATATATATATATATATATATATATATATATATATATATATGTATGTATATAAATGTATCAGATCTCTGAAGCAACATTTTATATCCTACCAACCACAGATCAAAAGCGTACAAACGCCCTCCGCAATAAAAACATTTTTAAACCAAAATGACCATTCTATGTTTATTTGAACATTCCAAGGGAAGCGTAACATCAAAGTCAGTAAACAGTTGACCGAATGCAGTAACAATTAAGTAGGATTGATGCAACTATAGGTGAATGAACTCCTCTATTCCTGGATGCGATCATAGATTATAGAACAAAGATAGACTAATCGGATTTAGATTTTGATTATTGTAGTCTAAATTTAATTTATTTATGTCATAGATTAGGTAAGTCATATAAGTGACAATTTGGGAGCGAACTATAAAAATTTTTTATTTATTTTACTTAGGTATTACGAGTATATGCCTAGTTTTCCTGACCAAAGATAAAAAGTTGACATAAACACCATATAAATCATGTAAATTCCTAATGCAATTGGGAAATGCTGATAGGTTTTTAGGAACTGTACATAAATATGACAACATGGATTGAAGATGACTAATATTTTAACCTATAGTCGGTAACGGTGGCTTTACACTCTCGTCAAAGAGCTCTTTGCATGTCTCTCCAGGAGTTCCCTCGCTAGAAACCAATACGTTAATCCCACCACACTCTCGAATATTCTAGAGTATTGGATGCCGAACGCGAGTGTAGCTAAGACTCGGGCCCTATAACTCCGGCACAATAACCGATGTGTAGGAAGGAGCGTAGGTACTAGCAAAGTACATTCATGTACTTGGCGAGAGTGTAGACTATAGACCTGGTATAACGAATGATGTTCTCCTAGCCGATTCCGGCCACGGCGGCCAATCTCATTGAGACTAGCCAACTGCGCAGGAGATATTATAGTGCACAAGTGTACGCGCAGACACAATTGCACTCTCTATTCCTGTCACTCTCATACTCCGGTGGGGCGACTGCTCAACACGACCAGTGATAGTTAAGGCGCAGGACCGACGGCTTTACGTGTTCTCCGAGGCACGGGGGTGCAACAACGCCAACTTCCCAACTCCGGGCTGCTACTGAGACTTACTATACAGAAAGACTCAATAACTAAACTTGGCCCGACCCGGGACTCGAACCCAGGGCCTCCGAGTGTGCAGCCGTACATGCTAGCCACTACACCACCGAGGCAGTTATAACGAATGCAATAACCAACCGGAACCGAGGAAGGCGGGTCCTAGCAAATTACGTATATGCCCATAGGAGAATCTCGCCAAGAGTGTAGTGCTGGTATAACGAATGCACCAAGTGGACGCTATTATTTATATAAACAGTAGGTATACAGACAATATGTATAATGTTACATAGTTCATGAATCATTCGTTGTTACATAGTACATAAATAATAAAAAATATTAATAAAAAGTCATTTTGGCGAAAAAAGCTGTGCTTAATTATTTAAAAGCCATTATAATACACTATAAAGCTTATAATATATAAAGGGCAGAAATAGTAAAGGATTTTCAATACAAAAGATATTGAATTCGGAATTTATTATAATTTGTTTTTTACATGTAACACACTTTCGGTTAATTTTGCCACGTATTGATTGATGATACCCGAGAGAAATCTCTTTACGTATCAGAACAAAAAAATCTACATATATACGTAACTCATCGCCACACAGACTATATCAAAAAACCACAAGAAATATACGTGCCAAGTTGAGAATCTCCTCCTTTTTTTTCGTCGGTTAATAAAACAAATACACTTTCGCATTTTTATTGTTAGTAAAAATAATTGCGGGTTAGTCAATGATTAGGATCATTTTGTTGTTCTCTCATATTATTATAAGTGCTATTCTTCTTTACAACGGTTTTTTAAAATTCCTGAAGAGGTCTAATTAAGTGCAATAACAGAAACACAAAAATTCGTAATAATTGAATTAGATTGTACGGTTTTTGAACTGTAACTGTAGTTAAATGGCAAAAATTAAAAATAATTAAGTAAACGACGAGAAATGTAAAATTTCGTTTGGTTAATTTTATCTTGTATAATTCAAATGGAAGCTTTTTTTTAAGAAAGTTTGGATGGATGAATGTTTGTTACTCAATCACACCAGAACGGCTAAACAGATTTGGATGAAATTTTGCACAGAGATAGATAGATTATAGTCTAGAATAGTACATAGATTACTTTTTATTTTTATCCCGGAAAATGTATGGTTCCAGTGGTATCGATTTGGTTTTGTTTTTCTCAGAGCAAGGGATCGACTACTCCACACTTAACGTTAAAACGTACCTACGGACGAACCTGAGCGAAGCGAGGGTGAAGGGCTAGTAAATAATATGTATTATATATTTATTACTTACCCTCGCTCGGGTGCGTTCTTAGTATGTTTTAAATAGATTAAAAATTAGTTATGTTATCAAAATTTTAAAGTATTTTTTTTAAAATGTGAATGTTATTAATTTATTATTATTATTGCTATTAATATTTTTTATTTGTAATATCCACATACAAAGTATTTGCAAATGATCAAAAGTATATTTTTAATACGACATTGATCGTGCATTTAATTTAACGAACTCTAAAAAGGTGTAATCCCATAAATATTTTCATATTAATCGTCAGTTGCAACATTGCACTTAAGGACAGATGCTCTTTGACAGTTGTTTTATTCTTTGACGGCGCACAGTTGCACTGTGACGAAGGAATGATAGCTGGAATCCGTATGTTTTCGTAAATCACCTCATCTTAATACTTTGAAACGAATGATTCATAGTTATTTTCAATTAGAAATTATATAAATTGTTTTGAATCTTGTAGTAGGTACTATATTATATATCTACAAATAAACACCTCGTGCTTGCGTGGTTTTATAATATATTAGTATTGCCCGCGGCTCCGCCCGCGTTCATATGACCAAAAACCAAATTCTTAGGATTTACATATTAGTATACTCTTATATTGCAGTTTTTGTATTTTTTCTCAGAAATGAGACATTTTCCCGCAGTAAAAAGTATCCTATATGTTGACCCGGATAACCAACCAGCTATCATCATACCAAATTTCAACAAAATCTGTCTTGTGGTTTTCTCGTGATGCGGTAACAGACAGACAGACAAAAATTCTAAAAACTATAGATTCGGACTCTGTATCGATAATAATGTCTATTTCAATTAGATTTTCCAAAAATATTTATTGTACAGATTCGACTTAGTTACAATTTTATTATATGTATAGATTACAACTCTTATGGGAAATATTTAAAAGGAAATAGTTCATGTCAGTTTTTGACCGAATTCAAAAAGGGAAGGTAATGGCTGTTTTTTTTGTAGGTGGTTATTGTTATGCAATATACATATTTATTTGTTAATAAAAATAATATAAATATTATTTTTAACACATTGCATAACATCCGATTTACATTAATTAATTATAAATATTAATTAATTAATGTAAATCGGATTCGTTCCTAGTTACGTTTTAACGTTTAGTAAAGATTTCTCACAGATGAGATATTTTCCCGCAGTAAAAAGTATCCTATATATTGACTCCAATAACCAGCTATAATCATACCAAATTTCATCAAAATCTGTCCTGTGGTTTTCTCGTGATAAATTCCCAGACAGATAGACAAAAACTTTAAAAACTATAGATTTGGCATCTGTATCGATATTAATGACTAATATCAATAAGATATTCCAAAAAAACTCGTTGAAAGGCGCTAAACCCCGGGGTGTCAATTAACAATTAATTTAGATACTTCAGACTTCAAGGGGTATACAGATTCGACTCAGATAGAAGTTTATTGTATGTATTAATTCGTAACTGTTGGGTCACAGGCAACAGCTCTCAATCCCAAAGAAAAATTATAATTAACTAAAAATAAGCAATCCAAAATCAACGCCACTTTCTTATTTGGTATCTCCTAAATAAACAGTATGAAGTATAAAACCCAACCATTGAAGTGTGAGAACGTTAATATAGAAAAAAAAACTTCATACAATATTGTATTGCTCATCACGTCATCCACAATTTATGACCAAATTAAATGACATAAAACAGATGTTAAAACAAGTGTAAGTTTAAATTTTCTGAATCACTTTCAAAGAAAGTACCGATGGGTGTTTGACTCATTGTTTACTTATTGAATACTAGCGACTCACCCTCGCTTTGCTCTGGTTCGTCACTAGCTTGATTCCCCATATAAAGATTTATCCCCTTAAGGGATGATATTCGGGATGACTACCATCTTACCAAATTTCATCTAAATCGGTTCACTAGATACAGAGATTACCCCCTACAACGTCACAAACTCACAAACTTTACCTCTTTATAATATTAGTATAGATTTAATCGGCATATCTGATAAATCTATTAATATTGTTAGTTTTAATACTTTTTTAGATTTACGCTAATATTTGACATTTTAAATAAAACTATCTTTTCGCATTTTTTCGCGGATTTATTTTGATTTTGGGTTTCTGACGTTTAATTACAATAATAGGTGCTAAAATTAAATTAATAATGTTACAATATTCCAATATAAAACTTATTAATAATATAAAAAAATGATTAAATTAAAAATTAACAAATATTATAAGGTACTTCGGTGCCATTTTTGAATTTTTTGAATTGCTTTAGTAATTTTGTAGGTTGCCCAACTGTCTACCCAACTGTCTGTTGCGACTATAATATGTAGGTATATAAGTACCTTTGAGACGTTTTAAATAAAACTACCTTTGAGACGTTTAAAACTTTAGTATCTACCGTGTGCATAATTATTGTTGTAAAGCATTTGAAACGTCGGGAACCAAAAATCAAAATAAATTCGCGAAAAAAAACTGAAAAGATTATTTATTGTTAGATTTCTTCATATTTTATGAATTATACTTGTTTTAAGCCAATAAGAGTTTACCAACTTTGCCGACCTAGATCTTCTTATTTTTTCATATTAGCTTTTAGATGACTACTCACTAGACACAAAATACTTTTCATGACCGTTGTGCAGATCTTTTGCTGAGATGATATCTAACTAATCCATACTTTAATAGAAAATATGCTGTAAAATAAGAGGTAGTGCTCAGCAGTCGAATAATAAAAAATACTTTTTATAGCGTTTTATTATAGCTTTCCATGGTTTACAGCTTTATAATATGTTCATACATATTTCTTATTTTACTTTACTTATTAATCCTGCTTGTGTTGAGTGAACGTCGTTTTATTAAGCAAATTTTCAAATATTTGCCAAGAAAGTAGCGATCACGTGATTCACTGTTTGTATTCACTGCAATTGGATATGACAACTTTTCTTCTACTTTTTGTTGATTATCTCTGTAAGGTTATATGAATAATTATCAGCATTTTTTGGTTCCCCTTGAATATGACAAGCTTGGCAAGATATTTCAAATTTTTATTGACTTTCTTAAATATCTGTTAATGTTTTTGCATGCATTAATATATTATGACTAATTTTTAACTTAAGTGCTCTTGTAATGTAATCTGTATAGATTAATAAAATTGAAGTGTCTGTTTGTCCTTTGTTATATCTAAATAACAGCTTTTTACTAAATGCATATGAAATTATATAAAATAAACACAATTTTTAACATTTTTTTGTCTGTCGGTCTGTTTGTTCCAGTTTGGACCTATTCTGAAGGGATTTTCACTGGCAATTAGCTGAGGTTATAAGTAGTAACTTAGGCTACTTTTATTTTAGAAAAAGAATTAGGGTTCCGTTAAAACAAGTTAGTAAGTTTCTATTAAATTAAATAATGATTTAAAAACAAATATCTTCTAGAATATTTGGCGGTCAAAAGACCTGTGACCTAGATTGTAGTTGACAATGTAAGATATAACAAGTATTTGGAACTGATATGTAAAATTATTGAATCATAGTTCGTAATCCAAAACCGATAGTCGTCATAAATAATAGTGTCGATTTCTAATGTACTTTATTTCGTGTACATTTTGTAAAGGTTCTGTGATGTGCAAATCTTTTCTTTATATATATATAATTCTTCTGTGAGTGTGTATGTCACTGAACTTCTCTCAAACGACTGGACCGATTTTGATGAAATTTTTTGTGTGTGTTCAAGGGGATCTGGGAATGGTTTAGATTCACAATTTGAATAATAATTTTCATCAAAAAAATTATTAAAAAAAGTTTGAAATTTTCAAATTAAAGACGTGTAGACAGGGCAACGTCTGTCGGGTCCGCTAGTGTTTTGTAAAAATAGTCAAGGAGAATAAGTGCATGGAATAATAATAAATAAGATGAGCTTTTATTCTAGCTAAAGATTAGCGTTTGTTTGCCCTGGTTTCACATAGATATCCAATGTGTGTATTATTTAGTATAAGTATTATATTTACTAGCGACTCACCCTCGCTCCGCTCGGATTCGTCCCTATTATGTTTTAACGTTTAGTATAGATTTCTCAGAGATGATATATTTTTCCCGCAGTAAAAAGTATCCTATATGTTGACCCGGATAAATAGCTATCATTATACCAAATCTCACCAAAACCTGTCCAGTGGTTTTCTCGTGATGCGGTCACACACAGACAGATCGACAAAAATTCTAAAAGCCGATTCGACTCAGAAATACAATTATAAGGACAATTCGGTATTATACTATTGTTATCACACGTTAATGTTAATTTTTATGCGAAATTTCGTAAATCATTATAAAATACCAGGTTAATCTTATAACATTTACAACGTCAAACTTTTTATCAGATTATTTCTGGTTAGTTATCTCGTAGTAATGCTGGTTTGTATTCTAGATGAGTCAAGTACAGTTCGAATGATTTTATCTAATCTAATGTCCTTAGGTGATACGTAAACATCCTCCAATTTACATACTGCCTTGTTCTTTAGATCACGTGTATACGTATAGTGAGGACGTTGTGCAACGAGGAATCGAGTGAAAAACAAGTGCTATTTAAAAAAATCCGGAAGAATGGTGTAAAAATATTATAAATATTATAATTTTTTTTTTCATATTGATTAAAATAATTAATTATAAATCGTTTTTGTAGGTTTACCTTTTTATTTTAAATTGTGATTGGGCTATTCCGGTGTCTGTATTTCCATACAGGTAAATAATATTTAAACTCAACAAAATTTCAATTATGTCATTTATTAAAAATCAATCAAATTACTTAATTATAATTAAAAAAAAAAGTTTTATATTGGTATGTCTACTATAAGCATATAAAGTATATAACATAGTCAAAATATTACAAACTAGCAAAGCAAAACAAATCTATCCCACGGGAACCGTACATTTTTCCGAGATAAAAATTTGCCTGTATTATTTTTATGTATTAGCTATATTGTTGTAAAGTTTCATTAAAATCCATTCAGTAGTTTTTGCGTGAAAGAGTAATAAACATCCATACATCTATACCTACATCATCAGAAACGTTCGCGTTTATAATATGAATTAGGATTCATATATTTATTTCACATATGGACACTTCAATTTTATTTATAGCTAGTTTATAGTAAATAGAACAGATGAGAATTGAATCAATTTTCTAGTACAAAGTCCGTGTTATTTTATTCATGCATCTACGATTTGCAATTGTAACCAATGATTTGTCTAAGTAAAATGTTGTTCTATGTTTTGGTTTACAAAACATAAATTTACATAAAACATCAAAAGGGTAAGCCAATCCTATAGCCATATAGAGATGCTAATCGTTATTTTAATTATAAGAAGGTCTTCTTATTCGTCTTTACCGATTTAAAAAAAGAAGGATCTTAATTATGTTGTATGTTACTTTTTTTTACCTTATAGTCATTTTAAGGGGTAAGTGCGAACACTGTAGATTCACGATATATATTGCTGTAGTAATAATTTGTTAATTGTCCTCCTCAATAAAGAACTACATATTAAAAAAAAATTTAAATCATTGAATAGAATTGATATTTTTTTAGTAAAATTGTTTACGAATAGAAACTTTAAAAATTGAATTGAAATGAACAATTAATTTTTTTTTATTTCCATTCGTCAACGATTGTATGTATGAATGTAAAATACTATCATGTCTAAACCTAAAGGATAGCAATTCCGTATGTCATTTCATAGCGATTAGCGAAAATTGCTTGCGAAATTTAAAAGAAATTAAATGTGTTGGGGCATTAACACACAGCACCATCTAGTTCCATGGTAAGCTACGAGGCTTGTGTTATGGATACCAGATAGTTGATACACTACACATATATAACTTTAAATACATACTTCTCGGCAGTACTGCTTTCCGAGCCGATGATACCTTCCTCACGGACTGACTACACTGACGCTTAAATTAAATTGACGATTCAAAAGTGCTTGTAATAAGTCTAATTGAATAAAGTTTATTTTATTTCATACATATTATAATATATATTATATACATATTATAAATATATAATAATTAAATTAAAGAAAAAAAGCAAGCAAGTAGCACAATGGTAATAAATGCACACAACCCTAACTCCTGAACTAGTACTAACTGTGTTTCAGAAGCTAGTAAATAGTAAATAGTTATATATTACGCGAAAATTGAATTGTGTAAACTATATTAATATAATTCAAGAACGATAATTTTTCTTCTGCGCTAAACATCTGTGTGTCACATAATTCATTGAGGCTGTTAAAGCGTCAAAAGACATGAAATAAATAAACAAAACTCGTTAAAAATTGTTAATATCAGTTAGATAGGTATATTTATAATTTTACTAGCGAGGGTCGAGCGTAGGGTCTGGGAGGACCACCCTTATCCTTATCACTTAGGGGTATGAAAAATAGACAGTAGCCGATTCCCAGATCTACTAAATACGCATATAAAATTTGGTAAAAATCGGTAAAGCCGTTTCGGAGGAGTACGGTAACAAACATTGTGACATGGAAATTTTATATATAAGATTTTCCTCTCAGCGTTCAGTGTGGGAATATATAATTGACAGGGTCTGGTGTATGACAAATTTCCCTGGCATTGTCACCGTAGGTGATGCAACGTACGACGTGCTTGTATTTACATAAGTGTATTCGTATGCCTTATGTATTATTTGCGTGAAATTTAAAATATTGTATTTGTGTGATTTCAAACGAGCTACTCGTAAGTAAGTAGTGAATGTGTATAGCTGCAATTATTTTTACAGTTATCCTTTACAGTTTTTAGTTATTTCTATTTAGTGTGCCACCATCAAGCGATTGTGACCCCTGGTTGTACGTAGACATATTATATTGTACACAACTATACAGTATATCGATACCTTAATTGGCAAACCAGCCAACTCCACATTTCGTCAAATAATATTTTTTGGTTCAGATTGTATGCAACAGTAGGTAATTCAATAGGATTATTTTAGTAGGATCTTACAGTATCAAAAATAACAGTTTACGATATTATCTACCCACGGCATTATAGATTTTTTAATGAGTAGTATAAAAAAATATTATAAGTTTTAAGTGTCTCCTGAAAAATTTGCTCATATGAAGTTAGCTGGTTTGCCAATTAAGCTATCTATATGTACATACATTGTACGGATAGCTCGCAACGCAACTTTGAACTACTCAAGCGTTAACTATACAATAAGGGAAACCCTAATAAAATCGTCCCACTCTTTTCCTGCTTTATTATTATAGCAAAGTACTAAACATTTTTAAAATACCTATAATTCTAAAAAATATTTAAATTAAAATTTATTTAATGCAGAACATATAATAAATACTAATTTAATAAATTAAGTAGTTATTGCGACAGATCTGTGTTCTAAGAGAATCTTTAAATATATTGGCTTATCTCATGACATCGATTTTCCCGATTTTAAAAAAAGAGTATTTAATGTGTGTGTGTGTGTGTGTGTGTGTGTGTGTGTGTGTGTGTGTGTGTGTGTTTTTGTGTATGTACCTATGTTACGTGATGTCTTTGGTCATTCGTGATTTTTATGATTTTTATTAGAATAAATTTTGTATAGCTTGTCAGGAGTGATCTAAGACTAAATAAGAAATTATTAATTACATTATTTTTATAATCCCATCCGTATTAATATTATAATGAAAGTTTGTGAGTATGGATGTTTGTTACTCTTTCACGCCAGAACGGCTGAACGGATTTGGATGAAATTTGGCACAGAGATAGATTATAGTCTGGAATAGCATATAGGTTACTTTTTTCCTCGGAAAAATGTATTGTTCTCGTAGGATAGATTTGTTTTTGTTTTTCACAGAACAATTGACCGACTAATCTATTCCATACTAACCGTTAAAACGTACCTAGGGATGAACCCAAGCCAAGCGAGGATGAGTCGCAAGTTTTAAATAAGTTTTTGATGATTAGGTGTGCCTTTTTAGTTCATATTTGAATAATTATGCAGAAAACACGATATTATGTCCCTTACGTAATACAAAATCAAATAAATCATTTGCCCTATCAACTATACAATTATTTACAACCTATCTGTTCGAAAGCGAATTGATATTCATTTCGACAGTCGCTTACGTCAACATGAAATCATCGACGGCGTTTGTAGAATTTAAAAGTGTCTAAATAAATATTTGCACGACAAAAATGCTTTAAACGATTTGTGTGTTTAACATATTATGTTAATTTTTAATACTATTCAAATGTGTTTGTAGGTGAGTGTTAGTATATTTATGTATATTGTATAGAATACTATGTACAAGTATGTATGATTTACAGAAGTGTTTGGGTTCAATTTCCTACAAAATATAACAACAGCTCACCTTATGGAACAAAAAGTGGATTGTTTTAATTAAAAAGGAGAGCTTTGTTTTTATACTTGAACATTTGTAATTTTTACATATTTTTAATCAATTGTTCTTTAATATTATATCAAAGATTTCATCGATCATTTAGACTTATTGTTCTTTAATGTTATATAAACAACATTTAGAATGATCAAATTTCCAGTAATTGTTAATGAGTGTAGAGTCCAGAGACTGTTTGTTTACTTTTCCCAAATGCGTTTAAATTTGTATTGGTTTATAATGTCCTCCACCCATAATGTTAGTCAGTTCTTTGAGTTCCTTGAGTTCCTTCGGGCCTCCGAGTCAGCTACAGTATAGCAAGTAAGAAAGTTATAATTTAAAGTTATAGTTAACTGTCGTGTGATAAATAAATATCTATCAACGTCACGCTGCTGTTTGTAACTCAAGACCCCTCCTGACCACCGAACATTACACATTTTTAATGTACACTATATATATGTTTATATGATTTTAGATCTTTCTGATGATAAAAACCTTGTCGAATGATATAGAACTTATTTAATTTAATTATTATGTTTTCGAGTGGTGCGAGTACAAACACACAGAAAAGCTCCAAAAATTACTCGTTGATAATATTTTTATGTGAATATACATAATTTTATGTTTATGTACAACTGGTGATGTAAAAAGTAAATTTAATTAGAAAAAAAATACTCTAATACACTAAGAGGCAAAAATCTAGATCTAGTACTAAAATTAAATATTAAGACCAAAAGCTATTAATTAAATAAATTAGTGCATAATTCATTTTGTAACGCATTTGTTGAGGAATGTAAGGCGTAGCTGTCTGTAACATATTATGATTGCGTAAATGACGATGTCTGGAGTCTCTATTTATTTTTAATACTAGCGATTTACCCTCGCTTTGCTCGGTTTCATTACTAGCTGGTTCTTTAAATTGACATACCTTTGTTATTTATCAACCGATTGAAATAAAACATTATTATGTTAACTGAAGCTTTTAGCTTACCACGATACATTAGTGAAAACCGCACCCAAATCGATTCAAGCGACCCTGAGATAAGTGCGCACAAACATAAAAATTCTAAAAATCATGGTTTTTGGGCTTTGTTGCGTTAATAAAGACCGCCAATAAAAGTTTTTCTCAAATATCTTCCATGTACATACAGCAATCAATAACACTTTTATTATATGTATAGGTTTACAATAGCTTGAATCACATATATTGGTTTAAACTCCTGCTAGATAGCTCATATGTTATTTTAATTACTAACATACGTCGCCAGTCGTGATATTTGTGTGTTCTTTGTTAGTTAGTGTTACGTTACGCGATACATTCACCATTTGTGCACTGATTTTTCTAATTGTTTTTTTTTTTCATAAATAGTTTTTCTCAAGAGTGTCCACCGCCCTTGTAATTTAAAAAAAATATTTGTTAGAGTATAATGATTGCTCTTAAGAGATTTTTTTACTGGATGATTGTTAGTTTATTAAATAGTTCTCTATTAGCGACATCGATTCTAGAAAGTCAATTTAGTTATTAAGGGCCAGATTCAAGCTCTTGAGACCGATATTAGGAAATACTTCATTTATCTGTCTGGACCAATGTCCATCGTCTTATTGTACATACTACCTATTAATTATTACATGATATACTTTAGCATAGGCAGTGGTAGCCTAGTGGTAACGCGCTCGCTTGGGAAACCTAGTAAAGTTTCAAATCCCGGGTCTCGCACCTCTGATATTTTCATGTGCGAATTATTTCCAACATGATTACCACTTGTCTTACGGTGAAGGAAAACATCGTGAGAAAACCTGCATGTCTGAGAGAAACTAGCTAGTTTTCGAAAGACATGTGAAGTCCGCCGAGCCGCACTTGGCCAGCGCGGTGGACTATGGCCTGATCCCCCTCGTATTGAAGGGAGGCCCGAGCCCAAAAGTGGTACGTTAAAAAAGGGCTGAATACTTTTACTAATACTTTAGCATCATTTCAGTTAGTTTAACTAATAGATGAAATACTGTTTATTATGTTTTGTCTTACTACTAAGGAAATTAATACTTTCTTAGATTTACGCAAATATTTGACATATAACAGAATTGTAACTAAGCCGAATCTGTACATTAAATATTTTTTGGAAAATCTTATTGAAAAAGATATTATTATCGATACAGAGGCCGAATCTATAGTTTTTAGTCTGTCTGTCTGTCTGTCTGCTACCGCGTCACAGAAAAACCACTGGAGGGATTTTGATGAAATTTGGTATGGTGATAGCTGGTTATCCGGATCAACATATAGGATACTTTTTACCGCGGGAAAATCTATCATTTCTGAGAAAAAATACAAAAACTGCAATGTAAGAGTATACTAATATGTAAAACCTTAGAATTTGGTTTTTGCTTATCTAAACGCGGGCGGAGCCGCGGGCAATGCTAGTTTTAAAATAAAACTATCTTTTCGGATTATTCCGCGGATTTATTTTTATGTTTAGTATATGTAATTTAAAAGAAGTTAAAATATTAATTTAGATTACTATTATTTTAAGTTAAAATATTAATTAAGTAACACTATTGCTACTTTTATAGACAAAAAATATTAATCAGAATCATTGTTATTATTGCGATTCACAGAGTATGAACTAACTACATCTAAAATTAACAAGACTTGAAGAAAAGGCTCTTTATGGGTATAAAAATAAGCTGCGTATGTCTGATAGAAATTTATTGTTGGAAAAATGCTATGATTTGAGATCACATTTTTCCACTTTCAATTTTATTATGCTCTAGCGACTAACTCGCCTCGCTCGGGTGCGTCCCAATTGCCTTTTATATATAATATTTTGTACAAGTAAAAGTAATCCCATCTTTTGATAAATTTTATTACTTATAGTATTAGCGTAAGTGTTACTCCGAGTTGTGATCTATCTACATATACATATAATAAAGTTCTCAGTCGAATCTGTACATTAAATATCTGTTGGAAAATCTTATTGAAATAGTCATTATTATTCAGATTATACAGATTTATACAGAGGCCGAATCTATAGTTTTAAGAATATTTGACTGTCTGTATATCTGGGAAAGCATCACGACAAAACCACTGGACAGATTTTGATGAAATTTGGTATGATGATAGCTGGTTATTCGGATCAATATATAGGATACTTGTTACTGCGGGAAAGTATCCCATTTTTGAGAAATCTATACTATAACCTTACTAAATTTCATCCAAATCTGTTGAGCCGTTTTAGCGTGAAGGAGTAACAAACATACACACATAAAAACTTGTACATTTATAATAGCTATTCGATATTGTCTTTCGGATGATTCCACAACTTGTTATAACAAAACCTTGACAAGAAATCACAATAAACAATTATACCACATTATATCGCACTTGAGTAATCCGACACGGAGTAACGTTAGTCGTGTGTGTTACTGAAATGCACACCCAGTGCCGATTAGCTCTAATAGTTATGTGGGATACAAGTTGTTATGCAATTTGCGTGTTTGCTTGCCTTTCTTTGAACTACCTGTGCTTTTTGTCTTATAAGATTTGTTCTAATTTACTTGTTTACATAGATTGGTATGTTTTTCTTTTCGCTACTGTCTAGTTAACTTTTTCTCAATTATCATAGTGCAAAAAAAACACTGGGTCATTGAAAGCTTTGAACTCCTTTACTATCTAGTCACTAACTATAGATACAGTAATATCCTGTATGAGTCACGTCTTCGCGAAGTTTAGAGAGAAATCTATGTATATTTTCGACTTAGCAACTCGTCTCCGAGTGTATGTGTTATTCCAGCCAGATCATAACGTATCTGTGTACACTATACATATCTATATATCGAATAAATGTCATCCAAAGCAGTCTAGCCGTTCTAGGTAACAAACATACCAACGCACAAATTTTCGCAGTTATTTATAGTGATCATATTTTTCCGCTTTAATTCTAAAAAATATTTTTATTTCTTTATAAAACTCAATAAGTAAGTATAAAATTTTGTAATATCTAATACTTATTAAAATATTTTAAATAGCGTTACAAAATTCAAGAGCACGCCCGTGTCATTGACATTTGTTGTTATCTGCTCATATTCTTAAGTGGTTAACGACTCGGTTAGATCGGAGCAGGTCAAAGTTCAATTATCGGGATGCTGTAAGTGATCATTAGAGTAACTATTAACTACGTTGATTTATGATTAGAAAGTTAACGTCCTGTTGTCTTAGTAATAATTACGTCTTTATAGGTGCTCGTTTGGCGTCCCTTCACAAAGGGGACGGTTGGTATTTTTGTTCAAATTGTGCTATTTTTAATAACAATTTGTCCAAAATGGATACTTTTCGCAATTTAGATTGCACTTTTTAATGAAAAAATTATCTTTAACTTATAAAATCTAGTCACATCAAGTTTATTTTTCTCATAAATAGATACACGTTTCCATACTTGACAATATCGTAAGGAATTAATTAATGTTAAAACTAAAAGGTATATTTATTTGTCGACATTTCTTTGAATAAGACAAACACCTATAGTTGTTAGGTTTATTGCATTTTTCTGAAACTTTATGTTTTATTGGATTTTGGTTATATTTTTTTTTATATAAATTTAATTTTACGAAAAATAAATTTTTACTCTTACACGTTCTATCTAAAATTTCATCACATAGATTACTCAGAAGCTAGTTGAATATCCTTTTAAAAGTATGTCTCGGTATACCTACTCGTACCTTATGAATCTTACATGAACAATATTCCATGTATTCAACGGTAGCTGAAATTGTGCCCATTAAACGTAGATTTGAATATTATTTGGAAATCGATACTTTACTACACTCGGCAAGCAGTTGACTTTTTATCGATGCATACAGCGCAGGATTTACTTTTACACTCGGGGGGCTAGTGCCCAGGGCGGTAAATTTTTAGGGCGTCAAAATTCGGAGGGCGGGAGAAAAATTTTCATCGCGTTATCAAAAATACTTTTTTTATTTCCAAATAATGAATAATTAAAAACAATGTACTGGTACATTTTTAAGAAAATTGAAATCATTTATAAATTATTATTTATTTTTTTACATTTCACAAAAAAAAAATATAATTAAAAAAAATTAAACTGTATCGAAACTTTACCCAGTTTATGCCAAAATTCGATAATAGGGCGGCATTTTTTTACTATGCACAGGGGCGGCGCTAAGGTTGAATTCGGCTCTGGATGCATAGATGTTTGCATTACACGTGTTCTAAAATAAATCCCTCCGGGTGAATATTCTAGAGGCTAAAAATTTGTGTCTCTCTGATCTCTGACTTAATATTTTTCAAAAACTACTTTTGTTTTGTATACTTAAATAAATACTTAAAAAGCAATCTTAGTCACATTTACGTAGAAGTAACAAAAAAAAAGATAATAAGAAAAAACTATCAAAAATTCCATTATTTTGCATGTCGCTTTACGTGGTTCTCGGGAATTTTCTCACAAAAAAAATTATTATTCAATTCATATTAAATTATTTTACTAGCTCGTGTTTGACATTGATATAATTCAACTTTATAATAATAAAATGTTTAAAAAATATGACTGGAAATTACTCAAAAATGTTATCAAAAAAAGTTTATAAAATTTACGTCATTAGTCGCTCCATATATTGTTTAATAAAGTGCCGTGAAACGGAAGGATTCGTACGCTGTGTTTTGCGTGATTTAAACCAACTACCCCGTCCCTCATTCGACTGGCAGCCATTACACGGGATACGCGTGTTGGATTTCGAACTGGTAAGTCTTGAATTTGATTCTCCTAATTGTGTCATATCAATCGTCATTTGTTTTTTTAATCTTAACTTTTAATTCAGGATTGATTCTATAAGCATAATTAGATATCTAAGTTACCTTTTGAGTAACTGTTCAATGATCATAATAATGTTTTCTGTGTATATGTTTTTAATATGTTTTTACATGATTTTTGTGAAAACATCATTATTTGCAACGTCATTGTCTGTAAAAATGGAGAAGAAGACAATGACGCATGTTGTGAACAATGACGATGTAATTAGACGACAATGATTACTGATGAGAACAATGATTTTGATCGTTTAGATTGATGTGCAGATAGGATTAGCTGGATGAAAGTGTCATTTTAGGTTTTAGTTCAAGCTACACTCTGACAAAATTACATAATTTTACAGGTACGTATGTTAACTATTAGGTTATGTTTATTTTTTCCTTTTAAAACCTGAACATAATTCTTCATATTTGTTTACTAGCTTTCGTCGTATAATAATCATGGAGAGGAAGAGATCAACTTCATCCTCAATTTTATTTCCTACACTCTTTTGTCCAAATTATGTCCGATACTTAGAATATAAAGTTCTTGCTCCTTTTTGTTTCAACGATAACGTTTTTATTTATATGTTGGGTGTCTTATCACTCTGTTTTATATTGTTGCAGGTACTTATCAGAGATTATATTAGTTATAGAAATCAAACTACACACAACTGTGCTAGTACTTTTGTTTGTAGTAAATATTCCAAAATGCGTCAGAAAAGGAAAACTAAAGTAGAAAGACTCAGTTGCCGTTACTGGTAATCAAGGTGAAAGCATTTCTACGCATGATCTTGAAGGAGATCCTTCGCTTAAGAATGATGCTGCAGCTATAAGAAAAGTTCGCTACGTAGATTTAAAAAAAAAGAAAAAAGTTGGTCAATACCATCGCGGCTTACAATAAAAGGGATAAAGCTCGTTGTAAACAAATTCAAAAACAAATAAAGCAACTCAACGAACAAGAGAAGACACAAATTGAGGCAGAAAATGACATACCAGTTCTAGAAAATTACTGTTCCGAAATTAGCCTATAATCAGAAAACTGTCCCAGTGTAAGGTCTTTTATAAGCGAACGTGTAAAAAAAATCTATTTAGATGATGCCAAATAGCATCTCATGTGCTGTAAAATAGGAATTTATTCGAAAAAATCAAGTCCGTACGCAAGAAAGGTTCTTGTATCTACCACTGAAGGACTTCGGACTTCTGCAGGAAGTTCAGAATGGAAACAAATACTAGAATTAGCCATTCTTTTTTTTAAATGCTGCGGCCTTTCTGGGTAGTTTTTCGAAAAAAAGTTGACAGAGGTACTTGTTTGTGCTCATTCATCTCATTATGGAGTTATTAATTGAAGGTCTATAATAACAGAAAAATGCTGTGATAACAAAAACACTGATTGTTTGCAAAGAATCTGAGACCTGTAAATCAAATGACATAGAATATAAAGATCTTCAAGGAATTATGTACTGCAGTTATTACGAGTGGAAGAAAGTTCAAAAGAAATACTTATTTACGAATGGAAACAAGAAGAAACAAACAATTATAGAAAAGAGAAAAATGAAAGTTACAACGATAAAAGCATTAAATAAATTCAAGAGAGATTTGGCAAATTTTTTTGGAACGCAACTATAAAATTATGAACCAATACAAAGCTATTAAGAATCTTAATGAAAATCTAAATATTCAGGAAGCATTAGTACATGTCGACTTTTCTGAAAATTATGCCTTGAAATATGGAGCAGAAGTTAAGTCGATCCACTTTGGTGGAAATAGGCAGCAGGTTTCCTTGCATACTGCAGTTATCTACACACATCACTTTTCTACTGGACAAGTTTGACCAACTTCCACGTGCACAATAAGTGATTGTTTACGCCATAATGCTCCAGCTGTGTGGGGTCATTTAATACCTTTAATAGAGGAAGTGATTAAATTAAACCCGTTTATTGATACCATACATTTTTTATCGGATTCACCATCCTCCTAGTATAGGAATAAGTAGGTATATATTTTGTCTGATAACTATTATTTATTATTATTTTGTTGGGTGTGGTGCCGAGGTCAGCCCTAGCTACGTCGACCAGTTCTGGTCCATTGTAGCTCCCTTTATAATGAGTTCAAAGTTCTCCGCTTAGTCCTGTTGACTCCAGGAACTTCCAGATTTTCTGAGCGGGGAGCATCTGTATTTCTTCCGGTTGCATAATATGCTACCCTAGATAGATACTTCTGCAGTGCATGAGTGGACCGCACGAGCAGAGGATGTGCATAGCAGTTTACTCTGTCTCATGGCATAGTCTGCACATTGCGGCCTGACTGAGGCCGAGGGTAAACATATGTTTATTAAGTTTGCAGTGACCAGTAAGTATTCTGGTTACTGCACTGGTTTTATACTTGTTGAGTTGAAGCAACTCTTTTGTAAACGTTTTGCGATATCCCTTAATTAGCACTTTCGAGTGTGTTTGTCCAGAAGTGGATTGCCTCTATATACATCAAGATATACTCTTGAAGTGCTTGGCGATTGCAGTGAATTTTGAGAATTGAATAGGCATGTTGTTTTGCAATACCACAAAATGGTTCTGGGCCACATTCTGGTGTTTCAGCGCCCCTTCTTGCCAATGCATCAGCCTTTTCATTCCCATCTATGCCTGAGTGACCCGGGACCCATCTGAGGGTAACTCTGTTGGATGTGCCCAGGACATTCAGATTATTGTCTGTCTGATAACTAAGTTAAAGAATAATATCCCGCAGCTGAACAGTAACAATTCTCTCTGATATCACGATAAATGACATCAATATATCTAAAAAAATCCAGGACGCATCTCTAAGCATCTTGATGTAACCATTCTTGCAGAAACAAAATCCGACAAGATCAATAGTGCCTTTCTGTTCGGTTGATGATTTTTTGGCTCGTTTTATTATATTTTAGTTTGTTTTTAAGACTGCTTGTTTTCTTAGAATATCACAAAATTCGCACTAAATGATTTCTATTTCTATTTACTCTTAATTATATGTATTTATATTTGTTTTGAGCAATACTTGTGTCTTCATTTTGATTGTGAATTTTTATTGTGCCTTATAGAAATCATAACAGTCTTACGGAAATTTAGAACGTCTGTCACAATACTTGAATTTTCGCTTTGTACATTATTGTAAGAATTTTATAAGTTCCCTTAATTC
The DNA here is from genome assembly GCA_921882275.1 of Brenthis ino. Classification (NCBI taxonomy): domain Eukaryota; kingdom Metazoa; phylum Arthropoda; class Insecta; order Lepidoptera; family Nymphalidae; genus Brenthis; species Brenthis ino. The sequence goes on along the minus strand of OV170233.1, from coordinate 2,164,591 downwards.
GAGTTTTAGAGTTGTAATTTAGACTAATAACCAAACATGTGATTTAAAGTAAGTAGGTAGATTCTTACAAGTTCCTAATAATATAAGTCTTTAATGTCCAAAGATATGTATTTCTACTAAATATGTATTTTTTTTCTAAGAATATTTTAGTATCATATAATATACGTAAGACTAATCGCTGAATTCATAGAAGTTACAATAGGTCTTAAAAAAGATTTTCATATCGAAGGTGGTAATTTCAAACATCAATTGGGGTTTTTTACCCATCAACTCTGAATTTGTTTCAAAATGTCCCTAATAACAATTTCTATGAATTCGAAGAATTTTTGATATTTTGTTGTTTAATATTCTAAAATAACAAAGGTTCGTATGTTTATTGTGTCAAGTTTTATATGTTACGTATAATAATTTTTAATAAAAAATAAAAAATATTACAAATTATCATGCCATTTATTGATTTTATACCTCAAATTTGTATTATTCATAATGAAATTGTCATTATTAGTAACATAGCATCATTTTCCTCCGCACTAATTTCATTATTCTCACAAATTGTCATTCTCGGTAACAACAAAATTTATTAAATGTTATTTTTTTCGAAAACTAGTCCTTAGTTTCGGATGCCTCCTTGATAAAACTGCTTAGTATCAACAAAACAATTAACTACGCTTAAAATATTAGATCTGCACGAAGGTTTAAAAAATTGGTATTTTTTTTGCAAAAAATAACATTTTGATGAGAACTACCCCTCCACTGTTATAAATGCGAAAACTTTACCTCAAGCTGGAGCGGCTGGACGGCTTTGAATTAAATTTAGTATACAGATAGACTGCCTGACCTGAAGTGCAATATATAGGCCACTGTTAATAATAAAATTTGCCAAAAGGTGGCGCTGTAACAAAAGCTAGCTATGTTTATATTCTGGTCGACGTAGCTAGGGCCGACCTCGGCACCACACCCAACACAATAATAATAATGTTTATATTATTTTTAATCAATGAACCTTTCTTCTCTATACCATGGATACTATTTATAGATCTGCATCTGTCATTTGATTCAGTAAACATAAAACTTCAAAGAATATTCACCCTTATCGCCTAGTTATAAATATCAAAGTGAAAAATCTTTTCACTTTTAATGACAAATTAGACCTTATACAATTGTAATAAAGTCCAAGTATATTGAAAGTAATTATAATTTACGATGATTGCTACACAATTTACACTCTTACAGGCTAAATGTTAAAGGTGATATGAAATTAGGGGATAGTGGCATTGGGGTGACCATATTGAGCTGTTCGGTCATTATTAATTTGTATTCGGCCCTTTTTAACGTTCCACTGCTGGGGGAGGGCCCCCCGTCAATACGAGGGGGATCAGGCCATAGTCCACCACGCTGGCCAAGTGCGGGCGGACGGAGCAATGTCTTTCGAAAACTTGCTAGGTCCTCTCAAACACGCAGGTTTCCTCACGATGTTTTCCTTCACCATAAGATAAGTGGTGATCATGGTAAAATATCAGATCACATCCGGGATTTGAACCTACTTCGCTAGGTTTCCCAAGCGAGCGCGTTACCACGGCTACCACGGCCTATGTAATAATGTAATAACTATTTTGAAGATATTAATATCACAGAAGATGCATACATGATTAATATATACGTTCATTGGTTGCTGCGCGAATGTAGAACAAAACTAGTATAGAAACTTCAACTTCTCCTGTGGTCTATTTGCTATTATATATAACACGGTATGGTAGATCTTGAAGTCCTGCTTGTTTTGAGTTTTTCTGTTAAGAAATTTTCAGTATCAGCCCAGAATTGGGAAACTTGTGGTGTTTTACCCCTTGCCTCAGAAAGCGCGACTTATCGTCCCACTGGTGAAGTGAGGGTGACAGGAATAGTAAGTGCTCTTGTGTTCACGCATATACCTGTTCCACCTGTGCAGATGACCAGACCAAGTGAGATTCTCTGGTCAGGAGGATCAGGACCTTAATATAAAAACTCGTTGTTTATTCGTGATTAAAATATTAGATTATAATCGTTTTATCAGGTAAATCTGTTTTAATTTTTGAAGAAAAATGCAGTTGTTAATGAGCTTTCCTTGTTAAAACAACATTGAAAGTATGTCATAACAACTTTGTAATTTAAAGATTGAAACTGATAAAAAGTAATCATATTATTTTTAATTTACTGAAGCATATTTTTGTGTTTTTTTTTAGTTTATAAAATAACTTTCACAATAAGGAGACGACGATTTTCTTTTATTAACTTATTAATTATATTATATTATATAAAAACGTTATATAAAGCTATTAAATGAGAATAAATTTTAAAGTTTAAAGTTGCAAAATTGCTAACGATCTCAACAATGCTGGATAAATAACGTGAAAGCGAAAGTGGACGTAATCATCTTAACTCCTTACAATACTAATTCAAGTTGTTTCTCTCTAATTAATACATATTTTATCACTTCGTACCTTTTGCTGGAAGATAAACGAATTGAAGCCATAATAATATGGTGTAATGTTCTAGCGCCATTGCCTTTTTTATTTTTTAACTAGCGGCTTACCCTCGTTTGGTTTGGCAAAACAGCTAAAATAGTAAACAGTAAAGTAACAAACTCACGCCCATACATACATACAATATATGTTAAGGTATTAATAGTAACACCGGCACACAAAAAAAGTCGTCTGTACATATAAATATATATGTTTGACTAGATCCACCTACCTACGAGTACATGTACTGAATCGGAATCTGAGGCCGGTTTGACTCATATAATCTTCATTTCGACTAAATTGCGAAAGACCAAATCGAAATACATGTACTCGTACTAGTGGTGGGTCTGGTCAAATGTACAGACAACTTTTTTTTTTTTGTGCCGGTGTAGGTAATTTTTGTCACAAACATTTTTACAATCTTAAGTAATCCAAAGCACATTAAATTGTCATAATGAACTGTCCTTAGTCTATACATTAATATAATAAAATTCTAAGCCGAATTTGTACATTAAATATTTTTTGGAAAATCTTTTTGAATTATTCATTACCTATTATCGATACACAGGACAAATTTATAGTTTTGAGAATTTTTGTTTGTCTGTCTGTCTGTCTCTTTGTCTGTGACTGCATCACGGGAAACCACTGGACAGGTTATAATGATTATGATGATGATAGCTGGTTATCCGGGTCAACATCTAGGATACTTTTTATTGCGGGAAAATTCTCACCTCTGAGAAGTCTATACTAAACGTTAAACCGTATCTAGGGACGAAACCGAGCAGAGCGAGGGTGAGTTGTTAGTAAAACCATATAAAATTACAAAAAAGGAAATAATATAAAATTCTTCATCCCTACTAATAATGTCAAGTTTGACCGGTTTCTAATTATTATAAAAAATACTCGTAACGCATCCTATGTCTAGTTTTTCTTAGAAAATTCTTGCCATAACGGAATCAAGTTTATAACAAGTATATATTTGTTTTCGTTATCGCGTCAATCATCTCTTATCTGACGATAAAACGGAAATTTACACACGATTCAAATTATTCAGTTTCACGTTTCTGATGTCTTCATATGAATAAAAATAATACTTTATAGTATGAAAGTTCGTTTTGCTTGTGTGAAAGATTATTATAGAGGTATTTTTTTATGTGGATCGAATAAGGATAAATTACGGTAATAATTTATTTTAATATTATGTAATATTTGTATACATTAATATTTTTCAGCCAATTAATAATTATATTAGTAAACTTCATTTCGTCATTGAACGAGGTATGCCCATCAACACGGGATACCTATTAGGAAAGTAGGTACTAAGAAGATTTTTAAACACTTCCATGCCAATATGTATAATAATACGAGTAAATGCGAAAGTAACTCTGTCTGTCTGTTACGTTTTCAATCCTAAACCGCTGAACCAATTTTGATGAGGTTTGGTATAGAGGGTGATGGCACCTTGGAGAACGACATAGTATACTTTTTGTCACAAAAAATACTCAACAAAAAACTTCAAAGGGGTGTAATAGGGGTTGTAAATTTGTATTGGGAACAAATATTTTTTTTAAGTTAAGGACAAAAAAATTATTATATGCTTTAGCATTTGGTCAGAAATAAAGAATATTTCGGTGTTTATGACCAATCAAGGTAAAATACGGGATGATTTTAATTTTTTTTAAAGTGCTTACCTACTTTTCTATACCTATGTAAATATAGCCTATCTATTCCATACTAAGCGTCAAAATGTATCTAGGGATAAAACCAAGCGAAGCCGGGATGAGTCGCTAGTATTATATATTATAGTCAATATTTTACTAACAATGAGTGTAGCGATGTCTGTCTTTTGCCTTCCTAGTTTTATAGATTATTCTACCTTTCATTGATTAACGTCATGTCTAACAAGTTTCCATATTCCGACAAAAACTTTTAATAACTGGTTAGCATAGCGATTTAACTGTTAACTCGGTGGGCTTAAGTTTCGATTCCCGGCTCACTGTTAATCTGTCTGTTTATCTGTATAAATATTATAAATGTGAAAGTTTGTGAGTATGTATGGATGTTTGTTACTCTTTCACGCCAGAACGGCTAAACGGATCTCGATGAAATTTGGCTCAGAGATAAATTATATTCTGGAATAACACATACTTTTTATCCCGGAAAAATATACTGTTCCCGAGGGATAGATTTGTTTTTGTTTTTCTAGAGGCGCTAGTGCCTTCATAACCTATTCAGTAAATATGCATCGTAATGGTTGTAGTGTACGTATTTGTGGTCATGTTTTGTGGTAACGAAAGTAGAATTCGATGTGGTTAGTATAAATACAAACAATTACGTGTGATTTGGTTTTATTTTCAATTAAAGTGTTTAAATGGTCGCTGTTACGTGTGACTGACAATGGCCCTGAGTCATAAGGGGTGCAAAAATTAAAAATATGATTACTCGATATCCTTATACTGTGACTACAAATGAGTTTATTTATTTGTTTGTTACCTCTTAATGTCTCAACTAATCGTAATGAAAGACATGAACGTAGTGGTTTGATAGGAAGTGTTTATGGACATGGAACAAATATTTCACGTAGGTTAACCGTATAAACAATTTCATATGGGCCTAAACAAAGTGAGGACGAACAGCTAGTTAAAAATCAATTTAATGTTTTAACTAAACTATTTTTTAATTTAAAATTAATATTTTATAATTTAAATTAAAAAAAAATTAAGTATTTTTTAATTGCAACAAGAATAAGAATGCCTAGATCGGTAAATAAAATTTTTAATACCTAATCGGTACTAAATTGACTGTTTAACTAAATTTCTTTATCTTTGTTCAATTTAAAACCATTAAGTATCTACTTCCTGATACGAAAGCGGAATTTGTAAAACAATGTCAGGTAAAATGAAAACGCGCCTTATTATGGGCATTCGAACTATTTACGAAGTATTTTTACTTGCCGTTTAAGGATCGAACGAGCTTTTTAGTGATTCTTTTTCTTTCTTCGAAACAGCGACGACAATGGTTCGAAAAATAATTGATTTTGGGTCGACTGTTTAAAATTAAACGGTTTATTTTTTTTTTGTTTTTAACACTTCTTTATCAATCAAATTCTTTTCGAAGTGAAAACTTCTATAGGCAGGTTTGGATGGGGAGTAAATTCATTTAAGTCGTCATCGACATGGTCACGTGACGTGTCAACACACAGAGTGTCGATAGATATCAAACCAGATAAATGTAAACAGTTTTAGTTTACAAACTTTAATTTAAGATCAAATAATTAATTTAAATATTCAAAAATAACAACTGTTTGTTTATAGTTTAAAGTTTTCACTTCTGTCGGCAGTCCTCATGACTGTTTTTTTCTTATTTACTTTATTTTATATTTAAGTATAAGTTAATGAAGTAATTAAACCAAATAACTATATTCTTAGTAATAACTACTTAGTTTCGATAAATCGATGTACACATCTTTTTGTTATAAACTACAGATGCAGGACATATAGTGTCTATTGTGGGATTTCACACGCGCTTGTTTTAGCTTTTTTTAATGGCAAATAATAATAAATATTACGTTGTTATTTGTTATTTTACTAATTCAAACTCAATTTTATTCAGCATTAAATTATTACATTTTTTTACTGAACGCCATGAGTGTACCGAATTCCGATAAATCCATACTAATATTATGAATGTGAAAGTGTGTTTGTTTATTTATTTGTTTCTCCTTCTTTCACGTCAAAACAGAGTGACGGATTGGCGTTTGTGTGAGAAGATAGTTGGAGGGCTGGAGAGTGACATAATTCGTTGGCTCACAATTACAAGGTTCTATGTTACAATTTTAGTACTTATTTAGTTATTAATGTTACAAGGTTTTGTGTCATTAACTACAGTTTTGCAAAAACAAACCACTAGATAGCGGCACTATAACTACAAAATATTCAATTTTACATAGTTCTATGTTGTTTTTTTTTACGATAACAAAATAACAAAGTTCTATGTAAAAATTACTAAACTTTATTAAAATTAACATAGAACCTTGTAATAGTGAGCCAACGTTATGCCACTTGACGTCGGGAGATTATCTCATTCCTACGGGAAACACGTTATAATTGAAACTTCGTATTAATGTTTTTTAATACACTTAAATAAATACGTGCTTTAGAATTTTAAAATGCATCCCATATGAGCGTGAAAGTTTGTATGAAACCTACCTTTTTAGTTTTTTTTTTGTAGTTTTAGCACGAGCGAAGCCACGGGTTCTGCTAGTATTTATATAGGCACCATAAGAGTTCAAAATTTTGTCCCAAATTAAAATGTAATTTGGAGTCACTAGCGTCACCGAAATATACACAACAGATGCACGTGAGGCGACGCACGCCACATGCCATATTTTTTATTTATACTCTGCTATCTTTTTATTTCACCGACAATTTGCTAGATTTATTGGAAGTGAAATTTATTTTATAAATTGTCGTTCGAATTTGATTTATTTTAGTTTTTGTAACGTGCTAGTTTTATAATATATTATTAAATCTTAGCCAAATTGAAATTCCTAGAACATTACTATTTTTTAATTATAATATAAATGATAAATCTTTTCTACCTTCACATTTTACCACCCTGTTATTGATGTTTTAAATAAGTAGATTGTTGCTTTTTAGTTTAAGCTCAAACAAACTTATAAACACGAGCTCAATTTCATATTTTATATCGCAAAGTGACGTATGCTATTTAATTTTCATAATATTATTTAGAATTTTAAAAATATATTTTAATTTAACAATTCGCACACTCTTTTCTCCAAAATTGGTAAACTATCACGTTTTAGGTCTGATGGACGTAAATAAAAGCTGCAAGCGAAACTAACAAAGGCTGAACTGAAAATAGACTGCTTCCTGTGACGTCACGCTTCCGTGCCTCGTATAGTCTGTGCCTAGGTTGTAACTGTTTTATTGTTTGGCAACCACTAATATGGCAAAAGAGCTATACATATACTCATATCTCAGTCTAAGGTATTATATATACAGACTTCAAAGTGTCATAGAACTAAACGTGAAACCAAAAAAATAAAAAAATGTTAATAAATAAAAATAACCAACGGTTTTTATTATAATAAAGGATAAAGGAAATAATTTGAATAAGCTAATATTATGCTATCTATAGCATTAGCTCACTTAAATTCTTGATAAAAAAAATATACAGCCGATTTGAGAACCTCCTTTTTTAAGAAGTCGGTTGAAAAATACAAATTAATTTAGTGCTATTTTTGTTATTCAGTATTTTTATATTTAAATTTTTCTCAAAAATTGTAAATTCTTTGAGGAAAGTTAACGCGCTACTATTTTTGACTTTGTCTAAGTTTTTTTGCCAGGCACTATCTGTGTAATGTGACGATATATTAATGTTAAATGGAATATAAAATAATACTTTATTTATTTGATGCTAATACGATTTAATCTAAATCACCTATGTTTTTTGTATGTATTCTAACAAATGTATATTATAACCTAAATTGTTAATAAAGAAGCGCTACATCTACAACCTAACAGCTAACTGAAATATTTGGGTTGTATACTTCCTGCCGGATACGTCTCTTCGTGGGATAGTAAAAATTATTTAAATTTAAAATATTGCCGGTATGCCTCATTAAGATTATATAATATTTGGGCTGTCCCAAGCAGTGATTTACAGTTTCGATATTTGAACATCCGCTAAATTATTTTACTCTGTATTCAGTAACTTTTAACCCGTCGCTTTAATTTTGCCATGAAAATGCGTTTTATACTCATATGTAGTCTAAGTAAAATTCATAATTAGATGCCAATGCGTCAATCGTCCAAATACGTTTGTCAAATAATTTGAACGTATTGACAAACATGTATTGATTGGTTGAACATTTATACAAACAAATGTAGGATGAATCTACATAAATAAAAAATATATTATGATAATAAAAAAAAACCGACTGCATAAAAGCTAACTAAAAAGACGAAAACTATACAAAACTAGATAGCTATGAGTTTTAAATAAACTGAACAATTTCATACGTCTGTACAATCTCAAAAAATGTTAACATTTTGTTTAAATCACTGTCTGTTTATTTCCAGGGTGGCGACGAACACTCCGCACCTCGTGAGTCTCGGCACCGGCCGCCTTAGCACCGCAGTCACATTGCATCCCATCAAACAAGGTATTTACCTAAGAATAAGGAGGAAGGCATAAAATCTCTTACAAATAAACTATTATACATAAAAAATGTAAAATTAGGAATTATGGTAGTCTACCATCGTCAACATGCCCAGCTGTCAGCTACAGATGGTCTATACAAAAATGTTTGGGAGGTAAAAGTTTATAAACACTTAACTTTTTGAATATTATAATTTATAATAGATACATGATTTTACCAGAACATTTGAAAGACATTTTTATATGGTGGAAGGACCATATTGACTATAAATTGTTCATTTCAAATAAAAATATATAATTCACTTACAATATTAAGGGATGCATCAAATACTGGCTGGGGCTTGTAATGATGAACTATTACAGTCAGTTCAGTTTACAAATTTAATAAAGTATTAATATTATAATATTTACTTTAAGAACTTAACTTAAGAAACCTCTCAACATAATTATAAACGTATAGAAATATATAAAGACTACCGACTCACCTTCTCATTCACACCCTTCTCACTCGCATCGCTCGGGTTCGTCCCTAGCTTGCTTCCCAATACAAACTTTCATTCCCATTTTCACCCCCTTAAGGGACGATTTCCGGGATAAAAAGTCCCTATGTCCTTCCCAGGGTCTCAAACTATCTTCTTACCAAATTTCATCTAAATCCGTTCAGTAGATCCAAAGATTACCCCCTACAACTCATAAACTCGCAAACTTTACCTCATTATAATATTAGTATAGATTGAATATATTTTATAACAATTGTGCTTAATTTCCCTCGTGTACTTTGCTATATTTCTGTGAATGAAATGCTTGCATTTAGAGAAGAATAAGAAATTACTTGTCATTATGAACGTTTTTATAATGTGATAAAGGATAGATCTTAATTTGTTGGACATACAATAGACTAAATAAAAAACAAACTCATATCACCTTTCAAGGTAAACAAACTAAATTAAAATTGGTTTATTCGTTTGAGCGCAACGATATCACAAACAGACACAAATACACACGTTAAACTTATAACACCCTTTCTTTTTGCGTCGGAGGTTAATAACCTGTAGAATCAGCTGTTTAAATATTAGTGACAAATCAAGATTAACAATAATATTGACCTACTAATGACTCAACCTCGGTCCGTTCGGGATTATACTTACGCTAACGTTAACGCTAAAGTTTAATATAGATTCCTCAGAGATGAGATATTTTCCCGCAATAAAAAGTATCTTAAATATTGATCCGATTAACTAGCTATCATCATACCAAATTTCATCATAATCTGTCCAGGAGTCTGAGACACACAGACAAAAAATTTAATAACTATAAATTCGACCTTTAAATCGACTTACTATTTCAATAAAATTTACCAAAAATTTTTTAATATACAAATTCCACTCAGAATTTTATTATATGTATAGATAATAGAAAGTAAAGTCTCACAGAAGTCCCTTACTGGAAATACGCCATTTCAATTAAATTAACAAACGGCGAGAAGAGAATATTGACATAGTTTACAATTTACCTATACCAATTTAATTATGAGGTTACGTATCGCGTGTTCGCGGATAGCCTTAGAGTTTGTTGCTCTAGCATTCTTCATAGCTAAAAGATATAATTACACTATAGTTATTTACCATTGTAATTTTAAATATTGTCAACTTACTTGTTACTGTGGGGGCGACTAAGCAAAAATCGTACGTAAGTCGCGAATACAGACCGGAAAAAGTTTGAAGTCAGAAAAAAATTAAAATAACTTAAATATTTATATTTATAATATACATGTATTTAAAGTTATATATGTGTAGTGTATCAACTATCTGGTATCTATAACAAAGGCATCGTAGCTTACCATGTAACTAGATGGTGCTGTGTGTTAATGTCCCAACATATTTATTTATTATTTATTTAAAGATAAGTACTAAATCTTACTTATTCAAAGTTATTTAAAATAAGCAAAGGTAGCTTTATGTACTCAAGCTACCTTTATTTGCCGACAGGAGTAAATGTCCCGTGCTGCGTTTTTGTGATAATTTATGCGAAACTGAATTTGTATAATAGGTATTCCAAGCCCCTTTCAACCAATACACAATGAAGCGTGCGTATAACACGTGCTTAACGTAAAGAAATTGCGATAATGGCTTTTGCAATGTGAATACCACCTTTTTGCATCCTAAGCACGGACATGACGAAAAATAAAATTATCTACACATACTAATATTATAAAGAGGTAGAGTTTGTTTGTTTGAACGCGCTAATCTCTAGAACTACTAATCCCATTTAAAAATATATTTTTGCTTGCATATTGCGTTTATTGAGGAAGGCTTATTTATCATCATGTTTCTACCCAAGGGAGCGGTGTAGTAATTATAATTGTCAACAAATCGGGCAGACTCATACGTTATTACTAAATGAAAGAAGCTGCGGGTTCTGCTATGACTTATAAAATAAACTTAAGTATCTATTAAAAATATTTTTTCCGTCTAAAAGCTGGGCTAAAAATATTTATTTTTTTGTCTGGCTAATGACTGTCCCCTCTACTTACGTGTATAATTTGACTCTTCCCAAAACTAACCTGTTTTGTTCCAAAAGGAACAAAAGGATTATTATTTTTTTGAAATAATAAAAATATTGGGTCCGAAATACGTTATTTTGGTATAAACTTTGCTTTTCTTTCCAAATAAATTGATTTTCAAAAAATCCATTCTCAGCGATTACCTATTATGTTAATATTGAATTACCATTTTTTAGTATTCTATTGTACAAATTAAAACACTAACAATTTCGTTCCAGGTCGCGTAACAATCGGTTCAGATCCCACATGCGATATCTACGTCGTAGGCACAGGGGTGGCAAATGTGCACTGTAGGGTGGAAAATTCACATGGAGTTGTTACCCTGTACCCTATCAGCGGTACAACCCTACTCGATGGACTACCGGTGGAGAAACCTACGAGATTGTCACAAGGTATGTAAACCTGTACTTGTTTTTATCCACTTTTAATCTAAGTGGCGGATCTCAATTCGTAAGAACTGGGTGTACTTACATTTATGAGGTTGATATCTTTACTAAAGGTACCTATAATTCCTTTTTTAAGAACAGGCTCTAGATATCTCAAAGGTGTTATTTAAAATGCAATATTTTTTTAAACCTTAAAGGTGGTTTCCATACGATACAGACTTTAGTAAACTATAGAATTTGTGTGTGTAAAAAGTAGTACAGATAAATGTTAGTGTATAAGAAGAGCTGGAAGGGTACATGTAGAGTGCTCATTTTGTAAATTTTTGGTTAAATCTAGTCCTGCCGATGTACATTATAAATTATAATATTAAAATAAAATAAATTTTATAATAATAAAAGAAATTGATCGGAAAACTAAAAAAAAATACAAGATTCAAACTTTGAAGTAATGAAAGGTTGCACAACTTGTATGTATTGTATATTGGAGAATAATTAATTATTTTTAAAAATATTTTGAAATTGGTGTCAACTAGAGTAAAAAAAATATGCAAAACTTTCTTATTTAAAAGCGGAAGTCGGTCGAAAAAACCAAAGTTGATGGAGTTTCTATTCAATCATTGTTTATTAATTTACGGCTTCTCTTAAAGAATCGTTTTTAAGTCGCTGAAATACCTTACGGAGAGTACACTTTTTTTTCGTTATAAGATTCAATAGTGTTTATTTACTTGAAAAATAATTATTTTTTACCCCACTTCATAAAAGGTTTTATGTTTATTAAATGTCAAATGATGTTTGATTCAATAGAGGTAAAAACGAGAATATATAGTGTTATTATGCTATCAAGCTTTGCCATAGAATACGTTAGCCGGTGCGAAAATGTTATTAGTAAATATTATATAGTTAAAACTTTGTATGAAAAATAATTTATGAAACTTTTGTTTCAAGTGTCCTTAAATTTATTGTACCTACGTTTTAACGTACATTGTAGCGTTGAAAAGTTATAAAAAAGTAAGAGTTATGTGAATTCTACACAAGTATCTCTCACGGCTCGTCAAAAGTTTATAGCATAGCCATAAACCTCGGTAATTATATGGTGAAGTTTTTTATATTATATCATTAATGGTACTAAAAAATGAGCTTAACTCAATGGTGTAACATTTTATAACTTTACTAGCGATATACCTGGGTTTCGTTCAGAGTTGTCTCTGAATAAGATTTGCACTGAAATAATTTCCAATGGAAAATGAAAGGGTTAGAAAGTAATAAATATTACTAAATAAATAAATAAATATGTTAGGACATTAACAAACAGCACCATCTAGTTCCACGGTAAGCTACGAGGCCTGTGTTATGGATACCATATAGTTGATACACTACACATAAGACTATATAATTTTAAATACATACATATTATAAATATTACTGCATGGCTCATGATTTTTTATGCAAAAAAAACATCAATCTGTTGCTTTGTTCTTGCATTAAAGAAGAACATACCAACACACTCGCAATTCGTTTATATTATTAGTACTTAAGTCTATTATTACAAAGTATATACTGCCTTTGACTCTACTAAACCGATTTAAGTGCAACTTTGTTATATAATGTACACATATTAAGAAAGAGACGAACAGATAAGAATTTTACTTCTACACACCTTGACCACAACATTGTTAGGATTGTATGATCGGAAATTAAAGAACGTCACTTGCACTAAAAGGTTTTATTGCTGTTTTTATTATTGTTCAGGCGTCCATTTTGTTATATCTTTTACATTATCAACTGTACAACAATGTAGGTATCCTTGGTTGCACTTATAAGTTATAGGTACCTGTATCTTATAATCCATACTTCCACAATAATATTATAAATGTGAAAGTGTGTTTGTTTGTCCTTCTTTCACGTCGAAACGGAGTGACGGATTGGCGTGAATTTTTCTGTGGAGATAGTTGAAGGGCTGGAGAGTGACATAGGCTACCGCGGGAGATTATCTAATTCCCACGGGAAAACACGTTATAATACAATCCAAAAAAAAATGTGGTCAGAATTACTTAAAACTTGGTATTAATGCACTTCAATAAAATTAAATAAATACGTGTTTTACTATTTTTCAAAATTCATCCTATAAGGGGGTAAAATAGGGGACGAACTTTTGTATGAAACTACCTTTTTAGATTTTTTTTTTGTAGTTTTAGCGCGAGCGAAGCCGCGGGTTCTGCTAGTAATTAATAAATAAGCTATTCATGTATATAAATAAATTTAATTCGTGTCTCTCGAATATAGGAGTCTTTTTTGAAAACATCCATTTTTTGTATCTTTTCCGAAAAAACTCCGAGCAAAACTCAGTTGCCCAGGCACGCAATAATAAAAAAATATCTACTTTTTTATGTAACTACTAAAATATTATAACCTAACATTTATCTCATTTTAAAGACCTAAAGCTATGTGCACAGAAATTATTTATCACCCCACACTTGATATGTATCTATACATATAATAAAATTGTAACTAAGCCGAATCTGTACATTAGATATTTTTTGGAAAATCTTATTGAAATAAACATTATTATCGATACAGAGACCGAATCTATAGTTTTTAGAATTTTTGTCTATTACCCCATCACAGAAAAATCACTGGAGGGATTTTGATGAAATTTGGTATGGTAATAGCTGGTTATCCGGTTCAACATACCTATACGATGCTTTTTACTGCGGGAAAATGTCTCATTTATGTATGAAGGATAAACAACACCTGCCTTTCAAATTTCAGCTCTATAGTAGTAATGACTACCTATGACATATGGACATAGCGAAAACCCTATAAAAATGAATATTCAATATATGTATTGTAATCTTAAATACATAATTATGTCACAGTGACGAAGAGTCCATACAAGACGTCTTACCTTAAAATTATTTTCCTATAATTTTACATATATTTAATTTTTTAATATAAATAATTTAAATGTATAAATGTTCTTTTATATATATATATATATATATATATATATATATATATATATTTATTAGCTTTATTTCTTTCTGTATTATTACGTATATAAAAATTGTATATTTTTGGAACGGCTTACCTCTGCTAAAATTTCACCCTTCGCCGTTATTGTCATAAGAATTGTCCTAAAATTTTCTTAATATGAATACTAATGTAAAAATTAAAAAAAAATATATTTTACAAATTTCCAGGTAGCATGTTGACGATCGGTCGCTCGAACTACCTCCGCTTCAACCATCCGGAAGAAGCGAAGCTAATGAAATCTGTGCTTCCTTCTGGGCACGTGTCGATGGCGCCCATACAATTTACGCCTAATGATCAATGCTTACCCACGGGTAATGTATAGTATTATTATTATTATTTACTACTAACTGCCTCGGTGGTGTAGTGGCTAGCATGTACGGCTGCACACTCGGAGGTCCTGGGTTCGAGTCCCGGGTCGGGCCAAGTTTAGTTACTGAGTCTTTCTGTATAGTAAGTCTCAGTAACAGCCCGGATTTGGAAAGTTGGCGGTGTTTCACCCCCGTGCCTCGGAGAGCACGTAAAGCCGTCGGTCCTGCGCCTTAACTCTCATTGGTCGTGTCGAGAACTCGTCCCACCGGAGTATGAGAATGACAGGAACAGAGAGTGGACGTTGTGTCTGCGCGTACACGTGTGCACTATAATATCCCCTGCGCAGTTGGCTAGTCTCAATGAGATTGTCCGCCGTAGCCGGAATCGGCTAGGAGAACATCATCATTGTTTACTAGCGATTCCTCGTTGCTCTGTCCACGTAGTTTTTGCGCAAAAGAGTAAGGAAAATACATCATTACAAACTTTTATATTTATAATATTAGTAGGACTTGGTACTTACCCTTGTTCGGGTACGTCCTTCAGTAGCTTCTTTACCTATATATATAAAACAAAGTCGGATTTGTTACAACACTTATAACTCGAGAACTGATGGACCGATTTTCATGTTTTTTCATTTGTTGGATTTGTCTCCGCCCCGAATAGTAGAATAACTATTAAAGCATTAGAAGAAAAAAATCACGTAAAAATAATTATATGGCTAACGCTGGCTAATAACTATTTATATCTATATAATGTAGCGAAACGAGGGTGAGCCGCTAGTTTATAATATTCTATACTTGCAGCTCCCTTTGACAATTTTCACTGAATACTTTTGTTATTCCAGGCTATGTTAACCACCACTCTGACCCGACCAACCAATGTTACCAGAACATACAAAAAATATACAAAGAAAACTCTCTATCGCAACTCGACCACGAATTGGATATGACATTAAAAGAAATGTCTAGAAAAAAACCGCCCGTAGCTCCTAGGAAACCATATAAAGATGATACGGACTCGAATTCAGATCAAGAAGGCAGGCCGAAAATAGGCAGTATAATGGCTAAAGTGTCAAAATTTGAATATTACGCGAAGCAACAAAAAAATGTCGGCCGAAGTCAATTTTACACGACAAATGAAATCGAAATATCTCCTAAAGTATTTAGCGCTAACTCTCTAACTGTCAATACTCCAGCAAAAGATGTATTAGGCAATAGAAACATACCGAATTATATGAGCAAAAAGCAAGAACAGAAAATGATTGTGTTAAACGAAAATAATAGTCTCGATCCAAAGAATTGTTCATACGCGAATGTTGCGATACGAAATAAAACTAAAATCGACGATATAGTTCGAAATTTCGATGATAGTTTAAAAAATGATGTTAAATTACCTAAAAAAGTTAATAACGATCAACAAAGTAGACCGGATAATAATATTTATGGTAAAATCAACATCGATCGCAAGGATTGCAAGAATAATTTAGATTGCAAGGCTGAGCCTAGCAAGAATAATTTGGAATGCAAGACTGAATCAAGCAAGAATAATTTGGATTGCAAGATTGAGAAAAGTTTTAACATGGATTTAAGTGAATATGGACGTTTATGTGGTGTTGGTAAAGTTGTATGTTTGTCTTCGCCGGCATTCGATAGGAACCCTCAATACTCACCGGTTTACGCAAACTGTCACTACGATAGAAGTATTGAAGCTGAAAATATGAGAATGAAGGTAAGCATAACTAACTTGTATTAAATTCTAAAATCATTACAAGAATTAAAAATTTAACTTGTGAGTCGTTCATCTGTTACTCTCAATAACAACTCAAGTTTTACTAGAAAATGTTAAGATTTCCCACGTAACGTATCACTTATATTATAAGTACTATGCGAGTGTATCTGTTTGTCACGTCTTACAGCTTAAAATGTATTAGTGAATTTCGTAATGGAGACAGCTTATATCTAAGATTTTCTACATAACATTAGCGAAGTAATCTGTGCTCAACTCGCTTTGAAGCCATTAACATGAGAATTGAATTGAATACCTAGGTTTAATACATTAGCTTTTTATTTACGAACTACAATCTAATTACATGAATGAAGCCGTAACCGTACAGCCGTAAACTAGTATAATATAATAATTTCTTCCCGATCTGAAATACTCGATAACTGAACTTTACAAGACCCGGGACTCGAACCCGCGACCTCCGGATCAACGGCCGTACACACTAACCATTAGGCAACCGAGACAGTACAATATAATAATTTACCTTCAACCATGACGTTTATAATCCAACCAAATCAACATTTATTGAATTAGAACTGATAAGGTTTTAATTGTAAGAAACAATAGCTCCTATTATATCTGAAGATAACGTGACGCGAAGATAAATATCAATATTGCGGTGTTACTGCGGCATAGTGTTTTATTGTGCGCATACGGCTAACAAATATCGTGTTAAATAAATTAAAATTATATTTAAATACGTCATATTGTTTTGTAGTGGCTATTAAGTCGATTATGATGTAACTTAAATTATTTGATAATCGGTTTGTTTTGATTATGTAGTGCGTAATTTAGACGAGACGTGGCATTTTATATAATATTAAAAAAATGTTATTAGTATATGCTTAGTGGAATTATAAAGTAACGTTTGTAGTGCTTAATTAGAGTTTATATTGTTTATTATTTTTTTGGTTTTGTGTGACAAACCAGAGGTAAAGTCTAGACGTTATATTTTATGTTGTTTCGTTATTTTTGTATTTTTTATTAATTTTTTTTTGGTTGCGAAGGTCACAGATAAAATAAATTTATTTTAACAAAAAAAAAATACTTGTGTCTAAGTTTTTTTAGTGTGACTTTTTATTAAGTGTTTAAGTGTAAAAATGACTTTTCAAAAATCGCAAACCAATAAGGGATCCCACAAACGTCTACTAAAACTGTTCGTATCAAATCTAAAGAAAAATACTCTAGCCCTCAAAGATTTGAAAACGTGCTTCGAATCGAAATGCCGCGTAAAAGAAAATATCGACAAAGTGAATGAAATCGCAAACTCAGTGAACGAAAAACTCGAAATCGTTCACAAACTTCGAAGCGACATAAAAATATATAGAACTATAAACACAATATTAACAAATCATTACATAAAAGAAACGAGAAATCACGAAAATACAATCGACGCAAAAATAATTAAATTAGAAAAACAAATTCTGCAGTCGTATGAAAATTTAAGAAGTGACATTAATTCCAAGATGGCCGGTGTCTGTGTTGCCAGTGAGAAAAATATTTCGGCGCCAATACAAAATAGTAATGTTATTATGGTTGGCAATGATTTGAAAATTAACCAGTTTAGTGAGTTTTACGTGAAAAATGAGATTTATAACACGATAATTAGGAAAATTGATAAGCTATTTTGTAGTTTGGTAAGTCATCGATAAACGAATGTGTTTTGAGTATTTTTAGTTGTTTTCCCTTAGTAGATTTTTATGTATTAGAGATATTAAGACTATCACGGCGGTCGCGGGATCGAGTCTCACTCGATTTTATATGTATTATATGTGCTTTTCCTGTGTTTATCGATCTGAGTGTGTATTCCGTGGGTTCAGTCTATTCTGTATACCTTACAACGTACCATACAACGTACGGTAGGCTAAAGGGGAAGTTAAATATTTAACATTGTTTATTAACCCATTTCCAAAAAGAAGGTTATATGTTTGGCCCTTTTTGTTTATTTATGTTTATATTTTTCTCATCTAAAGATGAGATATTCATTATCTTATGTATATGATGAGATTTCGACAATTATACTATAAGTAATATATAGATACTAGCGACTCACCCTTGCTCCGTTCGGATTCGTCCCTTATTTTTAAAGTTTAGTGTAGATTTCTCAGAGATGAGATATTTTCCCACTGTCAAAAGTATCCTATTTATTGACTCGGATAACCAGCTATCATCATACCAAATTTCATTAAAATCTGTCCAGTAATTTTCTCGTGATGCGTTCCCAGACAGAAAAAAATTCTAAAAACTGTAGATTCGGCCTCTGTATCGATAATTATGACTATTAAAAAAAGATTTTTCAAAAAATATTTAATGTACAGATTCGACTCAGTTAGAATTTTATTATATGTATAGATTTACTATATATTTATTTATATTTATAACTTTTTCAGGCATATCAAGACAGGATAAAGGAAGAGGAACAAAAAGAAGTAGAGACGGCCCGTTTGGAAGAAATACTCAACATGTGCGCTGAATACGAGAGACAGATAACTTCGGGTAATCTTTTTTTTGTATCTTATTATTTATTTATCCGTATTAATGAAATTGGGTTATCTTTTAGTGACATCGACCGATAGTATTTATTTTGTTTGTGTATTAATTATGATGTTTTTTTTTAATATAATGAGGTATGATTATTGTTTTAAGTAACGTTTAATCTCTGGATTATAATATTATACTAGTAATTTTGACACCCAAAGTTCAAAATATTTTTAGGAAAATATATATTTTTTTCAAAATAATTTACGTCGAAACCAATCAATCGATCATTAAATTAGAAAAAATGCATTACTCTTTGGAGACTTCTTCACTTTTTATTTTCGTTTTGAAGTATGTATGTAGTTCATAAAAATAGCTCGAAAAATTCTGAAATCCCACAATGAGTAGCATCAAAAACATATGTATAGATAGTCATATGCCATAGGTAGATTTTATTATTAGTTCTTAACTGACTCTAAAAATTATTGCTTACAATAACTACAATTGTTAACCTATTTTAGGATTCTTGAAGAGCTCTTAAGATGTATTTACTTATTTTAAAGTTGGGTAAAGAAAATAACATTAAATAGCAATAATATAAATTTTGCAGGTGTGCCAATAACACCGACGGAGAAAAGGCCTCACAATAAAATTATAACAAATGGCTCGCTACCGCGCAGTGTCTCTATGAACAACCCGAACTTCGTGCAAACTTCCGATGGATATTATAAGTAAGTGAATATTATGTATTCGTTTTCTATATATTGAAACTAGCGACAAGTATGTCCTTACTAGCCTAATAGTAGTATTCAGCATTTTTTAACGTCCCACTGCTGGGGGTGGGCCTCCCTTTAAATGCAGTCAGTCATCAGGCCATAGCCCACCACGCTGGCCAAGTGCAGGCAGTCTTATCAGGTCTTTCGAAAACTTGCTAGGTTCTCTCAGACATGCATGTTTCCTCGCGATATTTTCCTTCGCCGTAAGACAAGTGGTAATCATGATCTTCTTACCAAATTTCATCTAAATCGGTTTAGTAAAGCCAGAGATTACCCCCTACAACCTCACTAACTCACAAACTCGAAAACTTTACCTCTTTATAATATTAGTATAGATAATATATTTTTTTAATGAAATCCGTATCTTTAATTTTTTTACATTATATTATATGAACTAAAATAGGCTGTCCCTTACAGGTTCGATACTAGTCATAACAGATCTATGAATCAATCTCTGCCTATACCAAGAAATATGTCGAATTACGAAAACTTTGACACATCGCAATCTAACTTAGAGACTTTAACGCCAGAAGTCACTATTAGCGATAATAACTACGAAAACATCGGCAGAATGGATGAAATAGGCATACCAGTGTTTGATGAGCCTAGAAACGATTTATCTAGTCCCATAATGATAAGAAAATTGCAAAATCAAAGCTCCAATATATCGCCAATAGGCAGTCCATATGAAAATGTCTATTTCAAAAATAATTTAGGCTTCAAACCAAAGTCACCGAACACTCAAAGTCCCAGGACGAGGATAAAAACAACTTTCGCACACAAAAATCTGCCGTCTCCACAGTATTTTATATTCCCAACTCCGCCGCCTGTCGATAATTCGAATAAACCTAATTTTGATACTGCAAATAATGAGAACAGCAGTATGGCTACAGATAGTAATAGAGGAGACAAAATAAGTGGTATCGAAAAACAATTGAGCTTAGAAGAAGAGATACCAATGATTGACGATGATTTGACAAATGACATAGAATGTAGATATTCCAAAGTCATAACAGATAAAAATGATGAAACTAATGACAATAATGATCAAAATGATCAAATCGAGACTCTAACTAAAAATAAAAGCTTTGATGATGTCAAAAAAGAATTAATGGCTGACATACCAGAGTTAGAAGAGTTTGAAAGGGATTTAAAGGAAAATAAGCGTGAGAAAATTATACAGACAATAAGTGAGGATATAAAGAAAATGAACAATGAAGTAGATTCGATAGATAGCGCGGTCTTAGATGAAACCTTAGATGAACTGAAATCTAGATTTGAAAAATTAAAGGAAGAGAGAAAGAAGCTTGTGACGGAAATTCACGAAATTAAATGTAAAATGACGGAAATTAGATCGCAAGAGGATGATATTTTAAGAGAGGTATGTTTATTATTTTGTATAATATATAAAATAAGATATATGTACATACATACTATGTATTATGTATATTAAAACTCAATTTTTACATTGGTTAGCAATAACTTATAATATATTTGAAAAATCAATGTCGGAATTATGTAGTATTTATAACTATTGATTTTCCTACGACGCTTCTACTATTATATATTTGTTTAAATTATAGATTTTTTTATATTGTCATAATTTAACTTAAATTGTTCTGTGTTGTGCAGATATTAGTAATATGTATATTTTTATTCGAATGTATCACGTAAGTTTGTCTGTAAAAGTAAAAATGGCAGAACACTCATGGAATTTCCCTTGATTGTAACACATAATTATGTTTAAATTGACAAAAATTAATTTTTCATATGTAGGTACTAAATATTATAATTATTTTTGAAGTTATACTTCTTTTGGCACGTTTGAAAAAAAAATGAAAAAAAAGCGCACACCGACAGCCAAAAAGCGACACGATGAAATTAGCTGCATTCCTTTCACAAACAGAGAGTTGTGATATACGGGATTAAATCTTTAGCAATTTTTATTCTGTTACGCAAAAAAGTAACTTCTTACGTGCGTACATAAATATACACACATGTTTTTTTTTGCTATAGTTGGAAATGGAGAAAGCCCTAATCAAAGGAGAATATGACTCGGAAATAGCAATTCTAAATATAGAACAGAAGAAGAAATCAGATTTAATAGACAAAGCCAAGAGTATAGAGGAAGAAATCAAACGGTTAAAGGAGAAACAAGAATCGCGCCAGAATGAAATGAAAGACAGAGTGGAAGTAGCTACTACGAAGGTTGAAAGGTATGGAGAGTTTAAATAATATATTTTATCCATCGATCAAAAAAGTGATTTTATCTGTAATTTCATTAAGATTCCTAATTGTACTTATTCTAAACTAAGTTATTTTAAAATTTATAACCTATACATATAACAAAATTCTGAGTCGATTCTGTACATTAAATATTTTTTGGAAAATCTTATTGAAATAGTCATCATTATCGATACAGAGTACCGTAGCTTGTCTTGCAAATTTTTGTCTGTCTGTCTGACCGCATCACGAGAAAACCACTGGACTGATTTTGATGAAATTTGGTGTGATGACAGCAGGGTGGGTATCCGGGTGAACATATAGGAGAATACTATTTACTGTGGGAAAAATATATCTCATCTCTAAGAAATCTATACTAACTATACTATAACGTATTTATAATAAAAGATTAAAATTAATAAACGTAAAAATAGTAATCAAATCAGTTAACGTTATTTTTATTATTGTTCTTAACGTAATATTCGATATTAATTATTATAACTTAAAAAAATATTATATCCAATAATAATACTTTAAAGAAATTTTATTTTTGTTATTGCATAATTTTAAATAAAGCTGTAAGTTTACTTTACATGTTAAAGTATCAATATTGAATAAGTTATTTGAACGCCTGTAAAGGTGTATCACACGAATTAGATTTCTTTTTTTTTATTAAAAGTATGTCTTGTACCAATATGTTGATGCTATTTCTAAGATTAACTTATGAATATTAAGAATGTTGAATTATAAAATTTAAACTGTATAAAAAGTTATTTTTCCTAGAATTGAAAACGATATAAGAGAAAACAAAGCTACGTTAGAGGAATTACAGAACGCTCAAGACATATTGGACAATGAAACGAAAATATTTGAAGATCTAGAATTTCAACATTTGGAGGAAGAATCTGAGTTGTAAGTTATATTTATTTTGTTACTAGTAAATTTTACGTAAGTTTTTTTACTGACCCTTTGCATATCCCACGGGATTACTATGTATTTCCCAGTTGACGGGATTACTTTTTGTACTGACTGGCTGGCATAACTGAACAACCACAAATTATAATAAGTAATGTGTTTTTTTATATATTTAATGAAAATACTTCTTTGTTATCTATAGACAATATTATACATTAGTAAATTATTATTTATAACAATTAGTATATAACGCCTTGTCCCTTTATTGGTCAGTTTGTCAGTTTATAGCTCGAAAACTACTGATCTGATTTTTTTATTACACTTTATTAATATTCAAAAATGTTATTCCGTAATATTTAATAAAAAAATAACGTATCTTTAAAAACATTTTTTTTATTCACAGATTAGCAAATAGGGAAGATTTACAAAACGAAATAATGCTATTATCTAAGAAAATTGAGGCTCAAAAAACTAGAATATTAACTCTAAAATCGGAGGCAAATAATAATCTGACGTCAGCATTAGAAGAAACAAAAGTTTTACAAGCTGAATACGTTAAGCTTTTGAACCATGTCGAACATTTGACAGGCAAAGTTCAAATTATAGAAAAAGAAATCAAACCTATTGTTACTAAATTAAACGATATAGAGAGAACTCAGTCGCCGGATAGTGCGTTTTATACGGACCAAACTAGAGCGAAATCTGGTGAGTTCGGTTATTCCCCGCAAAATTCGGACAGCGATGACGTAGACGTGGCAAAAATATCAAATTTTGAAAACCACACTAAATTTTTAAAAGACAAATTCAATTCTATAGATCAAATGTCGCAATCTATGATAGTTGATATTGAAAGGCGCGTCATAACTGATCTTGATGATCCAATAGAAGTTGATAGTAGTCCGTCCAAATCTTCTAACTCTTCGAAAGAAAAGAAAGGCTTCTGGGAAAGAAATTTCGATTCGCTAAAACGGAAAAGTAAGGATAAGAAGAAAATCGAACCTAAAGTCGATCTGATGTCGCAGAGTCTCAACGAAAATATATTTTACAACGAAAACATAGAAGTGGATACATCTTTCGACAAATTTAATAGCCTCAGAAATTCAAAAAAGAAAGACAAAAAAGATAACGGACCCGTGAAAAGCAATTCGTCGTCCAAAATACCAACTTTTGCAGCGTTAGGGAAGATAATTAAAAAGGATTCGCTCAAACGAAAAGATAGTACGACGAAAAACGACGAAGAGACAAAAAATAGATACGTCAAAAACAAACCAATCATAACAGATAATAAATACATCAAATCAAAATCTCTATCGCCAGACAAGGCAGATACAATAAAGGAAGAAAATGAAAATTTGAAAGAAATAAAAGTCTTACATAGAAAAAGCTGTGGAGATGAACCTAACACAAGAGAATTCCAGAAAATAACGGATTCAGGCAAAATTCCGTCACAAGACGATATTGATAGGATTTCTAAAATAACTTTAGATGCGCCCATTTTGTCAAGCGATGACGTCAATTCGTTGGGAAAAAGAACTTTGGATAGTTTGATGGAGATTGAGAGGAAGAGAATGGAAATGCTAGAAGAGAAAGGTGAATTTGCTTTTTTTTTTAATTTTACCTTGTGCACAATTACTTATCTTTCAAGGGTGTAGCGTGATTTCTATGTAAAAAAGATATCAAATCGAAATCGAAAATTTACTTTAGAAAAGAGCAGATTACCGTGATGAAATTACCCGTATTATATACATATATTTAAAGTTTCATATTAATTCATTTAGAACATGGTCTGTGTGCCAATTTTCATCTTAATCTGTGCAATAATTTATGCATAATTAGTCACAAATATCCGAGTATTCAATGAATATTGTAAATGTTACAGATCATGTTATTTGATGCCAAATGTTTTGTTTATAGCGGCTTAGATCCCACTAACAAGAAAATTGGATTGAATTGAATAAATAAAACTGAGTCCCTTATATTTATGCTTATTTACATATATTTTTTTCAAATTTGTAAAGCCCTTTTTTTAGCTGTTCTTTGACCTTTTATACATAATGAAGTGTATGCGTTTCCATTAGGTTGTCAAGTGATAGAAGACGAACGTGAGAAAATATCCGAATTGAAACGACGAGTTCAAGACGAAACCAAAAAGCTCTGGGACCAACGCACCAAGGGCAAGACTGACAGCTGTCAGATGTCAACCGCCAGCCAAGTGTCACACGTCAGCCAACTGTCAAACGTCAGCCAGCTGTCAAACGTGAGCCAGCTGTCAAATGTCAGTCAGATGTCAGACTTTGACGGCAATGTGGAGGGCGCGAAAATGTTCGGCGCCATCGAAGACAGTTATGATGAATTTAACATGACCAACTCTACGATTTATGATGAGAGGTAAGTTTTATTCAAATCAAATTATATATTTATTGTTGTAACCTTCCAGTTATTACTTTTACACATTTTTTTTATAACAAATGAAAACCTAAAATACATACATATAAGTTATATTTAACATTGTAAATGCTATTCCTGTTGGTTTCACGTAACTGCAATAAAACCAACACATCGATATATTTTTAATTTCACGTAGTACAAATAACGATTGCCACCACTTTATTAGTATTTTTTCGGATTTTTTGGCGGATTTATTTTGATTTTCGGTTCCCGACGTTTCGAATGCTTTACAGCAATCATGGTCACGGGAGAGACTAAGGTTGTAGACATCTCAAAGGTTATTATATAGTTGTTACTTGTTACAGACAGTGCCTATCCATAACTTTACAAAATGATTTCAAAAATTCAAAAATGGTACCAAAGTACTCGTACCTCACAATATTTTTTGCTTTTAATTCTAAACATTTTAAACATTATAATTAAACATGGCAATATTAATAGTACGTGTTAAAAATAGTTAAACATAATGTAATTTCTGGAATGTTTTTGGATCTCATGAGATTGTTTTTTGCGTAAGTTTTTTTTTTTTAACTAAAACCAGCAGATCCTTACAACCGCAGCCCCAACTCCAAACCCCAAAGGACATGTTTGTTTTTGATGTGAAATGTCTTTAAAATCACAACGAAATGTATGGATACATACATATATATCAGATACAGGTCAGAAAAGTGGACCGTAATGATATAGGTTCCATTAGATTGTCATAGTATTCGTTGTTATTATCTGAAAAATTTCAAAAGGCATTTAAAAAATTATATATATGATATTTTTTCCGTTGGTATTATCAAAGATTGCTATTTTTACTAATTTTTTTTTCAAATATGCAATATATTTATAAATACAAATCCGGACAAGTGCGAGTCGGACTTGCCCACCGAAGATTCCGTACTTTGTAGGAAATTTGTTTAACTTTAATTTTCAACATTTTTATTTTTTGGATTTTTTAATTTATTTGTGCTGTAAGACATTGCTTTTTGCAAAATTGTGACACACGGACAAGAGAGTGTTCTTATAAGGGTCTATTTTTTACCTTTTGAGGTACAGAATCCTAAAAACAAAATCTTCAAAAGCGACTCGCTGAAATAGACGTTTCACGTTAAACCAACGACGGTGTGCCCCGACACAGCCCCACCCGATTTTTTACCATAAAATAGAAATTAATATTTTGTAAAAATATAATCATAATCTTCCAACACGATTAAAATTATATGATAATCTGCATATTTATTCACGAAACGAAACTTTCTAATCTATAAATGATAAATGAATCGTTAATCAAATAATTTGATTAACGATTTCGCATAGTTTTATCATATTTTATAATATTTTTAATGTTTATCATAATTACGAGTATATACGTACGTACACACACGGACATGTAATCTTTCGCATTTATAAAGGTAGTTTGGTAAAGGAATTTTACATTCATGGTATGGAGGTTAGTATATTCGGCTAAAGACCTTGAGGTCGTAGTTTCGAGTGCCGTTTCGTGTTTTTCTCTATAGGTCTCGCAACATGTCATATGCTAACGTTTTTTTTCACCGACAGATTATCCTTCGGTAAATATTTCATTGGAATTTGTTCTATAAAATTTTGTTGTCATTGGAACTTCTGTTCACGTTTTCTACCTACTTTTATGTTGGTATCGCTATTAATGAATTATTTTGAATTAAATATTCATTCCGATAACACCACGACGTCGTCACTTATGTACCTACTTCGGATATGGAAAAGTGAAACTGTTTCCTGAGAGTTTATATTCTAGGTATACTTTATACTTTCAATTTTCGTTCCAATTCGATAACCTACCTATAAGTTTGATTCCGCTTGATGTCAATATTAGCCGAGCAAAAGTTTTATCTATGTAGTCTTATTTAGACGAAAATATGAGAATATAGGGTTTTTTTTAATGTAATTTATGCGTTTGATGATGATCAGGTAGTCAATACAAAGGTCCTTCTGACCGATTTAGATATTATAATTTACACAGATATTACAGTGCACAAGTGTGTGCGCAGACACAAGTACACATTTTATTTCTTTCACTTTGTTGTGCCGAATTCTTGTCCCAAATTAGTACAAAAATTCGGTACAACTGATAAGAGACTAGGCGCAGAACCCACAGCTTAACGACTTTTTCCGATTTAGGTATTTCTTAACAGTAAAATTTAACTGATCAGAGACTCGAACTTAGGATCTTCGGATCAGCAGCCGTACATGTTAGCCACTAGACCAACGGGGCAGTTTTTTTTAATATATAGATATAAGTTAACCTTAAAACCTGAGTCAATACATGAACTAATCTACTGATAGCTTATCAGACGCTAGTCGGATCGCGAACGCGTTTCGAGCGAGTCGCTCCTTCGTTGGTTGTGAAATGTGTAATTCTTTGTCATTAAATAGTAATGTAATGAAATATAATAGTTTTTTTTTTAATTTCGGAAAAATTACTGTGGTTTTTTTTGTATTTTTAAAGCTATTGTTTGAGTTTTTAAAGTTTTGGAGTTTATCATGATGATTAATTGACATTATTTCGGATTATGTTACGTTATAATTTTGTACTAGTAAGACCATAAGATTATTACTTTAAAAAATATTAAAATAGTACTTTTAACACACAATATTTAGCAGTATCATATTATTAGCAAGTAGAGACTTACCCTCGCTTCGCTCGGGTTCGTCCCTAGCTTGATTCCCAATACAAACTTTCATCCCCATTTTCACCCCTTAAGGGATGATTTCCGGGATATAAAGTATCCTATGTCCTTCCTAGGGTCTCAAACTATCTTCTTATTAAATTTCATCTAAATCGGTTCAGTAGATTCAGAGATTACTCCCCCAACGTCACAAACTCCCAAACTTTACCTCTTTATAATATTAGTATAGATAATTATAATTGTAAGTTTAGTGTAAACTACCTAAGTTATTCGAAAAAAGCCCATCGAAGTCATTTGACGAAACTATTTTGATTTAAAATACAACTTTGACACAGTCTAAATTCTATAATAGTTTCATATTGTCTGCCTGATATGTTATTCTGTTGTTTTGTATTGTTTTCATTAAAAAACTTGTTTTATAAAGTCCTCGGATATTTTTGACGAGTTCACGTTTTTTATACCGTTGCTCTTTGTTGTAGCGCAGTTCCTTCCTTCTTACTTAGTCTATATTAGTAATATTATAAAGAGGTAAAGTATGTGACGTTGTAGTGGGTAATCTCTAGATCTACTGAACCGATTTAGATGAAATTTGGTTAGAAGATAGTTTGAGAGCCTGGGAAGGGCATAGGATAGTTTTTATCCCGGAAATCATCCCTTAAGGGGGTGAAAATAGGGATGAAAGTTGGTATGGGGAATCAACCTAGGGACGAAACTGAGCGAAGCGAGGGTGAGTGAAATACGCTTTGTTAGTAAACTCATCACTTAGAAACATCTGGACCATTTGGATTTTTTTTAATAGTCACAATAGTTTCAAAAAGGTGTTTAAGGAAAAAATTGCAAAAGTTGCCAGGATAATTTGAAAATCCTGGGGAACTGTTTTGTATGACCTCAAAGATTACAAATAAAACGATATTGCGACAAGACTACGTCTTTGGGGTCAGATTGTTTTATGCAATTTGTATTTCTAAATCTATTAAACAATAATGGTTTTAAATTTGTAAATCATAGACTATAGCTGTACACGATTTTGCTAATGTCAACTTTAGTGAAGGGAGACACGATAGAGATTGATCGGTAAAATTAGATAACATCAGTACATTTGATTATGAATTAGAAGTTTTTACAAAGTTCGGCTTCATGGCTAATATTTAAAATTAAAAAAGAAAGCAAAAATAACTATAATAAATATATACTAGGACTCAAACATTTAACAATTAATATCATAACAATGGATAATTAATATATATATATATATATATATATATATAGCAATATTAGGTTTGATAAACATCAAAGTTTTGTGGGGAGTTAGTGTAGACATAACCACCTGTACAAGTGGTATACGTAAATGCATTCCCCAACATAAGGCAACTTTTTATTCCGATACATCAAATGATTCTATGCGTAGAAAATTGAAATCTCTATCGTTCTATGTTTCTTAGGCATACTAGTATAGGCAATTTAAAATCATTGAATAGAATTGTTAGTATTTGAATATTTCGAACGATGACTTCATTTTATAGTGTAAATTTTGCCCCGTGTACCTAATAGCCAACTAAATTGTAGCCAATAGCAGTTTTAATTGGTTAAGGAGATCCAGTTATCATGAGCTTTTGTTACTAAACACTTCCATATAAAGCAAAGTCCATGTATATCTGGTTAGCTATCGGCTATTGTTTTAACATACCTTTTAATTGTATGGACTTCAATCCCTGTGTCATCCTGTGTCACTTTATCATAATATAAACAATAATAATAATTAGGAAAATATTCTACCCCTTAATAATTTATACTCTATGGCTATTGAAATAGAAGTTATATTGGGATGACTTTTCTTTTTATTGTCCTGTTGATATCAATCTAGCACAACAGCTAAGTTTTACTGCACATTAGAGATTTTTTGAGCTATAGAGCTTTGTTTAAATAAAAATTTACTCAGCTTTCATCAAAATCTGTCCAGTGGTTTTCTCGAGATGCGCTCCCAGACAGACAGACAGACACAAATTCTAAAAACTATAGATTCGGCCTTTGCATCGATAATAATGACTATTTCAACAAGATTTTCCAAAAAAAAATTTTTATATGTATACATGTAATTTTTTTTTGATTATAATATCAACATGAAATAAAAATATATTTGTATAATTGTGCAGTAATTTTGGCAATTCCGTATTTTTTCTGCGCTGCGTTCTAACTGTATCGTAAAATTATAGTCTTAAAGTTATTGCTTATTTATAAACAACTATGGATAGAACTCTAAACATGCCATCCATCCATACTATTATTACAAATGCGAAAGTAACTCTGTTTGTCTGTTACCTTTTCACGCTTAATCCGCTGAACCGATTTAGATGAAATTTGGTATAAAGATAGTTTGAGATCCTGAGAAGAACATAGGATAGTTTTTATCCCGGAAATCATCTCTTAGGGGGTTGGAAAGGGAAGTGGAAGTTGTAATATATAAATAGTTCTATTTATCAGATGCTTACAAATACTCAATATTCGGTGAATCTTTGTATTAGTAATAACATTATGACACATAATTTGGACGGCCTTATGGAATAGCCTACTTATGTATACAGTGTGTTAATATTTATTTATGAAAATATTTAGTAGTTTTTTATGAAAAAAAAAATTACACCTCCAGGTAAATTTCTAAGAAATCTATTGTTAACCGTAACACCGGAGTGTCCGCGATCGTGGAGGGATTAATCTGTGTTTCAAGGCTTTTTTTTTTAATTTTAACGATTTTAGTTCGGGACCTTTATTTTGGACCTGCGAATTTAATTCGCAACCTAGTATAGTCTATGGTCTAAAATAAGTTAAAAATTCTGCAAATGATGAGGAGATATTGATTTTTATAATTCTATAAAATTTTACCTTATTTTCATTTTTATTTATAACTTCACAATAGAGTTGGTCCTGTCCATAATATTAATAACTTCTTGATCTTTTCATTTCGATATATTAATTTTTGACTCTTTCTCGTTGATTTATTTTTGATTAACCTTTGAAACACGCGAAGGGCGAATAGATAACACTGTAGGTCAAATTTATTGACCCACTCGTAGGCTATCACAAAAAGATGATATTAGGTTCAATTGGAATAATAACGACCGATTCACACTATAGTGGCGATCACGGTTCGCTCTCGATCCGATATGGGTCTGGTAAAATATTGTTATACAAGAAACAATGAGTGCATTAACACTATCAGTAGACTTACGTACTAGTCGAATCAGGCTCCAGCAACGTTTCTTGTATAGAAAACTACCAGACATATCGGACTGAGAACGGACCGTGATCGGCACTACAGTGTGGAGCGGCCCTAAATGCTTCCAAGATGAAAACCTTATAAATAAACAGGCCGAACTAATTTGACCGAGTTTTGTTATACGAGAATGCTTCGTTGCAGGAACAATGATGAAATGATTTAAGATAGTTAAACTAAAGCTGACTAAGAAACAGTATTTTTTTTTTAATAAAATCTTTTTTTTATATGCAGTGAAAGCCTTTGTTCTTTACGGTAATCTCGCTAAATTGTTGTCGAAAAATACATTTGTATACCTTATGTATTTTGTCAGACTGTCTGTACTTGTTATTATTGAACAAAGCGTATTATTCCGTCGAGGAATACTTTGTAGATGCAAATAGTAATCCCACAGATTACTTTATACTCACCATTAATTGATACTCGCGTAAGATAAGAACATACTCGTAATTATTGTATTGCAATATTATAAATTATTATTATATTTAAAACTTTAGGTTGATTTCCCATACAAAGTTTCATCCCCAATTTCACCCCCTTAAGGGATGATTTCCGGGATATAAAGTATCCTATGTCCTTCCCAGGGTCTCAAACTATCTTCTTACCAAATTTCATCTAAATCGGTTCAGTAGATCCAGAGATTACCCCCTACAACGTCGCAAACTCACAATTCACAAACTTTACCTCTTTATAATATTAGTATAGAAGAGCAACTGTTGAGTTTTTCGCCGGCTCTTTTCAGCAAAATTGCCTTCCGAGCCGGTGGTAGATTCTTCACGGACTTACACACTGACATCTAATTTAATTTTAAAATGTAAAATTGACGATGCAATAGTGCGTGTTAAATCTTTTTATATAAAGTATATTTTGATTTGATTTAATATTATCTTTTTAGTGTATGTGCAATAAATGGATAAATAAAGTAAGGTTTAGTGTTTAAAAGCTTAGTAGAACACAGACGGACATAATCACCGACTGTTAGGTGTTTATAAATATAATATTTATAAAATCTACAGTAAAAACACCCTATATACCATATGAATGTTATAAACTTCCTTTACTTGTCACAGTGGGTACACAGATGTTTTCACTTTGTACACGTTTGTTTAGATTTCGTTAGGGGCGATCGCGAGTTTCTATTTGTTGAAGTTTTGCAATACGTGCCAGTGATGTAGTGAATGAATATATTGTTTACAAGCATTTTCTCGTGGCTTCGCCCGCGTCGTTTTAATTTTGTAGAATTATTTGGTTTTCATAGGTCGTAGTGTGATATTAGTAAGAATGTCTATAAACTTCCTCAGTAAATAGGTTATGAAATGCAACAATACTTTTTCAAATCGGACCAGTAGAGCCGAGATTAGCACGTTCACATAAACAAAGAATTAAAAAAAAAACACCTTCTCTCCTCAATTTAGGTTTTTGTGTTGCGATACCAATAATGTATGAACTAGTTTAAATTTACATAATTATTGTTAATATACAGGATATATTTTAAGGGTGGTTTTAAAGGTTATCTTTTAAGTTGAAAAATAATTAAAATCAATAATGCTTCTTTTTCAAATAGTATGATAGATGATATTTGACACCAAAAATTTATATTACATGTTTAATAGTAAAATGTCACTTTAATTATATTTATTAGTATAAAATTATTTAATTTTGCGTAAATCTAAAATATCACTTTTAGATATAAAGCTAGTGCGGGTGAGAGAGAGAGAGCGCGGGGATGTGCCATTCCGGCACGTCCCTCTACGTCCCGCTGATACCTAAAAATTGTGATCTGTGCATCGGAGCGTACGATGTTCAGAGCCGCCATTAAGTTTGAATCGTACTATATCTGTCGAATTGTTCATCAAGTATATTAATAGATATCCAAGATAAAACATCCAAGGGTTAAGAGATAAAATTCAAATGGCTTCGAGTGTCAAAGTATTGTAGGCGTCAGTGATAAATATTGTTCAATCCAACTTTTCATTCAGTTTAAAGAAACATTGAATTCCATGTTTCATAGATTTTTAGAAGCGAACTCTTAAGCTTTATAAGAAGTATAAAATTGATTAAAGTTTTAGCCTATCTGACATCTCGCAATTTTTAGAAGCGGCGTAATTTTACATGAATAAGCTAAGCGAGTGCTATCGCGGGCTAAAACAAGTCTATATTACTCGTATTATGATGTAAAACGGGATATCTACCTTGTTTAGCACTTACTTTAGAGAGCTTCTGATATCTCGGCATGGTTCTGCAAATTACAAGCGCCGTGGTCACGGGTATATGTTTTATCTACATCATAATAATATTGTCAGATACCATGAAAGTTTAAAGACTTATAAAGGAAGTCAATACATATTTCTCCAGCCCTTCTCCATATATATATATATAAACGCAATATGCTTAAAAAGGGACACAAATTTTCTCTTCACGTATGTACCTATGTATATAGACAATATGTATATCGTAGGTAGTTTATACATATGTACATTTTTATTACGTAATGGCGCCATCACGCAGATGTCAAAAATTAATTACTTTGCTCTAGTAAATTAGTCATTAACTCTTTGATCTTGTGTTTATATTGCATATATAATATTAAATGACAAATTCTTGTATATAATATTTCGTGTATCTCGGAAACGGCTCTAACGATTTGGATCAAATTTTGTAATAATATAAAGTTTTACTTTTTAACTTTATATATATGTAGGTCTTTATGAAAAAAGACAATATTTTTTACGAAAAAAACACGGCCAGGTACATTGTTTCTTAAATTAAACATTACAACACAACATAAAGGAAAATTGATTAAAAGAATCCAGTATAGATTTAATTTTCTAGGATTAAAAATTAGCACATATTCAGTAAATTTTGTAAGGTAGTTTAAATTCAACCAGTACAGTGGCCTTATCCTAATATGTATGTATTTATGTTCATAGAGCTATCAACTAGTGATGTATAATAATAATATTTGAACAAAAAAGTTATTTCAGATATGGATAAGGCATATAATAATCATCTTGATCTCGTTATAATCGTAAGAAAAACTTAAACAATAGTAATAAAATTTGAATAACATATATAAACTCTCAAAAATAACCATCAAGCAATAAATCAAATAGAATGCTAGCGTTGAAACTGTTATATCTTTAAAGCAAGTTATTCCGTAGTGTTAATCTATATTTTCTCATATAATAATCACGAAGAATTTAAATAACATTTGCAATGGAGAAGAAGAAGAATAAAAGTTCTTTAGTATGCTGGTAAGTTATATATTGTGAGACCTAATATAAATAAATAAATATTAAATACCATCTAGTTCCATGATAAGATACGAGGCTTATATTATGGATACCAGATATATAGTTGATACACTACACATACATAACTCTTAAATACATACATATTAAAAATATAAACACCCATGATTGCATAACAAACATTGGTGCTCATCACACAGAGTGGGCCTCGGCGGGACTCGAACCCGCGACCGCTGGCACAGCATGTAGGGTCACTACAAACTGAGCTAAACGTAATTCTATAGTTTTTACCACAGAAGCCTTTTTTACCTATTCCGAGGTCTGAAAGAGTCTGCATACTACAGACTGTGTTTCGGTCGATAGTTTGTTTGGTTTCATAATTATGATTTTTTTTAATATCTTCATTATGACGATATTTACATTTCGTAAAACAAATATTTCGTAATAATAAACAACCAACAAGTACTGACATATTAAATTATAACTATTACGTATTTTCAGATTTGGTCGCGGTGTATATAGATTTTGTTCCCGACGATTTGAATGATTTATAGCAAACATGAGCCCGGGAGAGACCAAAGTTTCTCG
The DNA here is from genome assembly GCA_921882275.1 of Brenthis ino. Lineage (NCBI taxonomy): Eukaryota > Metazoa > Arthropoda > Insecta > Lepidoptera > Nymphalidae > Brenthis > Brenthis ino. Next base: position 2,129,230 of record OV170233.1, on the reverse strand, counting down.
ACCAAATCCGAAATTATATTTTTGTTTACTTTATTTAAAATGTCAAATATTCGCCTAATCTAAGAAAGTAATAATGTACAGACATACATATTGAGGACATATCCTTAGAAGGTTTATAAACACAATTTTCTATTTTATGGTATAACAGATTCATTATTCTATAGCAATAATATTTAAAAATAAATATTTTAATGTATGTATTTGTGTAGATATTAGTCCTTTTTAATTTTAATGAAATATTTTTTTTATTGTTTCAGTTCTGGGTTTATGTCGTCGTCAATAGAAGAGGTGAGTCTTTATTATTAAACTACTTACTTATCAATCAAAACACTTTTGAGCGTTAGTGAAACTTAATCATAATTATCGAAAATTATTAAAAACATAATTTTTTAAAAGAATCGAACTGAAGAATCTATTAATTATTATGAATGAAATCCCAATTCCTCCTATCCAAATAACTTATTTTGTACCTTTTTAAAATGTACTTTTAAATTTTACATCCATACTTCCATACTAATATTATAAAATATGTGAAAATGTTTTGCTTATTTGTTTGTTTGTCCTTCTGTCACGTCGAAACAGAGTGTCGGATTGGCGTGATTTTTTATGTGGAGAGAGTTGGAGAGCTGGAGAGTGAGATAGATTATTGTTTACCGCGAGAGATCATCGCATGCTCACGGAAAAACACGTTATAATACAACCTAAAAAAATATTTATGATCAGAATTACTTGAAACTTGGTAGTAATGCTTTTTGATACAATTAAATAAATAGGGGTTTTAGAATCCCATAATGGCGTAAAATAGGGGATGAAAGTTTTTATAAAACCTACCTTTTAGAGTTTTTTTTGTAGTTTTAGCGCGAGTGAATCGCAGGTTCTGCTAGTAAGAAATAATTTTAAATCTTGAAAAATATTATTTAACATCTGTGTATATAAACAAAAGTGTTATAACCAAAATGTCGAGTCTAGTGAAAGCAATATGTCAAAATGCCTACCTGTCAAATTATTTCAGTCCATATATAGCGTGTAAAGGAAACCACGACTTCCGTCGCTAGGAAACCATTTATTTTCATAAATAGACAAACTGACAAATTGATTTTATTATTAGTTTATACTTTATAGCTATTGTACGTGGGTGGTGAGAACGGCGGATATTGCTCTCATATTTAGAGAATCTGATCCCTTGACGTATTTATTAAAGTTAAATTAAAATTTCCTTTAAATAATATACTTTTTTTAGATAAGATAGATCTTATATAAAAAAAAATACTGTCAGCCTCCGAAGTGGACCTTAAAATGTAGTAAACAAAAGTATTGTGAAAGTTAACAATTATTTATTTTTAATTATAATAAATATTGTTTTAGTAATTAATTTATTAAGCCCATCTATTACACAAAAATCGATCTGTGTATTTATGTTCCGTATGGATTCCAAAATGGCTGGAGCGATTTTGATAAAATTTGGTGTTATGATAGCTGGTTATCCGGATCAACATATAGGATACTTTTTATTGCGGGAAAATATCTCATCTCTGAGAAATCCTTGCTACGAGCGGAACGAGGGCGAGTCGCTAGTATAAATAATAAACGTTTGTTAAGTGATTTATCGCCATTATAAACTTTCATTTTTCACATGCGATGATGTTTTTAAGTCTATAATATCTCTGTACTTTTAATCAAGTACATACATAACAATTTCTTGATTCATCGTTGTAATCTTAGATAGTGAATCATAATTTTCCACGGAAATTATTTTAGAATTATATTATACTATACTTACAAAAAAAATCTCTAAAAAGATAGTTTCATACAAAATTTCATCCCTTATATTAATTACCCTTATTATACATACATAATATGATGAGTTGTTACAGGTTATACTATAACGTGTTTTCCCGTGGGGATGAAATAATCTCCCGCGACAAATAGTAGCCTATGTAACTCTCCAACCATCCAACTATCTTCACACAAAAATCACGCCAATCCGTTTCGACGTGAAAGAAGGACAAACAAACAAACAAACAAACAAACAAACAAACAAACACACTTTCACATTTATAATATTAGGTATGGATTATGAAAACCACGTCTACTGATGATTATAAACAAAATATACCAATGTTATAGAAAAATTATGAGGCAAAGCAAAATGCAGGTAAAGAAAACACCGAAACGTGCGTAGTCTACGCCCTCGCCTTTTTCTATCTATTCTCTACATTTTTACATACTTTAGATATAAATAGAAAGGATTCAAATCTATCTCTTTTTGATACTGTTTTTTTAAAATCTTCTTAATAATAGAGTAATTTTTAGTATACAGTAATTCTTGTCTTGTGTGTTTGTTTTGTATTTTTATCACGTAGCAACAACAACACATACCTATACATACATATATGATGAAGATATATAGATAAAATTATAATAGCTGCGTTTTAAAAAGAATTATACGCAGTTTACTAAGTCACCTTCATCATTATGTAAGTCATTTTTAAATTTTAACGTCCCACTGAATGAGTTGGGCATGGGCCTCCCTTGAATGCAAGGGGATCAGCCCATAGCCCACCACGCTGGCCAAGTGCGGGCAAACTGAGATGTCTTTCGAAAACTAGTTAAGTTGTCTCGGACTTGCAGGTTTCCTCACGATGTTTTACTTCACTGTAAGTGAAGCGGTAATCAAAAGTAAAGTTTTGCAAATTTATATCTATACTAATACATATTATGAAGAGGTAGAGTTTGTTTGTTTTGCGTTTAATTGCCCGTTTATTCAGGAAGGCTATAGGTATATCATATTATATATAATCTAACTCAATCTATTCCATACTACAAGTACATATTCGTAACAGTTAAAACGTACCTAGGGACGAATCCGAGCGAAGCGAAAGTGAGTCGTTAGTTTATGTATATATTTTGATACTGTCTGTCTGTTTTATTTAATATTTACTGAACTAAACCACAGACAAAGGCATTTTGTTATCATGTTTGCATTTATTATGCTTATTTCTGTATTCATGTGTCTCTTTAGTCTTATGATACCATCATTTAATATATAAAATTCTCGTGTCAGTGTTTGTAACAAAACTTCGAAACGGCTTGACGGAATCTTATGAAAGTTTGTGTGTGTACTCAGTAGTAGGTCTGAGAATAGGACGTAAACTATTTTTCATATCCTTAAGTGATAACGTTGGTCCATCCCAAAAAATTTTTTAATTTTTTGGATATTTTTTTTATAATTTGGCATTAAAAAATACACACCCCTAAATTTTCACCCTTCTACCACCAACCGCTATTTTTTTTTAGCGATATTAGTACTTACATTATTTTCTACTCTCGGAAATCTATACTAAACGTTAAAACGTAACTAGATAGAAAGCCGAGCGGAGCGAGGGTCAGTCGCTAGTTATCTATATGTAAATTAGTTTTAAGCAGATAATTTCATGCAGTATCATTTTTTTTGCATATAACTGAAAGCACTCTATTAGTTAGTTGGATATCGTCCTAGTCCTAAAAAGAATCAGTAAGATTTTGATGTATTTTACTCAACAAATTATCTTTGCATGTGTTCTATTTTCTTTAACTTACATATTATGTACATATATTAATATTTATAGAGTATTATTTATTACTTTAATTATTTACGCAATTTCATAAAATTTAGCATGTTTGGAAAATATCAAAGATATCCTTTTGTATAGTACAGCAACAGAATGTGGATGTATTGAACCTTAACTTTATTTCCGTTTCTTTTAAATCCACATCAAAGTACACAAAGATAAAACTAAATTAAACATATTTAAACAGATGATCGATTTATCAATGGATATTATATGTTGAATGCATTCTAGCCTCAAAGGAAATGAATTCAAAACTAATATACATTTCTACGCCGCGGCCGTTGAAAAAGAAGATGCCTATTACTGAACGAACGTAAACACTAATACATCGAGCTTGTCTCCGCCCACGATTTTAGAAAACCAAAATAAACTTTTAAATTAGCCGTAGTGCCAGTATAAAGCCGGCTGCCAGGGGCTAGTGTCAAGGCAACCCTAAAAAATATTTTAAATTAAAAAGTTATTTCTGACGTTTCAGTTGGCGCGAAAACTTTCGTTCATTCTGACGTGTTGACTTTTCGTGAAAGTGAAAAAAATATATGTAGTGTTTAACATTGTTTTAAAGTGAACGTAACGTAAACGTAAAAAGTAACCATAAAAAATAACAAATCGATAAATAATTCATCTATTTTTTAATTTATTTTTTAAAATCCTACATAGATTAAAAAGGAAAATAATAGGTTTAACCTTTCTTCTGTTGTTAAAAAAATGTACTATGATAATTTTGTTAAATATATACAACCTACTCGTACATGTATTATTTAGTATACATAACACACATTTTTTTTATGGTATCTAAATAAAAAAAAAATAAAAAAAAATCACTTGCATTATAAAGACAGCAATTATAATAAAACGTTGCATGAGAATTTAGAATTGGTCATAAAGACAAATATAACTAAACGGTATTAGAATAATATTCGAATTCCTATGTACATGTCGGTTGTATTAAACAAAGAATTTCGCTATTCTCATTAACGATTTTCTCGTAAACATTGCGTCAGCATTACGTATTTTAGTGGTAATTGTAATGAAATTTTAAGTACTAACATTGTACATGCGCAAATATATTTTTTTAACGTTGATATGGGACGTATTTTTTTTATCCAGTCTTAAAAAGAGGGTTTGTGCTTAACCGAGGCGAGAACAAATCACTAGTATACTACTTGCATATATAGATATATTAAGATAGTATGAAAGTGACCTAAGCTTTTTAATTAAGAACTAAGTCGTGCTCGCGGCTTCACACAGTTTATTTGTGAAATCGCTCGGACTCTACAGGTGTGATGCTGATAACGTACAATCTACAACCATCCGCAATAAATAGGGCAGAATATGATAAAAATCTTTTTAAATCGGGCTGGTACTTCCAGAGATAACGTATTCAAAATCTTAAGATTTTAATTAATTTAAAAGATTAACAATTTGAGAATGCTTTTATGAGTTTTTTGACATTGAATCACAATTAGTAGGAGTTTCAAGAAAAAAATTATAATATTTAATAATAATTTAAATCATTTTACCGAAAATTGAAAAAAAGTGTAATTTTTTTTTTAACTAATATAAAATAATTTTAAATTTCAGTTTGAAAAACTTTTTGAAATGATGAAGAACATTTTTTGTAGAGCGTTCAATTACCTACAAGAATGTGTTTTGGTCATTCGAATTTATCTATTGGTTTTTGAGTTATAAAATCTTGAAAAAAATAAGTCGTTTTTTTAATCATTAATATATCTATACTAATATTATAAAGAGGTAAAGTTTGTGAGTTTGTTACGTTGTAGGAGGTAATCTCTGGATCTACTGAACCGTATATGAAAATGAAAAGTATAAACATCGTAATAGTCGTAAGTTGTCTTATTTGTGGTAAGGTGTATATTATCTAACCAGATTTTTAACAGACTTTTTAGAGTGTATTATTTCAATTCGCCTCAGTTCTGATGACAATTTGCAATAAAAATGTTGCCTTGTAAAGTAATCTTGCTCCTATTATGTAATATCCTCTTTACAAGATTGAGAATAGCGTGAACTACCATTGTTGGTTAAGTGTTAAATGACATGTATGTAAGTACGTTGTCATCGCTATAATGTCATAGGAAAATTGCTTTGAAAATATGTACCTTGTTGTAACTTTTTTTAAATAAAACATATATAATAAATAATATTCCATATTCAATTATAAAACTAATTAAAATAATAATAATGTTTAAAGTTATAAAATATTGTAAGGTACTTGGTGCAATTTTTCATTTTGTTAATTGTGGGTAGGCTGTCTGTAACAACTATACCTCTGAGACATCTAACACCTCAGTCTCTCCCGTGACCATGATTGCTGTAAAGCATTCGAAACGTCGGAAACCAAAAATCAAATTAAATCCGCGAAATAATCCGAAAAGTTAGTTTTATTTAAAATAATAATATTTTAATTATCTTTAACTTTCCTTTACAATGAATATCGTTAGGTAAATACAATTGCTTACAATTAATTATTAATTTTCATTTATTGAATCAAAAAATGAATGAATATAAGAAACTTCAACAGAAGTTACCAAAAAAAACCCCGAAAAGATAGTTTTTTTTAAAATGTCAAATAATTACGTAAATCGAGGAAATTATTAAATATGTTATAACTCTAAACACTATAGAGTTGGTAGAGCTATAGTTTGTTACCAAAAAAACTGTATCTATGTATTTTAAAGATATCTAATTTAGACCATATAAACTTTTCTTAGTTACATTGTTTTATAGCCTCTTTGCTAAATTTTTATAAAATTTTCCAAATCAACACTTAGGATATATATTCTAGGGCAACAAATATACTTTTCAAAATAACAGATGAACGTTTGTGAGAGTTTTTAGCCAACTAAGATTATTACTAGTAATGACTTATTTTAACGTTTAAAATGAGGAAAAATTTTATTATGGCCGATTTCACCAACCTAAGTTTAAGGGATCCCCTGAGCATGTTTAGGGGGCTGTTAGGGGGCAGTTTCTGTTTCACCGACAGTTAGGGATCACCTGAATGTTAAAATGCCACCTAAATATAGGTACTAGAAATACGGGCTCTGACGATGATAAAACGACATTTAATTTAGGGGCTAGTTTGGGGTAACTTTTAAGCTAGGGATCCCATAGGTAGGTGGTAGCTTATGGGATATTGGTAAAATCGGACATTAGAGTGCCGAAAGTACTACATAGACTCATGATAATGAAATACATAAGGTAAAGTCTATGCACGCGATGTTGCCAGACAGAGTAATTAAAACGTAAAACAAAAAAAAATATGAGATTTAAACAAGACGACATTCTACGATCGCCATCGCTAATAGAAAAGAAATTTATTGAATTGACATTAAGTCACGTGGTCAGAAAATGTCAATCTCATTTTTTTTTTAATTTTTCTATGCGACACTAGCGAAGTAAATTCTGCCCCAACAGGAGACCTTTACACAAAAGATTTAAATTGTTTTTTTAATTTTATATTAGCGATATCTATTGTAGAAAGTAAACAAGTCTAAGGCCATATTGTAATTCCTGAATTAAATTGTTCAAGGCAGAAATTCCACATAATCGGTCTTTCGACCTTGGACTGTCTTCGACGCACGCGAACAGACAGCGGTAAACACTTTATATTAAAATTAAAAAAATATATATTAAATTATTGCATTTTTATGATAAAAACGTAAAATCGTGCCAAGTCTCGCTAGACGTTTGTCACTTCATCTTGATTTGGGAACATTAATATGATATTATAATTTAGACATAAGTATTTTTGTTATAAACACGAACACTCGTCTTAAACTATTTACGTGGTTTCATTGAAACTCATAAATTTAATTCTATTAGACTTGATTAGTTTGTGTTGTTTCATGTATAGTGTGTGCGTAATAAAATATTTCTCTCATTTTCCATAATATATTTGTTTAATATTTATATATTGGGAAATCAATCTTTAATAGATTTAGGTACTTTCCATATTATATTAGTTAATGTTCATGACAGTTAAAACCGACTTCAAATAGGAGGAATTTGAATTATCTATTCAATTCAGGTGTTTTAAAGTAGTATGTTTTTTAATGTACCTATAATTTATTGCCTCGGTGGTGTAGTGGCTAGCATGTACTACTGCACACCTGGAGGTCCTGGGCTCGAGTCCCGGGTCAGGCCATGTTTAGTTATTGAATCTTTCAGTATAACAAGTCTCAGTAACAGCCCGGAGTTGGGAAGTTGGTGGTGTTTCACCCCCGTGCCTCGGAGAGCACGTAAAGCCGTCGGTCCTGCGCCTTAACTCTCACCGGTCGTGTCGAGAAGTCGCCCCACCGGAGCATGAGAGTGCCAGGAATAGAGTGCACGTTGTGTCTGCGCGTACACTTGTGCACTATAATATCTCCTGCGCAGTTGGCTAGTCTCAATGAGATTGGCCGCCGTGGCCGGCATCGGCTAGGAGAACATCATCATCATCATCAATTTATTGCAATATTACCTAATAATATCCGACAGACACTCTAATTGTAGATAGATTAATATTCGATACATTCATACGACGACAAGTTTGGCTCAGTGTGTAGTGACCCTAGTTGCTGTGCCAGCGGTCGCGGGTTCTAGTCCTGCTTGGGGCATTCATTATGTGATGAGCTCGAATGTTTGAACTCCAGTCATGGGTGTTTATATTTATAATATGTTTGTATTTAAAGTTTATATATATACATATATACTCGTATAAGTAGTGTATCAACTATCTGGTATCCATAAAACAAGCCTCGTAGCTTATTATGGAACTAGATGGTACAGCACCACGTATTAATGTCCCAACATATTTATTTATTTTATTCATCATTATTTATTTTCATTCCAATGTCCTCCATGAAAAATATAACGCCAAGAGTTAAATATTAAAATTATTTCAAGACAACATAATAAAATGTCATACTGAAGCGATTTTTTAATCTTTCATTTTAGATTAAAGGAAATCATAAAGTATATAATTTTATATAATATAAATAAACTCGTAAAAACACCGCAAGATTAGCTAAAGAACAAATTAAAAGTCAATAAAATATGATGCGACCATTAAAATAATCTCATACATACACGAGCTTCTAAAATACCGCTCCATTACGAATGAATAAATCTCACATGCAGCGTGGGCGGCAGGTGCCTTGCTGTCTTAATAATTTTCCTATGATATTTCATTACCGACGTACGTTAAATCCAAAATAAATATATTTACACACGTAATGACAACGTTAATAAGTTATATTAGTCTTATCATAATATTTAAAGTAGAGGAATTATTATATACTAGCATTGCCCGCGGCGCCGCCCGCGTTCAGATGACCAAAAACCAAATTCTTAGGTTTTACATATTAGTATACATGCAATGTAAGAACATTTCAGTTTTTATATTTTTTCTCAGAAATATGTTTTTTTCCGCGATGAAAAGTATCCTATATGATAACCAGCTATCATCATACCAAATTTCATCAAAATCACTCCAGTGGTTTTTCCGTGATGCGGTAACAGACAGACAAAAATTCTAAAAACTATAGATTCGGCCTCTGTATCGATAATAATGTCTATTTCAATAAGATTTTCCAAAAAATATTTAATGTACATTAGCATTGCCCACGGCTCCGCCCGCGTTCAGATTACCAAAAACCAAATTCTTAGGTTGTACATATTAGTATACTCTTACATTGCAGTTTTTGTATTTTTTCTCAGAAATGAGATATTTTCCCGCGGCAAAAAGTATCCTATATGTTGACCCGCATAACCAGGTATCACCATACCAAATTTCATCAAAATCCTTCCAGTGGTTTTTCTGTGATGCTGTAACAGACTGACAGACAGACAGACAAACAAACAAAAATTCTAAAAACTATAGATACGGACTCTGTATCGATAATAATGTCTATTTCAATTAGATTTTCCAAAAAATATTTAATGTACAGATTCTACTTAGTTACAATTTTATTATATGTATAGATTTTCAAATAATTTTACGTTTGTAAATATGTACATACATATTTTGATGTAACTCGTTACGTCTAAAAACAGCTCAGTTTTATACATATTTACACCTAACAAACTAATGTTTATAAGACGGTCGTGTTTATAATAAATTATACGAAAATATAATAAGTGCTCCACCGTCAAAATTCCGTTTGCATTTTTTGTGTATTAAAATAATTCAAACAAAGCGAAGTGCGATACACCAGGAATGTTTACGGTAAAATGTTAATAAATAAGCGTGAAGCAACATTTCATATTCGTCCAACAGTGTTTATACTTGTGCAAATTGTTTTTCTAAACTCGTAAAATTCTCGTCTCGCTACCTCCACGCATATTCTATGCGCATTTGTCATAGAGCTATAACGAATGTCCACAGCACATTCACTCAAAGTAGTACTATAACAAATAATATTATATTTTTATTGCCTATAAATATTTTATTATGCGAAAAAATTATCGGTAAGTTTGTTTGTCATTGAATAGTAAAACCGTGAAGTCTCGATGAAGCGACTCGATGAATCCTACTAATCCAACTAATATTATAAATGCGAAAGTTTGTGAGGATGTATGGATATTTATCACTCTTTCACGCAAAAATATAACTCGTACATCATTATAACACAGGCTTCTTTTTATCCCGTATAAATGTACGGTTCCCGTGGGATAGATTTATTTAAATTCAAAATGAAGATGAATTAAAGCTTTAATTTCATCTCATAGGCCACTTTTATTGACACAAGCAAAGCCGCGGGCAATAAGTAATGATTATTTAGTCTTTCTATTAATAGTTTGATTAAGTGTTTATAATATAATAAAGAATTTATATGAAAAATAACAATAATTTTTTTTGGGAGTTCTGTTAGTGTTGAAATAAATAAACAAACATAAATGATACATTATGTCTGTGTGGCTCACACTAATAAAGAGTTCTCGCTGGGGTCTAGATAGCTGCTCTCCTAAACCAATATTTGTAAGTATTTACTATGAAGTTAAACATAAGAATAATTTATATATAAAAGAAATATGAATTTGCAATTTGAATTTAATATAATCATAATTAAAACAATCTGATACAGTTATAATTTACACAGAAAAAATATTCAGCCCATCCGAAATCTTTTTGTTATATGGTTATCGACATCCGTTGTAAACCACTAAGCCATAAAGGTTTTTTTCATAGCACACGTATCCTAAACGTTATAAATATTTACTTAAAATATAAACCCCGCTCGCTATGCGTACTATTTACGCCATAAAAGATATATATGTGTAATCACTTGAAATTTGGCAGGTTTATTCCATATGGGGAGTACGTGTCCGTGTAGGGGTAAAAAAGAGGTTGGAACTTTGTATGAACATCCCTTATATTACGCTACGCAGGCAGATTCGCGGGTAAATGCTAGTATGATTATAAATTTGAATGTTACTGTTTTGTCCACAGCTACAAGTTCGTAACTCCCGTACCGAATCGACAGAAGACGACAAACGTAGCGATGACAGCCGCCCGCTCAGCCACGCTTCAGACTTCAGCAGAGATAATATATGTAAGTACGACTAATCGTCCAGTGGTAACGCGCCCGCTTGGGAAAACGAGTGAAGCGGATTCAAATCCCGGGTCGTGCATCTCTGATATTTTCATGTGCGAATCATTTCCAACATGATACCACTTACGGTGAAGGAAAATATCGCGAGAAAACTTCCTTGTCTGACAAAACTTAGCCAGTTTTTGAAGGACAGTGTGACAGATGTGAAGTCCGGCCGCACTTGGCCAGCGTGGACTAAGGCCTGATCCCCCTCGTATTGAAGGGAGGCCCGTGTCCAGCAGTGGGGCGTTAAAAATAGTTGAATAGAAATAATTTTAAACGAACAAACTTTAACTTAAAATGTTAGTATCATGAAAGGTATATAATACAAATATTACATAGTATTATAATTGACTTCACTCCCCAGTGGGTAACGCGCCGCGTCGTAGCCGCCGCGGTATCGCAAATGAATGGCAGAGACCCCTCACACGGTATTTGCCCGTCGATAGGGAAGACTTCGATCTACGACGTCATGTTGAATCTGCAGGTGAGCTTTCGTATAGTATATTAATATAATTTTGTGTGAATTATTTATTATATTTTTAATATTGGAAGATACTCGGGTACCATATCTCTTTTTTCCAAATATTACGTATAATTTTGTGGATAGACAGTAAACAGCTCTCAGTAATAAGTATATAATAGCTTTTGAGACGTTAAAAATCATTTCTCCCACCACAGACCATGTGTTCTGTAAAGCATTAGGAACGTAGGTTTGTTTGAAATTTGAGTAATTATTTGTTCTTACATTAACTTGTAAAATATATATGTTAAAATCCCATTACAGGTCACCAAATTGAGCTCTGCCCCTACGTGACGATCAACTCTACGTCGTGTCGCGGATACTTACACAAGTTGGGCGCAAAGTTCCACACCTGGTCCAAAAGGTAACTTATATATTTCCTTAGAAATTTGTAAAATTGATAGAGTGCAGTAATACGGTTATTGATGCCTGAATTTTTTTTTGTATGCTGTATGAACGATTCGGCCTCTAGTGTTAGACCCACATCCACAAACTTTTCTGAACTCTATATCCTTTAACAGATATCGGCTATGATGGCTTATCCCAATGTGATTAGACAAATACCTATAATATTACAATACCGTAGTCTGTATGTACGTGCAGACACAAGAGCACTCTCTATTTCTTTAACTCTAACATTTCCATCTGACCATTCTTATTAACCACCGACGCAAAAACGACGGAGTGTTATAAGTTTGACGTGTCTGTATGTGTGTCTCTGTGGCATCGTAGCTCCCGAACGGATGAACTGATTTTGGTTTTGTTTTTTTTGTTTGAAAGGTGAATTAGTCGGAAGTGTTCTTAGCTATAATGTTTGATGAAAATCGGTCCAAGGTAGCCGCCGCCACAAAATGGCTGATTACATATTTTTTCACAACTCCCTCAATATGGGTATCAAATGAAAAGGCTTGACTAGTAGAATACTATACACTATGATAAATTTTAAATCCAAGATGGCCGCCACCACAAAATGGCGAATTACATGTTTGTGGGGGTTTTTCAAATTTTTAATTTAATTTATTGATGTTGGGAAACGAACCGACCGTTGAGACCGGTGAAAAATAAGGCGTACTTTAAGACAGAAAAATCCTTGTCCCAACCCGGCACTGAACCCAAAAACTGCGGATCCGTACATGCTAGCTACTACACCACCGACATAGTTTATAGCCGGATAGTTTTAATAATTAATCTATCTCTATCCGTAGGTGGTTCGTTTTCGATAGAGAAACGAAAACGTTCGTCTACTACTGGGACAAGAGCGAGAAGAAACCACGTGGCGGTGCGTACTTCCAGGTAATGTAATATGAATAGTGTTTTTAGCTAAGTTTAAGGCCATAGTCCACCACACTGGCCAAGTGCGGGTTGGCGGACTTCACATGTCTTTCGAAAACTTGCTAGGTTCTTTCAGACTTGCAGGTTTCCTCAAGATGTCTTCCTTCACCGTAAGACAAGTTGTAATCGTGTTGGAAATTATCTATTGAAGTTTAAAACAAAACTTATTTTTTTTGGTCTAAAATGGTTACACATTAAAGTATGAATAAGATACTAATGACTTACCTTCTCTTCTATATGCTACTCCAGCTCGTAGTCTATGCATGTACCTACATCTAAATCCGTCTAGCTGTTCAGCGTGAAATCGTAACAAACAAACACACGTACAAGCTTTCGCATTACATATTAATATTTCATAAATATATTATACTAGCAACTTACCCTGGCTTCGCTCGCGTTCGACCCTATTGAAAAACAAAAATAATACCCCACGGAAACCTTACAGTTTTCCGGAATAAAAAGTAACCAGTGTTCTATTCTAGACTATAATCTATCTCTGTGCCAAATTTCATCCAGATCCGTTCAGGCGTTCTGGCGTGATTGTATAACACATATCCGTCTATCTAAACTTTCGCATTTATAATATTAATGGGATGGATGGTTTGACGCAACCCTTATTATGTGAATTCAAGTCGCACTTAACCGATTTAGTAAAATAATATTACCTATAATTTATTATTAATAATATAGTTACTATTATAATTTTAACAGGTAATAGAAGAAGTGTACCTAGATCATGGTAACACTTCGAAATCTCCAAACCCACAAACAACTTTCATAGTAAAAACGCGCCAAAGGAGATACTATCTAATGGCGCCTTCCGGCGAGGCCGCTAGAATATGGATAGACGTTTTATTTACCGGCGCACAAGGATATACTGAATATTTAGAATAAATAAAATGTTTATTTTTTTCTTTTTAATTTTTTGATTTCTTTCATATGGCAACTCTGTCCAACATGGCGGGACGAGAAACGTTTATTCTATACTAGAGTAGCAATGAAATATGTTTATGTATAGCTACATATATAATCAGTTTTATCAGGGAATATTTAAAATGCACTCTAGTATATTTTATCAACAATTTTTTAATTTGTTAATATGTCAGTTCGTCACACGACAAAGATTAATGTACGTGACATTGGCAAAGTAATCTGTGCTCAACTGGCACGTTTTGAAGCCATTAGCAAGAGAATTGAATTGAAAGATTAATGTCACGTCACAATAATATTTTTTAACATAACTTTGAGATATATAATTAATTAAATTATATATTTTTTTTCCCGAATACTTCGTGTCTTTTATATTTTACGTGACATTGGCAATATCATCTGTGTTAAAATGGCATGCCATTATAAAGAAAATTAAATCGAATTGAATTTAAATTTGAAAGGTATGAAGTAATAACGAATTGTATAATGTGGCGAATAGTTTTTAACATATTTAAATATAATTACACTCAAAATGATTGTTTTATTGATTTCTTTTATTATAAAAGAACTTTTGAATGTAACATTAAAACTTTAAATCGATTTATTCAATTGTGTTATATTTTATGTGGGTGCAATTCTTTTGTAATTTTGAAACGATTTTAAACTTTCAAAATATGAATTGTCTTCGATATCTATATATGGTATCCTAATAAATACGTAAATATGAATGGACTAAATTATATAAATACATTTAAAAACAATTGTATTGTGATATATACGCTTTTTATAAAATGTACTAGTAGTTGAAGCTTATATTTATATCGATTTTGTAATCGCTAAATATATAATCGATTTTGCATATAAACTTTTAAATGAATTATTTCACTATATTAAATAATAAAAACGCGAAACAGTATTTTATACTAATTCTAAAATATATAGCAACCTTCATAGGTCAAGAAATACTTAAGTACAATGACAATAATTATTTTGTTTTTTTTTTCTTGAAAAAAAAGAAACATTATTCATTTCGCAATAAATATTGAATATTTAGGAAAAAGTTGTTAAAATTAATAAATAAAATGAGATTTTAAATGTATTTTTTTTTGTTCTATGAAGGATTTATGTAAATTAATAGATAATAACTTGTGCCAATATAAAAAAATCGATAATGCAGCTATTTTTTTATATAAATTTATTGGAATATCGGTGCCTTGTTCAAGACTGACGTCAAACAATAAAATATACATTTGTAATGAATGGTTCGTATGAAGTCAATTTTAATATTATTCGTATTTACATGTGTGTATAATCTTTATATTATATAATCTAGTATAGTCAATTCGGTTGTTTATTCTGCCAATCGAAGTTATGGTTATGTATCAGTTCGGTTGTGTATATTAACTGGTTAAAACGTTACTTATGTCATGAATTTAAATAATGTTTATTTAATTACTAATAACTTTTTTCACAGTTTGGTTAATTTACACAACCATACTACATTTTTTTAATTAAAAAGTACACAGATGGTTTCAAGTTGCAAATGAAACCGATTTTTTTCATATTTAATATATGAATTATATTTATTAAAGCATAAGTTAAAGGTTTTTTTCGACCAATAGCGTGTATTTTATTCTAATTTTTATTTTACTCTTGTTTGTGCGAGTTCGATATAAAAATAATCATATTATTTTTCTTTTCTATTGGTCGATGAAATGGTTAAAGCTATTAGATTAATACATCCCATTAAATATATGCACGCTTATTAAATTAGTATTATGAATGTTACCATAATTGAATTGATTAATGGCAACTATACATTGCCCTGAAAATCGAATATATTTTAAAATAATGTAAAAAGTGAGATCATGGAAAATTAGATTTTTTTCTGTAAGTACAAAATTTCAGTAAGTGTTGGTATAAATAGTATATTCAATTATTAATTGGAATCTGTAATCTTCAACAATTGTTTTAATTTAGGGCTTTAAGTTAAGATATTTCTTATCAATTGTTTTTTTAGAGAGATATTTTAATATCCAAGTTTTAAAAGTAATATAAAAATCTGTAATCTAATTTTCATGATCTTATTCTAAAATATAAATTAATTTTAACAATCCAAGGTACAGTTACTTAATTGTAAATACGTCCACAGCATGTGTGTTAGTTTTATTCCTAAGAATATCTCATTTGTTATTAATGTTTGTGACTGTGCCTGTAATTTAAAATATTTTCTTTGGTTACTGCATTTACCTATCGCATTGTAACATAAGTACAAAGTCGTTGTTTTGTTTGGAATTGATATACCAGTGTAGAAATATTTTTAACTAAGGCTTGTCTGAGAGGGTTTTTGTAAGTACGGCTGATACCAATATATAGTGTAAGGTCACATTTAACGAAATTAATAAAGCATCTAAATAAAATATGAATTATATTTTGTGAGTTTCATTTTTTATATCCTATAGTATAATGTATTAAAAACATTAAATGTTTTATAGCTGTCGTTATAATCGTATGAAAATTATTTATTTACCAAAACTATGAGCTTACTAAACATATATAATAATAATAATAGATTTTTTAAAACAATAATAAAAAGCACGGTTGACTATGGGTTACCGCGCTTGAATTCGCCGCGAGAGGCGCTAGTGTAGAGTGAGGTCTAGGAAAAGTCGAATGATACTGAAAGGTTACTGTTTGCGAGCTTTTGTATCGCGGATCTTCAATATTTATTCATGATTATTGTCTTTGTGAACATGGTGCTATTTCTGATTAATTGTGACAGATACGGTAAGGCTCCACAAATGTTATTGTTTTAAAACTAGAGCTAAGAAGAAATCAATATTTTATCTATTGTTATTATATATTAATTACTAGCATTGCCCGCGGCTCCGCCCGCGTTCAGATGACCAAAAACCAAATTCTTAGGGTTTACATATTAGTATACTCTTACATTGCAGTTTTTGTATACTATCTCAGAAATTGAGATATTTTCCCTGAGTAAAAAGTATCGTATAATAATGTTGACCCGGATAACCAGCTATCATCATACCAAATTTCATCAAAATCCCTCCAGTGGTTTTTCTGTGATGCGGTAACAGACAGACAGACAGACAAAAATTCTAAAAACCATAGATTCGGCCTCTGTATCGATAATAACGTTTATTTCAATAAGATTTTCCAAAAAAATCTATTGTACAGATTCGGCCTAATTACATTTTTATTATATGTATAGATTTAAAACAAAATCCTGATAAACATGTGTCGCGCTAACAATCATTATGATTATATTAAATTTATTACCCTGCCGCACTAACAAATACATTTTTAACGCAACAGGTTAGTCGTCATTTTCGCTAAACGATGAAAAACGTTTTTTCATCGTTTACGATGAAAAAACTACAAATTATTAGATAATTATAAAAATTATGTGTGTGTCGCTAAAGCGAAACACCTACAAATCAATAAATACACATTAGCATATTCACAAAGTGCACGATTGTGCGGAGCGTTGCTGTAGTTGAAACATTCGATGTTGAGCATTATGCCGTATAATACGCTTTATAGTTCTCTCACAGTGTAGGTAGTACCTAAGTAAATATTAATTTATAAGGATTGAATCGATTTCATGTTCGAATAATAAGACGTTACTACATTACTTCTTCATCTTCTCCCTGCCCATTTCCCAATAACTTGGGGTCGGCGCAGTGCATCTTCTGTACTGCTGATAGGATTTGGCAAAAGTTTTACGACCGGCCGCCTCACGCCTGCCTGACGTCAACCCTCCTTGGGAATGCTATTGTCTCTCTTTGTCTGAATGGTGTCGCGGAAGTCTTGTAATTATTATGCACTTTCGATTTTGTTGTCTTTTAAAACATTTTTATACTATTACTTAATTTTTTTATGTTATTTTCGTATATATTTTAAAATAAATTTTGATTACACCATACATTTTGTTAAGTTACATTTAACATTACTATTAATTTTTATTTGTCATCCATGCTATTAATGTCAAAATGACACGAGTGAGTATGACGGCCTATGTCACTTTGAGCTTACTGTCTGTATAGATTGCTTCAATTTTTAATTTCCAACTTGCTATGAGGATTGAAGTTTGAAGTGTTGATCATTAGCTAATTAAGGAAATAATATACAATTCAAGTATAGCTGCGATAAAAAGCGCACGCCTTGACTTAGTTTGCATATATACTTTATCAAAAAGTAAACATTAATAAATTAAATAGTTACAACAAAATATCTATCCGTCATGGAAGCAGTGCAGAAAGTTCGTAAATTCATCAGCCATTGGTACTTAAGATACTTGGTTTCGACTGAATTGTACATGGTAGAACCTTGGGAAAGGGCTGTTATTCGTATCCTTTTTTAACGTATGTAATAATATTATATCCTTTGAAATGTAAGTATTTTTTTAAAAACTTTATTATATTTACTTACTAACGTTACGTTTTCACGTTTAGTATAGATTTCTCAGCGATGAGATTTTTCTGCAGTAAGAAGTATCCTATATATTGACCCGGATAACCAGCAACCATCATACCTGTTGAAAAACACCAATAGAATCCCATCAAAAGCGACAAAAGCCATATAGAAACCAATAAATATGTATTGGTTTTTATGTGGTTTTTGTCGCTTTTGATGGGATCCTATTGAAGTTTTTAAATAGGGATATCAAATATCATCAAAATACCTCAAGTGGTTCTTCCGTAATGTGGTCACAAATAGATAAACAGACAAAAATTCTAAAAACCATAGATTCGGCCTCTGTATCGATAATAACGTTTATTTCAATAAGATTTTCCAAAAAAATCTATTGTACAGATTCGGCCTAATTACATTTTTATTATATGTATAGATTTAAAACAAAATCCTGATAAACATGTGTCGCGCTAACAATCATTATGATTATATTAAATTTATTACCCTGCCGCACTAACAAATACATTTTTAACGCAACAGGTTAGTCGTCATTTTCGCTAAACGATGAAAAACGTTTTTTCATCGTTTACGATGAAAAAACTACAAATTATTAGATAATTATAAAAATTATGTGTGTGTCGCTAAAGCGAAACACCTACAAATCAATAAATACACATTAGCATATTCACAAAGTGCACGATTGTGCGGAGCGTTGCTGTAGTTGAAACATTCGATGTTGAGCATTATGCCGTATAATACGCTTTATAGTTCTCTCACAGTGTAGGTAGTACCTAAGTAAATATTAATTTATAAGGATTGAATCGATTTCATGTTCGAATAATAAGACGTTACTACATTACTTCTTCATCTTCTCCCTGCCCATTTCCCAATAACTTGGGGTCGGCGCAGTGCATCTTCTGTACTGCTGATAGGATTTGGCAAAAGTTTTACGACCGGCCGCCTCACGCCTGCCTGACGTCAACCCTCCTTGGGAATGCTATTGTCTCTCTTTGTCTGAATGGTGTCGCGGAAGTCTTGTAATTATTATGCACTTTCGATTTTGTTGTCTTTTAAAACATTTTTATACTATTACTTAATTTTTTTATGTTATTTTCGGATATATTTTAAAATAAATTTTGATTACACCATACATTTTGTTAAGTTACATTTAACATTACTATTAATTTTTATTTGTCATCCATGCTATTAATGTCAAAATGACATGAGTGAGTATGACGGCATATGTCACTTTGAGCTTACTGTCTGTTTATATTGCTTCAATTTTTAATTTCCAACTTGCTATGAGGATTGAAGTTTGAAGTGTTGATCATTAGCTAATTAAGGAAATAATATACAATTCAAGTATAGCTGCGATAAAAAGCGCACGCCTTGACTTAGTTTGCATATATATTTTATCAAAAAGTAAACATTAATAAATTAAATAGTTACAACAAAATATCTATCCGTCATGGAAGCAGTGCAGAAAGTTCGTAAATTCATCAGCCATTGGTACTTAAGATACTTGGTTTCGACTGAATTGTACATGGTAGAACCTTGGGAAAGGGCTGTTATTCGTATCCTTTTTTAACGTATGTAATAATATTATATCCTTTGAAATGTAAGTATTTTTTTAAAAACTTTATTATATTTACTTACTAACGTTACGTTTTCACGTTTAGTATAGATTTCTCAGCGATGAGATTTTTCTGCAGTAAGAAGTATCCTATATATTGACCCGGATAACCAGCAACCATCATACCTGTTGAAAAACACCAATAGAATCCCATCAAAAGCGACAAAAGCCATATAGAAACCAATAAATATGTATTGGTTTTTATGTGGTTTTTGTCGCTTTTGATGGGATCCTATTGAAGTTTTTAAATAGGGATATCAAATATCATCAAAATACCTCAAGTGGTTCTTCCGTAATGTGGTCACAAATAGATAAACAGACAAAATTTCTAAAATCTGTAGATTCGACGTAATAATAAAAAACGTTAGGTAATAATGACTATTTTAATAAGATTTTCCAAAAAATATTTAATGTACAGATTCGGCTTAGTTATAATTTTATTATATGTATAAATTAATTAACGAACAAAAACTAATATGAACAATATTTTATTATTTTGTTTTTCATAACAACTCATTAAATCTAAGTGTAGTTAAGACAGTAAAAAATAAAAAATTAACATATTTGTAACTACGCAGTATTTTTTGTGTATGTATTATTTTAGTAACAAAAATATTTATTATTTAAATCATAATAGTCTTTTAATTCAACATTTTTCATAAACATTTTGATTGCATCTAAAGAAGTTTTTGATAAATTGACAATAACCCACATTTTCCTTGTGATAATAATTATAATATTATTATAATTATTGTCATTAACAACTTGTCTGTTTGTAAGATGTGTGTAATACCCATCTTCATTTTCCTGTTAGGTAGTGTATCAAATTCCCTACAATCATTACATAAATCAACCACATAAAGAATTACTGTAGTTATCTTATATACATACCTATATTTAAACAAGCATTTCTTGTATGTATATATATATAAATTTATTTCATACATCTGGAAACGGCTCTAATGATTTGGATCAAATTTTATAATTAGATAAGGTTTTGTTTTTTAATATTATCAATATAAGGTATCTTTTCTCAATACACAAACATAAAATTTATATCTTCTCTGAAACAAGCCGAATGAAACTCGGTTACCAAGGTACATAATAAATAATGACCTCTGTATGTAACCAGAAATGATTATAATTTATAACTAAAAGCTGCTGGTATGTTATTTATTTTATTAGCATTTAACATATAAAGACAAAATATTTTTTGGTCATTCTCTTTTATTTTGTGTAAACCATTGGTATCTATTAATTTGGTTTGATTGGTTTTATCCTTACAAGCAATAGATATTTAGATAAGTTCTATACAAATGATGTCAAATTCCTATCTTTAGTAAGGAGAACCAAATTAGATATATTATTGGATTTCACGTTATTTAACAATCTATTTATCAAATTATTATAAATTATTAATTTATCAAACATTTTCTGTCTAAATTAATTTTGAGTTTTTATATATTTATATAAGTACCTGTGTTTTTATTGATTTTCGTTCAAATTATAATTTAAATAATGATACCCTGAACTAAATAAAACCAGATGTGCTATTTGTAGTGGTGTTTGCACTGTTTTGGTATTTCAATTATTCAATCATCTTCAACGGAATTTCACAATTGCGGGACTCATCACAACATGTTGACGAATTATAATTTACCTGATGTTTATTATATTGTAATTTATTGTTGGGATTAATGGAATATACTATTATGCTATGTTATTTATGTTTTTTTTTTATTTTTATCCTTTCCAACGATATCAAGACAACGCTATATTATTTGAATAGAAAAACATTTACTTACTGCAAGTTATACATCGAATGATCAAAATTCATAAGTTACAAATAAAACTTTAGTACTTTAGGGTTTAGGGCCTATTCACATGACGATATTTTAACGCGCTGTCGGTTACATTTATAATGCGACGCTTTGTCGGCGTGTTTATGTAATGCGATGTGCGTAGGTTCTTCCCTATTTAAAAACTCCAATAGGATCCCATCAAAAGCGACAAAAGCCACATAGAAACCAATACATATTTATTGGTTTCTATGTGGCTTTTGTCGCTTTTGATGGGATTCTCTTTAATGGGTTAATCTTGAGAAAAATTGAAAAAAGAAACTCAGTGAGACTAAAGATTTCTAGAATAATTGTTTTTATATAAAGACTAGCATTGCCCGCGGCTTCGCCCGCGTGCAGGTGACCACAAACCAAATTCTTAGGTTTTACATATTAGTATACTCTTACATTGCAGTTTTTGTTTTTTTCTCAGAAATAAGATATTTTTCCGCGGTAAAAAGTATCCTATATGTTGATCCGGATAACCAGCTATCACCATACTAAATTTCATCAAAATCCCTCCAGTGGTTTTTCTGTGATGCGGTAACAGACAGACAGATAAACAAAAATTCTAAATACTATAGATTTGGCCTCTGTATCGATAATAATGTCTATTACAATAAGATTTTCCAAAAAATATTTAATGTACAGATTCGGCTTAGTTACAATTTTATTATATGTATAGACTAACAACTCACCCTCGCTCTGCTCGGGTTCGTCTCTAGTTACGTTTTAACGTTCAGTGTAGATTTCTCAGAGATGAGATATTTCCCCGCAGTAAAAAGCATCCTATATGTTGACTCGGATAACCAGCTATCATCATACCGAATTTCATGAAAATCTGTCCAGTCGTTTTCTCGTGATGCGTTCCCAGACAGATAGACAAAACGTAAGTAGTATAATATTGAGCCATTAGTAAACCCAGTATTAAATAATTTTTGCAGGAAGGAAAATGATTATTTATTGTAATGACGTAAGGTTGTGTCGTGTATATAGATATATGTCTTGCATAAATAACATTATTTTTCCTGTACATAGTTGTAAATGAAAATTGGACGGTATTTCCAACTTCTCTTTCTTTATAAATCTTTGTACTTTCGTCACAGGCTAACCATACAAAATAAGTAGTTTCATGCGAACTCTTGTCTTAGTATAATGTATGTATGTTTGAGTGCATACAATTTTAGTATAAGAATTATCTAACAGAAATTGTCTCATGAAAATCTGCGTTGGTTTTTTCTGGTTCAGATTTTGTGGCATGTATTGCATTGAATTTTTCCTTTTGGAACGAACTTCCTTATAACACGTTACCGGAAGAAGTGTAATAAGACTTTTCCGACACTTGTTGTAGTTACAGCCGTGATATACATCGCCGCACACAGCTCTCCGATGTCCCGCGCGCCGAAAGACTCGACGGTTCTCTTCTCTTCGGCTTTTTTAAACATTTGTTTATATTTTTATAGTAAATAATTAATGAAATGAAATAAACTTTATTCAATTAGACTTATTACAAGTGCTTTTGAATTTATTTTAATAATTCATGTTTATGTTACTTCTAAAATTAAAAAAAGCATTATTAATAAAATAAGACTTATAGAATTCTTAAATTTTTATTTGTTATTAACTTAATTATCCCATATCATTCAGTGTTTAATCTATCGTTATTTAATTTATACATAATAAATATATTTTATCGTAAATTTTCAATTGAACTCTATCAACTTGATATTTTATAATATAAATACTGTAAAGCAAACGTCTACTTCGTTCCGACCTGGGGTCCATAGACCCCTTATTTTATTATATTTTTTTTTTACTTTTTATTGGGTAAATTTTATTCCTAACACTGCTTATGTCTTACTCCAGGCCATAGTTTATTTGAGTAATCAACTTCATCCAAATAGGTACAGCCAGTGCAACATACTTACCATGAGGTGGCGCTACCTATACAAAATACATATGGTAAAAGACTTCATTGTGTTTTATTCCCCATATAAACTTTCATCCCCATTTTCAACCCCTTGAGGGGTGTTTTCGGGGATAAAGTTTCTATGTCCTTCCCAGGGTCTCAAACTATCTTCTTGCAAAATTTCATCTAAATCGGTTCAGTAGATCCATTGATTACCCCATACAACGTTACAAACTTTACCTCTAATTATAGAGGTAATAATTATAATATTATATTAGTATGTATAGATTAGTTTTTACACTACTATATATATGTAGATATTTAATTACACATTTATTCAATTTTTTTGCATTATTATAAGTTTATTTTCCTAGATTTCTATTAATTTAAAATTTATAAACAAAATCTTTTATATTATATCTATCATATACATGTATACGATATTCGTAATAGTTTTCGAATTTCATTAAACTCTTACAAAGGCCTTTTTTTAAATTAATATTCAATTAATCAATTTTATTATCTGTAGGAATAATAAAATTAGTAGAATTTCCCGCCATTTTTAGTTGTCAAAGGTAATTGCTAAGTATTTAAAAAAAAATCTTATAAGTATTAAGTGCATGTTATCATAAAAAATGATGAAAAAAAACAAACAGAATTTCAAATTTATTGTTGTTCAAGCTTTTAGATAACTGACACAGTAACCGTTTGTATAACGAAAGGATTCCGGCATTTTCAAAGACATCTCCTCCAAATGTTTGACTCCTTGACCGAACATGTTTTTAGATATTTCTGTAGAAACCACTCCGGGGTCCGCCAACCAATTTTCAACTTCCTCATTCATTTCCAACTCAATTTTATACAAAATCTTAGTTAAATAACTTGATTGCAATAGAACTTTATCACTGATACGAGTTTCTGTATTTTTCAACACTTGCAGTTCTTTATCAATGACCCAAATAAGTAGAAATTGCTTTTTGGAAGTGGATATGGTACATTCTAAAACTATTTTACACATCATTGTATACTGCATTCCGAGGTTAAACTCCTTCGTCATACACTCTACTGTGTATATAAAATCATCTTTAATAACACTCTGTGTTGTATTTTTATGTGAAAACACATGCTTTTCTGTATTATTTTGATTAATTTTGACTTCAGAATTAAATAGTTTCACTGTATTCTTACTCTTAACTCCTAACCAAGCGAGGCATCTATTGCAATGATAGGCTGTACGCTTGGAATTAAACTTATTTGCTTTCTCGCTTAAAATGTCGTTATCTATTGCAAAATAAGTCAGTCTGTAGAGAAAATCTAATTTGTTGGGTTTCACTTCATTATGAGTGTTGCCATGTCCATGACAGAACCATTCGGACATATCTAAATTAGTTGTAGGCAACTCCAGAATCCTATCGAACTTAGTCAAACCGTTCGATATTAAATTAGAACAATTTGCGCATAAAAATTGAACAGCATCATCTTTCTCTAAATTAATATTCAATTTATCAATTTTCATCTCTTTATTATCTGTGGGAGTGATGAATTCAGCATAAAAGTTCCCGCCATTTTTGGGTTCTGTCAAAATCCTGAAGGAGATTGTGTTTTTGTCGATTTTCAAACACGACATAGAATTTGGTATTATGTGACAGAATTCGTGTACAGGAATAACACAAGAATCCATTTCATCGTCAGAATAATCCGACAAACTTTCTATTGAGCTCAAACTGTCCCGTCTTTTGCGGTTGTTATAATAATTCAATAAAATACAATTAGATTGTATACTAATTTTCAAATTGCAATCTCTTTTGAAATCCACATTTGTTATGATATAAACGTTACAACTCCTTAATCTGGAACGGAGTTCCATATAAATGTTCTTTACTAACATATTTACAAGAAAGATATTTGGTGAAATTTATCCCAAAAAACCACTTAAGATGGCGTTTTGAATAAATCGAACGTTTATTTATCAATTAACTGTGTTTTAATCTTTTGTACATATCCATTGGTCTCATAAACGTTAAAAAGGGAGTCCATTTCACGGACAGTGAAGGGTAGAGAAACTTTTTGGTAATAATCGTTCATAATTTCAATATTGTTAATGACAGTGTCCAATAAATGCGATTTCTCTGCATAAATACCAGGTGCCTCGTGCTTCAGATATGTAAAATGCACGTGCAAATGATAGAACGACGGCTGATAGTGAAAGTAGATTCTCAATTGACTTCCCGGAACTTTGTATTTCTCAAAAATTGCTTTCTGTAAACAATATATCATAATATTAGTAATGCAACTAATATCATATAAACAATTTGATCAGTCGTTCTGTACCAGAGATTGCAGGTTCGAATCCTGTGCAATTCTTATTGGAAAAAAAATAAGAAATGCATATTGTATACAAGTGTATGAACTTTTATCTAGGTCTTTTATTTTAACGGAAAACCTGAAAATGTAAGAGGTAGCAAAAAATACTAATTTTCAAATGACGTGACACTTTCGTTAGATGACTTCTAGATCAGTACACTTGGATTTTGCTATTATAAAATGTACAAGCCGCAGTTGGCCAGCTTGGTGGACTATGGCCTGTTCCACCTTGTATTGAATGGAGGCACTGGCCAGCAGTGGGATGTTAAGAAAAGAGCTGAATATAATCAATGTGAAAATAATTTGTCAGTCTATATAAATAAAGTTTTTTCAAGCTAAAACCATTAAACAAATTTTAATTAAACTTGGCAAGCACATATATATTCAAATTATGAGGACCGTCAGGTTAGCAATATATTAGTACATATTATATTATAAGTAGAATTTTCCATACCTTTCCTTCGTCACGAATTCTCTTCAATAAAGGCAAGTGCGTCTCATTCAAATCCCTTAGACTTTTAATACCTCTTTGTCTAACAATAGCGAGTAGGTACAATGTCTCCTTAGCGAGTCCGTCCCACTTCAAATCAGGCAACAGTACAAAACCCTCTTTTTCACACTTATTGTTGTATACTATTCTATCTTGTTCGCTTTTACCATCCAAAATATTATATACCCACTGGAAATTAAAATAATAAGAAAAATCTTGGTATTTAATAGTTATTTTACTATCAAAAATGGCATTGGTAACCCAGTGGCAATGATCTTGTTTGTGAAACTGATTTTATTAACTATTAAATCCAAGATGATTACCACTTGTTCTACTGTGAAGGTAAATATCGTGAGGAAATTTACATATTGAGAACCTAGAAACTTTTTGAAAGACATGTGCGCTTGGTCAGTGTGGTGGACTATGGCCTGATCCCCCTTGTATTGAAGGGAGGCACACGCCAGCATCGGAATGTTAAAAAGGGAATACAATAGTATAAAAAATATATCATATTCTAAACTCTTTTTAGGTAAAAGCTATCATAGCTTTTACTAATATTTACAGCTTAACGCTTCCGTGGTGAGTATAGCTTTTACTAATATTTACAGCTTAACGCTTCCGTGGTGAGTTTCCATGAAATCAATTGTTATCTGCCATGTTGGCATGTTCGCAACCTTTGAAGCGTTAAAATATTTCTTTTTAAACAAAGAATTACCTGTAAATTAAACTGATCCTTCTCTAACTGTGGCAGTGTCACCTTACTGTAGCAGTCTGGATTTTCAAGTACAATATGTACTTCTTGTTGACAAAATTTAGCTATGTGCTTATCTGTAGCTGGATAGATTATTGTGGTCTTTACACCTGAAAATCAAGTACATATATTATAAAAAAATATGTTAAACAGCTTATCTTTTTATATCCAAATTATCACAATCATAAAAACCATAACAAAGTAACAGCAGTTAAATTATATATCAGGCTTGATTGTACCAATACATATGCTAGCATACTTAATGGTAAAAACCAGAATTACTTTAAAGATTTAATTAAGAAATCATAGATTATATTGTTTTAAATAATATAATAATTTTTAAACTTTTAATAATAAACAGTTAAATAACTCACACACTTGTATCATCAAACAAAATTTCAATAATTATTCACTATAAAATTGTCTTTAGCACAATACCATATGGATTCAAAAACATGTTGAATTTTAAAACCGCTTTTGATGTAAATAAATACAAAAAGTGTGCTGCTGATGTCTTATTAAAATAACATATTGGTGATGCAATTGTGTTTTATTAGAAAGGCGGAATATACGTAAATTACATGATGACTCATGAGATTTAGATTTATAATACTAATAGGTTATTAAGAAGAAAGTCATTGTAATTGTTTCAAGTTTATCGCTTCTTAGATATCTATCAATTTATAAATAAACTCTTATCTTTTTTTTAGACTAATTAATTATTGTTGCACATGTTTGACTTTGGAAAAACCGATAATACATTGACGTAATAAGTATTTTGGTGAATATGTTACAACCAAGAATAAATACTGTACTCACGACGACGGAAATAACTCTAATATGAATGGACAATCTGTTAATCATCTAAAACCTTGAATTTTGAAAGTTCATTATTGTGATGAAAGAGAATGGTTATGTAGATAATAGGGTTTCCTTACCATTGATACTATTTTTGGGAAAACACTCGAAATTTCCGTAAATATCGTTCTGGAAGAATGTCTTTAGTTCGCTTTCCGCTGAGAAATAACCATTGCTGTCTAATTCTTCTGCTTTGAAAGCATTTTTTTCTAAAAGTACCAACGCTACATCACTTTTGTCTTTAAAATTTCCAAGCACGCAAACTGTTTTCCTATTCGTATTATTGTTAATTATTTTCGTAGGAATAAAGTCTTTTAATTCTAATTGCGATTCTATTACACCGTTTTCATTTTGCTCGTCTTTTTTAATTTTCTTTGCGCAAGGTTCAACAACGTCGCTCTGGCAATTACCGTCGGACATTTTGTGATGATGTTACCAGTGACATTATATCATATTTCAAACTAAAAAATGTTGCAATATATAGAAATTAAGAAAAATGGTATATTTTATAGAAATATATTTTTCTATTAATTTATTTTTGTTTACAATAATATTTACATAAAAGCTAATATGTTTATAATCGCTACAATTTAAATACGTATTAGTCCATTCATTATTATTAAATGATAACTCTGGAATTATACCTTCCTAAAATTCATATAATGTAACACTACAGAAAATAGATTTGGTGCCATTGCCGTATATAAATAAAATAATATAAAAACAATTATTAATTATAAAATGGTAAGGGAAAAATAACTTATTCGATATTTTTGGTAAATATGTACATATATATAAGCACTGAATTTTATACGTTATTTGTTTACATAACCTTAGATCTTAGTCGTTTATTCAAACTTTTTCAAATCATCGGTCCAACGTAGTCCGTGCCGCAAGGCGCCTTCGTTTGCCTAAGCGCAGTCTCCACTCTAACATGTGTCGGCTCCATAGGCGATAGGGCTATTATTGAGGCTTACTATACAGAAAGACTCAATAACTAAACTTGGCCCGACCCGGAACTCGAACCCTGGACCTCCGGGTGTGCAGCCATACATGCTATCCACTACACCACCGAGGCAGTTTGTTGCTATAAAGGCAATAGAAATATATAAGTACTCTGTGAAAATTTCAATTCTCTACCTATCACGGTTCATAAGATACAGCCTTCTGACAGACGGACGGACGGACAGCGGAGGCTTAGTAATAGGGTTTCGTTGGCACCCTTCGGGCACGGAACCCTAAAAAGCAGGATAGAAAACTGTTAATCTCATTTTTAACTAATTTCCTTTGTTATAGACACAACATTCCGGTCGTTGACTCGTTTAATACGCTATTTCTATCATGAATGGGTCACTTTATTTAATTTACCGACAATTCAATACAATACATATGTCACTTGAAGAGATGAATTGATCCAGGCTGCCTTCGACCGATAATCACAATCGCACAAAGTCCGTCATTCAAAATGGACCGAGACTCTTAATTATTTATTTATATCCATACCAATACTACGTTTCTTCTTCTGAGTACCTATTAATTATTTCAATCTAAGCATCGTCTATCGTATCGTTATTGGGGCGTTGTAACTTGTAGTGTGTGCGCAAGCAATCCTGCAATGTCCCATTACGCTGCGACGACGGGTTCCGCTATGGGTTTTAGTTAGTTGGAGTATCACAGTACCCTGGCCGTTGACGGCCGGCAGAACCCCATGATAGGTTGCCCCAGCGCTGTCAAAAAAAGCATCGTCAAGTGTTACCTACCGAATTGTGATTCTGTGAAACCTCAAATCATATTATGTTAGAAAATATTGTAACAGTAAAGAATCTACTTGTAAATCACTTAAAGAATAATTATTCAACCCTTAGTGTTGAAATATTTTATGAACTTTATATGGGACCACCGGTTAAATATATATTATTTATTATTAAAATACCCCAAGAGTAAAAAACCCACAAGAAAGTTTTGAAGAATTGTGTAGGTAGGTATTTCCTCCGTCTTGAGTCGGTATAATATTTGTATTTTTGAAATCGTTTTGTAAAATTCTGGGTAGGCACTGTCTGTAACAAGTATAAAACGCCTATGAGACGTCTAAAACCTTAGTCTCTCCCGTGACCATGATTGCTGTAAAGCATTCGAAACGTTGGAAACCAAAAATCAAAATAAACCCGCGAAGTAATCCGAAAAGATAGTTTATTTGCCTTTCTATTGAAGTGGTAAAATTATATAGTGTTTGCCGTGGTCTTTGGGAGAAATTCACTTAGTATGTTATTTAGGGTTCCGTAAACATAATTTCATCACGCCCGTCTGACGAATAAAACAATTGTGTATTGATTATATTGACTTGACTGAATTATTTAAATATAAGATGAATGGTGCTGAAACACTCAAGTAATAGTATTTTAAAATATTTTCAGGGAAAATTATATTGAAGAACGTTAGGTACGTTCTTCAATATAATTTATTCATTTCATTTCATTAGTTTTCGTTCATTAGTTTTAGAGATATGGAATATTTATTAAGCATGCGCTTTGTTATTTTAGAGCTGATGGTATAATTAACTTTTTTTTAATAGAATCTTTTAGAAGTACCATGAAATGACTTATTCCTGATGTCGATAAAAAGAATATTGCGGTGAAATATAATAAAATACACTAAAATGAGAATAAAAACAGAGAGAGAGAGAGAAAGAAATGAATGGACTAGATAAAAAATACTTTTAACTTTAAAGAATACACACAATATGCTTTTACTTCATGTACCTATAATTAATTTTTACATATAATAAAATTCTAACTGAGCCGAATCTGTAGGTACATTAAATATTTTTTTTAGAAATTCTTATTGAAATAGTCATTATTATCGTTACAGAGGCTGAATCTATACTTTTTAGAATTTTGTCGGTCTATCTGTCGGAACGCATCACGAGAAAACCACTGGATTTTGATGAAATTTGGTAATGTAATGATAACTGGTTATCTGGGTCAACATATAAGGTACTTTTTACTGCGGGAAAAATATCTCATTTCTGAAAAATCTATAATAAACGTTAAAACTTAACGTCCAAAATAAAACGTAATAATAAGTATATAAAATAAGATTTAATACGATGTAATTTTTTCTCGGAAGCCGAGTAGTTTTGGCTAAAAAAATAATTTAAAAATTCTTGTAATCCAGCAATTAGCGAATGGAAATATTAATTCATACTTTATTTTAATTATTTAATTTTTTTTGTAGGCTTTTAGATTCTATTAGAAGTTCCACATTCCAATTACCCTCTTTTTTAATTGGAGCTAATCAAGCCACTAAGGCACAGACAAATAATATTGTTATAGTGCTTGAGGCGCATATAATAAATATGATCTCGTTAGACGAACAAGAAGGTTTTAGTTTATTTTTAGATAACAAACAACGTCGACTTGAATTTGAATCATTCAACCTCTGGATATGAATAGTCTTAATTTAAACAATCATATAATAAATTGTTTCTTACTTTTGACTTCATATTACAACCCACTTACATCTAGAAAGATTAACAGTATCGTTGAAAAATAACTTCATTAAACACAAATGGGTAAGCTAATTTTGATAAAATTTGTCAGAAAGGAACAAGCATAGAAAATTTGTATAGTTTACATGGAGAAACTGGGATGAGTTACGAATAAATGAAATGAAAATAAAAAAAAATGTTATTAAAGCGCCCAATTGAATGAATGTATATGTCTGCTAGTTATGCATTCTGATTGTAACGAAACTTTGGCGAGTTACTGTGTGCGTTAAAATTTTTGATATAGTGAGTTGATAAAGGTACAATCTCACTAAGATTAGCCAACTGCGCAGGAGATATTATAGTGCACAAGTGTACGCGTAGATACAATGTACAAAGAGAATGCACGTTGTGTCTGCTTCCTGCCACTCTCATAATCCGATGAGATGACAATTAAACACAACCAGTGAGTGACCAGGCATAGGGCCGATGGCTTTACATGCTCTCTGAAGCACGGGAGTGTAACACCGCCAACTTCCCAAATCCAGGCTTGTTACTAAGACTTCTTAAGCAGAAATACCTCAATAACTTAACTTTGCCCGACCCGGGACTATAACCCAGGACCTCAAGATCTGCAGCCATACAAGCTAGCTCCTAGACCACCGAGGCAGTTTGATATAGTATATAGTAAATAGTAATACTTAATAGCAATTTAATTAATAGCAATCATAGAGCGAATTGGATCGGAAAGTATTAATCGGAATAAAAAATAGGACTATCTGGGATACAACATGACGTATTATATGCCTGAGTATTTCATATCAGGACAGAAAATTGGTGATATCTTTAATTTTACAATAACCCCATTGTTACTTTCTAAATTACTCCTTTAAGTGACAATTGACTGAGTAATCTGTAATAGATAGCAAATATTTGAGTTGTTATTAGGATTAAATTGAATAAAATTCTCTTATTATATGTAAGTAATCTGTATGCGTGGTTAATGGTTATAGTTATTAACCGGCTTCCAAAGCGAGGAGGTTCTCAATTCGTCGGAATAATTTTTTTTATGTATATTCACCGATTACTCGAAAACGCCTGAACCGATTTGGAAAAAAATTGTTTTGTTTGAAAGCGTATACTTCCCAGGTAAATTTTATCGAAATCGGTCGAGCGGTTTTAAAAAAAAATCGACAATAAGTATATTTTTTTAAACAAATTGTTTAATCGAATATGTTATTAAAATTTTTCTTCTTACAAATTTCCTGCTTATTACGTCTACACTAAAAATATATAAAAAAAAACAAAATTTTTTTAATAAAAACCGACTTCCAGGCATTAAAATGTAAAAATAACTAAACGGGGGTTTTCATTTAGAATACACACCTAATCAGATATTTTCGAAGTTGGTGCCAGCCGACAATATTTTAAGATATGAATATCTAATAGGTAAATATGTATTTTACGTATAAAGGTATATTAGATTTCATATGCGTCAGCATTTTTCGTAAAATTAAAAAGATAACCATTGTAAAAACTATTGAAGACTATTGCTCTATCCTAAAGTTACTCTATAAAAAATATCTGAGATATAAATAAGTACCTGTATAAACAATCTCAGTTTCAATTTTATTCAAAATTAGAAGAATTAAATCACTCATTTCTTCTTCCTTATAATTCTTTAGGCATATAAAATTAAATTATTTTTGTAAAACTTCGGCAGTATGACGATGTGTCATTGGCCATTGCACTAGAGTGTAAATTATTAAGTATAATGCATGTAATAATGCAAAGGGAAGTGTTCAAAGTGGACATGTGATCCGAACGCGTCTTAAATGACTAATCTCACTAAATGCCGACTCCTTTACAAAGGTGAATCAATTAATTGACGGGATGCGTTAAGGCTGGGGGCACACTTGATGCAAAATATTTACTCCAGAGCGAAGAGAAAAAAAGAAAAAAATAACCAGTGACCCGTATATTTTTTTGTAATTATACTACTATTATAATGTAGTAAAGTAAGTAAAAAGTTTGTTATTCTTTCACGCTTTGAATGAAATAGAATATTACTTGAGGTTAAGTCGCTAATATCTCGCATACAAAGATAAAAACAACCTACGACACTCATCAATTATTAAATTAAATTAACTATATAGAAAAAAATATTTATAACATTAGTAAGGAGTTTTTATTATTGGTTAGATCGAGGTTCTTGCAAGAATCGCACAGGTTTCCTTCTTTCTGAGACAGAAATCTCAGTTTAAATGGCGTATTCCACTGACAGTCATTATATATTTTCCTAACTTTTTAACTCGTTGTGCCACTAGTAGTCCATCTGCTTATTGAAGCTCGAGCAGTCGTATCTCAATCTGCCGGTCGCGCGCGCGCATCAGACGTTATCAATTCAAAAGAAACTGACGTTTGAACTTGACGTTCTTTATAGATAATATAAAAAAAGGTTTAAAGAAATACATCAAGCTTAATGTATTTTTTGTCAATCATAAAAAAAAACAAAAGTTTTTTTTAATTAAATATTAATAATGTATTTATTAAAAATGGGACTATTTTGGGAAGTGCTTACATTAATTTTTATAAAGACAATACTGTGTGAAAAAGTTTTCAAAAGTGTTCCAGTGACTGTTAAAACTTATGAAAATGATTCTGTTCTGTTGCCTTGTTATGTGGATGATTCAGGTACTTTTTAAAATTAAAATTTAAATCTTTTTTATAAATAAGTACCATCAATATAATATTTGTACGTGTTAACATATTTTATTTTATACAAATACTTATAAGAATACTTTTTCTGTACCAAGCAAAAGTATTTAAACTGAAGCCTAAAATAAAATACATCGGCACGTTTCACTTAATTCTTAAAATAAAAGAATATCCAAAACTATTCATGGCTACGGATAAAATTTTATTTTTATTCCAAAAAGTTCAATCTACAATTAAAGTGCAGTTAATAATTTCAGTAAGTTAAGTTTGATAAAACGGTAGAATACTGCGTAAAGCTCTTACAACTTACTGACTGACAAAGCTTCCTGTTAAAGTCAAGGTGGAATGGTTTTTAAAACTGCCCTCAGAGCGGACTTACATAAGGGAGGAAAGTTTGTATGAAAGTTTAGTTATGAAGGATATTATGAAGAGAACTCTACTTACGTACCAAATCTTAAGCTTCGAATCAAACTTTTTGTGGCGCAATTAAAAGTAATATTTCATCTCTCTGCGATTTTATATTAACGTTTAGTATAGATTTCTCAGAGATGTAAAGTAAAAAGTATCCTATATGTTGACCCGGATAACAAGCTATCATCCCTGTTGAAAAACACCAATAGAATCCTATCAAAAGCGATAAAAGCCACATAGAAACCAATAAATATATTGGTTTCTATATGGCTTTTGTCGCTTTTGATGAGATCCTATTGGAGTTTTTAAATAGGGATCATAACAAATTTCATCAAAATCTGTTCAGTGGGTTTCTCGTAATGTGTTCCCAGACAGACAGACAAAAATTCAAAAAACTATAGATTCGGCCTCTATATCGATATAATGACTATTTTAATAAGATATTCCAAAAATATTTAATGTACAAATTCGACTTTGTAAGAATTTTATTATTTGTATATGCAGATAGATATTGATACTATTAAACCTCTTTTCAAAGGTACTTCTGTATAATGTATGTATAGACTTTTATGGATTCATATTTCAAGGTTTTCATTAAACAAACTGTCATTAATTAATACGATGCAATAACAAATGTACCAACAAGCTAACATTATAGTTAGTCATTTATTTTAACATTGTTGAATTATAAATATTTTTGTCGAACAATAGACGTAATCTACATCGGACGTAAGGTAAAGCTGTCGCCGTAAAAGCTTTACAAGGCACCTTTGCATAATAAAAGAGTAAATGCGCAGACGCATGATTTAAGCACGTTTTTAACAGTCATTTTTTTATTAATTCAGTAATGTTATTGTTATTGATTTTAGAATTTTACAGATTTTTTTGTGACTTTGATAGATAGGTACTTTGCCAGACATAAATATAATAATATATCAACTGACCACATTTTTCTTTATTATTTCTATTGAGATAATAATATTTATTATAATATGTCATTTACCAATTGCTATCAATGATAATAATCAAAGAAAATGAAGTAGCAATAAGTAATTGAATTCAAACTCTATTTTTTTTTTTATTTTACTGTTGCCAAAGAAATGATCAAGACTGTAAAATAACTGAATAATTTAACCAAAATTGGTAATTAATATACTAGCCGGTGAAGCCGATGTCCGTAATGCGTCCCAAATTTATGAACTAAATTCCTAAAACCTGTAGATTTGGCTTTCTTACATCTATATAAGCATCTGAGAATCAAATTTTTTACAATATTTAATGAAGCTACAACTGTAATACCATTACATGAACAAATTAGCCACAATTCGTTCACGTACGATTGTCGATTACAGTCTTACTTATTTATTACATAAGCGAAGAAAGAGGATATACATATAGGTGTATTTGTTAGATATTCTTTCATGCAAAAACTACTGTTATTGTTGTCTGTCTGTATGTCTGTTACCGCATTACAGAAAAACCACTGGAGGGATTTTGATGAAATTTGGTATGGTGATAGCTGGTTATCCGGGTCAACATATAGGATACTTTTTAAAGCGGGAAAATATCTCATTTCTGAGAAAAAAATACAATACTGCATTGTAAGAGTATACTAATATGTAAAACCTAAGAATTTGGTTTTTGGTCATCTAAACGCGGGCGGAGCCGCGGGCAATGCTAGTATTTTAATGTTTATGTAAATTTAACTTTTACGGTTTATTATACTCCCATAACTTGTCACGCATTTAAATAGTAATAGGCAGTAGGCTTAGTCCAAAACAATTTATTACATTTTCTTTTAGTACAAGACTAAAATCAAGTTATGATACGCTCAGTAAAATAAAGGCACCCTACACACTGATAGTAATTAATAATTTTTAAATTGTATACTATAATAATTATAGTTATTTAATTAATATCCTTAAGATTTTAATATTTAAAAGGTTTTGATTTTCGGCCCTTCAAGTTTTTTTGGTGTAACGTGTGTACCGATCAAGTAAGTCAGTTCTTTAAAACCGTAATCCTACTAATATACAATATAAACACGAAATTTTGTGAGGATGGATGGATGGCTGTTTGTTACTCTTACACGCAAAAACTACTAAACGGATTTTGATGAAACCTTACAGTAAAATAGATACACCAGTAGAATAGATTATACATGAGAGTAACACATATGCACAGAATAGATATACATAAATAATTGAACTACGCATGCGGAGCCGCAGGAAAAAGTTAGTTACATATAATAAAGTTATAGGAATGGTACAGAATTATATTTTATTCGAGTAGAATTTTACAAGTACTTTTGAATATTGTATGTCCAAGAGAAAGCTCTTATTGCTGTAGATTAAAGTATCCAATGAGTTGCCTTTAATTATATTATAGTATGGCAGTATTATGTTTATAGTGTAGATTAAGTATACAGAATGGTACAAACGAATAGGACATGAAAGAAAATAAATATAATAAAAATTGAATAAAATATTTGTATGCATTCATTTTTATTATTCAAAGTAAAAGAATGGTCCCTTTGAGTGAAGTTTATTTTCAATATTTTAATACTTTTCTTCCATGGCCCGTTCATTTGTTCCATTCTGTATAGTAAAACCGCCGCCATTAATAAAAACATAAATCGAATCAATAAATAAAGATATTTAATCATTCAACCTTTTTTATGTGATATCGATTGCTTAAAAACGATTCTTCTAAAGATTAAACTATTTTAAAAAAAAGACAGAAGGATCGAAAACGTTTGGTTTCGATTACAACGTATGCACGAAGCCTATAATTTTTAAATTAGTTTAAACAAATAGCCCTCCATAATTCTGTAGCCGTCATTTTATTAATGATTAGATTATAGTTCTGTGACTGTGTTTAAGCTATTTATTTTAACGCTGGACTTGTTTTTACCTTGTGTAATACAGCTATAATCATATTAGGTACTTATAGGGATCTTTTTATTAGATTTTTGTTTTTAATATGTAAGAACGGTCATTGTAATATATTTTTTATGTATTAGTTATAATTAATTTTGATAATAAAGTGAAATAAGTGGGTTCGATTTTCGTTTGCATCACCTAATTTTTATTGGACTGCAATATGATTATAGAATACATTTATTTTAGCATAGTATTCAATTTCATTCTATATGAAGTTGCAGGTTCGATTCTCGCGGATACTTACATTAAGTATCTAATTGGTAGAGAAAAAATCTTAGTATTCTTTTCAGATATACCTAACGATATCCACATTTTACTCAATAGTACTAATTCCTATATAGAAGAAAGATTTTTCTGTATCAAAAGTAAAATTTAAAAATGTTTTACAATATAAATGGCACACAGGATATGTATGAAACATTTTTTTTTTAAATAAAAGCATTCCACCATTGAAAACGATACATATCTGCAATTTGCGAGCGATCAGATACGGTAGAGGTTTATTAATTGACAAAAGGACAATAGCGCGACATATTTGTGCTGCACACGTTCTATACAATGTCCGTCGCCCTTGTCGGAAGAGCAGATCGAAAATTGTATGATGTGTTATGTTTATTTTTGGATATGGCAGTCTATTTATATATTTTTTGTAAGTAATAATTTTGTGTAACTTTGAACGTGCTTAAGTTTGGAATTGGCTTAATAGGCTTGCATCAATTTTTTTCTTTTAATATTTAATGGTTTGAATTATTATTTTTAGGCTATACAAAAAGAATACGATTTCTTTTTAATTTATGTATAATGGAGTGTAAGCTGTTTATATTTATAATATGTATGTATTTAAAGTTATATATGTGTAGTGTATCAACTATCTGGTATCCATAACACAAGCCTCGTAGCTTACCATGGAACTAGATGGTGCTGTGTGTTAATGTCCCAACATATTTAAAAAAAAAATAAAAAAAAATAAGGGAGTGGCCAAGCAACTAATAGGTTCGATTCCCAAGAAGAACGAATGTTTATAATACCGTTCAGGACGACACAAAGCGCCTTCGCTAGGTTAGCGCTCTAGGCCTTCCGACAGGAACATTTCGATCCTGTGTGGCTTTTTCGACCCTATTATTTTACTATTATCACTACACGATGTTTTTTTCATTTCAAAATATTTTATTCAGCATTAAATTATTACAGTTTTTTACTGAATGTTATGAGTCACTTAGTGTTACAGTATTTTTGAGTGCTTTTAAAAAGCACTCTTACTTTACTTTAATCATATGATTAAAGTAAAAGTTAAAGCGCGTTTGATACTTCTTCACGCAGAACGACTCTACGTTAAAATTCATGACTAAAATTAAAAACGAACTTTGAAAATTGGTTTTGTGTACATTTTAACTAACAATCTATCATTGTTAGAATTTTTACATTTCGCTTTTATTTACTGACATGAAGGAAAATTAAGCTACATAAAAGTTTTTTTAAAATAAATACCAATTTTTTTAAATAAATAAATACCTACAAAAAAGTTTTTTTTTAATAATTTTTCCTTAGAAATAGATTTTTTTCCAGAACCACCCATCAAGATATATCTATAATAATCCATTCATTAAAATATATTAAAATTAATTTATAATTGTATTGAGGAAGATATGGCGTAACATGCACATAAAAAAATTATAAACTTGAGTAATTCTCTTCCTTTTTGAATGACAACATCTATAATAAAAAAATGAATCGCGGAATGTGTTGCTAAGCGCAAATCTCGATAGCGAGACTTTACATGGCGCATAACTCAAAAAAAGGAATAAATAACGAAGAAGTAAATTTTAATAAAAAGAACTAAATCTATACTAATATAATAAAGAGGTATGGTTTGTGAGTTTGTGAGTTTGTGACGTTGTAGGGGGTAATCTCTGGATCTACTGAACCGATTTAGATGAAATTTGGTAAGAAGATAGTTTGAGACTCTGGGAAGGACATAGGATACTTTATATCCCGGAAATCATCCCTTAGGGAGGTGAAAATGGAGATGAAAGCTTGTATTGGGAACCAATGTGTTGTAATAAATTAAAATCATAGTTTATGAAATTAACATTTAGTTTTTTATACATTTAGTATAACTTAAATCTTTTATGAATTATCACGCACAATTCTTATTGCCCACTAAAAATTGGTAATTTATTATAGTACGTTCTAATTCTATATTTTAAGTATAAAATATAAAGAGAGAATGGGGTCTCATTATTCTTTGTCTCTTTCTATCGGGATATCACATTTTTGATCTGCTTGCAGTTACCTATTATTTTTGTTAGTTAACTGTTATGTTAAAGCTACGAATTTATAGATGCATAGTAATTATTTTATTAGCTATATAAAGAAAATGGCAGTATTAACTTTAAAAAAATGTGTGCCAGCTCCGACGCACGACTGGAGTTTACCCTCACAAGAAACAGAATGTTTGATAATTTAAAAAAAATAATTTTATTATTAAAATTAAATTAATAATATTATATATATATAATTATTATATAATTAATATGTCTTATAAATTATATTTAAAAAAATTAAAACCACGTGACATCTTTCAAAGTGAAAGATGCCCAAGGTACGATGCACAGAAAACTACGCTTCTGAGAATTAATACAAGAGTTATCTTGTATTAATTTCAATCCTCATAAAATTTCCATACCGGGGGCCTTAGTATATGAAAACGATTCTAAAGGAGTAAACTCCAGAAATAAATGCCGCCTCCAATAATATTACACGACATTCCTGTATTATTTGGCTTGTTACAAACAGGAAGAGAGCATAGATTCAAATCTTTGTGTACCAATTGCGCGTCAATCCCCATGTACTTACACTAATAGATGAATAAAGAACAACGTTACGTTGAAGAGGGTCTTGGATGATTATATTTTAGGGAAAATATGTTTTATTTATATTTTACTAACGTCTTTAGGTGACTTTTGTGTTTTTAACATTACCTACATACAACTAGCGACTCACCCTCGCTTCGCTCGGGTTCGTCCCTAGCTTCATTCCCCATACAAACGTTCATCCCCGTTTTCACCCCTTAAGGGATGATTTCCGGATAAAAAGTATCCTATGTCCTTCCCAGGGCCTCAAACTTTCTTCTTACCAAATTTTATCTAAATCGGTTCAGTAGATCCAGGGATTACCCCTCACAACGTCACAAACTCACAATCTCACAAACTCACAAACTTTACATCTTTACCTAAAATTTACCACTACCTTGTGGTAAATTTTATCACTAAGAGTACTGAGTAGCTTATATATGCATACATACATACATACTTAAAAATATTAATTTTCTTCTGGGGCAGTTATTATGCAAACGGTACTAACCAAAAACTTAAACCGAAAAGATTTTCGGTTTAAGTTTTTGGTTAACGACACAAAGCGGCTTAAAAATCTGAACGGGTTTCCGAGCCCTTGCATTCGGTACTCGAGATTTGAATCGCATCACTTTATTTTCCAAACAAGAACGTTACCACTGAGTTACCAGTCCCTATTTGACAAACACGAAGTTTTTATACATTTTATAATAAATTTTCGGATTTTTTTCGAGAATTTATTTTGATTTTTGGTTTCGATGTTTCGAATGTACATCATAGTCTCGGGAGAGACTTCGGACTACCAC
Organism: Brenthis ino; assembly: GCA_921882275.1. Taxonomy (NCBI): domain Eukaryota; kingdom Metazoa; phylum Arthropoda; class Insecta; order Lepidoptera; family Nymphalidae; genus Brenthis; species Brenthis ino. The sequence goes on along the minus strand of OV170233.1, from coordinate 2,087,752 downwards.
GTTTTGTTGTAAAGCATTTAAAATGTCAAATATTCGCGTAAATGTAAGAAAGTATAATAATTATTATTTGTTTACAGAAACGCAGCTTCGCGTCCGCTGGTACAAAGACAACGCACTGCTAGGCGACAGTCACGACCCGAACCACTTGTTGCCGCCGCGCACGCGTATGCACGCCAACTACAGCTTACAGATAGATGATCTTGTATCGAAGGATACTGCTGATTACACTTGTGAGGTAGGACATAAATATACTTAGATTTAAAATTATTATTAAAAAAATGCTTTTCACCAAATGTAGGTAATTGCGGAACACGTCAAAACCATCAAATGAGCCCGAACTTGAAAGTGTTCGTACTTATCTATTGATGAGTTTCATTTTCCACTTCCTGGCTCGCATCAGATGAGGTCGATAATATCAAGTTATTGCATTTACCGACATATTTTCTAATACAGAATTATAGATTTTTAAATGTTAATTCTATTGATATAAAACACATATTTTACTTCAAAGCAGTTGGAAAAATCTATCTTAGAAATAAAGTATAGTTAGTTACAAGTGAAGCTTATAAAATGTGTTAAAAATTACGTCAAAGTACTTGCTTTGCGTAATGAGCAAGTTTTACAAATAATTCCAGTCCAGCTGAATGAATTCTTGAGAAGATGAGACTCTCGAAGAAAGTTGGAGTTAAAAGTTACTGTCTTGGTATATATAATATATAATATATAATTCGGATTCGGCTTAATTAGAATTTTATTATATGTATAGGTTTTTTTAACGCAGTTATCATTAATATATAATATATAATAGTAGTTAATAATAAATTAGAAGGTAGAGGAAAATGTTCATGACCATTATTTAAAGGTATATTAGGTTTTTCTGTAATTTTCTTGTATTTTTCCTAATCTGCGAGAGAGACAAAATATCATTTTCTAATAAAAACTTTGGATTTTTGCTTCTAGATTAAGATCCGCACTATTTTTTATTCTATATATTTTTTTTGGTTTTTTATTTAATATTAATTTCAGTCAAATATGAATCATTTATTATTAATATTAAATATATATTTAAGTCAAAAATGATACACGTATTTATAAAATAATGTAAATAACATAATTAAATAATTTATAGAGTTCATACTACGTAGTACGTATAAAACTTTAAAACTCTCTCATGAAACTCAATTCAAATAGCTAATACTGGCCTATTTTTTATCTCCTTTAAACTTTTTATCGTCCATAGAGATTAAATTGTGTAAAATTGAGCTATAGTTCAAGTAACTTTTAGTTCTACAACCAATTTAGTCGGCTTAGCCCTTTGCTTTGCCTCTTAACTAACTCTATTTAAACGTAGTGATGTGTATATATCGATTAAAATATTATTATTTTTTTAATTTAGAAATGATTTAATAGTAATAAAAACGGCATTTAATTTTATATTCTGGGCGTAACTAACTTAAAGTTATATACCTAAATAAAAAAAATACATCTGATACTAAAGTTTTAACTTTCAAACTTATTTAGTAAAATAAAAATAAAAATGTTCACATCGTCATACGATTGTTAATATAAAATAAATTTGAAAATGTTTTCATTCATTTTAAAATAAAGTATATTTAGAACAGAAATGATTTTTTTTAAAATAAACAAAATAAAGTGGGTTAAACTGTACAAAATAACCGAAAAAAAAAATTTATTTTTCTTTAAATCAAATTCGAATATTACCTATGTATATTATCTATAGGTACTTATATTTATATATTATCTATACTCTATAGTCTTTACTACCATCTTTTTTCTGTCACAGCACTAAACGTCAGTTCGTATAAAGTATGGAGCAATTACACAATTAATCAATTTGCCCAACTGTTTCGCGATGACCATCGCTACCCGTATCTACTATATAATTAACTTTGTAAAACACTAAAATATAACGCTTTGTTTGTTTTAAAATAGCCATTGGAGTAGACATTATTTATTACAAACGTTTCTTTTTTAGTTAAATAGGGCAGTTGAAAAGTGAAAAAAGTGCTAGTTAAAAAATTAAAAAATATATAAAATACTAGCACAAACCGCGGTTATGCCCGCGTTCAAACGACAAAAAACTCTTTGGCTTTATGTTGTATTTATCGATATAATATTGTTCCTACAAATATTTGTCTACTGTATTTTTGTTCAACTAAAATCAAAAAAAGGGGAGTGGGGATAGGTACCGTTTCGGAGGAGTACCTACTACTGCGACCACAAATACCACGACACGAGATATTTATATATTGATAATTCCTACTTAATAAATATGATTCTATTATATCACAGCTAATAATATATTATGTTGTAATTAAGGTATATTGGTATGGTATTGGCACCATTGCTGATTCGTATGCCAAGACTTAACTTAAGAATGAATCAACATTGACAAAGTAAATGTTTCTACAGAAAGGTGCATGAATAAATAACTATATATCTATCGTAATGAAAATAATTTTTCATTTACTATAGATATATATTTTTTTATGATTTTTTTCTTCTGATTTACTTTTATGAATATTTACCGCCAAAAAAAAAACAAATGGCATTACACTTTTTTATTTATTTATTTGAATTTTTATACTATATAAAAAATATAAAAGCGAAAAACCTAAATATACATTAAGCTGTTTGAAGTCCAAAAGAAACATTTACGTACGCGCAGCAAAGTGGGCGAGTGACTGCGAGTTCTATATAATTATACAATGAACTAGCATTGCCCGCGGCTCCGCCCGCGTTCAGATCACAAAAATCATATTCTTAACTCTTAGGTTTTACATATTAGTATACTCTTACATTGCAGTTTTTGTATTTTTTCTCAGAAATGAGATATTTTCCCGCGGTAAAAAGTATCCTATATGTTGACCCGGATAAGCAGCTATCACCATACCAATTCAGATTCGGCTTAGTTAGGATTTTATTATATGTATAGATTTTTTTTAACGCAGTTGTCATTAGCATTGCTTCCTGTAATGGCCATGGTTGCTGGGATATTAAGGTTTTCTTCAAAAATCCTTAAGAAATCCTCATTTGTGTGTTCCTCATTTTGTTCTGTCGAGCCGAACCTAGTTGCGCGTCCAATACCACATTTCAAACAGTCCTACTAGATATTTTATAAAAATATGTTTTAAAGAAATTTAGGATAAAATCTGACAAACTTTTTTCTAGAATTTGTGTCTATTATTAATTATTATCGACATTAAAAAGTAGGGACTTCAATTGACCGAGTTTTGTTCTGTGCTTTTTTGACGATGTTTTCGTCCATTTTAAAATGATTTTCATTATGGTTTATTTTGTGTATTACCTCTTTTATGCCCACCTCCTATAAAAAAATCAAGAATATACCCAATAATCATTTTATTATTACAAGTTATTCTCCATTTTTATGACAAGAGACGGCTAAGTAGCAGAGTAAAATCGTCAAAATATGTTTAAATTTTGTTTTCTTTTCATTAATCATTCAATATTTCTATATCCGGATATAGCTATTGGCGGAAGTCGGTATTTAACGTTGTCATACGAATAAATTAGTTCCTCGGTACATCACTAATTAATTAATCAATCAAGTGGAATGAATACTGTTACTATGGAAATATGTTTAACTATATATGGTCATATATATATGTTGTATATACCTAAATAATTGTCTCGTGGCGTAGTGGGTAGCATGTACGGCTGCCAAATCGGTTCTGGGTTCGACTCCGGGGTCGGGCTAAGTCAATTATGGAATTCTTTTTGTTTGGAAAGTCTCAATAACGGTCTGAAGTTGGGAAGTTGGTGATGTTACACCCCCGTGTCTCGAAAAGCAGGTAAAGCCATCGGTCCTACGCTGGGTCATCTTATCCCATCATGGCTCATCAGTCGTCTCGAATTGTCGTCTCATCAGAGTGTGACTTGTGAGAGTTACAGGGATAGAGGGTGCACTTGTGTCTTCGCGCATACTTGTGCATTTTAATATCTCCTGCGCAGTTGGCTAGACTCAATGAGAATAGGCTTAATCGGACATGAGGACATCATATACCTACCTAAATACATTTATATGAAACTATCTTTTCGAATTTTTTCGCGGATTTTTTTTATTAAAGTTAATTTTTTTTTTGTTGTCAAAAGTTCAAAATTAATCCGCAAAAAAATTCGAAAATATACTTTTATATAAAATTTCTAATATTCATGTAAATCTAAGAAAGTATCAAATTTAAATGTTTTGAAGTAGTCTGTAGTACCTAACTAAATTTCTTAGGAATAACGTTCTACGTGAAGCCATTAACAATTTATACATATCTGTCCAAAATCTATGGCTTGGATAAAAAATATCATACTTGCTACTATAATCGTTGAAGAATATAATTAAAAATAGTGTTAAAATGACAAATTAAATAATTATGTTATAGAAAATATATGATTCCCATTATTTTTATATTTATCTTTTTTAATAATTGTAGAACGACTTTAGACTTCTTTTATAAAGCCCCAGATATATTTGAAAGATAATTTTGAAACCTTTAAGAAACGAGAGTAATAATAAACTCTTTATTATACCTACATCAAGAACAAAATAAAAATAAATAAAAACAAAACAGATAGATAATGTACATTGTACAAGAGGCGTCCTTATCGCTAAAACAGCGATCTCTTCCAGGCAACCTTTAGGTGTAGGAAATAGCAAACTGTTAGAGGGAAGGGATGCAAATAACAGGGTTTAAATCATTATATATATATAAAAAATATGTAATTTAGAGTTTTATTTTATTTACTTTTTTATTTGATTATTTTATTTCATTTCATTTTCAGGTTATAAGACAGGAGCCATGGAAACCAATACGACAGACGCATTCTATAGAAGTGCAATGTGAGTCATAACTATTGCTATATCATTATTATTTTTTTATATTCGTTTGCGATATAGCCAGGCTTAAGTAATATTATTTTACTATCTACCAGTTCACATAATACATTTATCTACCAAATTTTAGCCATATAGCTCCAATAGCCATCGAGCAAATTGAGTGTGACATACGGACAGACGGAGATGTCGAAATTATAAGGGAATCATATAAATTATAATAACTAAATATGATTAAATTACGTTTTTTGAGTGGGTATAGTACAATACGTTAGGTCTTCCTCTGTAACAATGGTTAACCATAAAGGAGACCGATATGTATTATTAGTTATTATATATAGCCGATATCGACTGTGTTGGTTTTTGGTTAGAATGTTCATGCAGAAATATTATGTACAAATAGGCATAGCTTTTAGCTTTAATAATAAGTTAAAAACTAAAATAACAAATTTCATCAAAATCTGTTCAACAGTAAACATCCCAACATCTATTATATTAAGTATATTATTAACATATTATTTTATGTTAGATGCCCCTACAGTCCGGACTTTACCGTATGACGGATATCTCGAAGTGAAAAAGGGTGATTATGTGGACATTGGGTGTGAGACTACGGGGACTCCCGCACCCATTGTGAATTGGCGGAAAAATGTAAGATTTATTTACTTAGAAATTATATTACAATAAAATGCTTAATTTTTATTTTGATTTTTACTTAGAAATTTTAGAATTAAAATATTTTTAGATTTATAAGCGTTTGTATTGAAGTTGTTCAAAGATAACATTACCGAATAATAAATTATACTTTAAATATGTTAATATGTAATCACATTTAAATTAGTCTGAAGGACTGTAGAGATTATGATATAAGCAAGAAGATACGAATAAGGCAGTGAGTGGTAGCGAGTTCAAATTCCGGGTCTGGCAGCTCTGATACTCTCATGTGAAAAATATGTTCTATATGATTACCACTTGCCTTACAGTGAAGGAAAACCTGTATGTCTAAGAGAACCTAACAAGTTTTCGAAAAACATGTGAAGTCCGCCAACTCGTACTTGGCCAGCGTGGTGGACTATAGCCTGATCCCAATAGTATTGAAAGGAGGCCCGGCCCACCCCCAGCAGTGGGACGTTGAGGATTGAATACGACATAAGTTAATATACCTAAGTAACTATATACAAAAAGTAGTTTTATTCCATGTTATATACAAAAGATGCGTCTAACAAATTCGTTAGAATCTAATGGAATGGTGGCTGATGGTTTAATTGGGACTTAGCTTTAATTTAAGAAACTCGCAAGGCCTTGAACTGATTAACATGTTTTGTCGATCTCTATTTTTGTTTGATAATTCTATTTAAATTAAAAGTACGACATCTATTTGTATTCAGCCATTTTTTAACTTCCCCCTGCTGGGGGTGAGCCTCCCTTCAATACTATAACATATTCAATAATATAATAATAATAAGAGGGGGATCAAGCCATAGTCCATCCTTATGGTGAATTTTTTACCCTACTGCGACAAAGCTCAAATGAGGGTTATGTATTTAAACTCTATGTTTACATGTTTCTTTGTCCGACTCTATGTTCCTCGTCGTCAAACTCATCAACCGCTGAACCAATTTTGATAAATTATACGTTGTTAGATAACAGACAACGCAAATTTATCAAAAGATATATTAAAATTATCGATAATTTAAAATTAAAATAAATACGGATTTTAGGCGCCAATTTGGGCGTCTTGAAAATCATTTCCAATCTAAATTATTTTCTTTCGTCACATATATGATAAACAATAAGAACAGACTTCAGATTAACAAAGTTATTCTTTTTGCGCTGTAGACATGATTTTTTGTTATTATTTTGTATGTTACTATGAAAAGATATAAAAATATTTTTTAATTTCCTTTTTTATATCAGGGTGAGCCAATGGCGATATTAGAGCACAGGTCGCGGCTTCGATTCCGCGCCGAGCACCGTCTCTTAGCAGGCGTGTACGAATGTACGGCTAACAATGGTGTGGGAGATCCTGTGACAGCTGCTATTACTGTCATTATACAAGGTACCTAATCCTTTAATAGTTTTTTTAGTATAAATAGTATAAATAGCTATTAGCTAGCGTTAGTCATGTAATTTTTTTCGATTTTTTTTCCTGCTATTCGGGGCTGAAGCTAATCCAACAAATCAAACAACTTAATAATCGGTCCAGCCGTTCTTGAGTTATAAATGGTGTAACTAACCCGTCTTTGTTTTATATGTATACATATTAATCTATAACATTTATAAATCGAGAACTGCTGGACCGATTTTCATAGTTTTTGATTTGTTGGATTTATCTCCGCCCCGAATAACAGAATAATTACTAAAACATCGAAAACATTCATGAAAAAAAGAAATCTATTCCATACTAAGCGTCAAAACGTAGATATCTAGGAAAGAAATTGAGCGAAGCGAGGGTGAGTCGCTGGTTTTATATATTTTGTTATTTACAAAACATTACAGACGCGCCTGTAGTGACGACAGACCGTAGTTTCGTTCACACAGCGTTAGGTCTTCGGGCGGTTCTAGCCGCTAAGCTAGACTTCGCGATACCTCCGGCTCGAAGTGCCTGGTATAGAGACGGGAAACCGGTTAAAACTGATGACAGGTGAGTTAGGTTACCAACCATATTATTTATGTAAATCTAAGGTAGTTTACATAAAAACGTCCATACAAAGACCAAAATAAAACCTTTTTTTCGGATTTTTTCGCGGCTTCTCTTTTGACCATGATTGCTGTAAAGCATTTGAAACATCCAAACCAAAAATCAGAAAAATGTCCTCAAAAAAAAACAAAGTCAAAAAGAGCAGCGTGATTTGCTGTTTATGCTTCAGCGTTGTTAAGTTTCTTTAAAGAATATGGGAAATTTTATATAACTTGTTAGAGACCTGGTGGACGTATAAATAAAAGTGGACTGTAAACAATAATTTAATTCTGGACGTTGATTAACAATCTCGTCGTCTTGATTACGCGTAAATTACATAAAAAAGGAAAAGAACATGATTTATTTAAATTAAGGTGTCGATCGTCTTGTCGGCTATGCTTCTAAATGCGTGTGAGCACCTACTGGTCGCTCGTCGTGACTCATAATTGTGCATATATCGAAGCGCAACATAACTTTTACTCGTTAATTTACAATTTTTGAGAAGAAAATATAAATTCATGTTAACAGTAACGTATTTGTACATATATGTATCCTCACGTAATATGTACATATACCTACTTAATATGTTTTATTTTAACTGTTTTATTCATATTTAGTTCTATGGACTATGACACTATCTATATTATTCCTTAGTCTGAAGATCTGGAATATATTTTGAAGTTTATGGCGAAAATCAATCACGATTAAAGCGAAAATATGACTTCACCCTTTTATTTGGACCTTCCTGAAGTAAATATACCTATTCTAATTTTCTTTTCACTAAATTTTCGAATTAATTTTCTTTGAAAACTTTTTTTTAAATGAATAGTATTAATTAAATTTAGTGCACAACATAACGTAAACAAAAAATTCATATTGAATCTACTATTTAGAAGTCGGTAAAATAAAACCACGCTCTACATGGGAGGTATAATGGCGTTAATAAATATTGCCATATCTAATCGATCGATTGAAATAATAGTTCAAAGTAAAAACTAATTTACAATATCATTGAATATGTGTTATTATTATTGATAATAATTAATTATTCTAATAAACAAAAAAGACTATTTGAAATTCGTCAAACTAGAGTTATTTAACTTTCTCGAGTAGGTAATATTATAAGTGCCCAAACAGATATACACAATAAGAATATGTATATAAAAATCGTATTAAAATTAGGCTATTGGAATAAATAGACGTCTATAATGCCAAATACCGTAAACTAGTCTAAATTTTTTTAAATATTTAATACCTACAAAATAACAAATTTTTCTACTTCTTTTTTTTGAGAATTAAATTCTAAAATCGATATGGAAATAAAAAAAGGGTGTGTGTACTCATGTACACATGTAAGAAATTGTTTTTCTTTGTTTTTTTTTAAATCATATGTTTTTTTGGTATTCTTCTCAGAAAACCCTTCCATTTAATATCCATAACATGGGGGTGCATAAAAAAAAACAGTCCGCCATATTTGGGAGTCCGCCATTTAACCCAAGAATTAACGACTAAGTTCACACTTAAATCTGTCACATCTTAAAAAATTCAGTCATATAAATATTTTCATAAAACAAGTTCAACTTCAAAAATGTATTCTTGATATTTTAATTATGAATTTTTACATTATTTTCTAGAGTAATAATAATGGTGCAAGAGAATCTTCATCAGCTAATTTTCCGGAATGTTAGGAAATCCGACTTCGGAAACTATACTTTTAGGGCAGAGAACAAACTGGGCATGGCCGATGTCGCATTCAAATTGACTGGTAAGTTTTATTTTTCCCATAAATTTATTCCGTGGGATTTGTTTTATTTGGTCGTATTAGATTAAAAGGATAGAATTAGAGAAGAGGTGGAAAATGCTACTGTTTTGTAGTTATACTATCAAAACCTTCGAGGCTGCGATTTAGGATTGGGGACTCTGCCCCTAGCGGAGTGGGTGGTATTTCTGGATAAGGGACGTGATAGGAAGTCGAAATGTTAAATAAAAATTGTCCGCGAACATATGAGTAAAAATTTATTGAGACTTAAAGTTACAACATTTCCATACATTATTTTGACATTACTACCATTTAGACACTTGGAGTCAAAACGTCACTTTCAATTGTCAAAATAATCTCCAGATGATTGTCTTTATTTGTACTTTGCGTGAAATTCGAATTTTCTAGTTTTCTAGTCATTTATGGCAACTGTTCTAACCTAACCTAACCAAGATATGAGGAATAATAAATAAATAATCTTAAATGTTCTAACCTAACCTAACCCAGATATGAGGAATAATAAATAAATAATCTTAAATGTTCTAACCTAACCTAACCCAGATATGAGGAATAATAAATAAATAATCTTAAATGTTCTAACCTAACCTAACCCAGATATGAGGAATAATAAATAAATAATCTTAAATGTTCTAACCTAACCTAACCAAGATATGACGAATAATAAATAAATAACCTATGTCTTAAACTAACCACGATGTCGCAAAATAAAAACCAAAGTAAATAATACATTTAGATTTTAAAAATAGTCTACTCACGTTTATAAATTGTTTAAACTAACACTATGAACACTTAAAACTATAAAAATAATATTAAAACAAAAACAAGAAACGAAAGTATATAAAAATTAACAAAAACTAATAACTAATGGAAAATAGTGAAAATACACAGAGTACAGAGTCACAAATTATGAAACTTCGCGGTATTTTAAGAACACCCGCCAATAATACTGAAAAATATTCACAGATAAAAAAATGTTTTTTTTTTTACTAAATGTACAATTGTAAAACAATATATTTTACATAAATCAGATAAAAAATCATAAATGTATTTATGAAATGAAAATAATATTTTTCTTTTTATTTATTTATTTATTAATATTAATATTTTACCAACAGAAAAAGCAAAAATAATCAAATATAATCTGTTGTCATTTAAGCGGTAATATAAAACAAAGTGTCAGTTTTGCTTTTGTCAAAATGTAAGATCGTTTTGTTTGTGTTGTGAAATTATTAAAATATTAAATACAATAAAGCATTAATTGTTGTGAAAATGTGTAATGTACATAAAAAAGGATGCGTACTATTCGTTAAAGGTATGTTTATCTGTTGTAATCACTTATTTAGGTAAAGAAATGTATGGAAATGTGTTAGATATGTTATAACTTGTAAGTCTCAATAACTTTTTACTCGTACGTTTCCTCCAAATATTTTTAATATATTTTGACTCTCTGTCACCTCCCCTATCTAAAAATACCACCCACTCCGAATGGTGGTAAAGAAATATATGAAAATGTATGGAAATGTTGTAACTTTAAGTCTCAATAACTTTTTACTCATACGTTCGCGGACAATTTTTATTTAACATTTCGACTCCCTATCACGTCCCTTATCCAGAAATACCACCCACTCCGCTAGGGGCAAAGTCCCCAATCCTGAGTTTGTGCCACCTTCGAATCGAATTTGATCTCATTTGCATCGTTGTGACAAACATTACAGCTGGTTAAAAGCGTGTTTTTTAGTTATTTAAAGGTATAAGTATAATACTTTCTTAGATTTACGCGAATATTTGACATTTTAAATAAAACTATCTTTTCGGATTTTGTCGCGGATTTATTTGTATTTTTGTTTCCCGACGTTTCGAATGCTTTACAGCATCCATGGTCACGGGAGAGACTCTCCCGTCACCAGTCAGTCTCTCCCGTGACCATGGATGCTGTAAAGCATTCGAAACGTCGGGAAACAAAAATACAAATAAATCCGCGACAAAATCCGAAAAGATAGTTTTATTTAAAAGGTATAAGTAATTATATTTCATACACCTAACACCTTTGTTTCTTGTAAATGGAAATGTGTGGAATTAAAAAGTTTACTCATATGCGGACTAGCTATAATGTTATGTTAAAATTTAAAATTAAAATTTTACTCGGTATTTAAAAGAGCAACTGTTGAGTTTTTCTTGGGCTCTTCTTGGAAGAACTGCCTTCCGAGCCGGTGGTAGCTTCCTCACGGATTGACTCCATTTAAATTATACTAACGATTCAAAAATGCGTAATAAGTCTGATTGAATAAAGTAATTTTTATTTTTATACACAGGTGTCCCAAACGTGGCGTCTTTCAAAGTAGAGCCAGCACTAAATAAAGCGTCGCCGACCAGCTTTACTCTCATTTGGGAAGTTGATTCATACTCAACTATTATAGGTACGTTATTTTTATCGTGGTTTTGAAAGATATTTTCTTAATTTTTCAGAGTTTTTTGTAGTCAGTTCTATTAAAAATATATATATGTTACAAACATTTGTGGAATAAAAAGTATCTGAAAAGGATGATGGATGATGAGGAGGTGACCCTACTTGCTGTACTAGCGGTCGCGGCTTCGAATCCCGCTGGGGGCATTCATTTTGTGTGATGAGCACGAATGCTTGTACTCCAGTCATGGGTGTTTATATTTATATGTATGTATTTAAAGTTATATATGTGTAGTGTATCAGCTATCTGGTATCCATAACATAAGCCTCGTAGCTTACCGTGGAACTAGATGGTGCTGTGTGTTGATGTTCCAACATATTTATAATTATGATAGTTTGAACACAGATGGACCATGTTCTGAATTTAAGATATAGTATAATTTTATTTCCAGTAATGTGTTCTATGAAATAGTAGTCAATTTTAGATCAAAACTTGTCAATAGATGGCGCTGCTTAAAAACATTGCAAAGAAAGAATTGAAGTAGCTTATACCATATATATATTATTATCTTTATTTTAATATAAAATTTAAGAAGAAAAAAAATAAACGTCCCCTGGCTTTGTTCGGGTGCCTCCCTAGATGTCTTTTGTATGTATAATTATATGTATAAATTTATTATAATATACAAACAGCACCACCTTTTAGCGAAACTTACTGTATACAATATTATTTTAGAACATAGTTTATCAGTAGGTATGTACCATAATATATATATATATATATATATATATATATATATATATATATATATATCCAAATTTTTGTGTGAAGTAGCAAACACACACACACACACAAAATTCGTCTTTTAAATAATAAAACAAATGCCTGTAACAAATTATTATAATATGACCTTTGAGTCGTCTATAACGTCAGTCTCTCCCGTGAAAATGATTGCTGTAAAGCATTCGAAACGTCGGGAACCAAAAATCAAAGTAAATCCGCGAAAAAATTCGAAAAGATTTATTTAAAATGTCGTATATTCGCGTAAATCTAAGACCGTATTATGCGAACATTCGTTATTATTATAGTAGCTATATTTATTTAAACAAATATCACTTTTTTTCAGAATACCATCTCTGGCTGCGTCCTTACTACGGCCGACTGTCCACAGCTGAGCCGGACTCCTTCACAACGATCCCGCCAGCTAACACTTGGAGTAATATCGTAGTCCCGGGGGATTCTAGTGACGGTAGTATTATTAATTATATCCATAATAATATTATAAATACAAAAGTAACTGTCTATCTGTCTGTCTGTTATCTTTTTACGCTAAAACCGCTGAACCGATTTAGATGAAATTTGGTATGGAGATTTTGAGACCTTGTGAAGGACATTCGATAGTATTTTCCTGGAAATCATCCCTTAAGCAGGTGAAGGGAGGGAGAGAGGGGGGGGGGTAGGGTCTAGGAATTTTTGTATGACTTCGATCATTTCTTTAGTAAGAGATATAATACACATTATACCTATGTGTATGATATAGTCTATCTATTCCATAATAAGCATCACGTACCATTATCCCTTTTCGCAGGTTACAATAAATAATGAAAAAAATCAAAATACCAGTATTAACGTTAGTACCGTTAGTACATAGTAATATTATAAGTGAGTTTCTTTTTTCGTCTTTTTACATAAACAAAGACATATTATATAACTGTTCCGTACATGTGGAGTAGAAATCTGATTAAAAAATTATCAAGAAATTATTTTATTAAAAATTATTGTGTATTTAATAGATTGTGATATGTACTTGTAATACCTATATTTTTTTTTTCAGGTCCCATCCACAGTGCGACGTACACAGTACGCGGTTTAACGCCATCTACCGTCTATGAAGCCATCGTTACTTCTAGAAATATGTGAGTAATATAATATACATACTGATATCATGGTCTTTTCGTTATCAAAGAATATGTATTGAATTTAAGTCTCTCCCGCGACCATGATTGTTGTAAATCATCCGAATCGTCGGAAACCAAAAAGCAAAATAAATCCGCGAAAAAATCCGAAATGATAGTTTTATTTAAGTTTTTAATTATTTGTGAAAGTTAAAAAACACAAAAAAAACAAAAGGTATATTCTGATTTAAGAAAAAAAAGGTAAAGAAAAATTAAATAATGTGTTTTAGCTTAAATTTTCGTAAATAAACTAACAAGTTTTGAAAAATCATTTGTTACGTAATGAATTATATAAACTAGTGTTGTATAAACTTTGCTAATATAATATAAAGATTTTCAAAGAGCGCAGTATGTTTTATAAATACCTATGTGTAATATATTATATGATATATGTGCTTTGTTACAGATTTGGTTGGAGTAAGCCTTCAGCTGTTTTACATTTCGCAACGGAGCCTGGAGGTTAGATAACATTTTAACTTTAATTTAAAATTGTATAAAATTGCTTGTGAGTAATTCAATAATATAAATTATAGTGTTCTTGACATAATCACGCGAAAACTTAGCTTAATATTTATACATATAATAAAATTCTAACTGAGTCGAATCTGTACATCAAATATTTTTTGGAAAATCTTATTGAAATAGTCATTATTATCGATACAGAGGCCGAGTTTTAGGATTTTTGTGTCTATGTGTCTGTCCGGGAATGTATCCCGAGAAAATCACTGGACAGATTTCCATGAAATTTGGTATGATGATAGCTGGTTATCCGGGTCAACATATAGGATACTTTTTACTGCGGTAAAATACCTCATCTCGTAACTAGGGACGAGGGTGAGTCGTTAGTTTTTCATAAATTTAATAACTCTGTTATAAAAGAATATTTATAATATAGAATTTTTAAACATGATCCCATAGAATAAGAGTTTTACTTAAACAATAGATGGCGCTGCTCCAAAATTCATGCATGAGTGGACAAAAGCAAGTTTGAACTTTAAAATATTTTTCAGTTGGGAGGACTCTCCCTTCTACAGCAGATTACACCGACATTACTCCCGTATTAGAAGAAGAGTTGGAACAAGCGCACAATATAACTCAAGCTCACGTCTTCGAAAGATTAAACGAAATGTCAAACAAAGCGCGCGAAACGCCATCTTTAATCGCCATGTTTATTTCTACTGTCATATTAACATATTTGATAAGTTAGATTAAAAATAGAATTTATATACTCAATTTAATGTAAATATTATAATGTTTGATTTCATATATTTTTTTAATTTAAATGTAATTGAATTTTTTTAATATATTTTTGTAAATAAAGTAATAAATGGAGGTTATTAAATAAATAATTTTAAGCATTTATATCTTTGTCATCAAATCCCCTTGATTTTTTATTTTCCTTTCGATTATTTATTTTTTACTGTTACATAATTGGTATTCGGGCGTGACTACTGAATTTCATATTATAATATATACATTACATAGCATGAGATGTTTTAGCTTTTAAGGGTCTATTGCACATAACGTTTCAAAATGTAGTAGCGCAGATCATGAACCATAACAATAACCTCACCATTACATATCCACATCACTTTGGATATTCTATATAAATTTAAAAAATGAAGATCGCTTTAAATATATCGAAAAATATGCACGTCGACAGCGTGTTAAAAGCACGCATGTTGCATAGGGCAAATTATAATTTCAATTATTTATTTTTATTGATTTGTTATATATTTAATATTAACATATATTAAGATTTATTAACTTCAAAAATGAATTCCATACCTAACTGTAACATTCATTTTATCTCTTAATTCTTTATGATCTATGATGGTCTAGAGGTTCATTTCTTAGCACAACAAAAAAGGAATCTATAAAATAATGAGAACTCATAATTCCGGTACGATTATTTATTTATTTATTCATATTTTAATTACATTTATCATTGTTTAAATTGTCCACATTTTTCATTTCTATGAACATACATAGACTTTGGTTTTCATTTAAATGTGATCTTACATAGATATATACGTATAGAACACTAAAACACTGATAATCTTAATTAGCCTACAGTAAGTAAAAGTCTCTTTAAATTTCTAATTAGCTTTAGATAAAAACAGGAAATAAATCAGATGATGTGATATATTAAAAAACAGTTAAAATACTTTTTAAAATCTTAATTTTTCAAATTTTAATGCAGAGTAACGATTAAGAAAATGCTTTGCGTTTAAGTCGTTGGATGTTTCACACTGGACGTTGCCAAAATTAACTGTTTTCGATCCTGACCTTCATTGTAGTTATACCAAAACGGTATCACCACAGAGAAGTGACATACAAAATCAACAAAAATTTTCGTAAGTGAGCCCTTGTTTCTTACAAAAATGATGAAGATTTTGTATATATTTATATTAAATTTATTATACTTAAACTATATAGATATATGGTTTTGAAGTCGAGAGTGCAACATCAAATTCATTTCAACCCAAAGCAAATTCGCTTTTCCTAGTTATAAATTTACAAAAATGTTTTGGTCATTTTTAAATAACTGAAGTAAAAAAAAAAAAAATTCAATATGAAACAATACAAGGACTAGATTAGAAACAGATATTAGATCTTACTTACTTACTCTATAATGAAATACATATAAATTTCACATTAATGATAAAATTTGAACAGAGCAACACTAAATATGATTATAGTTGTTTAAAGTGACATTACGTTTAATTTCCATTATATATTCCATAATTTGTTATAAAACATTCAATTTTTTAAAACAAACACACGCGTTCAAGTAACGCTACCCGTAACACATCAGATCTATAATACAATACAGAAAGAAATGCAACATTTGTACGAAATATTCATTTTAAATTCTAGTTAATATTGAAAAATAAATATATTATAATTATTATAAAACTATAACAATTTCAAGAACCTGTAATACTGACCATACTTATTATACAAAATAATTAGTTACATTCATGGGCGGCGGGTAGGTGCGAGGGGGTGCACTTGCCATGATGAAAAATAATATATAAAGTTAATATATATAATATATGTATATATATAATTTTTCTTATTAATAAAATCCCTAATGAATTTAGATATATGAGAAAAAAAATATTCTTCATATAAAAAAAATAATATAATAAAAGTGAAATAGTCATTTAAATATAATTTGCACCCCATGCAAAATAATTCTGCCGACACCCATGGACTTAAATTGAAGATATTAATTAGTAAAAAAGATTGTGCCATTTTCCAAAACACACAACAAATGAATCATCAATAACTATATCCAGATATGTAACTATATAACTCGTCTGAAAGAACGATGAATAGAATTTACGAAAATTCAACTTATTTCCATATATAGATATATAACAATTTAAAAAAGAAATTGGAAATCCCCCAATTTTAATGAATTTTGCCAAAAAAATTGAAAAATATTTTATAAAAATATGGCACCATACATACACAAATCATGGCGAATTGAAGTTTAAAACGGTTCTATATATTTAATACACAGAAACACTGATTAATCTATGGAATTTTATTAATATTTGTATAAAAAACGTGAATTATCACTAATTAAGATCCAAATGATAAAATATAATCTTTAAATCCCAGTGTTGCCATGATAAATAATAAATAATATGAATATTTATTATTTACAGATTGCAACACTACAATAATAAATATTCAAATGCATTTATCTCGTCAAATATCATACAATATGTAACATATTGTAAATTTGTACTTAAAAAGAAAAGGTTAGAAAAGAAAATATTTTCAAAGTAAAATCTTTTTAAGTTAAAAACTTTCAGATCAATTTTAATACTTTGTAAAAACCAAGTGCATACAAAATGCCTTGTCCATTCCAATATTATACCATAAAAAATATATAGGTACAATTAACATCGATCAATATATGAATTTGTAGGTAAATAGTCAATCCTGTTATTTTACATAACGTAAAATTACCAAAACCCTCTGCCAATATCCCGTTACCAGTTGGAAAACACTTCACTACAATCAAATCAGTTATGCAATTTGATAACCGTTGCACATTACACTGTCACTATTCACATATATTTATGCACATTTACACATATTTATGTCTGTTTACATATTTCACGTTTATTTATGCACGTTTACGTTTATTTATGAACGTATACGTTTATTTATGTATGGGTGAGTGTACACCACCAGCAATGTGAGCGGATCTGGCCACTCGATGTGCACACTTCAATGGGATGTAACACCACATACAAGGGACCAGGAAACTAAGTAGAGTGACGCCCAGCCATCTGAAAATGTAAATATTATTTATATTATTTAAAAATCATTTATTTGTTATACTAGCGACTTCCGTTGCTTCGCTCGGGTTCACCTCTGGGATAATAAAAACAAACCTATCCCACGGGAACCGTACATTTTTCCGGGATAACACTAGCAGAATCCGCGGCTCGCTTGCTTTAAAATTACGAAAAATCTTTAAAAAGGTAGTTTCATACAAACCTTCACCCCTATTTCACCCTCTTATAGGATGAATTTCGAAAAATGCTAAAACACGTATTTATTTAACTTTATTGAAGATATTTTATTATTGACCAAGTTTCAAGTAATTCTGATCATAAATATGTTTTTGGATTGTATTATAATATGTTTTCCCGTGGGAATTAGATGATCTCCCGCGGTAAAGAGTATCAACATCACACAAAAAATCACGCCAATCCGTCACTCCGTTTCAACGTGAAAGAAAGACAAACAAACACACTTTCCCATTTATAATATTAATATATAATATGGATATATTATAATATTCACCTTTTCGCACAATGCTCGTTGGGCGGTCCGCAGGTGCATGGATGCATTGCGAAATCTCCCTCCGAATCCGACATACAGTGGTATAGCATACACTGAAACAAATTAACTAAAATATAAGAATCTCCAAATGTTTGCCAACTCGCACTTGGCCAGCGTGGTGGGCTATGGCCTAATTCTTCTCATCAAAAGGGAGGCCCACATCCAGCAGTGGGATTTTAAAAAGGGCTGATTAATATCTCCAATATAGTTTTTATGAAAACTTTTGCACGCATAATAAAGAAGATCTACCTGGAAACGGGTTTTTTGTAGTTTTCGATAAATAAATACACAGACAAATAGATAAAAATTCTTTAAATTGTAAGGTTAGGTTGCGTAAATGTCCCCCCCAATGTGCGTTCACCTTGTCGTGGTGGGGGGGCTCAGTAGTAGTAGCGAAGCTAAGAAACGCACAGGGAGGTTGCCCACTTCGGTGGGCGGTGGGAGGTGGCCCTCTTCGGGGGGCGGTGTACCTTGCGGGTTGCTCCTGGTACTTCTCTGATAGCAGAGTGGACCTTGGAGCAACCCCATTGTTATGGTGGTCTGCTTCAGCAGACCTGCCGTCGGGGCGTCGTAGTTGAATGCGTAAGCGATCCTGCGACGCCCCATTATGACGGGGGAAGGTTTTGTTGGGTTTTAGTGGGTAGTACTGGCTGTATTAAGCCGGTGAGTCCCACACGTCGTGCGTAAATGCATTTCCCAACGTTAAAAAAAAAAAAAGGTTGCATAAATGTATGTCTTGTAAGGTTTTAGCAAATGTTTTGAAATTATTTTGATATACTCTCGATCTGTGAAAGCTATATTCACTAATATAATAAAGAGTAGTTTGAAAGTTTGGGCTTTTATAAAATTCTTTCACTAATATAAAGCAAGCTACATTAATGTTATATTCCGTTAAAAATAATTTACCAATAATTCATGAAAAAAAAAACAAAGAAACAATCATTTCAGCTTTATAACAATAAAAAAAAATCAAAAGTATTTTAATAAAAAAAAAAAAACAAAAACTAGCACATTCAAACAAACAATCATTTCAGCTTTACAATATCAATATAGATTAAGAATTTAAGATCAACGATTCTTAAAAAAAAACGGTTTTCATTAAAAGAAAAAAAAAGAACGGCCACATTAAGTTATCGTTTTTTTTTTAATTAAACTAGTTTTGAATATCTTTTTTTCAACATTACCTGTGCACATTTGATACAGCTGACACAATCTATGCAGGACTTGAAGCAGTCCGGCGCGTACTCGCACGCGCCCGCGCGGTTGGCGCTCTCTAAATACCACTCGTGACAATGTCTGGAATAGAATTATATATAAATATAAAGTTTATGAGTTTGTGACGTTGTAGGGGGTAATCTCTGGATCTACTGTACCAATTTAGATGAAATTTGGTAAGAAGATATAACATACATAGATAGGATAGGACACTTTTTATCCCGGAAATCATCTCCTTATTCCCGCTGTCTGTCTGTCCCTGTGTCTGCTTAGATTTTTAAAACTACGCAACGGATTTTGATACGGTTTTTTAATAGATAAGAGTGATTCAAAAGGAAGTTTCATATGTATAATACATACATACATGCATATTATAGTATGTACAGAAAAGCCGAAAAATTCAAAGATTTGTATTTCATACTAACAATTAAAATGTACCTAATAAAATTCTAAATGAGTCGAATCTGTACATGGAATATTTATTGGAAAAACTTATTGAAATAGTCATTATTATGGATACAGAGGCGGAATCTATAGTTTTAGAATTTCTGTCTGTCTGTCTGGGAATGCATCACGAAAAAATCAATCAAGGATTAACGACGAATTAAAACGTATGGGATTCGTTGAATCATGAGCCCAAATTCTCAAGGACTCAAGGAATCAATTTCGGGAAAAATCGAACCTATAATAAATATATGAAAAATAATTATATTATTAATCAGCATTCCAACTTATAAATTGTTAAAAATGTATATTTAACTCACAAATCGGAACCCATTTCTATTTTATTATTAATTTACGATTTTTTAGGACAGTAATTTAATACTTAAAGTAAAAAAATAATGTTTAACAATAAGTTGAAAACAAATATCACCTGCACTTTATCCTCGCTTGGAAAGCCTCAGCTGGTTTCTTGTCTGGAAGCGGCGGTGGTCCGCTGTATGTGCATTTTTTTAACGATCCTGAAATAGTTAATAATAAAATTACTATATACATAATATACACTAAAAGTTCTAAATATGTATTCGATAGAATAAAATAAAAATCAGTTTTCATACAAGTTCATATTTCTTTAGGAATGATTTGTTCAAAATTACATGACTCAAATTTTATTAATTTATTATATAAAAATAATTTACCCACGTTTACGATATAATAATGCTATATATTATATTTGAATACATACATACAAAATGGGTTCTTCCCTAGCTTGCTTCCCAACACACAACTTCATCCCCATTTTCACCCCCTTAAGGGGTGATTTCCTGTTTAAAAAGTATCCTATGTCCCAGTTCCCAGGGTCTCAAACTATTTTACCAAATTTCATCTAAATCGGTTTAGTAGATCCAGAGATTACCCCCTACAACGTCACAAACTTTATCTCTTTATAATATTAGTATAGATAAAGAATATATATTGCTAATGGAAATGGACACGCCTATTTAAATAAATAAAAAAAACTTAGAAAAATGTAACCATATATATATATATATATATATATATATATAAAATATATATATATATATATATATATATATATATATATATATATATATATATATGTGTGTGTGTATATATAAATTGAATAAATACCAGAGTCTCGTCTTTGTAACGGCGGCCTGGTGTTGGGCGAAGATCTTTCTGAGCTAATGGCGCCGGCCCCCACTTGGGGGTATGTGTATTCATGCACCTGTAACCATAAACTTTGAATTTAAATTTTATCTTTTATGTGTTTAGACAAACAATAAATTATAATTGATATTTAAAAAAAAAGTCATTTTTTTTGTCTATTATGTTTTTTACAGTCATTTAAGTGTAGTGTGTATGTGTGTGAGCCCGGTACCTATATATATATATATATATATATATATATATATATATATATATTGTACGACCTGTTATTATTAAAGAGTATTAGTTTGTTGTCTTATTTTGTTCCCACATTACAAAAGTTAAAGTGCCTGGGCGACCGAGCATCGCTCGGAGTTTTTGGCAAAAGATTTTTTTTTAAAAGAAAAACTTGGGTTCAAACCCTATCACCTATGATTGTCAATCTTGCGTCTTGGCCGCTTGACCACGATGTTTATGCCCTAGCGTGCGAAATTAGCGACCATATTTTGCGTGGAATAAGAAGAATAAAACCGCATGAAAACTCGAAAACACGCTTCTTCCCAGACGTAAGACTAATCTAGATCGATTTTTCACCCCCGAAAACACCCACATACCAAATTTCAGCGAAATCGTTAGAGTCGTTTCCAAGATTGAAGAATTGCTCGTTTAAAGGTATTAGATAGATATTTCAAGTCTTTGAAATATGATCAAGTTAAATAATATAAAAAATCTATGCATTTAATAATATATATTTCAACATCTATGTATTTTTTTATGAGCATCATCATTGATCAAAAAAGTACTAGACACACAATCACCGACAAAAAATGTCCTCATCGAATGAGCGCTCGTTTGAACATTTGAGCGCGGTTTGGTTTTTTTGTGAAACAACTTTAAGAATTGCATTTAAGGTTCAATTTACATTGTTGTATTTATTTCAACTAGAATAATTACCTAAACACAATTGGTAACAGTTTTAAGAGAACTTTTGCATGGGATTGTGAATCTAGTACTTTTTTGATCGATGGTGTACACCGATGGCGTTATTAAATATATAAATAAATAAACAAATATACTCACAGCAGACAGATGGACGTACGGACAACGTTCTTGCTCTGAATCCTCTGGCCTATCTTCGTATGGAATGTTCAGTGGTTCTGAAAGACATGGTTTTGTTAAGAATTTTGCAATAGTTAAATAAAAAAAGAATTAGGGTTCCGCTCAAAAAAATTTAAACGCATCTAGGGGTCACCCGAGCGAAGCGAAGGTGAGTCGCTACTAAAATGTTTTTTTTTTTTTTAGTAGGATTGTAGTTTTAGTAATAGTGTTTTTGTAGTAGTAGTAGTAAAATGTTTTTTTTTTCACAGCTTGGAGCTTGGAGGTAGAATTTGCGGTTTATAAAAAAAACAAAATTATTGAAATAAGAAAAAATACTCAACATTTTGAGTGGCCCATTGATTTTAAATTTTTTTTTTTTAAATTGCAATACAGCAATACATACATACATAATACAATGAAAGTTGGATAGAAAATGACTATATTCGTAAATTCTTGAATGTTCTCAAAGGTAATCAATCCGTCGAAAAAAAATTTAAAAATCAGTTGGTCATCTTAAAATACTACTAAATAATTTTTTTTATAAGCTACAAATTCTACCCCAAAGCTATGAAAAAAAAAGAAAAAAATTTTTTTTTACTCCACCCTAATACATATAATAATAATTACCAGTGAGAGGATGATGGTGAGGCAGTGTGATAGCGGAGAGTATGGGCGTCTGCACCAAGTCCTCTCGGCGGGCGCGGGATGCTGTGGACTTCTCCGAGCTGGACCTGGACTCTGACGGCAGGTTGAGGCACTATGGATAGATTCAATAAATAAATAAATATGTTGAGACATTAATACAGAGCACCATCTAGTTCCATGGTAAGCTACGAGGCTTGTGTTATGGATACCAGATAGTTGATACATTATACATATATAACTCAAATTCATGACTTGAGTACAAACATTCGTGCTCATCGCACAAATAAATGACCCCTGCGGGACTCAAACCCGCCTCCGCTGGTGCAGCGAGTAGGATCGATTGTCGTCGATTGAATGTGAGTTAAAAATAAGTTAAGGTTTATAAATACGAAAGTTTGGATGCATGTTTGTTACTCAATCACGCCAGAACGGCTGAACGGATCTAGATGAAATTTGGCACTGAGATAGATCATAGTCTGGATTAGTACATAGGCTACTTTTATTCCGGAAAAATGTACGGTTCCCGTGGGATAGATTTGTTTTGCACAATGGATAAACTGTTCTTGCTGTTAGGGATGTATAAGTCATACTTTTTATATTATTAGAGTCTTTTAGATACACGCATTATTTTACATTTTATGTAAGATTATTAATTATTATTTTCAGATTCTTGGAAGGATTTGTGGGGTTAGAAATGTCTAAAGCTTTACAGTAAAAAAAAAGGTTTAAGCGATTAAAAAAATATATACAAATCATTATATGATTTTTGTACATAATAAGAACAACTATAACTTTTGAGACACCAAAATCCCAGTCTTTCCCAAAACCCTCTCACATCAAGGGTAGGTCAGTGCCCAGCAACGAGACGTTAAAAAAGGACTGAATGACATTTATTTAACAAAATTTTAATAGTTATATAGTATAAGAATAGTTATTTTTTTATCTATACTAATATTACGAGGTAAAGTTTGTGAGTTTGTAATTGTAGGGGGTAATCTCTGGATCTACTGAACGGATTTAGATGAAATTTGGTAGGATAGTTTGAGACCCTGCGAAGGACATAGGATACTTTTTATACCGGAAATCATCTGTTAAGGGGGTGATAATGGGGATGAAAGTATTGGGAAGAAATATATAAGAATAGTTAATAGTAGATATAGTAGTAAATTTACTTCAAAAATATGGTTCTCTTCATCATCCTCGTTCGGCTTCATTGTGGTTTTCTTGCCTTTGTAGCCATACATTGAAGGCCAAGCACCACCCAGTCCTGAAATCAAGAAAACTATTATTTAAACATTCTAAAAAATATTAAAAATTATAACTACCAACTATCGACTCACCCTCGCTTCGCTCGGGTTCGTCCCTAGGTACGTTTTAAAGGTTAGTATGGAATCTATCTAAGATTATATTATATACATAGGTTTAGAAAAATAGCGTTAAAAAATGAAAAAATATATCCCTTAATTGAGAAATTTATATCTAACAACTGCATGTAACGATTATTATATAAGTCGAGTTAAAAAAAAAACGAACTTTACTCCAACATATTGTAATCTATAGTCAATTTAAGTGAATTAAAAGGCTTTTTAAATTTTTTTTTTAATTTTATTTTACTTCAGAAATGATTGATTCCCTATACAAATTGACCACCAGCCCCTCCCAGTGTCTCATACTATCTTAATACTAAATTTCATCTAAATCGGTTCAGCAAATTAAGCGTGAAAAGACAACAGACAGACGGAGCTACTTTCGCATTTATAATATTAGTAAGTATGGATATATGTATACAGACAAATAAAATTGAAGTGTCTGTTTGTAATGTCAAAATAAGAGCTTTTTACTAAATTCATATTATGAATATACGGTACTTATAAGAAAAAAATATTTTTTAAATGTTTGACTGTCTGTCTGTGTGTTCTCCCTAATATCCGCAGCGGCTGAACCGAATTTGACGATGATTTATTTCAGAATAAAAATTAAAGATCCGCGCAAAAAATTAGAATCCATGAAATTGTGAACAAAATTCTCGTACTCAGGGAGTGAGACGCTTCGAGTGAAGCGAGGTTAAGTCACTAGTATTAATATAAAATTTTATATTTATATTAATATAAAATTAAATTGTCGGTCTGTCATTCCTGATCAAGGTCTGATCTGGTCAATATTTGAGCTAAACTAACTTATACGTTGGGGGTTCTAGTCCCGGGTCGGCTTGAAGATTAACAGATTCACTCAGCTTTTCTCTCAAGACATCAGTAAAAACTTCTTTTTGTTTTCAGAAATATTCATGTTTTGCTATCCGTGCATCGATCAAAAAAGTACTCGACACACAATCCCATTCAAAAGTTCTTTTAAAACTGTCACCAATTGTGTTTAGGTAATTATTCCAATTGAAATAAATATACAACAATGTAAACTGAACCTTAAATGCAAATACTTAAAGTTGTTTTCACAAAAAAAAATTAACAAATTAAAAACACGCTCAAATGTTCAAATGAGCGCTCATTCAGTGAGGACATTTTTTGTCGCTGATTGTATATGTAGTAATTTTTTAACCGACGTGTTCGTGACAGTAAATGTAATGACAGCTTTTTGATACTAGAAAAAAAACATATCTGGCAACACTATGGTGTGTATGTGTATGTACAAATTTACTTATATATACTCACCACATAAGAAAGCAGTAGCGGGAAAGCAAAAACACACATTAGATAAGTGCGTTCATATCATTAATACTACAAATATATACATATAATACAAAAAATATATATAATAAAAGAAATTAATTAAATATAATAAATTAATACTTGCAATGAAAACTTATACTGGGATGAACTTTTCAAGTTGGAGCAGATATTTTGTTATTATCCGAGTTTATTTTCTTTATTTCATACTTTAAAAAATCATCCTATATATTGTATACAGAAGGTAGCACAATCTTTCGACATATTTTTAAGACACACACACACAGACAGTAAATATAAATATGTTGGGACATTAACACACACCATCTAGTGACTTGTGTTATGGATACCAGATAGTTACTTTACATTACGTTACTACTCATTATATATAACTTTAAATACATACATCTATACATATAACAAAATTCTAACCGAGTCAAATCTGTACATTTAATATTTTTTGGAAAATTTTATTGAAACAAACATTATTACTGATACTGTTTTTGAATTTTTGTCTGTCTGTTACCGCATCACAGAAAAACCATTGGAGGGATTTTTATGAAATTTGGTATGGTGATAGCTGGTTATCCGGGTCAACATATAGGATACTTTTTACCGCGGGAAAATGTCGCATTTCTGAGAAAAAATACAAAAACTGCAATGTAAGTGTATACTAATATGTAAAACCTAAGAATTTGGTTTTTGGTCATCTGAACGTGGGCGGAGCGGCGGGCAATGCTAGTATTATTATAAATATAAACACCCATGACTGGGGTACAATCATTAGTGCTCATCACACAAATGTTGGACCCAGCGGGACTAGAACCCACGTACTCTGGCACAACAAGTAAGGTCACTAAAAACTGAGCCAAACAGTCTATCAGTGTACCAAATATCTACCGAAACCGTTTCAGCTGTAACACACACACAAACACAAACAAACTCACAGGAACATACACAAACAAACAAAACACAAAGCAACTCACGGTACAGCTCGCTGACGGCCTTCCGCACTCCCTTATCGAACGCCCTCGCGTCGGCAGCAGTTTGAAACGTTAGACCGAAACGTTTCTCATCAGACACCCAGTGATGGAATGTGGGCATCACTTTGTGATATTCGAAATCATCTTTGAGTGTGCAGTCTAGAACGAGCTGAAATAGATTATATAATGTAAATAAATAAATATGTTGGGACATTAACACACAGCACCATCTAGTTCCAGTATCCATGGTAAGCTACGAGGCTTGTGTTATGGATACCAGATAGTTGACACACTATACATATATAAGTTTAAATATATACATGTTATAAATATACCTAAACACCAACGACTGGAGTACTAATATTGCACACAAATGGATGCCCCCAGCGGGACTCGAACCCGCGACCGCTGGTACAGCGAGTACTACTAGTAGGGTCACTACAAACTGAACCAAACGTGTCGTCAATAATAGATTATCGGTCGCTGAACTACTATTTTTTATTGAAGTAAAATGTTCTTTAGCTGCGTTTAGCGACTTTTGGTAGGGGCAAAAGTTATAAGTTCGCGTCACCGATACACTCGTAGCATGAGTGACATGTGATGTGTCGACGTAGTCTGGCAATTACTCTCTTTAGAAACCAGGGCTCGGAAAACCGTTCAATTCTTAAACCGGTTCTCGTCATTTGCCCCAAACCGAAAGGCTTTTTGGTTTAAGGTTCGCTTAATTTCTTTAACCGGTTAAAACGGTTTTTGACGTTGTTAAAATGGTATTTTGTGC
This sequence comes from Brenthis ino, assembly GCA_921882275.1. Lineage (NCBI taxonomy): Eukaryota > Metazoa > Arthropoda > Insecta > Lepidoptera > Nymphalidae > Brenthis > Brenthis ino. The sequence goes on along the minus strand of OV170233.1, from coordinate 2,060,182 downwards.
GTGCGTGCTTGGTAGAAATATACATATGCATTTCTTACTTATGAATGAAAAACCGGTTTATTTCGGTATCAAAGCTCTTATTTTAATAATAACTGTAAACAATTTTTATTTCGGTTTCCAAAAAAAACGTTCTTTTTTATTAATCGGTTAATGAACAAGCGATGAATTAACCATTACATTACCGAAAATAACCGTTCTATTTTAAACATGTTCCGAGCCCTATTAGAAACAATGCAGCTACATACATACACATATAACTACGCGAGTAGAGTCACGGGTAAAACCTAGCTGATATACATACCACGTTGTCGCTGATACGCCTGCCGTGTATGTAATACTCTGGTTTAGGTGCATTCGGTACGCACGCAGATGCTATGTCGGTACTTTTCTCCCCACCTAATGCAATTTTTTATTTAGTTATCAAACAGCTTTACAGAAAAAAATAGGTATACACATTGTAAATAAGGCAGAGTTATAATAACTATATACAAAACATATATAATCTGTATGTATGTACGTTTTAAATAAAACTATTTTTCTGATTTAATTACTGGTTTTTTTCTGAAGTTTCGAATGCTTTCAATTCGATTCTTTTATTTCATGGCTTCTAGTAATGCAATTTGGGCTTCGAATGCTTAAAAGCAAACTAAAACTTAGTTTGACGTTTGGTTGATGTTTACCCGTCAAAGGATGTAGGATGTTATCCTTCTCATAGGATGGATACTAATCAAATAATCCATTGCCGTTATATAATTAAAGCACAGTATAAAAACATCTAACGAATCGAAATGGTGTCAAATACAAAGGTTGTCAATTTTTTATTAATTTTAAAATCTATAATTTTATTTTAATGCCAAACAATTTCAAAATTAATACGATATAGTGCGAACATTTAGCAATTTAGTTTTAATCGTCAACCATAACTTCCTTTCCCGACTGCCATATAAAAGAACATACGACCCTATCCCTCACCCTCTTTTCCTCTCGAAGCATTCTTCGCCGAAATTATCATGTATTCTAAATTAACATATAATTTTGTGAGAAGATGCCATGTGTCTCTCCCGTGAAACGTGCTGTAAAACATGCGATACGTCGGTAACCAAACACCAGAATAATTCCGCGAAAAAATGGTTTTATTTAAAATTTCAACATCCTCCATCCTCCAAAACCTTAAATTTATGTATTGTACACACTAACTAAAAACTGAACTAACTCACCTCCACGACGACTGACCATGACCTCGGCAAGTCCACCACCGCCCAACGCCACCCAGCCGCCAGTGCCCTCGTCCCGACACATCACCTGCGCTCGTACGCGCACCAGGTGGGGACTACTATAACAATTTTTGGTTCATTTTAATTTGTAAATAAATAAAACTTAAGTATTTTTTGGAAAATCTTATTGAAATAATCATTATTATCGATACAGAGGCCGAATCTATAGTTTTTAGATTTTTGTCTGTCTGTCTGTTTGTTACCGCATCACGGAAAAACCACTGAAGGGATTTTGATGAAATTTGGTATGATGGTAGCTGGTTATCCGGGTCAACATATAGGATACTTTTTACCGCGGGAAATTATCTCAATTAAGAGAAAAAATACAAAACCTGCAATGTATACTAATATGTTAAACCTAAGAATTTGGTTTTTGGTTATCTGAACGCGGACGGAGCCGCGGGCAATGCTAGTAGTACATAAAGCTCATAACTCTTCAAATAAAACAATTCAGTAATTTAGACTTAGTTTGAAATAACTAGCAATTCCCGCACTTAGTTTGGAATTCAATGGCATTTGACAGATTCTGGAAATGCCCATACAAATTATTTTAACTTTGAAGATTACATTCCCTTAGTTTCATGAAAATCAAAACATTTTTCTAGAAATTAAAAATAAAAAACCAAGAAAAAGTTAAAAACCGAGTTTTTTGCAAATATCTCGAAAACTTCCAGGTTATTGTGAAAAGTATTATTTATAAAAGTTCTCGATTTTTACTAGACCTACAACGTTTGTAGAAAACATATTTCGATAGAACGTCACAGTAAGCCAGAAATTGACCCCATCTCTCAGGGGTAGCTGGGCATGTGGGGCATTTTACGAATTTCTATTCCTTATATACCTGCTAACATTTTAAAATCATAAAACTTCAGGTTTTCAATATTTTGTTCCCAAACCGGGTTACGATTGGACTAAGTGTCATATTGTCATTTCCATAAAAGTATTATAACTTTCTTAGATTTACGCGAATGTTTGACATTTTTAAATAAAACAATCTTTTCGGATTATTTCGCGGATTTATTTTGATTTTTGGTTCCCGACGTTTCGAATGCTTTACAGCATCCATGGTCACGGGATGGATTATATATATATTACCGTTTAGGATTTCGTATACATTTAGTAAAAAGCTGTTATTTTGACATTACAAGCAGACACTTCAGTTTTATTTATCTGTATAGATAACAATGAATATCTTTTTCATAAAAACTTTCTAGTTAAGCTTGATTGTGCACTTGCACTTAGCATTTGTCATATCCTGTCTACATTCGTTGATTAGTTAATTAGATAAGTGACTGGAATATTAAGCTCATCTACATATACGTCAGCCATGATAGCTTGTACATATTATGTACATATATTTTAAAATCGAAGATTTACTTCATACTTGACACATTCTAATTTTAAGGCCAAAAATCGCAAAGCTAATACCAACATACGAGTATTTTTAAGAGACACGCGAATATTTGATTTAGCAAAATTCTAGATTTACTTAGTACGTTTTACGGGTAGTATAGATTTCTCAGATATGAGATGTTTTCCCGCGGTAAAAAGTATCCTATATGTTGACCCGGATAACCAGCTATCCATACCAAATTTCATCAAAATCTGTCCAGTGATTTTCTCGTTATACGTTCCCAGACACAGACTGACAGGCAGACAAAATTCCAAAAACTATAGATTTGGACTCTGTATCGATAATAAAGACTATTTCAATAAGATATTCCAAAAATATTTAATGTACAGATTAGACTCAGTTTAAATTTCATTATATGTAGGTTATATAGGTATAGATTAAAAAAAAACTTTCGGATTTATCGTTTCTCGGATTTTATATTGAGATGTTTTGGTTTCCTATTTTGTATGGAACAAAAAACTGCCATGAAATAAAAACAGGTTTTACTAAAATGCATTACAATCACCTAAGAACGGTTGGTAAGACTTCAATAGGACTCTTATGTACAAGATATAGTCTAAAATAATTGGACTCTATGGGACTTCGGACCACCGTTATAAATTCTAAAGTTTGTATGAATGTGTATTTGTCCCCCTTTCACGTCAAAACGGCTGGACGGATTTTGATGAAGTTTGTACACATGTAGACTACGACTGTGTTAGAATTAAGAAAGTATTAAAGTATTAAGTATTATGAATTAATTAATTATTACAGTTAAGGACGCATCCAACCGAAGTCAGGGTAAGTTGCTAGCTAATACTTAAAAAATGTGATCGATATACTTTAATAGGTAGCCAGAGCAATCCAGTCCGTTATTGATAGTGTCACCCCCATAGGATGAGAAGGATAGGAAGATTTCCGCTGCACTAATACCAATGAGCTCGGGAGAGTAAAGCAATATTTGTAAATATTGGTTTTTGTTGCTTGTTTATACAACAGCACTATATGTGTGTATAATTTAGTGATGAAACGGATAGTTGTTTGGTCGGATACCGGATATCCGGCAAGCTGTAATACCGGATGGGCGGATATCCGGCGGCCGGATAATAAACCGATTGTGACGTTGTATGTTGCGACAAATACATATTTTTACTTATTTTACTTTATTACTGTAAGAATTTAAGCTTATTCGAGTGTCATCAAGCTAAGTCAGCTTGTGTAATTGTTTACATACTAAATCATTTTACACCCCTTATAGTTGGTGGACAGCTGTTAGCACGAAGCACACATACGATACTTTGATAAGTAGGGCGGGTACTTACATTTGTCAAAGTATGTCAGAGTGTACCTTTTAGCACCTTGCTGCCTTTACAACATAATATTGTATTATTAACCTCACGGGTTTTTTTTTTCTTAGTGTTTATTATAGAAAAAAGTCAAAGTTTCTAAATATCCGGTATCCGGCCGGATATAGCGTTACTATCCGGTATCCGATCGAATAGTAAAATAAGGCCAGATACCGAATATCCGTTATCCGTCCGTATTTATAGTATAAAGAGGAAGAGAGAAGAGGATACCTATTATAAAAATAAGTTTTATCCCGGAAATCATATCTTAAAGGGGTGAACATGGGGATCAAAGTTTGTTTGGAGAAGCAACCTAGAGACGAACCCGTGAGTGAGGATGAGTCGCTAGTATGTGTATATAATTATATATAATAGAAAATATTCTCACGAAAATTTAAATTGTGTAATTGATCTATTAAGTAGCTTACATCTGCCTCTGTGTTAAACTATTTGGGTGTCAAAGTTCATAATGAGACAGACGGATGTATGAATATCTACATTTACATAGTTAATTAATATGGGAATAAGTACTTATAGTTAAAATTGGAAGATACTTATTTTAAATATTTTTTATTAAGCTTCAAATAAGTTATACAAAAATCAATAGTATATTCTATGATATCCATAAATATGTACTAATATAAATATAATAATATAAATAGATAACTTTATAAAAGCCATGACAAAAATTATCTCAAATTAATTTGTAAGTTAACAGAGTATGCTATAAGGAACAATAAACAAAAAAAATTTATAAAGGCACAAATGCACAGAACTATGTGTACTCGTGTAAGTATGTATGTAGCCTATAAATGTAGCTATTGAATGTTAGAATTTTGTGTATAAAGCAAGATAGACAGACAAAATTTTGAATGAACATCAGAAAAGATTTGAAAAATAAGCCAACATCTGTTAGTAATAATAATAATTGACAAAGTATATATAAAAACAACAAAACAATTCGCAACAGACTATAAAAGAAACAGAATTGTTTCGTTCAACATAAGTAGAAAAACAAAAAAAACTACTTTTTCTAGTAAGGATATAAATAATCTATGTTAATTTAGCCAAATATATTGCAGCTTAATGTATTGTCTACATATTGAAAATTATTCACATACTAGTGACATACCCTCGCTTCGCCCGGGTGCGTCCCTAGGTACGTGCACATAGCATTGCTACATTTTAATAGGAAGATCTTTTAAGGAATAATTCTGTAATACATTGTTTTCATATAACTTTATTAGATTACGCGGCGCACGCCAATAAGCATGATTTTTCAACAATCATAGTCATATTTCAACCAATTTAGACAAAAACATAATTAATTATACACCTAAACCTTCCTTATATTGGTCCATTCCATGTATTGGTGAAAACCGTATGAAAATCAGTTCGGTAGTTTTTGAGTTTATCGCGTTCAGACAGACAGACGCGGCGGGGAACTTTATTTTATAGTATGTAGTGAGTGATTTTTATGGTTGATATTGAAATGTCATACTTTGAGCTAGTTGTTTTCAATGTAATCAGATCCTTATAATATTAATTGTATAAAATTATCATTGTCAGTAGGTAGTATAATTACAACTGGTTATTTAATATTCATACTAGAAACCAGTATAGCAGCTACAAGCTTATATATTTACAGATCATTCATTATATATATAAAACAATGGATCAGATAATAATCTAAAATGTCAAAATAATATGTACAGTAATAAACAATACATTGGCAAGACTTTTAATTCACAAATATTACAAAGCTTGAGCTTCAACCATTTGCATTGCATATACTTTAATAAAAGTAAGCTATAATATTTATTATTTATTTAAATAAATAAATAAATTTATTATTTATTTAAAAAAATAAATTAATTATCTAGATTATCAAAGATTAGCAAAGGAACAACCTCTACTTATATTATAAACTCTTTTTGCTTTGCCATGTGTAAAAAATAAATATGATATGTACCTATATAAATAAAAAATGTAATAATTCTCAAATATAGTAATATCTTTCTATCAAGTGTAAGAAATAAAATTGTCTTTTACTAATTTTTAAAGTATTTGCAATTACAATGTCATTCATTTAAAAATTAATAAAATTATGATGATAATTTTTAATAATTAATGTAAAATCCTTGATGTATTAAATTATAATTAATATATTATAATAGTTTCTTTATTCTAAAAATTAATACAACAGAAAAATCATTAAAAATGTTTTTTTTTTCAAATTAAATAATTGATTTCCTCAATATTATACTTTAATATTTTTTTGCTGTTATATGTTTCCATAAGTGTGATTTTTAATTCATTATCTTCATTAATTTTAGAATTTAAAAAAAAAAAGATTGTAGTTCCCAGTTATTTACTTTTATAGTCATCAATGTAATACAAAGAGTATTATTGAGTTAGCTTAATTAATTTCTCTCATAGCAAGTCTCATATACGTTGTAAAGTAACTATATACGTAATTCATTGAGAGAAACAGCTTCGTTCGAGCTAGCTTCAGATGACCCCGAAAGGAGTTATGTACTTTATTGTGAATGAACGTCGACTCATTGATTATAGCTATACACCACAGGGTGACCTAAGGGCGGCGGTCGTACATCAAGGTTTTACATGTATTTGCACTTAGATACCTCATTTAGGCCTCACCTTAGCTCAAACATCGTAAACTAAGCTTCAGAGCCCTTATTAAACCCTACAACACATATATTGAGCTCAAAAAATGGCCGGGGTAAGGCCCTACCTACCCAGTGCAGGGCGAAACACGTATTTCAAAAACTGTGTTACAAAGACCTTACTTACTTTTCAGATGCCTCGGTCATGATTCGACACGTCGAATATCCTAATTTCTACTCGCCACTTCACAGATTTCACCATTTTTATAACATAAATACATCAGATTCACTTGCAAATCCTAATTCGGCCCTTTGTTGGGCCTCAGTGCGCTTGCGTCAAACAGTCCGGGCGGTATTCAATGAACGCAGCGTGAAGCGACAGGTGGCGTGGTGGTCGTGTGGTATATACGAAACTCGGCACGCTATTGGTTGATTCTATCACTATCCAAGTTTCGACCAATCACAGAGCTCTATTCTAAAAATAGCCAATCGAATCGATTGATTTTGATGTCGCACCTACTTTGATTTTCGCGGTTCTTTTTAAATAATTTGACGTTTTTCACTAATATTACACATAGCAGCTTATTATTTAAAATTCAACGCGAAACTTCAAATTTTGCCCGATTTTTCAGTAATAATCAACAGAATTACTACGATAGATTGTAAGAACAAAGATATATCGCCGGTCTGTGAGCGTATAACTAGGTCAGCCCGGCCTCGAGTTCGGTTACTGAATGAAGTCGCGAAGCACCCTGTTTCCCCGTTCATGCCGACCATTGAAAAACAAATAGGTCAAATCATTGCAGTGGCCTACTTGCGATATGCAGTCACGGGCTTGGACCTCCAATTCTATTTATAGCAGCAGATCTATATTGGGACAGGTAATGCCTCCATAAAGTAGGTTACCCCAGTTTTGTATTACGTGCGATGACGTCACATCTATGACGTCGGTTAAAACTTAGCCATTTTGTAATTCAATTACATTATTTGAATCTGTTGCGATTGAAATTTTCCTTTGTCATTTACTCTGAATATAACTGTTTTTGAATTCATATTGGAATTATAATAAAAGAAAGTAGATTAGTTTTAAAAATACATATATATTAAAAGTATTTCGAAATACAATTTATTTAAAACATGATTTTCTCTTTAAAAATTTGATAAATTTACTCTCTCTCTTAGATATATATTATTACTAAATAGCTTCATTAAAGTTTTAATTTATATTTTTAAAATAATGCATCCATGATCCAATATTCAATAAAAAAAAATCCACATGAATGAAATAATTTAGACCTTAACAATTTGCGTCATGTTAAAAAAAAATTGGTGGACGATGAGGACATTTTGTCTATAATATTAATGATTAAATCATGGATGACAAAAATCACATTCTTAGTATATTGAATATAATTTCAGCTAAAATCTATAAGGGATTATAAAATAGAAGTTTTATTAAAAACACCCAGAGCCAATCGATATTAATAAAACCCTCACCATTGTAATGTAAAAGAAAACAAAACATAAAAGATTGAATTACAATAAAAAAACTTACTATTGACAATTTTTTTTATTAAACACTTTTAATTCACGATTTTTGGTTATCAATGAAATACAAATACATATTACTAATTATCTCATTTCTTATAAAAAATTGTTATTTCTTACAATTATAAAATGTTTACAAAATAATGTTTCAGATTATTTATAAATCATCAAATTCTGTTTGTGTCTTTGTTGCTTGGGCCATGGCTGCTTTTCTTAAATCCTCGCTTTGTAGCATCAGTTGGTTGATGAGTTTCTGGAATTAAAAAGAAAAGTGTAATATATATTATTGCTAGTGACTCACCCTCGCTTTGCTCGGGTTTGTCCCTAGTGAAAAAAAAAACCTACAGTTCATCGGGATAAAAGTAGCCTATTCCATTGCATATGCTATTCCAAACTATAATCTATCTCCGTGCCACATTTCATCCAGATATGTTCTGGTGTGATTGAGTAACAAACATCCATCCATCCAAATTTTCGCATTTACTTAATTTTAATGGGATGGGATAATAAAAATTTACCACAACAATATCGAACTTCTATTATATTTGTGAAATTATGTGTGAGTATGTTTGTTACTTTTTACATAGAAACAGCTGGATGGATTTGTATGAAATTTACTACACAAACAGATTATGACCTGGAGTAACACCTATGTCTTACTAATGCTTATGCTACTGTTAGTAACATTTTAATACTATCTAATAATTTATACTGATTTACATAATTTTAAATAAAGCAATTTTTTTTGCAGGTTTATAATAAATACTTTCGTGAAAAAATCCAGATAAAATTTCAGTGAATGAAATTATTCCAAATAATGTTGTGATTATGTGAGTAGCTACCGCTTGTAACAACTATATAATAACTTTTGAGACATCTAAAACCTAAAGTTTTCTTTCCCTCTCGTTCTCTCCCATAACCATTCGAAGTGTCAGAAACCAAAAATCAAAATAAATCTGCGAAAAGATAGATTTTATATAAAATGTTCTATTTGTGAGGGAGAGTGCAAGAGTGCACAAGAAATCTCTTTTTAAAAATTATTTTTTACTTTTTAGTTCAGGTCATAATTGAAGCGTGTTTTTTAAGCTTTTTAAACTATAATTTATTTTCTGTTTTTAGTTTGATTTGCTTGCTATAAAAACGTGTTTTTTTTAGTTTATTTAATAATATATTTTTTTAAATTATTGTCATGTCACCGGTGTTTGTTAAATGTGCAAAGTGTCAGTTCCATCTGATGTTTTGAAGTGGGTGAAAATCGCGTTCAAAGATTTCGTTACAAACATATATTATGTGGAACTAATAAAAGCGTTTTAAAAATATCCAAAAAACAAAATAAAAAAAATCTTTCTTTCTTAAATTTATGGGAATATTTGATATTTTATATAAAACTATCTTTTCGGATTATTTCCTAGATTGATTTAGATTTTTTTGTTCCCGACTTTTCGAATGCTTTACAACAATCATGGTTACGGGAAAGACTAAGATTATAGACGACTCATAGTCATTATACATTTGTTACAGACAAAAGTATTTACTTACAATATGTTCCAGTCCATCTTTGTTCGGTCTACTTTGAGAATAAACTAGAGATTTCTTTGTCATCTGTACGGCGACGGGACTTTTAGATGCAATCGTTTGAGCTATTTCTAGTACTTCCTTCACCGCACTGAAATACAAATTTTGTGTTGCTGTAATTTTTTTTGATAAAAGAATAAGATTTTCAGGATATATAAAAGTTAATACAAAAAAAAGAACTATTGTAATGAAAATGATATTATATATAAAAAAAAATTAGGCCAAAAAAACAAACATCTCACCTTTCTCTATCTTTAAACACTTTGCTAACTAATCCAAGCTCTAAAGCTTCTTGCGCTTCCATCTTCCTTGCGGTGAAACATAATTCTCTAACTATGGACGTGTTACCTATTACCTGGAAAAAAATATATGTTAAAACGAGATAAATATGACAATATATAATTACAGTGATATCTTTAATTCAGAGGTTTTTAGCATTTGTTCAAGGATAGCAATGGTATGATCTTTAAAGTTATACTTCTTTAGGCATGTTTGGAAAAAAACAAAAACAAAAAATTTTTACGATGCACGCGCATACCGACAGCCAAAAACCGACATGATGAAGTTAGCTGCATTCATTTTACAAACAGAGAGTTGTGACATACAGGATGAAATCTTTAACCACTTTTGTTCTGTTATGCCAAAGAAGTATAACTTCTTACGTGCGTACATAAGTATAAAGAGACGTTTTTCTTTCTATTTATTTGTCTAACTTGGATCATAGAAGGCAAATGAGTCATAAAAATAAAGAAACATACACTTGATATGAAAGCCTTTGAAAGTCTGATTTGTTTGTGCTGTTTTTTTATGTTATTTAAAAAAAAAGATACATAAAGACGAACATAGATCCTCCTTCATTTTGGAAGTCGATTAAAAATATTATTTGATGTACATTCTAGGGCGGAACGTAAAACAATTTTTTCAACATTTTGAGGTGGCCCACTAATTTTTAAATAAATATTTAATTTAATTTTTTTTTATTTAAAAATTCTTGAATTTTTTTTAGAAACTGTAGAGTGTCTTCTATAAAGTCAATTAAAAGGTATGAACTAAAAAAGAAAATCTGACCATTATTGCAATTAAAAAAATTACATGTTACTTTATTTGTATTGCAGTTAAAGTTGAGAAGAAAATGACTATATTCGTCAATTCCTGAATGTTTTTAAAGATGATCGATCACTCGAAAAAAAAATCATTCAAACCAAAAATTTAAATTAATTACGTATATATTTATTTAAAAATCAGCGGCAGTGGGCCACCCCAAAATATTGAATGGTTTTTTTTTCATAATTTTTTTTATAAGCTACACATTCTACCACCAAGTTAAGATTTTTTTTATTATATTCTTTTTTATTATTAATATTTGCTTAAATCTAAGAAACTATTATATAGAAATAACCTTGGGTAGTCTCTGTAGAGTGCCCACGTCAGCTGCCAGACCTAAATCTACTTCTTTCACTTGGAACCATGCTTCTTGTGTGCAATATCTGAAATTAATTTAAAATATTTTATTACAATAAATACAAAGATAATGTAACTAACAAGTGACCCTCGTTTCACTCGGGTTTGTCCCTAGGTACGTTTTAATGGTTAGCCTAGTCATGTAACATGAAAAAAAGACTTTTTTTTCACTATGTTGAAAAAAAACATGAAAAAAAAACCTTTGTTTTTTTCTAATTATAGTTTTTTTTTCAGAAAAAAATCTATAGGAAATTAAATGTTTTATCGAAGTATGTTTTCTAATTCCTTACATTTTACTAAAATTACAAATCGAATAAAGTATAATGAATCAATTAAATAAAAATGTATTCTTCCTCTGTGTCAATGTCAGTACCACTTTCAGTATCAGTGCCACCTACATTTATCTTGTTCTCGTCACTATTCAACCAAAAAAAGAATGGTAGGTTTAAAAATAAACAGAGAAGACTAATATGAACTCTTAAGAAATAACCTTTTACAGACACTAATTGTTTTTGAAATCTATACTATCGAAAAAAAAACGCGTATTTTTCATGTTTTGTTTTTTTGTCACATTAGAAAAAAAAACTATATTTTTACAACATTAGGTTAGTATAGAATAGATAGATTAAATATTTTATATATATAGGTATTAGCTATGATGATTTATATATCCCTTACTTGAGTAATGATTGATTCCACATACAAACTTCCACTCCATTAAGGGATGATTTCCGGGATAAAAAGTATCCTTTGTTCTTCCCAGAGCCTAAACTATCTCCCTATCAAATTCCATCTAAATCGGTTCTGCGGATTATGCGTGAAAAGGTAACAGACAGACAGACAGAGTTACTTTCGCATTTATAATATTAGTATGCTAAAGCGATATTTTTTATTTTAGAATATTTAATAAATTACTATAATACTAACCTCATATCAGCTGCTGTGATAAGATCAACACCTGCTCCTATACATGCATTGTGAACTACTGCCAATATGGGCTTTAAGCAATCTTCTAAAGCAGTTATTCCATCCTGGAAAAATATACAAATAATTATTTTTAAATAAAAAAATTACATTAAGACAAGATGCACATAAAATAAACAATGAAATATAGCCAAATCATAACATTCTTTTAGGATATCGTTTGGCAATCTTTACATATAATAAAATTCTGAGCCGAATCTGTTCATTATATATTTTTTGGAGTATCTTATTGAAGTAGTTTTTAGAATTTTTGTCTGTCTGTCTCGGAACGCTTCACGAGAATATCTCTAGACTGATTTTGATGAAATTTGGTATGATGATAGCTGGTTGTCTGGGTCAACATATAGGATACTTTTTATTTAGGGAAAATATCTCATCTCTGAGAAATCTTTACCAAACATTAAAACATATTAAAACAGAAATAATATTTTAATATGTATATTATCATATTGTCATTATCTGTTCTATTAGGAAGAAAGAAAAAATTAGTTGAAACTTGATCAAATGCATCTACCCTTCTCATATATTAATTTATTTTCATTTGCTATTGCAAATGAATGGTTCTCAACTTCAAGTAAAAAAAAATATGTTTTATTACTGTGAAACAAAAAATAGTTTAAGCTTATCAAAAGATGGCGCTGAATCTGTTTAATCTATATATATAAAAGACAAAAGTAATTGACTGGACTGATTAATCAATGCACAGGCCAAACCCTTAAAGCTAGAAAATTGAAATTTCACACATGTATTCCTCATATGACAAGGCATCCACTAAGGAAGGATTTTTGAAAATTCAACCCCCAAGGGGTTGAAATAGGTGATAAATGTGTATGAAACTATATTCCTTGGACATATTTGCATTAAATATCGTATGAATTGAGTACGGCAAAAATAATGAGTTACGTATTTCAGCGTTTTCTCAAATTCAACCCCTAAGAGGGTAAAATAAGGGATGAAAGTTTTTATGAAACCCACTTTTTAGAGTTTTTTAGTAGTTGTAGCACGAGTGAATTCTGCTAGTTTAAAAGAAACAAAGTATTTAATGCTACAGCTGGAAGTAACACATTATGTACTTACTTGACAATGACTGATTAAGTTTTGTAAAACACGCGCTTTTCTTGCCACATCATCATATTCTTCAGCTTTTTGTCCTTCTTCTAGAAGACTGTTGAAATCAATACCTTAAATGAGTTAAAATATAGTAGAAAAACATTTGTAAAATGAGGTTTTACATATTTTGTAACAGGGTCAAATCAATAATTTTTTATAACCATAAGTACTATTTTCTTAAATTTGTAATAAAACATTTAATGTATGTAAATATAAAAAAAAATCAGATTGGAAAACAACATTTTTACAATTGTTAAAAAAAATTGTATAATCGTGTGTAATAAAAATTAGATAAAATTCAATTTTTTTAATGGCTTCAAAATTGCTTGCCATTTGAGCACATATTACTAGATAAAATTTATTCCAACCCCAAATTTTTTTTACAATTACCATTTACATTTGTTACAATGCAATTTAAAATTTTCTTTTACAAACTCATTGATAATGTTGCCCAAAAAGTGACTTGTTACTAGAGAAAAAGGCTCAAGAGTCTAATGCTAACTAATTTTATTATAAAGGCATTGTTTTTAAAACTTTAAATTATACATGTATGTGTACCGATACTCATCAAAACTCATAATATTTTGCATTAATTTAGAAACCTGTAGAATCACATTGTGAATAAATAGTTGTTGAAATCAGATTTAGGCACTTATATCTGAATGCAGTAATTACATGTTGTATTAAAAATCTACCACCCTCGAAGAATAACTTATAAGTTTGCACACAGAGGTACACTGAGATATGTTTATATTAATATTTATAGATAACATTTGTAAGGGTTCCATATTCTTTTGTATCTAAAAGTATTATAATATTAGCATATAATTAAAAATTACCTGCAGTAAAATGTTTTCCACTTCCAGTTAATACAATAACTCTACATTCTGAGTTATTGTTCAAAGATGCAAAACAGTCATTTAATTCTCTGAAAAGTAAAGTTTACATATAATTTAAAATTCAATGCAATTATTATTGTTCAAGTCACCTTGAAAAGTTTCTTGGGTTCATTGGCTACTGCATGTAAATTAATTTATTCACTATCTATAATATATTTTAAAAACAAACTTAGCTTTTATGCAATATTATACATTTTTCACATAACTAGATATTAATATTGTAACACCATCTTTGAGTCTTTTAATATTAATGTACTAAAACTAGATATAATAATAAATTAACAGCTAATTTTAGATTGTAATGAAAACTTAAAATTTTACTCACTTCCACATAATTTTATTAAAGGTATTTAATTGTTTAGGACGGTTCAATTCCACATGAAAAACATTCTTCTTAGGCACAGATATAGCTAATGTTTCAAACTGTGGTATAGCAACATTTGAAGAATTTAACTTAGAACATACAACTGAAATCAAATGGTTTTTGTTTTAATTATTTATTTACAATTCCAAATATAAGTAGATATAACTTTTGTAGATATAACTTTTGTATACAAAATTTAGAGGTACTTGAGGTACTTTAAAACCAAAATTAATAAAAAAGAGTAGCTCTAGCTCTTTTACTTCCAATAAATAGGATATGTACGTATAATTTAAATGGAAAACTGTGTTTTTACAAAAGATATTGTTTATTTTATTTCAAATGAAAGTTAGTAACTTACCGGGTGATAATTTCGTAGATCTGACTAAGCACAGTGATTTTGTAAGGAGAGACATATTATTGTTTTAGTAAACACTAAACTGTAATAAGCAATCTTAGTAATATGATATACTTAAACATAAAAATCTATGTTATTAAACGAAGTCCAAAGTCTATATAATTTAAATTTTACATAAATGACTGACACATCATTCAATAAACAAGAAGTTCAAATATGACATTTAATCACAGATTATGGAGAAATAATTTCAAGCATAGACTATGTATAAAAAAAGGTCACATAAAAATGACAGTGACGAGATTCCCGGTAGTAAAGAGGATTGATAGTAAAACAATATTTAATAAAAATTTCAACCAGATCTGAGTTTGCTTTGTCTTATTTTCACCTAAAATAAGTAACCGATTGAAGACAATATTAAGAAAAAAATAAAAATACTATCGCTTGAATGTGTCCAATTCAAACGGTTTTGAGTAATTAGAACATTTTTTTTTTATTTATTATTAATGTTGGGTGTGGTGCCGAGGTCGGCCCTAGCTACGTCGACCAGTTTTGGTCCATTGTAGCTCCCTTTATAGTGAGTTCAAAGTTCTCCGCTTAGTCCTGTTGACTCCAGGAACTTCCAGATTTTCTGAGCGGGGAGCATCTGTATCTCTTCTTACTCGTACTCGTACTTCTGCGGTGCATGAGTGGACCGCACGAGCAGAGGATATGCATAGCAGTTTCCTCTGTCTCATGGCATAGTCTGCACATTGCGGTCTGACTGAGGCCGAGGGTAAACATATGTTTATTGAGTTTGCAGTGACCAGTAAGTATTCTGGTTACTGCACTGGTTTTATACTTGTTGAGTTGAAGCAACTCTTTTGTAAACTTTTTGCGATATCTCTTAATTAGCGCTTTAGAGTGTATTTGTCCAGAAGTGGATTGCCACTCTTGAAGTGCTTGGCGATTGCAGTGAATTTTGAGAAATTGAATAGGCATGTTGTTTTGCAATGCCACAGAATGGTTCTGGGCCACAATCTGGGGTTTCAGCGCCCCTTCTTGCCAATGCATCAGCCTTTTTCATTCCCATCTATGCCTGAGTGACCCGGGACCCATCTGAGGGTGACTCTGTTGGATGTGCCCAGGACATTCAGATTATCCATACAGTCTTTGACCAACTTAGAGTTGGTCTCAAGAAAATCTATAGCCAGAAAGTGCTGCTTGGCTATCTGAGTTGATGTAGATATTTTGGTTTCTAAGCTTCCTCTCCAGGATGACTTCAGCACATTTGTTGATGGCGAAGACCTCGGCTTGGAAGATGGTGGCCTCCTTGCCCAGATTGACACTCATGTCAAATCTAGGCTTAAGGCCATAGATGCCGCACCCTACATCAGATCCTTTCTTGGATCCATCTGTAAACCAAACATGACTGCCCTTTTTTGTGAGACTCTTGGTTTTTTTAGCCACATGTCCCGGTTGGGAAGATCTATTTGGTACTGTTTTGCGAAGTTAAACTCTGTACTCATGCCATCGACTGGCATTTTCAGAGTTTTGTGTTCGAATGTCAACTCCTTGAGTTGTTCATATATTGCGATTGCAACTTTACATTCGATTGTGTACAGAGCCTGTAGAGGCAAGATTTAGCTTCTTTTTTGCACGTGGAGATATAGCGGAGCTATGTCCAACAATGCATTTAGAGCGTCGCCTGGTGCCGAGTGGAAGGCTCCCGTGATGATTAGACATGCCATCCGTTGTATGCTGTCTAGTTTACTCATAGTTGTCTTTTGTTTGGTTTTGTTACACCATACGACTGAGGCGTATGTTATGATCGGCCTTACCACGGCGGTGTACATCCAGAGAGCCATTTTGGGCTTGAGGCCCCACTTGGCTCCAGCCATTCGACAACATATCCAGAGGGCCATTTTGGCTTTTTGTATAATGTTGTTGAGGTGAGAGTTCCAGGTCAACTTTTGATCAATAGTGACTCCAAGGTACTTTAACCTCATTGATAGGTTAAGGGTTTTGCCATTGAGTCTGAGTTCGGTCAGCCTTTCAAGCTTCCTTTTCCTGGTAAATGGTACAATAACTGTTTTATCAGCGTTTATTGATAACTCATTTTCTCTGCACCATCTTGTGATGGTATTGAGAGCTCCTTGTAACCTGGTGGAAATTGTGTTCAGGCAGGGACCTCTTACTACTACAACAAGGTCATCTGCATAGCCCTGTGTATCGTAGTCGAGATCTGCCATGATTACAAGTAGTAGGTCTACAGCTAGTGTCCATAATAGGGGTGAAAGCACTCCTCCTTGCGGACAGCCTCTTGTAGTGGTAGAAGTTGTGCGAGTGTTCGTTTAACGTAACTTTCGCACACCGGTTGGAGAGCATATATTCCACCCATCTGGTGGTTGTGATATCAACACCTTTTGCATTTAATCCTTTCAGGATGGTTGCCGTAGGTGTGTTATCAAAGGCCCCCTCAATGTCCAAAAATGCACATAGAGCTGTCTGCTTATCCTCTAGGGACCTTTCTGCCTTGTCGATCAGAGCTACTAGGCAGATTCTGTGGATTTACCCTTTTGGTAAGCATGTTGGTTGCAGGAAAGTGGTCTAGCCACAAGATACCTTGTTCTAATGTGCTGATCGATTACTTTTTCCATGTTTTTAATAGGAAAGAAGTAAGACTAATAGGTCTAAAGGATTTGGGGCTGAGAGTAGTCGTTTTTACCGATCTTCGGTATAAAGATAACCTTGACCTTAGTCCATTGTTCTGGTATAATGCCCAAAGCAAAGCTTGCTCTAAATAATTTACCAGATGCGGGATAAGGAGTTCCATGCCCTGTTGAAGCAGAGCTGGAAAAATTCCGTCTTCCCCTGCTGATTTAAATGGTTTGAATTTTTTCAAAGCCCATCTAATCTGGTTAGGCCTAAAATTGGTATTGGCCATCTTCCAGTCGCAACTATTTGCCCTGTGGATGTAGTTTTCCTTTGGGTTTGATTCACTGCCGGTGACAGGGTACGATCCTGGGAAATGGGTTGCTCTTAAAAGTTCCAGCGTCTCCATCTCTGTGTCGTGAAGGAATTGTCTCGCTTTTTTAAAAAGCCGAGAAAGATGTGTTTGGTGTCTTGGCAAGGACCTTGTGGATTCTCGCTCCTTTATGTGTTTGGGCGATATTCTCACAGAATCGTTTCCAAGATGCTCTTTTAGCTTTCTGATCTCTTTGTGGTATTTAGTCAGAGCCTTCTTATACCGTTCCCACCCATACGGTGTAGTGGCCTGATTAAATAAGCGACGTGTGGAAACTCTAAGTCGTTCTAGCTTTTTTGTTCCACACGGAGTATTGTTGTTAACCTTAAGTTCCCTGACAGGACAGCTATTTCATAGGCATTTAAGATGCCATCCGTTAATAAGTTGTTTAAAATGTTAAGGGAGTCGGGAGTCTTGATTGATTTTGGAAAATCCTTAGCTGCCTCAGCGAGCAGGTTTTTAAAGTCTACCCACGAGGTGGCTTTGGGATTTCTAAGCCTTTTAGGCTCAGTAGTTATTGAGCCTTGTATGCTAAAGACATATGTTTGTGATCGGACAAAGAGTTTTCATTACTGACATGCATTTACTTATGTGTTTAGCGATTTGTTCAGTAGCAAAAGTGATATCCAGAACTTCCTGCCTAGCTCTAGTAGCGAAGGTTGGATTACAGCCTTTATTAAGTATTTGAAGGTCGTTAGCTAGGAGAAATTCTAAAAGTAAACTCACTCTTTTGTTGGTACCAGTACTTCCCCAGATTGTGTGATGGGCGTTTGCATCGCAGCCAACAATTAGTTCTGTCTTGTGTTTCGAGGCGTAGTCGACGACTTTAGACAGTTCTTCGGTGGAGTTGGCTTTCTCTCCGGGCAGGTAGGGCCGAGCACACAAGTGCTCTAGTTTGAACCACGCCCTCTGAGAACGGTGATTGCAGCAACGGTGTCATCACTGCAAAGTTCTGTAACAGGCAAGAAATTATACCTTTCTTAAAAAACGATACAGGCCCTAGGCTTGGTGCCATTTTCGTTTGCTAGGATCTTACCTACTCCATTTAAGCCCGAAATCTTGGACTTGGCGTTAAGCCATGGTTCCTGGACCAGCGCTATATCCATGCCATTTGCCCTAAAAGTGTTTTCTGCCACGGCTGTGGCAGCGATAGCGTGGTGTAGATTGGCTTGGAGTATTTTAGTGGGGGCATCGCCAGTTGGGTGTGAAGCGCTACTGGGGACGGGCCCCATTGCGCTTGTCACTGCCCTTGCTGGGTCTGGGTCCCTTTTGTTTGCGGGGGCGCTGGCTCTTGCCTCTGGGGGTTTGTCCACCCCTGGTGTGCCCCCCTGTACGAGGAAACCTGTGCGGAGTACCAGTCGCTCCGCTGGTCCCGGCCACAGGAGCCACGCCAGGTGCAGCAGATAGTAAAGGCGCAGCAACGCTGGAGTTTGCTCCAGCAGCTGCGGCCCCAGAACGAGAGGTAGACGGCACAGGTTCAGAGGGAAGTGTCCCAGGATTCGTTGGCGTCTGGTTGATGCCCTTAATACGGAACTGGACCGATTTGAAAGCCAAGTAGGCCTTCATGCCGGTTTTTTGAAGGGTCTCAACAGATTGGTCGTCGATGGAGAGGGTGAGTGTGATTCCGCCCTTCTCTCGCCTTCCTATTGAGAACCTTCCACAGCTCCGTATTAAGGCCATCATTTTGTATCCGGAGACAGAGAGCGCCTTATCAAACGTCTTTGGACTCCGGATCGGGAATGTATACCACCCCACCTTTGGCTTGGGCAAGTTGCTCTCATTAATGAGAGCGAGCTTTAGCTCCTGGCCACGGCTGTAAGGAAGGTATTACATTTCTCAAGCCATTCCCTGGCATGCTGGTTAGCGCAGGTAATGAGTAGCCAACCTGGCTTTGAATGATAGTCCGCCAAAGGCAGGTCCCCTTACCCTTCTCCAAAGTGGTGGATTGGGCCACAATTGCGTTGTAGAGTGACTGCAGCTGTGCGTCAGTCATGGGAGTGGAGTCCCTCACGCCAACTTTGGAGGAAGATAAGCGCGCACTATAGGCAGCTGGAGGTGGTGGGGCCGACGGTGCTTCGCTCGACCTTTGGGACTTCCTCGCTGGTTGTCCCTGTGGTGATTCCTCCTCCGAGCGAGTCCTTTTGATGGAGCGCTCGGATTCGGGTTTCGAAGCATCGAAACGATACCCCATAGCCCTGAGTTCCGCAAAGGTTTTAGCGGACAGTTCGTAGGCTTTTGCAGCCTCCACTCCCTGTCCCCTAAGAGCCTTAAGTCGGATTAAGGCTGCCCCACTCAATCTTTTGCGTTTGGGTCGGGCAGCATCAGAGGAGGTGGCAGCAGGGTTACCAGTAGGTGATTCAGGGCTTGTAGAAGCCTCTATCGCCATTTCGGTGCCTGCAGTCACCTCCATTGGTTGCGCTGACATTTGGGCGGTTTCATCCGCACCCACTGTCAGCGGCATGAGGTCCTGGCACAATTCGTCCAGGGTTTGTGACGTGGTAACGTCATTTACTTTTTTATGTTTTTGATCCATACTCATTCAAGTCCCACGAGTAGCTAGGGAAATAAAAATGCCCACCGACAGAGCCCCGCATGTCGATGGGAGGACTTAAAATACTACCCGATTCGTCCAGGTGTCGGATAGCCACTGTTAGCGACTGAGCTCCCCCCCAGCCACGCATCCCTCGGCACGGTACGAATAACACCTTGGATTGGGTTCTAAACTAAAGCTATACATATACGTACATATATATTTCATAGATACACTTACATAAACATACATAAACATACATATATAAATAAAAGTGAAAGCAAGCATATTAGCAATTAGAACATACATTGTAGTGTATTTTTTTTTAAATAGGGTTTTTATCACCGCGTTTTGGTCGTAGTTTGGTGGTTGGCGCTAACTTCAGCTCCATCTCAGCGATAATAGATCAGCAGTTACTTTACAAACATATATAGGTATATAAACAGCAGTTACAAATATTACAAACATACAAACTTTACCTCTTTATAATATTATTCCATAAGGAGACGACAGCAAAATAAGTCTCGGGAAACGTTAAATTAAAAGAAGTACCTGGCTGGTCGAAACTGACGGTCTAGTGGATAAAACTATGACTTACCTACTTTTTCAGTGTAAAGCGCCTATAAAGTTAGGCATAAACTTACAAAGTAAAATTATAAAATACATTTTGTTGGACATTTGGACTTACTACGTATTAAGTCAACTTGTATACACCTGTGTGTATGCAAGTAGTGTTTACAGTTCACATATCGTTGTCAAGGTGTCTAAATTTGTAACATTATTCATACTTTAATTATTTTTAATGCCTTTAATGCTATAAAAGTATTTTTTAGTTTAATAATAAAATTCAATTTTCGATCCAAGTTAGTTTACCGTATTCCGAACTACCTTAGCGAGTTAAGTATATGCCAACTATCCGAAAGTACATAAATATTGATACCTATAGGTAATAACTAGTATTCATAAAATTCTTGTCTCTCTTAGAGTAATATTTTTTACTAAAAATATACGCTGACTTCAAAATTATTAAAAAATATTATATCTTCCTTATGGGATGGTTGTTTTCGGATTTTTTAAAGGTTTCCTAAACAAACCTGTACTTAAAATAAAGAAAAATGTAAGTCGATTCACATATAAAAAATACAGCTGAATTGAGTAGGTACCTCCTCCTATTTGAATCTGGTCCACATTTTTTTAAATAAATGGTAGATCACAATATTTTATTATTATGCATAATTTTGTAGTAAAATTATGATATTAGAATATACTTATTTTTTCTTTTTCATTTCTTAAGGGCTTCTTGTGCCAAAATGATTTATTTATATTAATATCGTGTAAAATAACGTAAGTAAATAAGTATTATTCGACTGTTTAACATTCTGTACATTAACATACAACATTTATGAATGAAAATATCCAGTTGTAAATGCGATTAGTAATTTCTTTCATTCGAATGTAACACACGTCTCTATACGGGACATACCAAAAACGCAACGCGTGTCGTGCTAAATGTAACGTTAGCGATGACTCACAGAGTTACCGTGGCGATGATTTCATGACGGTTTTAATAGCCCGTTTAAGGTTTTATTGTAACAATAAAAGAGATTATAAAAAAATTCTTGAATTTTTTATCTGTAGGTTTTTTTATGGTGTTTTCCCGCCTTAGCTGTTAATGTTAAAGGATTATGTATTCTTATTATTTAATACTAACGTATTAATTGTAATAGCACTTATGTCTCTGATCCGATTTTATTTATATTAAAATACTCGCATGGTTCATGAAAATAAAACGATTGATAACTGCTAAAACAGATGTTAGGTATTTCACTAATAAGAATCAATGATTATGGAAGTTGAATGAGTGCTTGTTACTTTTTTACGTAACGATAAATTCCTGTAACCTGATGTGACATGGGTTAGCGTGAATTTCACAATGAAGACAGCTTAAATCTTGAATTAAAACATGGCTTGTTTATCAATTTGCCTACCAAGGCAGCAGAAAATAGCCTATAATTAAAAATATTGCTTAATACGACATGTTGTAATTAAATAGAAGTAAATCCAATAATTTTTGGAATTAGTCAAATCATATTTTGTATGTATTCTACTCTTTGTAGAATTAGGAAAGCTGTTTCATTTTAATACTTCGATTATTTACTTAAAATACATATATAAATATAATATATACTATTAGGTACTACAATAATATATTTTTCTCGTTTTATGTACTTCTAAACAGGCCTAAAGTTCCTGAAAAATATTCTTTTGTATAAAAATATAATAAAACTATTCACACTGTTATATTTCAAGGTAATATATTAGTCTAAAATCAAATGTTTTTTTTAATATCGGTAATACCTAAAACGAACTCATTGTAAAAAAATCACGTAACTAACAGGAAATTAACATTCAAATTTGTGGTTACATATGGTTACAATACATTTTTTTGCTAATTCAATGAACGATCGATGACATCATGAAGAGGAAGTTAATACTTTTGTTTTCTAGACATCAAAGCGGTCTAGGTTTTGGATGTTAGAATAATTTTTGAAGTCTAAAATGCAGTCGTTTAGATAAAATTAGCATAATAAATGGTAAACAATTTTGCCTACTTCTGTTTTATTTTTATAGTAATTACTTTTTTTTAATAGAACGAATTACGTGTGCTGTTTAAATTGATTTTACAATTAAAAAGTTAAGATTCAATTTAAAAACTTAAATATTATTATCTATTGTAACTGATATATTAATAAACTGTCGGAGGAAATATTACATTCGGCATGCCTCATCGCCAAAATATCACAAACTTTTTATCAGGAAAAAATATGCATATAATAAAATAAATATAAAATTGGCCGGGCATATTTATACTTGGGGAATTTTGGGAAGTAATTCTTGTCTCAATCAAGAACATCTGGATTGATTTAAGTGGGTTTTTTGTTATACCTACAGACTATCTTCTGAATTTGAAAACTTAAATTAGCTAGCTAAGTTACATTTTTATAGATCAAGTAATTAATTACAAAGATATCTAAACATTAAAAAATGGGTGCGTGTAATCTTTACGCGCGGTTGAAGTAAAACTTCTTTGGCAAATATCGGAATTAAATTAAAACTTTCACTTCAGAAAAAAAGGCACAACCTAGTTGAAACATGAAATATAAAGGCGAGCAAAACTACAAGTTGTAACTAATTTCATGAGTATCAATGTACATATTATATATTTTGAATTTGAATAATATCATTCATTGTATTTCACTCTATTTAAATTCTAATATAAATTACACGTTTTGATTTGTTCGACAGTTGTTGATGTTAAACTTATTTATTTTTTCAGTCGGTAGGTCAATGGTCATTCAGCTAAGCAATGTTTTGGCAGTAAATAGTATAAATTATAACATAATACATACTTTATACTTTTACGCGAGATTGAAATAAAAATATTTTCACTAACTTTCATAAACTTCTATATATAAAACTATGAATAGTATTCTTTTCTAGGCTAGAAGTATTTGGCGCCTCAAAGCCACGTTTTACATATTAAATAGGCGTCCATTGTTTGGCAAAAGTCATAAATCAAATAAAATATGTCGATACACACGTTCCACTTAAAATATGTGGCACACGGTATATTTTTACTTAATTTATTTTGACTTTGTACTTATGGTACATTATTTTTAAACTACCGGTATATTATTTTTAAATAGGCAAATGGAAAAAATATTTCAGCCTTTATTTATAAAAAAAGGTTCATTTCTTGTTATAATTCTGTTGCCGATTTTAGAATAATTGAAAATTATCGAGATTATTTTTATTCGTATGGCATTTTTTGAAAAGTAAAATGTATTTGTTAATATTTCTTTGTTAATGGATATTTTGCCTATTTAATTAAAATGAAATGGTGTTCATTGATAAGCGCATCACTTGAGAACGGCTGAATTTGGCTTTTAAACGATAATAGTCTCAATAAAGTTTTTAGAGGGGGAAAATTGGAAAAGCTCCCCGGAAAATTGGGGTATTCAGGAGAAACTTAAAGTACTTTTTTCTATACAGTTTTTGTATAAACTCAATATTGGAATAGGACAACATCTGTCGGGTCAGGTAGTTAAAATAATATTTTAATAAAAAAAAATGCTTGAAATTTTCTGTAAGTTCTAATTTGGATTTTCTACAAGCTTAAATCAATATAGATAAGATATTTCAGAACTTTCATGTTTTTATTGAATAGTGATTCATACTTAATATCTAATGTACGACTTAGTAATATAAATACATAAATAATTTAGCATTTATATACAAAGCATAAACTGCTATCTAAGCGTTATATGGTAAGGCGAGCTATTTAGCTCTACTTATTTAAATATCAAAGGTACCTACGACAACTTAATGACTTTGCACAAATGTATATGCAATAAAAAATTACGGCGACGTGACTGAAGCGTAGGTAGTATATAGTTACTAAGATAAATAACATTGCGTTTTGATGAAGTTTTATTCCATCTGTATAAATATTATAAATTTGAAAGTTTGTGAGTATGTATGGATGTTTGTTACTCTTTTACGCCAGAACGGCTAAACGGATTTAGATGAAATTTGGCACAGAGATAGATTATAGTCTGGAATAACACATAGGCTACTCTTTATCCCGGAAAAATATAGGGTTCCCGAGAGATAGATTTGTCTTTGTTTTTCTAGAGCCGATAATTTTAAATATATAAACTTCAAATATAAAAATGAAACACTGAAATGTATGTACGCGCATAACATCCGATCGACTTCACCAAATTGGATAATTCTTTTTTTTTGTGTTTGTTTTGTCAGGAAGTTTTGTATAGAAGAAAATGAAAAGATTTTTTTTTACTAAAATATGTTTTTTTTAAATCGCATGATATTAAAAGTGAGTGAGTGTATTTTGTTATCTCGAAAATTATCCCTTAAGGGGGTGAGAATGGGGATGAAAGTTTATATGGGGAAGCAAGCTAACCCGAGCGAAGCGAGGGCGAGTCGCTAGTAGTTAATAAAATTTGAATGTACAATATTTTATTATGTCCTAAGGATAGCGGATAGAAATTTTAAATGCTGAAGTTTGTATGTGTTACACACATTTCTTACTCCTTCACTCTAAAACGGCTATATGGATTTGGATATACACACGTACTCGTAGATTATGAATATTATAAACACAAAAGGCATCTATAGACGTACCAAAGCGAAGCGAAACTAATCGAGTAAGATCTAAAGCTAAGCGAAGGCAGATTTTTATTGTTCTATAAAACCATCTACTAAATCATAAGTAGGTACATTTATGAGTAATGTATGTTGTGGTGTTAATCATTGTTATTGTATTTGTGTACATATTGTTTTCATTAATAAATAGAAAATAATATGAATGAAACGTGCGATTAACGTAGAGGTCGCAGTGTCAATGTTAATTAGATCACTCCTATGCATCTTCTGTTGTGCAATACGTAGGTACTTTGTACTGTCATGGAGCTATGAATAAATGTTACAGAATGTGTATATTTTATATTAAAACCAAGTTAAATTTATACAATACAAATTAATAAAATTGAAGTGTCTGTTTGTTATGCTAAAATAACAGCTTTTCGCTAAATAGATATAAGATATAAAAGTATATACGGTACTTATAAGAAATTAACATTTTTAAAGTTTTTGTCTGTCTGTGTGTGCCGGCTAATTAAGTGAACGGCTGGACTGATTTTGACATGAATTTTATTGGCAGATTGTTTATTGCTTTAATGTGTAACTAAGGCTACTTTTATTTTAGAAAAAGAAATAGGGTTCTGCGCGTAAAAAATTAAAACACGAAATTGTGAACAAAATCGGCGTACCGTAATCAAAATGCGGGACGCACCCGAGCGAGGCGAGGGTATGTCGCTAGTCATATATGCATTATACTTAATCATGTGTAATATTATACAGATGCGAAAGATGTTTGTTTGTATGCACAATATTTTTTTGAAAAAGATAAGATTGCGCAGACAATCAAGGCAGAAATCCGAGATTTAGATTACCTACACGAAAAGCAGATTAATAATTTTGTCAGATTATTACTTGACATTAGGTTTAACAGTTAGAAAATATCCGTACTCTGAAAGAATACGAAAATTTCAAAAGAGCTTTGCATGAAAGTGTGATAATGTATTTTGATGTTTTTCATATAATACCTAATATCTGACGAGAACTGTTTTCTACTTCAAATGTTGCGGGTTCGATGTCGCAGGTGGCAAATATTTATATATGAACAGAGCATTATCATTATTAACTAATATATAAAATCAAACTCCCTCAGATTAGCTAATTTCACAGAAATTATACTACAAGTGCATGCGCAGACATACATACATTTAAGATTTGTTTTGCCCTCACAGTCCATCGTAACGGCAATCCAACACGACTTATGAGATATTTGGCGCAGAACTGACCGTTTTACGTGCTCTGCTTTACCACAGGTGTAAAACCAACTGCTTACAACAAAGTTGTCAAACAATCTTGTTTATAAAGATGTTTTTAACAAAAAATCTAGTCCATACTATATATAAGTAATAGTGTAGATGCAAAAGTAACTCTGTCTGTCTGTGTGTATGGAGATAGTTTGAGACCGTGGGAAGGACAAAGGATATTTAGGACATAATTTTTTTTTATCCCGGAAATCATCCCTGAAGTGTGTGAAAATGGGAGTGGAAGTCAATCATTTCTCAACTTACATATTTTTAGATCACCCATCAAGGGACATGATCGGCACCAATAAGGATATGCCATCCACTAGACTTGTTATAATCTCTTATATTTGTTATAATCTTGGTTACTTTTTACTTCAAAAGTTATACCGATATCTTATAAGTATTTACACGATCCTGTCTGTTGGAATAATTTTTTTGAAATTCAGTTATTAAAAAATATTATTTTAACCCATTCTCTTAAAATCTGTTGTTTTTTTACAAAACAAAAACATATACGCGTTTTAGACCTTTACTGTTTTTTTTAATTCAGTAAATAGGATGAAATAACAGACTTATGTCTCTAGTTACTATATGTCTATCCCTTTAGGTACACACAATATACATTCATGGCGTAGTTTGTAGTTAATTGCAGTAAGGTCACGAGATAACGTTACAGTAAAACAAGGAAATTGGGTCTCGCTTCCAACTTCAATGAAGTGCGCGTCGAATGTCATGCTTATATGTACATACATGTTTTGGTTATCGGTTCTACTTGTTAATTATTAGTCTATTATAGTATTTTCATAGTAAATGCTTTAAGCAGGGCCGGATTTAATGGATAAGAGAAACCCGCACAAAAAACAAAGGAAAGAGCCAAAAATACTATTTAAATCCGGCCCTGGCTTTCGGCATATATACATTTAGTTGAAAGAGATAGAAATGAATAAAGATATGACTAAATTTATACCTAAACACATAACAAAATTATGACATAGTAATAAATAATATTTTTATTATTTTCAACAGACTCGATAGATAACTGAGAAAGCTTGTTTATTAGTTCATATGTCCTTCTTTACGATGTTTCATACTGCCGATTAACTACTTATATTATCAATAACAACTGCTAGCAACTAACGATAGTTTATATAAAACTGAAATAGGTTTTTTTTTCTAAATAGAGTTTGATTTGTATATAAATAAAAAGTTACTTGAGGACGTACATAAGGAAAGTAAGAAATTGCTCACATATAGGGTAATTTTTGTCCCAAGGAGGTTAGATCCATGATTTTGGTTTGGTACAAAACATTGGTTTACGATGATGGGAACTAAAACACAAAAAAAAAAATAACTGCAATTAAAAATATCGAAAAAAATAATTTGCTAATGTCAAATATGGTATGTAAAAATAGTCAAATATAGATAATTAATTATAAAAAATAATTATACCTCTCTTAGTGTATCTTATTTATTATTATCATTTATTTATTATTGAATAACTTTTTGAAACATCTAATTCCAGCTTCCAAAATATCGTATACATACATCCTCCTTTTTTGAATTCGGTGAAAAATTAAATCATTCATTTTGTTAAGTCATCTATTATGCCATTTCTATTTTTATTATTATAAGAATGTATTGCAGTCAACAGAATAAGTTCATGATGACGAAACTTGTGCAATGTTTATTTATAAATATTAATGCAACAATATAAGTTCTCAAGAGCTTCCACGAAGAAAACTTTACTTTGTAACACTACTTTGTAACAGTTTTGGCGTTTGTTGCTTTTAAAGAATTTGTGGACGATTTGATATGCTTGATGATGATGCCATCTAGCCGCTTTCGGCCACAGCCACTGCAGCTTTCTATGGCGGTTGTCACGAGCTTCGATGTGCTGCTCTTTCATGTGTTCTATATATCCAACGGCATATCCAACTTTGGCTGAAAAGCTCCGAGCACAAAGCGGACATGTCAGAACACCATTGACGACATTGTAAGTTATAGCTGCAGGTGTTCTAGCTTTAAGGTCGTCACGTTTTGCATCTGATTGCAACCTTCTTTACTCTTCAAAAGCGTCGACCTGCCGATGCACACGAAGTCTCCACTCGAGCATATACTTTTTATTGATACATATACTTACTTATATTAAGATTATCATATAACTAGCGACTCACCCTCGCTTCACTTAGGTTCGTCCCTAGGTATGTTTTAACGGTCAGTATGGAATAGATAAACTATATATTATTTTACTGCTTCGCTCCATTGGGTATCATATGACCTATCTAATGCAAAAATAATTTTTTAGATCGGATTAGTAGTTCCAGAGATTAGCGCGTTCAAACAAACAAACAAACTCTGCCTCTTTATAATATTAGTATGGATATACATATCTTACAAATAAAAAAGTTACGTTTTCGTTTTCCATTTTTACTTATTTACCTGGACCTTCGAAACATACACCTGACATGTTGTGTTTTGAAAATGGCATCATGAAACTGAATGAGGCTTAAGAAGTTTTACCTCACTTTAAATAGAGTAATGTTGGGCCTCACTTTAAATATAGTAAAAACAAAACTGAAAATTCTGCTTCATTTCGGTATACTGCCGTGTTTTTTTCTATTCAATAATTTTAAATATCATGTTCATCTCTAGAATATTTAAATTACAATAGAATTTTGAATAAGAAACGATACACTTTATTTTTGTGTGTGTGTTTTTATATGATATAATATAATTAGAATATTCTTTAAACATAAATGGCTCATATAAAATTAAATAATAACAAATATAATTTGCTTAGAAAATATATTAATAAAATTATTGCAATGGTTAGAAAACTTAGGTACATATAATACGTTTGATGATATCATGGATCATCTGAGTCATTTATAGATGTCACGACTTAACTATGCTTACAACTATTTATTCGACCCATCGCCCCATTAAGGGTTGGTAGGAAATGGTTTACGAAGTTCACAATGTCTAAAAATTTTAAATGAAAATATTTTGATGGTTTTTTTCGCAGCTTTATTTTACGTTTTGTCGCCGACGTTTCGAAAATTTTACAACAAAAGTTGTCACGTGAGAGAATAAACTTTTTGTAGCCACAAAAGTCGATTTGGTTTTCTACTTGCAAAATAAAAAAAATAGCTTAGTTAAAAATAGAAAATATTAGTTTAAATATAAAAATTTCTAAAATTTTTT
The DNA here is from genome assembly GCA_921882275.1 of Brenthis ino. NCBI lineage: Eukaryota > Metazoa > Arthropoda > Insecta > Lepidoptera > Nymphalidae > Brenthis > Brenthis ino. The sequence goes on along the minus strand of OV170233.1, from coordinate 2,030,041 downwards.
ACCTTCACTTGTTATATTTTTTCGATGCGTTATGGGTAAAAATTTTACGTTCGGCCGCCTGCCTGACATCAACTCTACTTGGAACTTTTTGCTAAGTGTATGTTAATCTAAATAAATCTAAAATCTCTGATAAAAGCTCGAGTTTTCACTACTTATTCACTATAGCAAAGTACAGGTTTCCATAGTTTTCTCAAAATCCATAAATCTTATTATGTCGCATCGACAGTCTTCCTGCCAAGTTTAGGAAGCTGTTGTTAATTTTAACCGATTTTGAAATGAGGGATTTTAAATTTCTTTATGTTAGTAGAATTTTTAATAATAATATTAATAATCTTTTTCTAATTATTATTTTATTTTAATATTTAAACAATAGGTTGTTATCACAAGTCAATATATATATATTTTTTTATTGTCGCTCGACAAGATGACTCCATGACGCCTGATGGTAAGCGACAGTGGAATCCAGAATGAGATCCATCGGTTCCGGGACTTGATCTCGATTCCGATCAACCTCACCTCGTCGGCCTGCAAGTGTGCTTTTTCACGCTCCGTTTAAACGACCCAGGATTATAGGAAGAGGGAAACACGTGAGACGGTAATGAATTCCATTTCCTAATAGTGCGGCACAGGTAGGAGCTTTTTATGCTATACATCTTAAATCTACATATAAATAGGCAAAGACAAAATAGTTCAGAACCTTTTTCTCTTTTATCTGTCAACAGTTCTTTTTAAGTTGTTTACAAGCTTTAGTGTTATCAATGATTTTTTTAAAAGTTTAGTTTTTTATATACCTAGATAGATAAATTCTATTATTTTCCTATAATGATTTTCTATAATGATTTTGGTCGAATTACGAATGTTAGGTAAACACAAAAAAAATATAAAAATACGGAGTGCTCACACAAGGTGTTCTAAAATTTGAAATGACAAATCTTGTGTTACGCATAGATATCGAGAGTGGACTGAGCACAGCACACTTGTACTCAGGAGAAGAATAACGATTTCATACAAATTTTAGGAGGAAATTTTTCCTTAGCCCTGGAACTGAGTGTTTCTTTGTCAGACGTCAGCTGAAAATGACGAAAAAGTGACAGTATTGCTCAGTCCATTCTCTACGTCTATGGTGTCACGTGGTCCGTGTCACATATTACCATGGTATACAATGTCATTTCCATATTTTTTTGTGAGATAGATAGAAGATTCCTATGTCTAAATACGCTTTTAGACACAGTTTTTTTTTAATTATCATATATGAAAGTTGCTAAATCGAGACGTATTAATGTAATCATATTATTTTTGCTTTTTTAGGTGATTTCTTTATATTTTCGGTCTTTCTAGCAATTCGAGCTTTCATACTTATTAATATACTATTACATTATACAAAATTTAATTAAAAAATTATAATTTGGAAAAAGCTAACTAAGTTTAGATAGATATTAACAGAAATTGTAGAATATACTCGTATTTAAAAAAATACCAGTATTTTTAAATCAATTTTTTAATTCATACGATGAATGTTTTTGAACAAACTTGCTATATCAACTTTATTGATATTTTAACTATAAGCTGTTAGTGGTAAATTTCCAAAGGATCTCGATGCCTAAAAACATTATAGAAAAGGAAAGAAAACTCTTCTGACTCGGGCAAAGCCGCGGACAATAACTAGCACATAAACAGTGCAGTTACATGACTAACCTAAGGCTTGTAACAGAAAAACAAATATATGTATGCCATAATTTATGAATGTACGTGACACGTTATACCTGATGACTAATTTTCTTTTAAGAAAAAATCTTATAAACCTAACCACATACCACATTTATATATACATATATGTGTTATATATTGTCGGTTTGTGTATACTTGTTATTATATTATATAAAAGGCAGGGAAAGGTTTAGATAAATAAATAATAAAAGTGAGTAAAAACAAGCTATAATAGATTTCATTTTTCTTTTTAACGCATTAACATAAAAGCTTGTTTTTAAAACGATTTGTTTTACTATTAATTTATTTATCTACTAGCTAAAACACACAACTTTACTTGCGTCAAATTAAAAAATTAGGCGCTTGTAACATGAGGACTTTGCTTTCCTGTTATATATGACTAGCGACTCACCCTCGCTATGCTTGGGTTCGTCCCTACCTTTCTTCCCAATACAAACTTCATCCCCATTCTCACCCCCTAAAGGAATGATTTCATCTAAGTCCTACTAAGTATCATATGGATTTGAAACCTCATAAAGGTTTTAAATATAACTATTTTTCGGAGTTTTTCGCGGTTTTATTTTGATTTTTGGTTGCCGGCGCAAGGTTTCGAATGCTTTACAGTGCACATGGTCAAGGGAGAGACTATAATCATCTGATATCCGCATGACAATATTGTGGTGTGTACATAGGTAAATATAATATATTTTATAAAATTATTAATAATAAATATTAATTTTTATAAGTAATAATTATATAAAATTATTAATAATAAATATTCATTTTTATAAGTTATTTTTTTTAATTAATAATAAAGACTCACTTCCGCGACACCCATTTTTCCAATGTATTTATTACCCCTCAATCACGCCTAAACAAGTTTTACTTCAATAAAAAAGTTATAGAAATCACAATAAATATTAAGTCCTTCTGAAGGTAAAAATTAGTATTTGTTTTCATTCACATATTTTTAACTTGTTTTACTTCTTGCGGTCTATATTTTAGAAATATAGGGATTCCCAGTAGGTAAGGACCTAAATAGTTTAAAAACAATGATGCATTCACAGAAGTAATTTTACATAGTCATGTTATAAATCCATACTAATATTATAAATGTGAATATGTGTTTGTTTGTTTGTTTATTTATTTGTTTGTTTGTCTTTGTTTCACGTCGAAACGGAGTGACGGCTTGACATGATTTTTTGTGTGGAGATAGTTGGAGGGCTGGAGAGTGACATAGGCTACTTTTTATCGCGGAAAACAATCTCATTCCCACGGAAAAACACGTTATAATACAATCCAAAAATTATTTATAATCAGAATTACTTGAAACTTGGTGTTTATGCTCTTCAATACAATTAAATAAATACGTGTTTTAGCATTTTTCGATATTCTCATAAGGGTTTAAAATAAGGAGTGAAAGTTTGTATGAAACCTATTTATTAGTTTTTCTGTAGTTTTAGCTCGAGCGAAGCCGCGGGTTCTGCTAGTATAATATATTTATGCTAGTATTACGCTTTTTCTTTAAGTAAAAGATATTTTATTACTAAAACATATAACATTTTTACATGACATTTTGTAATATTCTAGTATCCCAATATAAATACTTATAAGTAGTTTGTAAAAGCGAATTATAGTATCCCTATTAATTGCAAAAACCATGATTTTTCCATATAGACCTGGTGAAAGAGAAGGAGCTATATCATCCATTCTATCTAGCTATATTCAAAAAAATGGTTTAAAGTAGGTATACCTAACTTAGCTGTTAAACCGTAGACATATATAAGTAAGAAGAGAGTCAGACTAAGTTTTTTTTTTTAATTTATAATATCAGTATTCAGTAAAGATAAAGGAATTTTAGTAGTACCTTTAAAAAAGATCGAAAAACAATGTCAACACATTTCATTCAGCATTTAAAGACAGTATATATTGTATAAATAATTTGTTCCCAAGTCTCCGCTCATTCAACAAAGCCGAACTACGAACATAATTTCACTTTTTGTGATTATCCGAACACAGAACGTGATGCAATTCGATACAGCTTTTCAAAACTTGAGCGGACTTGTTTCCACTATACGAATAAATATTTTTCTAATAATATTAAAATATAACTTTAACACACACATATGTACATAATACAAATTGAAAATTTTGCAATAGTCTTTACTGGCTCAATTGTATTAACAATTTTTTTACTTACATAATATATTCTTTCTAATAAGCTCAAATATCAATAATAAATTTTATAAAATAAAGGTTTTTTTTATTTATTAAAAATATTTGCGAAAAATTTCTGTGGAACTATGATAAAATTAACTTTGTAAGTTCTAAACGAAACTCAAAAATAAAATTAAAGAAAATTTATAAGGTTTCATGACACATAATCTGAGCTTCTTTGAGTCTAGTATGAAAATTAATAATTAGAAAAAATAAAATCGGTAGACGAACGTGGCAAAAAAGTGCTGAACTGTTTTGTCTTTGCCTATTTATATTTACTATACTTTATATATACTAGCGACTCACCCTCGCTTCGCTCGGGTTCATCATTAGCTTGATTTCCCATACAAACTTTCATCCCCATTTTCACCCAATTAAGGGATGATTTTTGGGATAAAAAGTATCCTATGTCCTTCCCAGGGTCTCAAACTATCTTGTTACCAAATTTAATCTAAATCGATTCAGTAGATCCAGAGATTACCCCCTACAAGGTCACAAACTCACAAACTCGCAATCTCACAAACTCACAAACTTTTCCTCTTTATATTATTAGTATAGTTATTAAAAAAAATATGTTAACAAAGTTAAAGTCATTGATTATGTAAATGAAAACAGTTCTCGGCCATTATCGATCACGATTCACAAATATACGGGTGTGCGTCTCAATGATTTGATCAAGTATTGTACTTCCTTCGTGCACTCGTTTTGACCATTTCAAAACAGGAGGTACTCAAATCAGGTGTATGTTTTTTGTATGTTACACAATATCTTTGATAAGTATGATTTTATTTTTTTATTTCAATGTTACTTTTTCATTGGATATAGATATATGGATGGATTTATTTTTATTTTGATTTGCTGTCTGTATAACTTTAAGGTAAAAAGTAATTTAAAAAAAAGTAAAGTCCAAAAAATATAACATCTTCTTTGTCATAATAATTTTAAGCGAAATCTCCACCGACTGTAGTTTTTTTTAATCAAATAAATAGCCCTTAATAAAATAGAGCTTAAAGCACAAAGCTCATATATGACAGAAAAGTTCCCATAAAGTATGAACTGCACAATATTCTGAAGTTCGTCCAACCTAAAACGATGTTATAACACGCGATTTTCGCTTTCCTACAAGTGATACTGCTTGTATATCTTACCTAACACGATATAAAAGTAAGACAAAACATGATAACACTATAAAAATGCTCTAATATTTAGACTTGTCCTACGTCATCTATTTTCTAAGACACTCTACTTTGAATCTTATTGTATAAACACAAGGTGAATTTTACTTTGATACAGATAAAAGCTTTAAAGCTCTAGTTAGGGTATGTGTGTGAGTGTTCAGCAAATTTGTATGTGTATTATGGGTTCAGGAGTAGTGATGAGAAAGATTTTATATCGATACCTTGTTTTTTTTTCGTAAAAATATTGTTTTTGCAGTGTTTGTACATATGTGATGAATGACTCAAAGTTTTTAATTTATATATATGCGTTATATTCATTGTTGCATAAGGTCTTTGTACTTAAATAATTTTATCTAAATTTTTATAAGAGATGTTTAAAGTAACCAAACTTACAGTTTGTAGATTTTTGTATTTTTATGTGTGCTTAATAAAAAAACATGACTAAGTTTCTGTTATTAATGGTCGAGTCGATTCCAAAGATGAACTCCCTGGTCTATCAGCTTCTATACATGTATAATGGCTGTTGACTAAGTATGTAGAAGTTTAAAAATGAATAAAGCCACATGGATTTACGTAATATTTATGCGTTTTGTGATCAAATAGATATTTGAACTAATCAGAAGAGAACAAAATGTGTAAATCTGTATATTTATCTATATTGAGTTTAATAGATTGGAATGCCACAGGATTATCTATGCCCATTCTGCAAGGGAAAATACATAAATATTAAAATAAAGAAAAATATAGTAATATTCATTTCATAATTCATTTCACATTCATAAACTTTATTGCAATATTCATTTGATAGATTTTTTGGGATGAATATTATTTATTTTAGGTGAATTATAGTCAAAATTATAAAAAAAAAATGAATGCATAAATAAAATGAAAAATATTTTGGAGTAAATTTTCATGTTAGTTTATTTTTTTTACTTTTTCGTACAGAATGCGTTTTTAATTAAGGAAGTAGCAAATTTAAAATCGATTGTGAACTCTAACAGCATTTTTAACATAAACACGTAAGTGTTGTTCTAGAAAAGTGTCATTAACTTTTGCAAGACTAGCACTGCAAAGTACATAAGTTTATCGTTTGTTTATACTATGTGATGTCAGGGTAATGTGAAACGGATTTGCTAAAATAATATTTTCTGTAATGACATATACAATATTAATTATGCTATTAAAATCTTTTCAATATAAGAATATATAGAAATTATTAAACACAATTAATATTTTAGTTTGAATCTAAATAGGTACTACGTACATTATATGCATAATATGTACATGACTTAAAAAAATATTTAGTCACTGTTATAAATATTGTGAATTAATTAACATAGACATAAAATTGCTATCTCACTATATTATTTAAAAAAAAAACATTATTGCGTAGTTCAAGTTTATTATAACTTGAATTAAAAGATAAAACATAACAGCATATTAAACAATTTCAAAACAATCACTAGTGTTATCTACATAACAAATATTACGTTATTTCTAAGCAAAATATTATCTAATCGATTATTCTTATCGATATTTTATCGATATACACACATCACTGCTCCAAGATGCTATACTCGGAAAGTATAGCGTTGAATCGGGAGTTCGAAAGTAGATGTCAGTTCAGTTTGAAACCGCGACCGACAAGTCGTGTCTCGACCCGGTAATAATAGAAAAAAAGTTATATATTTTCCCACGAAAATAAGAATTGTGCCAACAATTCTATTTTTTTGTGTTGTGTCGTGGAATTTTTTGTGCATTTTGTGTTTGGATTTTTTTTTGTTTTTATTGCGAAAACCAAAATAACTGTGCGGTAAGATATTAGAATAGAACTTAGAAGCGCTCGAGGTTTATGGATCTAATGATATATAGTAATAAAATTTTATGATAAACAGACGGATTCAAATATATTATTTACGGTTATTGTGAAATGTTAAATTAAAACCGGCGTCTGAGCCGTGTTCATGTTATTAGAAATTCGCGGTCTTTTGAAATATTAAAAAAAAAGATACTACATATTATATATTATATCTCAGCTTATATTTTATTTTTTAAATAGATAAATTGAAAGAAATTCTAGACGTGGATTTTCGTTACTTTTTATAGGAGCTAAATCTATAAAGATTTTAAGAGTGGCATAATTCGCGGTCTTTCACACTAACGTTAAAAATAAAAAATGGAGACAGTATACATAATGTTATTTTTTATTTTAAAACTTAGGGGTGTTTTGAAGTAGGTTTCTTTTATTAATTTTATCTGCTTCATCTAAATAGAGTGTTAGCGACTGAAGAATTTGAAACTTTCGATGGATCAACATCGTTTATTGCAAAATAAATTATTTTATCTCTCTGAAATGCTTTATATTAAAACAAAATATATTAAAATATTATCTAATATTATTTAATTTTATAAAAATGAGAAGGTATTAAAAAAAAATCGTAACTCTTTTCCCAACCAGCTTAAGGCAAAAAATAAAAAAAGTTCACCAGTAAGTGAATCAATAATAATTTATCAATGATTGACGTTTTTGCATTTAAGTAAGATGACCAGAATATGTATTAGCCATATTTTAAATGTCTGAGATTTCGTGTGAAATTTTGTTATCGTTGCAAAAAAATTTATGTTGATATTAAATTAGGTGATGAGCTCATGATAAAAAATTATACGCGTAATAAGATTTTTTTTGTAGTAACATTGTTATTTCTAAAAGATCTCGTACAGTATTTCATATTTTTGGGCATTTAATTCGTTAGTGTTTAATTTTTGTGGGTTTTCTCTCAATGTTTTTTTAACGCATAAGTTACATTACATGGATCAATGGATGATTTCACATATATCTCAAAAAAAAAACCACCTCTAAGCTCCAGGGATGAAAACTCTGAAGTAGAACAATTTTAATTATAATTATACTTTGAAGGTTTTTTCAGTACATTATTTATAAGTAAAAAATAAAAAGCACATACGAGGTTTTATAGCATCATTCTTGTATGGTATGGTATGGTATGTTCGGGCTGTTTTCCGCAACTCGACGACTATGCGCCTATTTTGCGTGATCATTCTTGTAATTTTACTAATTGTTTTACCTACTAGTGATGTAACAGGTAAACTGAATTACTTTTAATTATGTATAATATATTAGTACTTATGTATATATTATTCTTTTCTGCTTGTCAACGGTTTTTTTTGTTGAGTAGCTATCGACGAGATTTAGTGTCATCAGTAAAAAAAAATGGTCCAATTTGCATGATTTATTATCTACATGCATTATTAATAAAATATGTATGTTGGGACAATTTTAGAAAATGTCCGTATGATTATTTCAAAGCGTCTTCCATCGTTCGTCGAAGGGAATTTATATTTCAAAATTATAGAAATTTAGAAGCTTTGAAGTCTTTAAACCAGAAAGTTGGGTCAGAGGCTAGTTTTTGTGTTACATGTAATAAATCTAAAATATTTTTTTTTTTTGGAAAATTACATGTTAAAGAGAGGCAATTAAATTTCATATAACATTTTATTAATATTTTTTATGGAATACATGCGAAGTCGTGGGAAGCCACTAGCTATTTAAATACATGCAAGCTTATCTCGTTATTCGCGTAGAAATTCTATAATTCACTTTGAAGTTTGAAGTGATAATTATTAATGTATACGATTATCAAGGCTACCATATGGCACAACCAGTTTTCCATTTTATAAACTTTTTTTTGTACTCATCACTACCAGATAATTGCTTGTTTACGTAATTTTTTTATACAACAATAAATTCAATTATAAATATAACTAGTGACATCCTTGCTCCGCTCGGGTTCGTCCCTAGGTACATTTTAACGGTTCATATAGATTTCTCAGAGATGTTTTCCCGCAGTAAAAAGTATCCTATATGTTGACCCGCATATCCAGCTATCATTATACCAAATTTCATCAAAACCTATCCAGTGGTTTTCTCGTCAAGCATTCACAGACAGACAGACAGACAAAAAATCTAAAAACTATAGATTCGACATCTTTATCGATAGTAATGATATTTCAATAAGATTTTATAAAAAATATTTAATATACAGATTCGACTCAGAATTTTACTATAGGTATGTATAGATATTTGGTTAGATAACAAAGTTAATGTAGTTTTTCTACAGGATATAATTATTGCATTCGATATTTGGCACTGTATAATTTGTGTCAGTAGAATTGGTAATTTCGATCATTTTAATGTTTAGCTAATTTTTAAGTTATAAAAATCATGTTACTTATATTTTCAAAGTAGTTTAATACTGGCAACTCCTTCGGTTTTTTTTGTAACTTAAAGAAATGTCTTGCTGTTCTCCTTTTTATCGCGATAATGCTATTTTTTTCGTATTTACGTAGGATATAAGCTATATTCTGTACTAATATTATAAAGAGGTAAAGTTTGTGAGTTTGTGACGTAGTAGGGGGTACTCTCTGGATCTACTTAACCGATTTAGATGAAATTTGGTAAGAAGATACATAGTTTGAGACCCGGGGAACGATAAGGATAGGGGAATCAACCTAGGGACGAACCCGAGCGAAGCGAGGGTGAGTGGCTAGTCTATTACAAATTTCATTCAAATCTATTAAGCTGTTGAAACTTTAAAAGTTAAATAAAAAGTATTAATATCAGTAAGTGTTGCTATAAAAGAAATTAATTTCTGCACGCTCTTCGGGAAAAGGTGTAAAAAGGCAAGTTATTTTAACAATGTATGCAATATTAATGCTAATATATTCTAATGGTATTGCGTAATTAGCGGAATATGTGAATGAATTTGCATAATCCTTGACATTCAATGTTATAAGTATGACAAACTACTTGTTGTTTCATATAATGCTATTTACTTTTTTCTTTTTACGCTTTATTCTTTAAACTAGCTTGTCCGCTCGTTCTATTCGAAGTTTATTGATTCTTTAAACAAATCTATCTCATGAGAACCGTACATTTTTTCCGAGATAAAATGTAGCCTATGTGTTATTCCAGACTATAATCTATTTCTGTGCCAAATTTCATCCAGATCCGTTCAGCCGTTCTGGCGTGCAAGAGTAACAAACATCCATACTCACAAACTTTCACATTTATAATGTTACTAGCAGAACCCGCGGCTTCGCTCGCGCTGAAACTACAAAAAAACTCGAAAAAGGTAGGTTTCATACAAACTTTTATCCCCTATTTTACCCCTTATGGGATGAATTTCGAAAAATGCTAAAACACGTATTTCTTTAATTGTATTGAAGAGCATTAATACTAAGTTTTAAGTAATTCTGATAATAATTTTTTTTGTTTTCCCGTGGGAGTGAGATAATCTCCGGCGGTAAAAAGTTACTCCCCAGCCTATGTCACTCTCCAGCCCCTCAACTATCTCCACACAAAAAACCACGCCCATCCGTCACTCCGTTTCGACGTGAAAGAAAGACAAACAAACAAGCAAACACACTTTCATATTTATAATATTAGTATGGATTAGTATAGATTAGTATAGATAATTCTTTGCTTCAGTACTAAGGGTTTTAGCATAAAATGAAGTTAGATAGCCTTTCTTTATAAAATGTGTGTAGGTATGTTCCCATATGGACTTCAAAACGGTTGGAGAGATTTTGATGAAATTTTTAGGCAATCCTAAATGTAATATGGATTTTTCTAATCGGACTGGTAATTTCAGAGATAAGCGCTTTTAAAGAAACAAATAAACTTTCTAACTTCATATATTAATATAGATAATTATAAACAGAAAGAAGAGTTAACACAACGTCCTTCACTTTCTAATTTTTAGCTGGTGCATTTACGTGGGCGAGGGCGACAATGTTTTTTTATATTCAATACTAGCGACTCACCCTCGCTTCGCTCAGGTTCGTCCTTCGCTTGCTTCACAATACAAACTTTCATCCCCATTTTTATACCCTTAAGGGATGATTTCCGGGATAAAAAGTATCCTATGTCCTTTCCAGGGTCTCAAACTATCTTCTTACCAAATTTCATCTAAATCAGTTCAGTAGATCCAGAGACCCCCCCACAACGTCACAAACTCACGAACTTTACCTCTTTATACTATTAGTATAGATTATATATTTAATACTACAATTATATTACTCTATGTGATATATCTATATATTATTAAAATATTAAAATTATTAATAATTATATTTAATTTGCTCAGTTTTTTTTATCTAATTTTAAATTACAGACTTTATATAGATAGATAACTAGCAACTTACCTTCGCTTCACTTGGGTGGTTTCCTATGTAAATATTTTTTTTTTGAACGGAACCCTAAATCTTTTTGTACTCTTAATTACTCTTTATAACATCATCTATTTGCCAGTGAAAGTCACGTCACAATAAGTCCAGCAATACTGAAGATTAGCCTGAACAAACAGACAGACAGACAAAAATGTTAAAAAATGTGTTTTTCTTATAGTAAATACCGTATATAATTTCCATGAACAAATTGTGGTTAATTCGTTCATGATAATTTCATATGCATTTAGTAAAAAGCTATTATTTTGACATTAGAAACAGACACTTCAATATTATTTATCTGTATAGATATATTTTTTGAAATACGTCATAATATGAGCTTAAAACAAGTACCTAGTACCCACTATGATAATTCCAATATTATAAAGTTGCAATTACTAAGATATTAATTAAGTTTTAATTATATCAAATATGTATTACATATCGTTAGTGATCCATTGATCCTATTACCTAAAAATGTGTTACTTTGACTTGTTGATAACGTTATCAGTTGATAACAGATATCTTACAAAATCAATTTTTGATAAATAGGAAGTTACGAATATGTTCTATTTTCAACAAGATTAGCCAAAAACATCGTAATGTATTATTATTAACAGGTCATATGCCTTCGTCTTCATCATCAGCCCTTCTCTTTTTGACGACACGATTGGCTCAGTTTGTAGCGACCCTACTTGCTGTGCCAGTGGTCGCGGGTTCGAGTTCCGCTGGGGACATTCATTTGTGTGATGAGCACGAATGTTTGTACTCCAGTTATGGGTGTTTATATTTATAAAATGTATGTATTTAAAGTTATATATGTGTAATGTATCAACTATCTGGTATCCATTACACAGGCCTCGTAGCTTACCATGGAACTAGATGGTGCTGTGTGTTGATGTCCCAACATATTTATTGTTTTATTTTTTCAGTCCACTGTTGGACATAGGCCTCTCTCAGAGTTTGCCATTGAGCGCGATCTTGAGCTTGGCATATACCCGCGTTACGGTGCAGGTCGTCCCAGTATCTAGCAGGAGAGCATCCCACACTGTGTTTTTATAAGTATTTCCAAATAAATCCCCCAATTATTGTTACTAATTCTGCCGATTAAATTAAAATATCTATTTCATTGTCATTTACATATAAAAAATTAATGTATCTGCTTATAGAGCATTTCAATGTACTAGTGTTCGCACAGTAGTCGATCATTTTTTTTAAATTAATAACATTAAAGCTCGTCAATAGATACTAAAAAAAAAAGAAAATCAGTTGTCAAACAGAGGAGAAAAAGATACTCTCAACAGTTTTGTCGTTGCCTCTTAATATATAAATACCATGAGTTATTTTACGTGCGAATATTTTTGATATATATGCAATATACTCGTACATGATGTTTTCCTCCCGACCGATTCCGGCTATGGCGGCCAATCTCATTGAGACTAGCCAACTGCGCAGGAGATATTATAGTGCACAAGTGTATGCGCAGACACAACGTGCACTCTCTCTTCCTGGCACTCTCATACTCCGGTGGGACGACTGCTCGACACGACCAGTGAGAGTTAAGGCGCAAAGACTCAATAACTAAACTTGGCCCGACCCGGGACTCGAACCCAGGACTCCGGGTGTGCAGCCGTACATGCTAGCCACTACACCACCGAGGCAGTTCTTGTTACTCGTACATATATCACCATCAACATGCGATGTTTCTCTATGAAATTTCAAAAAAAAATCAGTGTAGGTAGGTTATTATAACCATAATTATAACCTATTGAATATTTAGACGTAATTATGCGGACGAAGGGCAAATATTAAAAATATTAAAAAAACAGCTGACAACCGTGAGATAGTACTTTTAACCTTGAAATTTAATAGGGTGAATTAAGTAAATAGGGTACGAATAATGGAGTTATATAAAAAAGCCAAGGTGTCAAAATTAAAGGGGAAGAACCCATGGTAGGGCCTTTCTATGGGAATTAGAATGACAATAGATTAATGCTTAATCATTTGTGAAATTATGAAATGTTTTGAGGTATTATTTACAATTAGAATTATATTATATTAATGGTTATATTAAAAAAAATCTTTTTATTTTTTTATTAAATTTATTTATTAAATATTTATTTTTATATATTTTTGTTTTATCATATAAATTATTATTAAAGTTTTAGCGTGCGTGATACGAAATCAACAGAAGATTGTTTAATATCGGACTAAAATTTTAAATGAAATTGTATGTAAGTCTTATCATTCACGTAAAACGGCTGGACGGATTTTGATGAAACTTAGTACACACTTAGTACACTGACTTCCCTACTTATTAAATAAATGAAATGTCAATGTAATCTTTACTAATGTTTTAAAGAGGTAAAGTTTGTGAGTTTGTGACGTTGTAGGGGGTAATCTCCGGATCTACTGAACCAATTTATATGAAATTTGGGAAGAAGGTAGTTTGAGACCCTAAAATGGACTTAAGATACTTTTTATCCCGGAAGTCATCACTTAAGAAGGTGAAAATGGGGATGAAAGTTTGTATTAGGAAGCAAGGGAAGCGAGGGTGAGTTGCTAGTTTTAATATTTGCAGAAGAAAACCAAATCATAGAGTATTTTTTTGTTTATCCATTTTACTCGCCAATCTCATAAATGGCTAAATATATTTTCACAAACATTCGAGAAGATTCAGAAAAAACTAAGAAAAAATCCCATTGGTAGAAACATTGCAATAAAATAAATGCCAGACTACGTCAATAGGGTTTTAGTTAGATCCACATCTGGTTGGCGGTGGGTAGTTAAAAATAACTCGATTGGTATACTGTACGTGAGGTAGTGCTAAAAATATAGTATGTCTGCTTGTCTGTTATTTTGTTTGAGTAAATATCTCCGCAATTATGACATTTTGATGGAGATTTTAAATTTAAACCGAATTTACAAAGATAGGTGGTGCTATAGTGAATCACCCTTTTAAAAAATATTTTTACTCTTGGAAAAGCTAAGTTACAAGTTATGTGTTTTGTTTTGATAGACCTATATTCTAAATTAAAATGAACTAAAAAATGGAGACTTTTTTATTATCAACTGTTTTCGCTCGTCCGTATTATCTATATGTACTCTATACTTAATAATAATATTAATGTGAAAGTTTGTGAGTATGTATGTTTGTTACTCGTTTATGCCAGAACAGCTGAGATGAAAATTGGCACAGAGAGAGATTATACTTTTTATCCCGGAAAAAAACGGATCCCGTGGGATAGGTTTGTTGTTGTTTCCCCAAAGGTGAACCTGTGCGAAGCGAGTTTGAGCCGCTAATTTTTTATATTTTAACTGTAGCAAAGAATATGAATAGTACCTACTAACAACATTTTAGATACATAATATTATTCTTAAATGCATACTATTTATTTTCTTATCAACTTTATCATGCAACTATTGACATTAACACATGTTTTGCAATGTTGACGATTATGATAATGTAAACGACTTGGAAAAATAACTATATGATCAGGTCCACGGTATTTATTTATAGTTCATCTTTTGCAATTTGCAGATTTAGCTAAATTCAATTTAATTCTCTTGTCAATGGCTTCAAAGCATGCCAGTAGAGCTCAGATTGCTTCACCAACGTCACGTAGAATGGAGAAGACACGATGGAGATTGGTTAAATTAGGTTAGCAATGGTAGGCGATATGTTTGTTCCGAAATTTCTGAAAATCTATTTTATGTGGCTAATCGATTAAAAGCCTGTGCGACTGATTGGTTCTCACTCTAAAAAACTCATGATTAAGAAAAATAAAATAATTTAAAAATATACGAAAATGGCACACGTACCAATTTAGTTGTTTTGTAATTTTGTGACCTTTAAGACGTCTATAACCTCAGTCTCTCCCGTGACCATGATTGCTGTAAAGCATTCGAAACGTCGCGAACCAAAAATCAAAATAAATCCGCGAAAAATCCGAAAAGATAGTTCGATTTAAAATAATATTCATTTTTAATTACTTGAAGCTTGGTGTTAATGCTCTTCAATACAATTAAAGAAATACCTGTATATCATTTTTCGAAATTCATCCCCTAAGGGGGTAAAATAAGGGATAAAAGTTTGTATGAAACCTACCTTTTTAGAGTTTTTTTGTAGTTTTAGCGCGAGCGAAGCCGCGGGTTCTGCTAGTTTGTTTATTATTCTTTTTATTGCATTTATATAACGTTATATGTTTATACAGCGGTAGGAATGACATTATAAGAAATCTTATTATAATACGTTTTTCGTTTCTTATCATGCTGTTGAGCATTAACAAGAGAATTGAATTAAAAACTTAAATAAAAAGAATGTAATATGTTTTTGACTACATACTTGAATTTCCAATTCATTCTGTACATTTCGTACAATTGAAATGGTATACGTTTATTGTATTTTAATTGCAAATGTAATTTGTCTACAAGGATTTTTGGTCTGTAAAAGGAATGATGACATCCACTTATAAGGATGGCTTTGAATGGATATTTAAAAAATTCAATACAAATAAGTTTTTATATATATGACCCATTCAGTGATCTTAGTTTAAGTATCGAATTAAGGTTGTTTTGGCTATCTAGAGCTGGTGAAAGGTATAGAGACACAGAATAGTTGGTTATGGAACTTAAAAATTGCATTTTGCTTATTGATTTGATTACTTTTATTTTATTGTCAAAAAGCTCCAAGTAAAACTATATCGTACTTAATGATTTTTTTTACATATATCCTTATATTATTAACATAGCAAAAAAAATATGTACAAGGAAACAGAAAAAGTGAGATAATATTAAAAAGATAGATCTCTCATAAGTCAAAAATATACTGAAATCAATTAGTACTTGAAGTTAACAAATAGCTAAAGACAATAAAGAGTTGTTTGAATAGAGTAGTTGACGTTTGAGCAATTCGGTAAAGTAAAATGTAAGTAAGATTGAAAGTTAATCGTGTTTCTTAACGGAATTTGACGCGAAACATTAAACAACGTACACAGCAAAAGGTTACGGTAACGGTGATTATGAAGTCGAACTTTTGATTTGAGTTCATAATTTGTATATTATCGTGTACATACAGTCTATAATTTGAGACTATAGACATTGATTAAATTAAATCTATCATTAGACAACCTATTTGTTTGTTAGAAATAATTTTTTTTACTATGGTAGGTTTTAATGAAATAGATAGAATATATATTATATTATGATATATAGCCTTCTTCGATAAACGGGCTATCTAATGCAAGAAGATTTTTTCAAATCGGTTTAGTAGATCCTGAGATTAGCGCGTTCAAACAAACAAACAAACTCTGCTTCTTAATAATGTTAAGTATAGATTATTTGATTGTGTACATAAATATTAGCAACTATTTAATAAAATATCCGTAAAATCAACAACAGTAAAATTCGCGTAAATATAAGAAAACTTAATAATAATTATTCTAATAAAAACTAATATAATACCCAATTTTGTTTGCGATTAATTAAAAGTAAGATTCTACAAAGTACGAATTCGTTTAATCTCTACATTGTAAAAGGGAATTTTTGTACAAACTTTCACTGGCACCGGCACTAATACTTTCTAAAGTATATCGATAAGTACATACATACATATCAAATATATATATATATATATATATTGCGTAGTTATACCTGAAAATATATTCAAAAATACATCAAAATTCGTATACACGATTGATTATTGAATAAAATATTTTAAATATCTCGTTCTAGTAACCTCGTTACTAGCGACTAACCCTCGATTCGCTTCGGGTTCGTCTCTAGACAAAAACAAATATATCCCACGGGAATTGTGCATTTTTCCGGGATAATATATAGCTTATACCCTTCTTCAATAAACGGGCTATCTAATGCAAAAAGAATTTTTCAAATCGAATTAGTAGTTGTTGAGATTAGCAACAAACAAAACAAACAAACAAACTTTGCCTTTTTATAATATTAAGTCTAGATTAGGTATATCCCATTGGCTACAACTATCAGACCAGTTTCCCGATTAAAAGACACTTACACCTTCGTTAATGTTATTTTTGATACATAAAATGTTTAAAAGAAAAAATAATGCAGGTTGTTAACCCTGAGATACGATGCATATGTAATGACTGTGCGTTCGGTAAAAAATATACAGCCATAGGTCAAGTTTTTGCCAGTCTTCAATTTGTACAGATAACAAAAATATGTCTTAAACTTTAAAATATACTATTTTTAATCTATATTTAAATAACCAGAGAGTTGAAATTTTCACGAATTATGTATATTTCTATTGCCGCTATAACAACAAATAATAAAAAATAAATAAATACAAGAAAAATTTTTTCGTTCGTAATCGATCATCGAAGTTAATATACTACATATTTAGAGTAAAAGTCATATTAATAAAAATTACATGTACGATGATACAGAACCGTTCGTGTGCGAATTCGACATGTGCTTGACCGATTTTTTTCATCTTCAGTGGCAAAGATTTTTGATCATGCAGCCTTAAAATGTTATTTTATATTTAATTTGTCTCAAAAATCGTTAAGTATTACTTTAATAGGTTCTAGTTCCATACAAATGGTGCGTAGGACGTTTTATCTATGCCTATTACGGCAAGACGTAAAAAATATGATTTATCTTAGACTTAGTTGCTATCATAAAGAATGTGACAAGTCTGATTGATATCCGAAATAGTAAAATTTTAGTTGAATTTTTGAAGTCGATGAAACGAAAATGCGATACTAAAATGACAAACATATAAATATATAGAATTAAGCCGGCGAGAGAATGAAATAGAATACATTGCCATGTTGCCATGGTAACCGCTGTTATTGTCTGACAAACATATATTCTTTCCGTATATGATATTCTATAAACATATGATTGCAATATGCCTAATTTATATACCTTATTTATTTGTTTTATTTTTTTTTCTTCAACCGCGTGTAAAGGTTACACACACCCATTATTTTGTTTATTAGCATTATTCAATCCCAAGTGAAATGATCCAAATTGTACTCTCAATATTTTTTAATCGTCATTTGCTGTTTCGATCTCTAATTTCATTTAATTTAATTAAGTTTAATATTGATCATATTTATCTTTTTAACCGACTTCAAAAAAGGAGGTTATCAATTCGACACGCTTACAGTATGTGTGTAATATTATTGGAACTGAAAAATATTTACATATATAAACTATTAGAGCTTCCAAGCAAATATTTTTTTTTAAGTGTATGTTTATGTTTGTCCACGAATTTCTCCGAAACTAGTAATCGGATCGCGATCATTATTTTTTATTTGCTTACATTTAATTTTGATATTTTAATGACTATCTTATGCCTTTGTAAGTAGTCGAGTAATTTATTGTATTTTTATGTCGACCCTACTCAAACTGGTTATACCCGTCTATATGGTAATGTCTTAAAATGAATGAGGCATCGACTTTCTTTGCTAAAATCGGTTTAAAAATACGCATAGGAAGTATTGTATATGGCGATGATATATCGATTATATTTCATACATTTAAATATTGAATTATCTTTTTTTGTGCTACATAAGTGAGAAATTACGATTCGTTCTCTGTATTTACGATTCATGCCATCAATTTTGTATCGATTATATTCCAACTTAGCTACTTAACCTCTGTTCTCCCGTC
The DNA here is from genome assembly GCA_921882275.1 of Brenthis ino. Taxonomy (NCBI): domain Eukaryota; kingdom Metazoa; phylum Arthropoda; class Insecta; order Lepidoptera; family Nymphalidae; genus Brenthis; species Brenthis ino. The sequence goes on along the minus strand of OV170233.1, from coordinate 2,011,043 downwards.
TTTATATGGGAGTTTGAACTCTCCTACTTGACATATTAAAAATGCTTCACATGTTTTAATTCAGACAAAAAGCTGAAGAAAGATATTGTAAAATTTTCAACAAAATTGATGTAAAATTTTGCATCTGTAAACCATTATAGTATATTTTTTTACCGAAATTTTACACGTTAAGCAATGTATCTAATTTGTAAGGCGTCAATTTAAATAAAACTATCTTTTCGGATATTTTCGTGGATTTATTTTGATTTTTTGTTCTCGACGTTTTGAATGCTTTACATCAATCATGATCATGGGAAGGACTAAGGTTTTACACGTATCAAAGATCATATAGTTGTTGTAATACAAAAATGGCATCAAATTGCCTTTAAACATGTTAATTTTTAATTTTAAGCAATTTTTATAATTTTATTAATTTTTATAATTGATTAATGCATATTGTTTTTTTAATTTTAGTTGCCATAATGAAATATTAGAATTTCATCTCAGATCAGTCACTTTACCATCATACCTTAAGACACTTTATGAGGCTTTCAAAAAATCTTATGCCTGAAGGAGAATAATATCTAAAGTGCTCATATACCTAATGCCCATATATTGAATATCGTAAAATTGTCGTTTGATGACTTTGATATCTCTATCTATAGACCAAGGGTAATTCAATAAACGGAAAGGTTACTCCAATTGACCACCTAGTGTTATAAGATTATCTCACTGCTGTTATCAACAGTGTACCTACATCTGTAGTGATAACACTAGCGATTTCCTTTGGCTATGCTTGCATATATATGTATACATAGTATATAGATACGAAAATAAGAATATATGGAACAGGATGTCAAAATATGGTAGTGTTAGCTCAGTGGTAACGCGCACACTTGCAAAACCAAGTAAAGCGAGTTCAAACCCCGGGTCTTGTACTTGTGATTTTCGCACATGCGAAGTCCTGTGCGATCGACTCGCTATTGGCCACTTGGACTATGGCTTGATTTCCTCGCATTGAGAGGAGGTCCTTGCCCAGCAGTGGGACAATAAAAATAGCTAAAAATATATTATTTATGAAATACAAGTGTGATTTGGTTTGTTCTTTTTTAATCATCAACACAGCAACAATTAGATTTTATTTTTTCTATAAAAATAGCTTACCACTAAGAGAATGATATAAGTTATTTCTACTTACATCTATATCTCCAAGGAAAATCAGTATGGTCTAAATTCTAATAGAAAAACAAACGGGTATCTCCTTATTTTCGTATTTTGCATTTACAATATAAGTAGAAATTGACTAATATATTAACACTAGCATTGCCCTCAGCTCCGCCCGCATTTAGATGATCAAAAACCAAATTCTTAGGTTTTACATATTAGTATACTCTTACAATGCAGTTTTTGTATTTTTGTATTTTTTCTCAGAAATGAGACATTTTCTCGCGATAAAAAGTATCCTATATGTTGATATAACCAGCTTTCAGCATACCAAATTTCATAAAAATCCCTTCAGTGGTTTTTCTGTGATGCGGTAACAGACAGACAGACAAAAATTCTAAAAACTATAGATTCGACCTCTATATCGATAATAATGTTTGTTTTAATAAGATTTTCCAAAAAATATTTAATGTACAGATTCGGCTTAGTTACAATTTTATTATATGTATAGATTTCAAAGCAAAATAAAACAATTTCAATTTTTTAACCTTACTTTTTAACATTGGATCAAGTAAAGGTGTTCACATACGTATTTGTTTTTCAATAAAAAATGTACTCATGGAAAACGAAGTGGTATAAAATCGATACCTTATCGGATTTGCGTCAATGTAGCGCTATCAGTATCAGCACATGGTCACGGACAGATCTACTTTTTGTATGGAAGTTTTATTATTAGTATCTACCTTGTATTTTTAAGTCTATTCTAATTACTTGTTAAATGAAGTAAATATACTAACTTAATTCATTTTTAATTTATGTAGGATCACTTTAGATATGCTTATACTTGAAAAAAAATATGTATTTATCAGAAAAAGAATAATAAAAATCGATTCCCAATTATCGAGTAACACTAAGAAAAATATACCCCCAATTAAGTTATCTTTCCTTTTTGAAATTGGATAAATAATAATGTTTTTTACGTTTTACTATTTAAATCCAAGTATCCCGATACTATTTTTCAAAAATAGTTTATAGTTTCTATCAAGCCCCTATGGCTTAGTAGCATTCATTTATAAATATAGAGGTCAGTTTGATTTTCGTTTGAGACAATTCATCATCTCCCTGCCCATGTTGCCCCAAATTTCCATATTTTATTTTGCTTATTGGTTTTTGCACCGTTGCCTGTCTGCCGTCAACAATCTTTGGGAATGCTGTTGTTCGCCCACCATCGAGCAAAGGACTTAAGGTGTGATGTCCCTAGATCCTTTAGTCGTCTTCTACGACACCTACAGGAAGGAGAAGATGGGATAGCCCTATTCTAAGCCGAGCGTTACACGGCTCCGTTTGAAACAATTTTTTTTCTATAATTTTTAAAAATATTTTAATAGTTACAAACTATAACATATGATAATATTTTCTATAAGGTATTTAGCATTGGAAAAATATATTTTTCTTATTATTTTATATCGGAAGGCCTTTCCTTATACGTGTAATGGATTACATTTTTATGGAGATCTGAGTAAAGTGTTAAAACTAATTAATATTATTATGGTCGAGATGTAAATACTAATAAGTTAGTATCATAATATGCGAGTATAATGAAGAGTGGTAGGTTTTTAGTCTAAAGCTTGCCATGTACACGGCTCTGGTCCCTGGTTCAAATTCAAAAAGTTCAAAGTTTCAGTTCGGGCTAAGAATATAAGCAATGTTTGCCATAGCCCAGTGTTTCAGAGAATATATTGATTAGTTTCTAACCGAATTCAAAAAAAGGTGTGGGTTAAATGTTCGTCTGTAGACTGTATGTATTTTTATGTTTTGTTTATTGATTTTTCGAAGATGGCTTGATCGATTCTGCTAGTGTAACGGTTGATCTCAATAATATATTTATTTCTCTATGGTTCTTCTAACTAGAGAAAAAAAATAAAAATAATTTATATCAAGAACTAGATATGTAATTAAGAACTGCTGTTAATTATATTCAATTATGGTAGGCCCCGAAGTGCTGTGTCATAACTTTAATGTCCCGTAGGGAGAACTTAGTTTTTACATATTATGTAAATATTATTAATACTATTACTTGCCTCAATCGTGACTGAAATAGGTCAAACATCTGCTTTCCCTTATATAACCTAACTAATTTTAATATGAAAAAGAAATAAACATCTATATGTAAAACTTCCTTATAGTAACACGAATATTAGACATTTTAATTTAAAATATTTTTTCGAATATTTTTGCAGAGTTACCTATCAGTGTCTTAAATTAGGACTATGTAAATAAGCCCCCCTTTGTCGTGGTGGTGGTGGTCCGACAAACCAGCCGGGTGTGAAGCCAAAAGACACACTGAGAGGTGCCTCACTTCAGTGGGCGGTGGGCCATGTGGGTTGCTTCTGGTACTTCTCTAATAGCAGAGTAGACCGTGGGAGCAACCCCTTGGTTGGTGTGGTCTACTTCGACAGACCTGCCGTTGGAGCGTCGTGGTTGAGTGCGTAAGCGATCCTGCGACGCCCTATTAAGACGGGGGAGGTTCTGTTCTGTTGGGTTTTAGTGGGTAGTACTGGCTTTCTAGCCGGTGAGTTCAACATAACCACCTGTATGACCACAGGTGGTATGCGTAAATGCATTTCCCAACATAAAAAAGGACCACGTGAATAAAAACCGTAAACGCTGCCACTGAGTCTAATGATTTTCTATAAACTTTGATTTAATGTTAAGCTACGAACTCTTGTGGCAATACTGTGATTACAAACTAGGTCTATTACTTATCGGGTTAGTTGTTGTTACTATCGCAGTGTCCTCAAAATATGTCATACATTTCTATTAAGGTACCTTCATAAGATTTTATTATGATTAAATTAAATAAAACTAAAAAAGTTCATACATATGTAGATTTTAAAATCCTAAATAAAAAAATATATTATATGTTACACCTGTCTAATAATAATATTATTTAAAAAGCTCGCTTACATATTTTAAGAAAACGAATTTATATTTATTTTTTATATGACTACCGAATCACCCTCGCTTCGCTCGGGTTTGTTCCTATGTATGTTTTGACGGTTCGTATGGAATAGATACATAGCAGTGATAAATTTTATATCCCATACAACAGAAATGATTGATTCCCCATACAAACTTTCACCCCTCTTTGAAAGTCCATGATGATTTTCGGGATACAAACTATCCTATGTCCTCCCCAGGGTCTCAAACTATCTCCATAACACATCTAAATAGGTTCAGCGGTTAAGCGTGAAAAGGTAACAAACAAACAGACAGACAGGTATTTTCATATTTATAATATTAGTATGGATGGATTCGCCCATACATTCTGTATATGCCTTTACAGAAATCTCACTAAATTATTTATTCAAAACAAACGGTTCGTTGTGAAACGGTGCCCTCAGGTCAGACTTTATAGATAGCAAGATGAAATGATTCTTTGTACAGATTTATTGGTTATAGCTTCTTAACTTTATTACATATCTCTTGTAAGACATTATATATATAAATTAATTGTATATAATTTACTTGTGTGAGTTGAAGAAAAGTATATAGCCCACTATGCTATTTAAATAAATAAATATGTTGCGACAATAATACAGAGCACCATCTAGTTCCATGGTAAGCTACAAAGCCTGTGTTATGGATACCAGATAGTTGATACAACCCATGACTGGAGTACAAACATTCGTACTCGTCACACAACTGAATGCCCCCAGCGGGAGCTGAACCCGCGACCGCTGGCACAGCAAGTAGGGTCACTACAAACTGAGCCAAACGTTTCGTCAATTTGTGTATTGTATTATATTTGCTTGGTGGGTTTAACACGTGACAGAATTTCTTACAACTTAATTTTAAGTACTACAGTTTATAATTATCTAGAATATCTAAATTTCGCGTCCACTATTTGATGTAAATTGTTATTTAGACTTATTTCAACATTTTTTGATAGATATGCAGGTAGGATGAGCTGGTCGATTGTGAATTCATTTTTATTAATGGATAGATTATACCCCAAGGGCAGGGCCGAATTAACCATGTCGGTGGCACCTAGGCAATGCAATTCTCGAGGCCCCTTTATCCATTTCTAACTTGTTGAAATACATTTTTTTCTACCACAACGCAGTTATATTTGTAACTAGCAGTACCCGCGGCTTCACCCGCATTCAAACTTCCAATACAAACATTGTACAATAATTCACGGAAGTCTGTCCGATTTGTTGACATTTATGATTACTGCTTCGCTCCCTTGGGTAATTGCATGGTGATAAATAACCTATAGCCTTCCTCAGTCAACGGGCTATCTAATGCAAAAAGAATTTTTCAAATCGGATTAGTAGTTCCTGAGATTAGCGCGGTCAAACAAACAAACAATCTCTCTCTCTTTTCTACTCTTTGTAATATTAGTATAGATTACGCTATCAGGTAGTTTTCATACAAATCTAACTGTTGTATTCGTCCTCATGGTGAAATTTCCACCTAATTTTTTAATTCTTCAGAATTAATTTTTACTCCCCTACACTGCCTTATGGATAATCCGGCCCTGCTCAAGGGCGAAAATTAAATTAAAAAAAACATCCCTACATGTAGAACAATTAAAGATTAGATTTAGGATAATAATTATAGTGATTTTAAAGTCGGCATGCTTTGTAGATATCAAATAATTTATTATAAATATATACAACAGGTGTTTTGAATCATCGATCATATATTAATATTATATACTATAGATTCTGTTAGAATACCATAAAGAATTAAATGACGTATTGAATTGGTCCAGTCGTTACAAATGGCTACAATGTCTTTAGGGCGTACATTGACAAGATGAATATTTATTGATTGGGATAGTTAAGAAAGTATGTATGGTCATATTAGACCTTGTGGCATACCATTGCTTCTCTCGGGAGCATCTCTTGCCTTTTGATACTTTTTCCTTACAATTAATATAATATGTTTGTGTGTATTGACAAAGGATCAGCGCCTTTTTTTGTAAATTTTATTGCTACTAGCCTATGTTTTATCCCAAATTATAGTCTATCAGTGTACTAAATTTTATCGAAAATTGTTCAGCCGTTTGAACCTAAGTTATACACTATACATACATACACACATATAAACTTTCGCATTTATAATATACAAAGCTAATTTTCCAATTACATTTTATTACAGTTTAGTGCAAAATGTCGACAAAACCAACATCCTTGGGTTTTACGTGAATTTCTTGTACGAATACACGTTAGCGTACCGTGCGAGTAAACAAGATTGCGGTGACCATACATTATTATTTATTACGATAACAATCTAGTATCTACTTTATTATTTAATAACCGACTTTAAAATTGGATAATTTCAATTTGACTCACTTTTGTGTTTTTGTCGTGCCATTTTTTACAATTAAAACGTCATAAAATAAATAAGTTTAGATTATTATTTATTGTATATTTTAATTAATGTTTATTTCGATATGTGGTCAAAATTCGAGACAAAATTAGAGCTCTTCAATAGCTAATAAACAAAAAAAAAGGAAATCGGTTAACAAAGTAGAAAGGGGAACTGCCTATTGTCTTTGCCTATTTATATATAGATTATGGCATAATCAACTGCCTCGGTGGTGTAGTGGCTAGCATGTACGGCTGCACACCCGGAGGTCCTGGGTTCGAGTCCCGGGTCGGGCCCAGTTTAGTTATTGAGTCTTTCTGTATAGTAAGTCTCAGTAACAGCCCGGAGTTGGGAAGTTGGCGGTGTTTCACCCCCGTGCCTCGGAGAGCACGTAAAGCCGTCGGTCCTGCGCCTTAACTCTCACCGGTCGTGTCGAGTGGTCGTCCCACCGGAGTATGAGAGTGATAGGAATAGAGAGTGCACTTGTGTCTGCGCGTACACTTGAGCACTATACTTAATATCTCCTGCGCAGTTGGCTCATCTCAATGAGATTGGCCGCCGTAGCCGGAATCGGCTAGGAGAACATCATCATCATCATCATGGCATAAAAGGCAAATATAAATTGTATCATTTAGCCTTAAAAATGTTTGAATCAACCATAACAAAAAAAAAATGCAAACGGAAGGCGCTTTTTATTAAATTGACTAGCGACACACCATCACTTCGCTCGGGTACGTCCCTAGGTGCCTAACAGTAAGTAGCCTATTTGTTCCTCCAAGACATAAAGGACATAAGTCTATATTGTAAAATTATTTAATATTAATTTAAATTGAAGACAAATGGTCACTTTGCACTAAACAAACAGACAAACTAACAAGCACCACGTTCGCTTTCTATTGGAAAGAGGTTATATATCAAATGTATGAGTGAAACTAAAATATTGCAAGCTTTAAAAAAATATACATGATATTTTTTTTGTGGTTTTCTTTATTTATCTTATTTTGCATATTTTTTATTAAATAAAGCCTATGTGTTTGTTTATTAACTCTGATGTATAAGCTATATTAGTGTAAAGTTTTATCAAAATCCATTTACTAGTTTTGCGTGTAAGAACAAACATACATACTTACAAACTATCGCGTTTATAATATTTGTTGGAATTTGCACTATACTAAAAATGTAATATTTTAGTACCTCTCTGCCATATTGCGAATTCAACTTGCAAAGCGCATGATTGTGTTGATACTTCGAACGCCAGCGCAAAACTTGCCTAACCTGCATTTTCGTAATATCCTATCTTTTCAATGCTGAGAAAAAGATATTATACCTATATAATTTATAATTGTAATTATTATTTTAATGTCTAACTTAAAAGAAAATTCCACATTTTTCACTGTCATAGTTGTTGATTTTGTATTTAACATGAAGTAATCATAGAAGTAGATATTATTTTGAAATCTAAGCTTTTTTTTGTCCATAATATAATACAATATAACATATCGAATGATATGTAATTCTATCCAAATGACAAAACAATCTGTACGATTGTATCGAATGTATAAATATAGTAATGAATATTTTTACTTGTAGTTATTCGTTGGAAACCAATAATCAAAATAAATCCGCGACAAAATCCAAAAAGCAAAATTAGCTTATTTAAAAAGTTTCTTTATAAAAGTGGAAATTCTCAAACTAGAGGACTATCTACCTTATAATCCTACTAATCTATACTAATATTATAAATGTGAATGTTTGTGAGTATAGATGTATGGATGTTTGTTACTCTTTCACGCCATAACTGCTGAACAGATCTGGATGAAATTTGGCACAGAGATTATAGTCTGAAATAGCACATATGCTTTTTATCCCGGAAAAATGTACGGTTCCCGTGGGATAGATTTGTTTTTGTTTTTCTAGATACAAAGCCGATAGTTTGGTAATAAGCCAGTTCATTACTTTTGTTCATTATACAAACCTTGAAAGTGATTGTTTGGATGTTGCAAAATTAGCTAGAGCTGATTGCGCAGCCTTTTAACTTATATTTTAACTGTCACAGTTAAAGTATCAGTTACTCTTTAATATTAAACATAGAACTATTTTCATCTATACATATAATAAAATTGTAACTAAGCCGAATCTGTACAATAAATATTTTTTGGGAAATCTTATTGAAATAGACATTATTATCGATACAGAGGCCGAACCTATAGTTTTTAGAATTTTTGTCTGTCTCTCTGTTATCGCATCACAGAAAAACCACTGGAGGGATTTTGATAAAATTTTGTATGATGATAGCTGGTTATCCGGGTCAACATATAGGATACTTTTTACTGCGGGAAAATATCTCATTTCTGAGAAATCTATACTAAACCTTAAAACGTAAGTAGGGACGAACCCGAGCGGAGCGAGGGTGAGTCGCTAGTTCTAATATATGTATATTTTTTATTGAAACAGTCTACAATTACAGTCTACATAAATGTAATCCATTGCTGGGCACGGGCCTCTCTTTAACACGAGGGGAATCAGACCATAGTCCACCACGCTGGCCAAGTGCGGGTTAGAGAATTTCACATTCTTCGAAAACTTGCTAGGTTCTCTCAGACATGCAGATTTCCTCGCGACGTTTTCCTTCACCGTAAGACAAGTGGTAATCATGTCGGAAATGATTCGCATATAAAAATATCAGAGGTGCGAGACCCGAGATTTTAACCCGCTTCACTCGGTTTTCCAAACGAGCGCGTTACCACTGGGCTACTACTTACTACGTTACTATATAAATATTATTTAACTATGTTTTTTGGCTGGTACTGTATTCTAAGTCGAATACTGTAGGTTCAATTCCCAGATGAGTAAATTGTCACTAATGATACTATTTAAAGCCGGTCTAGACTAATCTAGTGTCTAGACAGTTGTGAACCTTAAAGCTTTTTATTTTAATAAATTTTAGAAATGAAAAAGGGTCTTACTATTTAATTTTACATAAATAAATTCGTACCTGATTTTTACATTATACTTGTGGCCACTTGTAATGAAATGTAAGCAGTTATTGCTATTGTATAAACTTAAATATAACTATAATATTGTTTTGTCTATCGAAATACATAAATATTCCAATTTTTATCTATACAGATAAATAAAATTGAGGTGTATGTTTGAAATGTCAAAATAACAGCTTTTTACTAAATGCATATGGATGTATATCTGTCAGTCTGTTTGTTCCGGCTAATCTCTGGATGGACCGATTTTGACGGGACTTTTACTGGCAGATAGCTGATGTAATAAGGAGTAAGTTAGGCTACTTTTATTTTAGAAAAAAATAGGGTCCCACGAAATTAAAACCAATGAAAAATTTAATGATATCCGATTCAAATAGGGAAGTTGTGTTGTATACATACCCTAGAGACGAAGAGTCGCTAGTTTTCAATACTTTTGTTTCATAAATATATTTTTAAGCGATTTATAGAATAAAATATTTTTAGTTTCCTTCCAACGAACCTCGTAAACATGTCGATATCGAACACAAAAATTAACGGTCTTTACAAATATAATTTATTAGCGTTATGATGTAAGGGAGACCCAAGTTTAGGGGAAAGCCGCGCCTCTATGTCTAAATTAGGTAGTATTGTGATTGTATGATACTTTACAATACAAGTTTGTTGCCGCGGCTTCTTTTATTATTTGCTTAAGATAGAAAATACCATCCTCAGACTAAAAATGTGTACCTACACATAGTTTTTTCTATACATATAATAAAATTGTAACTGTATCGAATCTGTACATTAAATTTTTTTGAAAAATCTTATTGAAATAGACATTATTATCAATACAGAGGCCGAATATATCGTTTTTAGAATTTTTGTCTGTCTGTGAGCGGAATGAGGATGAGTCGCTAGTTAATTAATAAAGATTTATAATATTATATTATTTATCTATACAATACAAATAAATAAAATTTAAGTGTCGGTTTGTAATGTCAAAATAACATCTTCTTACTAGATACATATAAAAGTATACGAGTAAACGGCACTTAAAACACCTTTTACTGTCTGTCTGTTTGTTCCGGTTAATAGCCGAGACGACTGGACCTATTTTGACACGACTTTCAATAGCTAATGTGATGAGTATATAACTTAAGCTATTTGTATTTTAGAAAAAGAATTAGGGTTCTACGAAAAAATTAAACCACATAAAATTGTGAACAAAATCCGCAGCCGAGCGAAGCAAGGGTAAATCGCTAGTTTAGAGATAAAACGGGTGATTATTAGGCAATAAGCTTAAGGTATTTCGTAAAACATGTTTTTGTGTCAAGCAAACCTTGGCCCTTAATGGCCATCTTTGTTTCACACCTGTTGACTAATCTACTAATTCATGCACTGCGATATTTTAAATCCTCTTAAAAAGTGTCAAATAAATATTTTAGAAGTTTAACTCTTATTAGTTGTCTAAAAGGTTATCTTCCGGTGTGTTCGAAATTCTTCTATTTCAAAAGGGCTTGACCGATTTTGATGGTTTTTTGTGTGATATGGGATCACATGGATAGTTTTAGCTATATACATAAGTGGACACAGCAGGATGCGTAGAGCTCGATCTGTGGCAGGACTGCGTCTGCCTACCGAGTCTGTTTTGTATCTTGATAATAATATAAATCTAGTTTTGGATCGAATTTTTATCTCTCAGGAACTGGGAGTACTAAGGTTATGTGTACATTTTGAATGTTACTCTCCGAGTAGGTACTAAACTATAAGTAATTAAAAAATCACGTTGATTTGGTGTTTTTTTTGAAAGAGAGACAAACATTACATTAAAATTTATTTCTTTTGTAGTATATTAATACAGTTACCATAACTAATATATACACAAACATACTAAACGTATAGATTTTCAAGACTTGTAAGCGAAAGTTTTATACAGTCCATTTTTAATGGCTTACAATAAAACAACTACATTTTATTAAATAATAATTAAAATTATATCCGAAGGATGTAATTGTTTATGAAGTTTTAATTAAATTTTATAATTAAATACATAAATTCAATTTCAATAAATAACTTTTCAAATGAAAATTAACGAGAAGTCATAACTTCGTTAGTCACAAATAATCGTAAAATCGAGCCAACTTTCCTAACACTTATGGAAGCGAAACAACTACGAGTATATGTGCCCTTTGGGAAGTTTAGCAATACGAATTAATGGGGCAACTGGCAAGGGTCTAATAGGGTAGAAAATTTTTTTTAGGGTTCTGTACCCAAATGGTCTATTAGAACTATATTTGGCTAGGTTTAGGCTTTGTATGTTAAAGTACGCTATCTGTTTCCTTTCAAAGAGCAAAATGCTGTATTTTGCATTTTTTTTGACTGACAAGATGAGAGTCTGCAATTATTAACGTATAGAAATTTAGCTTTAATTTGTTATTACTTTTTTTTATTTTTTTTTTTAATTTCTATCTGTAAGCCTCTGTAGAGTGTCATCTAAACCCGCTGGAGAGTCAAAATCTAAGTCAAAGTGGAATAGTGTCACCAGTCTATAATATATCTTAGGCAGGTTGGTATTTTACAAATCGTTCAATGTTCTCCATACATCTTCAAGATCAAAGACGCGGAAGGAAGCCGCTGAACTAATAAATACAGGTTATTTTTGTACCCCCTCGTAAGTACGCATTTCCGTTACGGGTTAAAGATGCTATTGATTCATTTTTTATCTATGACTTTTTGAAGTATCAAAATTATTTAAACTAGCTTACACCCTTGCTTTTGTGAAAAAAATTAAAATAACATTACTAATATCTAGCGTAAAAGAATAATTATTTATCTTGTTTTTAGTCAAGTTTTCTTTTATATATAAAATACATTTAAATGGCATTGTTTTATAGACAATGAGAGTCAAATTCATTGGTGGCGTTTTCGATTCTTCGTCAAAAAACATTTTTAATGTGTGCATGAATTAAATTTGCTTTTTTGGTTATTAAACGTACTAATTGGACAAAGTTTACTTCGACAATCTCTGTAAAAAGGGGAAAAATCTATTCTAATATTATAAAGAGGAAAAATTTGTTTTTATTGTTTGTTTGTTTGTATCGAATAGGCTCCGAAACTACTGAGCCAATTTAGGGTGAATTTAGTAAGAAGATAGTTTCAGATCCTGGGAAAGACATAGAATAGTTTTTATCCCGGCAGCAACTTAGGGACGAACCCGAGCGATGCGAGGGTGAGTCGCTAGTGTTATATAAACTCATTACACTACGGAGATTAATAATAAATAATAAAATAATTAACTTTTCTGGATTAACTAGTATAAATTATACAGATTTTAGATTCTATCATTATTTTAGTACTTTATTATTACCTATATTATAGCAATAAATATAAAATATAATAAAATGCATAGTCATCGTATTTTAATATAATAAAATTTATTTTGCTCCCTTTATACAGAAACATCTCCATGCCTGTTCAATAAAATCTTATTGAGATAATTGCTATACATATTTAGTATCCCGGCGTGCCTTATCACGCAAACGTGAGTGACGTCTGTACGTCTGTTGAAAGATGACCTGAGCTTATCTATTATTGCTCTGAAATAGAAACATTCTGTGTTACGATATAATATTGGACTTTATATCGAATTACATTGATAAATTAAATTAATATTACCAAAGAGTTTTGTTTATTCGAGAACTCTTAATTAATCGATAGTCATGATTTTTACAAGTTTTATTCGATTGCCTCGATCGACGTTTTTTTTAATTATGTTAATGTGAATTTCATCTTTCGCCTTAAACTTGCCATAATCTACAATAGTAGTTGTAATTAGTATATTCAAATTCAAAATATTTTATTCAGCGTTAAATTATTACATCTTTTTTGAACGTCATGAGTCTTCTACCAGTTCGGAAAGAAGAAGCCTCAGACCTCAGAAGAACTGGTGAAAGAAACTATAAAAATAATGTCAAATATATATTACCATATTAAATATATATTACCATATTTTCGCGTAATGACTTGTAAATTATTTTGTTTTGGATATTTTGTATTCAATGCGAAGTAGTCGTGCCGATTGTAGAGGTTACGGAGGTGTTTCCGCCCGTGATAAGTAATTTTTCTTACTCTATTAATAGTTGTTAGCGCTGTAATTATAAGAATTGTTTTGAAGGTCGATTATATCTAACAGAGATATTTCTAGGCATAATTATTTAATTTACTATCTGTCAATTAATATTATGCGACAACATATTTGTTTTGGTTTTCGTTGGTATATTTTAAATATAAATAAATAAAAAAAAACAAAATGCGCAAACAAATCTTGACACATATATGGATATGTCACAGATAATACAAAAATATATGTAGTACCTTATTTCTTGTTATTCTAAATATTTTTTTTTATTTTACAGATTAACGAAAGTGCCTAACGAAGATAGTGATGTGCCTTTAGTGACAGTGTAAACAGTGCCTAAATAATAATATATTTTTGTATACATTTAATACTCAGTGCCTGTGCCAATTAAAAATGGAGATGAAGAGTCTGTGGATATGTATGGCGTTCTTCGTGATCGCTTACATCTCACAATGTTCAGGTAAATCGTTTGTTTATAATTTTTATTTTGTAAACGTATATTTTTAACTATGAGATATTTAAAAAATTAATATATGTAAAAGGATTTTTTAGGCTTTTTTTAAATAAATAGTTTTCGACCACATTTTTCCTCGTACGGTAAGATGATAAAAATAGCCTAACTCTTATTAATTTAAACTTAATTAGTTACATAGAATAATATTATGTATCTTTAATTACTAATAATTAATGAATTTAAGTAGAGACTATACTCTTCAACGTAAGTTAGTTTTTAAACTATGTACATCCATATGGAATAATCTTTTAATTGAAAGCATATTCTGTAATATTATGTAAAACTGCTATGTAAAACGATATGAGCGAGAAAAATAAAAATAAATAGTGAAAAGCTTTGAGTACTATAATAATAAACTTATGCGTGTCATAGTGCGGTAAAATAGTAAATGGAAATCTAGCAAAAACCTAGACGTCTTGATGACTAATCTTCTTTTCAACCGACTTCAAAAAGGAGGAGGTTCTCAATTCGACTGTATGTTTTTTTTTTTTTTTTTTTTTTTTATGTTTGTTACCTCAGAACTCCGTCATTTATTAACCGATTTGGACAATTTTTGTGTCGTTTGAAAGGGTATACTTCCAGATTGGTCCCATTTAAATTTCAAAAAAAAATACCACCCCTAAGGGTGGAAAAACAACTAATAATGAATTTAACCTACTTCTAATTGTCATATTGACTTGAAACTTTGCAAGTATTTCTATTTTCGTTGATAGTACAGTGGTTCGGTGTTGTTGACCTGATCTGATGGCAAGGCCAGAAGGTGGATAGGTGGAACTCTTCAACGGCTAATAGTAGATACTTTGAGTTTGGGCTTATTTTGTTTGATTCGACAAGCCTAACACGTTAGAATCCTTACTTTGCTACTACTGTCTACACTAAAAGGGAAAAATAAAAACTTTTTAACAAAAAAATAAAAACCGACTTCAAACAAAAGCACTAAAAAGTGAAAAATAACTGATTGGTAGTTTTCATTTACTATACATACCTAATCAAATATTTTCGAAGTCAGTGTGCTTTGGCTAAGTAATTAAAGCCTACCTATTAAATACATACCTAATCAAATATTTTCGAAATCGGTGCCAGCCCATACAAAGCAAAGCACACCGACTTCGAAAATATTTGATTAGGTATGTATAGTAAATGAAAACTACCAATCAGTTATTTTTCACTTTTTAGTGCTTTTGTTTGAAGTCGGTTTTTATTTTTTTGTTAAAAAGTTTTTATTTAGATAGGTACTTCTTTTAAATTGTAGCAAAAACGAGGCCACCTACTTTTTATGACTGAGCAAAAAATATACGAGACACGGTAGGTACTTGTGACTATCTTTCAATATCTTTATTGAAGACAGTGATCATTTTAATACACTTTTACTTGTAATCAAATCTTAGAAATTTTTATCTACTTCTAATTGTTGTATCGATTGGAAACTTTAAATCTTGATTAAACACAAAATTTGAATTGTACTAAACTATTCGAGTTAAGGCCCATTTCATTCCTATTTTCGAGTCTTATATATATATATATATATATATATATATAATATATATATATAATATACTCATAGGTATAACAGATGTCCAAAAGTTTTAACTATTATTAACAGAAAGATATAATTAATATTTTATTTAATATTTTATTACAACTTCAGTCTAAATTCTAAATTGAACAATAATAACACTTTACTTCTCAAAGAAGCGAGTTCCGAGTTCAATTCCCGCGCGAGTCTAATTTTTATATAGAGATGTTTGTCCTCCTTAAATGAAACAAAACACTGTAATAACTCCTTAACCCAAATATTATAACATGGGCGGTACATCAAAATAGTGATTTCATAATATTCTCTTTGCCCCTTTTAAGAAATACCGTTACAAATAAGTATTTTAAAAGTATCAAACAAAACAATTTGATAGCAAAATGAGTCAACTAGCAACTGCTTTGTTTATTTTCAACAATTGAGTGGGTCGAGCTAGCACCGAAAATAAAATAAGCAGTGCAAATATAAAAAACGAGGTTTAGAAACCCGCCTTTCACCATTCACAGATTTAGATATTAGCTAACGGATAAGGCGTGGATTACGAATATTGATAGTCGATGCATGATCCGAATCGATTATGTCAATCGATATCACGATATTTGTGGGAAGGCTAAAATTTGTTAGTTTTTTTTATGATCAACTTACACAAACTAATTTCTACAAAAACATTAAAAGATAGCTTTTATTAAATTTAAACCTACCTTTTTACATAGCGTTTGCTGTATAGCGTATAATTCAAAATGTTGAATGTTGAAATTCTAATGAACCGCATTGTACTTACGATGTATATCTATACATATTATAATAAAATTGTAACTAAGCCGAATCTGTACATTAAATATTTTGTGGAAAATCTTATTAAAGTAAACCTTATTATCCATACAGAGGCCGAATCTAGTTTTTAGAATTTTTGTCTGCCTGTTTGTCTGTTACGGCATCACAGAAAAACCACTAGAGGGATTTGGATGAAATTTGGTATAGTGATAGCTGGTTATTCGGGTCAACATATAGGATACTTTTTACCGTTGGAAAATATCTCATTTCTAGGAAAAAATACAAAAACTGCAACGTAAGAGTATACTAATATGTAAAACCTAAGAATTTGGGTTTTGGTCATCTGAACGCGGGCGGAGCCGCGGGCAATGCTAGTTATCTCTCTATATCTATGGTTGTAGTCCAAAAATAGCGAGTTTGATTCTGGTAAGTGTATTTGTATTGGTTTGAGCTTTAAGGTTCACAGCTGACGTTGTTTTAATAGGTAGAGTACGGGGATAGAGAAGTTCGTTTAAAGAAAAAAAGGTACATCTTTCTAACGAGTGTACGATGCATCTTTCTAACATTGATTAAATTATACATATTTCGAGTTGTGGCATAATATGTGTGGGTTATCGCTTTGTTTCTTATTTCTTAATAAAAACTATTGTGTTCAAAGTGTAACTTACACGCGTGGGTTTCAATATGCGTGTTCTAATTAAATTGATTGATGAGACAGCTTTTATTTTTAAAATTATATATTAATTTTCTTTAATTTAGATGTCTTGTTTGCTTGCATTTTATAATTATAATGTATACACGGGTGTCTTAAATATATTGTCAGTCTATTTATCTTCTCATTGCTTTTCTTTAGTTAAGTATCTATTTTTTTATTAGGTAAAACTTTAATCTATTTTAATGGTAAAACTTTAAGTAATTATTGTATAAATATAAGAAATAATCAATATTTGTGTTATAAATAAATTGTAGTATTGTAATTTCCTCCTAGACCACTACGCGGGACATATTATAGTGCAGTGCGTGGACGCAGACACAAGTGCAATCTCTAATCCTTTAATTTTCATATTACAGTGGGAAGAGAAATAATAATATCTATAACATATTATAATCAGATACCTACTTATTATATAAAAGTGAGGATCAGGTTAGTTCGAAATTAGAAATAGGTACCTTGAATTAAGAAAGGTTTTTTTTAATAATTATGACGTAGGTATATAATATAATTAATAACTGACATTGGAATTAAATAATCATATTTTCTTAAAAACGTACGTTTATTTTGTTACATTTTAACACATCCTCAATCTATAAAACTTGTTTTTATGTATATAACAATCGTATTATCTTACCGATATATTATAATGAAATCCGCTGACACTTTATGTCAAAACACCTAAAGCTACCTGTCAATGTGACAGCTGTCAAAGTTAGGTGTCTTTTGTATGCGGTGCCGGAACTGATTATATTAGTTACAATATACCGTTACTTTATAGTTAAACGCTTTAATATTGTGTTGAAATGAAATATCTAAATTAAGATATTATTGGATTTAGAAATATTAAAATTATGTCAAAATACTACTGTGTATATATATAATCTATACTAATATTATAAAGTTTGTTTGTTTTTTTGTTTGTACCAAATAGGCTCGGAAACTACTGAACCGATTTAGATGAAATTTGGTAAGAAGATAGTTTGAGATCCTGGAAAGAACATAGGATAGTTTTTATCCCGGAAATCATCCCTTAAGGTGGTGAAAATGGGGAATAACGTTTGTATGCGGAAACAACATAGGGACGAACCCGAGCGAAGTAACGATGAGGCGCTAGTTTATTGACATAACAGATGATTGATTTCTGTATATATTTGTTTAATACTTTCTTAGATTTACGCGAATATTTGACATTTTAAATAAAACTATCTTTTCGGATTTTGTCGCGGATTTATTTGCATTTTTGTTTCCCGACGTTTCGAAAAATGCTGTAAAGCATTCGAAACGTCGGGAAACAAAAATGCAAATAAATCCGCGACAAAATCCGAAAAGATAGTTTTATTTAAAATATTATCATCTCCTTCTAATATTTTAAACTTAGATTATTTATATGATAATTTAAGGTTTTAAAGTGTTAATAGTAGATGACCTGATTCAGCCTATTCTATGTCTCGAAAGCTTGAAAAGCTTACCTAAAATAAAAAGTGTTCTAATGATTGCATATCGTGATAAAAGCGAATAAATAGTATTTTGCGAATCCAGACGCTTATTAATCAATGGACGCGCCTAGGATCATCGGCCTTAATTAATTAGTAGAATTTTATCTATGCCATGTTCTGTGTACCTACAAAAAATATATCTGCTATTTTAATTTTATTTGCACTTAGAAAAAATAAAAATAATTTTCGTAATACCAAATTAAAGTAATTAAATGCTAAATAGTGTTGGCTATGCACAAGATATTAAAAATAACTGGCGTCATGTTTTTTTTCAATACAATTTTAATTTTAAAAGTAAGTTTTTTCGTTTACAGACAAATACCTAATAAATTTAATTTACTATCCTTAGTATGTCAGTCTACAGATAAATAAATATAACAATTTAGAATTGTGTTAGCATAGCAAGTCAGTAATAACGACATATTTCTACAAATTACCATATATTGTGATGTTGTGTGGCAACATTTGTAATTTAAAACATACTGCCGTATTGTTATCGCTTTATTTGGAATGTAGTCTTATATTTTATTATTTTAAAACTATGTTTTTCTTACCTTCATAAATATTTACTTAATATTATGAATACCTACTCTCCTCGGGCATAGTGACCATAAAATAACTTCATCGTTACATATTATAAAGTAAAGTCCCCCGCCGCGTCTGTCTGTCTGAATAAACTTAATAAATACCGAACTGATTTTCATACGGTTTTCACCAATAAATGGAGTGATCCATGAGGAAGGTTTAAGTGTATAATTAATTAAGATTTTGTGTAAATTGGCTGAAATATGACGATGATTGTTAAAGGTGATCGGAAAAAATCATGCCGACGAGGAGCTTTATTGGCGTGCACCGCGTAAACTAATCAAAGTTATATGAAAACAATGTATTACAGAATTGTTCCTCTTAAAAAGATCTTCCTACTAGACTGTTGCAACGCATGTGCAGGTAGGTCCCTAGGGACGCACCCGAGCGAAGCGAGCGTAAGTCTACTAGTATGAATATAATTTAACATATTTATTATAACTTAATATTTTGGCAAAACCTAAAGATATTGGATAAAGATTTTTTGAATATACTTCTTTTGGCACTTTGGAAAAGAATATGAGAGTTTTATTTTTTTACGATGCGCGCACACACCGAAAGCCAAAAAGCGACTTGATGAAGTTAGCTGCATTTCTTTTACAAACAGAGAGTTGTGTATTTTTGTTCTATTACGCCAAAGAAGTATAACTTTCTATGTACATACACACACACGTTTTTTTCGAATTTATAAGATGTAGCAGACAAAGTCACTGGCCTTAACAAGTTGTATGGGTAATTTAAGTTACAATTTAAATTCATAATGTAAATTACGTAACTGAACAATCATGTGCATTTCAATATACACAATGGTTCATTCGTTTAATCCATTCAACCAATCAATCACTCAATCACTAGTTGAACGTGATCGAATACGGTAATGTCGACTCACCCATTTATTTTTTTTAGATAATGGAGAGTTGTAAGTTACGATTACGTTCGGCCTAGTTAAAAAAAAAGATATATTATAATGATTTTTAGTCAGAAATATATTTTTTTATAATTTAATTCGAGGCTAAGAATTTTATTTTCATTTATTTGTATTTATTATTAAAAATAAAAAAAATATGTTAATATATAAGATACTATGTTCCTTTGTCAATTTGCTTTCATCTTTTTAGTTTGCTTTTTACGCATTCGGGTTTTTATTTTTGTTTATTGTTCTTTAGCATTTCTCATTCCAAATTACATTTAAACATATAAGTTGAATACATTTTTGTAAGCCATTTATAAAACCCTTATATTTATATGTATACTCCACTCGATAGGTTTTCAGGGGAAAAAAATGTTGAAGGCATAATATGGCACCAAAAATCGAGCATTTTAGTTTTTATAATTTTGATATACCCAGTGTCACTCTCACAATTAAGACGAATCTAACGATACCTCTCAAGCTAAAATCAATCAAACCGTTTAGGGTACAGAGCGTGCCAAAAACTATACATACAAACACATATTTCATATACTCGAAAAACATAACCCTCCTTCTGCTTCAGTCGGGAATTTATAACCATGCATTTTAAGTGAACCAATAAGATATGAAAGTACATAATCTTGTACAGCCACAGATTAATATAAAAGTTGTTTTTATTATTTTTGTAAGTATCTACTAACATATAAAGTCTTCATTCATTTATAATATATTGTATAATTAATGTAGAATGTAAAGTATAAATTTTTTATTTATGTTTTTTACATAAATTACTCCGTTTGACATTTAAATACTTACGACATAAATTCTGAGCGAGCTGTCGATAAAAACGGTAAATATTTTGGCGCGAAAAACATTAAAGCAAACTTGTGCAGATAATAAAGTTGAAACGCTAACTTCATAAAACAGATAAATAAAAGTTTTCAAAAATAAAAGTTATCAGCGTATTTTTTTATGTTAATGGTTTCTGTTTCATTATTTTATATCTTGAAATGGTTTCTACAGTGTAAGTTAATGCTCTACCGTCCTTTTATTATCAATTAACTCTTGGACTGTTATGTAAGTGTTACAAGTTAAAAGGCTAAGGCCTTATCATCGTATAAATAAGTGCGATAACTACAAACTCTTTTCAACACGGAGTCTGACCGCTTAAAATCGTTGTCTAAATGTTCATTTTAATTAAAAAAATAAAAATTTATTAGTATATCTTTAATTTTTAAAAACTCACTTTTTCAGTAGGTACATACATATCAGATTTTTGAACGATCACAACGGTTGTAATTTGATTTTTTAGACTTCAAGACTTCATTGATTTTATTAGAAAAAGGCGCGAAAGATATTTTTTTTAATTATTTAGTCAATAAAAATGATAATCTTTTTTTACAAAACCATAGACTAAAAAAGTTTAGATTACAAAGAATCAAGTGCTAGTTAAATAAAGACGGGCAAAAGCATTGCTTCAATACGAAACTTGTTTGACGACATTCTCATATGCAGCTGATTGCGATGCGGTTTCACAATATTCAAATATATTTAGTTCCATAATATCTGGTATGTATAGTTTTTGATCGTAGCTTCTTGATTTCAGTGTTATGGGTTAGTATAATTTGTTACATTGTAACATGGTATATAGACGATTCAAAAAACATATTGGAATATTAAATTGAAAAATATATTGTTATTATCATATGTTCAATTTTAAAATGGAGACCACTGCGTTCCTTTTTCGTATGCATGGTACATATTTTCAATGAATTAATTTGAATCTAAAGTAGCTATAACTTTGAATTTAAAAAATATATATTATATATTTGAACATAAAAAAGATATTATTATGTAAAGCAAAATTTTTAGAACAAAGTTATTTACTAGTCCTATTGATGTTTTATTACATCATTTCTCAGTAACAACTCGAGTTTCTGATATGGATCTTAATCCAATGAATACTGAATCGGCCAAACCACAAGTAAACAATAGAATACGCAGCTCTTATTGTTTCACGGTCTAGGTACGATCAAGGTTCCTATTGTACTGTAAGACCTTACTTAGGTTTTACGAGTACCTACCGACAAATCGATTCAGAAAATGTATTGATTAGATCAGCCTGAGAAATTTATATACAGGAAGATATATGTTAAACTTAATTTTTAATATCTATTAATATACATATATATGTCGGAGAAACATTGTTCTACCCGACATCATCATTCATGGTTGCGGTCTTAGTGGGCGTCATTGGGTAAAGTGCGAGCACAAAACACAATTAACAGTTCCGTAGTGTTTTATTTTAATAATATTCACTTAACACAGATATTACAATATTCACTTTCACACGCACTATTGAAAGAAATTAAAACAAAGAATTAATAACTAAGACCGAGCAGCGGGTTCAGGGCACCGTCTTTACTTCAAACAATGAATACGATCCAACTCGACCAGTTACTATCACTCGAATGTCCGAAAAACACAATCAGTCTCCCTAAAGTAAACGATGGCGCCTCGACCCCGCTCGAGGCACGTGCTCTGCTCCGATTGGTCGTTACGTGACTTAACATATTCATAGCTTTTATTAGATTGCCGAAGTTTTTAAATTATAGAAAAATGTAAGAAATCAAATAAAATCAAATTAATAATTTTAAAATTAATTAAAATGTAAACAAATAATATTGTGCGTTATTCATCATGCAAACAACAATCAATCCGACTCCTAGCTTCCTCCGACATATATATAATAAAATTCTAACTGAGTCAAATCTGTACATTAAATATTTTTTGGGAAATCTTATTGAAATAGTCATTGTTATCGATACAGAGGCCGAATCTATAGTTTTTAGATTTTTCTCTGTAATGTCTGTGAACACATCACGAGAAAACAGATTTTGATGTTTGGTAGGATGATAGCTGGTTATCGTAGGTACGTAAAGTTAAGACGAACCCGAGCGAAGTAAGGGTGAGTCGCTAGTTTTAAATAAAACTGTACATCATACGAAACGACGGAGGAAAATATTAAAAAAAAAACTTATAAAATTATGTGAAAATCCGGCAAGAAAGTTTTATTTAGTTACAATGTAAATATTAGTGTAAACCTAAGGGACTATTATATCCTTGACCGAATTCAAAATTGAAGAGTGTATGTACGACATGGATGTATTGATTTCTATTATACAAGACGTTTATCTATACTTTATCTATATCTTATAAATCTGGCCCATATTAAAATAATCAAATCTAAATAGTGAAATTATTACTGTTAAAGTGACATTAAAGTCTATTTTTTAATTATAATTGATGAAACAGACCGAAACGCCATAAACTTTTTTTTGAGAATTTAGCATTTTACAGTAACTCAGAAAACGTTATCGGTCAACTGATATCGCAATTATTTATACTAGAGCAATTCAAAACATTTTTATCTAAAATCTGTTACATACTGCGAGAAGTTTATGGATATATTCAGGTTAGAATAACAAGTATTCGATTGCAAAACAATACGCAAAATAATGTATCTGTTTGGCTTTTATTTATAATAATATATTTAACTCTTTCACATATTTTTTATATATTAACAATACAATTAAAATCCAACTTTAGCTAAAGTGCCGATGAATTTCTATTCGTCGGTTCTTTTAGGAATAAAAACTAAATAAGCTAAAACCCTCTGACTTCTCTCTGTCTCACTCATAAAGTGCTATTTCGTTCATCGACAATCAATTTCAACATGATTATCACTTGTCTTACCGTGAAGGAAATCTAACTAGTTAAGAAAACATGTAAAGATCGCAAATCCCAGCATAGCCGGCGTGGTGGAATATGGCCTGATCTCACAATAAAGGGAAACCGTGCCCGGCAGTGGGACGTTCGAAAGGGCTACACATTTTTGCATTTAATAATTATCAATATATGTGTGTAAGTAATGATGTACATGAATGGACGAAACAAACAGGGGATATACTAATATTGTTTACATTTTTGTCAAATCCTTAAAGATACGAATTTCCATAATAAGGCATTTTATTTAGGCCATTTTATTTAGCATTCAAGATTCTACACCTCAAAGTAAAAGGTGTGAAAGTAGCCTTAAACAAGTGCGGAAGGCTCTTATCACACATTTCGTAATGTAGATAAAAAACTGCCATAAAAATCCACTACCATAGATACTGTCTTATATTTTTACGTAAAATCCACTACCATAGATATGTCCAACGTTTTTATGTGATATAACGTCGTGTTTACTATTGTTACTATGTAAATATTAAATAATCTGTGGTGCAGAATAATATATAGATATCTTGTGTAAAATGTACCGATTTCTAAAAATATACTAGGGATGACAGTAAATTATATAAAAAAATAATTTAAATAAAAAAGTAAGTATTATGAGAGTAAGACGCAGAAATTTAAAGAAAATTGCATTTATCATAGAAAACATAACTATTATATATTTTTTTGTGATTCATAACTGGTTTTTTATGTCGAATATTTTGTTTTTCTGTATTTTTGATTTTTAAAAGTCTGTTATTTTTTGTCTTTATTTGAATTGATACAATAATTTAACCAATACAATTGTAGGCTCTAGCTAGAGAGATGGGCTTTAATAACTTCGACTCAGTTGTATAACTAATGCAGTTAAGTTTTCACTGTTTATGTTATTATATGCTTAAGTAATGTTCTTACTAAATAAATAAATAAATAATAAATAAATTAAACATGTTTTATCGATAAACTAAGCCCACCCAAAATATATTTGTAAAGTATTAAAAACGAGCAACAATTCAGGCTAGAAAATATTACTACTCAAAATTACTTTACTATTATAGTAGAAAATTACTTGAGTAGACTAAGTAAGATTTCTTCTAAGTCGAGTTACTATAGTTCTTTAATTAACCTTGCGTCATACAAAGGTGTCGTAAGGCATGTTTGTTTGGTTAGGGTCTTTACGGGGAATGTGCAAACATACAGCTTATCTTGATACAGAGTTTCTTAATGTAGTGGTCTAATTAACTGAATGTATAAAGAAATGAACAGGAATAAATTATTTTTAAATTTGGCTTTTATAAATTGTATACTTCAAAAATGCGATAAAGTTGCTACGAAACACTCTCTTACTTCTTCTTATTACCTTAGTACGAACTATTTTTAACCGACTTCCGAAAAGGAGGAGGTTCTCAATTCGTCGGAATCTTTTTTTTATGTATGTTTACCGATTACTCGAAGACACCTGAACCGATTTGGATTTTTTTGTTTCGAAGCGTATACTTACAAGGTGTTCCCATTAAAATTTCATCCAAATCGGTCGATCGGTTTTTAAAAAAATCAACAATAAATTATTTTTTTAAATAAATTGATTAATCGAACTCGACTTTGAAAATATCTGACTGGTATCTATTCTAAATGAAAACCCCCGTTTAGTTATTTTTTACATTTTAGTGCCTAGAAGTCGGTATTTTTTTAAGTTTTTACATTTTACACATGTAATTATATATTAAAAAGTATATAATAATAAAATTAAATTCAGTGGCTTTTATAGGTACTCATGAAATGTAAATAGCGCCATCTTGCAGTATAAAATAAATAATCATTAATAGGTGAATTTTCTAATAATTATTAGTCATATGTATAGAGATATTGTTTCAATCGGATATTGAACCTACGAAATTTTCAAGATAAGAAGGTACTCGTAACTACTCCACTAGGTGGTCTATATATTATAATAACACATTTTTAATAAACTTTAGCAAAAGCTATTACAGTCTTCATAAATCGAAAAGTAAAATTATAACAAATCACAATCTGAGCTATAAAATCGAATTTATTTACAGAAAATAGACACTTATTACATGGCAATAAGCGTTATATTCCTTTAGTGAACAAACTTAAGTGTTTTCACAGAAATTAACCCTTTTGTTTTGGAATTTAAAATTAAACGGGGCTAATTTACACCGTAGCATTTGAGAATAATAGGGGCATTTTAAAAATTGTATAGACTAGGTGCTAGCTCTTGCCCGCCACTCCGTTTACATGATAGATGATATATATGAATACTAATATACATATATGTGAATGTTTTTACGTGTTTCTGTTTGTTGACTTGGATGATACATATTTATTATAAAGATAGTCTATGAGTTAGAATAACATTAGGCTCCTAGGAAAGTGCCTGAGCGAAGCGATACTAAGTGGCAGAGTGCGAAACGATAATTATCATTGATAATTATCATGATAAGTATAAGATGGATAATTATCTTTGATAAATATAATCGAAAATATTTAATTTGCAACTCTTTAAATTGTCGATCAGCTAACTGAACTCTCTCAATCAGCAAACTGAGTTATTGCAGTAGAGGAGGATGAGAATGATATTCCACTCATTAATTTATTTAAATAGTGGCTATGTAGTTGGTTAAATTCATTCTATTTTTGTTTCCAAGTTTGTATATATGTCAAAATTATAAAAAAAATTAATAATAATTAAAGATTGCCTTGATTATTAAAAGTGTATAATTTATTCTAACGTTAATTATGATAAGCAAGTAGTTAAATACCGATAAGGTACCTACATAAGGATTGTTAAGTTTATATCTGTTTGATAATTATCTGATAATTATCAATAGGTAGACATAATACTTTCTTAGATTTACGCGAATATTTGACATTTTAAATAAAACTATCTTTTCGGATAGAACACATAGCTGATGTGAAGCACCGTCGCAATGCAACATCTGCTGTCTGCAAACATAGTCAGGACCGCCCAAGCCATTATATTCGCTTCGATAGACCTCAAATCCTGGCGAAAGAAAACCGATATCGCCCTAGAATGATTCGAGAAGCCATAGAAATTAAAAAACATCCTAATTTCAATAGGGAAGATGGCTGGGTACTACCATCGTCATGGGATCCTGTTATTAATATAATAAAATCAAATAATAAATATAAACATAACAGACAGGCAGATGTAGTAAGTTCATACTGTGTAGATCAAAATGACAGCTTATCAGACTAATATTTTTCATTTTTCATTTGTAAAAGTATATATCAATAGTGTTGCTTAGTAAGTTGTTTTTAAATAATAGCAAACTAAATTAAAATTATTATCCTTAATTAATTTTAACTTTTTAAATTACACATAGAACAATTATATGGCTTTAATAATTAATACTACATTTTATATTTTTCTTTATGGTTATAAATATAATAATGGCAACACTAAATATAGATTACTAATTAATATTTTAAAATTGTAATAATTATAAAAATAATAGCAAAATTAAATAAATAATTTTCCATATTCAATTATAATTAAAATTATAAAAATGTTTAAAGTTAAAAAATATTGTAATGTAATTGGTGCAATTTTCATTTTGTTAATTGTGGGTAGGCTGTCTGTAACAACTATACATTCAAGACATGTAACACCTCAGTCTCTCCCGTGACCATGGATGCTGTAAAGCATTCGAAACGTCGGGAAACAAAAATCCAAATAAATCCGCGACAAAATCCGAAGAACACATAGCTGATGTGAAGCACCGTCGCAATGCAACATCTGCTGTCTGCAAACATAGTCAGGACCGCCCAAGCCATTATATTCGCTTCGATAGACCTCAAATCCTGGCGAAAGAAAACCGATATCGCCCTAGAATGATTCGAGAAGCCATAGAAATTAAAAAACATCCTAATTTCAATAGGGAAGATGGCTGGGTACTACCATCGTCATGGGATCCTGTTATTAATATAATAAAATCAAATAATAAATATAAACATAACAGACAGGCAGATGTAGTAAGTTCATACTGTGTAGATCAAAATGACAGCTTATCAGACTAATATTTTTCATTTTTCATTTGTAAAAGTATATATCAATAGTGTTGCTTAGTAAGTTGTTTTTAAATAATAGCAAACTAAATTAAAATTATTATCCTTAATTAATTTTAACTTTTTAAATTACACATAGAACAATTATATGGCTTTAATAATTAATACTACATTTTATATTTTTCTTTATGGTTATAAATATAATAATGGCAACACTAAATATAGATTACTAATTAATATTTTAAAATTGTAATAATTATAAAAATAATAGCAAAATTAAATAAATAATTTTCCATATTCAATTATAATTAAAATTATAAAAATGTTTAAAGTTAAAAAATATTGTAATGTAATTGGTGCAATTTTCATTTTGTTAATTGTGGGTAGGCTGTCTGTAACAACTATACATTCAAGACATGTAACACCTCAGTCTCTCCCGTGACCATGGATGCTGTAAAGCATTCGAAACGTCGGGAAACAAAAATCCAAATAAATCCGCGACAAAATCCGAAGAACACATAGCTGATGTGAAGCACCGTCGCAATGCAACATCTGCTGTCTGCAAACATAGTCAGGACCGCCCAAGCCATTATATTCGCTTCGATAGACCTCAAATCCTGGCGAAAGAAAACCGATATCGCCCTAGAATGATTCGAGAAGCCATAGAAATTAAAAAACATCCTAATTTCAATAGGGAAGATGGCTGGGTACTACCATCGTCATGGGATCCTGTTATTAATATAATAAAATCAAATAATAAATATAAACATAACAGACAGGCAGATGTAGTAAGTTCATACTGTGTAGATCAAAATGACAGCTTATCAGACTAATATTTTTCATTTTTCATTTGTAAAAGTATATATCAATAGTGTTGCTTAGTAAGTTGTTTTTAAATAATAGCAAACTAAATTAAAATTATTATCCTTAATTAATTTTAACTTTTTAAATTACACATAGAACAATTATATGGCTTTAATAATTAATACTACATTTTATATTTTTCTTTATGGTTATAAATATAATAATGGCAACACTAAATATAGATTACTAATTAATATTTTAAAATTGTAATAATTATAAAAATAATAGCAAAATTAAATAAATAATTTTCCATATTCAATTATAATTAAAATTATAAAAATGTTTAAAGTTAAAAAATATTGTAATGTAATTGGTGCAATTTTCATTTTGTTAATTGTGGGTAGGCTGTCTGTAACAACTATACATTCAAGACATGTAACACCTCAGTCTCTCCCGTGACCATGGATGCTGTAAAGCATTCGAAACGTCGGGAAACAAAAATCCAAATAAATCCGCGACAAAATCCGAAGAACACATAGCTGATGTGAAGCACCGTCGCAATGCAACATCTGCTGTCTGCAAACATAGTCAGGACCGCCCAAGCCATTATATTCGCTTCGATAGACCTCAAATCCTGGCGAAAGAAAACCGATATCGCCCTAGAATGATTCGAGAAGCCATAGAAATTAAAAAACATCCTAATTTCAATAGGGAAGATGGCTGGGTACTACCATCGTCATGGGATCCTGTTATTAATATAATAAAATCAAATAATAAATATAAACATAACAGACAGGCAGATGTAGTAAGTTCATACTGTGTAGATCAAAATGACAGCTTATCAGACTAATATTTTTCATTTTTCATTTGTAAAAGTATATATCAATAGTGTTGCTTAGTAAGTTGTTTTTAAATAATAGCAAACTAAATTAAAATTATTATCCTTAATTAATTTTAACTTTTTAAATTACACATAGAACAATTATATGGCTTTAATAATTAATACTACATTTTATATTTTTCTTTATGGTTATAAATATAATAATGGCAACACTAAATATAGATTACTAATTAATATTTTAAAATTGTAATAATTATAAAAATAATAGCAAAATTAAATAAATAATTTTCCATATTCAATTATAATTAAAATTATAAAAATGTTTAAAGTTAAAAAATATTGTAATGTAATTGGTGCAATTTTCATTTTGTTAATTGTGGGTAGGCTGTCTGTAACAACTATACATTCAAGACATGTAACACCTCAGTCTCTCCCGTGACCATGGATGCTGTAAAGCATTCGAAACGTCGGGAAACAAAAATCCAAATAAATCCGCGACAAAATCCGAAAAGATAGTTTTATTTAAAAGGTAGACATAATATTTATCTTGATAATATCATTCTCTGCTAAGTAGTAATATAAAGATAAGTCGATGTTTTTGAATATTTGCTAGTTGATAAATAATAATAAATTGTTGTATGTATGGTTCATACAAATACATATTAATATAATCGATGTAAAAGTCACTACGGTGTTATAAGCTTTTGGTGGTATGTCGTCGATGCCCCAGAGACCGAGTGCGAAAGAAAGGGCAGATATTTTTAGATATGCGTCATTTTGCTTAACTTAAGCTTCGTGACGCAGGATTGTGCTAACATTGTATACTGCATTGTAGTTCTATGGAAAATTGTCGCTTGATCCTGCCTAATTTTTTAAAGTAAAAATAGAAGTTTCTAAGACAATAAAGCTCTTCTACCGTTCAGAATAT
Source organism: Brenthis ino (assembly GCA_921882275.1). Lineage (NCBI taxonomy): Eukaryota > Metazoa > Arthropoda > Insecta > Lepidoptera > Nymphalidae > Brenthis > Brenthis ino. Next base: position 1,980,480 of record OV170233.1, on the reverse strand, counting down.
TTTTTTAAAGTAATAATCGTGTACTATATCTAATCCCTATATTAATTAAGGGTTGTTTTGAAAATGTTAAAAAAATAACTCTTCAAATATATTGTACTTTGTAGTGTAAAAAACTGGACATGAAATCGTTTTAGAAAGTCGGTTAATAAAAGTGTTTTCAAAATTACTCAAATGCAGTTGTTTTTTTTGTTTCAGGTAAATGTTCTATATAAAAATCAAAGTATACTCTTCGCTGGTAAGCGCATCACTCGAGAGCATCTGGATTACTTTGGTTAATTTTTTAATATAATTTTTTTTTATATATATGTATATGACTTGAAAAAAATAAAAGACTTATTGAATCCGTAAATATTCAAAATATTCTACCAGATACACTAATCAATATATTCAGAAAATTTAGCTTAATCTGTACATATAATAAAGTTCTGACAGTCGAATCTGTACATGAAATATTATTTTTTGGAAAATCTTATTGAAGTAGTCATAATTATCGATACAGATACCGAATTTATAGTTTTTACAATTTCTGTCTGTCTGTAACGCACGAGAAAACCACTGGGCTGTATTTTGATAAAATTTGTTATTATGATACCTATAAGATACTTTTTACTGCATTTTAAAATATCTCATCTCTGAAAAACCTATACCAAAACGTAAATCGTAAATGTTAAATTTAAACGTAAATTATAAATCTCAAACTATGTATGTCGGATTCATGTTCACTCTAAATGTCTTTGACTTGAAGCTACTTTAGTACTTACTTCTGCTAAATTTAGAATTCGAGCAAACTGAACAGTATGGCAAAACCCAGTATGAAAATCGACTTTTGATCTCCGCTATACTAACTTATCAATATTACCGCAATTGTTAATCTAAATAAAGAAAAAATTAAAAATAAACAAGATGAAGAAAAAAAATATATGTATATTCATTGATATATAACTTAAACCCAAAATAGAAATTGTGCGCCTTTTTCACATCTCTTTGGTCGTTGTTTTCTTTTTAAATTCTGAATTTTATTCTTTGGTTTGACCTAACGTTACATGTGGACTCCACTTTTTGAAGAGATATTTGTTAGAAAATCTGCATACATACCTATCTATACTAATATTATAAAGAGTTAAAGTTTGTAAGTTTGTGAGGTTGTAGATGGTAATCTCTGGATCTACTGAACTGATTTAGATGAAATTTGGTAAGAAGATAGTTTGAGACCCAGGGCAGGACATAGTATACTTTTTATCCCGGAAATCATCCCTTGAGGGGGTGAAAATGGGGATGAATATTTGTATGGGGAATCAACCCAGGACTGAGCCCGAGCAAAGCGAGGGTGATTTGCTAGTATTTTATATATCAATGTGTACATAGCTTAAAACCCCTTATATGAAAAGATATTTTTAGAATAATACAAGCTTTTTTCTAAAGACTCCCGTCAACCCTACTAATTAGCCCTATCAAACCGTTGAAGCAATCGTGACAACTCGCTGATAGATTAGTGGGGTGGAAACCCCAATGTTTTTATTAATAGAGCGCACGAGCAGGTTTTGTATGGTATTTTTAAACCTCATTTGTTATATAATAATATACCATTATTGGATAAAGGCTAGCTTTATAATATTATAAACTATATAATTACCGCGATTTCTCTCGCCTTTTTAATTCTTTTTATGTATTGTCGGGTATTTAAGAAATATTACTTTTAAATTGCATTATGTATAGTGCTCCCTTTTAATTTTAACTAAATAACTCCCCTTTAGGCATGTTAAATCTGGTATATGTCATATATGTAAATATGTTGGGACATTAACACACAGCATCACATAGTTCCATGGTAAGCTACGAGGCTTGTGTTATGGATACCAGACAGTTGATACACTACACATATATAACTTTAAAATATCCATACGAGTATTATAAATATAAACACCCATGACTAGACTACAAAAATTCGTGATCATCACACAAATGAATGCCCCAGCGGGATTCGAACCCACGACCGCTGGCACAGCAAATAGGGTCGCTAGAAACTGAGCCAAACGTGTTGTCTAAATATATAATTTATAATATTTAACTAAAGTAAAGCAATATATGCGTGGGTACTGCTTTGATTTTTTTAAGTCTGATCTTCTAATGCTTGAGAATATTTTCGCATCTTTGTATAGAAATAATTCGTTCTACCATCCTTTCTCACAATGACTCTCGAAATGTTGGAGCTCATTATAGTACAGCGACTTTTACGCTTCTTGAACTTAATTTCCTCCAACAAAAATATCATTTCGAGTTAAAAAGGTGCATCGACTTTAATATCACTTAAAAGTAATTATTATAGTGTTACTAGCATTGCCCGCGGCTCCGACCGCGTTCACATGACCAAAAACCAAATTCTTAGGTTTTACATATTAGTATACTCTTACTTTGCAGTTTTTGTATTTTTTCTCAGAAATGAGATGTTTTCCCGCGGTAAGAAGTATGCTATATGTTGACCCGGATAACTAGGTTTCACCATACCAGATTTCATCAAAATCCCTCCAGTGGTTTTTCTGTGATGCGGTAACAGACAGACGGACAAAAATTCTATAAACTATAGATTCGGCCTCTGTATCGATAATAATGTTTATTTCAATAAGATTTTCCAAAAAATAATTATAATTTAATGTACAGATTCGGCTTAGTTACAATTTTTTTATATGTATAGATAAAATATATGGGTGTTTAACAAAAAATCTTTAATAATATTTTTCTTCTGTAACACAAATATCTCTTCAAAAATGTCATAATACATATTTTACGGTGCATTTTAAATTCTATAACTTTTTATGTTGTACATATATGGCAAAATCTTGGTATTAATTCAGACTTTTTAACGTCCCACTGCTGGTCACAGACCTTCCATCAATGCGAGGGAGATCTGGCCATAGTCCACCACGCTGGCCAAGTGCGGGCGGACTAAACATGTCTTTCAAAAGCTTTCTAGATTCTTTCAGACATGCAGGTTTCCTCACAATATTTACCTTGATACTAATCCTAAAAAACCTACTAACAGAAAAAAGAAGTGACCGTGTGACAGTTTTAATTTAGTTAATATTTAATAATTAAAGCCAACCCTTCGACAGCTCGCTTGGTTGACTTCGTATTAAGGGACGGTAATAGATGTTGAAGGAAATATTACACGCTTAGTCAAATTACTTTAAAAAGTGCCTCGAGTGTGATATATGTATCTTCTATACATATCATAAAATTCTAACAGAGTCAAATCTGCATATTACGTATTTTTTAGAAAATCTTATTGAAATAGTCATTATTATCAAAACAGAAGCCGAATCTATAGTTTTTAGAATTTTGGAATGGGAAAGAATCACAAGAAATCCACTGGACAAATTTTGATGAAATTTGGTACGATGATAGCTGATAGTTATCCGGGTCAACATATAGGATAGGACTTTTTACTGCGGGAAAATATCTCATCTCTGAGAAATCTATGCTAACCGTTAACTAAAATAAATAAAACTAAACTAAAATAACTTATGAGTATATAAAACAAATTTTACGGATTCCGCCTCTAGGAGTGGAATTATTTTTTAAGTTTTTTTACGAGATTTTAACATTTAACTTGTAACAATAATTATATTTAACGTACACGTTACCCTAATTGTTAATTTGCTATTTCAAAACGTTTAGGCAGCGAACGCCGACAAAACAACTCGACGGCCAAATTTTTTTGCCTTCAATTCAAGTTAGTATGATTTCTGACAGTAAACATACTTTTATTGTAATAAATAAAAACTTTTTAACAAAAAAATAAAAACCGACTTCAAACAAAAGCACTAAAAAGTAAAAAATAACTGATTGGTAGTTTTCATTTACTATACATACCTAATCAAATATATTCGAAGTCGGTGTGCTTTGGCTAATTGGCATTTGACGATAATGTGGTTTACATCATCGCTGAGTGCTGTAGAGTACTAGTGAAAGAATTTTCAGAACCGAAAATTTCAGTAGTTTCAGAGATTTACCCCAACATTACACTTTACCACTTTGTAATGTTATTGCCAATTGTTATTTAATTTTCGCACTCTAACGGCTCAAAGGATATGAGCGATTTGAGATAACTACGTCTTGGATTAACAAATAGGTGTTTATATAGATCTCCCTCTCATGCGGGCAGAACCGGATAAAGGCAATGCAAGTAGAAGAAATAAAAAACGGCGAAGTGCGAGTCGAATTCGCATACGAAGGGTTCCGTACCATTATATATGTACTTTTTATTAATATGACTTTATGTATGTAGTATATTAATTTCGATGATCGATTACGAACGTTAAAAAAATGTGTGTTGTATTTTTATTTTAATTATTTGTTGTTATAGCGCTAATAGAAATACATACTCTGTGAAAATTTCAACTCTCTACCGATTACGGTTCATGACATACAGCCCTCTGGCAGACGGACGGACGGACAGGCATATTTATAGGGTTCTGGCACTCTTCGGGTACGGAACCCTAAAAAAGAAAAAGAACAGATAATTAATAAAAATAATGACAAATATAACTGTATTGCATCAGTAATGATCGTTCAATTACTTACAATTAAGTGTGAAATTCCCCGCTCTGAGTAAGCGTATAAGGTCAATGTCAATAGACAGTGCCAATGCCAATCAAAAGAGATCTTACTCAAATTATTGAAGTTATACTTCTTTTGGCACGTTTGTAAAAAATTATGAGGGATGAAGTTAGCTGTAAATAGATAACAAATATACACACATGGAAACGAAAATTAATAAAAACCCCGAATTAGATCTTGGTCTAATAATGACAACGAAAAAAAAACAAAAAATGTCAAAAACAATCTACATATGTCAAGTTCATGTAAGTAATTAGAGGAAGTTTGACAGCAAACACCGCACTACAGATGTTCACAGTTCACACTTCACGCTACCGCGCATTGTCGAGCGTGAAATTATTCATTTAACTACATTTCTCGTATAATTTTGTTGCTTTAAAACTAGGCTTGTCAATCTACTAGTGATGCTATTCGCGTGTATCTACAGAGGGCTTAGCCAAGATAGCTTTCTACTAACGTCATCGCTAATAGAAATCTCTGGAATCTATGGAATTGACATATCTAAGCGCTATGTCACATGATCAGAATGTGTCTTTCCAATATATATTTTTTAATTTTTAGCTATTAATCGACAAACAATTTGAAAATGTTATTCTAAGGTTGTTTCAGTAGTAATATAGATACTGCTCAGAATTTGAAATGTACGAGTATATAAGAGTAGTAAAATATACGAGTGCTCAGCTATGCTATATGTATTGACTGCGGCTATGTCCCTAAGTACAACGAAAAATACAATTTACTTTGGTTTTAAGAGAGCTTTATCTATTTATTATATGAAACTTACTATTCATTTTTAATTAAGCTATCATCAACTTCATAGGATTTCTCAGACAATTTGCCGCAGTAAAAAGTGCCCTATATATTGGCCCGGATAACCAGCTGTAGATTTGCAGCTGTAAATTTCATTACAACCTATCCTGTGATTTTCTCGTGATACGGTCACAGAAAGACAGACAGACAACAATTCTAAAAACTATAGATTCGTCATCTGTATCGATAATGATGACTCTTGCAATAAGATTTCAAAAAAATATTTAATGTACAGATTCGACTCAGTTATAATTTCATCATCAATAAGATCAATATAGATTTTGATCAACCTATTTGTTGTTTATTAGAAAAATCTAAGAGTGATCATGTTTTAATATAGAATCAAATAAGAAATCAAATATTAAGTTAGAACTATTCCAGTTAGGTTCTATAAAATCGTCAAAACCAAACGTGTCTCCCATTAAGCTTTTAAGCTTTCACCCTTCATATTTCATTTCGTTTGAAACGTAATGTTTATGTTACGAGCACGGTATTTTTATAATATTGCTCGAACAGTTGGGGGTGTTTAATGAAAATATGGATGTGGCAACAAAAAGCTGTGTTATTGAAAGTCGCATGCTTTCATCATGAATATTCATTTTATGTAAGGATAGAGAAATATTTATCTATCTACAATCTGATTTATCTATACATATAATAAAATTCTAATTGATTCGAATCTGTAGATTAAATATTTTATGGAAAATCTTATTGAAATATTCGGTTAGACGTACGCGATACAGAGTATCCTAGTGCGTGCACTCCATTGCCCATGTTTTGTTAAACAATAATTGTTATTAGATTAAGGAGTATATTTGTATCCATTTTTGTTAATGAAATAAATGCAATCATTATTATCGATACAGAGGCCGAATCTATACATTTTAGATTTTTTTGTCTGTCTGTCTGTGACCGTATTACGAGAAAACCACTTGACAGATTTTGATGAAATTTAGTATGATGATAGCTGGTTATCCAGGTCAACATATAGGATACTTTTTACTGCGGGAAAATATCTCATCTCTGAGAAATCTATACTAAACGTAACTAGGGAAGAACCCGAGCGGAGCAAGAGTGAGTCGCTAGTAGCTCTACATAATTATAGAGATAATTCTAAATTACTTCACTACTATGTTATATTGTATTGAATTTGTTGATATTTTTCCAAATTTACCTTATTTATTCAAGGGGCGGACCAATAAAGTCCTGAAAAGCCGGCAACGCATTAGTGGTGCCTCTGGTGCTACAAATGTTCATGGGCGGCGGTAATCTCTTAACATCAGGAGACCCGCCTGCTCGTTTGCTCGCTTATATTATTAAAAAAAAAACCTATATTTAGTATTTATTGTTTTTAGATACATATTTTTGATTAACGTCCCGTTTCTATGTGTTTATTTATATTTTTATATATAATAATCACATAATTTTTAACAAGATGCACCCCAAGCGAATGCACTGAATACTAAGAATCCGTTAAATATTTATTATCGTAATGCAAATCAGTGGGAAATGGCCAACCCTAATTGACACTTCCGAGTAGCGCGGGACTGCTTAGAGATCCTTGCCAATGCTAAAAACGCCGTAATTTAAAAAAAATGTAATAAATAATTTTTATATAATAAAAAAAATGAATAAAATATTGAATAATAATATAAATTAAAATTTATATTGAAATGAATTTACACATGTAGATTTATTTGTTTTTGAAATTATGTATATATAATATATAGTTACTATAGCAAAATCCGTATAATAAATGCTAATCAAAAAATAAATAACAATAAACACTAGTACTAAAAGTATACACCTAACAAAAAATTCTAAAAAACTACAAGAAGAATTTTTTGAATAATGCTTTTTAATTATTATTAGAATACCTTTTGATTGATTTTGAATTAAAAAAAAAGGAACCCTTAAAGTTAAGATATTTTTCATGTTGGAAAAAAAGAGTTATCAAAATTGGTTGGTGATTTGCAAAAATATTGAGTACATACGAGTATTCGTACATAAAAATTAATCTGTAAGCTTAGCTTGGCTTTTGAAGTCTGCTAAAAGCTCTTAAGTGGCAAGTTTCTATAACTAGAATTACTAAACATATTTTGAATGTTGCGTTCAAAGTTTGTTTTAGTCTTATATTTACATAAATATAATTTTCTAATTATATAGTATATACCTTAATTTTCTTTTAAAACTTTTGAAGCTTTTTCTGTACTATTTCTTGAAACTTCTACAGCTAAACAAAAGTAAATAAATATAAACCATTTTATTTATTTTACAATCATGCCTCACGTTTTTTTTATTAGCCTTTAATTTAAATTTATTTTCGTCCTACGAGAATATACGGGACCAATACAAACAACAGTATATCTGTCAGTGCGTTGCATTGGTGAGTCATAATCTCGGAATGCACGTCGAATTTAATGTGTGGTCGCGAGAGTGTGTACGATCAGCAAGGAGGGCGAAATGTTACTATGTTAACGGAAACTTTTTCTATGAAAGAAAATCTTAATTTATTATATAAAACTAGCGACTTACCCAAGGTCTTAGGCTATTTATGTACGAATTTCATCCAAATCCGTTCAGCTTTTTAAGCCTGGAAGTACAACAAATATAAACACAAACGTTCGCATTTATAATAGGTGGAATAAAACCTATGACCTATGGCTTCGTATATTAGTAATCCTTAAAAATAACTTTAATACAATTTTATTTAAAGACTTAGATCTAAAGAATGATTTTAAAACATATTCTCAAACTAACAGTCTTGTACTGACAAGTATTGACTACAAAGCAGCTCTAAAATAAATATTTATAGTATAAATATTTGATGTTCACTGTCCAGGTAGATAGATAATAAACGGTGATAAGGCTTAAGTGTACACTAAGGATATGTTTATAATAAAACCGTGATGGACGTATATATATTATGTAAACGTATAACGTTATATGTTTCTCATAAAAGTCACATGTTCGATTCCCGTCAGAATTTATTTCTTCCCGAAATATGTATCTCTTCCGCGTATCTTATGATTTCTTTAGTTTATACATTCAGAGAAGAGATATTTTCCCGCAGTAAAAAGTTCCCATATGTTGACCCGGACAACTAGCTATCATCGTACCAAATTTCATGAAAAACAGACAGACAACTTTAAAAACTATAGTTTCGGCCTCTATATCGATAATAATAATTAACAAATATTTCAATAATATTTTCCAAAAAATATTTAATGTACAGATTCGACCCGGTTAGAATATTATTATATGTATTTGTATAGATAGATTGCATTACATTATCATGTATAATATGCCAATTTGTTAAGGCCATTTAGATTAATTTTGGCTAAAATATACCACAAGGTTTACTGATAGGATTTAGATAATTAATTATTATGTTTATTTGTTTTATACATACTAGGTTCTAGAATATTTTGTAATATATAATAGGTCATAATTTTTATCTTTTTTAGTCTTTCACTATAAGAAGTGACGTGTTTCTAACGTTAATAAAAAATTCTAAGAAACATAACACTCTAACATCGATCATTTGTCAGTGTCAGAAAAGTCGATTCGATTAAGTTGCTTGTGTTTGTCCCGAGTTCGATTCCAGGTAACATTAGATAAAACGGTTCTTAAATTACACGAAACGTTACGTAATAGTGTACACCATTGTTTGTAATACATAGTAATAATTTAGTTTATTATCTTAATATGTATTATGAACTGGCGTTTTCCTGCGGCTCCGCCCGCGTATTTTAATTTTGAAGAATCACTCCCCTCTCATAGGTTGTAGGTTATGAGATAGTCTGTAATCTTAGATTTTAATAAATATATTATAAAATTCAAAAAAAATTCTAATCGTACCAGTACAATGAGAGATTAGCGCGTACAAACAAACAAACTCTTCCGCTTTACAAATATATAAGTTGCTTAAATACGCCTCCCTTGGTCAAAATTATGCCTTTATATAAATTGCTATAGAAACCCATGGGCTATGGAGTCAAAGTGCTAAACACTGCTTAAAAGACATTAGCACCTCGCCTTATCGCCTCTACTATTGACAGGAGAGCTCGCTCGTTTTTCGTACAGAGAATCGAAGAATATTTATGATCAGAATTACTTGAAACTTGGTATTAATGCTCTTCAATACAATTAAATAAATACGTGTTTTAGCATTGAAGTTCATCCCTTGAGGGGATAAAATAGAGGATGAAAGTTTATATGAAACCTACCTTTTTAGATTTTTTTTGTAGTTTTACCGCGAGCGAAGCCGCGGGTTCTGCTAGTTTACTATTATTATTAATTGTATACCACATTAATTATAATCCGCGGCTGAGCTCGCATGGTGAGCGGAGATAAATATAATACAATCTGGCAGAATGCATTATGTGCTTGCCAAATTTCATCAAAATCTCTTTACTGATGTAAGCATGAAAAAATAACAAACAGACAGACAAGGTTTCACGTTTATTATATCTTATTAATATTATAAATATGTAATATGAAAGTTTAGATGATCGTAAGTTAGGATGTTTATTAGTTATTCACGCTAGGACAGCTAAACGGATCTGGATGAAATTTGGCACAGAGATGAGAGATAGATTATAGTTTGGAATAACACATAGGCTACTTTATAACGGAAAAATCTATGGTTCCCGTGGGATAGATTTGTTTTTGTTTTTCTAGAGGCAAGCCGCTAGTTTATTATGTATGAATCGTTTATAATAATTTTTAAGAATGTTTTTTTTTTAAGCTTAAACGCAGTAAACTAAAAACAAGTTTTGTTTAGCATTACAGTATTACAGTTTTAAGGTTTACTTCATGAGTCTTCTACCAATTTGGAAAGAAAAAGTCTCATTCCATAGAAAGGCATAGAAATTCGGTAAACAACCCCAACGACCACTCTTATATTTGTTTAAGATATAAACATATAAATAAATAAATCATTCTATAACAGAATTAGACTCGAATACATTTCGATTTTCCTTTTCTACATAAGTTTACGATGGAGAAAAATATGAGCTTTACCCACCATCACTCCAATTATTAGTTAGCGGGTTCTTTCCCAGGTCACTTTACTAACACTCTTCATTAGTTACAATTGAAATAGAAATTTCAAATTAAACTCGCATTTTCGTAATGTCTCTATTATCCGCATGTTAACTGTTACATGCTATTTATGACTTAGGCTTAATTATATTGTTATAGAAAATAGTTAGTTTGTGAATTAAATTGATTTCTATCTTTTTTAGACGCCACTGTCTAGTTATAATAAAATGGATAAAGTCTTTGTATTTTTTGTTTTATTCTATAGCAGATATGATTTATTATTAACTAGCGAGTAAAAGCTTAGTTACATTTTAACGTTTAGTATAGATTTCTCAGTGATGAGATATTTTATCGCAGTAAAAAGTATCCTATAAGTTGAAACGGATAACCAGCTATCATCATACCAAAATTCATCAAAATCTGTCCAGATGTTTTCTCGTGTTGCGGTCACAGACAGACAGACAAAAATTCTAAAAACTATAGATTCGGCCACTGTATCGATAATATGACTATTTCAATAAGATTTTCTAATAAATGTTTAATGTACAGATTCGACTCAGTTAGAATTTTATTATATGAATAGATTAATTCATTACTTATTGACTAAAAAGATGGCAACATAGGACTATAAAATTATTTTAAAAGTAAATATTGTGTCACCTATGATAAGTAAATATTGTATATGTACGTGTTTTTGATTTTGTGATATTTTATATACATCGTAATTACTACTCTTGAGTTTATTCAAAGCTACACTAATTTAAAAAAAAGAAAATCGGTTCATAATTGTCACAGATAACAGTTTTAATTAGTTGCAGTTTTATTTATGTTGGAGAATTTCTTATTAAAATATTATTATAACATTAAATATATTCAACAATTGGAAGGAATACATGTATTATGTCATTTTCCTCTATTTATAAATTATTAATATTAAAAAAAATTAATATTATACTTATGTACATTTATTTTAAGTATATTTTCCCTAAATCGACTAATTTAGTTTTTATTTTCACAGTTAAAACAAAGCTAGATAAAAATTTGAACCTAGAATTAAAGTTAAAGCCAAATTCAAATGCATTTTAATTGATCAGCCGTCACAGAGCTTTTGACTATAGTATTCCCTCTCGCTCTAACCTTAAATAAACAAAAGAGACGGAACACACGAATCGTGGGAAAAGAATTTATTTTTATGTATTGTTTATGTTATTGTCCGCCATATTGCTTCTAATTGGGTGTTAAACTGACGATGTGTTTACAAGTTTATTTGAATTTTGGTATGAGGGGAAAAATATATTTAACTAGCTGTCGCATTTTCTTTCTTATTATTTGTATGATGTTTTTAAAAAAAAAACAATAAACTTTTAGATAATGGTTTTTAAGGAATATTCTGTTTTTGCTGTTTAAATAGCGATTCCATATTTTATTCAAAACTATACCTTTTTATATAAAATTACATTAAATTTACGATTTTTTTTCGTAGAGGAAATAAAAATGCAAACTGATCATCAATATATAGATTTCTCTTATATTATACCATTTTCTGTGGTATGAGATTTTAAAGTTTTATATATAAATAATAAAAATAAAAACATATTATTATTATTAAAAAAGCCTACTTTTCTTACAGAATTACATGTTACAAAATGCTTATGTTAGAATTAAAAATTAAAAAATTAAGTGTAGAGTGTTAGTAACTTTTTATATTATTCTTTCTCGTAAATATGTTAATTCTAACTGTTTAATCTATACTAATATTATAAGAGGTAAAGTTTGTGAGATTTATGAGTTTGTGACGCTGTAGGGGGTAATCTCTGGATCTACTGAACCGATTTAGATGAAATTTGGTAAGAAGATAGTTTGAGACACTGGAAAGGATATAGGATACTTTTTATATCGGAAATCACCCCTTAAGGGGGTGAAAATGGGGATGAAAGTTTGTATTGGGAAGCAAGCTAGATGAAATTTGGTAATAATATAGTCTTAGACCGTGGAAAGGACATAGGATACTTTTTGTCCCGGAAATCATCCCTTATGGGGGTGAAAATTGGGATGAAAGTTTGGGGAATCGACCTAGGGAACGAACCTGAGCGAAGCGAGAAAAAGTCGCTAGTATAATATAACGATCGATGTATAAATACAAAATTAAAGGCGACACAGTCCAATCACAAAATTACTTCCGGTACTATATAAACCGTTACACAACTTTTTATTACGATAACGGTAACGACGTTTATCGTTATCGTTAATTATGAATATTTCGATAACCTTTAATTATACATTCTAAAGTTAACTCCGTTCGTGTATACTTCTGTCAAGTAGTCGAGAGTACGACAAGTGGTACTTCACTGTATGTAAATAATTTACGACGCAATTTTTAAAATACATACTATAATTTAATTTGAGTACTCATTCATAATAAATAAATTGTAGATTTTTAACTATGTAATATTTAAAGTTAGGAATATATTTTATTTTAAAAGCGTTCCTTAAATGCTGCTATTTTTTTTAGGTCTAATCTTGCGTTTAAGTTTCATCACAATTGGTTTAGGCGTTACAATGGCAAGAGATGACAAACAAACTCACTTTCCAATTTGTAATATTTAGATAATCATGTACTAACTAGGTCTTAGGAATTTTAATTTCATTAAAACAAAGAGAATTATTTTGTTCTTCGTGCAAAATTATATGTCATGACTGAAGAATACATGTACACAAATATAAAATTGCTGCCCAAAATGTTGACACTTGACAGCATATTAAATATAAAGATTTGGATAGAATCGGAGATTGTTTCTGAAATTCAATCAAGGGTGGCAAAATTGTGGGAATAATAATATTTCAATTTGCTAAATGCAGATTCCTTCCTGTGTGAAGGGGATGAAATAAAAGAGAAAATTATTTTATCCGAATACTGAATCACTGTTTCTTTTAAAGGAACAAGAAATTCAAATACAGTTAAAAAAAACCTCCAACACAATAACAATACGATATTTCTGCAGTATTTTAGTTAAGAGTTGAGTACCTTATAGATTCCAGGTGATGCAATGTCATGGAAGTAATGTGATACAAAGTTTCGAATGGATTAGATCTGTGGAAGTTGCTCATATCCTTTTACCGTCTAGAAAAGAGCTAAAAGCCTACAAATAGTTGAACGGATTTTCTTGATTTATAGCTAAAAGAACACGCTCGATTAAAATTGAAAACAAAAAAAAACTAAATCAAAATCGGTTCATTCGTTTGGGCATTTCGGTGCCACAGACAGACACACAGATACATACGTTAAACTTATAAAACACCACTTTTGCGTCGGGGGTTAAAAGTATTAGTTAGTACCAGACCAACAACATTTTGGGTAATTTACATTTTGGGTTTATTTAAAGTAGTAATAAATACAAAGTTACTATCATATTCAAACTTACATTATTTAATGCCAGCTCAGCTAAATATTATAATTTATGTTTAAGTTCAAAGTTTTCTCGTTTGCACACGAAACCTCTTGACTTGTGACCTTCGTTCAAATCGCTTGTTAGCGCAACCGATTTCTCTTTGCTAAGCCCTTCTTGCCTATTCTGTAAGGGAATTATAATGCAATATTATCTTTCGTATGACATATTGTTGTGAAGTTTAAATCTTTGTGAGTTGTAAGATAAGACTAATCTCAATCATATTTTCTTGAATTTACGCGTATATTTGACATTTTGAATGAAACTATCTTTTCGTCTATGACGTCTCTCGTCACCATGTTTGCTCTTAAGCTTTCGAAATGTCGGGGAGGAAATTTTAACGCGACAATATCCGAAAAGATATATATATAGATTCATTTAAAATTTCGATCATATTACATGTTTCTACAAAAGTATATGATTTTTTTTCAAGAATTACAAGCTTATAAATGTCTTACAAGGCTACAGATAAAAGCCAGTTTTCTATCACAATGGCACCTTAACATTTTGCCAAATTACGTTATCAAATTTGGCATACGGGTCTCAATAACTATTTGGTAAATTAGAAAAATGCATCCAAATTATCAACATCCTTCACGATTGATATAAATGTATAGTATAGCTTTCTCTTTGGAGGGTGCGACCCCTATACAAGTCAATTTATTTAGCAATGCAAATGCTGGTCATCAAATATTTGGATAGCATTTGGTAATTCTGACGATTCTCTAAATAATATAACTAAGTAATCAACAAATTTGGATAAAAATAAAAAAAATATCTTATTCAATTATAAGTTCAGATGAATGTTTTTTAGTTTTTTTTAGATTACTGCATTTCTAAGGATTTTTTTAACTTATTTTCGGTTATCTTTAAAACTAAAGAACTCTTTAATAAAAAAATCATTTGTTAATTAAAAGCAACAATATCAGCAAATCTACTGTAATAATTTGGTAAATGCACCAATAAACAGTATAATATTTGTATTAACCTTAATCAATTTGTGTGTTTACATTAATTTACCAGAATTAATAATCTCTCTTAAAAGATGAACCAAATCATAAATAACTTAAGTCTCAATAAACATAACTCTTATTAAAGCGAAATTAACAGAAGGATTCATTGGCAATTTTAACCAATCAATTATACTGACTGCTTCGAATCGATTTAGATTTGTTCGACCACATGTCCATGTACTTTTAATAGATTAAACACATTTTACGTTTTGAACGCTTAAATTATTTGCTTTAATGTATAATAGGAAAAGTAGAAGACATAATACACATCCTTGGGGTATGATTAGTTTTTTAAAATATATGTGCTTATTTTGCTATATTAAAATTTAAGTTTTCATAAAATAACGTTAGCAAATTTAAAATCATTGTTAAGACGTAAAAATAAAACTTACTGACTATTTATGTATATAAAGAATTTAATGATGTAAGTTATATTAATGGCTTCTGTGTTATCTTTCAAATAGCACTCAGACTTGACAATCGTCTATATAACATCAACTTCAAACTTATTGATTGGGAAAAAGGGTCTTTAATAATGCTTATTCACATTTATGCATGTTAAACCTTATTCCAATGTAATAAGATTTATTTTACCTCAAATCATTATCCCCAAAAGATTTGTCTCAATTTCTCATTAGTTGGTCTGACGACTGTATTACAACTACAATAAGGTTCAAAATTGTTATTATTCATAGAAAAAAAAATAATTGGTAGGATATTGGTAGTTTAGGGCACGTGACTTATATAAAAATAAAGGGAAAATTCGCCATTTTATGTTAATTGCTATAGTTTTCTCTTATTAATTTTATTCTTGTTCTCAATGTACAGACATTTTTTTTTTCTACAACTGTTACCTCTTGATATATTATATATGTTATTAATATTACAGAAAAGATTTTTGAACCAGATAGAACTGTGAAACATATATATATATATATTTTTGAGACAATATATTTAGTCTCCAGTATAGTGAAATAAAAAGAGATAAATCTCAAATAATATGCAATCATTTACACGAAATGCATACGAATACAAACAAACAGATGTCCCTAACACCGCAGTTATAGACCCCATCCAATAATATAATGATCTAAAAATTCAATTCTAGTACTATTTCACTTAAACGTCGTTGCATTATATAATAAAAACACATTATATTCTTGGAAATACAAACTTGATAACAACAAAACTTAAAACAGCATCACATCCGACTTAGTCACTCTAAAATCTTCTTTATACCAACACGTGTACGACGAAAATCAGTTTGGAAAATGTATAAGAAAAGGAAAAAAACTACTAACACAGGATGTGTCGTCGTATCTAAAACGTCTTATTTTATTAGACTTACGAGATGGGGACTCTAATTATAGAATTTCCTTATTTATTTATTAGAGTTTAGAACATATTAGAATCAGGAGATCATTGTATTTAGTTTATGATGCAAAATTGAAAGCACTTAAAACTAATATTATCTATAACAAAAAAAAACTTGTACCAGAATTAAGTGTCTCAGTTTTGAATCTATACTATAATATTATAAAGAGGTAGTTTGTGACGTTGTAGGGGGTAATCTCTGGATCTACTGAATAAATTTAGATGGAATTTGGTAAGAAGGTAGTTTAATACCCTGGAAAGGACGTAGGGTACTTTTATCCCGGAAATCACCTCTTAAGGAGGTAAAAATGGGGATGAAAAATTTGTATTGGAAAGCAAGCTAAAAAGCTAGTTCGCTAGTTAAAAATAAATTTGCTTTTACTTTATCTTATCAGGAACATTTTTCAACAGAAATCTTATTGGAACTACTAAATCTAATATCGGGATGAAAAGTAGCTTAGTTAGTACTCAGCCCAAAAACTATCTCTACAGAAAGGACAAGCTTATTCATTGCTGTGTAAATGATGGACAAACTAACAAACTTTAATATCTATGTATATAATACTGAAATGCTGTTTGTTGGTTAGCGAATCACTTAAAAACTGTCAATTTACTTGATTAAATAAGTTTATTGTTAACTAGCGACTCAACCTCGCTTCGCTCGGCTCGTCCCTAGCTTGCTTCCCAATACAATCTTTCATCCCCATTTTCACCCCTTTAAGGGATGATATTTCCGGGATAAAAGGTTTCCTACGTCCTTCCCAGGGTCTCAAACGATATAATTTCATCTAAATCGGTCCAGTAGATCTAGAGATTACTAAATACTATAGTACTAAATAGAAATGTCAATTCAATACTTTCTTAGATTTAATTCTTGAATACATATTTTTCAGTCGACAACCGTTACGGCCGTTAAAAGTAGTTCATTGATATTATATTTCCAAAATCTAACTGTCGCACACGTTGGTCTACTTATACGACATACATGGGTCTTAGACGATCTTAATTTTTTTTTGCAAGAAATTCGAGATTTAATATTTTAAAGTAAAATATTAATGAAGCGTAGGTATGATCACAGAATAAACTAGAAAGAGTTTTTGTATGTCCAAAAAAGTATCTGAGCGAAATCAGGGCGGCTTACTAGTCGGATTACTATGATATACTATAAATGTGATAATTTGTATGTGTGTTTGTATGTTACCCACTCCTTCACGCCGAAATGGCTGGACGATTTTTTTTAATGTTGGGACATGCATTTACGCATGTGTTATGTGGGACTCAACGGTTAGAGAGGCCAGTACTACCCACTAAACCCAACAGAACCTCATCCGTTTTAATGGAGTTTCGCACGATCGCTGATGCACTCAACCACGACGGTCTGCCGAAACAGGTCACACAGCCAAGGGGTTGCTCTTACGGTCTTTCTGTTGTCAGAGAAGTACCAGGAGCAACTCGTATGGTACACCGCCCACCGAAGTGGGCAACTTCCCACTGTATCTTGGCTTCACGTCCGGCTGGATTACCGGACGCTAATGAGACCACCTCCTCCCCACCACGACAAGGTAAAGTTAAACACACGTTAGGAGGAAGACTATTATGACCTAAAGTAATAATAATAATTTGATCGCTTATTGATAATATATTTCGTAAAATTATTTAGTTATTCCAGAGTAAAATAAATAGGCGATGTTAATTTAGATATTAAATTTCTCATAGAATTGGTGTCAGGAATGCGGATTCAATACGATCGGGAGATTAATTCGCGTCGACAACCAATTCAAATCGTCATTTAACACTGACGGATTTGTATCTACGACCCAATTACTAATAAACACACATTCTGTTCATATGCTAGTATGTTGTCGGATTATCATCATATTTTGTGTTATAAATTATAGTAATTTATACATAATTTGTAATTATGTGTACATACATATATGTTTTTAAATTTCATATTTGCATACTAAGCCGATTTATACATATTTAATTATGATTACTTAAATTATAATATATTTGACACGGGTTGGTAAGAAAAAGCCTCACGTGTGCGATAAACTAACAAAAGAAAAACTTACTGACTAACTCAGACAAATATTAGTTTAATGAAATAAATAGTATTAAGGTTATTATCAATTTTAGTGTTTAAGGTTTAAAAACTAAATAAAATGAGCCTATTATCCTCCTTGTCACCTTATCAACTAATCCTTGTAACCTTATCAAACAATCACTGATAATATCTCATATTTGACGACACGTTTGGCTCAGTTTGTAGTGACCCTACTTGCTGTACCAGCGGTCGCGGGTTCGAGTCCCGGTGGGGGCATTCATTTGTGTGATTAGCACGAATGTTTGTACTACACTCATGGGTGTTTATATTTATAATATGTATGTATTTAAAGTTATATATATGTAGTGTATTAATTATCAGGTACCCATAACACAAGTCTCGTAGCTTACCATGGAACTAGATGGTGCTGTGTGTTCATGTCTTAACATATTAATTTATTATTATTGTATAGTGTATCACACTACATACATACTTACAAAGTCTCAAATCGATTTGACAATTAGAAGTAGGTTAAAATCGACTTCTACTAACTCTTAAAAGTAACAGCAATTTTCAATCACTTCATGTGTCTAGAAAAAACAAATCTTACATTAACTATTTCTAAAATAAAAATAAATGTTAGAAACAAATTAGAAATCAAACAAATTAAATGGCTGCCAATTCGAGTAACATGACTAACACAATTAATGGGCAGTTCAGAGCTTGTTATACTTGTTAAAACAGTTTCAATTTGGAAAGTTATTTGATCTCTGGAAATAGGACGTCTAATGTATCGGGGAGTGAAACCGAATTATCGTGTGTGAATTACGTGAAAACTAAAAATGCTTTTAAGCATCTATGTAAAATTATTTACATATATATATAGATTTTTTTGTATATATTATAGTTTGTGTATTACCTACTTTATAAGAATTAACATAATATTATAAGTATTTAATTTTTTCAGGTATGCAACACCTTCATTTTCAGCGGTACTATTAATATTATCGTTGTAAGTACAATATATTTATTATACTTAGTTATTAATATTTAAATTTAAAACAAATATGATGGCGATACATAAAAAGGGTTTTAGCATGTAGTTCTTTTATATTCTGAAAATTACTCACGTAAACCTAAACTACGAACAGTTAATAAGCTACTTACTGACTCCAAAAGAAGTCAACCCATAAATACACTCATAAAAAGAAAGCGTTTGACATTAAATAATCAGTAGAATGTGTCAACTCAATAAATTCTAAATGATTAACAAAAAGCTTACAATAAATAACTTCTGGCAACACAACAATGTACAGGAACATCGTTATAAAGTTAAACAATCGTGTTTATTTTTAAAATTGTTCCAAATTTAAATGTGAACTGTCAGTGATGGCGCGCTTTTTGTTGTCAAAAATTTATGGCCGACTTCCGACATTTTGACATGCTGATTATTTTTTTTAAACAGAGAGTTTACAGGTAACAAAAATTAACTATTGTCATATATAAATGCAAACTTTTTGAATTCTTTTAAAGGATTAAGTTTAAAGTTATCATTAATTAATATTATCTAAATATATTTATTATGTTAGTTTAATCGAATTATCTTTATCGATCTATAGTAAAATAAATTTTATCAAAGAGAATAATATCTTTATCTTACTCAAAGAAAACATGTGATATTTTTTAAATTTATATTTTTATTCGGCTGGTAACATGCCGTATTAGTTTTTTTTATTAAGTTAAAATTTTCGTCTTTTGGACGGCTAGACCAGATTGAGATAAAAATAAAAACTTGTATGGTGAATGCATTTACCTCTTTTAGGAATTGAACTTACGGACTACTCAGTAGCACTACGAGTACTCGTATATTTCAACTTTAATATATACAAGTTTTATAATTTGTTTTTTATTATTACAATAATGTTGGTCAAAATCTGCTTGGTAATAGCGGTATGATCAAAGACAGAAATCGCTTTCATTCAATTCAATTTTTCGGTCCCATATTCCATTCATATGTTAAATTATAATGGACCTTATAATCTATTATCATATCAATTGCTAGGAATAAAAAATATTAGAAGCACGGCTATTTTTCAAGTGAGAAATGTTATTCAAAGTTTTGCGGAAAACTGAATAATTAAACCGATTTTGAAAAAAAAACTTGATTGAATTTCATTTTGAAGATGAATAACAAATAAAATACCTACTAAAAATAGACATTTTAACTTCGTAAAAAGCGTAAATCTATGAGAGTATTACTAAAAACAGAGTTAAAATTAAGACAAATAAGTCAGATATTGTATAGCTTATTAAAAATTTATTCGAAATGCACTTTGAAGTTAAACTTTGGTAACTAATAACGATCCCGGTCACGCAAAGTTACACGTGTTTTACTAAGAATTTCCGATGTGTTATTCGAAATTTGAAGACTTTTGGTAGAGATATGAAGAGTAAAATATAAAACTGCTACTTATAATAATTTAGATATACAATTTTATAATAAAACTAGCGACTCACCCTCGCTCCGCTCGGGTTCGTCCCTGGGGTGGGGTCTGGGAGGACCACCCTTATCCTTATCACTTAGGGGTATGGAAAATAGATAGTAGCCGTTTCTCAGACCTACTGAATACGCATATAAAATTTGGTAAAAATCGGTAAAGCCGTTTCGGAGGAGTACGGTAACAAATATTGTGACATGGAAATTTTATATATAAGATAAACCAGTAGTGATTTTTCTTCGTTTCGACATTTACTACACAGTCCAATAGACTGTTAAGCCTTTTTTATACCTTTTGTCACTTTTGACCAAATCATTTAACCAATGCAGGTAAAGTCTAATCATTATCGATTAAGTAGTTTTGATTCCTTTCTAAAAACGTTCGTCTTTTGTTTTTGTTTCTGACATCAAATATAATCGTATGTCCTTATCGTCTGAGCTTTGTAAAAAAAAATTGTTTAGAAGCGTATATTTTAAATTGAAGTGTCTGTTTGTAATGTCAAAATAACAGCTTTTTGCTAAATGCATATGAAATTATAAAGGTCTGTCTGTTTACTCCGACTAATCACCGAAACGGCTGGATTGATTTTGACGAGACTCTTAACGTAGATAGCTGATGTTATAAGGAATAAATTAGGCTACTTTTATTTTAGAAAAAAAAGGATCCCGCTGAAAAAAATAAAACGCACCCGACCGAAGCGAGGGTGAGTCGCTAGTATTTTATAAAAAATGTGTTACTAAAAATTATTCACAAAAGCAAACGTCTCGTCGCCTAAACTTGCCGCCTGCATTTACAATGTTATTTTTACGTGAGTCTATTTGTGCGCGTGGTATTCGTTTTTTTGGGTTACATCCCAATCGAATGTAAAAACACTTTACAGTAGCAATAATGTTATTACACAAAATCGTAGGTTTTAAATGTAAAAATAAAATATTATAAGAAAACTATTGATATATAAAAACATAGATACACATTTCCTAACAAATATATCTTTAAAAAGTGCCGTCGACATGTGACGTTAAGTCAAACCAAAGAATAAAATTCAAAAATAGAAAATTCTAATTATCTAAACACAAATTCGAACTTACGCACCACATAAAGTACTTTTTTAAACGAAACAACGTGCGCTTAAATTTTCTCATCCAAAAAGAAATGAACAAAATAAAATTTGAAAAAAGCGCAATTCAATTAGGAATTGTGCACTTTTTATTGAGGACAGTTTTGAGTGTATCTTAAGTTTTTGTGTATCAATGAAGAAAACTGAAAAAATCACGCTTTTGGCCAACAATAATTACGTCAAAAAAGTCAACTCGACAAAACGAAGCAACTTGTGTTGTGTTTGTTTGGGCTAATCTCAGAAATCACTGCACAGAATTTTAGCTGGTTTTTACCCATAGAAAACAGCGATATCTATCTACTTAATCAATATATATTACTCGTATAGGCTATTTGTTAACCTTTTGCAAAAATATGCTCTCATATGTTTACCTATTTGTGAATTAAAGCAGAAAAAACCTCTTTTGACAGCTTCTGTAATATTATAAACTAGCGACTCACCTTCACTTCGCTCCGGTTCGTCCCAAGGTTGATTGTCCATACAAAATTTCATCCCCATTTTCACCCCCTTAATGATGATTTCCGGAATTAAAAATATCCTATGTCCTTCCCAGGGTCTCAAACTATCGTCTTACAAAATTTCATCTAAATCGGCCCAGCAGTTTTTGAGTTTTTTCGTTACAAACATACAAAAATACAAATCTTTCTACATAATAGTATAGATGAGCGCTATGAGCTTAATATTGGAACTGTATAAACTAGTTTATGCTAAGTTTTATCAAAATCCATTCAGTAATTAATCTATACTATAATAATCTGCTATAATGTACTACTGCAATAACAGACAGATGTACATTCATATTTATATTATTAGTGCAGATTAATACGTTGTAACTCTTCTTATAGCCGGTAGCATGATTCCATACTAGGTTGTTTGACCACAAAATAGTATGTAGTTTAGTTAACGCGATACCAATTACTAGGGTCGACCACAGACCTGAGATCAAACGGCTCTATTTCAAAGTACTGTATCTTTGTCATAGTTTGTTCAAAAGTTATTTTTTCTTTTTTCTAAATCGGGGTAACTTTGAACTCTTTATTTAAATTAAATTAAAATAGTCAAAATTATTTAGCATCTTAACTTACGACGGTTTGTCTTATTGTGTGTGGCAGAAGTTTTATAATGGTTATATCAAATACTAGTTTGATTCTCCATACAAACTTTCATTCCTATTTTTACTCTCTTAAGGGATGATTTCCGGGATAAAAACTATCCTATGTCCTTCCCAGGGTCTCAAACTATTTTCTTACCTTTAATTTAAATCGGTCCTGTAGTTTCGGAGCTTATTAAGTACAAACAAACAAAAAAATCTTTCCTCTTTATAATATTAATTAAGTATAGATAATTCAGGTGGATTAAATTATAATTGAAAGTTATTTTAACGTTATATGTACATGATGACCGTATCAGAGGGAAGCTTTACTTAGGTACATATGTATGGCAGGTAGTCGTGAGTTCGATTCAGGGTTTACACAAAATATTAAGTACATATACCTATATATGTAAAAGGAGGACGTAATTAATTATAATATAAATAGTTTAGTTTGTATATAATGTATGTTAGATATTACCTAGCTTTACTTATAATAGTACATACTAAGTAACGCTACTATAATAATTTATTGAAAAGAAAGTTATTAAATAACAGCATGGAAGTCTAAATAAAGCAAAATTAGTTACTTAACATACTTCTTTTTTGAAGTTGACTAAAAATTAAGCACACATTGTCTTCTAAGAATGAATGTCACTCTGTAAATAGTGTAATGTTGCAGTAATACTCAACCTAATAATGTGCTAACGTCTTTCCGAAACATCAAACACAAGCGGCCCACTTTCACTGATCTTTGTCGAGTGACAATGAAATTAAAGTATGTGGGAAAAATTCGGACACTCTATCTACTGTTATAATTACGGAAGATTATTTGTGTGTATGTTTGTTACTTGTAAACGCTGTAAAGGCTGGCCGAATACGAAAATCACAAAAAAATCATAACCTTAATTCATAACAAAAAAAACGTCCCTTGATTCCCCATACAAACTTTCATCCCCATTTTCACCCCCTCAAGGGATGATTTCCGGAATAAAAAATATCCTATGTCCTTTCCAGGGTATTAAACTATCTTCTTACCAAATTTCATCTAAATTGGTCCACCAGTTTTTGAGTTTATTCGTTACAAACATTCAAAAATCCAAAAAATACAAATCGTTAGTCTTTATAATATTAGTATAGATAGATATGTATATACATACATACTCGTATATGCCACATAACGACTAAAAAGATATCCAATTATCAAATGATAAATATTAAATTATTAAATGTATGACTGAAATTTGGATATACGAGTAGGTACCTACCTACGGCTAAAATAAAAAAAAAATGTCTATGCTTTTCATTCAAAATTTTTTTATTAAATTAAATTATATAATAATAGTGAAAAACTAGAAAGATATTGTGGAAAAGAAAATCCACCCTTACCAAAACAAATGGCGTTGTCATAGCAACTGATACCGTCTTCTCGGCGCCTTGAAGAATAACCCTCCACATAAAGAACCGCAGCAGTCACTGCATCAGAATGTAAAACTAAGTCGAATATTACAGGTTCGATTCTCACTTGAGGTAAAATTATTCGTTTTTCATTGCGTAACAGGTTTTTTTTAATATAGATAAGTAAATTCTATTCATATGCCTACCTATGATTTTTTATTATGATTATTATACTACTACCTAATATATAATAATAATCTATACATATAATAAAATTGTAGCCGAATCTGTACATTAGATATTTTTTGGAAAAGCTTATTGAAATAAACATTTTTATCGATACAGAGGCCGAATCTATAGTTTTTAGAATTTTTGTCTTTCTGTCTGTCTGTCTGTTACCGCATCACAGATAAACTACTGGAGGGATTTTGATTAAATTTGGTATGCTGATAGCTGGTTATTCGCTTCAACATATAGGATACTTTTCACTGCGAGAAAATATCTCATTTTTGAGAAAAAATACAAAAACTGCAATGTAAGAATATACTAATTTGTAAAACCTAAGAATTTGGTTTTTAGTCATCTGAACGCGGGCGGAGCCGCGGGCAATGCTAGCACATTTATAATATTGAATATAGATTTTATCAAAAATTGTTTCTAGAATAGGCATATAGTATGGAAAGTTAGTTGTAAAGAAACTCAAATGGAAAGGAAACTATAATAGAGTTACCAAAAACCAAATAACTATCTTTTGTTATTTACGACCGTATTTGTGCCTCTTTAGTGTCCTTCGTAGCTCTATATTGCCGTATCTATCAGATTAGATAAGTATTATTGGCTACTTGTGATTATATGGTCTCAGACAGTGTGTAATAGACGCAGTTCCGATTCAGTACTTTTGTATAGGGTTTTCTGATGTATCGATATCACTATATATGGGAATTCTATATATATAATAAAATTCTGAGTCGATTCTGTACATAATTTTTTTTGGAAAATTTTATTGAAATAATTGTTTTTTTCTATTCAGAGGCCGAATCATACCTATAAGCAAGCTTTCACATTAATAATAATAGTGTAATTCAAAGTAAAAAAATAAATTATAATATAGGTATAATGTTTTAACCATGTAATTCTAAACATAGGAATCAAAACCACTGATGTTTTCTTTGTTAAAAATTTGAGGCAGGATTTGAACTCACGACTAATGTCCTGGTGAAGTGAAATCGTCACATATCAAAATATTATTTGCTAATTAAATTTACTTTATAAAAATTTTAAATTCATCATAGCTTAAACTGCTGAGTCTAGAAGTATGGAATTTGTTACTTGAGTTTACATTTAAGGAGCGTATACGAAAGGTTGTGGAAAATTCATCTCCTAAATTTGTTAAACAGGGATGACAGTTTGTATGTAAGTCTGTCATTTTGGAACTTAGAAAAAAATACATAATTAAAAACTTTTTATTAAAACGACGATGGAAAACACCATAGAGATCACATGAGTACATTTTTGTATGTAGTCAGATCGTGTGCAAGTTTTATAGGTCAGGGCAGCTGTTCGAGTATCGGATATCTGTATCAATTGGTCATACATCGCTTTGTGATTCTATGGACCGTTATCTTTCTTGTTACTGTGTTAGAATTCAGTTAAAAGTTTAAATAAACTATAGATAAAAACTTACAGTTATCGTCTACGGGGCGAAGATCGCTAGTTCAATTCGGGCGAATTTATTACATTAATAAATTCGAAAGTTTGAATGGATGGATGTTTGTCACTCGATCACGCCAGTACGGCTGAACGGACCTGGTTGAAATTTGGCACAGAGATAGAATACAATTTGAAATAGCACAAAGGCTACTTTATTATATTCTTTATTGCACTTAAAATATGATACAGAAAAAAAATAACAAAGTAAACATAGTTCACAAAGGTGGACTTATCTCTAAAAAAGATCTCTTCCAGTCAACCCTGGTTGTGGAAGAAGATGTCAGCGGGCAATATAGTGCAAAAAAAAAAAACTAAATATATACTAGAAATAAAGGTAATAATAACCACTTATACATACATACATACATACATACATACATACATACATACATACATACATACATACATATATACATATATACAAAAATATATAATACTATACATATATAATACCTGATGTAAAGACTACTTATACATACAAACATATATACATATATATAGTTAATATATATGTATATATGTTTGTATGTATTACTTTTTATCCCGGAAAAGTGTATGGTTCCCGCGGGATAGATTTTTTTAATTACTAGGTATTCGCTAGGGACGAACCCGAAAGAAGCGAGGGTGAGTAGCTATTGTAGTTATATACAAAATAGATTTTGGGTCAATTAGGTATATATACTCCACGTTACGTTTACTATTACTGATACTGCTCTCTTTCAAATCTATATATTTCAAACAGTTATTTTGTTTGTTTGTCAGTATGTAGAAAGCTCTAAGCTTCAAATAACGGTAAATTTTAAAAGAAAAACTTAATTGCTATTTCTGACAATAGAGTCGCGGGACAACGTTAGTATTTGATAAGTTGAAATTGGATGGATATCGAATAATCCATAAATAACTAAGTATAAATAAAATTTTATTGTTTCTAAAACTGATAATGAGGTGTCCTTTTTACAATGCCACCTGCAGAGTGTTTTTACGACCAAAACGAAAAATGTCTAGTTTTTGTTAGTTTTAAGTAAAAATTAATTTATGTCAACGAAAGGGTTGGGTTGTTCTTCTATGATTTAGTGAATATTTTTGTGGTTTTAGATTTCAACACTTATTTTTAAGATAAAAAGAACAAAATATGTTGAAAACAAAGATATTGATAATAATCTATACAGATAAATAAAATTGAAGTGTCTGTCTGTAATGTCAAAATAACAGATTTTTACTAAATGTATTTGAAATTATATACGGTACTCATAATACTTTCTTAGATTTACACGAATATTTGACATTTTAAATAAAACTATCTTTTCGGGTTCTATCTTACGGAGAGACTCAGACTTAGAAAGGTAATTAATTTATAGTTTTTCATAGGAATAGATATAAGCATTACTTTGAAGGGGAATCAAACCCATGAACCTACCAAATAATTCGTTATTATACAATTTCGATTAAATCTACTAAATAACAAACAAAAATAAATCATAGCTTCTGTTTAGTTAAAAATATATGACCATGTTACGAAGAAATGATAAAAACAGTCATTTCATAAGAATGTCACGATTTGTTGCTATCAAATTTATTGCTCTACCGACCCAGTTACAGTAGACGGCTTCTTTATAAGAAAACTAAGTACATAAGAAAGCCATCAAGATTTTTATGAGCATTTAGCGAGGGCTTTACGAAGTGATAGATAGCCGAAATTACTCGCAAATTTAAATTTGCAGTTCAATTAACATATTTACTACCTTAGTTTCTAGCCAATACGGAACAAACTTGGCTAGCTTTTAGAATATTGCCGTAATTTTTAAGTTAGCAGAGTATTGTTTCTTTTAAGATGATGATAAAATGTGAACCAAACAGTAAAGTTTGCCCATTGTTTGTAATCTCCACTCAACTTTAAGTATAAAGAAACCGCGTTTTTTCAAGCGTGTTATTTCATTTTTTCCATCGAATTCCTTTACCTGAGTTAAAGGTGGTGTCGAACCAAATCCATATATGTAATAATATAATGCTATCTTTTTTATACGTAGAATATTTTATGAAAATCTGTCTTTAATATATGTTAGTTTATATATACATATACCTATAATAACATTCTCAGTCAAATCTGTACAATACAATTTTTTTGGAAAATCTTATTGAAATAGTCATTATTATCGATACAGAGGCCGCATCACGCAAAAACCACCGGACAGATTTTGATGAAATTTGGTATGATAATCCTGGTAAAGCTGGTGATCCGGTTCAACATATCGGATACTTTTTACTGTGAGAAAATATCTTATTTCTGAGAAATCTATACTAACCGTAGTAAATATGTATATAAAATCAAATTGTTCTATTGGAACTACCAGTCGGATTTGGAAACTCTTGAGATAGTCCCATTCCTGAGGAAGAATATCTATAATAGTTAAAATCGATATGATCTTACATAGGTAAATAATCTACGAGGGCGAATCCGCCGAAAAAACTAATTTAATTATACTGTAACAAGTGAAGCTTATAAAAACGTGCTGAGAATAAAAGTACGGCCGGACTCTAAAGCTTGTATGTTATAAGGTTAGATCAAATATTATATGCATTTCACGTCTCTTTATCTATGTATAGATTTTGGCGCCGTTTCAAACGTTTGAATTTTGATTAGGGTTGAAATAGTGTCAAATTGTTTGCCACTTCCGCTTTAACATAGGCGAGGAAGCCATTTTTAATTTATAACGTTATTAGTTTTTTTATTTTTTTTTCTTAAATAGATACATTTGATTAATCTTAGATGGATCTTACGTTAAACATAAAAAAAATCCTGTTTCGTAATAATTAAAGTAGGAATTCGGGATATTTTCCAAAAACACTGACTCACGTGAAAAGTATCGACTCGCAATATGAATTCGATATCATTACCTAAATATGTAACTAACCTATTTTTAAGCCAAATTAATATTATTATTCCTACATTAATTTCTCTCGCATCAAATCTTCGACCAAACCCAAGTGATCAATCACTGCTTAACGCAAAAGAGTGTTTTTTTAAATGCTCAAGAAGAAATTTTGACGGTTTCCTAGAAACAAGATTGCAATTTTCAACAATAGGTCAGTAGGCAAAGGTGGTAAATGTAAGCTATTCAGTACTTAACAATGCTTTTAAATACGAGCGTACCTCTAATTCTTTGTATGTACGAGTATAACAGTTGTGTAAAATATAAGGATTTATTTATGCATATCCTTAAGGATCTACTTTTGCTTTTTAAGCAAATTATTTTAATAGTATACATATACAATTATTTTTATTGAAAAATATAAACTTTGTTTATAATCACTATATTTGTCTAATTCTTTGAAAACACAACTTATGTGGATATAAAAAAAAACTATGTATTGAGGGAGACAAGCATTTAATAAATAAATTGTACGAGAGAAGTCGTGGGCTAAAACTAGTAAGTGGATAATATTGATAAAATATAATTGATAGCATAAATCACAAGTATACGTTAAATAAAATATAAACAACTCGAGTCAAGTTTCACACTACTTTTAACCTTTAAAGTTCGTAAGAATAAAGATGTAAAACAGCTTATTGTAAGCTCAAGCCTCTTGTTAGTAAACAATACCTCGCGCGGGCATCGAACCCGCCCTTTATATTTGAGCCAAATACCTCATTAAACTTTTAAAAGCACATTTTACGACTTGAAACTATGAGAGAAAAATTCTGGCATCTTTATTATCATCAAAGGATTGTGAATACAATTTAGTTTTAAACGAAAGGTATATTAAATTTCTAGTGAGGCCTTTGAAATTATAGTGGTATGGCAGTGGTAGCCCAGTGGTAACGCGCTCGCTTGGGAAACCGAGTGAAGCGGGTTCAAATCCCGGGTCTCGCACATCTGATATTTTCATATGCGAATCATTTCCAACATGATTACCACTTGTCTTATCGGTGAAAGAAAACATCGTGAGGAAACGTGCATGTCTGAGAGAACCTAGTAAGTTTTCAAATTCATCAAAGTCGGTTCAGCCGTTTAGTCGTGAAAAGGTAATAAACAAACAAACAGACTTACTTTCGTATTTATAATATTAGTACGAATAAGTAGGCGAGTTGAACCGAAGATAAAAGCTAGTAGGTATATATTTTATAATGGAATATTAAAAATATTTTAGAAATAAAAGTAGTTGTTTGAACAAAATGATTCTTCTCTCCAATCTCTGCTATATGAAAATATTTATACTTGCTTAATTAACGTCATGTTAAATATCTGGTAATCAAAGCCGTGAACCGACATACATAGTTACAGCGAGTGCCAGTCTATATTAATTTTTGTATAACAAATATTTAGTTTAAATATATATATATATATATATATATATATATATATATATATATATATATATAAGTATATGTAAGTATATGTAAGCTAACAACTAACATTTGCTTCTCTTCGTTTAGTAGCTTATGTACTCCAGGTCGTAAGTTATCTATTTAGTACCTAAATTTCATCGAAATCAGTCCAGCCGTTTTAGGGTGAAAGAGTAAGAATTAGTACACTACATACAAACATACATACATTTGTATATAAGATAATATTATTAAATTTTAAACGTAATAATAATAATATTTTCTTATCCTCTCTATTTATACCCAGTGCACAATCGGCACGCTTCAAACAAGGCCATTTTTCAAAAGGCACACCCGCCCCGCAGGTGATGGACGGACACGCGTCCTTTATTATTATTAGTGAATTCTGTTATTTCCAATCTATTCAAGAGGGGAAGTTTTGACGTAACCTAATACTTCGTTCATTGTTTTAATATTTTCAATAATTATTCGCAATTTGAATCGTATCTTAAACATCTGCAATTTTAATTGAATAAACTCCTTGTACGGCTTCTAGGAGTGCCAGTTAAGAAAAATTGCTTCCTCAATGTCAAGAATGTAAGGCACAATCTATAATGGTAGCAGGAAGTAGAACACAGCATACTGCATTCTACCAGTATCATAATACTGCGTCATGAGACTCATATTTTTTATATATGCACCAGCGAGTCACCCTCGCTCCGCTGAGGTTCGACTCTAGTTACGTTTTAACGTTTAACTCAGGGTTCAGATATTTTCCCGCAGTAAAAAGTATCCTTTATGTTGCTGCAGCTATCATCATACCAAATTTAATCAAAATCTGTCCTGTGGTTTTTTCGTGATGCGGTCACAGACAGACAGACAAAAATAGTTAGAGACAAAGAGAAAAAGATAGTTTGAGACCCTGGAAAGGACATCATCCCTTAAAGAGAGAGAAGCAAGCTAGGTACGAACCGTAGCGAAGCGAGGGTGAGTCGCTAGTAAATAACATATTTATTTGAATAGTTGCCCAAGCTAATATGTTATGTGGTAATTCTGGAATATAGCTTCTATTTGATTCTAGAATAATAGTCAACACAGAACCAATTCAATATTAAATTTAATGTCGCGGAACATTGCATTGGCTTATCGGAGATAATGAAAGGCAAATAACTGGGCGTATTTAATTATGCACAAGCTTTGTTGTTTAACCGTAACTTGTACTTGTATTACATAGCAAAATTGATTTGAATTTGTTAATAAACAATATTTTATGATAGTTTTGTTTTAAATTAATAACTGTAGAAACATGATATTTGAACAGTAGTTAACTAAGATAATTGAGATTATTGCATAAATTCAAAATGGTAGCCGTAAAAACTTTATTTAAATGAAAATGTTATTTTGATGACTGGAGTATAAACCTTCGTGCTAATCACACAAATGAATGCCCCAGCGGGATTCGATCCCGCTACCACTAGCACGGCAAGAAGGGTCACTACAAATTGAGCCCAACGTGTCGTCGTACATTTATATTATGTATCCAAAAATCACACCAATAAGCTTCTACGCCGTTTTTCTCACTATATAAATTACCTACTTAGCACATCTCTGTATACCAGTTTGTTCTCCTATAACCTCGAAATAATCTAATCTGATTTGACTTAATTCAAGTTTAATAAAGACAAATGTTATCCTAGTAGAGGTTTTAGTAAATACAGTAATAATTTGATTGAGGTAGAATCTTCTATTTTTTTATCTTTTGGAGTTGTTTACTTATACGTAAGCCATATAGCTAATTTGTCTGCTTCAGAAATCGAACCTACGCTATCCATAGCAGATAGAAATAATTTGTTTAAAATTTACTTTTTACCTATATAAAACCATGATCTTATTAAAAGTTTTACAAACTAACAATAAATATTTAATACCCGTATCGAAAGTACGGACAGTGCCAGTGGTCCGGAACATAATGACTCCAAATTACAAGGGGTTAGACCACCAGAGCGTGAGTGAAGTCGCGCACAAAATTGTTTTTAAACGTCCAAAAAACCACATCAAAGATCACAGCTTTTTCGTGTTAAAATGTTGGGGGTAGTGGGATCGTTTCTCAGTAAAGGTAAGCCGATTACATTTTAATCATGGCTTTATTAAATAGACAAACATATACTTTAAATATTATCATGCAGAAACAGATTGATTTGACGTAATTTTGAATGTGTATAGTTGATGGGCAAGCAGGTAGAGCGATATATTCTTCTTTTTATCTTATTCTTCTACACTTTTTAACGTATTTTCCGCCGGATGTTAATGCACAGCAAAAGTTATTAAGGCACGCGTGGCGTGTACTTATTTCTTATATAAAATATCATACCCCCTAGGCTTTCGATGAAAATTTTATTATAAACAAAGAGAGCATCCTATGGAATATCTCATTCGCTTCACTCCTTTTTTTAAAATATCTTTTTTTTACTTCAAAAATGGCTACCGTTCATATATTTTTTTCATCCCTTATTGATCCCCTTTAGAAGATAAAATTTATCTTCCTTAGCGATCATATACAGAAATTTTGTGCATAATTTCATACTTCGGTTTGGGCGTGTTTTTTATCCATGTTGGAGTAAATGCCTAAAGTTGTAAAAACTCGTCAATTATTTTTATTAGGTAGTCTTGAAAGGAACAAATTTTATTTGTTTGGATAATTTCGGAATAAAAAATACACGAACGAACGAACAAGTTAATTTCTAGTATGATATAATATTTCCATACTAATGTATTATGACGATATTATGTTACACCAAAGTGCCGACTCGTTGACACTCAGCGATAACGCATCACTATATCTATTTCGCAGAATACTGAAATGTAAACCTAAATATATACAGATGTATGTAAGTAATATGATATTTAGTAAAACTATGTGAAGGCTTAGTAACGAAATATTTACTTGTTACTAAGCTACCGTCCTTTAGTTTCCTCCTCCTCAAGACCTACGGGTCTTAGCATAAAAAATATTGAGGTTATTCAGGAGTAATTCAAAATGACGGTTCAAAAGTCCTTGTATAATCATATAAAATCATCAAAGATACCTACTATTAAAGTGTAACTTCAAAACTAAACCAAAAATGATAAAAATTGGCCAAGCGTGAGCAAATCTTTCTCTCAGTCTTGTTTATGAATCAAGCATTTGGTCGTGCTACAGAAATAATGCACAGATCCAACTCGCACTTGACCGATTTTAAACACTTTAATACTTTCTTAGATTTGACATTTTAAATAAAACTGACCGTTGGTGTCTCCCGTGACCATGATTGCTGTAAAGCATTCAAAACGTCGGGAACCAAAAATCAAATTAAATCAGCGAATAAATCCGAATAGATAGTTTTATTTAAAATTTAAACACTTTTCTTCTCATCTTTACCAAATATAGGTAATCTTTTCATATGGGTGAAGCTTTTGTCTTAATATTTTAATGACAACTCACGCAAGAGTAATGTTACAAAAAAGGCAATGAAAAATCTGTTTCCCGTCTTTTTTGATAAAGCTGTCAGACAGTCACGAGCTTTTGTTTATGTGAGAAATGTAGGTTACGTATTACTGGTGGCTTTTTTGGTATTGGTATAACCTTTGGTTGCGATTAATCGGTTATTTTGAACGTTTTTAAATTAAAATTATGTTTTTGTCGATAAAAATAACATAAGATGTCTTCATAAAATAAGATATTTTTATATTTCAAGAAATCAGTTTTTGTTATAACAAGTGACTTGCCCTTAGTTTGGTTGAATGCACTCTATATATATACATACACAAGAATTGCTCGTTTAAATATACGGGTCATTTTTAATTTACTGAAAACCTTTTGGGAATATACTATTTGTAACATCATAACAACAACATCTGTAACAAGAAAAAATAATATTTCTTAAATTTTTATATTCATACAAAAATAAAAATAAATATATTGCACCTTCTAAATGGTAAAGTTCTAGCATCTTTTTTTTTTTTTTTTTTTTTTTTTTTTTTTTTTTTTTTTTTTTTTTTCCCCTCTGCCGCCATGTGGGACGCCACGGGATCGCTCTCGCATACAACCGCGACGCCCCGACGGTTGGCCGAAGCCACCAACCATGAGGCCGCCCCAAGCGGGACAACCCCATTATGGGAAGACTTGCAACCCAACAAGTGAGGCCGCTCCTAAGTCCACTCTGCTGATCAGAGAAGTACCCGGAGCAGCCCCACACCACACAAACACCGCCCACCGAAGTGGGCAACCTGCAAAAATAATGAACCCCACCCAAATTGGGCAAACCCCCCAAAGACGCCCGCGAACGAGCCCAAACACAAACGGCTGCAGGAGAAGAGGATGCGACAACGCCGACACTCCTCTTCCCCTGCAGCCCCACCGCGTCCACCATCAACGGTGGTGGCCCCGCTAGGCCGCGGGAGATAGGGACGAGCGGCGCATCGCCATACCGACACTCCTCTTCCCCCGCGGCCCCCCTACCGTCGGCCCACCTCCGGACCAAAATGGCTGCCGACATCCCTCGCCATACGCAGGACCACCGAAATGGCCCCGCTCCAGCCGCCGCACCGACGGGCTAGCCCCGGCAGTGTGGCCCGCGCAGCACCTCCTACCGCAAAACAGCCGGAGACACCGCGCTACCTCCAAGAAGGAGACGGCGCCCTCTAACGCCGCTCCCTCAACCTCCCCTCCTGGCTGTTGGTCCGCGCCGGATTGCTCCGGTACCACAAGCTCCTGTCGGGTCCAAACAGGTGCGAGTGGTGTTCCCCTATCCGCCACCCGGGGACGCGTCCGGTAGCAGTCAGCCTCTGCCCCGGAAAAGTTCTAGCATCTGGCCAAGTTTAAATGAGTAAGGGCCGCTTCCTACACCCCTCCCCCTCCCCCTCCACCGGTCACGCGCTTTCTTTTGCTAATGCTGGACTTTAGACTTTAGAAGTTGTAATAAAAATATTTTTATTTTTGTAAAATTTGAGAAATTTTATTTTTTCTTGTTACTGATGTTGTTGTTATGATGTGAATAGTATATTCCCAAAAGTCTTTCACTCTATTTTTTTCTTTTTTTATTTTATTTCATCTAATTCCGTCCAGGTTTCAGCGTAATTTTGTAACAAACACACCAACACACATTCATATACAAACGTTCACATTTATATTACAACTCAGATGTAAAATAACTCCTAAAGTAATATCTACTTATTATAAAAAAATATATCCTATGATCATACTCAGGTTTGAAGCAAAAAATCAAATCGACTGTGGTCATTTCTAAGAACACCAGGTAACAAAGTAAAGGTGGGGATACTTTTTGCAAAACCTATTGAATACTAAATAGAAGAAGCGATTGGTAATAATTCTATGGTACAATCTCTAAGTATAATAAGGCGTCTGTATGTCAGTTTGTGCGCATAATTCTTTTAACATGTGGAGTTTTCATGTAATTCTTAACATTACCAGATCACCTAATTAATGGTCAAAATCGGACCATAATCATTATTGAAAATTTAAGGAAAACATATATGAATAGAATTTAACCTACATCTATATAAAAAAGAAACTATTTCCAAAAATTTTTTAATTGATAATACTAAAACTAGTGATGCAACGAATACGAATATTCGTATTCGCCGAATAGTAGGTATTTACCAAATATTCGTAATCGCCGAATAGCATCACGAATATTAAAAACAAAATATTTATTACTGAACGCAACCCAAATTACGTTTTGGCTGGCACCTTGTATCTGAACACACCTACGCACTATATACTGTTGACGAGGATTACCCTAACATTGAATGAAAGGTGTTATTGAGTTCTTAAGTTATCAATTGTTATTTGTTTCATAATAAAAGAAATCGCCTAATGCCTGAGAAATTACAAATGTGTTTTTTAAATAAAAATTTGCCAGTAGTTAATTTCAATTATTAAATATCTTAGTAAAATAGAATAGAGTGTGTGTATTATTTATTGCATTGTTGAATTATTCGTATTCGTATTCGTTAAAGTAGTATTCGTTGCATCACTGACTAAAACTCGTCAGTAGCTACTAAAAATAAAGGTCGACAAACATAGGAAAAAAAGGTACTGAAATGTTTTTTCTTTGCAGATATTTGTTATTGCTATACTGATAATTAACACTAAAGTTGATTTAAAAGCATCATATCCTCAACAAGACAAGGATATTTAGATAATATATAAAAACTTTTCGCGTAGGTATATCCGTTTGTAGGCTTAATTTTTGTGAAGTATGGAAAATTAAAACGTATGAATTTTTGATACATTTACAATTCACTGATATTCAGAGATTCTCTTTCGAAAGGAAAATAAAGTAATTAAGGCATCAGGCCTGAAAATAGCGAATTGATCGCTAATGGGAAATAAAACTTGGCTTAACAGTAAATTAAAAAATCCTAAAAAATAATATAATAAATTATGATAAAGTCAGTAGGTATGTTCATTGTTCACGGCTATGACTAACATATAGGCTCAGATCTTAGATTATTAATATGTAAGACTCAGATCATGGTTTTATAATCTGAGCATTATAGGCTTCTATATATAAGATATAGCCATCTTACCTCAACGCCTATTCAATAGTTGAGCTGCAACATAAAACTTCGATTCCCCGAATCAAAAAGACAAAGCCTCTTCAGACGGCATCTTAAGAGATAGTGGTCCTTTATTACGTGTGAAACAAGCATTATAAAGCGATAAAATAGATAATGACCTCTTTCTAGATAGCTTTTGAGAATTCAATTAACGAGAAACGAAAGTATCGTAAATAACGAAAAGGTCTGTTTGTAATTTATGGCTTATTTGTTGACGTTACGTTAGTACTATAGGTACTATGCTGTCTCGATATGTGTATAATATTTTATTCACTCTGTTTATGTCAAGCTGTCCGTCTGTGGAACTCTTTTTTACATATGCTTTTAACGATATTTGACCGACTTCAAAATGCAAGAGGTACTGAATTGTAGTGTATGTTTTTTGATATGATTTTTTACGATTATTTTATATTCCGACCGTAATCATTATTGAGAATTTGAGGAAAACATACATACATATATGAATAGAATTTAGTTGTTTATTATGTATATAAAAAAATGTTCCAATTTTTGTTTATTGATAACACTAAAACTCGTCAATGGCTACTAAACAAAAATTCGACTAACATAGGAGAAAAAGGTACTGAACTGTCTTGTCTTTGTATTAATCTATACTAATATTATAAAGAGGTAAAGTTTGTGAGTTTGAGTTTGTTACGTTGTAGGGCGTAATCTCTGGATCTACTAAACCCATTTAGATGAAATTTGGTAAGAAGATAGTTTGAGACCCTGGGAAGGACATAGAATACTTTTTATCCCGGAAACCATCCCTTAAGGGGGTGAAAATGGGAGTGAAAATTTGTGTGGGAAGCAATAAATTTTAACTATTACCAAATTTTTGTTATCATTTTTCTTATCTTGCTACTGTATAAATGCGAAAGTTTGGATGGACGTTTGTTACTCAATCACGCCAGAACGGCTGAACGGATCTGGATGAAATTTAACACAGAAATAAATTATAGTCTGGAATAGCACTTAGCATATTTATCTCCGTGGGATAGATTAGTTTGTGCCACTAGTAGATTAATTATAAATACGATATTTTTTTCGTAATCAAATATAGCATTCTACTGTTAAAAGATTTACTTATTAGACTCGGTTCAGTACTTTGAACTTTCAGAGTTCATTAACTGCAAACAAATGAACCCTTCATCTTAATATTAGTATAGAAGTATAGATTTACTTAGTTCTCAAAATACAAAGCCATCTTAAGCCAGACTATAACTATAAATGGTTCAATCCATAGGATCTAAGCAATAAAACTTTAACACCGTTGTGGTTTCTGAACCAGTTTGCGCGTAGGCGACCGGTAACTAAGCTCTGTAAATATAACTATAGTTTATATTTAACTGCGTGACTCATAGTGTTTTTTAACTGCACGGTTAAACAAAACGTTTTTGGTTTAACACTTTTTATCTATTTATTTGTTACCGATATGCTAATAAAATATCTCATCAAAATTTTGATAAGCTGTTACTCTTGGGAGGTTTAAAATTCTAAGTGTTTGAACAAATACATGTCTAGATTATAAATAAATAACTTTGTGACAACACCAATATTTCAACGCTTTGCTACTATTGAAAGATTCTTTATAAAAGAACCTAGTAACTATTTTACATCTTTTAACATTCTGTTAGAACTTAGGACATTTTCTGCAAACGTACGCTACGTTTAGTGTACTAATCACTAGCTAACCATTTTATTATAATCGGTTTTCACCACAGTGTGCGTCTCTAACCTGATTTGAGCTACAATATAACTAAATATTAATTTCTCTGTTTCGGGGGTTTGTTAAATATAAATAATGCAAATCTTTTTTGTTTATATTTGACGGCTTTACGTGCTCTCCGAGGCACGGAGATGGAACACCGCCAACTTCCCAACTACGAGCCTGTTACTGAGGCTTACTAAATAGACTCAATAACTAAACTCAGCCCGACCCGGGACTCGAACCCAGAACCTCCGGATGTACAGTTGTACATACACCACTACACTACCAAGGCAGTTAGTTATAGATAATGATGGATGTATATTCTAACCTCTAATGAAAGTTAGATTAGTATGTTAATAGTTTTTCATACAAAATCGCTTAACGAAGCATGGGATTAAACCACCTTTGCTCAGACATACATCAATTCATAGTTGATTAGAATGTCACGTTTTTATGTTGAATCTATCGATAGATATCTAAGAGACTTGGCTTGATATCACTTTATATCGTGTCTGAAGTCAAGACTCGGGGTTAATGGACTTTTTCTGAAGCTTGTCCAATATTGAAATTTGATTTGAAATTAAAAAGCAATTCGTATTATAAAGATGTACTCAAACGTAGAATTTAATGGTTGCTTCATATTTTAAGTGTTTTCTAAGGTAACTCATTGGTAGTTTGCTCATTAAATATGTAAGTGAAGCAGGTACAAATCTGGGTCTCAGACTTATAACACTATTATCATTTTGTTATTTGTGGGTAGGCTGTCTGTAACAACTATACATTCGAGACATCTAACACCTCAGTCTCTCCCGTGACCATGAATTCTGTAAAGCATTCGAAACGTCGGGAGCCAAAAATCCAAATAAATCATCCGAAAAGATAGTTTTATTTAAAATGTTAAATTCTAACTTATTTAAGTTATTATTTGTAAAACACACTTAATACGTACAGATAATCAAATATATATACAAAAATAGTGAAAATCATATTGTAATGCACGTAACAATAATTTTTCTTGAAACACAACCTTTGATATTATAAAAATAATCAAAACTTCATCAAAACGGACGCATCATCACACGTAGGGCAGTTAGATACAAAAAACGTAATTCTCAGAGCGATGCAATCTCAATGATTGTCGGCGAGCCTTTTCATCTATTGTTTCGTTAAGGAAGAAAGAAAGGATGTGACTTGTTTTTTTTTTATTAAATTGGTTTTAACCGACTGAAAGAAAGGTATCAATCAGTGTAACGTATAATTTTAAACTGGCTTTTGCCCGCGACTTCGCTCACACCAAGTTTTAAGATTAATACTAAATGATATATTTGGTCGCTTTTAACTTCTTTTCATGTTCAAGTGTAATTGCAAAATTGATGACGTTTGTGTGATCAATGTCCCAACAAACCTTTAAAATGATACCTATATGGACTTTTTACCCGACTGCGCGACACAAAGGAGGGTAATGTGTCTATGTATGTATATTTGTTTGTTCCTATATTGCGTTTTAGAGACCAAACGCGTACGCCGATTTTGATAATTCTTACATTAATCTACTCGTCTTAACTTGCATATGTCAATAAAGACATAAAAGTAATGAGAATTCACCACAGTGACAACCAGAAGCCATATTGTCAAAATGAAAAAAAAAAATCCAAAATGAAAAAAAAAACGATGAACTATGTCAAGTGGGGTATCATTGAATATGTAGGTATTTTAAAATCATTTCCAGGTTCCTCTCATCATTTTTCATTTTAAATAATAGATTATTTACTTCTTGTCACCCCCTGAAGGAGTTGTTTTTGATAAAGCAAGCAAAGCCACAAAACACGTGTTTATTTATTTATTGACAGGAGTAATCTTGCGGAGTTTATTTTGATTTTTGGTTCCCGAGGTTCCGAATGCTTTACAGCAATCATGGTCACAGGAGAGACTTACCTTAGATAAATTGTCAAATATTCGCGTAAATCTAAGTATAATTCTATCAGTCTCCTTATTAATGAACTTTTTTATCAAAGTACCGCAAGTGGGTCTGTCTGTAGATGAAAACTATTTAAATATAAAATCTCCATACGATTGTAGAGCTTAGTAAATTCAAATTTATATTAAAACAGTCATAATCAAGAGTTCAGGAAAATTCAAACATACATATATGTTGAAATAGAAAATCAAAATCCATAAAGAAGAAAATTTACGTCTAATGCGCGTCTACAAAAGACCTACATAAAATCGTACGATTTATAATTCTTCTGAAACATACTCGTACCTACATTAAAGCAAAACTTTCTCTTAGCTATCAGAATCAATTATCCCGACGTAGAATTCAGCTTGCTTAACACTTTTGGCCACGTTCCATATATTGTGTAAAGGACGTTCCACACGGTTGGTAAATCGCAGCTGGTCTATTATGTTCGTTTTTTATTTTTTATTTCTGTTCTGTATCAGACTCGGTACTCGCAGACTCGCACCTACACAGGTAGGTGCCGAGTCTTATCCGTAAATATGATTATGATGATGATGTTCTCCTAGCCGATTCCGGCCACGGCGGCCAATCTCAATGAGATTAGCCAACTGCGCAGGAGATATTATAGTGCTCAAGTGTACGCGCAGACACAAGTGTACTCTCTATTCCTATCACTCTCATACTCC
This sequence comes from Brenthis ino, assembly GCA_921882275.1. Classification (NCBI taxonomy): domain Eukaryota; kingdom Metazoa; phylum Arthropoda; class Insecta; order Lepidoptera; family Nymphalidae; genus Brenthis; species Brenthis ino. The sequence goes on along the minus strand of OV170233.1, from coordinate 1,939,012 downwards.
GTTGGGACGACCACTCGACACGACCGGTGAGAGTTAAGGCGCAGGACCGACGGCTCTCCGAGGCACGGGGGTGAAACACCGCCAACTTCCCAACTCCGGGCTGTTACTGAGACTTACTATACAGGAAGACTCAATAACTAAACTTGGCCCGACCCGGACTCGAACCCAGGACCTCCGGGTGTGCGGCCGTACATGCTAGCCACTACACCACCGAGGCAGTAAATATAGAATAAAGTCAATAGTTAATTATATTATCCTACTTTTATGAGGATAGGTACATAATATGGAATTGTGAGTTGGTGCCACTTTGCATCTAAATTTTTTTTAAATAATAATTGAACTCTTTGTTTGCAAAAGTATATATTTTATTTTTATTAAATTTATAAATTATATACAGTGAAACTAAATATGTATATATACAGTGAAACTAACTTTTTGTCTATCTATATATATAAAAGGCAAAAGTGATTGACAGGCCAGGCACAGGCCAAGCCCTTAAGGCTAGAAAATAGAAATTTCGCACACGTATTCCTCATAGGACGAAGGCATCCACTAAGGAAGGATTTTTCAAAATTCAACCCCAAGGGGGTAAAATAGGGGATCAGAATTTGTCTGAAACTTTTTATTCCTTGGACATATTTGCATGAAATTTCCTATGAATATAATGAGATACATATTTCAGCGTTTTCTGAAATTGAACCTCTAAGAAGGTAAAATAGGGGAGGAAAGTTTTTATGAAACAAACTTTTTAGAGTTTTTTTGTAGTTTTAGCGCGAGCGTAGCCGCGGTTTCTGCTAGTTTAAAATATATACAAAACAAATAAACACTTAATAATTACTGTTTATATGTCCGTATGGAATTGTGGTAAGATTGTTAGCAGCATTCCCCCGAAATGCAATGGGCTTTTGGCGAAAAACGAGTCAGCTCTCTTGTCACCGGTAGAGCCGATAAGACAAGTTGTTGAGATTTTTTTAGAAATTATGAAGTTCGTCGTTTCTATATATATTTTTTCTTAATATTTTTAAATATATATAATTTATTTATACAAAATTATAAAACGATTGTTTTTATGAACATTTTGACACAGTCTATTTAAGGTAATACATAATAATAATATGTAATTAATAATTATATAAATTTCAGTTTAGTTGCATGATTTATTTATATTAGCTAGCTTATTTTATTAATAGATATACATATATCGTATCATGTGTAGAGAACTTTATATTTTGAATATATTTTCGCCTTTATAAATGGCTTGCATTCCCTCCTATTCATTTTTCATCGTTCGTTGATCGAGTTTTTTCATGAAAATATTATTTTATATTTTCATTCGCTATATGGACTTATTTTTGTTGCCCAATACTGATAAATCATGATTAGAAAATATATGTATATCTTAGGTCTTAAAATCAAAATACGTATAATCTATACATATAATAAAATTGTAACTAAGCCGAATCTGTACATTAAATATTTTTTGGAAAATCTTATTGAAATAAACATTATTATAGATACAGAGACCGAATCTATAGTTTTTAGAATTTTTGTCTGTCTGTCTGTCTGTTACCGCATCACAGAAAAACCACTGGACGGATTTTGATGAAATTTGGTATGATGATAGCTGGTTATCCGGATCAACATAAAGGATAATTTTTATCGCAGAAAAATATTTCATTTCTGAGAAAAAATATAAAAACTGCAATGTAAGAGTATACTAATATGTATAACCTAAGAATTTGGTTTTGATCATCTGAACGCGGACGGAGCCACGGGCAATGCTAGTATATTATATTATCTGTTAATAATAAAAAAACATAATCTACATAATCGTAAAACATAACTTAGCAGCTTCACTCTTTTGCTGCTTCCATTGTTATCATTCTCTGCTTGTTGGGGGGTCTTTAGACTTTTGACTTAACCTTTTTTTAAGCATTAAAAGCACTTGATCATCAAAAATGCTTCAAAGTCTACCCACAATTTAAATCGATTTTAACATAAATTAGACTTATTTTTTTATTATTTTATGCTCAGGTCATATCAACATAAGCAGTAAAAGCTTATAAAATATAAAAATAAACACTCCTAAAGAAGCTCTCTTCGTAATGATTCGGACATTTAATGATAGTAATTTCATACCGCAATTCGTAATTGGGCCGGCGACCACAAAGGTAATGTGTTCCGGTGTTTGTTAAAGTTTTAAGCTATGTGAAATCAGCGAGTTGATTTTTGCGTTATAAAAGTATGGAAATAAAAGAATTGCCGCAAAAAAATATTTTTATACAGAAAAACATTTATTAACTAGCCTATGTCTACGGTTCCGTTCGTGTGTTACTACATTAAAGGCTAAAAGGCGAAAGTCGCTCGAGACCTCTAACATCATTAGATTTTATTAAAATCGGCTTTTATTTCTCCATACTTCATCCAAAGGGATCCCTGTTTTCTGTTCCGGGATGGAAAATCCCCATTTATTTTTGAAGTTATACTTTTTTGGCACATTTGGAAAAAAAATTGAAAGTAACATTTTTACGATGTACGCAGTTAGCTGCATTCCTTTTACAAACGATATATAGTGATATACGGGATGAAATCTTTAGTTATTCTTGTTCTGTTGCGCCAAAGAAGTATAACTTCCTACGTGCGCACAAAAGTACACACACACTTTTTTTTATTATACCTATGTTTCACTAGCGTTTAACCTTTGCTGCGTTTAGGTGCCTTTTATATTTATGATCGTATTTATATACAAGGAACGCCACATTTGGAAAAAATTATTAACAATAGCATATGTGTTACTCTAAGTTATAGTCAATCAGTATACAAAGTTTAATCCCAAACCGTTCATCCATTTCAGCGTAAAGGAGTAACAAATACACACACACACAAACGGGTACAAGTTATTCATAAGCGTAATGTTTGTAATGTTATTTCCATTCAAAAATTCATGTCATCCAGAATCCATAAAACATCTCTAAATGATAAACTGCTATCAGAAGTCAAACATTAATTTATCAATAAAAATTATCAATGAAATAATATTTTCTTTATATTACGCCACACATATGAAGTGGCTCGACAATGAGAAGTAACCCGTTACGTCACCGCCTATATGGGTTAAGTAATAAATAATGTACGCGATAAACACTCTAGGTTATCTAATAAAATATAAATTATATTTATATTACGCGCTTTATTATAAAGTGGTTGCATGCTCTCGATCCTAACGACTTTATAAGAAATAGATGAAAAGTACACACATAGACTGACTTTTTTTAAGGTTGGGAAATTTATTTATGTATAGCACCTGTATACATACAGGTATGTGGGACTCAGCTGCTCGAAAAGCCAGTACAACTCACTAAAACCCAATGGATGCTCCCCCGTCTTATTAGGATGTCGCAGGATCGTTTACGCACTCAGTCACGACGCCCCGACGGCAGGTCTGCCGAAGCAGACCACGACCACCAAGAGGTTGCTCCCATAGTCCACTCTGTTGTCAGAGAAGTACCAGGAGCAACCCGCGTGGTACAACGCGCACCGAGGTGGGCCACCACCCTTTATGTCTTTTGGCTTCACGCCCAGCTGGATTGCCGGACGTAAATACATATCGGAGTGGACACATTGATTGATCTAGAATAACATATAGGCTTCTGTTAGTAATAAAATTTGCCAAAAGATGACGCTACTTATCTATAATATTATTATCGTAAATACAAAAGGTACCTCTGATCGAAACGTAAGTCGCTAGTAGATATATAAATAATATTTTGAGTTAGAATTTTGTTTTAACCGAACTAAAACATACAGGAATCATATCCATGATCTCTGACTTAGTTATCAAGTCACATCTATACTAATATTATTAAGAGGTAAAGTTTGTGATTTTGTAGTTTGTGACGTTGTGGGGGTGATCTCTGGATTTACTGAACTGATTTAGATGAAATTTGGTAAGAAGATAGTTTGAATCCCTGGAAAGGACATAGGATACTTTTTATCCGGGAAATCATCACTTAAGGGTGTAAAAATTGGGATGAAAGTTTGTATTGGGAAGCAATCTAGGGACGAACCCGAGCGAAGCGACGGTGAGTCGCTAGTTAATAATAATAAAGGAAGTATATATTATTATACGAATAGTTGTATTTGTTTAAACACTTAAGTATTAAGTCCACATTTACTGCACTATTAAGTCTGGATAATTGAATACTCAACGAAGCGAAGTGCTTAAAATATTTGCTTTCTATTCTAAATTTTCTATTTCCCATTCGAATAAGCTCTGGTTGTGTTACAGGTTGAGGAGTATATTGGTCATTTATTATTAAGACCATAAAAATATATGACAGAATATTTTTTAACCTTTAACTAAAGAAATACCTTATTAATGTATCAGCGTAGTTTAATGTCTTTTTTTTATAAAAAAAATGTCAAATATCAATCGGTGTATTAAAATTCCAATTGCATAGACTTAGACGAGTTTGAACGCGAATAAAAAAGTATTATATTATTTAATTCAACCTTAGACTAAGGAATAAAGCTCAGTATACAAAATGTAATTTTTATACTATTTTAAAACATATATATATATATATATATATATATATATATGTATATATATATATATATATATATTAAATAAAACCTAGTATAGTATTATATGGTCTGTGGTAAAACGTTAAGAACAAGTCACTTTAAAAATAACGAGACAAAGACATACGAGTATGTTGGTCAATAATGAAATATGAATATTTATCTTCATATTTGATTATTCAATAGTTTGAATAATTCTATATATGTAAGAGTTCTATATACATACATACAAACATAAGACAAGACAGTGAGTTATATTTTTTGTTACAATTCTAAAAAAACACTCGGTGAGTGACCCACATTAGCCAAAATAAACGAATTATCTAACGTAAATATTTGCGAGAGACCATTAACTGCTCGAATCTGGATTGCAAAGAATGGCGAAATAAATACGAAGTAAAATAAATGAGATTGCCATGTATTCGATAGTATAATAGATTAATTTATGTAATACTAGCAGAACCCGCGGCTTCGCTCGCGCTAAAACTATAAAAAATATCTAAAAAGGTAGTTTCATACAAACTTTTATCCCCTATTTACCCCGTTATAGGATGAATTTCGAAAAAATGCTAAAACACGTATTTATTTAGTTTTATTGAAGAGCACTAATACCAAGGTTCAAGTAATTTTGATTGTAATTTTTGTTTGGTTTGTATTTTAACGTGTTTTTCCGTGGGAATTAGATAATGTCCCGCGGTAAAATGTAGCCTATGTCACTCTCCAGCCCTCCAACTATCTCCACACAAAAAATCACGACGTTTCGACGTGAAAGAAGGACAAACATACAAACACACTTTCACATTTATAATATTAGTATGGATTTTGCTTTGTTTGTATCGTCTATCACCGGCTTCGAAAATATTTGATTAGGTATCTATAGTAAATGAAAACTACCAATCAATTATTTTTTACTTTGTAATTATTTTTTTTATTTTGGAGTCGGTTTTCATTTTTTAAGTGAAAACTTCTATAGGCATGTTAGGATGGGGAGTAAATTCATGTAAGTCGTCATCGACATGGTCACGTGACGTGTTCACGCTAACACTCAAGAGTGCCGATAGATGTCAAAACCAGATAAATGTAAACAGTTTTAATTTACAAATTTCAATTTAAGATCAAACAATTAATTTGAATATCCAAAAATAACAACGAGAAAAAGGTTGTTTATAGTTTTAAGTCTTTACTTCTGTCGGCAGTCCTCATGACTGTTTTTTTTAAGTTTTTTTAACACTAAAATCAAAATATGGCCCAATAAATGTAAGTAAAAGTAGATAGCTCGTAATAAATAGAGTTGTTCGATTTTGTATAGAGATTTCGGTTTATACACCTTTTAACAAAAATAAAACGCTATTCATCACCTAGACCTGGTTGCGATTAAGGTAAATATTTACACGTAAACTGCTACATCAAAATCGGGTCAGTTTATTTATTGACCTAGTTTATTTAATTGAACGCAACCAGTGAAATATGTACTCGATTTCAAAATGTAACAATAAAAAGTAACATATGTTCCTTTTAGTTTAAGAAACTTTCTAAATCTCAACTAACTCTAAATGTGCCATTGCTGGGCATGGGCCTCCCTCAAATACGAGGGGGATCAGGCCATAGTCCACCACGCTGGCCAAGTGCGGGTTGGCGGACTTCACATGTCTTTCGAAAACTTGCTAGGTTCTCTCAGACATGCAGGTTTCCTCACGATTTTTTGCTTTACCGCTAATATGTCGTATAAGTTCACAATAGAGGCATGAAACGCTCATTGTCCTTTTCTTTTTGACCGACTTGAACATAGATGTATGTAAATGAGGTCTAAATTTTTTATTTGAATTGTGAGCCGTTTTTTTCTTCTATATTTTTATGAATAGACCATACATAAGAATACAACCATAGTGGTAAAGCCGCAGTGCGAATTGCTTTATTAAATAGAATGCTACAGGTTCGATTCTTGATTAGAATGCTAAAATTATCATATATTAGAAACTTTATTTAGGGAAAAGGTAATGGAAATTAGTATAAAGCTATAATAATATAAGAAAATATGTTATTTTCATAATTTTATCTGATTATGAGCCTAAAGTGTGATACACCCAAAAATAGTCAGCCATTAACCATGACTGACCAAATTTAGTGTTTAAACTTGACCATAAAGAGGTCAGTCGCCGCTTAACCGTGCGGAACACCATATGGTCGTTAGTGTGGCCATGTTTTTGAAAAAGAAGCGTTATTTGGACAACTAGCTATATACTCCCGCTTCGCTCGAGTTATGTTTATCATACTATAATATATAATGTCCTAAATTTGGTTATTAGTCTATCCGTGTAATAAATTACATCTAAATCTGCCCAACCGTTTCTGCTTAGAAGCGTAACAAACGTACACACACAAACTTTCACATTAATATATAAAATAAGTTTTAAGTCCAGAGTTTTGAATATTCAATTAACAAAAATATACTTTTATGATCTTAAGTTTTATAATGTTAGTGTAAATAAATAAATCAAATCAAAATAAACTTTATACAAATACACTTTTACAAGCAATTTTTGATCGTCAATTTTTATTACATAGTCAATGTTTAGTACATTTTAAATTTAAATTAAATGGCAGTTTGTAAAACAGTGAGGAAGTTACCACCGGCTCGGAAGGCAGTTCTGCTGAGAAGAACCGGCGATCTCAACAATTGCTTTTTAAAAAAAAAAAACGAATCGGGTGTATTATTCTATCTAGGTACCTGTCGAAAATTAATTTAGAATATAGCTACTTCTTTTAGATTAGTAGGCATTTTAATGATAATGAGTAATGCTTTCAAGGGCTTGAAGTGTTCCTCGAGTGTAAAAATAATTAATAGCAGCAATCATTATCGGTCGGTCACTTATATAAACCAATAGTAAAGGTTTAAGTTTGATCACTTATATAAATCAATAGTAAAGGTTTAAGTACATACAGTAATACTCTTGTTACTTTTTATATGGGATGGAATGCACTTATTATATAATAAATAAACAAATATGTTCGGACATTAACACACAGCACCATCTAGTTCCATGATAAGCTACGAGGCTTGTGTTATGGATATCAGATAGTTGATACACTACACATATATAACTTTAAATACATACATATTATAAATATAAACACCTATGACTGGAGTCAAACATTCGTGCTCATCACACAAATGAATCCCCCCAGCAGGTCTCGAACCCGTGACCGCTGGCACAGCAAGTAGGGTCACTACAAACTGAGCCAAACGTGCTGTTGAAATTCGTGTCACTATTATATAATATCTTAAAGAAATGACAAATTTTTGGAAAAAGAGATTTTTTATTATGGATTCAGTGAATTGTCCAGATAAGAACAAGTAGATGTAATATTTACCCCGCCTGGAATCGAACTTGTGCACTCCAATGCACTATTATGAGGTAGATATTTTAGTGTTTGTATGTATTAATCTTTCTGTTTTTAATATTATATTATATTTATTTACAGGTACAAATATACGGATATTATTATACGGAGTACATTTGATGCAGTGAGTTAAAACAAGAAATATATTGATATGACTAGCAGAACCCGCGGCTTCGCTCGCGTTAAAACTACAAAAATACTCGATAAAAGTAGGTTTCATAGAAAATTTCATCCCCTTATTTTACCCCCTTATGATTATAGATAGGTATTGAAGAGCATTAATACCAAGTTTCAAGTAATTCTCTTTCTCTTATTCTCTCTTCTCTGACTATAAATATTTTTTTGAGATTGTATTATAACGTGATTTCCCGTGGGCATGAGATAATCTCCCGCGGTAAAAAGTAGCCTATGTCACTCTCCAGCCTTTCAGCTATCTCCACACAAAAAATCACGCCAATCTGTCACTCCGTTTTAACGTGAAAGGAGGACAGACAAACAAACACACTTTCACATTTATAATATTAGTATGGATTTAACAGATAAAAGTAGTAACTCTTCCCTTGAGAGCGGTGGGAGTCGAGTTTTTCCTGGAATGAAGCCAGTAATCACGTTTTATACATAACGTATTCATTCGAAACGTATATTAACATCAATGAGAATTTCCATAGACATGATAAGTTTCCATAAATATTATAGGTATTAATTATATTACTCTCAATCTTATTTTTAAATGGAAAGGCCTTTCTTTACTATCAGAAATGGACTAGGTACAGGATCGACGGGTAAAGTGCTCTCCCAGAGTCCGCTAACTTCTTAATTACGGACTGCTGTTTAAATTACTTGGCTGGAAATCTAAAAGCCAGTATTTCTAGACGATAGGACGAGAGATGATGTAGTACCGCTAACATCCTACCAAACTTGGTTTTCTAAACAAAAAATAAATATAATAACTAAATGTATCTGTAATTGTAATATACAAATTATACACCTAACGCGTAGCGATATCTATTTTGTTTTTTCCGGGATTTGAACCTAGGAACTTTTTATCTTCTTATGTATAAAGCTTACTTACGAAGTATTAAAAACAAATTAATAAATGTACATAAAATTACAAAGATATAGCCACACTATTATATCTTCATTTATATTATTGGTTACGGGTGGCGAGTTAAGGCGTGGCCCAATCATTAGTGATTAGCCGGCATTATATCCACTTTTCGGTATTTAAGCGACCCCCCGCGAAGTAACTTGACCTTTGTGCTGACAGGAGTGACCTTAGTATGGAAATCTAGTAAGCTAACTAGGGTTAAAAAAGCTCTTTGCTACTTTATTAGTTTTACGCGAATATTTGACAACTATATATAAAACTAGCATTGCCCGCGGCTCCGCCCGCGTTCAGATGACCAAAAACCAAATTCTTAGGTTTTACATATTAGTATACTCTTACATTGCAATTTTTGTATTTTTTCTCAGAAATGAGATATTTTCCCGTGGTAAAAAGTATCCTATATATTGACCCGGATAACTAGCTATCATCGTACCAAATTTCATCAAAATCTATCCAGTGGTTTTCTCGTGATGTGGTGACAGACAGACAGACAAAAATTCTAAAAACTGTAGATTCGGGGTGTCAGAGGCGGTTTATATAAGAATTATATATATTAAGAAGATGTATGTGTATAAATCTCAGAAATAAAATTTTGTTTTTCAGATATAGGAAAAATTCTCTACTGTATAGTACAACAAGTATTGGTAGTTTGAACTATTTATTCAGCATTAAAGCGATAAATTATTAAGACTTTTACAGTATCCACTTTTAAGTTCGATCAAATTCATTGAGAACTAAAGCATTCCATACATATTACATACGTACAAACATACATCGTAATACCTATTGATATTTCTGACGTATTACAATTGTAATAATAGACGTTCATTCAACGCGTTATCTTAGCAGGTCATTGAGAACGTTTCCTCGAGTTTATCAAAATTTCATTTACTACCAACTTAGTTAGCAACAGTTTCATATATAAAATATATTTTATAAGAATGCTATTATTTAAAGTACTTAATATCTATAAAATATACATACATATATATAAAGCAGAAGAATTTGTTTATTTGTTTGTTTGTACGCACTAATCTCTGGATCTACTGGTACGTTTTGGAAAATTCTTGATGTGTTTTATAGCCTACTAGCGAACTCGCTCGCTCCAGTCGGGTTCGTCCCTAGGTACGATTTAACGGTTGGTATGGAATAGATAGCCGATCACTTGCTCTGTGAAAAATCTATCCCACGGGAACCGTACATTTTTCCGAGACAAAAAGTAATCTATATGCTATTTCAGACTATCTATCTCTGTGCGTTTAATCCAGATCCATTCGGCCGTTCTGGCGTGATTGAGTAATATCCAAGCTTTCGCATTATTAATTGCCTATTTATTGAAGAAGGTTATAGGTTATCTTAGACCTGCGAGAGTAGGAAAAATGAAAGAAATGAAAGAACAGGGCGAACCGAGCTGAGGTATCTATTATACGGTATTTAATATATAGATTGTTCAGAAAGCATCAGCAGGTAGCTAGAGATGTGATGGGTTCATTATTCGTGAGAGGTTTTTTTACTGTAAGTGAAAAACAAAGTAGTTATTTCATTCAATCGAAAAAAACTATATAAAATAAACAATAATGCTTCTTATATTATTGTAATTTATATAAGTAAAAATAAAATGCTGTTCGTTGGTAATCCTTCAATTTACTTAAGAACGGCATGATCGATCTGGCTAATATTTTTCATAAAATATTCATAATATAGTCCAAATAAGTTTTAAGGAAAACTTAGAAAACTTGCCTGTAAATATTATAATATTCAGGAAAAACTTAAAGCGCTTTTTCTATACTATTTTTTCATTTTTGTATGAACTCAAAAATTACTCACAAAATTGATATTTGAACAATACGTCTTGAGGGTAGACTAATTTAAAATATTAATCGAGCTAGGTCCCATCCAGATTACATCGCTTATATGTTATGTGGGAAAAAATATTGTATAAACATTAAACACTTAAATGAACAGAGCAAAGTAGTTAAAAATGAAACAAATGCGCGCAGAATGCGTTAGTGTGACCCATTTCGAGCGGGCTATCTCTGAACGTGTGTTCACACTTCTCGCTGCTATACGAGCTTTCAACGGCTGTAAATATTTTATTCATGACTTATTACTAATTTAAGATGTCAGTTAATCGAATTTATTTATTTACTACCATTGCCCGCGGCTCCGCCCGCGTTCAGATGACCAAAAACCAAATTTTTAGGTTTTACATATTAGTATACTCTTACATTGCAGTTTTTTCTATTTTTTCTCAAAAATGAGATATTTTCTCGCGGTAAAAAGTATCCTATATGTTAACCCGGATAGCCAGCTATCAATATATCAAATTTCATCAAAATCCCTCCAGTGGTTCTTCTGTGATGCGGTAACAGACAGACAGAAGACAAAAATTCTAAAAACTATAAATTCGGCCTCTGTATCGATAATAATGTGTATTTCAATAAGATTTTCTAAAAAAATATCTAATGTACAGATTCGGTTTAGTTACAATTTTATTATATGTACCTATAGATTAAATTCGTAATAACAAAATATACCTATACATATTACATACATATATACTCCTAATATTGTAATCAGCCCTTTTTAACATCCCACTGCTGGGCCTTCCTGCAACATTTTTCACATACAGTAAAAAAAAACATGTCTCGCAAATATGGATCCGTCACATCTCTAGACGCCTGCTGGTGCTTTCTAAGCAATCTATATATTAAGTACTAGCGATTCATCGGCTCGGTTCGCCTCGTTGTTTAATTTCTTACAATTTTTCTACTCTCGCAGGTCTTAGTCTAAGATAACCTATAACCTTCTTCAATAAATACGCTATTATTAATAATGTAAATCCGAAAGATTGTATATTACTCAATCACGCCAGAACGGCTGAACAGATCTGGATTAAAGGCACAGAGATAAATTATATAATTAGTACTCTGGAATAACACATAGGTTACTTTTTATCTCGGAAAAATGTACGGTTCCCGTGGGATAGATTTGTTTTTGTTTTTCTAGAGGCGAACCCGAGTGAAGCGGGAGTAAGTTGCTAGTTTAAAATAAATTAAATACCCTTGCAAAAGCACTTTGTTCTCAAAAAAAAATCATGAAGAAGAAAACTAACAAAGTTTTTTTTTTCTTAAACCATGTATAATGGAAACGGGTAATCTTGCGCAACGCGTATACGGTTTCACATGTGCGGATGAATAGTGTATAAATTATTTCAGGATATGCCACAGTGGAACTTTCAAAGCCACAGCTTTATAATGTAGTGGTGGTATGATAAAGACGATTTCTTTGTAGTCAATCCATATACTTGTATATTATATTACAACATTTTCCAACTATCTAACGTTTTGAAGGAATTTGTTTATCTATCCTAATATTATAAAGGGGAAAGATTTTTTGTTTGTTTGTACCGAATAAGCTCCGAAACTATTGAACCGATTTAAATGAAATTTGGTAAGAAGATAGTTGGAGATCCTGGGAATGACATAGATTAGTTTTTATCCCGGAAATCATCTCATTAAAGGGGTTAAAATGGGGACGAAAGTTTGTATAGGGAAGCAACCTAGGGACGAACCCGAGCGAAGCGATTAATGCGCGTTGGATAAAAATCTATTTTAAGAACTATATCTCTACAAAAAAAACTATTTGTTGACCATTGTTATTACAAATTATTGTTAAAACCACTCGTAGCTATAATTTTCTTCGATTTACGCGAATTTGCCATTTTAAATAAAATAACGCAAAAGCACGAAAAAAGAGGTTTTATTTAACTTGTGAAAGGAAGCTAAATCAAAATAAATACTTTAGTATTTTTATTTTGATAAGTATTATAATGGAAACGGGCTTGGATTTGATTCCCGTTTGAAGTAAGTTTATTTTGATCATACACTTTGTCCCAGTTTATGACTAAGTGCGGCGTTGTATAGAAATTTAGCTCATTTAAAGACTAGACACAATTACTAAATCTAGATTAGTCTCGTAACAGATGAGCGAATTGGGGCTAATAAATTTGGGTTAAACTTGCTTTTCCAAGTAAGAAATGTATTTAATTAATAGACATAAAAAACATCACAATATAAGTTATTTGGACGAATACTATAACTAGCTAACTAATAATATAACTAATATTTCCCTCGTTGTCGAAATTCGATCATAATCATTATCCATACAGATAAATAAAATAGAAGCGTCTGTTTGTAATGTCAAAATAACGGCTTTTTACTAAATGCATATGTAATTATATACTTACAAGTAAAACACATTTTTTTAAATTATTATCTGTCTGTCTGTTTGTTCCGGCTAATCTCCGAAACAGCTGGACTGATTTTGACGGGACTTTCACTGGCAGGCGCATCACGAGAAAACCACTGGTCAGATATTGATGAAATTTGGTATGATGATAACTGGTTATCCGGGTCAATATATAGGATACTTTTTACTGCAGGAAAAGATCTCATCTATGAGAAACCTATCCTAAACGTTAAAACATAATTGTGGACGAAACCGACCGGAGCGAGGGTGAGTCGCTAGTTCGTACATATATATAAATGGATATTTCCTCTAATAATGAACTTAATATATAAGTTTAGGTCTAAAATAACCGCATCGAACGTGAGCCGACCGTAAACAAATAACAAGGATTCATAAACAAATCATATCTATAATGTGAAGGTAACATAAATATAATGTAATTATTATCGGGTACTAACCATGTCAGTATGTTTGACTTAACCTCAAAAATATGATTATCTATACATATAATAAAATTCTAACTAAGCCGAATCTATACATTAAATATTTGTTGGAAAATCTTATTGAAGTAGTCATTTTATTGCGTATTTGTACAAATAAAAGAGAGAGTGCACTCTATTCCTTTCAATTCAAAGATCGTTGGGATGATAATTTGAGAAGATGGGAGATCAGGCAGTGGATCGACTCCGGGCTCTTACTAAGATTTTTTTTTCACAAAAAAACCACTAACATACTTAACCAATCCCGGGACTCAAACCCAGGATTTTTGCATCTGCCAGATGGGCTATGATGTAATCGGTTTCTTATACTAGCGTTGTTTAGAAAGATCGTATAAACATTATTTTTATAAACAGTGTTCAAACTGATTCATTCTCACGCACGTCATTGCTACATATAAAATTTAGGTCACTTTTGCATCAGCCTTGAAAGTAATGTGTGTTATGTAATTTGTATTGTGTCCTTTTTTTACGTGACACTGCTGGGGGTGGGCTTCCCTATACTACAAGGGGAATCTAGCCATAGTCCACCACGCTGGCCAAGTGCGGGTTGGCGGACTTCCCATGTCTTTCGAAAACTTGCTAGGTTCTCTCAGATGCATCCTCACGATGTTTTCCTTCACCGTAAGACAAGTGGCAATATGTTGGAAATGATTCGCACATGAAAATATCAGAGGTGCGAGACACGAGATTTGAACTCGCTTCACTCGGTTTCCCAAGCGAGCACGTTACCACTGAGCTACCACTGGCTATTATTATATACATACTCTTATATACTGCGTGTTATGTAACTCACATTCAAACACTCACAATTCAAATATTGTGTAGTTTTCTTTCACGGCTTCGCTCGCATTTACATCGACAAAAATAACCTATATAAAACTAGAGATGTAGATTTCTTTTATCAAAAAAATTTCCAAAATCGGTTCACCGATAAGTTGAGTTTCTACAATCGATATCGTTGATAGAATAATAAAAATCATAGAAAGGACTACTTGATATAAATATGTAATTTTTACAGTTTTTGTTTTCTATTAGTATTAGCAATTGTACAATGTAATTTTATCTAAACTGTTGTTCTAAAGGATATCAATTTAATTATTCAAACAATTTCAACAAGTATCTGTTCTTATTACTCTTACCTACTTTCTTACTTAGCGAATTTCTAATTTTTGATGTCGGTTAAATATGATGTTTTTCCTTCAACCTCATCGTACAGTAATAACCGTATGACAGTATGTTTGTACGTTACTAATTTCGTTGACTGCAGCCGCTCGTTTGGATACCAGCCAAGTTCATCTTCAGGACGCTGTATCTATTTACGTAATGATAGTTCAAGGATTATTCGTTTTGATACAAAAATTATGTAAATTAACTAAATATGTTTTATTATGATATCTCTTCAATCATTTATACTAATATTATATTATACTAGCGACTCACCCTTGCTTGGTTTGGGTTCGTCCCTAGCTTGCTTCCCCAATTCCCATACAAACATTCATTTCCATTTTCAACCCCTTAAGAGATGATTTCTAGAAATAATATTTTTTATTCATTATTTATAGTGGCACAATCTATACATGTAATTAAATTTTAACTACGAGTAAGTCGAAACTGTACATTAAATATTTTTTGGAAAATCTTATTGAAATAGACATTATTATCGATACAAAGGTCGAATCTATTTTTTGTTTTTAGAATTTTTGTTTGTCTGTCTGTCTGTCTGAGACCGCATCACCAAAAAACCGCTAGACAGATTTTGATGAAATTTGGTATGATGATAGCTGGTTATCCGGGTCAACATATAGGATCCTTTTTACTGTGGGAAATTTATGTCATCTCTGAGCTAAACGTTAAAACGTAACTAGAGACGAACCCGAGCGGAACGAGGGTGTGTCACTAGTATATGTATAAATATGATGATTTTTAAAATATCACTTTGAAAGTTTTCCACAGACTATTTGAATGACACGTTCAATGAATAAAAAATAACCACCGATACGAGGAGGCACGCTAAAAGCCGTACTATAAAAATAATTTTAAAACGTGTTAAACGCACAGACGACCATGCATTGTTTTTGTAATGATGTACAGAGTAATAAAATTTTCATCAATAACATACTAAATTTAGCTTATTCGTCATTGAAACTTGTAATAAAATTGAAGAAAACATAATTAGCAATATACTAATATTATAAAGAGGAAAGATTTTTTGTTTTTTTGTTTGTACCGAATATTGAATTAGCTCCGAAACTACTGAACCGTTTTAGATGAAATTTGGCAAGAAGATAATTTGAGACCCTGGGAAGAACATAGAATAGTTTTTTTCCGGAAATCAGTTTTTAAGGAGGTGAAATGGGGTCTACTAGATAAGTTTTGAAAAGTTTTTTATATTTTAATTAATTAATTTCTTTTGTGGAAAATAAACTAGTTTAAGATACATTCCTGCCTCTAATACTTCCCAAATAATGGATGATCCATACAAATTTTTCTGATAGAATTTTGATTCAAAAATTAATATAGCAGTACAGTAAGTCTTTTGTTACGTCTCTGTCTGTTATATTGTTATATGTATATATTATGTATTATTAAATATCATTTACATCTAGAAGTGTTAATTATATATTTAAAACTAATGAGAAGTGTAGAAGTGTTAAAGTTAGTAAGTGTCACTTTGTAATAAAAGCTGAGCTTTTACTAGTTTGGTGCCTGGCCTCTACTTACTCTGTATACAATCAGCATATATCAAGAATAAAAGAATGTATTTCCAGTTGAGTAAATATATTTTATTTAACTTACTAAGGTTAACCACTGCTAGGATGCACAGATGGACAAAAAATATTTTTATACTCGTATGTACATATTATTCATTGGTTTCCGTATTATTGATTGTTGAACGTGCTTTTAATATTGATTTTTTTAATTTTTATTCGTGGAGCATCTTTAAATCTAATTAATTTATTATTTTTACTAACGCATACTTTAAGGTTTATATATATTAAAGGCAGTTTCCAGACGCACATTAATTGTCTTTTTTTCTTTACATATACTTTCATTGACTAAATAATGGATGAATTTATCAATATTATAATACTTTCTTAGATTTACGCGAATATATGACATTTTAAATAAAACTATCTTTTCGGATTTTTTCGCGGAGAGACTCCCGTGACCATGATTGCTGTAAAGCATTCAAAACGTCGGGAACCAAAAATCATAATAAATTCCTGAAAAAATCACAGGATGTAATATACAAACTTTTTATCCTGAAGTTAAAAAAATAACCGATAAATTACATAAATAGCACTTAATATGTACATAATTAAAAATAGTAAGAAAGGTTTACATATAGCCTTCCTCACTTTCACTTCATCGATTGTATATCCTTCAAAGGCGAACAGGAAAAGTATCTCAGACAACTTGTTACGCTACTTTTTATAGAACAATTATCATAGAGAAATTTCTACATAAGGCAAAACGTCTTCATACTTTCATTACCAATCAATAAACGTGAATGCCAGACAGTGTTTGCTTTATATGGATGTGGTTTAGCCTATATAAAATTGTGTCGGTTAGTGATGTTTTATCGATATCTATATAAAGGTTTATGAATGAATGAATTAATGTACCAAACATCTACCAATTGTCTACCAAGAGTGTCCATTTCAGCGTTTTGCTTTTATTAAAGGTGTATCTTAATGAAATAACTAATATTTTTTTTAGTAATTTGAAAAAAAAAATAACAGTTTTTTTTTGCTTAGATCATGTATTTTTAATTTATTATATTAATATTCTATATGAACTTTAATTAAATGAAATTATCGTTTTTACAATTAAAATAAAAATTACAATAAAAATAAAAATAAGTATAAATTTATTATATATCGATATAAATAAAATACGGACATCTCTAACATAGATTTCAAGATAAATACAGATCTAAGTGATCTCCGTACAAGGCTCTGACACGAGACAGACGGACAGTTTTATAGTTTTTGGTTCGGCACTTTCTCTAGTGATTGAGTCACGCTTTTCACTTTGTTTCAGTGCGTGTTATTTATTGCTCTTGACGTAAATTTGTTTGATTTTTAATGGTAAGGTAATTAAAAGTTGGGTAAGTAAACTATAAAATGGGGTTAGTTCTTATTGAATCAAAGATCACAGGTTCTATTCTGACATGTAGCAAATATGTCGTTTTACGCAAAGTTATAAATAATTAGTCGTTTAGATTTCCATAGCCAGAAGCTAAAATGGAACCAGTTTCATTTTCTTCTTCTTCATTTATTATATTATGACGTTTAGATCAATTAACAAATTTACTTAAACTTAAAATAAAATAAACGATCATTCTTCACGACGTACTTCCGGTTATGAGTCTAACCGCAGTTTAATTATTATTAAAAATACAGATTCTATAAACTAACTAAAAATATTGAACTAAACACAATGAAATCCACTGCGCTTCTAACTTAACAGACTTCTTCTAACTTATAGTATGTATAATCCATACAAAAAATTCATATTATAATAAATCACAAAGCTACACGTTACACAATCTCTTCAGCTGCGCACGCGCTGAAACATGAGACCTGAATGAGTGCTTTATGTAGCTTTATTACTGGAATGTACTTTGGAGATACCATGCTTTGGGGATTTTTGAGACTGCATCGGACGCATGTGACGAGAAGAGTGATGGATGGAAGAACACCGAAGAAAAGATGGATCGATTGCGTGAGTCGGGACATCAAAGAGGATGACAGGAGGATGATGAGTATAGGGAAGAGTGAAAGAGAAAAACTTACTGCGCCGACCACAAATAATTTGGGAAATGGGCAGGGAGATGATGATGATAATTATAATCGGACTAGTATTAAAAATGTGAATGTTTGTATGTTTGTTTGTTACGCTGAAACGGCTAAATCGATTTGGATGATATTTAGTGCCCAGATAGAAGATTATAACCTGGAGTAACACACAGGTTACGGTAAGGCAACTAGAGATGAACCTTTTTTTTCCAATGTTGGGAAATGTATTTAGGCATAACACCTATACATACAGGTGGTTATGTGGGACTCACTGGTTAGAAAGCCAGTACTACATTAAATATTTTTTGGAAAGTCTTATTGAAATAGTAATAATTATCGATACAGAGGCCGAATCTATAGTTATTAGCAGGTTATCCGGGTCAACATATAGGATACTTTTTACAGCGGTAAAGTATTATAATAATAAGCCCGTTTTTTTTGAAATCTATAATAATATTAAAACAACTACATTTTCTAAGGATTATATATCTATAATATAGTTCGCATTTTGTGGTTTCTTAAAAATATCCACTAGGCAATACTAATTTTATATTGCTCGTGGTGTTATTATGTACACTGACAGACAGACTTATCGTAATACGTGTACATTGTACCGGATGACCTTTTTGTGTTGATCGTACAAAATGTTTAACTCAATACATTTAAAGACTGTCTGTCAGGCTGTCTGTTATTAAAAAAAGTAAAACTATTACTATTTGAACTGTCATAATTTTCAATAATCACTATATGGTGACCCTTGTCCCTTACTCAAGTAAATCGTTGTTGTAGTTAAGTCAGACTTCGAGATGCAAAGCAATTGTGTACTGTAATTATTATTTAACCGTTTTTTTTCTTGATAGCTAAGTCTTTGGACGACAATTTCATATGGATATTTATAGTTATCAATCTCGTCATACACGCATGTCTGTTCATACATTTTTAACCTGTATGTAACCTTAAAGAATAAGTACATCTATACTAATATTAAAAAGAGGAAAGATTTGATATTTTGTTTGTTTGTTTGTATGGAATAGATTCCGAAACCTTTGGATCGATTTAGATAAGGTAAAAAAATAGTTTGAGAGCCTGGGAATAACATAGGATAGTTTTTATCCCGGAACTTGTCTATTAAGGGGATGAAAATGGGATTGAAATTTTGTATGGGGAATCGACCTAAGGACGAAACCGAGCGAAACGAGGGTGCGTCGCTAGTAGAAAATATATTGAAATTCTTTATTTTTAAACATTTCTAAACAATTATTACTTTAGAATTATATACTAAACAAATCATGTCCGCGTGGAATTGTGGCAAGAATGCCAGCAGCATTCCCCCATTGATGTATAAATATACATTATACATATAATACCTACCTACTAGCAGTACCGGCGGCTTCGCCCGCGTTCAAATTTCCGATCGCTACCAAACTTCACAGGATCACCCGCTGGGCTAATCTGAAGATTGCTTGAAAATTTCATCAACATCGCTTTAGCCGTTTTAGAGTTCATAGGGAACATACATACACACATCGAGCCAACCCCTTCGTAATAACACCAATGAAGAATAGAACCTCCGACCGTCCAAGCGTATATATATAACAATTTTACGTGATGAACAAACATACGTATTGGCTCATCACTGATAAATAAACATTACATATAATAGCTGAAACCGGGTTACCGTTTTTATAACTGACTATTTCTGGCAACACCGTCATGTTTTATTTCAGTGATACATTGTGCAAATGCAGTCACAGGAAGTTGTATGTACGCGTATGTAAGTATAACTGTGTCGTATTCACTCACTAGCTAAATTTAACTTAAATTAGAGCTGTATTTGAGATAGTTTACGGAGATTCGCTACGGAGATTAGCCGTAACAAACAGATAGACAAAAAAATAAAAATGAATTTTTAATAAGTACCGTATCATAAGGTTCCAAGTATTCTCGAAGATAAATGTGAGAGACTATCATATTTTGTACCATTTTAATGCTTAGATTTTCATCTTACCTTCATCGTTCAAATTGAAGGTACCAAAGCTACTATAACCTCTCAAAAGCTTTTTGTTTGTTATGAATTTAATTTGCTTCATATACAAACGAATATACTTATAAGCTTTCGTGAAAATTTAATGATATTATAAATCTTTAATAAGTTATTTCACAATAATATCTACTTGTTATGAAAAAGTTTGTATTAAAAAAATGGACGACGCTGTAAAAATTGCAAAAATATCAATTATACTGTCTTTTATTACATAAAATAGTAATATTCTATATCCAGCTTACAGTTTTATAAGTATATAAATAATTGCAATAGACACGTCTGTGTGTTTGGAAAGCATCCAATACGGACATCGCCGGCGGAAATAGATTCGGGCTACATTCTTTATTGTCTGTGGATCCGGGATTTTTAATCTGTGCTAATTATAAAATATATTTCTATGATGTAAATTTTAAAAGATATATAATTAATTATTTAAACCATTGTGATGAAATAAAAGGTGGATGGTTGATGGCAAACCAAGGGAAGTTAATCAATTTAGCTAATAAACAAAAAAAAAAAGAAAATTGGTTGACAAAGTGAGAAAATAAGTACTTAACTGTTTTGCTTATTTATATATAGATACTAGCTACTCACCCTCGCTTCGCTCGGGTTCGTCCCTAGGGTATATATACAACTTCCCTATTTGAATCGAATATTATTAAATTATTCATTGGTTTTTTTTTTTTTCGTGGGGACCCTATTTCTTTTCTAAAATAAAAGTGGCCTAAGTTACTCTTTATTACATCAGCTATCTGCCCGGGAAAGTCCCGTCGAAATCGGTTTAGCCATTTCAGAGATTAGATTAGCCGGAACAACAAGACAGACAGACAGACAGACAGACAAAAATTGTAAAAAATGTTGTTTTGGTATATGTATCGTGTCCATCTGTATGCATTTAGTAAAAAGCTGTTATTACGAATCTTTTGTATGGGAGTATAGCAAAGTTTTGTTTTTAGACTTTTTCAGGCAATTTTTAAATTTTTCTCTCCGTAAAAACCATCCTCGTACTTCAAGGAATATTCAAAAAAAATAATAATTAGCGAAATCGGTTCAGCTGCTCTCGAGATTAGCGCTTACTAACACATTCAGTGATTCATTTTTATATTATAGATTAAGTTTAAAAGACCAACCTTTTTTTTTTACGTTTTATACCATTCGGCATCTTTGTAATATTATTGTAGTAAATATTTACACCACACAGTGACATTGACAAATTTTCTGTGAAAAATGCGGCTCGGAATTGATAAGATTGAAGTTTACAAAGAATTTTTCCTTAAAATACGAGTATATAATAATTGTAGGTAATAATTTAATCCATAAGTTCCTTCATACGTAGTTTCCTCATAATTTGGGATATCTAGTAATTTTATTTTGTAGTTTGTATTTAAGATTATTATAGTTTTTTTTATGTATCTAACAGTTTAAATAAAACTATCTTCACGGAAGAGACCGTGATTGCTGTAAACTGTAAAGTATTCGAACTGAAAGTCAAAATAAATCTGCGAAAAATTCAGAAATACGTTTTACGTTTAGTTTAGATTTCTCAGAGATGAGAGATTTTCCAGCAGTAAAAAGTATCCTATATGTTGACCAGGATAACCAGCTATCATCATACCAAATTTCATTATATTACATAATATGTCCAGTGGTTTACTCGTGATGCCGTCACAGACAGACAGACAAAAAATCTAAAAACTATAGATTCGGCCTCTGCATCGATAATAATGTCTATTTCAATAAGATTTTCCAAAAAATATTTAATGTACAGATTCGACTTTTATTATATGTTTAGAGGTCAAATGTTCACGTAAACCTAACAAAGTAGTACTCGTACCTTACAATGTTGTCATAATCAAAGTACATAACGAAATAATTTTGACATTTATGATATAAGTGTGACATCCGAAATAGCAAATATTGTTTGATTGCTATGAAAATAATAACATGTCAAAGAATTAAGCAACTTCTTCATATAGCAGAGACGGTTAGAAATATAGGCATGTATAAAACTAGCGGCTTACCCCGGCGTTGCTTCCTTTTGTATTATATTGCATAAACTTTTGACAAATTTTATTATTAACAGTAACAAATGTACCCCACGTCATATTTATCTGCGTACTTCATCTAAATCCGTCTAGCCGTTTCTGTGTGAAAGAGTAACAGACATACATACGCGGATTTTATTTACAATTTCATGGGTTTAATTTTTTTTACGCGGAATCTCGATTCTTTTTCTAAAAGAAAATGGCCTAAGGTTACTCTTTATAACATCATCTATCTGCCAGTGAAAGTCCCGTCAAAATCGGTCCAGCCGTCTCGGAGATTACCCGTAACAAACAGATAGACAGACAAAAAAATAAAAATTGTTTTTTTTATATAAGTACCGTAGGTATATACTTTTATATGCATTTAGTAAAAAGCTGTTATTTTGACATTACAAACAGACTTCAATTTTATTTATCTGTATAGTAATAAAATATTTTAGGATTGTTATCAATAAGTGGTATACCATTTTTGTTCTAATTGGGGTTTCACAATTAAATTTATTTTTAATCTACGTTTTGATAACTTCTTGTTATTTCAAGTGTTTGTTTTATTTAGTTATGTCAAAATGACTCATGCTTAAGCAACAAAATTGTTTCGACACTAATGCCAATAATGATGTCAGCAAAGCATGTGAGAAATTGTTTATTTGTTACGAAAATTTCATCCTATCGAAAACTTCAGTGGTAGTAAAGAGCCAAGTCCTTTCATTTTCTCCTTTATTGTAAATTTTCATACCTGCTTACTTTCAGGAAGTATTCAGGTCATATGTTTTGTATGTATGTATAGTTCTACATTCTACATTTTGTATATCTTATACTATGTCTTTTTGATGACACGTTTGGCTCAGTTTGTACTAGCCTACTTGCTCTGCCAGCGATCGCGGGTTCGAATTCCACTCATTTGTGTGATGAGCACGAATGTTTGTACTCCAGTCATGGGTTATATTTATAATTTGTATATATTTAAAGGTATATACGTGTAGTGTACCAACTACCCGGTATCCATAACACAAGCCTCGTAGCTTACCATGGAACTAGATGGTGCAGTGTGGTGATGTCCCAACATATATATGTATTTATGTGTTAATAAGTTGTGAGCCAATTTCATAATTATTCTTTCAAGAAATATGTTATGGCTTTAAATTTTACCCCTACGTCAATAAATTTTGAGATAAGTGCATTTTAAGAGTTAAACATAATTATTTAGTTACTTTCGATTATTACTTTCGATTAGTCATAAGGAAGATATCTATAAGATGGCGTAAAACGTTAGGTTTTGTAATAGGTAATTTGGGCGTCCTAGATTACCTAACTCCGTGACCTAAATTTTTACTAACACCTACAAATATTTAACACTTTAGTTTACCCAAAGCATGGTACATCTATCCTTTATACAATTTTAGAAGATAGGCCATAGATAGATAAACAAAATAAATTCGGTTTTAATCGATGTTTTGTAGCTTTTGGGTTAATCGGTTTGCTATAAAAGATTTAGGTTTATTTTTTGTAATGGTAAGTATATATAATCGTTGAATTTAACTAAACTTTTGAATAATTTTCTGGTGTAACCTACATAACACTACAGAGGTATTTCATCTTTATACTAATATTATAAAGAGGAACGATTGTTTTGTTTGTTTGTACAGAATAAGCTCCGAAACTACTGAACCGATTTAGGTGCAATTTATTAAAATAGGTTGAGACCCTGGGAAGGACATAGAATAATTTTTATCCCATAAATCACCCATTAAGGGGGTAAAAATGGGGTTAAAAGTTTGTCTGGGGAGTCAACCTAGGGACGAACCCGAGTGAAGCAAGGGTAAGTCGCTAGTAAGTTTTATTAGAAAGAGCTCAAAATTTTTGAAAATAATCCGAAAAGATAGTTTTATTAAAAATTTCAAATATTCGCGTAAATCTAAGAAAGTATTATGTAAAACTAAACTACGCAAGCGAAACTGTGGGCGAAAGCTAATATAATATATAATATACAAAGTTATTTACAAACTACATAAACATAGAAAAAATACAATCTTTAGTAAAACAGATACTATATAGAATAAATACCATCACATCGCGTATGCTGTTATCATACTCGGGTTAGTTAATGTATGTACGTGATGCATAAACTATGGAATGAGCAGAATGAATTTGTTTTACTACGTTCTACAAAGAACAAACACACACACAGAGGCAGACATCGAAGTCAAACTTATAACACCCCTCGTTTTGGGTCGGGGGTTAAAAATATATTATATATAATAAATAGCTTACAATATGCGATATACACGTTTGGCTCAGTTTGTAGTGATCCTGCTTGCTGTGCCAGCGGTCGCGGGTTCGAGTCCCGCTGGGGCATTCATTTGTGTGATGAGCACGTATGTTTGCACTCCAGTCAGGGGTGTTTATATTTATAATATGTATGTATTTAAAGTTATATATGTGTAGTGTATCAACTATCTGGTATCCATAACACAAGCCTCGTGCTTACCATGGAACTAGGTGGTGCTGTGTGTTAAATGTCCCCACATATTTATTTATTATTTATTTATATACTCGTATTACAACATACATCCTACTTATTTGCAAAACGTCAACAGCTACCCACGTTAATAAAAAATATTTGCTTTTCTCATACCATTATTTCTTGTTTGATGATACTAATAATATATGTATATTGTGAAATCTAATTGTAGGTTTTACGCAATATTGTGAGGTAATGATGGTTTATATGTTTAACTGGAGGTCACACGGTACTGCGTACAATTTTTATGTCATACTAGCTAGTCCCTAGTTACGTTTTAACGTTTAGTATAGATTTCTCAGAGATGAGATATTTTCCCGCAGTAAAAAGTATCCTATATGTTGACCCGGGTAACCAGCTATCATCATACCAAATTTCATCAAAATCTGTCCAGTGGTTTTCTCGTGATGCGTTAACAGACAGACATACAAAAATTCTAAAAACTATAGATTCTGCCTCTGTATCGATAATAATGTCTATTTCAATAAGATTTTCCAAAATATATTTAATGTACAGATTCGGCTTAATTACAATTTTATTATACGTATAGATTAAAAACTCTTTCGGTAAATTGGTAGTTTGGACAATTAAGCACTGAGATGACGATATAGCTTTTTTTATTTTTAATGTTTTACCAATCTCTATACCATTGACGTTTATTAGTAAGTATTTTGATGATAATTTTTTTTCTCTTTTACAGGTACTATATTTCATAGATGACGATAAAAGCTCATGAGAGGGAGACTCAGGGAGGTTGCAGTTACTGGTCTGACTGAATCTTTATGTTTTACTTAACGCTAAAATGCTGGACAGATTGAGATGAAACTTAATATACAGATAAAGTATAGAGTAACATATAGGCTATTGTTCTTAGTAATAAAATTTGCAAGTATATTATAATATTATAAATACAAAAAAAACGACGCACCCAAGCGAAGCCAGAGTAAGTCGGTAGTTAATAAAAAATATTTAATTTAATCTACATATTATGTACAGTGGTAGCCCAGCGGTAACGCGCTCGCTTGGGAAACCGACTGAAGCGGGTTCAAATCCCGAGTCTCGCACCTCTGATATTTTCATATGCGAATCATTACCAACATGATTACCACTCGTCTTACGGTGAAGGAAAACATCGTGAGTTAACCTGCATGTCTTAGATAATCTAGCAAGTTTTCGAAAGAATGTGAAGTCTACCAACTCGCACTCGGCCAGCGTGGTGGACTATGGCCAGTAAAGCCCTTGTAGCAAAGGGAGACTAGAAAAAAGGGCCAAATACAGACATATATACCTATTACCTATATATGCTAAAACATACAAACAGCATTCCAAACATTAATACATGTCTATTACACGCCACATTGTATAGCGTAGGGTTGCTCTGTTCACGGTAGTCCCTTTGCTGGAATATTAATTACTTACATTAGTACTCAATGAATACCTTAGAATAAGAGTAAGTAGAAATACCGTATCTTATAAACTAAAGCATTAATTTGAATAGCGTATATGGCGGTTCAACTGCCTAGGTGGTGTAGTGGCTAGCATGTACGGCTGCACACTCGGAGATCCTGGGTTCGAGTCCCGGGTCGGGCCAAGTTTAGTTATTGAGTCTTTCTGTATAGTAAGTCTCAGTAACAGCCCGGAGTTGGGAAGTTGGCGGTGTTTCACCCCTGTGCCTCTGAGAGCACGTAAAGCCGTCGGTCCTGCGCCTTAACTCTCACTGGTCGTGTCGAGCAGTCGTCCCACCGGAGTATGAGAGTCATAGGAATAGAGAGTGCACTTGTGTCTGCGCGTACACTTGTGTACTATAATATCTCCTACGCAGTTGGCTAGTCTCAATGAGATTGGCCGCCGTAGCCGGAATCGGCTAGGAGAACATCATCATCATGGCGGTGTACAGTATCAATACAAGCTTGATATTTTCATGGAGTTGCAGTGGGTTTAAGGTAATTTGACCCCTAGGGGGTAAAGAAGGATGTTGAGTTTTGACTACTTTCAGGGCCGGATTTTAAATTGTAGAAACCAGAGCAATTAAGGAGTGTAAGCTTCTAACACTATTGCAGTGAAATTTATAAAGTAATTTGGACTGCCGTTTTTACTACACTTTATAGGCTCAAAAATATTAAATTAAAATAATGAATTTAGAAAATTTTGAAATTTCCGTTATGGGGAATTCTAGGTTCCCTAAATCTGAGTCTGACTATTTATAATACAAAATAAAAAAGGCAATAAATAAATTAGTCGAATAAAATGTAGGTATAGAATGAAATAAAGTTGTTCGACACGCTTTTTATTTTTAGAGATATATAAGATTTCATATAAATTATGCCACTTCTACGGTATTTCTTATGCTGTGTATCTTTTATTCTATGAAAACTTATTTGTTATTCCACGTAACGTTTAAACTGACCAACATGCTTGACCTTCAATTGAGAGGCTCATTAAAGGCATCGGAGGTCTACTAACACAGGATGGGAGATTAACGTTAGTTAAGCTCCGATGGCTCAATGATTGGAGTGACTCACATCACAAGGTTACAAGTTTGATGTTTCTATTATAATTTTCGGTTATTTTATTAAGGTTTTTTTTTAATAATTTATGTATCGTGATGCTAAAACCCTTGCGAGGTAACAGAGGGAACTCTTTTACGGTCTAAGAATTTATTTCTAAAAAAAAAGAATAAGTACATTTTAATTTAAGTATTTGAGAGAACAAGACACATCTTAATCTACATAATATAATAAAAGTCTAACTGAGTCGAATCTGTACATAAAAAATATTTGTTGGAAAATCTTATTTAAATAGTCATTATTATCGATATAGAGGCCGAATCTATAGTTTTTAGAATTCCAGTCTGTCTGTCTTGGAACGTATCACGAGAAAACTACTGGACAGATTTTGATGAAATTTCATATGATTATAGCTGGTTATCCGGGTCAAAAACAGGATACTTTTTATTGCGGGAAAATATCTCAGAGCAATGTATACTAAACCTCTAAACGTAACGCTAATATTATATAAGAGTACAAAAGTCCGAGTTCTTCCCCTACTTCACCTTTACACTCACTCTTCTCTTTTTGAGCATTATTTTACCACTTATTATTGCATTGCTGAAAATATTTCTTTTAACATTATATTTTTTCATACACTTGTTATTCACATTGTGAATAATTTCTATATGAACAAAGTGTTCAACATACGTTTCTAATGGCTAAAATAGAAAGAACCTTGTAAACATACCATTATACTTATAGGTATGACTCACGTAATATTGGTCCCTTTGTGGCTAACGACCAAACTACATAGAACTCTAAACCAATAGTAAATGTTATTAGTGATAGGTCAAGCCTATCTGGTTTTATTAGCCTAGATAGCGATCTATGAGAGGTGTGACCTGAGTGTTAGTAATAATTATGATTGAATCGGATTTCTTTGAGAATATTAATTTTTTTTATATTATAATTCATAGGCTGGTTTGGACGAACGTTTTTTGAATTTATAAAACTTTTAAGGAAAAATTAATTATTTGGCATGGAATTTTATATATTGTCTGTGATGAGAACGATTCATTCAATTCAATTCTCTTGTCAATGGCATCAAAGCGTGCCAGTTGAGCACAGATTGCTTCGCCAATGTCACGTAGAATGGAGAAGACACAAAGAATAATTGAAAAATAAAGCAAAACATAATTTTCTTTATATGTAATATAACAGTAATTATGTTTTATTTTCGCATTAGACATTTTTAATTGTGATAATTTAAACTAAATTTAAAGTACATATTATTTACAAACAATAATTTTTAATAAGATTTTTTTATAACTTAGATAACTGCATACATATGTATGTACAAGTTAAAAGTTCGTGCGAGTGAATAACATTATAATTTATAATATCTAAGAATTGGTTTTTTTAAACTAAATTAAACTAAAATATCTATAGACTAGGCACATAAATAAAAAAAACAAAGATTTTCTAAACTCCCTAGATTCCATATAAACAAAAAAATGCTTTTAACAAAATAAAATCAAACCGATCCTTTCCCAAGGGTGGTGATGCGGCATACTTCCTACTATCGATATTCGTTGCATCTGTAAAATCAATTATTTTAATTGATTCGACAAAAATAAATGGCTTCCGCTGTAAACGATTGACAGCTTTTTGGTGTTTCCCGCTTTTATTTTGACATTTTAACTAGTTTTGCGCCTGACAATTATAAAGGTACGCCATTTTGAAACTTATTTCAATACGTCAAGGAAGGAAACAGATAAAATAAACAAATTTAAACGCATTTGCGTGGTAAATGAGAAGCGTGCGCGACGCGGTATCGCCTTTGTGAGTGATGTTACTAAAAATACCTTTGATCGTATCGAGAGATCTATCGATTTTATTTTAAATTCTAGTCGCATTTTATGTATAGAATTTTTATGACGTGTATTCTTTACAATCGTCTGTTGAAACACGAGCTGTCGATGTACAGATTTGATAAAGGGATGTTTAATTAAAGAACTGAGCACGTGTATCTTAGTGTCATGTTAGAATTAAAAAAAATATATTATAACACATAATTAGATCTTCCTTATTAACTTATCGATATTTAAGACGAATATGTTTAAATCACAATCTTTTCTACGAGTTTTTTTACTTACAAAAATCTGTTTTTACTTTAAAGTCTAGTCTGTCTAGAGTAGTTAAAATATTTAATCGACGCTGCCTAGTGCCCACTCAAATTATCAAAAAAAAACTCCATAGAGACCGATCCAGTGTTCAAGAGTCTATTATAGCGTGCAAAGCGTACGTATGTAGGTATTTGTTCTTATAATTTCAGTAGCGTGAAAAGATATTATGACATCACTATTTTTATCGATTTAGAAATAAACTTTGATTTAAGACAGCCCTAGTGTAAGGTTAATAACCCTTACTAAAACAATATGGGCGCAGGGAATTCGGTAATTGTTGCCAAACGTAAGGTTGTTGGTACACTCAGTTACCGCGCTTTTACTGTAGGTATATCTTACTGGCACAAACGATTATACATACAAATACGTTTTTAAATACATATACAATACAAACAGTTAAAGCTTAATTACATTTAATTTGTTACCCTTTTTTGAAGTAAAATTTGCATTTTTTATGAAACATCTGTATGACCATTATAATTACCCCAGCCTAGAACCAAATCTGGGACCTTCAGAGTATTTGGTAGTGCCAGACACACCACAAGAATTTCATGTTTTATGAGATATATTTTAACCTAAGTATTTTAAACATCATGAGTTTACTATTCAATCTTGTTATTTAAGGAATTCGAGAAATAAGCTTCTAGACTCAGAGGCTTAGACAGTTTTTTGGTTACCTTTTATTGACTAAATCAAGTAATTTTTTTTTATTTTGTAAAGATACAAAATGAAAGATAAAATACGGATACAGTAACGTATGCATATTATTTATATATACCTCAATAAATAGATGAAATGTAAACTATTAATGTATTTAATCGCGCGTGGGTTTTGAATGATGGTATTTGATTACAAGCATGTATTAACGAATTAAGTGATTTATTGTTTGATTTATGAATCATACAATTTAATTGGAAGATAAGAAGCTACAGAAAATGTTGTTAGGAGCAAATTAATCTTGAGAATATGTTATGACAGATCGTAGTTATAAAATAAAAGCTATGGTTATGGGTGCAAGCTAAATTTATTATTCCTTGGCAATAATTAATAAGAAAATTATATTAATATATGTTAAGTACTACAATAATACATGAAGAATTTCTGTTATTTATTTAAAAATAAGCAAAAACGAAACAGTTCAGTACTTTTTTTTTCTCTGTTTGTCATCAACAGATAACCTTTTTTACGTGAATTGATAATTAAAAAAAAACAATAATGGTTATGGTTGAATTTCTATCGATTCATATTAAAAGCTTGACCGTATTTATCTATGCAATATTTCTATTAATTAAAACAAATTTTAAGTACAAAAAAATCATGTACCAAAATACAATATTTCTTATATCAGCAAGATCATTTTAATTTGGGTCAGTTGACCTATTTTATTAAAATGTCAAAATAACAAGTCTTATATTTCAATTATTTTATTTTGACTACTGACCCGAACTGACCCGAGTAGTTTTTTTTAATTTATTATTTGATAAGCTTGTACCTACAGTGTACACTTATTTTATACAAAAAAATCATAATAAATAAGTAAAACAATGATTTATTTAAACTTTTTACATCTAATTTGACTTTTTTTAATTAATTTTCGATGTATTTTTAAATTAACAGTATATCTTTCTTAAGGGTTAAAGGAATTCCTGTAATAATTTCATCAAAATCGATTTAGCGGTTAGACACAAAAATTGAGCATTTCATTATTAATCCCTTCACGACCGCGGACTCGCCAGCGTTACAGTTAACAATAGATTTCTTAGTTTAATTAATTTCTTAGAAATTGAATTAATTTCTTAGAAATTTACCTGGAGGTGTTATATTTAAACATTTAATATAAATAAAAGATAAAATATCGCCATATTTTTTCTGTGTAAAAATGTCTTTAATTACCATCTGCCAACATTAGGTGAACGGTAACGGCGACACACAAATAATATTTATCTACAAATTAAATAGATTGGAACCTATACAAAAGAAATTACGTCTAATTGAATGTTTTTTAATTACACGGATGTAATTATAATGAAGATTTAAGAAAACTACAAATATACTTAATTATATACACGAGTATATAAAACACATGTATACTTGATTATACTCCATGGGTCAAGGAGTCCTACAGCAAATGTAATAAAAACATATTATATATAATATCTTATATGTATATATTAAAATATTAGATAATAATAATTAATTTTAATATTAAAGATTATTTCTCATAAAGATAAGTAAAAATAAGTTGTATTTTTTAATCTAATTTTAACAAATAAAAGATAAATAAATTGCTTAAGCATAGTGACGAAAACAGTTACAGGTTAATAAAATATTATTATAGTGTAAATAAAATAAAAAATATATTATTATATTTTAATTTAAAAAATATATATCTATATATGTATATCCACTTTTATTTTTCATTTATTATACGTACTTATTATATTATTTAGGGCTAAAATATTGTAAAAGCGCTCGTTATGTCGTTCACTTTACGAATTCGAAACAAGAACGTGGTTAGTTCCATTTAGTGAATTTGAATTTCGAATCGGGTGGTCCACTTTTTTTAATTAAACCATGCCATGGGCTCTTTTCTTTTAATTAGATTCCGGGCAATTTGATCCATTTCATTTTTACCTGCTTTGATAGATTGACACCTAGGGTTTTTGACGTGAGTTAGCTTTTTTCGAGGTTTTTGAGATTTTATTGAGGCACAAAAACAGTTTTAACTTACAAGCAATGTTATGTTAAAATGAAATATCCATAAAAATGAGTATTCTCGTTGTGTATATCTTTTATTTAATGATATAAATTTTCAATACATCCAAGCCCTTTGTAATTCTAAGCTATGCGTTAGATTAGATCTTCACGTGGGTGCATGGTTCCATATATGGTATTATGAATTATGCTCCTTTATCTCTTTTAGGCACGGGGAATGTTTCATACTACTGGAGGATTTACATCTCAGTATGACTTATATCCGGGCTAGAATTTCTCAGGCCTGAAAAAATTATATATATATATGTGTATATATATATATATATATATATATATATATATATAGGTATATAACTTTCTAGACGGACATGCCAGATGGCGTAGTGGTTACCAATCTACCTTTAAGTAGGTAAAGATCATGGCTTTAAATATGATTTGGTTTAATATTTATATGTATACTCGACCAATTGTAACAAATTACCTACATTTTTAATTTTAATAAGGTTTCTTTGAAATCTATACAATTGTTCCCAAGTTTTGCACAACATTATTTAATAATCTGCCAATTTGGCAACTGTTAGCTCTTTATCTTGCGAACACAAATTTTCCCGAAACACCTTTAGTAATATAATAATTTGACTTATTTTTTTAATGGGATGATTTATTTAATTTCTAGAAAATATTTAAGAAATAACTCTAATTTTAAAACGTGTGGTTATACTAACAACCATTGTTTCGGCACTTTATAGTGATAGTGTAAATTATCGAATGTCGTAACGTTAAAGTAGGTAGGTACCTACAAGGTAAAGTAATTAGCATTTTTAACAACTATGGGTCACTGGAGTGTGAAAAGAATATTTACCTACTTGCTCCATAATTAAGAAAGAAAATACTTATAGTAAATTAAACATGCATCGACTTATTACTATTGCTTTGTTACGTTTAAAGGCTTAGTAATTAGTATAGATTTCTCAGAGATGAGATATTTTCCCTCTTTTACAGATTTCAACATATAGGATACTTTTTACAAGTATCCTATATGTTGACCCGGGTATCATTATACCTCATCAAAATCTGTCCAGTGATTTTCTTGCGATGCGTCCCCAGATAGATAGACAGACAAAAATTTTAAAAACTATAAATTCTGCATCTGTATCGGTAATAAATAATAATAACAATTTCAATAAGATTTTCCAAAGAATATTAATTAATGTGCACTGTACAGATTTGACCCAGAATTTTATTATATGTATAGATAACTAATCTTAAAATAGTAAAAAAACAAATTTGTGTGTGTCTGTCTATTTATGTTTAATTCTCCTAAATTAAGCAGCAGATTTTGATACGGTTTTCACCATCATTTAGCGTTTTTTTCTGAATGATTTATAATAAATAGGAATTAGAGTCCATGATTTTTATTCAAATCATCTACTATGAATACCACATATTTAGAGGAGGTATCTATGTCTTCCTAAATTTACACTTTTTAAGAAATTTACACTTGCAGTGTATAAAATGATATTAATTTTTTTTTAATTGATTTTTCATTTCACTGTATTTTTTTAAAACTTAGATATTGATAAAAAATAAAATAAATAATTTCTATATCACAAGTAAAGCCGTAGACTACAATTAGTATAATATGTAGTTTTAAAGTTTTCGAGGCGTGAACTTAATTGTTATGTTTATTGAGTATTGTTGTTTAATTGAATACGCCATTGTGATTGTATCAACACATATGTGTTGAAATTTGTAACAATTTGTTACGTGCATGCTTGAAAAAATATTATAAATAAATGAAAAAAAAAACTTTTTATTATTTTTTGACACCCAATAGGTACAATGATGATAAAAATAAAAAGTAAATTTTGAGTAGTATCTATTTATACATTAAATATTTATTTAGAATTCTTATTAAAATAGTCATTACTATCGATACAGAGGCCGAATCTACAGTTTTTTGATTTTTTATCTGTCTGTCTGTCTGGGAACGCACAACAAGAAAACCACTGGATAGATTTTGATGAAATTTGCTATAGTGATAGCTGGTTACCCGGGTCAATATATAGGATACTTTTCACTGCAGGAAAATATCTCATCTCTGAGATATCTATATTAAATGTTAATATATAAATAGGCATAGACAAAACAGTTCAGTGCCTTCTTCTCCTCTGTTTGTCAAAGGATTTTCTTTTTTTTTTGTTTAGTAGCTATTGACGAGCTTTAGTGTTATCAATAGAAATATTTTGATAACATCTCTTTATACAGGGTCATTTTTAATTTACTGAAAACCTTTTGGAAATATACTGTTTACATCATAACAAATACCATCTGTAAAAAAAATCCGCGAAGCCAAATGTATGTATTAGAAATATATGTCATCAAACTGCAACAAAACCGGTACTAAAGTTTTCTCTGTGTCATTTCTATTTCTGTTCTCTCTGTCACTATTTTATTTATAAATAATGAGGCAAGTGCGAGTCGGACTAGCACACCGAGGGTTCCGTATCTTGACACGTTAATGTTGTTTTATCATACGTAATTTGTTACTTTCTCTCTATCTATATAACTTATATTTTTAACAGCATAAATCTATATATATAAAAGAAAGTCGTGTTAGTTACTTCGCTTATAACTCAAGAACGGCTGAACCGATTTAGCTGAAAATTGGCAGGGAGGTAGTTTAGAGCCAGGAGAAGGACATAGGATACTTTTTATCCCGTTCGACCGCGTTCCAATTTTTATGATATTTTAATTTTTGGATTTCTCTTAGTCCGGAATAGGTAAGTATTAAAACATATAATTAAAATGTGAGAAAGAAAGATTTTTTCTTTTTATATCTATTTAAAACGTACCTAGCGACGAACCCGAGCGAAGCGAGGGTGAGCCGCTAGTAATTTTATATTTCATCATATTTGTATAAAAATCCTGAAAATTCCATATTTCGAAAACTGCTCACTGCTCACTGTATCTCCCACAAAGTAATCACAATTGTAAGGGCCGTTTTGGCCTCTGCCACGGAACCCTAAAAAATAACACATAATAATCTATTAGCGTAAGCTTACATAAACTTTTTACGGACGTTCGTTTGTTTACATTACGTATCCGCCCGACCTAAATCCATAATACGATGATCGTGTGCCAAATTATCTCAATTTTGATGGAAAACGTACTTGACCTATAAAAATCAGCTTTTAAGTGGGCGAAGACCGATATTCATGCCTATGTACAGGTTTTCACGGAATTCGCATAAAATATACTTATTTTAGTACTGGATATAGGTAACCTAGATAAATTACTTAATAGCTTTATTATATTATCAACAGTTAACTAGAACGTCTGACGACTATCCTCACATATCACAATCCATACTAATATTATAAACCTGAAAGTGTGTTTGTTTGTTTGTCCTTTTTTTACGTCGAAACAGAGTGATGAATTGGCGTGATTTTTGTGTGGAGATAGTTGGAGGGCTTAGAGAGTGACGTAGGCTATTTTTTACCGCGGGAGATTATCTCATTCCCACGGGAAAACACGTTATAACACAATCCCAAAAATTATTTAAGTTCAGAGTTACTTGAAACTTGATATTAAATATTAATGCTCTTCAAGACATTTTTAAAAAAGCCGTGTTTAAGTATTTTTCGAAATTCATTCCATAAGGGGCTAAAATGGGGGATGAAAGTTTGCATGAAACCTACCTTTCTAGAGTTTTTTTTGTTGTAGTTTTAGCGCAAGCGAAGTCGCGTTTCTATTAGTCCTCCTAGAAATTCGAAAATTTGTGCATGGGTGTATGTTTGTTACACCGTCACGCTAAAACTGCTGAACGGATTTGGATGTCTATCACACAGATAGACTATTACCAGATAACAAAAGCCACTATTATAAACTCTATTTTTATTTAGTGACTTTTATCCTTTAAGACATGCCAGTCCCATCGTATTTTAACCTAAGTACCTACTAATATAGTATTATATTATCTGTGCTAGGTACAATATGGCGCAGCTGCAGCTCGGTGTCAGATATCTAAGCTTTCATTGCCATCTATTATTTAAATATAGCCTTTACAAATTTATTTTCTACTAGAAGTGCTAGATGTCGCCTTTTTCAGTTCTCGCTTGTGCTGTCTGTTATCCATTTTAGGAAAAAAATAGCCCGCTGAGTAGCCCGAATTAGTGATGTCCAAATATTTGTATGGGGTGCGTCATCTGTTCTAGTATAGTATTATATGATCTGTGGCACCTACTCGTATAATATCACAAAAGGGCATTGTTAGGCACCTAGAGGAGCATTGATGAGAAAGATTTAAGATTATTTAAGAGTGATATGAGGACGGACATATATCGTAGTAAAATATTATTGTTCAAAGACAGTGTCCTTAAAATTTTATAAGTGTCTACAGATTATAACAAGTTCTCATAATGCTAACTGATATTTGACTGTGACAATAAAAAACCCGCATGCATATATGACGTTGAAATTCTTTCATTACGCCAATTGAAAGGTTTTTGACCTGAAGGGATGATTTTAATCGGTACAATCGAATAAATTATTATTTATCGACTCCATTGAATTCATTGCTTTTGATTCTTACAATTAAATGTTTGTGTATTATAGTAAATCTTGTAATGAAAAGTTTGTGAGTTTGTTTGTAATGAATAAACTAAAAATTTACTTAGAATTTATGAATCAGTATTTATAGAACATCCTAAACGAAAACACTAATGAAAAGGTGAAAAAAAGATGAAAAAGACAGAGATGTTTATTTAAAATAAATTACTTCCTTATAACTTTTTAAAAGCTTTAAACTTCAATATGTTCATTTATAATACTATAAAGTAGTCCGATACAAATGAAACCTTATTTTAAATACTGTTGGGGGCAGTCATTTTAATTATTACAAATCAGATCTAATTAATGATCACTTAGTGGCAATAAAAGGAGCAGTAACTCAAAATGATGAAGGCGCTATAAAACAAAATAGATAAACGTTATAAAGCTATCGTAAAATCATACTAATAGTTTTTGTGATAAAATAAATAATAGACAGATCTCTATTCTATTTGAATCTAGATCAGAATATTGAATTAAAAACTTTTTAATCTGTATCAGACAGGCAATCGAATATTAAAATATACTTTCTTTTCTACCAATATCAGACAAAGATGTACGTACAAAGTATATCTTTGACTTTTTTCATTATAAGTTCTTTTCATGACATCGAGAAAAAAAATATATTTTTGTACGTAATTAACTTTATTCTAATGTATAAGATATGTACATTAATATGTAAGTAGTTTTTAATTTAACTCTTATATTATCAAGAAAAAATAAATATAAGAATATTAGAATGATATAATCAACATTTAAAATATTTCTCATAGACTAAATAAATAATAAATTATCTGTAGCGAAACGTGCGCGCCGCGAGGTCAACGCTCCCAATATGGCGCTAAAATAGACCGAAAGAAATTCCCGCCATTTCATTTAACACAGGATTGTTTCTCGAACGTCACACTTGAAACGTGCTATAATTTGTAATTTCTGTTAAAAAGTGTTTTATGTATGCACGTAAAACATACAAAGATATTTGTTTGGTGTCTTTTTTATAAAATACTAGCGCTACACACTCGCTTCGCATCGGATTCGTCCTTAGACAAAAAAAATCTTATTCCACGGAATCGTACATTTTTCCGGGATAAAAGTAACCTATGTGTTATTCCAGACTATAATCTATTTCTGTGCCAAATTACATCCAGATCCGTTCAGCCGTTCTGGCGTGAAAAAGTTACAAACATCCATCCATCCACCCATCCTCATAAACTTTCACATTTATAACTGTAGATACTAAAATGTATCATTAATTACTTATTACTAGCGAATCTTTCAATTTTCATCTAAATCGGTTCAGTAGATCCAGAGATTACCCCCTACAATGTCACAAACTCACAAACTTTACCTCTTTATAATATTAGTATAGATAGACTAGCGACTTAATATTATCTACAGTATAGGCAGCGCCATTTTCTGGCAGATTTTAATAATAACATTAGCCTATATATCACTCCAAGTCATACTCTATCTATATATGGCGTAACAAACATACACACACGATTTTAAGCAATCAAATCAAATATTCTTTAATGCACATCATTATTTTACATTACATAATTGAATATGTACTAAAGGCGGCCTTATCGCTAGAGAGTGATCTATTCTAGGCAACCTTTGGGTAAAGAGAAAGAAAAAGAGAAAGAAATAAAGGGGTGGTAACAATCTTAAGGAGATCTTCAAATGAATACAATATATAGACAAACAAATATATATATACCAGTGAAAGGTGAAATTTTAGCAGGGGTAAGCTGTTGCAAAAATATACAATTTTTATATACGTATTAATGCAGAAAGAAATAAAGCTATTATTATATTATATATATTTCCAAAAGAACATTTATACATTTAAAAAATTAAATTCATGTAAAATTATAGCAAAATAATTTTAAGGTAAGACGTCTTGTATGGACTCTTGGCCACTGATACATACATACACACATATATATTAACACATAAAACTAAGGTTATTATTTTTGTAGCCCTTGAAAATCATAAGACTTAACTTTAAAAGCTTACGAACATCTGTTTAATAAAAATTGTTCCGCATGTGTGCAAGAGTACATAAAATCGTGTATTATGTTGTTCACATGCGAATTTAATTCAAGGTTGAGTACTTGAAATATAAAATTATTAACTAAATAGAACACATGAAGTTATAAAAACGCTTAAAATAAATGTCGAAGTTTAAAGAGTATAATACAAATCTATACATATAAAAAAAGTCTGAGTTGAATCTGTACATTAAATATTTTTTGGAAAATCTTATTGAAATAGTCATTATTATCGATACAGAGGCCGAATCTATAGTTCGTAGAATTTTTATCTATCTGTTTGTCTGTCTGTCTGGGAACGCGTCACGAGAAAACTGGACAGATTGTGATGAAATTTGGTATGATGATAGCTGGTTAGCTGGTTAGCTCAATATATATACCTTTTACTACGGGAAAATATCTCATCTCTAAGAAATCTATACTAACAGTTAAAAGGTATCTAAGACGAACCCCAGCGGAGCGAGGGTGAGTCGCTATTCTATATATAAATAGGCAAAGATAAAACAGTACAATACATTTTTCTCCTTTGTTTGTCAACCGATTTTCTTTGTCTTTATTTTTTGTTTAGTAGCTTTTAACGAGTTTTTTGTAGTATTACGAAATAAAATTTGGATATAGTTTATTTTATGTAGGTAGATAGGTAAATTCTTTTCATATATGTTTTCCTCAAATTTTCAATAGGCGAATAGTTTATATAATATATTATACTAGCGTTTTCCGCCCGCTTAGCATATTAATCACCAACATGTCATATATGAAAACCTTCTCCGAAACACGCTGTATCTTATGGTATGAGCATTATTCCCATCGGTTCAGTAGTTATCGCAGTATAACCGAACAAAAAAATTGGCTCTCCATTTATTAGTATAGATAATAAGTGTTCGAATAAACAAAGAATTCCCACGAGATAGCAATAATGGGTAAAGAAATCAAAATAATCATTAAAATGATAGCGAAAGCTTAGAAGAAAATGGCATTATGATTTATGAACTTTTTTTTAACTTATATATTGCTAGGTGAAAGAGGCACTTATGTATGACATTTTTAATATTATAGGCATAATTAAATTAACACACGAAAATATAATTTAATAATTTTTAATATTAATTAGTACATAAATATTAAAACGAATTAGTCCTTAGAGGCCGTATATAAACCCAGCCTAGTCTAGACTTCATAAATTAATCTAGAACAAATATAGGTCTCAAAAGCTCATTATAATATTTGTGTAATGAGTATCCTAGTCCCTCACGTATACATGAAGGTCGAATATTATTAAATAGCAATATAATATTTTTTGCTTGTTTATGAAGTACTAAATTAAACTATGAAAATTTTATATATAATTATTATTATTATATATTATTATATATAATATTATTATTATATTAATATATATTATTATATATAATATAAATTTTATATATTTTATATATATGTATACATACTATAATATAATTTATATACATAGTAGCTGACCCTGCAAACGCTGTTCTGCCATATAAATTATTAAAGAAATCTAACGTAGGGTAGGTACAAAAACACTAAAATCGCTTTTAAAAAATGGGGGGTGGGGGTAGGATGGTGAAAAATACTTTACAACCTATTCTCATATTTACCAAATATACAAAAAAATCATTAAAATCGGTCGAGCCGTTTCGGAGGAGTGCGACTACAAACACAAGATATTTATATATTGGAATGGTAAATATTTTCATATACATAATAAATATACATACCTACTTTAATTTTTATATATAAATATGTTTGTAGGTCTCTAGGTTCTTAGGGAAAGCAATGGAAGATTCCAAGTAGCTAGTGGTAACTGGGATTGTGCATTGTTTTCATATTGTCTGTCTGTTCATCCACAGGATAATAAGCCATAACAGTATTATTTTATAATAATCACTTAACTGTTCGTTTCATGATTTCTCTGTACATATATGTAGGTTTTTTGCCTGCAATAAACGATTCATTATTACTTACTTGAACAAACACACAGACTAACAG
This sequence comes from Brenthis ino, assembly GCA_921882275.1. Taxonomy (NCBI): domain Eukaryota; kingdom Metazoa; phylum Arthropoda; class Insecta; order Lepidoptera; family Nymphalidae; genus Brenthis; species Brenthis ino. The sequence continues at coordinate 1,897,690 of OV170233.1, read as the reverse complement.
ACAAAAAATCTAAAAATCTTTGTTTTGGGTTCTATTGCGTTCATAAAGACCTCCAATAACAGTTTTTCACAAATATTTTCAATGTACAGACAGCGATCAGTTACACTTTTATTATATGTTTAAAAAATAATTATGCACTTTCACCATAAATATCTATTGGCATATAGGCTTATCTCTATAGGGCAATCTTAGGAACTACTGAACGCTTATCTACAGAAAGCTACACTATGCGAGTAACTTGTTATCAGATCTCAGAAATTCACTTTAATTATTAAGTATCATGATTGAATCTTAACTAACTTTTATTTATGTATTAATGATTTGATAAATGTATAGATTAAAATATAATGACTTAGTGTAACCTACAAAACAAATATAAATTAACTGTTCATATAATTATATATGTATATCGTCTTATAGTCTATGTATTTCTGGCAGACGTCCACTACGAGGAGGGCGTGGGTTCGATGTTTGGACAAGGCTAGAAAGCTTGTATCAACCATACTTTTTTATCCGGATCGACTACGCCTTTATAGCGTTATGTAGATAAATATAGCATACCTAGATCAGAAGAGTAGCTGTTATAAACAAATAATTATTTATTCTACGTATTTTAGATATTATAGAGTATATAGTGACCTACTCGTACCTTCGCTTCGCTCGGGTGCGTCCCGAGGTACGTATATATAGCTTTGCTAGATTTTAAAAGGAAGATCTTTTTAAGAGGCATAATTCTGTAATATATTGTTTTTATATACCGTTATTTATTATTATACGCGGCGCACGCCAATAAAGCTCTCAATCGGCATGATTTTTTCCGACATCTTCAACAATTATTGAAGCCAATTTACACAAAACCTTAATGAACTATACACCTAAAGTAAACCTTCCTCAAGAACCTCTACGTCGCGTCTATTGGTTAAAGCAGTATGAAAATCCATTTGGTAGTTTTTGAGTATTTTGCATTCAGACAGACAGACGCGGTGGCAGACTTTATTTTATAACATGTAGTGATAAGAGATTTTATAGTGAAGTGACAATGTTTTCTACTTTCTTTATTTTTAGAAAATTATAGATTATTAAGTACATTTATATTTTATTTATTTTATACTAAGGTGGAACTCACGATAGGAACGTTCCTATTTATAATATGTATGTATTTGAAGTTATATATGTGTAGTGTAACAACTATCTGGTATCCATAACACAAGCCTCGTAGCTTACCATGGAACTGGATGGTGCTGTGTGGCCCAGCATATTTATTTATTTAAAAGATTTGGAATTTTTAATAATATCAATATTCATCTATTCTCAAGGCTTTTAATTAGACATAATTGTTGTACAAAAATATATTTATTTATTTCTAAAATGTATACTACAGATTTTTCCGTTCAATTTTAATCTTGAACTCTAAATATAAGCTCCTAAGTATGAGTTGAATGTTGAGTGAATTAAAAACATATCTTTATGGCACTGGATCAGCTTGTTACAGCCTTATCAAAATACAACTGTTTATACATTCTCATATCAAAGCGTTCCGAAACAATTAATAAGAACAGTTCCATTCTTTGATACCGAAAAAAATAAAAATAAAAAATTAAAAAAAAGGGAAAAAAGGTTTTAATCTTGAAACTCGTCCTTTACATTGAGCCTTACTTGACCTCGTGCTATTTCTTTCACTCGTACATAGTATTTGTATAGGAGTGAAAGAGATGGAGTTATTGTACGTCTGGCTATAGTGTTCATTCAGATACGGAGTCACTGCGCTGCATTCTGTCGTAGTGATGTGTTGTGTTCGATATTCTCTTAATAACTAAATTAATTATTTTTTCGTATTATATTTTTTTTTTGGTCTGTAACTATGCTTATCAAACATCTGAGGGATATTATTTTCATAGTCTATTAATCCATGCAATTGTTTTACGAAGGCAGATGCCTTATTTAGATAATTAGGGAAAATCCGAAAAGGGAATCTAAAAATTCATGCGATGTAAGACGCGCTGGAAAATGGATTTAGTATTGTCGGTTATTATTAGTATAATTTGCTACGTGCTTTAACTTTAAATAATTAAAAAAAATTAAAAAAAAAAACTTTTATTGTCTTAAAAGATAATCATTCACCATTCAATTCAATTCTCTTGTTAATGGCTTCAAAGTGTGCCAGTTAAGCACATATTACTTCGCCAATGTTACGTAGAATGGAGAAGACATCGTTCACCATAAACATTAATATTTTTTGACAACCCTTGTTTTTAATAGCCTTATCGTTAATGTGTAATCGCGTACTTTTATATAGTGCTATTCCAATGCAAGCTAATGCTTTGGTAGTGTTGTTGACAACTGCGCAGAAGCCTACTTCAGAGTGTCGATTCAAATCGGATAGGCACATCACAGTTCTAATACGAGTAATGTTTGTCCTTGAGGCTTCACTTGCTTATTTTATATTTTTATATACTTGAATTGAGAGAGAGAGAGAGAGAAATAACTGGTGTTAATATAGACTATTATCTATATTATATAATATATTATTACTTTTAAATATTTTTCATCACTTTACCTTACATTTACAATTAATTACTGCAAATACACATCACTAGATGATAATAAGGTATTTTTATTGAATAAATATCGATATCCTATCTCTTTAATGACATCACTATTTAACCGAGACAGACCGGTTACCAGATTGGCAGAGCTTTTTGTCTGGATGGTCAGCTTATGTAATTTTCTATGTATGGTAGTTTCATTCATTGTGTTAACACTAGGTCTTGCCTTATAAAGCCTAAACTATACACGTGCTTGTCACTTAGTAAAATTAAAAGAGTATTTATTAATGATATAATAAAGAAAAAAAAAATATTTTATTTTTGTTGGATATTCAAGTCGATTCATGTATTTTATATACATATTTTTATTATAAAAAATATTTTGATCACAGATTTTATTCATACATGCGACATTATTTATCCACGACGACAGGTTTGGGTTAGTTTGTAGTGACTGCTGAGTACTTGCTTTGTCAGCGGTCGCAGGTTCGAGACCCGCGGGGCTTTTTCATTTGTGTGATGAGCACGAATATTTTTACTCCAGTCATGTATGTATTTAAAGCTATATATGTGTAGTGTATCAACTATCTGGTATACATAACACAAGCCTCTTAGCTTACCATGGAACTAGATGGTGCTGTGTTAATGTCCCAACATATTTATTACCTATAAAATGGACCAAAATAGTTATGGAATATGTTGGGTAAAACATATTTATAAAGCCAATAAACTTTAACAAAATATACAGTATCCAATTTAGGGGATATAAATTTATATTTTTATAAAAGCACAATTTCTTTAACAAAACGTCTTACAAGATACATTCTGTGATATCAGAACCAGTGTCATTCCGAAGCTTATCTTGATAAAGTTCCCATAAAACTCCCATACCGTGAAAGCTCTTTACAAACAGACAAGATATTATTTTTATAATATACAAGCATTTACACGCAGCTTCGTCAAAGTGATTTGTTGGTGGTTGCATCATGATGATAGCCTCAATACAAAAAAATATTTGAAATCTAACTGATACTTGATAGTTTGAGAGGTTAGCGCCTACAAACAAACACAAAACAAATCTGTTGATTTATATAATACTAGGGACTCACCCTCGCTTCGCTCGGGTTCATCCCTAGCTTGTTTCTCAACACAAACTTTCATCCCCATTTTCACCCCTTTAAGGGATGATTTCCGGGATAAAAAGTATCCTATGACCTTCCAGTCTCAAACTATCTGCTTACCAAATTTCATCTAAATCGGTTCTGTAGATCCAGAGATTACCCCCTACAACGTCACAAACCCACAATTCACAAACTTTACCTCTTTATAATATTAGTATAGATGTAGTAAATAGTTTAGTAGAAATACATGATTTAATTGAAAATATTTTTATACCTTTGGTAAAAAAGTAAGTCTGTCTCAGACTAAACAATTATAAAGACGGAGTCCGCCATAATAAATATCAAAATCAAAAATAGTGAGTGATTTGCTGTTAATGCTACTGTTTCAGATTTTTTATTTAATTTTTATCTTTTATTATAATTAAATCTGTTAGCTGTTTTTATTTATTAGAATTTATTTACTTATCACTCCCTATACAAATTGTCATTTCCACATACTATTTTAAACCATAATTGTTTGGCTTCTTGTTTGAGTTCTATGACACTGTCTACCTATATTATTCCTTAGTCTGAGGTTTGTCTTCTAGTTTTACTTTTAGATTCAAAACATAGGTACATCAATCTGCTTCAGCTTTCGTCTTTTTAGGAGTAAATAGGCTCTAACAATCGGACACACAGACAGGGTAATGTATGATCCTTAAGGAGTTCTGTTTTTATATACGTAACCTATTAAACAAGTCAAAATTTACAAAACTATATTATTACAAAACATACACATATGTGTGTATGTACATAGGTATTTACTTCAATGGAAAATTAAAGTTGTTAAACAAAAAACTTTTGCAAGACTTGGCAATTTTATAAAAAATGAATTTGTAACGAGCGTGGAATGAAAAGAGGCGAAAGTCAGTTATTAAATGCATCCTAAATACTTGATGTCTTAACAGTTTCTCAGAAAACTTTCCCATACGGAGTTGTCATCCTCAATGGACGAGAAAAAATTTGCAGTCTTGTTACGAGGTCAATCGTTCAATGGGTCTTGGTTTTTGTTGATTTAAAGATGAATTGTTAATAAAAAGTGTATTTCTGTCTGTACGTATTAATTATAGCGACTTACCCTTACTTTTCCAACTCTAGATGCCTTTTTTGAATTTATGAATATTATATATTTTCGTAGGCAGTGTTAGCCCAGTGGTAACATGCTCGTTAGGGCAACCGAGTGAAGCGGCATCAAATCCCCGGTTTCGCACCTCTGATATTTTCATGTGCGAATCATTTCCAACATGATTACTACTTATCTTACGATGGAAAAAGGTGAGGAGACCAGCACGTCTGAGAAAACCTAGAAAGTTTTCGAAAGACACGTGAAGTCCGCCAACCCGTACTCGACCAACTATCAGGCCTCCTATGGCTGAAGGGAGACTCGTGTCCAGCAGTAAGACGTCAAAAAGAGCTAAATACAATATTTTTTCGTAAGCTTTATTACTAAAAGTGTGTTTTTCCATGTCATAGTCTATCTGTATACTAAACACATAATGGTACAATATTTTGTCACTGTTTTAAAAGCTCGAGCTTAAATTGCTCATATGAACAATTTAATAAATAAATAAATGAATAAATATGTTGGGACATTAACACACAACACCATCTAGTTCCATGGTAAGCTACTAGGCTTGTGTTATGGATACCAGATAGTTGATACACTACACATATATAGCTTTAAATACATACATATTATAAATATAAACACCTATGACTGAAGTACAAACATTCATGCTCATCACACAAATGAATGCCCCCCAGCGGGACTCGAACCCGCGACCGCTGGCACAGAAAGTAGGGTCACTACAAAATGAGCCAAACGTGTCGTCATATTGTTTTTAATATTTTTGTATAACATACATACATAATACAATTTATAAAATTTATGAAATTTTAAAAATGTTACGGCTATATTATTTTTTTAATTTTCTAAATTAACTAGCAAATCTAAAAAAGGCCTTATTTGCAACTTTTACAGTCATTGTAAACCTCATTGGCTGGCAAAATAAGATGGACAAGTCTTATCGTTGAATGACAAATTAATTTATTTACATTACGAGTATATTGACTACGCAAAAAGTATCTACCTCCATATTGGTTTCAATGAAACGACAACACTCGCTTTGTAAAATTTAAATATTGTTTTTGTTTTCTCATACTATACACCTAATATATTGTTGGAATTTACCATAAACCATTTTCAGAGAAATATTTTTTTTAATTCATAATTTATTTTAAAGTCATGGTAAAGTTTAAATTTCATTGGATTAAAAAAAATATCATTTAGCGTTACGTAGCTCGGAGCTCTCCATATACCTAAAGCATAACCCATGTCATGCTTGTGTGGTAAATTGTAAAAGATACCACGAAGTTTTTCAAATTCAAAGCACTTCTCAGTAGAACATTTTAAGTTGATGCTACCAGATTTTGAGTTTTATAAGTACTAGCTAAAAAATAATAAAGTTTATTTTGAGTTTGTGCTCTCTCAAAAAGATATGGAATAAAATATTTTAAGTTCAGGTTTTCATTTTAAATAAAACTATCATTTTGGACGTTTCCGCAAATTTTGGTTCCCGACGTTTCGAATGCTTTACAGCAATCATGATCAAGAGAGATAAATGATAATTTTATTTAAATTGTCAAATATTCGCGTAAAAAAAGTATTTTACAATTTTTAGAGTAAGTCACGGTATTAGGTATACATATATATATATATATATATATATATATATATATATATATATATATATATGTCACGGTCCTCTCTAATGATTTTCATGACCTCATGACATCTGCCGCACCCAAGCTTTGGAGACTGTTATGACAAAGGCGGCTGATGACTACTAATGTTGTTTGTATAAACTTGTAATTATTTGATTGAAGTGTTTATATATGGAATTTTTTTGTCATAATTTATTAACAGTGGTCATACTAGTGTTGTTATTTTGTTTGCTACACTAACAGTCTCAGTCAGAGGTGATGTGTGTATAAGCCATTCTTGACCTCGTTCTGGATTTATGTCACGATGGAAAACAAAAACAAATCTGTCCCACGGGAATTGTACATTTTCCGGGATTAAAATAACCTATGTAATGGAATACCAAACTATAATCTATCTCTGTGCCAAATTTCATCCAGATCCGTTCAGCCGTTCTGGCGTGATTGAGTAACAAACATCCATCCATCAAAACTTTTGCATTTATAATATTAATGGGATGGGATTTTTGTATGATTCTCTTCAAATCCTAAATATATAAGAGCGTTTAAGCAATCACTATGTTTAATGATATCTACCTTGGGGTTACAATAAACTATACCTAATTAAATATTTTAAGTTTATACTATTTGAAAACTTAATATTAAAGTTTTGTTGAAATAATTAAAAAAAATCTATATCAATTAGTTTCTATCTAAATAATACCTACAAGAATGGAAAGTTTATTATTATATCCACTTTTTGAGAAAGTTAGAGAGAATATAAAATTTTCTTTCTATAACTTTTAAGTCTTTAATAAGATATATGAAACTTTCTTAGATTTACGCGAATATTTGACATTTTAAATAAAACTATCTTTTCGGATTTTGTCGCGGATTTATTTGGATTTTTGTTTCCCGACGTTTCGAATGCTTTACAGCATCCATGGTCACGGGAGAGACTGAGGTGTTACATGTCTTGAATGTATAGTTGTTACAGTCATTTTGTTAATTGTGGGTAGGCTGTCTGTAACAACTATACATTCAAGACATGTAACACCTCAGTCTCTCCCATGACCATGGATGCTGTAAAGCATTCGAAACGTCGGGAAACAAAAATCCAAATAAATCCGCTACAAAATCCGAAAAGATAGTTTTATTTAATAAGATATATGAAAATATCAACATTATGATAGTTATTATAAATCACCTAGTACCGGAATCGAGCCCGCGACCTCTGACGCTGCCAGCTATCTTTTACAGTAAAAAACGCATAAAGAAAATTAATAACCGTCCAGACAAAAAAAACAGCCTGTAAGTAATGTTAACGATATAATTAATCTTATTTAAAGTTAAATTTGACATACGATCTGAAAAAAATTGCATAAACGAGTATCAAATGGATACCGACATAAATATCGCATTTCAAAAAATTATAAAAATCAGTCATATCGAGATCGTCTTACAAAGCTCAAGGCGACTTAATTAAAACAGCCTTACTTACGGTTTTGAAATGACGACATGGCATTTTTTTTATCCTTTATTATCTTTATTTGCGAGTTGCTAGTATTATAATATTATATAATATTATAAACAGACAGAAACCAATCTATTCTACTGGAACTGTACATTTTTACGGGATAAAAATTGATGTGCTATTCCAGACTATAATCTATTTCTGTGCCAAATTTCATCCAGATCCGTTCAGCCGTTCTGGCGTGAAAGAGTAACAAACATCCATACATACTCACAAACTTTCACATTAATAATATGGATTAGTATCGATGTATTTGTATAACATTACTGTAAAATGATAAAATATAAAATATCGATATGATAGTTAAGATCGTTACTATTTATCTAAGTTGATATTTTAAAAAAAATTAGTTGTCTGTACACATATCATTTAAAATTTTATGTTATGATGGGAAAAATATATGGTGACCTCCTGACCGACTCGGTTACGGCTGTCAATCTCATTGAGATATTATAGAGCGCAAGTGTACGCGTAGACACAAGTGTACTATCTATTTCTTTCGCTCTCAAATTTCGGTGGGACGCCTATTCGATGCCTGAGAGTTCAGTTTCACGGTACCCTAATTGCCAATTTTCCTACTCCGGGCCGCTATTGAGAATTTGGTGAAAGAAATCCTAATAAATATATTTAGTTCGAACCGAGAACCGAACTCAGGACTTCCAAATCGTGGAATAACATAACGGAACAGAATAATATCCTTAACAGCGTAGTATACTTGCCGAAAAATAAAGTAAAATATTTAAGAGTTTAGCTATCTTCTTCTTCTCTTATTACTTCTTCTAGTATCAACGGCAAGTATTATTAAATTAAATCAATCATAAAATTCAGCCTACATCAAAGCTTTACCGGTAAGTACACGGAATAAGCTTCGAAGTAACGTTGACAACACGTTTGGCTCAGTTTGTATTGACCCTACTTGCTGTGCCAGCGGTCGCGGGTTCGAATTCCGCTGTGGAGCATTCATTTGTTTGATGAGCACGAATGTTTATACTCCAGTCATGCGTGCTTATATTTATAATATATACATATGTATTTAAAGTTTTATATGCGTAATGTAACCTCGTAGTTTATCATGGAACTAGATGGTGCTGTGTGTTAATGTAAAAAAAAAATAACGCGTAATGTCGTTGGCAAAGTGTTGTGTTTCAAACAGAAAAGTCTGAGTAAAGGTTGTATGACAGATACAAGTGGAAGATACCTCGTCAATGATTCAGGCATGCAACATGATGAGAGGCAATTGAATACGCTTGCTGCATGAGTCGACATCACATGAGTGATGGTGCAAGTTATAGAATCCACGATATTTGTTACCAAAAAAATAACCCCATATAAGTTTTTAGACTACCTATTTGAAACTCCATGATTGAAATAAACTATGTTCGATTAGAAAAAAGTATAAAAATAGAAGAAAATAAAGTACAAAGTTAAGCTTGTCCTAATTAGGTATATATATATACATATTTAGTACAATCGCAAACAAAACAGTATTTAATTTAGGATCAGGTTGTTAATACAAAGTATTCAAATTCGAACTCTGTCAAAAATAATTTACCAAATACTAAAGAAACGGCAGGACAGCTAGCTACAACAATAAAAAACCTTTTTTTTCGTTTTGAATTGAATAACTTTTTTTGCATAATTTAAAAATATAAATTAAATAAAAGTAAAAGGCACTTACAAATTGTATTTTTTTTTATTTACGCGAATATTTGTCATTATATTTGATACAAAAGACTTTACCATTCGAAATTTCTAGAAAAAAATGAGGGTGTTAAAATCCGAAAAAATAGTTTAATTTAAAGTAGTATAATAATTGTACAATATGCTTATAACTTGTGCCTCACAACACGCACTTCACGGAGTCACGCGTCAGTATTAAAGCTAAATTGTTTGAATAAAGTGCATCAGATACGAGATACGTAGCGACATCTCAAAAATTAATGTGCTACGTCGATATAAATCTTCTAATTCTTTATAATCCTCTTTTATTCCTACCTTTTTGTTTGTCATGAAGTAGACATGTTGTTTTTTCTTGAAAGTCTCAAAATATTTTACATGAATTGAAGTAAAAATAAAGAAATAGAACTATCTTTTCGGTTTTTTCGCTTATGTATTTTTAGGTCCCCAATTTGGGATCTTTGGTTTTGGTTTGGTTAGGGAACCCAAAAATCAAAATAAATCCGCGAAAAAAACCCGAAAAGATAGTTTTATTTAAAATGTCAAATATTCGCGTAAATCTAAGAAAGTATTAAATAAATAAACTTTTTCTAATCCGAAAACTTGATTCTGATTGTGAGTTTTTGAAAAAAAACTGCGAAGATATTTACGGTATCAGGTTAAAGGCAGTTAAAGCCTCTTGTGAAGTTATTAAGTTACACATAACTTAAGCTGATGTCAGTGAGATTAGTCAACGTGACTCAGATCAACTATACCAGGATGCTATTACATTATTAAATCTAGTCTTAAATTATCATTATATCCAGCCTATATGTAGTTATCAGAGGACTTAGACGTTCTACAATGGTCATCTCTAATAGAAAAAATAAATCGGTAATGACATATTCTCATCACATGACGTCTTACCACATGTAGTTAGTGTAATTTCCATACATTTTTGAATGTATTCCGCCCTTTTTACGTCCCACAGGTGGGCACGGGCCTCCTTTCAATGTAAAGAGGATCAGGCTTTAGTCCACCACGCTAGCCAAGTCCGGGTTCGCGGACTTCACGTCTCTTTTGAAAACCTACTAGGTTCTCTCAGAAGTGCAGGTTTTAAGACGTTTTCCTTCACTGTACGACAATATCAAAATTATCACTCTAACACAATAGGTAATCGTGTTGGAAATGATTCGCACACGAAAATATCAGAGGTGCGAAACCCGGGATTGAACCCGCTTCACTCAGTTTACCAAGAGAGCGCGTTACCACTCGCTACCACTGTCCATACATTATTACTTTTCTAATAATCATAATAAAATAAAATTAGAATCGTAGCTTCTCGTATAGATAAATTCAATTCGCAAACTATTTCTAAAAGATAAAATAATAGTAACAGCTCTAAGGAAACGTACAAGGTCTCGTAACTTTACATTAGATTTACAATGCGTAACGGAAGTACGTCAATCATAATTGTAAAGTTGTAATTTGGTATTCTTGGTTGTGACACTGTGCCCATGTTAATTATTACCAGTTCCATTTAGTTTAAATGAAGGACTTAGGTTCGATTCTAGGATGTAAATATAGATAAATATACTTATTATCTTCCACAGTAGCAGTACTTAATGAGCACTAACCAATAACCATCCCAGTCTTTAGCACCCACCATCGCGTCACCTTTCTCAGGTCATGGGTTAGCACATGTTGACTCCATCGACCTATATTACGACTGAAAACCATTTCATATACTTAAACAACTTATTTACAGCACGTAACCCACCCTTAGCCCTCGATAACTCGCCCCATGTAATCCACCATGACCATGTGACCACGCACTAGTTCTTTGTTCTTCTTTAGCATACTTTCTGATCTATAATTTGTAGTTTAAATACTCTGCTCCTTAATATAATAACTTGATGATAGATAGTTCATTATGTTCGTCAATAAATACGTTTTAAAATGTATAGTATTATTCATAATAATAATGTTTTTATTGTTTGTTTACAGGTAAAGTGTTGAGGAGATATAACCTATCGCAGATTTGCTGTGTAAGTTTTGTGATTAACCCGATGAGAGTAGCATTTACACCCGTGTGTATGTTAACAAATAATTTCCAGGAAATTCGCAGAGAGTACCAAGATGTTAAGGTTATGTTAAAAGTCTGTTTCATGTTTCAATTCAATAGAACATTATAAAAAAAGCTCGGCTCAATTTTAAGTTAGATACAACCTTTTTATTATCATATATTTATTTTTCGAAATGAATTTGTCAAAATAAAAATATAGGTTTACGCAATCTGTTTATTTTTATTCATTCATTTTTTTTTATTTTTAGACTGCCAATTTTTTTTTAATGGATGATTATTGCTTTAACATTTAAGAGGATTGTGAAGTGCCGATACGCGGCGAGAGTAGGTATTTTAAAAAATGCTATTTGTTTCATACCGCTTTGCATCCCCCCGGCAGTAAACGACACAAATACAACATACGCAAATTCTCACGCACACTATGATAGCAGCAGCCGGTGACGCGCGGGCGCTTGCGAGGGGCGGGGGCGGGGGCGGCGCGACTCGGCGCAAGAGCAATTTCAAAGTTTATCTAATATTTATTATTTTAACGGTTTGCGTACAATATACATTCCCAACAAGTTACATCGCACCTTTATTCATAAACTGAAATAACTCTAAATTACAATTCTGTGGCGAATATCATTTAAAATTTGACTTGTTTAGATTGATGACTTCAAAAAATCATAAAAAAATAAATAGGTGGTTTAGATCAATTACAAAAATCTCGTTCCAAAAGTTGAAAGTTTTAGAATTTTTTGTTGTTTATGTACTAATACCCATCGGAATCCTTTTATTTTTAAAATATTTTTTTTATTGAAAACCCGAAGTTTTATGATTTTATAATGTTAGCAGGTATATAAGGAATAGAAATTCATAAAATGACCTGATCATGAATGATGATGATTTACGATTTTTTAACATATCTATGACTAAATTTTATAAAATATATCAACTTAATTTTTTAAAATATATTCTTAACTAATGAATAAACAAGATTAGATTACGAATGAATTTCAATAAAATTAACTCCAAAAACTAATAAAATATCGATAAATTCAAAAAAATTATAACGAATAGTATATATATATATATATATATATATATATATATATATATATATATATATATATATAATTATACACATACTATTCGTAATAATTTTCATAAAATTATAACGAATATAGAATTAAAAATATAAATTTTACAAAAATAAAAGTATTTTTATTGCTCCTTCTAAACGGTAATAGTCCAGCAATTAGCAAAAGAAAGCGCGTGACCGGTGGAGGAGGAGGGGTGGAGGGGTGTAGGAAGTGGCCCTTACTCATTCAAACTTGGCCAGATATAATGATGATGATGATGATATAGAAAATATTTTTATTTTTGTATGAAAATGAAAATTTAAGAAATATATTTTTTTCTTGTTACAGAGGTTGTTGTTATGATGTAAATAGTATATTCCCAAAAGGTCTTCAGTAAATTAAAAATGACCCTGTATATAAAGGTATATAAATATATATATAATATTTATATATATATTTTCAGTTTTGTATTTTTTCTCAGAAATGAGATATTTTCCCGCGGTAATCCTATAATATGTTGATCCGGATAACCAGCTACCACCATACCAAATTTCATCAAAATCCCTCCAGTGGTTTTTCTGTGACGTGGTAACAGACAGACAGACATACAGACAGACAAAAATTCAAAAAACTATAGATTCGGCCTCTGTATCGATAATAATGTTTATTTCAATAATATTTTCCAAAAAATATTTAGTGTACAGATACGGCTTAGTTACAATCTATACATACGAGTATAATAAAATTCTAAACTTTGGATTGAATCCTTTCAGTATCGATCGATATATCGAAATTACCTTCTCCTCCCTAGGAGATAATAATATCGATAGCACCTTCACATCACTACAGTCTACAATATGCCCCTGCCCCCGACCCGTATGGTGCGATAGAGAGAGTTGCAAGTCTTAGACTCAATTACCTACATTTCCTTTTTGAAATATTGTTTCGGGCGATAACGTTTTCACCCCCCTAAACATTAACGAAATGAGACGATTTTGGTCTCATTAGATTCAGTACACCTTAATCTAGGTCTGTACGTTTTCCTTTTTTTGTAATTCAGTTTAGTTTAATTTAAAAAAATAAAAACGCTGGAGGAAGTTTTTAGGTCAAAAATATAGATATTTAGATGCTAATAACTTCTGTCGTACGCAATATTTCTAAAAAATAAAAACGTACGGACCTAGATTTTGATTATATCTACAACATTTCCAAAAATTATGAAAATTAGACTATGTTTAAGGGGGGAAAAACGTTATCGCTTTTTGTATGAAAATTTACAGCTTCACAATCCTCTTAACATTGCGTTTAACATGATAAATATCTATAATCTATATAAGTATATATAAAAATACTTAGTGATATACACATAAAGCTATAAATCAAGTAAAATGTCTAGCAAATATATTAAAATAGTATTAGTATTCCCTCCACACAGAGTCTAGGTCAGGCGTGCGTGACTAAGGCCTATCTTAGGTATCTCAAGCTACACGTACTTTGAACTTAGGCAAATGATAGAATGCAAATTCCTACAAGTAGAGCCAGCAGAGTATTTGAACAGTATTGGCATAGAAATATATAAAACAAAATATGGTGTGAGTTATAAATGACATAATATTTTTGCAATAATTGTGAAAATGAGCTATGGCTGTACAATATAGGGTCTAGCACGTATGTATATTTTAAGGTAAGTGTGTGTAACCGGTTTTATTTTTGTTACTCAAAACTGTAAAATAAAAATATTACCTCGTTATAAAATGTACCAAATGATAAAAAAAACCGTACGTTAATACCAACATACATATATGTATGTATGTCAATATTAATGTCATTGTCACAATGGAGGGGCACAGATTTTCTGCGGGATAAAGGAAAATGAGTAGGATAAGAAAATAATAAATTAGACTTTTACTGTTTACGGATAGAGGTTTAAATAGTATTCTTAATTTTAGTCCCCAGGTGTTATAAGTTTAACGTCGATGTCTGTCTGAGTGAGTGTGTGTCTGTCTTTGTAGCTCGGAGCTTTCGGATGGACCGATTTCGATGCGATTTTTTTTTAATTCGAAAGCCAGTTTCCTTGCGGTGGTTCTTAGCTATGTTTGGTTAATATCGGTCCAGCAGTGTAAGAGTATCAGCTCTTTTCCAAAATGATGTAAGGCATTTTGGCATATGACTACTCCATTAAGTGCTTCACGCGTGCCAGTGTAATCGTTAAATGACAATTAATTTGCGTAGGTGTTTTTTTTTTTTTAATTTTTATTCCATCTTAGATGGACTTGAGTGGACACGCGGGTTATATGTAGTTAGTAATATATATTTTATTCACATCTGCAGTTGTGTCATTAAGATTGACACCGACGACAGTTCTATTTATTACACTATATTTAAATTAGAATAGATAGTATTTCCACGCCCTCTAATTCATCTTTGAAACTTAGTTTTACTTCCTGACTTACGTGTCACTGGTTTTTTAATTAATATACTCGTACATATGAGTGTTTGTTTGTCCGTTTTTTACGCGATAACCGAGCAATTATAAGTCATTTTTGGTAAAGAATTACAAGCTATTACTAGATAAAATTAATTTTTTATTTAGAGAAAAATTACAACCGCTATTCTAAAACATTTGTTAAAACTCTATATTATAACTAGAGAAAAAAACACTATCCAGTAATCTATTTTTCTATAAAAGTTTCATCATAACAGTACAAGTAAATTCAAAGTTAAATATAGCAGCAACAACTTACTCTCCATATAAAATGTATGCCAACGCATTATTTTAACGATTATTTTTAATCGAATATACACTGATGTAACAGCACTTGACCTCTTGCAAGTTTCCTACCATAAAATATGACCATCTTTACTTATGTACATATATAAAATTATTTATCTTTATGTCTGTACAACGTATGGCCTATTAATCTCACTTTAGTGCTAGACCAATAACTTATGTATGTGCGACAGTGACAGTCTTAGAATATATGTTTTTCTACTATGTTACATTTTGTATTGGTTACTTATTTTCTCTCATACGACAAAATCTATATAAAAAAACAAAATCGGGTTGGGGATACCATTTATAACTCAAAAATGGCTGGACTGATTTTTATGATCTTTGATTTGTTGGATTCAAGAAAATTTAATTGAATTGAAAATTTCTATTCAATTATATCCAAGCTCTTTTATTCTATATAATGCCTTATTCCTAACTTAAGACTTGCACTTAACCTATTTTTCTACACAAAAGAGGTTTCAATTAGCAAAATATAATTATTCATATTGTTATTTGTCAAACGCCAATATGTGACCTAATTCGGGGCGTGAGTAAATTTGTTCTATAGCATTTGATCCAAATCAAAGTAAATAAACCTTCAACAGTGAAGAGATGTGACAATATTGGTTTTGGGTCACATTTAGATTTTGAGGGAGTAATGGGTTAGAAGAAAGACCTAAGGACTTAATGTATTATATATATGTATAATAGGCTCAAATAAATAGACTAGTTTTTCTGGCAAGTTCGTCTATCGTTGTGCAAATTATTAATACTTGTTACTACTTTACAGTAGAGCTTTTTCCTGTGTTTTGCAAAGAAAACTTTATTTCTTAGAATTATATACACATACTAGCATTGCCCGCGGCTCCGCCCGCGTTTAGATAACCAAAAACCAAATTCTTATGTTTTACATATAGTATATAGTATAATCTTACACTTTAGTTTTTGTATTTTTTCTCAAAAATGAGATATTTTCCCGCGGTAAAAAGTATCCTATATGTTGACCCGGATAACCAGCTATCACCATTACAAATTTCATCAAAATCCCTCCAGTAGTTTTTCTGTGATGCGGTAACAGACAGACAGACAAAAATTGTATAAACTATAGATTCGGTCTCTGCATCGATAATAATGTTTATTTTAATAAGACTGTCCGAAGAATATTTAATGTACAGATTCGGCTTAGTTACAATTTTATTATACCTACGTATAGATATATAATTAAAATATATTTTTTTGGTTCAGTAGATCCAGAGATTACCCCTACAACGTCATAAACTCACAAACTTTACCTCTTTATAATATTAGTATAGATAGAGTTATGTATATTGTAAATAAATAATAATGGTTTGTAATAATCTTTAGAACTACTTATTAACTTATTTGTTTTTAATTATTTATACAATAGCTAAGATCGTTATATAATTATAAAAAGAAAATATCCAGCTTCAAGTACCGTTAAGGATACTTTAAACGACCGTAACATCGCGCGCTTGGCGTGACGTCACAGTATGATATACGCAGAAAAATGACGACTCAATTTGTAGCCACAAAATCGCTAATCGCTCTGTTATGACAATATTGTAATACTTTGACGTCATATTCGGTCTGAACAATGGCGTGTGTTTATTTCTTTAAATTTCCGATCTATGTTTGCACTTATTAATAATTATTTTCTTAATCAAAAAGAAATTATATTGAAATATATTGATATAGGCTTATTTCAAAGCAATAAAGATTATAAAAAAAACACTTGTTTAAATCAAGCATATTCTTTATCATAAAAATTTTGTTAATAGTAAGCCACACTAGTTAAGTATCACTAATAAACATAAGCCATTTTTTTAAAACAAAAATACTTGCTAAAGAAAATTCTAGAAAATAACTATTAAAGCTAACAAAAGCAAGTGACATAGCACAATGCAGTTATATTAAAACGCCCACTAGAAGTCACCCCATAAGTACGTAAGTACATAAACCATGACCTATTTAGTCTGGGAAAGTACACGTGCAGATAGTTAGGCTTCGTTTAGAGTAACAATAAAATCTAGTCTTATATAAATATAGTAAATAATAAATAAATAAATATGTTGGGACATTAACACACAGCACCATCTAGTTCCATGGTAAGCTACGAGGCTTGTGTTATGGATACCAGATAGTTGATACACTACACATAATATATTACTTTAAATACATACATATTATAAATATAAACACCCATGACTGGAGTACAAACATCCGTGCCCGTCACACAAATGAATGCCCCCAGCGGGACCGAACACGTGACCACTGGCCCGGTAAATAGTCACTACAAACTGAGCCAAACGTGTTGTCAATTATAGTGGTATATTATATATCTTTTAATTTCTGGAATACTTAAATATGTTGTATTATAATAATTTATCTCAAGAATTGTTAGTTTTGAAAAGAGCAACTTGCTGAGTCTCTCTTCGGCTCTTCTCAACAGAACTGCTTTACGAGCCGGTGGTAGCTTTTCCACGGACACGTGTACATCGCCTATCTTTAAGTCAATAGACAATTCGAAAGTACTTGTGTACCTAAGTCTAATTGAATAAAATTAATTTTTATTTCACCTCATTAACAATGTACAAAAAATTACTGACATAGAATAATTATCTTGAATTACCCCTAAAATTAAAAGTTATACTTAAAAAAATCGTAAATGTTGGCTTACAATTGGTAAAAAAAAAACAAACAAATTTAGTATTATTAGCATAAATGCGAATGCTTGTACATTTTTTACTCATAGATGTAGAAACGATTGGACGGGATTTAGATGAAATTTAATACATACATACATATATAGAATTTCAGGTGTCTGTCTATATTTGGATTTACACATTGGATACTGTTAGGCACCTAGGAACGGATCCGAGTGAAACGAGGGTAAGTCATTAGTTTAATAATATGAAAATATTAACAACATGCTAACTTCACTCAAATGGATGCCTTGTAGATGCCTAAAAGTAGCCGTGTTACCCGACGTTATAGTCTAACTGTACACTTTTCATCAAAATCAGTTCAGCAATTTCAACGAGAAGTAACAAACATACATACATACTTATATACTTTCGCATATAATGTAATAGTCCAATACTAAACAACGATGTAGACGTAGCTTTCTCAGTGATGTCACTTTATAGGGTCATAACGGTAATGTCACTGCGCCGTTTATTTTGTCTCCTTGTTACAGAAAATCTAGACAAATATTTTTACTTTAACAAACTAATTGGGGCTAGTTTTTAAAGTGAACAAAATTTCAAAATAACCTTTGAATTCATTGATTTTACTCTTCTGATGAAAATTCGGCCGGTGGTAGATTTTTCACGGACTTGACTACTAACATTTGATTTAAACGCCACGTTTGGCTGTTTGTAGTATTACTATGCCAGCGGTCACGAGTTCGAGCCCCGCTGGGGGCATTTATTTGTATGATGAGCACGAATGTTTGTCGTTTAGTCTGGGGTGTTTATATTTATAATATGTATGTATTTGAAGTTATATATGTGTAGTGTATCAACTATCTGGTATCCATAACACAAGCCTCATAGCTTACCATGTAACTAGATGGTGCTGTTTGTTAATGTTCCAACATATTCATTATAATTTGTAGTAAACTTTAAATATATAACAATTTAGCAATTCAAAAATACTTATATTTAAAGTATATTTGAATACCTAAGTATATTTTGATTTGATATCATTTGATTCTGATAGGTCTTTGTATAATTTTTGTTAAACAAAAACCCCGCATCCAAATCCTATGAGTCATTGTTAAATGAAAAAGAAGCAAAATAACTAAAGTGAAAACAATTTTCAGGTGAATCACGATTTTATCAAAACAAACAAAATGTACGACTCATATACATTATCTGTAGCTTTAAATAGGTTCAACTTACTAAAGTGGGATGTTTAATGAACCATGTAATTCAATTAATCCATATAAAGACGTTTGTTTGTTTGTACATTACAAACAAAAGATTGCTATAAAATCTAATTAAAATGAAATTTAAGAATATTTAATACTTTCACAGAATATTAACTATTTTTGGGATTTTTCTACTGTTT
This sequence comes from Brenthis ino, assembly GCA_921882275.1. Classification (NCBI taxonomy): domain Eukaryota; kingdom Metazoa; phylum Arthropoda; class Insecta; order Lepidoptera; family Nymphalidae; genus Brenthis; species Brenthis ino. The sequence goes on along the minus strand of OV170233.1, from coordinate 1,878,082 downwards.
TATTTTACTACTAACGGCTTACCCTCGCTTCGGTTAGCTTTTTTTATTGCGCGGAACCCTAATTCTGTTTCAAAAATAAAAATAGCCTAAGTTACTCCTATAACATTAGCTATCTGTCAGTGAAAGTCCCGTCAAAATCGGCCCAATAGTTTCGGAGATTGGCTGGAAAAAACAGACAGACAATTTTTTTAAAAATTGTAATTTTCTTGTATGTACCCCGTATATAATTTCATATGCATTTAGGTTAAAGCTATTATTTCGACATTACAAACAGACACTTCAATTTTATTCATCTGTATAGATGTATAGACCTTTGTTCCCGACGTTTTGAATTTTATTGTTTGCCCGCGGCTCTGCTTGTTGTATTTTTTTGAAATCTTATATAAAAACGCTTATTTTATCACGATACGGACCTTAGAAGTAGACATACATACATATGGTACTCGTACATACATATATTGTATAACCTATACGGTAAAAGTAGGTATAGCCTCTCACAATATTCTACAGATTTCAGCAAAAATATACAAAACAGATAAATATATATGTATATAAAAATATATACATAAATTAATTATTTAAAATAACTTGTTTATTTTTTTTATAATCGGTAAATTTTCTAGTTATTATTTAATAGGCCTATTATAATATGCTTACATTTTACTGTATAGATATTAGATAATATAGGTACCAGCGACTCATTCTCGCTCCGCTCGGGTTCGTTCCTAGATATTAATTTGAAGAGTTAGTAATTAGTATAGATTTCTCAGTGATGAGATATTTTTCCTCAATAAAAAGTATCCTATATATTGACCCGGATAACCAGCTATCATCATAATCTGTCCAGTGGTTCTCAGACAGACAGACAGACAGACATAAATTCTAAAAATTATAGATGCGGTCTCTGTATCGATAATAATGATTATTTCAATAAGATTTTCCAAAATATATATTCAACTCAGAATTTTATTATATGTATACGTAGATTATGTACATACATGTATAGAATTAAAACACACTGATTCACTAGTGTTGCCATATTAAACCTGCTAGTTACGCCAAATATGTCTTTACGATATATTTAATTTTACTGCTATAACAGTTAAAAGAAAATAAAACAGTAAAGGAATGAAGGTTGTAATAAAAGCTATTATTATCTACTAAAATGGCGTCAGTAAGAGCCATGTGCTGGACTATGATCATGATGGTAGAGCTAAAAGGGTTTATAACTAACTTTTATACCTTTTTGTGAATGAAATGTTGATAATTTATATTTCAACATAATAAAATAATATTTTTTTTAACTAGGTGGTGCTTTTTAAAAAAAACCTATAATGGCTGAACGGATCTGGATGAAATTTGGCACAGAGATAGGTTATTATAGTCTGTAATACCACATAGGTTACTTTTTATACCAGAAGAATATATGGTTTCCATGAGATAGATTTGTTCTGTTTTTACGAGGACGATGGTGAATCGCTAGTATAATAAGAAGAAGAATTCGATTATCGGCTAAGATCTTTTTCAATTTCAAAATGCTGTTTTATCGTTAATAAAATTGGTGCTATAATTAAACGTGAGGATTTTCACGTTTCTACATTTTCAGATTTTACCACCTACGCTTATTTAAAGTTCCTTAAAGTCTTTATATAAAAATATTGTTTAATCAAACCTTTAGTTATAATATAATATTATTCAGTGTTAACAGCTCTTGTTTTTGACATATTAAATCTCAATACACTTCCATGCTTACTATAAATTCTGATTTATAATAAACATTTGTCTAACCAAATTTAAATTAAACTAATACAACAAAGTTGGAGAAATATCTAATATGTACAATAATTGTTTACAATTTTTATTTTGCCTCTTACTCATATACAAAGTCACGGTCAGTCATAAATTAATTGACGTCACGTGTTAAATTAAGCATGACAAAACATCAAAAGAATCTCTAATAACACAAACGAGTCTCCCAAAGATGTATAGCTATCGCATTTAATAGGTCAGAGGGCGTGGGATAATAAAATTATGCGCAAATGAATGTTTATAGGGAACTAGAATTTATGGGCTGGCAACACTGTAATTTGATGTATTTTATTTTGCCGCGCAATTTTGACAATTCGATATAACACGTGACGTGACTGAACCTAAGCCCATCCTTTATTGCACTGTGCAATGATCAAACAAAAAAAATAACTAACATATAGATTTTTTATTCTGAAATATGTCGGCGTTATCTTTATTTTAAAAAATCCGTGTAAATTTCAAATAATATCAAAGTTTTTTGATAGCTTTACATAGGAACAGCACTTTATTAACGCTAATGATGTCATGCAGAAAGGCGCAACATCAGTAATTACTATTATTTAAAAGATAAAATCTTACTTAACGGGAAGCCCTAATGGCCATATAATCTTACTTTAATGAATACATCGCACTAGTGATGGTGTTGCAACTTATGGAACGAATCATAATCACTTCAAAATTTATCGATTTTCATCCACTGAGAATTTATTCGGTAGTTGATTTAATAATGTTGCTAACATCAATAAGAATAAATTATTCTCCCATCACATAGGTTGATTTTTATCCGTGAAAAATTACGGTTCCCGTGGGATTTGTTTTTGTCTAGGGACGAACCCGAAGCGAAGTGAGGATGATTCGTTAGTTCATAATAAGTACTTCTACACTAATGATTGTAAGGATCTTAGATCAATTAAACCCGTCACAGAAGCTAACGACGTAGCTTATCACATAGTGAAATTCCATGAAAGTATAAACATGAGTCATTTCAACTCGGCTAAATAAAAACAGCATCCGCTCCCATATTATGATCTCACTCCCATAAAATATTTAATAGTCGGTGTAATGTGACCAATATTGCGGTTTCGTACATTTGTATAATTTGACACATTATGTCAATTGATTTTGACGTTTATTGGAAATTTAGCAAAAAAAATGGTCTACGGCAAAAAAAAACAACATCGATAAAAAAAACTATTATCTAAGGCGTTATTTTTTTTGAGTGAATGGATGAAACTAAACTCTATTACACTTAAACTCTACTGCAGATATAAATTACGAGTACTAGCAAGTTTGTTTAGATTCGATAGTAACATATAGTTTAACTAAAAAATATATTTTTCTATACTTCCATTGGACTACGATATTTTCCGCAGTAAAATAGCACATCTCCGTCTACAGAATGCAACGTGTATAATTTTGGCCTTCTAATTTCGTCGAAATGAGATGAATAAATCAGATATATTAGTAACTGTTACTTTGTATTTCACGTTAAGATTTAACCAAAACCGTAATAGTTGACCTAAATAATAAAAAGCAAACCGTTTCCCTAATTTCAACATCTTTACGAGTTTTTATACGACTCCCAGTGTTTAATCTACTGTAGAAAATTATAACGTAAAAGATTAACACTTTTTCTAGGAACTAGTACTCCTAGTCGGTTATTTAAAGTCGTATTTTACACGGTTTATTTATATTTGGTTTAAGCATATAATGATAAGATTGTTGAATTGTGAAATAGGGTTGTACCTAAATACAAGGTAAAGAGATCAAGAATTCGATTATAAAATAGAAATCCTATAAAATCACGTCATCTCATTTAAATCAATTCAAGACACGAAAATATTTTTGTTAATTTGTTAGTTTGTTCATAATTTGGATTGGTAAAGTGGTAAAATACTAACAAAATAAATACAGCACATGAGCAGGTTTAACAGAATTTTTATAACCTTGTATTGATGGTATGAAGTACAAAATATATGTGTCAAGAACAATATATGTTTACGTAATGTATGGGTACAAATAAACTTGACTACAACGTTACCCACCTGTTGCATTCTTAAAATGGTACAAGTTAAAGATAGACGCGTTGTAAAATGTAAAAAAAAAACAGTTTACATATCTATGATATATAAGATATGGGGGAAAAATCTATGCTTAAAATAGTTCAAATTCAAATAGGTAGGTGTTTAAGTTATATTTTTATTTGTCAAAAAGTAAACCTAATAATAAACTTAGTAAAGTTTTATCTTTATTGTTTAAAAATATTATTTAAGACAGTTATCTATAATAGAAAGATTGATTAATTGGTAAAAACTTTTTTTGACAATTTTGCCGATAAAAGTCGATAAGACTCTATTATAAAATTAAAAAATACAGCACATTAGATTTTATTATATATACTTACCGTGCTTTTGGATAGAAAAAAGAACATGTCAGTGCTACCATGTCAAGTTGATGGAATTAAAAAAAATATAATTCAATTCAAATTTTATATACAATGGCTAGGAGTGCCGTTTGGACACCATTTACTTAAAAAAAAAGAAAGAAAGTATAGAATCTTGCGACGTTTCATTAGTGAAGTTTTATAAGTATCTTAAGAAAGCAAAGGGACTCTTTAAGTGGTAATAGATTGTGTGAAATACATACACAATACAGGCAGAGCCACAAGCAGCACTTAGTTTAAAACAATATGCTATAAAGTTATGGTCAGTCGGTAGTTATTATATATATCTGCATGTTATACTTAAAAGCTCATCCCAGTGTTATTGAACTCGTTTTATTTTTGATTTCGAGTGTTGCTTTTACCCTTACATTTATAGATGACCGCTCTTACTTGGGGATATTTAAATAATAGAATTTGAATAGAGCTTCGAAGCTTTTCTAAGCTCTCATATATTACTAACAAATATAGCTCGACAGAAGTGTATTTTTCTCAGTAGACTACATAATTATACATGCGCCAAGAACGATCGTGTGATATCTGATGGAATAGGCATAACTAGTCGAATCAAACATTAAAATATATACATATAATAAAATTGGAACTGAGCCGATTCTGTACATTAAATATTTTTTGGAAAATCTTATTAAAATAGGCATTATTATCGATAAAAAGGCCGAATCTATAGTTTTTAGAATTTTTGTCTGTTTGCCTGTTGCCGCATCACGGAAAAACCACTGGAGGGATTTTGATGAAATTTGGTATGATGTTAGTTTGTTATCCGGGTCAATAAATAGAATAATTTTTACTGTGGGAAAATATCTCATCTCTGAGAAATCTAACGTTAACTAAACTAAACGTTAAAACGTAAGTAAAAGAGTAAGTTGATTAATAAGTTGAAATTATTAGGAAATGACCCACATAACATTTTTTACTAGGTTAAGTAAATAAAGATTGTGTTTAAATAGATGAAAAGTAGGCCTCTATCAATCTTCGGCAAAAACTATAAAAGTCCACTTTTGACTTTTATAATTAATGCATGGAAGTTGTGGAAGTATATCAATTGAGTCAAAACTCAAACGTTTCACTAGTTTCATGTTAAAAGCAATAAAACACACATTCATGTCTAAAATATTAAATTAGGGCTAAAAATGTAAAGAAAGTCATTGTTAGTGACAATATCTATTAAAAATTCAATGACGTACAGACAAACTATTTAATTGTGAAACATGTCATATAAAGTGGTCACACATAAATCATAAAGCTTCTGTTATTATAATAATATCAAATGCGTAAAGATGCCGCCTTTGCACGACCATTAATAAGCGAAATATGCCTGTTGTCCACAGCATGCTAGTAATGTTAGCTATACTAATATTTTAAAGAGATTTTTTTTTGTTCGTACAGGATAAACTAAAAATCCACTGAACCGTTTGAGAGTAGTTTGAGACACTGGAAAAGACATAGGATATTTTTTATCCCGGAAATCATCCTTTAAGTGTGTGAAAATGATGATGAAAGTTTGTATAGGGAATCAACCTAGGGATAAACCCGAGCGAAGCGAGGGTGAGTCGCTAGTATATTAAGATAAGAGAATGATGATGATTTTTTAATAAAACATATGAATAAGCCTACAATATTTTAAGATTTGAATATCTAGTAGGTAAATATTATATATTTTACGTATCGAAATATATTAGATTTGCTTTGCATCGGCTAGCACCGACTTAGAAAATATCTGATTAGGTATCTATTCTAAAAATGAATACCTCCGTTTAGTTATATTTACATTTTAGTGCCTGGAAGTCAATTTTTAGTTTTTTTTTTTAAATTATATTGTTTGAAATAACGTTTTTGTATAATAAAAGTTTAATTTGTTCCCCTTTATTTTTAGTAAGGTTATATTTTAGTAAATGGCTAAGTTTGATGGTTACTTTCTTTTTCTTTATTTACTTTAAGAATAATTTTTCATAATTAACGTGAATTTAAATGATTTATCTTAAATAACAATTAATTTATACGAAATATTTAAAAAAATAAATGATTTCGAAATGATTAATTAATATAAAAATATATATTATAGCATTAGTATAGCTTTCCATAGGTTCTAAGCTAAAAAAGCGAGATAGCTATATAACAACACATACAAAAGAAAGAGAGGATAAAAGTATTTCAACAAGGAAGAAAGTTGTAGTGGTTGTTTTTCGTATGATTTATTTATACCATTCATAGCAGTGACGTAGATTGATGTTAACAGATTAAGTACTGAGCTTAAAATTTGTCTTCGAATAAATAAATATGTGTGTATATAAAAAAAAACAAATGATGCTGCCCGTTCCAACACTTCGTTGTACTTTTATAAAGGTGATGTAACTAATAAAGCTTTAATTACCAACTAACAAAAAGGTGTAATGAATTCAAAATAACTTTAAAAGATTTTTTTATGTATATATTACCATTCTTGTGGTCTAAAATCAAAATGGTGTCACTTCTTCTTTGAAATTGGTCGAAAATTGTATTATATTTATAACTAGCGACTTAATCCATAGGTACGATTTGGTTTTAAATTTCATAGGTTTAAATTTTTGCGCGGAACCCTAATTCTTTTCCTAAAACAATAGTAGCCTAAGTTACATATTATAATATCAGCTATCTGCCAGTGAAAGTTACGTCAAAATCGGTCTAGCCATTTTTAGATTAGCGGGAACAAACAGACAGAGAAAATTAATAAAAAAAAAATTTTTCTTATGTGTACCATATATACGTGCATTTAGTGAAAAGATGTTATTTTGACATTACAAACAGACACTTCAATTTTATTTATCTGTATAGATGTTAGATGTGTAAGACTGTACATATATACGCTCTGGATTCTTTACTAAAATTATAATTCGGAGACCATATAAATATTTATACTGAGCTTTAATCACAACTATTACTTAAACAATTTCATTTTCTACATATAACTTTTTAAATGCATAGCTGTATTGTACTGTGATTGAAAAGTGTGTGTAATTGAAAAGTGTTTCCCTTACAAGTTGGAAGTAGTTAAGCTATTTAGAAGATAGAAAATCTATCATAATCTTTATATATATATATATATATATATACATACATACTTTCTTTATATATATATATATATATATATATATATATATACATACATACATACATACATACATACATAATATATTTGTATAAGAGATGGGATGAGAAGAGCAGATTATATTAACTTTACCTAAATGGCAAAAATTTTGAAAATTTTGACAGCCATTTATGACTCCACATAATGTAATAGGAACGCCAAACAACAGGTTTTTAGTATATCAACTCCAAAAAATGTGTATACCCAGGGGTTATAGTTTAAATAAAAATAATAATATTTGGTTAAAAATAAATAACATGATTTCATTAAAGCAAGACATCCTAATTCTAAGGTTATATGTAACAAAGGTTAAACGTTTATAAAAATCAATACTTTATGAGGCAGATGAATTTTAAATCTGTTAAAATATCTGTCTGTACGTTCTTATAATATCTAATAAGAAATATTTGATCAGCTGCATTGGTGAGTCATCGTAAACTATAAATAAAAGTACTTAGAAATAATTTAAATGAAATCGAATCTTAATTCTAGAGCTTAGGGTTCAATTTTTAATATTTATTATGAAATTCCATACATGTAAAGGATTAAGACATAGAGCTTTTTGTTTTAAAATGTATGGGGAATGTATTTTTGAATCATATATTTTTGACGAGCTTTTGCTCACAAAGTTCGAACTCTCTTACTGTTTAAACTTAATTTTATTTTTTAAATTTTTGCTAAATTTTTACTAAGTTTGGTAATAACTAATAATTATCTTTGAAAATAAATATATATGTATATAGTTATAAAAAATATCTTTATCATAGGTATCTCTTCCCATATTATAAATGCGAAAGTTTACATGGATGTTTGTTACTTAATGACACCAAAACAGCTGAATGGATCTGGATAAAATTTGGCACAGAGATAGAATATAGTCTGGAATAGCACATAGGTTACTTTTTATCCCGGAAAAATGTACGTTCCCGCGGGATATCCATACTAACCTTTAAAACGCACCTAAGAACGAACCCGAGCGAAGCGAGGGTGAGTCGCTAGTTAAGATATAAGTTTTTATTGGCAACGTATTTAAACATAGGGCTAATTTAATAAAATATTTTTTATAGCATGAGAACTTGCTATTAGTTATATTAGAAGATTAATTAATTATATAAATTCAATTAAAAACAATAACTAATTTATAATTATTTTACTCTGTAGGCTAATTTAGTAATAACTATTTGATCTAGACTTAATGTGTTTCGACCCGAGTGACCTAACGAAGTAGGCCATGGACATTGGACAGTCCTTTAATCCTATTAATTAAAACGCTTATATCTGGATATATATGTAGTTTATGGTGGAAAATTTTAGAAATCCAAGCTTATTAGTGAAAAATCACGATTTTGTCTACGAAATCAAATATTTAATAGCTGCTTTATATATAGCGATATCGTTAATAGAAAACGAAAATGCTAAATGAGAATGACTGAAGGTAAAAAAAATAAAAACCGACTTCAAACAAAAGCGCTAAAAAGTAAAAAATAACTGATTGGTAGTTTTCATTTACTATACATACCTAATCAAATATATTCGAAGTCGGTGTGCTTTGCTTTGTATGGGCTGGCACCGATTTCGAAAATATTTGATTAGGTATGTATTTAATAGGTAGGCTTTAATTACTTAGCCAAAGCACACCGACTTCGAAAATATTTGATTAGGTATGTATAGTAAATGAAAACTACCAATCAGTTATTTTTTACTTTTTGAGAACCTCCACCTTTTTGAAGTGGGTTGAAAAAATAGTTTTAACTAAGCAAACTTATGTAATTTAAATTATACTAAAAAGAAAATTGTTTGTATAATAAGTTTAATTTCACAATTTCTTCTTATTCTTTTCTTTTCGAAGAGCTTTGTCAGAAACTCGAACCCGCTATCTTAAAAGAAAGTTTGACCAAATACTGCACAGATTACTAAAGTTTCAAGCTATGTTTTTTTCCAACATAAGGCAGAAAGTCCATACGAATAACATAACATTGTATGTCCGTTTGTTAATTAGAGTTAATTGAAATGACCTGTTTCTGTCCGTACATCATTCCACTTCCTTATACTCTTTACATTGAACCAAATTGTAATGCGCTTTTTTATTACATATTATTTTATGAACAATTTTATATCACTACATATTATAAAACAAAGTCCTCCGCCGCTTCTGTCTGTCTATTCGCGATAAACTCAAAAACGACTGTACCTATTTTCATGCTGTTTTAACCAATGAATAGATTGGTTCTCCAGAAAGGTTTTAGTATATAATTTGTTAAGTTTTTGTATACATTGGTTTAAATATAACGATATTTATTGGAGGTGTCGGAAAAAAATAAGACGTCTGGGAGCTTTCAAAGAAAACACTGCCTAAAAACTTTGAGATATAACAAAATTATGTATGGTGAAATTGTGTATCTTATATAGGACTACAGAAAAGTCCGCGATATCATATGTCTATCTCTTAAGGATAAGTCTCGTTTTTCAGCATGTTCTTGGCTAAATTTTATGTTACAGACCGCCAGGGAGCGCTTCCGCAAAACGGTATTTTTTACTACTCAAGTAAAAATAAGCCAGTTTTTAATATTTTTTTAAGCTAAAATATTTACTTTATTCTAGAAAAGCACTTTATGGAACTTTAAAAAAATGTCCTTAAAGAATCTCTTTATTTTATAACGATAATATGAGTAATGCTTAATGAGATCACTTTTAGTGGAAAAATCAATAATAATCCAATGGTATGTTTCAAGGTTTTTGCGATAATTTAATGAAACTTTGCTTCTAAGTAATTGCTTTTAAGAATGTTAGTGCTATTATGTAATTACAGCGGTAGTGGATTATATATTAAATGGACCCAGTTATGCAAAAAACAGCCATGCGCGTAAAGTACCAACCTAGTTATAAGAATTTTATTATCAAAAATAAAATAATTATAAAAAATAAACAATACTTATATAAATATTGTTCAATTTTAAAATAACCAGAAAACAGAAACATAACCCAAGTGCAACTATCGACAGAAAAATGCTTATAACTCTGTTGGTACTTTTACGCACATGGCTGTTTTTTGCATAACTGGGTCCAAATAGATAACGATTAAAAGATAACGATAACGAATAAAAGATTTGCTAAAAAAAATTAATTATTTGTAAAGCCTAGATAAAAAGCTTTCGGCAATTAAAAAAAAATGAAAACGTATGTACATAATAACATTTAACAATCTCCATCTCTTATAGAAAACATCGATACAGATCGATACAGAGGCCGAATCTATAGTTTTTAGAATTTTTGTCTGTCTGTCTGTCTGAGAACGCATCGCGAGAAAACTACTGGACAGCTTTTGATGAAAATTGGTATGATGATAGCTGGTTATCCGGATCAACATATAGGATAGTATTTACTGGGGGAAAATATCTCATCTCTGAGAAATTTATACTACCCTTAAAACGTATAAAGAAATTTAAAAACATTTCTAAAGTATACTCTTCTGCCAGACTTTTAATACACAATAGACTAATGATAAATGGTTGTAAAATTCCAAAACCGACTTTTTAAACAGCCACAGGAACCAATTGTTAGATAATTTCAAAAACTAAACGAAAGTATCTCATTTACCCGTCAAAGACATTCAACCCAATCAGTATGCAACGTGGGACGGACCGACCGACACGCAGTCTTTCCTCACTGTCCATAATACAAGCTTATTTAAATGCAACACTCGCACTCATGAATATAACTACTTATTTCTCCTTGCTTCGTTTGTACTTACAATGTATTTATTAATTAGATTACATTGACTAGTTCTTCGTGAACTTTTGTAATATAATAATTTATAACATCCCATGAAAACTACATACATCTTATATATAAAATTTCCATGTCACAATGTTTGTTACCGTACTCCTCCGAAACGGCTTTACCGATTTTTACCAAATTTTATATGCGTATTCAGTAGGTCTGAGAATCAGCTACTATCTATTTTCCATACCCCTAAGTGATAAGGATAAGGGTGGTCCTTCCAGACCCCACCCCAGGGACGAACCCGAGCGGAGCGAGGGTGAGTCGCTAGTATAAGAAGTAGTGGGATAAAAACACTCTATAGGATAATCTGGAGTATAGACTACCGCTGTGCAAAAATTGCGTTCAAGCAAGCAGTAAAAGATAATTTAAAACACAGTATTCGTCTAGGTTCGAAATTGGACCATATATGCGTTGTTGAAAATTTGAAGAAAACATGTATATTAATAGAATTTACCTATCTATATAAGAGACTGTCTGTTTCCAAATATTTTGTATCAATAACACTAATGCTCCTCAATACCTACTAAACAAAAAATGGGTTGATTACCTACCAGAAAAGAAAAAGTACTAAACAGTTTTGTATTTGCCTATTTATATATAAAAAGAATTTCAGTCAAGTCCCTTCAAATTAAAGATCTATGTTAACCTTAAAATATCAAAATTCATATTAAACTGCCATATTGTAAGAAGTTTTTTTTTACTAGGGAAAATCTCTGAAAATTCTTATTTTAATTATTTTTTTTACTATAGGCATATAATTATTTTCATCAATGAACCACAGCCATCATGGTAAAATATTGCTAAAAATAAAAAAATAATATATATATATATATATATATATAGTCTCCTTTTTTGAAGTCGGTCAAGAGAACAAAAAACGCCTAAAGTTCCCAAAGTTCCTAAATCGATAAACATCTATTAAATCATAATATTTGTAAACATAAGAGGTATTTGAACCTGCGCTATATAAGGTTAAACTAAACAATGTATCAACAGGCTATCGGGAAGCAATTTTAGAATTATTACTCGTTTGAAAGACAAGAGTGGGGTCCAAGTTATAGGCTTTTTGCCACTATTCCACAAGGACATCACTTGCATAATAATAATATTTTGTTAGTCTTTATGTACATTTATTTTGTATATATAATTAAGTATACTGTAAATTATTTCCTTATCTATACATACTCGTATGATAAAATTTTAACTAAGTCGAATCTGTACATTAAATATTTTTTGGAAAATCTAATTGAAATAGACATTATTATCGATACAAAGTCCGAATCTGTAGTTTTTAGAATTTTTGTCTGTCTGTCTTTCTGTTACCGCATCACGAGAAAACCACTGGATAGATTTTGATGAAATTTGGTATAATGATAGCTGGTTATCCGGGTCAACATATAAGGTATTTTTACCGCGGGAAAATGTCTCATTTCTGAGAAAAAATACAAAAAATGCATTGTAAGAGTATACTAATATTATGTAAAACCTAAGAATTTGGTTTTTGGTCATTAGAACGCGGGCGGAGCCGCGGGCAATGCTAGTTGTAAAGAAAATTCGTAGTTATAGATGATATTTAGTTGAAAATATTTATTCAATATTGATTAAAATTTAAAAGTTTTTAATAATTATGCTAAGGTTCAAAAGCACGTAAATGTTGGAAATAACATGCGTATAGCAAACATGATATTGTTCTCCCTGACGTTTGTTAAAAAATGGATACGAAGGACTTATTATTATTATTATTATATAATTTTTAATAAAAAACGCTAGCTCTTATAACTTAGGTTGTTATAAAATATTTGCCTAAGCAATACAGAAGTCCTGGCTATTATATCAATGACTTTTAAGGCAATGGTCTATGCTAATGCGCATTCAGACTAACATGGAGTTAAGGATATATTAAATGCAAACATACAGACAATAGTACTAGATATGTGTAAACATTTCATTTAATGTTTACAGAAGATTTATTTGACCTGAAGTAAGCAGGAAATTTAGTTGAGATCATGCGATACGCTCTTTCAATGGTAAAAATAAAAAAAAATAGTACTAACTAATACTTGAAGAAATGTAACCAAAATTTTCCCAAAAGATACTCCAGGACGAACCTAAAAGAAACATTGTTCTAGAACTAGAAAAATTCGTATCGCGTTTGAAACCAAAAAATGACATTATGTCAGAAATACGAAAATTATAAAATATAGGTACCTATAAAAAAATAATCAGACCCAGTATATTTTAGCCTAGATACAGTAAAATAAATAAAACACAGTATCAAAAAACTACAAAATTTTATATATAACTAATAATTTTTAATGTTATTGTTACAGAAGCCCGGCATTCGATGAAACGTCGCGAGATTGAAGAAGACAATTATGACGATGTGTTAGCTGATGAAGGTACTGATGATGAAGCGCAGAACGATGCAGAAGGTAACATAAATCCTATAACAGTCTTACTTTATAAAGCTCTTAAACTGACTTACTGAGAAGATCGCAGAACTTCTAGAAATTCGAGAGCTTAAATAGGGGATGAAAGTTTATGTGAAAGCTCGTTGAAATGTTTATACTTTCGATTGAACATCATTAAGAACTCGCTTTTTGTTTATAAATTTAAGTTAATTATTTAGAAAAATAACAAAAGGAATCCAGAGGGTGATATGATGATGATAAGTGAAGGATAAGGGTCTTTTAAAGAGTACATATTAACATGCAATAAAAACAATTTCCTCCAAATTCTAAGTAAATAGTAGTCACACAGACAGAAGGAAAGCAATGCCTGTTCTATCATGCGCATATATAAGATATACATACATTATCAATCGTCCTGAAGTGGAAACCTGGTGTGTATATGTGCGTATAGTGTGTATATATAAACAAAGTCTGTATCCTGCCTTAATTAAAAAAAAATATCTTTAAGGAAACTAAAATTGTATAGAAAAAAATCACTTTCAGATTCTCTCAGCCTATTTTCCGGGGAACTTTTTTAACTCCTCTCCTTAAAAACTTATTCAAAGTATAAAATTTTAACATATTATTCAGCATTTTAAAATAAAAACCTATCTAATTTAGTCCAACTGATTTCAAGTAATCAAGTTAACTAACAAACAGTATTTAGTTTTATTATTATATAAAATTATTTATTTATTATATTTGCAGGTAACGATGCGGATGAAGACATGGTGGAAGCTGTGATAGTAACCAAGCCTTCCAACTACAATGTGACTGTTGGCCGAACTGTTAGACTGGAATGCAAAGTTTCACCTGATGGTAAGATTTATCTAATTTAGCAAAACCCAGAAATCTATCAGTAAATCTTATTGTCCAACTTCAAAAAGAGGCAGTAATTTTGGTTTGTTTATTTTTTATTATATATTTCGCAATATTTTCATTAGTTGTTTAGTAATTTTAAGGGTTTTGCTTTAAGAATAGTCTCGCAAATTCAATAATAAACTCTAACCTTAAGTGAAAAGTTTTATTTAAAGATTATTTATTACTAGCGTTGGCCTGGTGGTCGAATTCGACCATAATCCTTATCGAAGAAAATATTTATGAATAGAATTTACCCTATCTATACAAAAAAAAGCTGTTTTTAACTTTTTTTTGTTGACAACACTAAAGCTTGTCAATAGTTAATAAACAAAAAATTAGAAAAGTTAACAAAGGAGAAAGTGGTACTGAACTGTTTTGTCTTTGCCTATTTATATATAGATAGCATTTGTAATTGAAATCGTCATATTAAGAATTCAATTCAATTTACTTATAAATGCATATTGAGAAATTTTAGTTACTTTTGTACAGACGACATTACGTCTGTCATTATACTCCCGTTATCCGGAAGTATGAGCGCCACCGGAACTACATTATGATGTAATATTCAAATGCGCCTGCGCAGGTGTGACCATGTCACGGTCCCTAAACATTAATTCAAGTAAATAATCGTTTTAACGTAATTTTGACTATGAATAAAAATAAAATAAATTCAAAAACAAACCATGAGTGATGTGAGTATTGTATGCATGTTTGTTACTCTTTCACGCCAGAATGACTGAACGAATCTGGATGAAATTTGGCGCAGAGATAGATTATAGTCTGGAATAACACAAAGGCTACTTCTTATCCCGGAAAAATGTACGGTTCCCGTGGGATAGGTTTGTTTTTTTTTGCCAGAGGCGAACCCGAGCGAAGCGAGGTTGAGCCGCTAGTATGCAATATAAAACGCATAAAGTGCTGTTGAAAAGTAACATGGTTTGGTGGCTTCTGAAGTTTTACTTTGTGACCTGTACGACTTATAAAATATAGGTGTTTACGGATTATGTATACGGATTATATACGGATGCTTACGGTTTAATTGAGGAAGTATAAAATCCTACTACAATGTTTGATGAGGATATAAAAATTTGCTATCATTATAAATAATATTTATTATCTATTTAATAAAATTAAAGTGTCCCTTTGTATTGAATTAAGTGCCAACGTATTTAAAATTATACATGTTCAATTTAAATACGCACCAGGAAAAACTCCAAGTACAAACAAGACTAAACTTTATCACGATAGGCTTAGAGTTTAGGTGATAATTGATTACAAACATATTATAAAAAGTAACAAAACAAACTCATAAAAAATATCAATAACTGTATGTATTGTATTCTGCCTTTTTTAACATACCATACATATATTGACGACAGGTTTGGCTCAGTTGGTAGTGACCCTACTTGATGTGCCAGCGGTCGCGGGTTCGAGTCCCGCTGGGGGCATTCATTTGTGTGATGAGCACGAATGTTTGTACTCCAGTCATGGGTGTTTATATTTATAACATGTATGTATTTAAAGTTATATAGGTGTAGTGTATCAACTATCTGGTATCCATAACACAAGCCTCGTAGCTTACCATGGAACTAGATGGTGCTGTGTGTTAATGTCCCAACATATTTATTTATATTTATTACCGCTTCTGGACACGGACCTCCTTACAATAAGAGGGGGATCAGGGAATATGTCGTTCGAAAACTCGCTAGGTGCTCAAACATACAGGTGTTCTCACGATGTTTTCCTTCACCGTAAAACAAGTGGTAATCATGGTGGAAATGATTCTCACATGAGAATATTAGAGGTGGGAGGCCCGGGATTTGAACTCGCTTCACTCGTCTTCCCAAGCGAGCGCTTTACCACTGAACTATCACTATCTATATAAAAAATGTATATCATATTTTTTTGTTGTATTACAGAGAGTGTCGTAGTGCAGTGGTCTATTAATAACATCGGTCACTACATCGTGATGTCCAAACCTTTTGACTACAAGATTGATATGACGGGCGATAAATTAAGCGTGTAAGTATGAAAAAATACCTATTTTTTGTTATCACTATATATTATAAAATACTGTACGAAATTTTCTATGAAGGTATAGTATATGATAATGTTTTATATTAAGAAAGACAAAAAAATCCTTTGTGAAAGCTTCCATAAACCTCAGGATGGAAAAAGTGTATGGATTATGGAAGAAAATTACTCTATTATTATAGTTATCAAGTTTTCTTATATATAACTCAAAAGAAATAGTGTTGCTGTTATTTTTTTTAAGAAAAAACTTATCTGAATAGGTAATCGAAACAACTGATAATACAGTAAGAACCTTCACTATTTTATCGAATTAGCCGATAGTCTGTGGTACTTTTCTTCCATATTCCATCCATTTCTTTCACACTGTAAAGGGAGTTATGTAAATTTTAATATGTAAAATTCCCGTGTCACGATGTTGGTCCGCGATAAACTCCCAAAACTACTTATCCGATCTTAAAGTATTTTTTTTAAATGTGTGATTTGTTCCAACTTAAAAGACAGGATAGTTTTTATTTTATTATTTCCTTTTTGTATTCCAAAATTAACGATTTTCATATCCGGAGAGGGATACCGGGGAGAGAACCTGAGTAACGGCCACCCTAAGCTACAAATTCTACCCCCATAAAGCTAAAGAAAAAAAATATATAAATGTGCCACAGCAATGCGTGGCCGGCCACGAATCTTTCTAATATATTATATTCATACATACCTCAATACATACAATATTATTAAATATTTAATTACTGTTTACAGTCCCGCCAACTCAACAGATCTATTGATAACAGACGTTAAATCGTCGGACGGTGGCGCGTACAAATGTGAACTGATGCAAAACGGAAGACCTTCGATAGTACATAATTTGGCAGTTTTGGAATCTCCCAGGATTTCTAGTAAGTTTATCTATACATATAATAAAATTGTAACTAAGCCGAATCTGTACATTAAATATTTTTTGCGAAATCTTATTGAAATAGACATTATTATCGATACAGAGGCCAAACAATACAACATATAACTCATCTTTATGTCTTTAGCAGTAGAAACATAGGACTTTCAAACTTTAATTTCATACCATTAAGGTTTAATTTTCGTGACATAAAGGAGCATATATCCTTCTTCATGATCGGATATACATACCCCTTTACCAAAATTCATCAAAATTGGTTCAGCTGTTTAGACACCTAAACCGCTGAACCAATTTTGATGATGATCTTGAAAACGTAACGACAGACAGATATTTACTTTCACATGTATTATATTAGAAAAATAGTATAGATGTCAAATATTTACAAAAAATGTAACAAAGTATTAACTTTAGTAACTGTCAACGCACATGAGAAGTTCGTATACCCGTATGTGGCCGGTGTGCTGTATTATGGCTTTCTCCCCCTCGCTTTAGAAGAAGGCTCGTACCAAATTAAATGCTCGTGTAAAGAATATCTATACATATAATAAAATTCTAACTAAGCCGAATCTGTACATTAAATATTTTTTTTTGGAAAATCTTATTGAAATAAACATTATTATCGATACAGAGGCCGAATCTATAGTTTTTAGAATTTTTGTCTGTCTGTTTGTCTTTCGGTCTGTCTGTCTGTCTGTCTGTTACCGCATCACGGAAAAACCACTGGAGGGATTTTAATGAAATTTGGTATTTTGATAGCTGGTTATGCGGGTCAACATATAGGATACTTCTTATCGCGAGAAAATATCTCATTTCTGAAAAAAAATATACAAAAACTACAATGTAAGACTTTATTTATATGTAAAACTTAAGAATTTGGTTTTTGGTCATATGAGCGCGGGCGGAGCCGCGGGCAATGCTAGTAATATTATAAGACTGAAATATTATTATTTAAAATATGTGATTAAGGCAACATGTATGTATATTTTAACAGAGTTCCAAAGAAGAGGAGGTTATTTTATTATATGGTATCCATATACGAGCCGAATTAGGTAGCCGATATGGTTTATATGTATTTAAAAATGACTGCCTTGATGGTTTAATGGCTGGTATATGGCTGCAGATTCTTAGATCCTGAGTTCAATTCCCGGGTCGGACCAAGTTTAGTTATTGAGCTTTTCTGTCAAGAAATTCTCATAACGACCTGGAATTGGGAAGTTACCGGTGTTTCCAACCGCGCCTCGGAGAAAAAATAAAGCCGGACCTGCGGCTGATCTCTGATCGGTTAAATTATCGACCACTTGGGAGTTTGAGAGTGACACGAGTAGAGAGTGTATCTGAGTTTCTGCGCATACTCGTGCATATAAATGCCGAAATCGGTCACAAAGACATTATTCAACTATTTAACTTTAATATTTTATTATAATTTTCTTTCAGAATTCTCCGCGAACGACAATGGACAAGTAATAGAAGGCAGCGACCTACTACTGACTTGTGAAGTATCTGGATCACCACCACCAAAAATCGTCTTTTCCAAGGGTGCTGAGAATGGAGTAAGTATACATATAAAGGTATATAAAAATATATTATTACATTTCTGCGTATCTGAGAGAACCTAACTAGTCATGTAAAGTCAACCCGAACTTAGCCCGCGTGGTGGACTATGGTCTGATCCCCCTCGTATTGAAGAGAGGCACATCCCTAGCGGTGGGACGTTAAAAAGGGCTAAATACTGATATAATTATCGAAATCCCAAATTATATGGGATTCCTTACATATAGGAAGAGAATTCAAGCTTGAAGTGCTAGAAGCTAAATTTTTAAATTAACTTCTAAAAACTCAAAAAAAAAGTTGTATACAAAAAGTCTAAAAATAAAATAATAATTAAACATTAAAAAAATATATATCGAGAATTAAAAAAATAACATTAATCAATGTCAAAAAACGTCATGAGTTTATTTATTATGTAACTCTTAGCCTGTTATCCCAACGTCAAGTTCAAGTGATTTCCTCTAACAAACAAACATACATCAATTGTTTTGACATGTTGATATGTCACTTCAACCCAGTTAGAATGAGGAAACATGTATCGGAAACTTGGCGCCATGTTGTAAATTCATTTAGTAATTAATTATTTAGATATTCTATTTCCCCGTGGTTTTGCGGTTTTTTACTTTAATTTAAAGCCACTAATGGGTCAAATTTTAAAACTTAAATAGTTTAAATAAGTTTGTAAATGCACATTATAGTGTTATTCCTACCTAACTAACATTTGACCGCGGTTTCTCTCGCATAAAATATTTTCTCTACTTGAACATGTACCATGTGTACTTTCTACTTATGTATTGTGTATTGATAAAAAAAGAATGCAAAAGTTCTCTTAAAACTATCACCAATTGTCTTTAGGTAATTATTCTAGTTGAAATAAATATACAACAATGTAAATTGAACCTTAAATGCAATGCTTAAAGTTGTATTCACAATTTTTTTTAAATTAAATTCTCGCTCAAATGTTTAAATGAGCGCTCATTCAGTGAGGATATTTTTTTTCGCTGATTGTGTATCTAGTAACTTTTTGATCGATGGTATTGTGTGTATTTTTGTGACGATTACATGAACAGTAAAGAAATGGAAAAAATGAAGCGCTATCTAGTAACGAGTTTCAGTAAAATGGATCACAAAAGCTTTTCCCATAGACATGGAGAGAATGGACTGAGCGTTCCCTATCCAGCTGTAAAGTGAATGCGGGTAGGAAAGTGCAAGAGAGACGAAGCGATCGTGCGGCCAATAGTTGATATCACACGTTTCCATGTTAATATGTTATAGTTTAGTTATGTTGAATATTTTCTGTTTGTATGTTTTGTTATTAATATATTTAAATTGATTTATAAATACATTTTATGTCTAAATTCCTATATCACTTACTTACTTTATTTTTATATATAAAAGACATGTATTGGCCGCACGTTCGCTTTCTCTCTTTCTAGGGAATTTTCAATTTCATGAGAGTATTGATCAGTTCATTCTCTATGTTTTTGGCTTTTCAAATTTCAAAGCAATTAATTATTAAAGAATTGTAGACATCCGGTTTTACACAAACGAATATTTTTGTATTTCTTTATTTTAATATATTATATATAGATATAAATATATATTTCATTTTAATATATATTTATTTTTATATTTTTTATATATGAAAAATGTAATGGTATCACCAAAATCTACATCCATCCTTCTCACTCATTACAGAACGTGCGTTTGACAGAAAAGGACGGAGAGTTTTCACTAAACACAGTGGAGATTAAGAACGTGAAACGAGAACATTCCGGCAAATACTACTGTTACGCGTTCAATGGCGTCGGTACTCATCAGGCCGAAGTCGAAGTGGTGGTCAAAGGTTCGTGAATTAAAAACAAGTAATAGATATTGCATTTGTTCTAAAACCGACTTTATAAGAAAAAGGTCATATGTCTATGTGTTTGTCTGCTTGTTACATAATATTACCAAATTTACTCAATGTATTTTTTTAATTTGTTATTTTCAGAGGTAGTTACTTCAAATATAATGTTTAAATGTAAAGTTTAAGTGTAAAAAAAATATCAATCCCTTAGAATATAAGGATTATTTTTTTATATTATTGTGAAATCGCTTATATTTGTATAATAAAGAATACTTCTTTTAATAAAAAAGTAAAACTATAAATATTAATCAGTCATCCTAATTATAGTGTTAGTTTGGAAAATACACTTTTAAAGCAAATTTCATAATCCCATTTAAAAACAGCTGTTATTATCTACATTTTGCACAGTTTCAAAATCTCGATTTTTTCCAAAGTAATAATCCCTCAACGACCGTGGACACGCGGGCGTTACAGTTAACAATAGGTTTCTTAGAAATTTAATTAATTTCTTAGAAATTTACCTGGAGATGTTAAAACATCATCGATTTCGTTTATCTCTTTTTCTTTATACATTAATGATATAAAAATATCCATTTTAAATAATTACCTAAATCACAGGTAAGCCCCACGTGCACGTGCACAGGACTGTTGTTAACTCAGCTATCAACATGGAAGCTGTGTTGCAGTGCGCCGTACACGATGAACCTGAGTGAGTTTCTTACATTAAAATAATACATTCTTATACTTACATGAATATTGACATCTATCTATACATATAATAAAATTATGAGTCGAATCTGTGCGTTAAATATTTTGTGGGAATTCTTATTGAATTAATCATTATTATCGATACAGAGGCCGAATTTAGTTTATAGAATTTTTGTCTATCTGTCTGTCTGCGAATGCATCACGAAAAAATCACTGGACAGATTTTGAGGAAATTTGGTATGATGATAACTGATTATCCGGGTCAACATATAGGATGCTTTTTACTGCGGGAATCTGTACTAACTGTTAAAACGTTTTTAAATAAATCTATGTTTTACAGATTTTATGGATTTATTTTGATTAGTTATCAACGTTTCGAATGGTTTACAGCAATCATAGTCACAAAAGAATTAACTTAGGGAATAGAAAATTAGAATATATCCGTGGAGAAATAAAAAAAAACTATTTTCGTTCTACTTTTACATAATTGTATAATATATATACATATATATAAACTATTTATATATCCGTTACTCATATGTATATATAAAACAAAAACCACTTGTGTGCCGTTCACAGCGCTCACATCCGCTGGTACAAAGACGGACAGTTGATATCGAGCGCGTCGCGGCAGTACGTGGTCAGTACCAGCGGGCAGCACTCCAACCTGACCGTCACGCCCGCTGTGGACGAGGACTTCGGGACTTTCACTTGTGAGGTGAGTTTCATCTATACTAATATTATAAAGATGTAAAGTTTGTGAGTTTGTGACATTGTAGGGGGTAATCTCTGGATCTACTGAACCGATTTAAATGAAATTTGGTAAGAAGATAGTTTGAGACTTTGGGAAGGATATAGGATACTTTTTATCTTGGAAATCATCCATTAAGGGGGTGAAAATGGGGATGAAAGTTTGTATGGGGAATCAACCTAGGGACGAACCCGAGCGAAGCGAGGGTGAGTCGCTAGTCTATACATATGACTTCGAAAATATCTGATTAGGTATCTATTCTAAATGGAAACCCCCGTTTAGTTATTTTTTACATTTTAGTGCCTGGAAGTCGGTTTTTATTTTTTGAAGTTTTTATAGTATTATATTAATTATGGATTCCGATTTAACAAGCACAATCAAATTTGTTTCAGGCTGAAAACGAGCAAGGCAAACATAACCGGTCTATTGAACTAGTTCAAAGACCAGTTGTTGAAAATTTAGAAGCAGAAGGAACAAAACTATCTTGGACAGTTCACTCTCATCAACCTCTACAAGAGATTGAGATCCAAATAAGAGAACTTACTGGGGTAAGTTACATGAACAATATCTCTTTTTTGACTCATTCTCTTCTTCCTTTTTTAATGTTGAAGGTTGTAAGTTTGATGTTCTTATTTGTATGGACCATACACGTTTAAAAAATTAATAATAAAATTTTCTATGTATTAAAAATTAATTATTACTTTATGTTAATACATCGAGTTAAGTTAGTAAAGTCTGCCCGCACTTGGTGAGCGTGGTGGGCTCTGGCCTGATCTCTTCGAATTGAAGCCCACCCCCAGCAGTGGGACGTTAAAAAGGGCTGAATACAATAGAATTAAAAACCTAGATTTTGAGAGTTTGGATGTCGATGTTAACTTTAGAACTACTACAATTTAGAAAATGATTTTAATACTTCTTTTTAAAATATTATAGGAGTTCTCAGAACAGATGATTTCAAATTTAATACACATACATATATTATTATACCAGTAGCTTATTTTCATAATTTATACAGATATGTACATAAAAATGAATTTCTGTTTGTAATGTCAAAATAACAGTTTTTTACTAAATGCATATGAAAGTATATATAATATAAGGTACAAATAAGAAAAACAATTTCTAACTTTTTTTGTCTGTATGTCTGTTTGTTCCGGCTAATCTCCGAAATTGCTAGACCGATATTGACGGGGCTTTCACTGGTAGATAGCTGATGTTATAAGGAGTAACTTAGGCTACTATTATTTTAGAAAAAGATTCAGGGTTCCGCGCACAAAAATTAGAACCCATGAAATTAGGAACAAAATCATTCATCAACGAGTCGTCAGTATGCTCATATACCTATTAGTTTTCTTAAAAAAAATTTAGTTCATAACTAGAAAATCAAAACTGAAATCTCAAATCTTTATCATTAATAAATTGTTATTTATATATACATAGGCAGGCGAATGGTATGCAATTCAAGTGCCTGTACCAAAAGAGAGGCAACACGAGTACAACCTAAGTTACGCGCTCGATATCGACAACGGTAAATATGAAGCGACCGTTAAAGTGAAGAACGATAAGAGTTGGAGTGAACACAGCAATACTATCGTAGTGGATATTGGTGAGATATTATTATTAATTAATTGTATATAATTATCAGATTTTTTTAGATTTATACGAATGTTTGATGTTTTAAATGAAGCTTATTTTTTTCTAAAGCATTCGGAACATCAGAAATAAATAATAAAAAATATCCGAAAAATGGTTTTATTTTAAATATCTGTACATAATTAAATCGTAGAAATAGTTTGTTTTTCTTTTTTGTTTTTGTTTTTTTTTAGTTGTATGTAATTGTAGTGCAAACGATTGCATAGATTTTAAAAGCGCTTCATGAAAACTTAAAAAATTTAAGCTTAAATTAAATTTTAAGAAAAATCATATTAATACTATGGTGAAACTACTGTGTCATTTGTATATAATTAGAAATGTATTAGTGAAAGCTATATTTATAAATGCACTTTAACCGACTTCAAAAAAGGAGGTTTTGTTTTAATAACGATCCCGAAATGTAAATTTTTCAATAATTTGGGTGTAGGATTATTTTTTTTCATGAAATGTTAAACACTTTCATTTGACAATTTTTGTTTTCATTAAGCATAATTTTGTAAATTATTTTCTCCTGCATGTTTTTAATTTTTTATTTTTATTTTGCTTTTTTTGTAGAAGTAGAACCACAGTTGATCCAGCACGCCTCAGGTAAGAATAAAAAAAACACATTTTGTTTTGTTTGTTAAAGCATTTATTTTTATATTTTTTTTATAAAACTGTATATAAATTAACTTATAGAATAAAATAAGAATATTATAATTTTTATGGTATTAAGTGTAATTTAGAAGTAATATATTTTTATTCTATTCCATAATAATTATTATAAAAAAAATGAAAAACATAACTTTTGAACAACAACAAAAAATACAAAAAACATATTTTTGTACTGTTTGTTGATGAACAAACAAACACAAAATAATATTTTTAATTATTAATAACTAAAACAATTTTTTCTATTTCCAGTGTACCGAGCTAGCGCCCATTCCTTCGTATCGTCTTCACTTACTATTTTAACGGCACTCATTTACGTTTTCGTGCGAATGTAAATTAAATAGCCTAATTATTTATTATTAGTAACAAGTGTAAGACATTTTATTATTCACCGCTTATTGATGTATAAATGTTGGTAATTATACATTTAAAAATTCAAAAAATTGCATTTCTCATACACCTTAGAGGCTTTTCGACGTTAGTATTAAATTTAAAGAAGTACAAACTCCTTCAAAAGACGTTACGAAGCCAAGTTACTTAAACCAACATTATTTTTCGATTAAAATTACTAACTGATTTATAAAATATTATCTGTATTTAATTATTTTATTGTAAATATTATACAATTATTTTTTAAATAAATTAATCGAAAAATTGAATAAGTTCGTTTATTAATGAAACAATTGTATGTCCTTTTTATGTAAGCTTTCTCACAGTAATTTAGTTTTATGTATTAAAAATATAGGTAATTATTACCAAAGTGTAAGTTTAATTGCATTAAGTGTTTATGTTTATTTTCCGTTTTTTCATAATTAATTGATTAATTAATGCTTTTATTATTTAAAACTCCCGGTTGATTACGGACACTGATTAATTTAGTATTTTTTTAATCAATTGTTAACTATACTAATACCAGTAAAGCCTAGTTATAAATAATGTGCCTAATGATACAATAGTTCCAAAAGGTGCTAAACCTTTTTTAACGTAATCGTAATCTTCCAATAACAATGTATTTTAATAGATAAAAGTTATTGCACTTTCAAGAGACTTTGTGAAATATTAAACAATGTAATACTTATGTACATATATATATATATATATATATATATATATATATATATATATATATATATATATATATTATTTATTTTATTGGGCGTGGTGCCGAGGTCGGCCCTAGCTACGTCGACCAGTTATGGTCCATTGTAGCTGTACATATATATAACTGTAATAAATAAAATAAACCAATTTTTTTTATAAAAAAAAATCTTTCTTGTATTCCTTTATTAAATGTATAGATACAGATAATAACGTTTATTTTACTTTTTTATAGCAAATTAAAAATAAACAAAGATTTTTGATGGTACAATAACTAAATTATTACCAGCTAGTCTTTAATATTAAAATCGCTTTTAAATAGTAAGTGAATCGTTTAAGAATCATATATTACATTGCTTTTTATAGACATTATATGTCATTGTATGTCTTAACAGAGATTATAACAAGGACAGTACAATTAATTTAAAAAATATCATGGGTTAATGGTTTGATATATGTATGTAATTTTTCATTTTTTTACAGATAATTAAATTACAAAATTAAAAAAAATATCGTCTATATTTTTATAATGGCAGCATTTTTATTATTTAATTAATATATTTAAATTCTTTTTTTATTAATCGTAATATAATGCTTTATAATGAAAATTATTTTTTAATTAGTATTACACGTGTACCATTAGCCTATGATTTATTTGTATAGTTTTAATGTTACTAAAATGTAGAGAAAATTTAATTGAAAAATGATATGAAAATTCTGATATAACTAAGTCCTATTTAATGAAGAATTATAGTGTGAAATAAGCTTTACAAATAGTTTCAATTCCTTTCATTGTAATATTCAACATTCAATTACGACGGAATAATATTTTATTTAACAATTAATCAATAATTGTAATAAATAAATTAATTATTTCATCAAATCATATTAATTTATTCTCACTGTCATGAAATTACAGAATCATTAATATAATTACAATTGTAATATGTAATGTATTCCGTAATAATTGTAATACTCCGTGTAATTCTGTAATTTATGGTTATTTACATACTAGCTGTTTGTGCCTTCTAAGGATACAGAAGGTGATATTTTTGGTCTTAAATAAACGATTAATGTTTGTAAATAATTATACACATACAATTTGTTTTATTTATTCCTCGTGCATTAGATAATAATAATTAATATGTAGGTATATTCAAGATAAACAAAAATTGTAATTTTTGGTTGCCATAATTTTTCAAACAATTTTATTAAATATTATGAATGCAAAAACATGTTTATATGTCTGTTTGTTTGTTAAAACCACAAATTATTCTAGTACAGGTGACCATCACATAATAAAAAGTTGGACAATGGACTGTCTTTTTCGGGCTATTTTTTCTTAGAGATTTTTCTTAATACGTTAAATTCAATTTGCATTCAATAAAGCAAAATAGTAACAACTCATAGAATCTAAACAGATCCCTCTATAAACTTATTAATTACTAAGTGGCGATTTTGAAATCATTAGAGAAGTTACAAAAAATGAATTTAGGATCGCATTGTTTCATTTTCCTACAATATAATAGAAATCAGAATATACCTTTTTTGGCGGTACTTCTTTATTGTGTTAAACTAACATTAAGAACAAATTAATACATGCAACGCTATCTATTGACGTTATTATATCATATATATATATATATTATAGTCAATTCCATTTAATACTGTAATGTACCTACACCGCACTAAATTAACTTATTTTCTCACTTGTGAAGGGTTTCTGGAAGAAATCTCTTAAAGAGATCCTTTGTCGACATTTTGTTAATTTATATTGTATAATATATATTTTATGGTACATAAATAAATGAATAAATAATTGAGTTAATTTTTGTTGCGTCTGATGGGATCCTATGGCTTAAACACTTACGGCCTACCTATCTATCACAAAGATATTTTTACTGCGAATACGGACTTATTTATACTTATTTGGATACATTTTGTTTAAAAAAAATACTACTTTCTCACAGTTTCGGTTTTTCTAATTTTTCTTTCTTTCATTTTGCACGGATAAAGCGCTAGCAATTATAGATGAAAAAGTATCAAAAAAGTTTTTATGTGTGAAAGTTCTTCTAATGTCACTAAAAGTCTATCAGTACATAAAATAAATAAGTCTATATCATTTTTTATATTGAAAAAGAAAATTTTAGTTAGATATTATTAGCACGTAATACCAAAAAAAAAATGGTGCGAGCACCGGTAAGTGTTGCAAAATATTTTCAGTAGATACTTAATATGTATAAGAAAAAGCTATATAGTGGATAGATAATTTATAGTTACTTTATGTGGGGAAAGAATAATATGTATGTTTGATGAGTAACAAAAATATTATGTATTATACTAGGGGCGCACCATTGCTTCGCTGGGATTCGTCTCTCATAAAAAACAAAAACAACTCTGTACTAGGGAAACCGTGCGTTTTCCGGGATAAAAAACCTTTGTGCTATTCCAGACTATAATCTATATCTGTACCAAATTTCATCCAGATCCGTTCAGTCGTTCTGACGTAATTAAGCAACAAACATACATCCATCCAAACTTTCTTATTTATATCTTAATTTTATGCTGCAACATTTTTATTTTGTACGGCATCGTATTGTTACAAAAGGATCATCTAATTAATATGGATGTTAGCAAATCTTGTTGTTACATTCTTTACTAGCGACTCACCTTCGCTTCTATCTATTATATTTAATCTATCCCACGGGAACCGTACATTTTTCGGGATGACAACCTATAGTCTTCCTCAGTAAACGGATTATCTAATATAAAAATATTTTTTTCAAAACGGATTATTCGTTCTTGAGATTAGCGTGATCAAACAAACATACAAACACAAACAAACAAACACTACCTCTTTATGATATTAGTATAGATACAAGTTTTATTGAAATCCAAGTAGAAATTTTGCAACACTATTTGATACTTTATACTAAGGTATATAATATCGTATATAGAGAGTAATAATAAAATATTGTCCTTTCAGAACAGAAAATTTAGTGAGGTAATCAAATCTTATATAACTATATCATATTATAAAGTTTGTATTAAAATTAAGTATAATAGCATAAAAAACTTAAAATATTTGTTAATATTTAGTGAGTGATCGAAATATTAAGCTTTTTTTTACATTAAATGTAGGTAGATCTGAGCTTTCTTTATTTATGTTCAATCTATATATAAATCACGACTCGTTTGGCTCAGTTAGTGACCCTACTTGCTGCGCCAGCGGTCGCGGGTTCGAGTCCGCTGGGGGCATTCATTTGTGTGCTGAGCACGAATGTTTGCACTCCAGTCAAGGGTGTTTATATTTATAATATGTATGTATTTAAAAGTTATATATGTGTAGTGTATCAACTATCTGGTATCCATAACACAAGCCTCGTAGCTTACCATGGAACTAGATGGTGTTGTGTGTTAATATCCTGACATAAAAAAAATAGGCAAAGACAAAACAATTCAGTACCTTTTTCTCCTCTGTTTGTCAACAGATTTTCTTTTTTCTTGTTTGATAGCTTTAGTGTTATGAATTATAAACATTTTGCAAACCGTTAGTTTTTTTTATATATAGATAGGTAAATGCCACCTAAATATTGATACTAGAAATACGGGCTCTGGCGATGGGAAAACGAAATTTAATTTAGGGGCTAGTTTAGGGGAACTTTTAAGCTAGGGATCCCATACGTAGGTGGTAGCTTAAGGGATGTTGGTGAAATCAGGCATTAGTCACTGATTACGTTTTAACTTTTAGTGTAGATTTCTCAGAGACGAGATATTTTCCCGCAGTAAAAAGTATCCTATATGTTGACCCGGATATCAAAATCTGTCCAGTGGTTTTCTCGTGATGCGTTCCCAGACAGACAGACAGTCAGACAAAAATTCAAAACTATAGATTCGGCCTCTGTATCGATAATAATGTCTATTTCAATAAGATTTTACAAAAAATATTTAATGTACAGATTCGACTCAGAATTTTATTACAAGTATAGATTGTCATAAATTATAAATAACGTAAATTAATTTGTCTTGATAATTATATTGCATACTGTAATCTTAATTAAAAGTATCTTAATATATATTTTTCATAGAGTACAAGTTTTGTTACAACACGAGACAACCTTCAAATAAATGAAGTAAGTTTTATTTTATTTTATTTACTAACTAGAGATTTTCTCGTATTTTTTCACGGATTTATTTTGATTTTTGGTTCCCGACGTTTCGAATGCTTTACAGCAATCATGGTCACGGGAGAGACTGAGGTTTTAGATGTCTCAAAGGTATTTTATAGTTGTTACAGACAGCCTACCCACAAATAAAATGAATTCAAAAAGTTGAAAAATGGCACCATAAGAAAAGATAGTTTTATTTAAAATGTCAAATATTCGCGTAAATCTAAAAAAGTATTATACTAATATACATACTAGAGACTTAATAACTAGTGACTAAGAGCTTTTGCAGTTATAATATGTAGTACCTTTGTTAACGTTGGGAAATTAGTAAGTCCGTTTTTAAATTTTATTAAAAACTTGACTTTTTTTCGCTTTGCTTTGGTCCACCAAGCCTTTTGTGATTTGATACAAAAACATCGAGTTTTCTTTATAATATAATAAGAATGTTTGTGTCCGTCTTTTGACAAACTGACTGACTGACAATAAATATTACATGTAGTAATTCATTTGTTCTGGTCTATCTACTCCTGTGGAGATCTATCTGTGTTCTAAATTTCATCTTAATTTGTCCAGCCGATAATTGAAGCGTGAAGAAATAACAAACAAACATATATTGTGTTTATGTTTATAATAGGCTTAGCATAGATTTTTCAGAGATGAGACATTTTCCAGCAGTAAAAAGTATTCTTTATGTTAACCCGGATAACCAAATATCATCACAATCTGTCCAATGGTTTTCTCGTGATGCGGTTCCAGACAGACAGATAAAAATTCTAAGAACTATAGATTCGGCCTCTGTATCGATAATAATGACTATTTCAATAAGATTTTCCAAAAAATATGTAATGTTCGAATTCGACTTAGTTAGAATTTTATTATATGTATAGATAGATAATTTGATAATTATAGATATTAAAGTAAATAAAATTTTAAAGAGCGACGAAAACAGAAATCTTGTAAGATATCGTGGTCACCACAAGTTTGAGATCAAGGCGACAGGCAATGAAGCGAAATCTTACGACTTTTTAAGCGCACGGCCTCCTGGAAAAAGAACTAAGTACATTCTATTCTTCTTTTAACTTGACGGAAAGTCTCTTTTTTGGTCTAGTAGCTACAGTGCTGGATTTATACTAGGGGCGCTCGGGGCTAGTGCCTAGGGCGGCAATTTTTTGAAAAAATCATACCATATATAAATTATTTTTTTATATTTTTCAAAACATTAATAATGAAAAAATGTAAACTTTCAACATTTAGTTTAAAATTTCGATAATAGGGCGGCATTCTTTATAGTGCCCAGGGGCGGCGCTAAGGTTAAATCCGGCACTGAGTAGCTAACAAGTGTATTCAGCCCTTTTTAACGTCCCACTGCTGGGCGTGGGTCTCCCTCCAAGACGAGAGAAATCAGGCCATAGTCCATCACGCTGGCCAAGTACGAGCGAACTTCACATGTCTTTCGAAAACTTGTTAAGTTCTCTCAGACATGCAGGTTTCCTCGCGATGTTTTCCTTCACCGTAAGACAAGTGGTAATCATGTTGTAAATGATTCGCGAGTAGATATTATGTGCAACTGCTGATCCAGAGATCCTGGGTTCAAATCTCAGTTTAGAATGAGATTTAGCACAGTTATTGGGTTTTTCTGTCAAGATATTCTTAGTAACAGCCCGGAGTTGAGAAGTTGGTGGTGTTTCGTAACTTGGAAAGTACTTTATGAGATTGACCTTTGTGGTCGGTATTGATCAGGAGGACTTTACAAATAAATAAAAAAATATGTTTTTTTTTTTAATTAAAAAGTTTAATGCAGACCATATTTCAAACTTTTAATGTATGTATTTCACAGTGTAATAGAGTCCATCGGTCATTTAGTGAAGAGTTGTCTCGGAGGAGGGGTGATGGCTATACACGAGTCGTACAAACATTGTGGCCTGTGGACATCTGTCGTCTTGACCATTTTACTCGGCATGTTTGTCAGTTACTGTATGCTAGTAAGAGAATCTTATTTTTTTAACTTCTATAATATCAATTCTATTATAAATTAAAATTATAGACAAGAATAAATAACATGGAATCAATAAAGAAACAAAATGGATTTCATTATTATTAGAGGAAATTTGTATAAAAATCCCTTAAAATATGAATTTAGCGGTTTTCCTGTGATATGTTAACAGATAGATAAAGATAAATACTGATTATTTATTAATAGTTCATTAGTACCAAATACCTTTACCTAATTATTTTTGTATATATGTAACTAGCGACTCACCCTCGCTTCAGGTACGTTTTAACGGTTAGTGTATGAAATACAAATCTTTGAATTTCTCAGCTTTTCTGTACCATAATACCATACCATACCACATTACCATATACCATACCATATTATGCATATAAACCTTCCTCTTGAATCACTCTATCTATTGCTGAAAACTGCATTAAAATCCGTTGAGTAGTTTAAGAGATCTAAGAGAACAGACAACGGAAGCGACTTCATTTTATACTATGTAAAGATGTTCAATCTCTTAAAATCATGCATTGGCCATCTAAGCCCGATGTTATATTATGGCTTTTTATTTATTTTTTAAATACACCTATTTCACAAATATAGATTATAAAATATACTTAAAACATTCTCAAGGCTTGACATAACCATTAAGAAAAAAATAAAATCATTATAATCGATTCAAAAGAATCAAAGTTATGGTAGACCATGCGCACAAAAAATTGCTTTGGTAAAATACACCTACATAGTATTTTTTAAATATAATATTACAGATTTTGGCTCAATCAGCTCAAAAAATTTATGGTAGAGTGCAAGTACCCGCCATGTCATACCCAGATTTAGCTGAAGCAGCTTTGGAAACCGGGCCATTTACTAGTCTTAGAAAATATAGCAAATGTTTTAGGTGAGACTAAAATAATAAGTATAATTGTATTCAGCCCTTCTTAACGTCCCACTGTTGAGCACGGGCCTCCCTTCAATATGAGGGGGGATCAGGCCATAGTCCACCACGCTGGCCAAGCGCGGGTTGGCAGACTTCACATGTCTTTCGAAAACTTGCTAGGTTCTCTCAGACATGCAGGTTTCCTCACGATGTTTTCCTTCACCGTAAGGCAAGTGGTAATCATGCAATAAATGATTCGCACATGAAAATATCAGAGGTGTGAGACCCGGGATTTCAACCCACTTCACTCGGTTACCCAAGCAAGCGCGTCACCACTGGGCTACCACTGCCTAAATAATAAGTATAATTATAAATTGAAAATTTAAAAAAAACCCTACGCAAATGAATTGTCATTTAACGATTATACTGACACGCGTGAAGCACATAATCGAGTAACCATACGCCAAAATGTCTTAACATCATTTTGGAAAAGAGCTGATACTCATACAACTTCTTTGGCAAATATCGCAATTAAATTAAAACAAGTCAATAATTAAATAAGGCATATTAGGCACATTACAATCGTATATTTACAGAATATAATATACGGAAAGAATATAATATTATATATTTTTCAGACAACAACAGCGGTTACCATGACAACATGGCAATGTATTCTATCTCATTTTCTCGCCGGCTTAATCCTATATATTTATGTGTTTGTCTCTTTTTATTGTCGCAGAACTCCATCGCGTTTCAAATAATAACGATTCTAAAGAAGTTCTACTTCAATTTGTTTTTAACCCGAATTATGTATCTCCTTTTCAAATTCAATCATGGAAATAACTGAGCAAACTCCTACAGATACGCTGTAGATTTCACAATTTGCGTGGACCTGTTCGGGTCGTGTTGCGTCTACCAAATCATGATCTCCCGCACCATAAAGCAACTGGTGGAAGGTACAAACGAAATATCTTCAGAAGGCACCCCCCCTTTGCGAGTGTACGTCGCGTGCTTAGTGATTCCTTGCGTTCTCATTTGTATGATTACTACGTTGAAATATCTTGCTCCTTTTTCTATAGTTGCTGATGTTTTTATAGGTAAGTATTTTTTTAAATATTCAAGCAAGATATCGTTAGGATTTAAAACAATATTTAAAATGATCATCGTCCTGTAGAACAAAATTGATAAACTATGTCTTTTTATATGCTAGAAGCTGCATGCTTGAAAAAACTTCATCGTAATCGGTGTAGCTATATTAATGTGGAAACATGAAAGAGATAAAGCGATAAAACAACATACACATTTTCTCTTTAGATATTATTATGATATAGTCGTGAAGATCAGCACTAGTAAAATTTTGTCGTTTTTTTTTGTATTATTCATACATTTTAAGTTTTTTAGTGACTTGTGCGGGAGCAACAATTTACTACGCAGTGAAAACGGCGACAATCTCACCTGTGGATTTCCCAGTATTCAAAACTGTGCCAGGTCTATTCGAGTTTATGGGGGTTTGCGTGTTCAGTATGGAAGGCGTTGGTGTCACGCTGGCTATTGAAAATTCTATGGCAGAACCAAAGAAAATACCCATAGTGCTGGTGGGAGGTAAAGTTGCTGATCTTTAATCATCTGTGATTATCAGATAAAACTGGTTCATAAATCAACCACATGACCTAAAAGCCATAAAACTAAACAATGAGTTCATTATTATTTTTAAATGTCCTACTTTGTTATAAATAAATCATCGCAGTAAAATCAAATTAGACAATCTATAGAAAATTTAGATTTATACAGTCTATATATTTTTAAAACAAACGTAAACTTTATAATTACTTAATTTATCTATATGTGATGTACCTGCGTTTGAATAATGTCAAGAAAGCTTTTGAAGAGCAGTTTTGTGTTCTGCTGAATTGCAGTGTTGACACTTAAGGCGAATACAAATATAAATATGTTGGAACATTAACACACAGAACCATCTAGTTCCATTGTAAGCTACGAGGCTTGGGTTATAGATACCAGATAGTTAAGACACTAGACGTATTTAACTTTAAATATGTACACATATTATAAATATAAACAGCCATGACTGGAGTACAAACATTCGTGCTCATCACACAAATGGATGCCCGCAGCGGTACTTGAACCCGCAACCGCTGGCGCAGCAAGTAGGGTCACTAAAAACTGAGCCAAACGTGTCGTCAGAGATGAGCATCATAACAATATTTATACATTGTCCATAAAATCTTCCTTTCCAGAATCCAATACGTTATCTCTATTTTATATTATCTCTTAAAAACACGATGGCATTATCCTTAATTTTAATTAAAGCTCGTTTCAGGAATGTCAATTGTTGTCAGTATTGTGTTGACTGTCGGTTTCTTTGGTTACTGGGGTTTCGGAGAAAAATCAAAGTCACCAGTCACTCTAAACTTCCCTTTGGAGCCGTAAGTTACTAAAATCTTAGGCATAGTTTTACCAAGTAAATTGACTTAACTAAGAATAATGTTTTAATCAAAAAGGTACAGGCAAACTTTAAAGGTATTTATATTACACCAACACCACCCGGTAGAAATAACGTATTCTTTAAAAATGCATCATCAGAATATATATATATATTTATATATATATATATATATATATATATATATATATATATATATATATATATATATATATATATTATATATATATTATCTAAAATATCGCATATCATATTTAAAATGGATTAAACTGATAACCCTAATATATGATAATAATAAAGCATTGTATATATATAACACCTTAAAAGTCATCAAAAATAATATGTTTTAAATATTATGTTTCATTTCCCTTTCCAGATTCCCGATAGCGTTAAAAGTCCTGATGGCATTTATGATCTACGTGACGTTTGCTCTCAACTTCTGGGTGCCTTTCGATTTAGTCTGGTTCTACATTAAACAACGATATGACGCATCCAAATATTGGTTGTGGGAAAGAGTTTATAGAGCTATTTTCGTGATCATCATCACCATAATCGCTGTTATTTTTCCAGCTGTTACCAAGTTTATTGGTCTGGTAAAATTCATATTCTTTTTTATATTTAAACTGGCGACTCACACTCGCTTCGCTCTGAATTGTCCCTAGGTTGTTTCCCGATACAACATTTCAACCCCTTTTTAACCACCTTCATGGATGATTTCCGGGATAATAACTATCTTATGTTCTTCCCAGAGTCTCAAACTATCTTTTTATCAAATTTAATCTTAATCGGTTCAGTAGTTTCCGAGCTCATTCGGTACAAACAAACACACAAAATAACAAACAAAAAATCTTTCCTCTTATAATATTAGATTGTAATATCACGTTCATTTGTTTTGGGTGTTTCGTCATAGTCAATAATCCCGTAGTAATATTTTTAAAATGTTTCCCCAAATAAGTAGGGGTGAAAAAGGATAGCAATATGTATGAGTAGCAACATCAGTCTGAATTAACATTACCTGACTGACTAAATACTGATTCCTAGAATTACTAGTTTTAGCAAGTCAAAATTTATCATCAGCTAATTTTTTAAACAAGTATACAATGTGGCTTTATTAGGTCTTACCAAATACATATATCAGATATTCAGACAGAGATAAGCGTTCATGGGCTTTATAAGTAAGAGCAACCTAAGCCCCTACATCTTAGATAAAACTGTCTAAACCCATGATCGCTATAAAGCATTCGAACACCGGAAATCAAATAACAAATTAAATCTGCGAAAAAAAATGCAAATATAGTTCTATTTAAAAGTCAAATATTTGCGTAAATCTAAAAAAGTGTTATCTAAACCTACATCTTCACAATTCCCCAAATACTACCTCGCGTTCCCTTATTCGCAATATAATGTACACACAGTGCAAATCATTGGAATGTTAAGAAGTTCGTCTTTCATAGATACATATCTATATAGTTATGCAAGTAATTATCCTACTCAGAAATCGGACCCGTGCCTTCCGCCTTCCTTATTATCTTTGTCATAATGACTGATACATTCATATTACACTTAGAAGCTATTAGCAATTAGGGTTTATAATTCTCCAATTTTTTCGGGATAAAAAGTGACCGATGTCCTATTCCAGACTTATAATCTATCTCTTTGCCAAATTTCATCTAGATCCGTTTAGCCGTTCTGGCGTGATTGAGTAACAATATTAATAATATATAATTATTGTTATATTCTATTCTAAGTTATTATTTACAGCTGGGTTCATTCTGTCTGTCCAACATGGGTTTCATCTATCCAGCCTTTATAGAACTATGCCTGGACTGGAACGACCCCGGGCTAGGGATCATGAGGTGGCGGTTATGGAAGTTCGTAGTCATTTTGATTTTTGGCACCATTCTATGTATCGTCGGTACTTATAGCAATGCTAAAGAACTTATTTCGGAAGTGTTTTGATGGATTTGCCATTTTCTAACAGAATTGTTCTAATTTGAATTCTCGCAGATTTTTCAGAGATGGTGAATTTAAAATGTATACTGTTTTTTAATCTGTGACATTTGAATATGTGCAAGTCATTTTTATTGTTTTATTTTTATTGTCAATATAGTTTTACTTTGATTTACATTTTTTATTATCAATAATTATATAGGGTTTTTATTTACCTCTAGCAAAGGTACATATATATATATATATGTTACGGATGCCGATGGATTTGATATTACGTTATCGCGATTCTCGTCCGCCATGGTCAGTGTGCTCGTGCGGCACAGTCGAGTGTTCACAATAAAGTGAGTTCACTCGCACTACTGACTCACGTCATAAATTATTAGCTGTCAAACGCTATTGTCATGTACCGTCATTCAACTACCCTCAGAATCGTGTATAAAATATCAAACATGGCAACACAAGTATTTTTTATTAATTATTCTCTAACACGGCCATACTGACAGGAGGCGCGCTCTCGCGGCTCCATAATTATTATTTTAATGAAACAATAACGAGAGTTAAAGATACGACAATAGCAACACTGTATAAACTCAAAATGTTATATCACTGTATAAAATCTTATCAAAAACTATAGGCCTCGAATATCTCTCGAGTACCACCAGCGTGAAGCGTTCCAGCCTTCCAACGCCCTCGAAACTTCAGCGTGAAGCGTCACAGCATTCCAACGCCTTTAGAACCTCAGCGTGAAGCGTCACGGTCTTCCAACGCTCTTAAAACATTAGCGTGAAGCGTTACAGCATTCCAACGCCCTCAAAACCCTGCGCGAAGCGTCACAGCGTTCCAACGCATTAAAATGTTAACGTGAAGCGTCATAGCCTTCCAACGTTTTATGAACATAAACTCATATAACTTGATTTACTTAAGAGCACTATATTGATTATAAACTTGAAAAATTAACTATCAAAATATAACTAAGTATACAACACTACAATAATTTCTTACCTCATAACTAAAAAATATCAATTTAACATAATGGAATCAACGTGGATTTCAATGGTAACATTTCCTTATAAATTATAACTTAAAATTTAACAAAAATATTTTACGAACAATATTATTGCATTGATTATAAATAAATTTAAGAAACAAAACAAAGTACAATTGTAACTAATTCATGATACAATAAATAAATAATTAGCGGCTTAAAGTTAAACATACTAACAAATATTTCACACAATAAATAGTTTTAATTATTTTATTAATCATGATATAAATTTCATTTAAACAATAAACTTATTTTTCATGTAAGTAACACTTCAATCTAGTTCGTCAGATACTTCAGGTAGGCAAGCGGGATATTTACGTAGCTTTTCATGACAAACATACTGAACCCGCCCGCCTACCAATGGCTCAACTTTATACCTATCATTAGCACACACTTCTATAACTTTACACGGATTTGAAAATTTAGCACTTAGTTTTTTAATTATTCGTGGATTTTTCTCGACAAGAACTAAATCTCCAACATTAAAAGCTTGAATTTTAGATTTATTTTGATCGAAACGCTTTTTATTTATTAACGCCTGTTCGTCCATCCTGCTTTTTGCATTACTTCTTATCTCTAACAGATCTAACTTATCATATTCTTGAATTAATGAGTTTATGCGCGGGGGGCTTTTATTATAACCTATTAACATTTGAAGAGGACTCATACCAGTGCTTTTAGATACCGTACAATTTATTGCAAGTTGTATTTCACCTAAAACAGATTTCCAAGATTTACGTTCCGAATTTTCAGCTATAGTGAAACAATTAGTAATAACGGACATAAAACGCTCCACTTGCCCGTTGGCACGACTAGTGCCACTAGCTATCTCATGGAACTCGATCGACCATTCTTCACATAAATCTTGAAACTCTTTTCCAGTAAACGACGTACCCTGATCAGATATAATTCGCTTAGGCGAACCAAATAGTGAAACAAAAGATTTAAGTGCATTACATGCTGCTCTAGATGTCAAATCTTTGACAGCGGTTAAATAACAATATTTTGTAAAAGAGTGTACTATTACTATAACGTATTCTTTAGCTTCGCGACTACCTGTTAATTTACCCGTCGTATCAACATGTATAGTGTGAAAAGGTTCAGCAATCTTTTCTATTGGGTGTAATTCTGATTGTTTTTTACCACTAGGCACTTTATTAATTTTACAAGTTAGGCATCTGTCTACAAATGTTCGTACACATGAAGTCATATTAGGAAACCAAAAGTGTTCTCTCAATTTAGTTAGGGTTTTTTCCCACCCTAAGTGCTTAAGATCTTCGTGAAATCTATGTATAATCTGCCAACGAAAATTTTTAGGGACAATAGCACGAGAAAATGATTTTTTATCAACTTGAAAATTTTTATGCAATACATTATTCTTTATTGTGTAAGAAGACTTTAAGTTAGGGTCAATGGTATCGTTTTCGATCGATTCTATTATTTTACAAATGTCAGGGTCTAAATATTGCTCGGATACAAGCCAGTCATTATTAATTCGTACAACATTTACTTCTTTAATACTAGGCGGATTCCTACTAAGATAATCGACATGGGGTATTCTTTCACCCTTACGGTATTCAATCTCGAAATCAAAAGATTGCATGAATGCCCACCACCTATGTACGCGTGTCGATAAATCCCGCTTATGTCGAGATGCTTTAAGACTATTACAATCAGTGACTACTTTAAAATTTCTACCTAGAAGATAGTGACGAAAATGTTTAAAAGCTTTAAAAACAGCCAAACTTTCCAATTCGTAACTATGGTATCTAGATTCTACCTCGGTAGTCCTTTGACTATAGTATCCTACGACTCTAAGTTGTGTATCGTACTTCTGAAACAGTATCGCGCCATAGTCGATCGAGCTGGCGTCGGTGTGAAGCTCGATATCCCTACTAGGATCAAATATTGTAAGTACAGGTGCAGAAGTAAGGTATTCAATGATCGACTTATGTGCTGCGGTATGTCTGTCGGTCCATTCCCATTTACAATCTTTTCTAGTCAAGTGATACAATGGGGTCATTATTGATGAAAAGTTAGGGATAAATTTTCTAAAGTACCCCGCGAGCCCGTTAAATTGGCGTAATTCTTTTATATTCCTAGGAAGCGGTGCATTAACAAGAGCATCAATCTTTTTTGGATTAGGTTTAATAATACCATTACAGACAACGTACCCTAGATACTCAATGGATTTTTTCAAAAATTTACATTTTTTCCAGTTTAACAAAAAACCGGCGTCCGTCAACGCTTGTAAAACAGATTCTAAATTTTTAAAGGACTCTTCAATCGTTAAGGATGCTATCAATACATCGTCCATGTAGACCAAGGCTATTTTATCTTTAAGACTGCCTAAAGCTTTATTTATGGCTCTTTGGTATACAGACGGTGCATTGCACAGACCAAAGGGCATTTTTAGAAATTCCCATACACCGTCAGGGGTTATGAAAGCCGTTTTCTCTATGGAATTAGATGCAGCAGACATAGGTATCTGATAAAACCCAGAGGCCATATCGAGAGAAGTATAGAACCTAGCTTGATCTAACGAATCTATTTGTTCTTCTATAAGTGGAAGGGGATAATTATCGCGTATAGTGTTCGCATTAAGTTCCCTATAGTCAATGCAAAGGCGGTCTGAGCCGTCCTTCTTTTTCACGAGCAAAGCCGGACTCGAAAAAGGAGATGAGCTTTCTCTAATAATACCCTTTGATTCGAGATCCCCTATAATTTCTCTCATTGCAGTGCGCTCTGACGTTGCCAACCGATATGGATGTCGTTGTACTATCTTATCAGGATTTTTAAGTTTAATTACCATTTCGCCCGTTTTAACCGTAGTATTAGCGTTACCGGTAACAAAGCTACTTCTAAATTTTTCAATAATCGAGTTTAATTGCTTTATATGTATAGAATCACTTAAATCAGTATCTATTTTATTTTCATTATTCGATTCAATGACAGAACAGACGGCTATATTACATTTACGAGATAGACGAACCCCCTCACTGTTCATAATTAATTCTAGACCGGGTATTTTAAAGATATCACGACCCAATATGACGTCGTACGGAATGGTGTCAGAGTCTACAATGATGAAACTTGTTTAAACGTGAATATCGCACAAATTAATAAAAACAGTTAGCTTAGTAAAAGAATATGACGGTTGCGAGCCTATACCGGTTAATTTCGTAAAGACAAATTCACGTGTTCCTATCAAATGACGAGCTATGTTTTCACGTAATAATGAACACTCAGACCCACTATCAACTAAAGCATGAAACAAATAATCGTTAATTTTTATTTCAATTAATGATATATCGGAGGAAGAACAAACATTAACGGATTTCGTGCAATCTGAATCTATTTTAGAACCTTTAGTTTTATCCTCTTTTTGTTTAATAAAACATGTACGATCACTATGGCCTATTTTATTACAATGATTACAGCGAATGATTTTATCTGACATTGACTGAGGTATTTTTGGCAAATTGTTATTATCTTTAATCGGATTTTGATTTATTTTGTTAGTGTTACAGTTACGCCTCAAATGACCATATTTACCACAATTATAGCATACGCGATCGTTAGAATTCATAGATTTATTACTCGTATCATTTACTTTACGACGTTTACATGTATTATCTACCCGCGACTCAAAAGATCGTTTTAAATTCTTAACGCGAGGGTAGGTACACAAATGCCTGTCAAGTGCAACAAAATCTAAAGGTGTATTTTTTAATAAATCTGAACGTACCTGAACATCACTTATACCGGATATAAGTACCTCGATTTTGTTTGCTTCACTCCATCCCGTCTCAAGGCGGTCGATCATAGCCAGCTTGTGAGTAGAGTACTCGATGTAAGTAGCAGCTTTCTCGCTCGTGAACTCCACCATGTCCCGGAACAAGTCGTGGAACCTCTTCGTTGACGCGAACTGTCGAGAGAGACGCTCCTTGACATCGTCCCAGGTCTTGCACACTTGATATGATTGTGATGCCCACTTCT
Source organism: Brenthis ino (assembly GCA_921882275.1). Taxonomy (NCBI): domain Eukaryota; kingdom Metazoa; phylum Arthropoda; class Insecta; order Lepidoptera; family Nymphalidae; genus Brenthis; species Brenthis ino. The sequence continues at coordinate 1,835,892 of OV170233.1, read as the reverse complement.
TAGCTCGCCCGCGTAGATTGATGAAGGCAGCATTCTTTGTTTCATAATCCGTCCAAGTAATTCTGTCGTCTATGATTATCGATTTCTTCACACCATTGTTGGGCTGTAAACTCGCTCTCGTCAGGATCGTACGGCGGAAGGAAGATCTCAGTGGGCTTCAATTTCTTCACTCGGGATGTAGATGGTTGAGCTTCTTTATGTTTAAAGTTGTTTAACATCGTTTGGAAGAATTCAGCCCACATGTTGGTATTTGAGGTTAACGGTTGATGAGTTGGCGGTTGGGGAACCTCAGTGTCTTGTCCATTGTAGGTATCACGGAAATACGGTCGGCCCTGAGTCCCTCCGAGGATGGGAGACCCATGATGAGAATCACAGGCGGATCCCACCGCTGCTGTTACGGATGCCGATGGATTTGATATTACGTTATCGCGATTCTCGTCCGCCATGGTCAGTGTGCTCGTGCGGCACAGTCGAGTGTTCACAATAAAGTGAGTTCACTCGCACTACTGACTCACGTCATAAATTATTAGCTGTCAAACGCTATTGTCATGTACCGTCATTCAACTACCCTCAGAATCGTGTATAAAATATCAAACATGGCAACACAAGTATTTTTTATTAATTATTCTCTAACATATATATATATATATATATATATATATATATATATATATATATATATATATATATATATCTACATACATACATACAGACGAACATATTATAATAATTTAGAAATATAGTAAAATTTGATACAAACATTTTGTATATTTTTATTAACAAATAATGCGTAAAATATTTGGAAGAAATTATATACTTAGATAAATTATCTTTTAAACATATTTGAACAAGCCTGCTATATTAAAATATATACTTTTAGGTAACTTTTTTTAAATGTTTTTACAATTGTTTTGCACGAGTTGTTTTTATTTTGAATGTAGCAACATTGTTTAAAAATTAAAAAAACACAATTGTAATTTTAGGGCTGTGTTTATATTTTTAGTGGTTGTTGATTATTGAATAAAATTTTGAATTTTGTTGTGTACAGCATATTTTCAATCTTAATATTGCGAAAAACTTCAATGTTCAACGTAATTATTCTCTGCTATCCGTTCATTTAGGTATAATGCATATTATATTTTATTGTATATATATATATATATACATACATATATATAACAACAATACAATATTATAAACTGTTTTATTTTTATTATACAGATAGTCTGTATAAGATCCATAATCTGACGACGCTTCAACACGACGACGCGACGGTTCAATCTTAATTATACTATGCCATGGAGAAAGGTATTGGGATTCAAAAGATTCTCTACCGGCAGATCACATCACTAGTTTGTCTGGTAGACAGAGTGTAAATCTATACATATAATAAAATTCTAACTGAGTAATACATTAAATATTTTTTGGAAAATCTTATTGAAATAGTCATTATTATCGATGCAGAGACCAAATCAATTTTTTCTATTTTAGTTTTTAGAATGTTTGTCTTTCCATCTGTCTGGGAACGCATTACGAGAAAACTATATATAAATTAATAATTTATTATGACTACCCTGGAAACTGCCTACGTATAGATCAAAGTTGAAGACGATAAAGTTAGTGCCAAAATGAAGTTACTTCTGAAAATAGCCGCCAGGGAAATCCAATCACCGCTATACTTAATTAGAACCCTCGTGTATTGATCTGAATAACCTATGTAATCAAATCAAACACTTTATTGCGAAGTTGGGTTAGTACATACATTTAGATTTTGAAAATAACATATTTAATGTTCAGCCAAATTCAGCCTTACAGCATGTATAAAAGAGTAAGAAACACTCGAGACATAGGTACTATGTTATGTTAATATATTATGTTTAGAACAATAATATACAATATTTATAAAATATAAAAGCTTTTTCGTGTTTTTAAGGCTTTTCTTGTTTTAGTCGCTCATTAAAAATCTTTCCAATTTATATTTACAAGAAAATTGTTCATGTAATATTATGCGATTATAACAAGCAACTCACCCTCGCTTCGTTTGGGTTCGTCCCTAGATTGATTCTCCATACAAACTTTCATCCCTATTTTCACGCCCTTATACAATGATTTCGGGGATAAAATCTCCTATGTCCTTACCAGGGTCTCAAACTATCTTATTACCAAATTTCATCTAAATGGGTTCAGTAGTTCCAGACATTACTTACTTCTACAAACAAACTCACAAACTTACAAACTTCACCTATTTATAATATTACAATTAGATAATTTATTGTTATATAAAACACATGCGGGAAAAGTGGGGGTTCATTGTTAGTGAACTACAAATTAATACTTTTTACTATTTAAATGTCAGCTGGCCTGAAATAAAAGGAAATATAATAATAAGAATTTTAGACGTAAAAGTGGTTTATAATTTGAATTGTTTTAATTAAAGGTTTTTTAATATGTAATAATGTTTTTACTTTGTTATTTTACATACAAGTGTTTACAGCGACGGTTCAAGTTTAAATAAAATAGAAAAAAATGGAGCGATCTACAGTTAGTATGCTATACATAATTAAATTATGTTGGGACATCAACACACAGCACCATCTATTTCCATGGTAAGCTATGAGGCTTGTGTCATGGATACCAGATAGTTGATACACTACACATCATATATAACTTTGCAGATTGAATAAGTAATTAATTTAAGGCCTTCACGTTCATAGTTCGGTGAGACGGAAGTTAATTTCTCAAGTTTCTGCTGTTGAGAATTTTTGGACAATAATCCAAATTACTATATTAACCAGAACTAAAATCCAAACCTGTTACCTATATGTATCTACATCGTAAATATTAGATAATAGTTCTAGAATCATATAGCAAAACTTTAAATTGTTTTTTTTTAAATAGAGATCATCATCAACATTCGATAGTAGAAGATCAACTCACTCCCCACATAATCGCGGTCACCATAAGTTCGAAATCAAAGCTGAAGGAGAAGCGGCTAGAAGCTATGACTTTAAAGCCGCTAGACCACCTAAAAAGACAACTAAGTATATATTTTTAAATTTGAAACCCTAATTTTAAACCTGATCTATTTGTCTGAACGTAACATTCTATGCCGTAAAAACGACTTGCAAATGGTCAGTTGTTATAATTATTGTTTTACTTTAGAATTTGTACTATTACTGTATTATACATTTATAATACAATATAATTGCACATTTATAAAATAATAGTTTAATTTCAATTTTATGTATTAATATTATTATTCTTTTAAATTAAACTTGCACCTTGTAATTAAATGTTACTGACGTCATATAAAAAAAGCATGTTGTGATAACCTATAATTAAAAGAACATTTATGAAATTGTTAGCTCATGAGTATCATACATACCGTTTTCAATGTATCTTTTGTTGGTTGTCCTTAAATAATTTTTTTTTTCTATTCTAAATCTTAACGATTGTAATAGTTTTGTTAAGTTGGTTTAATTTTTTGTTTACAGAATATTATGATATTTTGGCATTGTATGTGCCAAGTTTTTTTTTTTGATATGTCTCATTAAAAGGATACCAATTTCGAAACGAACGACGGAGTAACAATATTTTTGTTATCTTTAAATTAAGTTATAAGAATATTTAAAATGTTACAGTTTAATAGAAACTATAGGCAATTTGGCGAAAAGCTGCCTGGGTGGCGGTGTGGTAGCAATACATGAGTCATACAAAATGTGTGGCCTTTGGACCTCTTTTGTACTCACTTTTATTCTTGGTTTCTGTATAAGCTATGCTATGTATGTACGTATCAACTTTAATTTTTTTTTATAATTACTTAATTTACACCCTAAAGATAAGAAATACTAGGTATATTTTTAATTTTTCTCTTATTATTCCATGATGATGTCCGCCCGACTGATTTTGACCTCGATGGCCAATCTGACTGAGACTAGCCAACTGCACGAAATATTACAGTGCATAAGTCCACGCGTTTACACCAGTGCACTCCATATTCCTTTCACTCTCAAATTCCGATAGGATGATAATTCGACCGGTCTATTATGAAAATCCATCCTAATTCAGACTACCTTTTATATACGCATAACTTATCGTACCGAGTAAATATCTATTATGTACATTATACAGTGTACGTGAAGCCATGGGCAAAAACTAAAATATATCATTTTTTTAGATGATAGCGCATTCTGCTCAAAGAATTTATGGTAGAGTGCAAGTGCCGCAGATGAGTTACCCGGACTTAGCGGAAGCAACTTTGGAAACTGGTCCTTTTGAGTCGATGAGGAAATATAGTAAATGCTTTAGGTGACTCAGTTAGATTCTATAGACTTTATGATGTTTGTTTATAATTTATAGATATATTTGTTTGAAAAACTTGACGGTTATCTTTTAAAATTAATAATTTTAAGTTAAGTTTTCAGGTCAAAGACCATCAATTCTAGATGAATAATCTATCGTCTAGATGAAAGTTGGGGAGTCTCTTACACAGGACGCTTTATTTTAACATTTCACCCTCCCTCTATATTTTTTCTTTCAAATGCATTCACTAAAAATCCTTTCCTACCCTCCCATGATGTAAATGGGACATGGTCCTTGAAGATCATGATGATGATCTTCACTAGAACCCAAGCCCAACTGACTGACACAGACTGACTAAAATACGACACCAAAAAATTGCCCAAATTTTTCTGATTAGCTTTAAATATAAAATTGCATATTTTTATTTAATGTTTACATTTATTTCCATTATAATTTGTAGGCATCTCGTAGATTTCACAATATGTTTCAATTTGTTTGGGTCTTGCTGCGTGTACCAGATTGTGATAGCTCGTACCATCAAGCAGCTTGTTGAAGGGACCGATGAGGTTACTCTCGAAGGTAATCCGCCGTTGAGAGTATACATTGCTGTGCTCGTCATACCATGTGTACTGATTGGCATGATAACCACCTTAAAATATTTGGCACCGTTTTCGATCGTGGCTGATTTTATTATATGTAAGTTTGGTACATTTTCCTTATACTTAACTAGCCAATTATATGTTTATATTTTAGTTTTGCGTTTATTATATTAAAAATAAAGTGAATTGAATTGAATTAATTAAGAAAGTAGCCTAAAGCTCAAAAACTATTCAACAAAATATTTTAATTCTACTAAGCATTAACTATTTTCTCAGTTTTTTTAGAATTTTTCAACTTATAGGTACTTAAAAAACAGCTTATTCACACTATTTACTACACTTACTAATTGATACTAACTTGTTGTTTTACTTTTTTCTTTTACTTTTTATGTGAAGTTTCTACTCTATTGATATACAACGAAGCGGACTGACGGACATGACGAAATTATAATTGCTACTTTTTTTCATTTTAGCTGTAGAAGCCCTTTTTTTTAACGTTGGGAAATGCATTTACGCACGAGGTGTAGGACTCACCGGCAAAGCCAGTACTACCCACTAAAACCCAACAAAGCCTTCCCCCGTCTTAATGGGGCGTTGCAGGATCGCTTACGCATTCAACTACGACGCCCCGACGGCAGGTCTGCCGAAGCAGACCACAACAACCACGGGGTTGCTCCAAAGTCCACTCTGCTATCAGAGAAGTACCAGGAGCAACCCGCATGGTACACCGCGCCCTCCGAAGAGGGCCACTTCCCACCGCCCACCGAAGTGGGCCACCTCCCTGTGCGTTTCTTGGCTTCGCGCCCGGCTGGATTGCCGGGCACTACTGAGCCCCCCCACCACGACAAGGTGAACGCACGTTGGGGGGGTAGCTGTATAACCCCTGAAAATCTAGACATTTTTGAGTTACAAAGGTCTGTATCAAAATAATTATATTATTATTATGTAAATTTTCAGTTACGGTGGCGTGTGCAACAGTGTACTATGCAGTTAAATTGGCAGACGTTAGTTCTTTAGATAGGCCAGTATTCAAAACTGTGGCCGGTCTATTTGAATTTATGGGAGTCTGTACATTTAGTATGGAAGGTATAGGGGCTGTTATGGCAATCGAAAATAATATGGAGGAACCTAAGAATATGGGGCTTGCATTATTTGGAGGTAATTGTATAGTATGGTAACTTAGTAAATGATTCCAATAATTGACTGAATTTTGTGATAAACTACTTACCTAAATGTATACTAAAAGTTTGTGAGTTTGTGACGTTGTAGGGGGTAATCTCAGGAGTCAGAATCTACTGAACCGATTAAGATGAGATTTGGTAAGAAGATAGTTTGAGACCCAGGGAAGGACATAAGATACTTTTTATCCCGGACTACATCCCTTAAGAGGGTGAAAATGGGGATGAAATTTCGTATTGTGAAGCAAGCTAGGGACGAAACCGAGCGAAGCGAGGGTGAGTCTCTAGTAATATTATAAAGAGGTATAATCTGTAAATTTGTATGTAGGGATTTCTGAAACAACTAATCCAATTCTAAAAATTAAACTGCCAATAGGAAGGACGCTATATTACTGCTGAATGCTATAGGCTATTTTTATTAAGGCAAAAGCGTGTTTAGTATCAGAAATCACAATAACTTTAATTGAAGTCGGATAAAATACTGTTTCGGCTATTTTTAGGCAACTAGAGACCTACCAAAGCGAAGCGAGGGTAAGTCGCTAGTCTATACTAATATTATAAAGAGACAGAGTTTATTTGTTTGTTTGTTTGAACGCGTTAATCTTAGGAACTACTAATCCGAATTGAATTTTTTTTTTTGAATTAGATAGCCCGTTTATTGAGGAAGGCTATATATGATCACGCTACTACCCAAGGGAGTGGAACAGTATTCATAAATGTCAACAAATCGGGCAGACTTCCATATATTATTTTTAACAGCATAAAGCCAAACACTTTTTTTATAGTAAACCTACAAGCGCGAGCGAAGCCGCGGATTCTACTAGTATCTTATAGAAGTAAAATTAGAACCCAGGCAGAGATATACCACAAGCATCTTTTAATGTGGAAATATTAAGAATATTTATATTTTTTGATTTTTTTTGCTCATTAGGTACTTATAGTATCCCATAGTGGTTTAATTTTAAAATATTTTTCAGGCATGTCAATTGTTGTTAGCATTGTAGTTACAGTCGGATTCTTTGGATATTGGGGTTTTGGGGAAGGCGCTAGATCTCCTGTAACGTTAAATTTTCCTTTAGAGCCGTTAGTATTGAATGAATTTAAATTTCAACCATTTTTTAAATTGTATTTTTTGATAGAATTTTCTTAGCTGAACCTTTCAACCCTTGCTATATATCAAGGTTATAACAAATTTCACCATTAAAGTCAATTTAAAAGTTATAAGTAAGAGATCCTGATCTATGTGGTGGGTGGAAATTTATTTTTTTAACAATAAAATATATTAAAAAACACGATCCAGGGGGGTTGTCACCAACACTTTGCTCCAGACTATTTATAATTAAAAAACCTCTAGTATAGACATGTTTTGGTGTAACAACCCTATATCATTAGTTATAAAATTATATTTTGTATCCTCGTTCTAGTCCGTATGTTTGTTGAATAACTTTTGATATTCGAATCCTCACTTTCCCAATAATAATTTTATCCCCAACCTAACACAATAAAATATAAAAAATGCATTTTAAATATTCAAATTCTGCATTTCAGATTTCCTATAGCTCTCAAAGTACTACTAGGAGTAATGATATACGTCACATTCGCCCTAAACTTTTGGTTCCCTTTCGATTTAATGTGGCATTACATACAAAAAGGATATGATCCATCCAAATATTGGCTTTGGGAAAGAGTGTACAGAGCAATTTTTATATGTGGTATCACAACCATAGCTGTTACATTTCCAAATGTATCTAAATTTATTGGAGTGGTAAGTTGTTTTCGATGACTTGCATTGTTTCATATGAATTCTTTTCTTTTTGTTTCTTTTTTATTAACAGCTTCACGTTATTCTCAGGATTTAAATCGTAAAGAGGTCTAAGTGGTGACCTCTTTATAGTTCAAATGTTTGTGTCAATCTATACATTTAATAAAATTTTAACTAAGCCGAATCGGTACATTAAATACTTTTTGGGAAATCTTATTGAAAAAAACATTATTATCGGTACAAAGGCCGAATCTATAGTTTTTAGAATTTTCGTCTGTCTGTCTGTCAGTCTGTTACCGCATCACAGAAAAATATGTTTACGTATAGATTGCAAAGAATGATTAATTAAAGAGAGTAGTACCATAGAATACTATTTTCTACGTTACATGAAACAATTCATCTAAGTCCAAAAATATATGTATGTATTGCAAATACTCTTTTGTCAACAGCTAGGTTCTTTTTGTATATCCAACATGGGTTTCATCTACCCAGCGTTCATCGAACTATGCTTGGACTGGACGGACCCAGGGCTCGGCTTCATGAAGTGGAGGTTCTGGAGGTTTCTCATGATCATAGCCTTCGGCCTTACTCTATGCATAGTTGGTACTGTTACTAATGTTAGAGGACTTATTCATGAATCGTTTTGAACATATAAATGATCATATTGAAAATTGTCTTCCATATCTGAGGTTTATGAAATAAAAAGCGAAGTTTTTAAGTCATTTTTGGAAATGGTGCATTTTATTGCTGGAAACGCCGTTGTTAATTTTAGAGAACGTTCAAAAAATAATCAATTTCAAATAGTAAAAAATAGGAGGAGCTTTTTTGTATATTTTATAATTATTTAAAAAAAAAACACTATAACATTATTAAAAAGTCATTGTAAACTTTTAATTTTAAGGTAATTTATTGCTATGGCAGCTTAATTTTACGTTTTTCTTTTTTTTTAACTAAAAACTTGAAAAAAAAAACAAAAAAAAAAACAAAACTAAAAACTTTCTATCCGACCGGGATTCGAACCCATCTGGACACCTGTGAATGTCTATCTTGCGCCTTGGCCGCTTGATCCAGATGCTGATGACCGAGCGTGCGATTATCAATCATATTTTTCGTGGATAATGTGAAAGAAAATCTCTGAAAACTCGAAAACACGCGTTTTCTAAGACATAAGACTAATCTATATTGATTCTTCGCCCCCGAAAACCCCCACGTACCAAATTTCAGCGAAATCGTTAGAGCGTTTCCGAGATCGCCGGTATAGATTTATTTACATATTTAAATAAATACACAACAATTGCCCATTTAAATATAAAAAAGTTATTTTAATGTACATTTTGAAGACATGTGGTCGGATTGAAGCTGCACCACGCCGGCCAAATCGGCTGGACGTTTATACCACGACGGAGCATACGGGACCTGGTAATACATTAAATCAATAAAACTAATGATATTTTATCATTTTCTGACTTGACCTATAAAAAAATTATTATTAATCTTACAATAATTGGTGAACACATCACCAAGAGCATCTACGGCTTTAGATTTTAGGTCCTGGTTTCGATTCCTGGGTGTAGCCAATTGGATTTTTCTGTTAAGAAATTCTCAGTAGTAACACGAATTTGGGAAGTTGGTGGTGGTTGGTGGCACTCCCATGCTTCAGAGATTACGTAAAGCATCATCCTATGCTTGATGTCTCGTCAGTGGAATTACCGTCCAACAAACTTAAAAAGTTAAAGAATATAGAGTACACTCATATTTGCGTGCACAATAATCTCTATGAAAACTTGGCTTTGAGGACATTCAAAATATTTTATTCAGCATTAAATTATTACAATTCTTTACTGAACGTCATGTCTACTACCTATAGATAAAGTTCAAAAGCAAAATTTAAATAGGAAATTTGATGCAAATCGTTAGAGCCGTTTCCGAGATACACGAAATCCATACAAACGTTATGAATGTGAAAGTGTGTTTGTTTGTCCTTCTTTCATGTCGAAACAGAGTTCCGGATTGGCGAGATTTTTTGCGTGGAGATAGTTGGAGTACTGGAGAGTGACATAGGCTACTTTACCGTGGGACCTTATCTAATTCCCACGGGAAAACACGTTATAATACAATCCGCAATGACTCATCATACCTAAAACCTATGCATATATATGTATAATATATAGTCTATCTATTCCATACTAACCGTTAAAACGTATCTATAGACGAACCCGAGCGAGGCGAGGGTGAGCCGCTGGTAAAATATATCTCTACACTACAAGAACTACTCATTTAATATTATTAGATAACATACCTATGCGCATCCAAACGTACATAAACCGATTTATCAACACTCGTATTAGCGAATATGTCGGACCACAGTCGCTCTGCTACCGTCGCGGCTCGAGGCCACACGTGGTAGTCTAAATTACCTGTAATAATTTATTTAAACGTTTAAAAACATGGCAAATTGTCATTACTTTAGCTGTAATAACAATTTTGGCATGTTTCTAAACGTTTTTCATTTCAATTAACTTTGTTTACTTGATTTGTTTTTTTTTTGTCCGATTGTCGTTGGAAAGGGAGGTTATCTGTTCGATCTAAAAATTACGTTACGAACGAGGATAATTATAAATTAGTGAACGGATTTTGATGATCTGTGTCGATTTTTATTTCACCAAATAATAAAGTTAATAAAATTATAGATGAAAAAATGTAAAGTTTAAGCAATGAATTCACCGGAAATATAATTTATACGCTTTATGAGTGTTATTTGAAAATCATTTCTTTATTAACATAGAACTTTATCAAACTTAACATCTTTGATAAAACTCAGTTAAATATGCGTTAATACAGTTCTCCTAATACTGCAACAGAGGCTACCTACCATATATCTATCTGTGTCGACCACAACCTATTGCTTAATATTGATGATTGTTCTATATCGTAATATATGTTTTTATATGTAATTGTTTACTGTGTATGTGTTGTTTTAATCAATAAATTCAATTATTGTTTAAAAAAACAATTATTATTAAATAAGTCAGATCACTTCGAAAAAAAAAAACAAAGTTTTAAAATTCATTATAAATTATGAACAAAACTAAATAAAGCTGTAAATAATAGTTTAAGTTTAAAACGTTAACTTATAGAAGGACTAACTAGAATCGACTAAGTCCGTCCAAAGTATAGCTTCTCCTCCCTCTATGGTTAAAGCTTCTATATTTCGCCAAGATATCCATGAATACATTTGTCGCCAAGTTCTAGCAAAGACAGTATATTAAGTTTTTAGTGATATAATATATTCAGCGTCTTGCATGTGTACTTTTGGTCTAAATAAAAAATAAGTTTGATCTAATTCAATTTTAAATGTTTTGAAACCCTACTAGTATACGAAAATTTGATTTGACTGACTCAAATCATAATATTATTATAAACTATTAAATTAGACAAAGTGGCAACGCGGTCCCTTAAGAAACCGAGTGAAGCGGGTTCAAATTTCGAGTCGGGAATAATGTTGTAAAACATTATTACAACTTGTTTTATGGTGGAGAAAAGTGTCTCAACATTGGGACGCTATATAAAATTATTGTATTTATTCCATATACCAAACATTTACTCAAAGTATATTCAGTATAACTTTATTAGTGGCCAACCTGATTTACCTGCTTCCTTTGCTCTTGCGTATCTCTTAGTACCTAATAACAATGTCTGTGTGTTGTGTCCAGTCGATTTCACGCTAAAGTGTAACAAACATACTCACATCCATACAAACTTTCGCATTTAAATTAGCAGCCCTTTGTCTATTAAGCTTACCTATATTTGGTACACCTTTGATTTCTTATCTCACAAGATAAATCCCATTTCGTTGAATGTATAACTTTGAATTTGCTTAAATTTGGATTTGTTAAATCTTTGTATTGCACTCCAAATCTTGGCCACGTCTCATCAAAGTATCTTATTATATTAGCCTCGTACCAAATAATAGGTAACTTTGGCAAGAACCCTTTATTTGCCATCTTTAAATATTCTAACGCTTTGTCAAAATAATCTATATCTGTCATTTCATAACAGTTAATCAGCGGAAACATGTTCTGACCCAAATGAAATATATCATCGACTTTGGTTATTTCTATTATTAACGAATACATTCTTTGAAGAACATTAAATATGTCTTGTATAGACACTGGGTTAGATGTCAGATTATTTTTTGGACAAGTCAATTCATTGATCCAAGCCCAAGGTGACCCTATAATACCCGGAACAGCAATTTCAATCAAAACACGAATTCCTCGAACCCCCGCTCTTTTGACTGTATAACTTATATCCTTCTTTGAATATACCATTGATTTATCACATGGCCCATATTGAAAAACAGCATTATTTTCAATGGGAAAACTAGTCATGTCTATTCTCCAGTGAAGAGTATTCAATTTACATGTAGACATGGCGTCTATTGTTCGTACTAGATCAATAACTGGTATATAATTATGTACAGTATCAATCATCAATCCTCTATACTTATACGTAGGATTATCGTTTATAAGTATGTTTGATAATGTTATTAAATATCCTGTACTTTGATCAATTAAAAGCAATTGGGTCAAAGTTTCAAGCCCATGACGTGTTCCACAAAAAGAAACTGAGCTAATTTTGATGAAAATGTCATCATTTACTGAATCTATTCTCAAAATATACGACTCATCTGTATTTAGTCTTAATCTGGCATCAGGATCGCCTTCTATATCGATTTGTACAATCATTCTCTTCACAGATAAATCTTGCTTTTGACGGTTTATTGAATTATTTCTTTCCATTTTAGCCAAATCTTTTACAAACAATTTAAAAGCTTCAGCTAGATATTGCCTTACTTCTTCTGATGGGACAGATTTAAATTTATATTCCATCTTTTTTGTTGACAATGTTACAATAGTTTTACTAAAATAGGTATAGCCTATTGGATAAGGCCAGAGCTGAGGGCCCGTACACAAAAGTGTACATTGACTTTGAGAATTATATGTACTTATATTTGTGGCTGGATTTGTAACTCTGTGACATAAATTGTTTTTACACTGCCAAATCCAATGCAGAATATCTTGACTAAAAATAAAATTAAAGAAATAGCTATGAACTACTGTTACACACTGATGAAAAGTCAATAAGATTGATTAATTATAAAAAAAAAGAACACCTTCTCTCAATCCTTTTTTCAGCGTTTGAAACACGCAAGTTATATTTCTTTACCCAAAGTGGCATAGTTGATAAAAATATTATTGATGCCAATAATAATATCGAACCTATTATAGTATAATAAACCCAATTATGTCTCTTAGATCTATAAAAAAAGTCAAAACAATATTTAAAAAAATGATAAGCTGAATAGATAATAAGTGTAAACAAAAAAGATACGTACATTGACATAAAAACCATTTAAAGTTATTCCACAATTGGATTCTATTTAAAATGTGTATGAAATCATCTATAATTAAAAATCGGCGAAAATATCGATAAAATAGACGATTCGCATATATTCCCTTTTTGAAATTAATTCAAAAGAAGCCAAATAAAGGCTATCATTATAAAGACATTAATAATTTTTAAATAAAACTATCTTTTCGGATTTTGTCGCGGATTTGTTTGCATTTTTGTTTCCCGACGTTTCGAAAGCTTTACAGCATCCATGGTCACGAGAGAGACTGAGGTGTTACATGTCTTGAAGCTATAGTTGTTACAGACAGCCTACCCACAATTAACAAAATGAAAATTGGTGCAATTTTCATCAACAAATCCGCGACAAAATCCGAAAAGATAGTTTTATTTAAAATGTCAAATATTCGCGTAAATCTAAGAAAGGACATTAATAATATTACATACAAAGTGATCTTCTAGAAGAAATGAATTGTTGTAATAAAAAAATCACCTGTCCTTTATACCCTTTTTGTTCCACGTCATTTTAGTAATTATTCGTCTAAATATACTACTTTTCTTATCATCGCACATCTTCTTAGTACACCCAGGGTCTCCGCAGCAGGGACCAGTTGGACTGCACCTTGTACATGCGCAGTCAGGTTGACAGAAATGACTTGAAGATTCTATGAAATTTAAAGATTGGTGTTGTATTTGATGGGATTGTGCATAAATGTTAGGGTTGATCATTGGTTCGATCCCTGTATACAAATGTTTATGTTGTATATACAGATATACTAATTAATGAAATTAAAGCCTTTTTCGAAATAAAATGAGACTTGAGGAAACTCGTATCAAATATACATATATTCTAATATTTAAAGCTGTACTTTCGGAACAGTATATAAATAGCGAAGATGGTAACCTTTTTACAAAATATTCAATTTACAGAGTATATTATAAAATCTGTCATTCTTGTATACTTGATTGAAAGATTTCAAGATAACCCCGAGATCAAAAATCCTCACCAATATCTTGAAATAAAACTAAATAGAATACTTTTAAGAGATATATTTTCTAAACCACCGATTAGGCTTAGTGCGGATTATGTTATTTAGAGATATGTTATCTAATGAATAAGCTCGTCGCTAAATCGCCAACTATTTGACAATAACGTGGCGTAAAATCACAGGTTCAGATTCCGATTGAGGCAAGTATTGATATTATTTAAGTTCTTAAAGTTAAAGACCTCCATCACAACGCACTCTATTGTGGCATATCTAACTGTACACTTAAATAAAGATTAAATACGAGATAATACGTACTCTCTTGATAAAAGTCTTCCGATCTTTCTTTCACTGTATTTTTTCTTAACATATCTTTTTCAGGACAAACAGATTGATTCATCATGAGGTAAGCATTTAAACAGGAATCATCAGAAAAATCTAAGGATCTAGAAGTTTCGTCAACAACAGATGGCAAAACGGTTATAGACGATTTGAACTGTATTTTCGCCTGAATTGTATTGCTTTTTAGTTTCGATAAAGAGTCCACTAAAATATCAGATTTTGATAAATCTGAGTTAGTTTCATTTAGTTTTTGTTCCAAATTTACTTTCTCTTGGTGTATAGATGTATAAGCGCCTGAAATAGTAAAATTTACATTTGTAACGGAACGCTTAAAATTAAAAGTAAATACTAAAAGTAATTATAAAAAAGTAATATTAAATTAAAATATAAACCAATTAAAAAACCGTTCAAATGCGAGTCGGACTCGCGCACGAAGGTTTTCGTATCATAATCGATATATATTTTTTAATTCGCCATCTTGGTTTTTTATTACGTATTTGTTGTTATAGTGACAATAGCACATACTCTCTTAAAATTTCAACTCTCTACCTATTACAGTTCATAGGATACAGCCCGCTGACAGACAGACGGGTGGAGAGCGGAGGAATAGTAATAGGGTCTTGGCACTCATGGTTACGGAACCCTAAAAATGAATATAAAAAAAAATTATAATGAATAAAATATCATCAGAGACGATGATGACCAATAACCATGCAATAGTTCCCAACGTGACTTGACTTGATTGGACTTAACTAGACCTGACTTTACTACCAAAACTCCACCCTAACAGCTTGCACGAAGGAATTATTTTTAGTGAACCAACAGTTAGTTAACTATGTATGGCTTTTGTACGGTATTGGCTCCTACACTACTAAACCGATGTAGATGAAATATGGTAAGGAAATGGTTTAAGTCCCTGGGAAAGACATAGGATAGTTTTTATCCTGGAAATCATCCCTTGAGGTGGTGAAAATGGGGATGAAAGTTTGCTGGGGAATCAAGCTATCGCTAGTTTTTTATAAATATAAATGAATGTTCGTATGTTTGTCCTCTATGCGTTCCTAAAGTTAAGAATTATCCTAGATAATTCTAATAAAGAAGTTTATACATAATATGCTTGTGAATATATCATATTTGGGGAACATTTAAAAATGGAGTTAGTACTGCGTACATTCTGTCGAAAGAGAAAATGATAGAATAATGGTCTTTGGTTAACTTACCTTCAATGGCCGCCTTAACATTGTTGATTGTTACTTCCATAGTTGATAATATCTCACAAAATTTTATTATCATAATCTGCTCTGTTTCGCTGATGTTGGTACTAATGTCAGAATAAACTTGCCCTTTTGTGTTGGTACAGCAATAGTATAGTAATACAGATGTCAGTATGTAAAATTTTTGATTACCCTCATCTAAAATGCTATAAAGGCAATTTTATTATAAAAATTAAAATGGCGGCATTTAGGTAATAATCATCGTGCATTGTCTCGGAAACCAAACTAGTGGGAAAATTTCAACTCAATCGGATACTGGGAAGTGGGTCAAATTTAACTTGCAAGATTCCACACACTGGGACAGTTGAAATTAAATAAAACCTTGTAAAAAAGCCAAAAATAATACTTTCTTAGATTTACGCGAATATTTGACATTATTTTGTTAATTGTGGGTAGGCTGTCTGTAACAACTATACCTTCAAGACATGTAACACCTCAGTCTCTCTCGTGACCATGGATGCTGTAAAGCATTCGAAACGTCGGGAAACAAAAATGCAAATAAATCCGCGACAAAATCCGAAAAGATAGTTTTATTTAAAAAGCCAAAAATAAGTTGACAAAGTAACATATTATATTAAAATCTTATTTACTCGTTTAGGGACTGATTTTTAGAATACAGTATGAAGATCTTCTACAAGTCCATTTCAGTTGTAACAGCGACGAATCAATAACTTTATAGAGAACAAAAGAAAATATGAATAAAAGGATATTTATGTTGTCGTTTAAGACAAAAGTAATTAATTAAATTAAAGTACCTATATATTATAGAGTTCAAAAATAAAGGCAAAAAAACAACTTTGAAACTCAAGTAAGCGCTAAATGAAAAATTATAAAATATAAGTTTTAATATGGTTCAGTGGGTTTAGGCTACTTTTGCGCTGACGGTCTCATTTTAATGGTTATGAATATATGATAGCTCGTATGAACACGCAGTATAATAAATTCTTACCTTAGCCGTAATATAGGAAATTTGTATTTGATAAATCCATCCAAATTAGAAGCAAGCAAAGCTTTATCAAAATCATCACAGCAAACATCATCTTTGTATTTATTTACAATATACTCTAAGCTGTTTATGTCCAATGGCTCCTCGTTACCGATTACACAGTTATTTAACTAGAAGCAAGAAAAGAACAGGTGAATTTTATTATCTTTACTAATGACTTTAGATGTCCTTCGCACCAGCTACATATAGACCTCCTAAATAGATCTCTATTAAAAAAGGCTGTATATTACATTTTGCTATTTATTTCATTGAGGCGCTAAGTTCATACATTTTTATTACATATATAGAAGTTCTCCTTCCTATATTTTGATCAATAATTAGTACTATTGATCGAAGTTTCTATACGTATCAAATATATATTAAGTTATTATATAATTATATATAACTTTAGCAATAAAACCAAGTATTTTAGACACTCAGTTCGAATACCGAAACAAATTTCCATTCAAATTTAAAAAAAAGCTAAGCATTAACAGATTTCTTTAAGAGAAGATATTGCTTGGATAAAAATAACCTACCTCTACACGTAAAGTGGAGATATTTCTTTCTTGTCTACCCCACGGTGTGGGGTGTCGTTGGATAGGTCTTTCAAAAATATTGCGGGTATGTGAAAACAATTTTTCGATTAAGCGATCGATTTGAGAAATATTAAGCTTTAAAGTACAAATTTTTGTTAGAGTCAATCGAGTGTTTACTTGTTTGTGGGCTTTACAAGTTAACAAGTAATAGTTAACCAACTTATAAAATGTACTTGTAACTATGATCCACCGAAACCGTTAACATTAAATGTTCATAGTATGAAACAACAAAAAACCCTCTTCTTAGTCGCATTATTGTAATGGGCAACTACAGAACCCTAGCGAGTGGCCTGACACGCACTTGGCCGGTTTTATTATAACTTACATATGCTGCTGTCCATATTTAATTATTTTTATTTCATCATACATTGCTTTTCGTAGTTTTAGATTATTTATAGATTCTCTATAGTGATAATTCTAGCGAAGGCTATCGAATGTAGAATTAACAGTTACTTACCCAGTTTAATAATATTTCAGCCCAAATCGTTTCAATAATTTCAATTCTACAATCAGAGCATGATTCCTCATCCGCCATTACAACAAAATATGTGCTTAGACAATATTTTACAATTTATTTTTTATTGTTTTTGAATCTGTTAAAAATGGCAGTTATTGAAATGTGAAATATAGATTAAAAATATAAAACCAGATTTTTATTACAGATAAAACATAACTTCTAATAGGCCCTTATAATGAGAGAAATAAAGTTGAAAAATTACTTACGCGAAAAGACAATTCAAATAAAACTATATTTTCTCGGATATTTTTTTTGTTGTCTTATTGTTATTTTAATTTTTTACCATATTACACACATCATCATCAATGGGGTGAAAAAATAAATTTTGTACGCGAATATATTTTTAGGCAAATGCCACTTCTCTATGATAGCAGAGTGTAGACTGTTGGAGTAACCCCATGGTTGTTTTGGCCTGCTATGGCAGAGTTGAGTGCGTAAGCGATCCTGCGACACCACATTAAAACGGAGGAGGTTTTGTTGGATTTTAGTGGGTAGTACTGGCTTTTCTAGCTGGTGAGTCCGACATAACCAAATATCGTATGCGTAAAATCCATCCCAATACAAAAAAATGATAACACAGTTTTCAACAACAACCCAAGTGGTAATAATCTCACGTGCCCAACCCCAATTGTGGGACATTAAAATATTGGACTGTATGAGATACTATCTCTTATCATAAATTATCTTCCATAGATAGACATCTAATACGCGCTTTTTAAGTTAAACAACCACAAAGTATCTCGATTAAAAACCGCAAATCAAAGTTTATAATTTGCTCTAACCCAATTGTACTTAAATATTACACAGAATCGTTGTGGCTTAGATAATATTTTCATATGCTTCATAATATATCGTAAATACATAATAACAAACCATCAACCACATACTAACGTATTTATATCTCGCAGAAAATATTTTATTTTTATTTTAAACTAATTGACCTGATACAACAAGACTTAAAGAGATCTGAGAAGTTTCGAAATTTCATTTTTATTTATGATTTTTGAAGTCAAGCAAAACTTGTATAGAAAAAAACACTTTCGGTTATATATAAAACTAGCAGTATCCGCGGCTTCGCCCGCGTTCAATATTCTTCCTATATAAACATCAGATTTACAATGTATGGAAGTCTGCCTGATTTGTAGACATTCATAATTACTCTTCCGCTCCCTTGGGTAGTAGCATAATGATATATAGCCTATAGCTATCTTCAATAACGGGCTATCTATTCCCAAAAATAACTCTAATCGGTTGTTTAAAAACTTACTAGTTCCTAAGATTAGCGCGTTCAAATAAACAAAATTTGTCTCTTTACAATATTAGTATAGATATCCTAATCTCATTTTTTTTCCTTGTTTGAACTATTGTAATATTATCCCAATCGGTCCAGCCGCTCTCAAGTGTTGCGCTCACCAACATTTTTTCTTACAACCATTAACATAAAAAAATATTACGGTTAAAGCAAATATTTTGACCAATTTTGAAACGTCTCTTCCGATACCCCCTTGCTCAATTCGAGTGTACGTTTTATTTCTATATGTAATTGTGAACCTATTTTGATCATTTTACTTTTAATGTACAGATAACATCAAGACATAAAAATCTACCGCTAAGAGCAGAAAATCTACGACTAAAATTTTTATGTCATCATTTTTTAAATATTTAAGATATACCGTCAATAAAAACAGTTAAAAGTAATTTTAAATTCCAAATTAAAGGTTAAATATTTGTTCGATTACACTATTTTAATAGCCATTCCTTGAGGAAGCTATCACAGACTCGAAATGTAGTTTTATGGGTGAATCGGTAAGAAACTCAAATGAAACCCTATTAATATTGAGTTAGAGCTTATAATACAATAATTAGTACGACATTATCGTCTTTTATACATGTAATAAAATTGTAACTGTTCACTGTCCGTCTGTACATGAAAAATATTTGAAAAACACTATTATTGAGGGTCTTTATTAACGCAATAGAACCCGAAACAATGATTTATAGAATTTTTATCTTTTTGTCTGTGCGTGTGTGTGCGCTAAACTCAAAAACGGCTTAACCGATTTGGGTGCGGCTTTTACTAATATATTATGTTAAGCTTCACTTAACATTTAGTACTTGTTTTATTTCAATCGGTTTATAAATAAAAAAGTTATATCTCAACTTAAAGAATCACCTAGGGACGAGCCTGAGTGAAGCGAGGCGCTAATAACAATAAAATTATACGTATATAAACTTCACAAATATCAGAAACAAAAGCTTGTTAATTGTTAAATTAACTTGTTACCAATTATATTTTAACTGTTTTATATCATTTTGGAAAATAACTTAATTATTAATATTAACATAATTGTATCAATTCAGAGAAGTAATGGCATTTTAACGACGCTTTAATTCGTCTGAGTTACATTTGAACATGTAATATAGTTTGAACATAATCGTATTACTTTAAATTGCCAAATTAATTGAGAATATTGCGCAATATCATAATTTTTTTCTTATTTTTTAACCTCAGAAATAGTGATGTCTGTTGTAGGACTTTAAATTATATTAAATAAGAATTGATGCCAAAAAGACTAACCCTTCATCATCATCTCCCTTTTTTTTTTTTTTTATGTCGGGAAATGCATTTACGCATACCACCTGATCCCCCAGGTGGTGATGTGGGGCTCACCGGCTAGAAGAGCCGGTACTACCCACTAAAACCCGACATTCCCCTCCCCTCCGCCTTAATGGGACGCCGCAGGATCGCTTGCGCATAACTACTACAGCGCCCCGGCGGCAGGTCTGCCTAAATAGGCAGACCACCAAACCAATGGGGCTGCTCCACAGTCAACTCTGCTACGCCAGAGAGGTACCCGGAGCAGCCCCATTAAACCCAACCACCGCCCACCGAAGTGGGCCACCTCCAATCGACTGCAGAGGACAGGGAGAGCGGCAACGAAACACCGACACTCCTCTTCCCCTGCAGCCCCACCGCGTCCGCCATCAAACGGTGGCGGCCCCGTCTAGGCCGCGGAAGGTAGGGAGAACGGCGCACCGAAATACCGGCACTCCTCTCCCGCCGCGGCCTACCCCTCCGCCGGATGCGGGCCTGCGACCACAGTCCCGCAACCGGCACCCATCATCCGGTTGTGGGACCAAGCGGTCCCACCACCGGTGGCCGCAACGTCTTCGGCTCGAGGCCTAGACGAGCGGCCCCATCCAAGCCATTTGGTCCGCGCCGGATTTCTCCGGTACCACCCGCCGCCCTAAGCGGGTGGCATTCCCCTATCCGCCACCTGGGGACGCGCCCGGTAGGAGTTGGCTTCTCCCCCGGGATCATCATCTCCCTGTCCATTTCCTAAATAACTGGAGTCGGCGCAGTAAGTTTTCCTCTTCCACTCTCCCCTATTACTCGTCATCTCATCATTCACCACTTTCTGTTTCATGTCCTAACCCTTGAATTAATAACTATTTTCATTTCTATAGGTTTGCTGGCTAACAGGTATGGGTGCAGATACAGCGGTCTTGGGTTCGAATACAGGATCGAGCCAAGTTTAGTTATTGAATTTTTCTATCAAGGAATTATTATCATTTTCTGTATACATCTGTTTTCTGTATGTCTGTCTGTTTGGGTGTGTGCGTTTCAAGAAAAAAGTACTGAACCGATTTCAACTAAATTTTGTGTACTGATAACATATTACTCGGGTAAGGCTATTTAAGATATCTTTTACTGCAGGAAAATAAAAGAAAAGGGAGAGGAGATAGAGGAGCGAAGGGAAAAAATATATATAATAAATGCGAAAATATGTTGGTTTTTACTTTGACCTACGGAATTTTTGCATTCAGATAGTTTATTGACCAAAAAGTGGCGAGTTCTCTTTTTATCTTGATACTTCGAGCGAAATCTGTGTAAGATGTGTGTTGTCGTGGTTGGAGGGCTTATAGAAACTCTTAAACTCCTACCCCTAAAAATATTTTTTTTAACCTTATATACCTTTATTTTAAACCCTTGAACTTAAAAATCGTTGGGATTTAAAAAATACGTTTCTAGTACAGTAGATTAAGTTTTTTTGCATATAGAAACTTCTATACCTGAAAATCGATTATTTTACATTAGAAAACAAAAGTGGTAAATATACATATGTATATATTTTTTATTCATTCGATTATTATCGGACCAATAGCAACAGCCTCCTTTATTTATTATTCGTCCTATTAAAGTGCGAATAATTATTTTTATTTGTCCTTATTTTAACAATAGCCTTTTACGTATATAATCATTTTTCTTATAAAAATAGCTTTCATCGTAATTTGTATACATTTTCCAAAGGATTTTTTAAGCATTTACGTAATACAAAATATCAATTATTTCTTAGAATGGATTTAGATTCGTTTGAAGATACTTAACAGGTATACAATTATAAAACTATATCAAAATCTACGCCTATTTCTAACACTTCTCTTGCAGAAGGCCAAAACCTTAACCGAGGTCTGACATTATATAACCATGCCAGTAACATTCAACTCTGGCTTGTAACTATTACAATCACTTTTTGTGTATTGTTTATTTTCCACGGTCAATTACATAATAATAAATATAAGATATATTACTTAGAGGTCAAATAATGTTTTAGATTCAAGGTTATCAATACTTGATAAGTGTCTAGGCGAAAAATTTCACCCTTCCTTCCTTATGTATTTAAAATACCATTTTATTACATTTTCACGATTCATATAATATACGTTATTTATACAAGTTACTGCCTGTGGCTTCGCGTAAGAGATAGAATGAAAAGGTACTAACAAAACAAATATATTACTAATCAGTTACTCACAAACTTTCGCAATCATAATATTAGTGTGATTTATTTTTTTTAAGTCGGGAAATGTATTTACGAATACCACCTGTACAAGAGATAGTTATATGGTGTCTCACTACACTACACTACGCTAGAAGAGTTAGTACAAACCACTTAAGCAAAACAGAACCTTCCCCATCTCAAATGGGGCGCAATGGGGTTACTTATTGCTAACCAAGGCAAACGTCCTCCCTCCCTTTCTCCACAACAACCTGAACCTCCCAAGGGTTGCTCTCACGGTCCACTCTGCTGTCAGAGCAGCATCAGAAGCAGCCCATCCAGTACACTTCCGAACGCCTATCGTACATCTCTTGGCTGCACACTCTTGGCATGACGATAAGGAGGGCAGGCATTAAGGTGGGCAGGCTTTCAGGGAGACAATGGGTATTTGGGATTGATAGGAATAATATATTTTAAAATATTACTCACGTAAAACTAATGTTTTTCTATAATTGAATTGTATACTTTTGAAGAAATAAACTAATCTTAAATCAATACTTTTTTTTTGTCTGTCTGTTTGTTTGTGCCGAATAAGCTCCGAAACTACTGGACCGATTTAGATGAAATTTGGTAAGAAGATAGTTTGAGACCCTGGAAAGGATATAGGATAGTTTTTATCCCAGAAATCATCCCTTAAGAGGCTGAAAATGGGGATGAAAGTTTCTATGGGGAATCAACCTAGAGACAAGCCCGAGCAAAGCGAGAGTGAATTGCTAGTATCTAATATAAATTTCCACCATAATCATTGTCGAGAAGAAAGCATATATTAATATAATTTACATAATTAAATAAAAAACAACCAACTGTTTCCAAAAACAAACAGAGGGGAAAAGATTTTGTTTGTCTTTTTATTAAATGTATATAGATAACTAGCATTGCCCGCGGCTCCACCCGCGTTCAGATGACCAAAAACCAAATTCTTAGGTTTTACATATTAGTATATTCTCACATTACAGTTTTTGTAATTTTTATCAGAAATGAGATATTTTCCCGCGGTAAAAAGTATCCTATATATGTACCCGAATAACTAGCTATCACCATACCAAATTTCATCAAAATCCTTCCAGTAGTTTTATTGTGATGCGGTAACAGACAGACAGACAAAAATTCTAAAAACTATAGATTCGGCCTCTGTATCGATAATAATGTTTACTTCAATAAGATTTTCCAAAAAATATTTAATGTACAGATTCGGCTTAGTTACAATTTTATTATATGTATGTATAGATTAGTTATATCAGTAAATGAATACAAGAATAAGTTAATTATACGTGTGGTGACTAGACAACGTAGCCAAGGTAGAGGACATTTTATTTCAATAGGATATCCTGTCTCGCCGTTTCGAAGAAATAGAATGCCTTTAATTATTTATTGTTATTAGAGCCTCCAAGCATTACTTCAAGTGTATATATTTATCCTTTTTTAACGTCCCACTGCTGGGCATAGAACTCCCTTCAATATGAGGGGGATCAAGCCATAGTCCACTACGCAAACTAAGTTTGAGGCGGTTTTAACACGCTCTTCGTAAACAGGTTATCTCGGACGTATAAGTTTGATCACTATGTTTTCCTTCACCGTTAGTTACCGTTATGTTGAAATGATTTGCACATGAGAATATCAGGCGTGCAAAACCCAGGATTTGAACACGCTTCACTTGGTTTTCCGAACTAACGTATTAAAATATGGGTTGGACGGCCATTGCCATTAAAATAAATTGTATTATTAGTTATTTTTAAACTTTCTTATATGACGATTGTTAAGGTAGAACGTGTTAATTAAATAAAAAAAATCATGTCAATCCATTAACAATTAAAAAAATATCGTGTAATATACTAAGTACAAAAAAAATACACACACCCGAATTTCCTTTTTTTAAATTTAGTCAAAAATAAAAAAATAATAAAGACAACACTCACATTTTTTCCTTCACAGTCGAGCAACAATTCAAAGAAACAAGCGACATAGACCTTAATTATTCAATAGCGTTAACCCAAATCTGGGCAATTAATTTTTTCATTGCTTGAGAATAAGATACTTTTCATTTAAAACTTTAATCACAACGGTTTTCCTTTGAATTAAAATGGATTGCGTTTCTTAGAAATAAATAAATTCCTGTCGTATGGAATTTTTGCTGTTTGCATGTGACAGTATTTTATGTATGTACATAATGATTGTATATGGGGAAGTTTTGGACAATTTATTTTAATTTACAACTTTGCAATGATGAATCACTACGTCACAGAACTAATAATATATGTTATATATGTAAAGTATCCGGGCTACCGAGCTTCGCTTGGAGTTTTTGGTCTGAGGTACAATTTTCTTTTAATAAAAAACTAAAAACTTGAATAAATAAAAAAAATTCAAAATAAATTATACCTTTGTATCCGACCGGAATTCGAACCCGGACACCTATGATTGTCAATCTTGCGCCTTGGCCGCTTGACCATGATGCTTATACCCGAGCTTGCAAAATTATCGACCATATTTTGCGTGGAATAATGCAAAATAAAACCGCATGAAAATCCGAAAACACGCGTTTTCCCAGACATAAGACTAATCTAGACCTATTTATCGCCCCCGAAACCCTCTGTGTGCTAAATTTCATGAAAATCGTTGAAGCCGTTTCCGAGATTAAGATTATATAATATATATATATATATATATATATATATATATATATATATATATATATATATATATATATATATACAAGAATGGCTCGTTTAAAGATATAAGATATAAATGAATATTCGTATGTTTGTTCTCTATGCGTTCCTAAACCATTCAACCTTAGGCACTTACCCTAAGCGAAAGTAAATCGCTAGTCTACACTAATATTATAAAGAGGAAAGATTTGTTTGTTTCATGTTTGTACTGAATAGGCTACGAAACTACAAGGCCGATTTAGATGAAATTTGGTTAGAAGATAGTTTAAGAACCTGGAAAGAGCATAGGATAGTTTTTATCCCGGAAATCATTCCTTAAGGGAGTGAGAATGGCGATGAAAGTTTGTATAGGGAAGCAAGCTAGGGACGAACCCGAGCGAAGCAAGGGTGAGTCGTTAGTTAAATATTAATATAAAATATGTTGAGACATTAACACACAGAACCATCTAGTTCCATGGTAAGCTACGAGGCCTGTGTTATGGATATCAGATAGTTGATCCAACTTTAAATACATACTTCTTCTCCCTGCCCATTTCCTAATCACTTGGGGGTCGGCGCAGTACATCTTCCGTACTGCTGATAAGATTTGGCAAAAGTTTTACGATCGGCCGCCTGCCTGACATCAATTCAACGCCTATTTTAATAAAATTGTACCTCAAGATCATACAAAAAACAATAAAAAATCTACCCCCTAAAGAAGAAATAATTATTTTTAAAGTACCTAAACTAGGTATATATAAATTTTTGAATTCGATGTACCTTATTCAACAAGTACTTGTTCTTTAATTTTAGTATTTTTCCTCTTCAACCATAATTGGTAATAAAAGACTTATTCGATCGAGAATCCATTCACTAATCTGTTACAGGGTTATTCAATTAATAAACAGCCGAGATCGCTAAAATTACATTTCTAAGTTAATTGCTTAAAAAAACATTGTTTTTTTTAATCGTTACCCCAGAACTATATGAACATTTAGATCTTTAGCAGACATATAGATTACTAGCATTGCCCGCGGCTCCGCCTGCGTTCAGATGACCAATAACCAAATTCTTAGGTTTTACATATTAGTAGGTATATTCTTACATTACAGTTTTTGTATTTTTTATCAGAAATGAGATATTTTCCCGCAGTAAAAAATTTCCTATATGTTGACCCGGATAACCGGACCGCCGGATCACCATACCAAGTTTCATCAAAATACCTCCAGTGGTTTTTCTGTGATGCGGTAACAGACAGACAGACAGACAGACAAAAATTCTAAAAACTATAGATTCGGCCTTTGTATCGATAATAATGTTTATTTCAATAACATTTTCCAAAAAATATTTAATGTTCAGATTCGGCTTAGTTACAATTTTATTACACATATGTATAGATGACCTTTATTAGGTTGGGAAATGCATTTACGCATACCACTTGTATATATACACGTGTATGTATGTATGTGTATGTATGTGTGACACACCGGTTAGCTACCCAGTAAAACCCAACAAAACCTCCCCCTCTTGATGGAGCGTCGCAGGATCACTTACACACTCAACTACGACGCCCCGACGGCAGGTCTGCGCAAGCAGATCATACAGGGTTGCTCCCATGGCTTACTCTGGTATCAGAGTAGTACCTGGACCATCCTGCATGGTACACCGCACACCGAAGTGGGCCGCTCGCCTCACAGAGCGTTTCTTGGCTTCGCACCCGTCTGGATTGCCGGACGCTACTGAGCCTACCACGACAAGATGAACGCACATCCGGGAGGATCAATGCCAATCAAATGTATACGATAACCCGTGAAAAGATAAAGTAATAGAAAAAAAAATCTTAATGTTCAAAACATTTAGATTTATTAACAAATTTAAATAATTATGATACGATTAAACATGCAGAGAAAACATGCCTACAATAATTTAATCATACTCATGATGATATTATTAGACTTAGAATATATAATTGAACTGAAACTTTTTTAGAATCATTTTGATTTGAATCGATGAAACGGAAATGCAACACTAAAACGAGACAAACACATAAATATATAGGATTAAGCCGGCGAAAGAATGAGATAGAATACATTGCCATGTTGCCATGGTAACCGTTGTTATATGAGATAGAATACATTACACAGGAAGTGAAAAAATACAAAATTAATTACTGAATAATATTTAATGCATATTTATGTCCAATAAAATGTAAAATAACTATTAAACTTGGTAAAAATATTATTTAAAAAAATAAACCATATAAATATCCTACTCCTGATACTCTATATTCATCTCATTCTCTCGTAGGTTACTTTTCTGAAGTTTCACTTCTACCATGTGTGAATTGCACACACACGCACTTTTTTATTTTTATGAAATTACGAAAATTTTTTGTTGCATTATCTTCCTTTCGAAGGAACGCGAACAATATTTCAAGCGTATAAATATTTTGTAGGCCAGAGGATAACATATCATTGTACGTGAAATGATTAATGTTAAATAATAGTCTGTTATCTCGTTAGGGATGTATGTAATGATAGTTGGCCTCATATAATAGCAACGTTACAAACATTTTGTCTTTTCCGACTGGTCTAATATTGTCCAACAATGTTTAGACATTGTTGGATAATAGACGTATTAGAAAAATACTAGCTGTACGAGTATTATACTAATGTACAACTAGTGTTTTTCTAATAGGACCAATAGAGCCAATAATTCTGTTTTGTATTTGTTCCCTATG
Organism: Brenthis ino; assembly: GCA_921882275.1. Lineage (NCBI taxonomy): Eukaryota > Metazoa > Arthropoda > Insecta > Lepidoptera > Nymphalidae > Brenthis > Brenthis ino. Next base: position 1,807,707 of record OV170233.1, on the reverse strand, counting down.
ATCAAGATAGAAAATCTCATTTAGAAGAGAATGAAAAGAAATGAGATGCCGTCATTCCGACTTCCGTTTTCTGCTACGTGATACTACCCAAGTGCGGTTGGGTATTGAGTTCAACTACAATGGCTAAGGTAATAGTTCTACGCAAAAATCGTATTTGTGGCTTCCATATAATAGGAAACATATACTTATCAGTCGTACGCCATAATGCTAACGTCAATGTTTAATGTCAGTCATCTAAAAAAATCGTCACAATACTCAGAAATCACATCACAACTAGCTAGTCCTTTCCGATGAGTTATAGAAATACCCGTATTTATGCTAAATATTTTCCTATGCACAGTATACTAATGTTCAAATTTATTTTTCCATACCAACTTACTTAGACAATAATTAAAAATCGATTATCTAAAATCACTGTATTTATTCTAGCAAATGAATAAAAATCTTGTGTTTTTCATTCACATTAACTAACTTCTAAAATATAAAAATCTATTCAAAACTTATCTCTTTGTTTTTAAAAGAATAATTTTAATAACTATTGCCTCTTTAGCATACTCTAAATACATCTTTTCATTAAAAAAATGAATTAAAAAGTAGGCAACGGTAGCCCAGTAGTAACGTGCTCGCTTGAGAAACTGAGTGAAGCGGGTTCAAATCCCGTGTCTCGCACCTCTGATATTTTCGTGTGCGAATCATTTCTAACATGTTTATCACTTGCTTTACTAAAATGGATAATAGCAATAGAAAACTTATAAAAATATACATTACTGTAGCTTATAATCACAGCTTAAAAAGATAAGTAAGAAAAATCTTTCAATTTTTTGAGCTGCTAGTGTTAGATATTTGACAGAAGCTTTACAATATATATATTTTTTGTCTCTGTATGCTAATCTATAAATATATATATAAATGATAGGTTATAAATGTTGACCTTGATTATATATGGGTAAATTATTAATATTCATTTGATATGGTCTTGATTTTTTAATACAGTTAAGTAAGCCACCGTATTGTTTTCCAATAAAAACTATTTTAATGTTGAGAAATGCATTTACCCATACCATTTGCATACATACCCCAGCCTGTACTACTCCCACTTGAACCTAACGGAACCATCCCCGTTTTACGATTCCCCTGACGGCTGGTCTACTGAAGTAGACCACAACAATCGGTGGGTTGCTCCCTCGGTCCACTCTACTGTCAGAAAAGTACCAGGACCAACCCGCATAGTACACCGCTCACCGAAGTGGGCCACCCACCGTGTATCTTGGCTTTACGCTTGACTGGATGGAAGGGGAGGTGCGGGTGGGGATCGAAATAAAACATTAATGTACCTAAATATAATCATCATTCACATCATAAAAGTAAACATCTATAGTAATATTATAAAGAAGTACAGTTTGTGACGTTGTAGGGGGTAATCTCTGGATCTACTGAACCAATATAGATGAAATTTGGTAAGAAGATAGTTTGAGACCCTGGGAAGGACATAGGATACTTATTATCCCGGAAATCATCCCTAAAGGGGTTGATAATTGGGATGAAAGTTTGTATTGGAAAGTAAGCTAGTCGCTAGTCTGTAATAAAATATGTAACATATTTTTTTTTCTTTTCATTTGCTACTTAAATAAATGAAATCTACTCGTAGAAGTAGAAACATAATTATTTTATATACAATAATTAGTATGTAGCATATCATACATAACATGTATAACAAATAATCGTCAATTATCCCAACTTGATCGATTACAACAACAAAATAAAAAATATGTCTAAATATCAAATAATGACCATTCTTATTATTATTGTACCTAATATATAATTAAGATAACTTTTTAAATACGATGAACTTCTAAAATATCAGCTCGCTTCAGTTAATATATTTTCTTATCGGTTAAAATGTCACCACGTAATACTGTAGGCTATCGGTTATCTAATTTTTTTCATTCATTATTAAATATCTATAGAATATTATCTTGTTTCTTGTATATATTTCCCATATGATTCTTAGATTTAACTTATAATTGAATATACTAAGTCTTTACTTACAAAAAAAAATATGATGCAATAACTCACATATTTTCCTACATACACACACTAATCACTGTGACAATTATCGTTGTAAAATTAAATCGATTTATATAACTAACATTACACAATATTAAACAACAAAAAATTACAACGCTTATATATAAATAAACGAAAATTAATTGTTAGCGCCATTTTTATTTCAACCGCTGTCATAGACGCTGTATAAAAAAATATATAAGCGAAGAGTATAAATACATTCGTCCAAGTTATTTTTATTTCATTGTTGAAACAATTTAACAAAGTTAAGCCTAGGCATAGGTAAATCTAATTTTTTTATTGCGATCGAGCTTACCTTGGCCGTAACATAAACGGTTCCCCGCTCCAATTGCAGCCATTGCCACTTGTTGTAGTGTCAAAGTGACGTTGGAAAGCGCGCGAAACGAGCGCCTTTTTTATTTTTTTTTTTTTAATTTCCAACTGTGATAATGAAGGAGCTTGTAGCTGGATGCTTGGAGAACGGAAACGGAAACGGTTCCATGATTGTCGCCAAGAATGGGAAGAAAGTTGAAAAAAGTAAGTAATTTTATTTTTATTTATATTTTTTTTAAAGTAGGTATATCGATTATTACAATTCGATAGCATAAAAATTCAGATGAAAGTTATTCTATTTAGCTATATTTTTATGTTATATTGATTTAAATTTTTTGAATAGTTAACAGTATTTATTTCCATAGTTATATATATAAATTAGGTATATGTAATTTATAAGTACATTATTTAATATATTACTTAAATGTTTAATCTTACAAAAAGATATAATATGTTTATTACTTAATATGATTACTAGCGGCTCACCCTCGATTCGCTCAGTTCGTCGCTAGGTACGTTTTAAATAGATATAAATAGTTATTAGCTAGTTAGTCATATAATTTTTTTTTGTTAATAATATTGACAAATATTGACATTAATATTTATACGATTCTAAAGTCACTCAATTGCCATCAATGTTTTGCCTTCCCGGAACCTCTCCACTAACATTTAAACTTTATGTTATGGTATTAAAGTTCAAATTGACTTCTAAGTATTATTACGAATCTTTTGTATGGGAGTATAGAAAAGTGTTGTTTTTAGACTTTTTTCAGGCAATTTTTTAAATTTTTCTCTCCGTAAGAACCATCCTCGTACTTCAAGGAATATTCTAAAAAAAGAATTAGCGAAATCGGTTTAGCTACTCATTCATTCATTCAGATTCATTTTTATATTATAGATGACCCACCATGGCTCAAAAATCAAGTGTCAATTTATTGTATGGAAAAAAATGTTTATTTTTTAAGATTACATTTAAATTCAAATAACGTTTACATAAAGCCATTTCCATTAGGGATTTTACTTAATACTCGTAGTGTACTGATGACTAAAACAGGAAATATTCGTAATTAATTTATTTCGATATATAAAAGTTTATGATTTATACGAATAATGACTACAACAAAATGGAGACACGGAACGATATTCATTATATTTACTCTCGCTCACTGACTCACCCTCGTTCCGCTCGGGTTCGTCCCTAATAACGTTTCGACGTTTAGCTCAGAAATGAGATATTTTCCCGCAGTAAAAAGTACCCTATAGGTATGTTGACCCGGATAACCAGCTACCATCATCCAAATTTCATCAAAATATGTCCAGTGGTTTTCTCGTGATGCGGTCACAGACAGACAGACAAAAATTCTAAAAACTATAGATTCGGCCTCTGTATCGATAATAATGTCTATTTCAATAAGATTTTCCAAAAAAATATTTAATGTACAGATTCGGCTTAGTTACAATTTCATTATATATAGAAATAAAAACTTAATCAAGAATAAAATGTTAAATTAAAATAACAATTTAACGAAAATGCTATTTATTCTTGTTATAGATGTAACTAATAACTTGGTATCAGGCGCGTCCCTAGTACATTTTTTTTACAATGCATGACCCATGTCTAACACTTAGTATACCGAGATAAAAAGTAGCCTTTATTACTCACCCAGTCACAAATTATCTCTTTATAAAGAAATCACATTGATCCGTTGCTAGGTTACTGCGTAGATAAAGGACAAATCAATAAACAAACCTTTATATTTTTCTCATACAAAAGAATTAATAGTCATGTCAAAGTCTAAAATTTTGTTTTTGTTGTTTATGCTACCATGTTTTAACGGTCAGTATAAAATACAAATCTTTTAATTTCTTGGCTTTTCTGTACTATATATGCATGTATTATACATATAAACCTATCTCTTGAATCACTCTATCTATTGCTGAAAACTGCATTAAAATCAGTTGAGTAGTTTAAAGGATCTAAGCGAACACACAGCGGAAGCGGCTTCATTTTATACTATGTAAAGATTCTCCATTTTGTTAAGATTGTTTACTTTCTTTAAAATAATAGGAGTTTTTTTTTATAGAGATATTAGTCGTTAGTTTACAATTTTTGAGAAGTAAATTTAGTATAAGACAAAGTCACTCTCGCTGTTTGTACGCTTAGATCTTTTAAACTACGCAACGGATTTTAATGCAGTTTTCAGCAACAGAGCAACTAAAGAAAAAGGTTTACATGTAAAATACGTGCATATTATATTCATAATAACCGTTAAAACGTACCGAGAGACGAACCCGAGCGAAGCGAGAGTGATTCGCTTAAGTGAATAATAAAAATAATATTTTCTTTTTTTAAGCTTCAAAGAGAGACACCATAATATATTATTTTATAATATATTATTTTATTTTTATTTATTATTTTTTATTTACCTTTCACAGTAATAAGTATTCTATTAATACTTGTATACTGTTTTAAACATTATAAATTGGCTTTATGTTTGAATTATATGACACTCTATATAATTCCTTAGTCCAATTATTTTTTTATTAGAAAGGATAACTTCTAGAGCCATTTTGAATCAATTCATACAAAATGTGGTACTCAAAGCCCCAAAAGTTTTCTGTTGTTGTGACGAGATAACATAGACACTTAATATGATTAGATATAATTATAACATTACGCAATCGTTCCGGTTCGTTGAATCAGATTTAGATTTTAAAAGTATTATTCTTTTTGACCTTACAATTAATCTTTTTATAGCCTTTCTCTAATATATATAATGAATTAGTCTTACATGGCCTTGTTTTGTTTTACTTACGAGTAATAACAACGTGATTATTAATGTTAATTTAATGTTAATAATCTATACATATAATAAAATTCTCACCGAGTCCTGCGCATTAAATATTTTTTTGGAAAATAATAATGAAATAGTCATTATTATCGATACAGAGACCGAATCTATATCTTGTAATTTTTGTCTGTCTGTCTGTTTGGGAACGCATCTCGAAAAAACTACTGGACAGATTTTAATGAAATTCGGTATGATGATAGCTGGTTATCCGGGTCAATATATAGGATACTTTTTACTGCAGAAAAATATCTCATCTATGAGAAATCCATACCAAGCGTTAAAACGTAACTAGAGACGAAGCCGAGCAGAGCGAGGTAGAAGTCACTAGTAATGTTTATATAGAAATGTCAAATGTCAAGCTATAATACTTTGAGCGTTGCGATGTTTACATATAAGTTTGCTTTTAAAGGTAGCTTTGTTGTTTCTCAAGCGTTATCTACATATATATCCAAATTAAAATGTGGTAGCTTAGAAACGTGTCGTTCTATAATCGCTGAAGTCTGGAAATCTAAAAAATATATAGAAATCATTTATAATGCTTAAAAGACATAACGTTTAACTATTTCATTTAAATAGAATTTGTAAAATTTTTATTTTTTAACAATTGTAGCATTCTACAGTGCTGTCTAAAAAAACTAAAATAAAAAATCTAAGCCCCATGTTTTGATTTTAATAAAAAAAATGTATTCTTTATTGCAAAAGAACAGAAATAGGGTTGGTAAAGGTGGATTTATCTCTAAAAAACCTGACTTCGGCATCTACTATATATTAAAATATTGTGTATGCACAATAGTGTTGTCACTTTTTTACACTAGGATTAAAACAAAGGCTAGGTATATTTTATTAATCGTTTTAAATAAAACTATCTTTTCGCATTTTTTGCGGATTTATTTTATAAAAAAAACTGTATTTTTGAATTCATTTTGTAATTTTGTGGGTCGACTGTCTGTAAAAACTATAAAATGCCTTTAAAACGTAAGTCTCTCCCGTGACTAGTTATACGATATTTGACGACACGTTTGGCTCAGTTTGTAGTTAGCCTACTTGCTGTGCAAGCGGTCGCGGGTTCGAGTTCCGTTGGGAGCATTCATTCGTTATCGTTTCTACTCCAGTCATGGGTGTTTATATTTATAATATGTATTTAAAGTCATATATGTGTAGTGTATCAACTATCTGGTATCCATAACACAAGCCTCGTAGCTTACCATGGAACTAGATGGTACTGCGTGTTAATATACCAACATACAACATATATTCTTATTTTTTTCTAATATATCCGCTATAGGAGAGGTAATTTTGCAAAATATCGATTCCGATTAACGATACTATGTGTAACTAATAAATTATTAAAAAAAAACAATTAACATTAGAAATATTTGCACATATTATTCAATTAGTATGTCAACAACATTGTCTACACATATAATAAAATTGTAACTAAGCCGAATCTGTACATTAAAAATTTTTTTGGAAAATCTTATTGAAATAAACATTATCGATACAAAGTTTTTAGAAATTTTGTCTGTCTGTTTGTCTTTCGGTCTGTCTGTCTGTCTGTTACCGCATCACAAAAAAACCACTGGAGGGATTTTGATGAAATTTGGTATGGTGATAGCTGGTTATCCGGGTCAATATATAGGATACTTTTTACCGCGGGAAAATTTCTCATTTCTGAAAAATAATACAAAAACTGATATGGAAGAGTGTATTAATATGTAAACCCTAAGAATTTGGTTTTTGGTCCTCTGAACGCGGGCGGAGCCGCGGGCAATGCTAGTAGTCTATAATCATGTAGATTGTTTTAACCAGGTTAATTAGTGATGTACCTGAGTTATGGCTTAAGTCTTAGGACTTAGTTGTATCATGTTTCACACGTTCATGCTAGTTGAACTATAAGACCACATAAGCTCAATAAAAAAGACATTTTAAACTGCGTTTTCGTCTGGTGGTGGCGCTGCCTGAATATCCATACTAATATTATATATGCGAAAATAACTCTTATGTGTCTGTCTGTCTGTTGTCTGTTATTGTTCATGCCTAATCCGCTGAACCGATATAGATGAGATTTCCCATGGCGATAATTTGAGAGTATATAGAATAGTTTTTATTCCAGAAATCATCCCTTAAAGGGGTGAAAAAGGGATTGCAATTTTGTATAGGGAATTAATCATGTTTCTCGAGTTAGGGATATAACACTCATCATACCTATGTATATATAGTTTATCTATTCCATACTTAGCGTTAAAACGTATCTAGGGAAGAATCCGAGAGAAATTGAATGGGCGAGCGTAATGTTGATTAGCTCCTAATAATATAAAACAAAAGACACCCAAGCAAATCAAGGGTAAGTCGCTAGCTAAAAATAAATATAAGCTTTAGGTTTATAAATAATTTCAAATAATAATGAATTATGTGAAACAAACGTTGTGATTCGCAAGTTTCTGCTTAGTTAGGTCTCCTCGATCCTCCTCGGTCTAATTACCATCAAGGCTTTATTAAATAATGTTTGTAATACCTACTCTTTGATGACTTCATAACACCATACCACAAGTTTTTTGGAGACAGACCCATCTAAAAATATGATGATGTTACCATACTATGTACTATTTTAAATTCGAAAGTTTGTATGTATGTGTATATGTTTGTTACGCTATCACGCTATAACCACTATGAACCACTGAATGAAATAGATCTGGAGTAAAACATAGGCTCCTATATAAATAAAATTATTTAGGTCTGTTATATATAAAAAGTTTATTGTATGTATATGTTCAGCCCTCTTTAACATCCGACTACTGGCCACGAGCCTCCTTTCAGTGAGAGGGGATCAGGCCATAGTCCACCATACTTGCCTAGTAAGGGTTGAGAGACCACATTATTTCGAAAATTTGCTAGGTTCTCGCAGACATGCAGGTTTCCTCGCGATATTCTTCTTCACCGTTAGACAAGTAGTAATCAAGTTGAATATCAGAGTTGCCAGACCCAGGATTTGAACCCGTTTCACTCGGTTACCTAAACCAGCGCGTTACCACTTGGCTACCACTGCCTTATAGTTTATTAGATAGAAATGTTTAATACAAAAAAAAACAGCCTTTAAGCTAGTTCACGTTTACCTTTCGAAGTTAATGTTGTAATTTCTATTCTAAATATATTCCAAATGCTACATTTTTCGTGTTTAGACTATAAAATATATGAGATGAATCAATGTACTCAGTACATTCGTATATCAACTAATATTATGTAACCAGGCAAATAATATGTAAACTACATTTTTGCTGTTATTTGACTTTAAAACCATTTTACCTAGTTAATAACTACCATTTTATCAATATACTAACTTAGTTTAAACAGGCATCCGCCTGCAACTATCCTCGTGGTAAAAATAACCTTATCAGAACTTATCAAGCAACCTTTTAGTAAAAACAATATTTTAAAAGTATCGATATTTTAGAGAAAAAATATCTAGAATCAGCTCAAATAACAGCGAATAACATCGAAATGTAAACTACATTTTAGTGATGTTATTTAATTTTAACACCGCTTTATCCAGATAATAACTCAGTCTAAACAAGGATTCGTCTGCAGATATCCTCGTGGTAAAAATAACCTATGATTATTAGAACTTACAACGCGATCTTTGAGTGAAAAAATATTGAAATAGATCAATTTAAAAAAATATATTATTAAGATTCTACTCAGCAACTCTTTTTTTGAGCTCAGGACTAAAAACTATGCGAAAAAACAAGATAAACTGCAATAAAACTTTGTAGTGAATAATACATTTTCTAAGAATATTCTTCATGCTATATTACAAATTTACAATGCATCTAATTATTTAATAATTGAATCACGCGATGTAGACATATTAAAATGGTTAGGTCAACTAAGACAAGTTTCATCTCTTCGCCATTAAATATGTTGTACAAAAATTATTATGTTTTAATTAGAATCTACAAAACACGTGCCAGAATTCTGCTTCTTACGCTAAAGGTCTTGAGTTCAATGCCTGATAATATTTTTTGATGATATTAATAATCCATACTTTAATAATATAATAATAATCAAAATTATTATGTTTATACGTTTGTTTGTTCTCATTTTTATGTCAAAATATGCGACAAATTGTATAGAAATCGTTGTAGGCTGTAGAGAGTAGAGTCAGAAGTTACTTTTGCTGTTAGAAAATATGTTATTCCTATGGTATATATGGTATGGTATGGTAAGAGACGTTATATTAAGCAACCATGAGAGCAAAATAATGTATTTTTTTATTAATTACCAAATTTTGGGTTTTTAATAACCATATACAGTCATGTCAAACATACGCCATTGGCCAGTATAAAAATTAGTATCGGCCCAAACTTAAACCCCAGACCTCCGGCATAGTACACCTCCACCACTAGCAGCTGATATAAGTACCATGCGAACATCATCAAACTCGACACGATATTTTTGTTTCTTTTAGCCCAGTAATTAAAAATTAATCAATAAACCTGACTAAAAACCCGTTTCAATATCGGCCCTCAAAAATAAATAAATGTGATCATTAAGACAATTTAATGAAATTTTTATCAAAATTACTCTTATTGACGTCATTCAAGCAACATAATTACTGTATGACCTCCCTAACTTGTCAAACCTGTAAAGTTAACAGAATATTAAACTTTGAAAATCGTCGTAACTCAGTCTGTTGCGCAGGAAACCTATGACTTCTTCCATTTGAAATAAAACCTTTTCGGGTTTTTTGCGGATTTATTTTAGTTTTTGGTTCCCGACTTTTCGAATGGTCACAAGAGAGACTAAGGTTTTCGACGTCTCAAAAGTTGTTATATAATAATGTTGTTGTTACAGACATTATCTGTCTACCCACAAAATTATAAAATAATGTTTTTTAAATGTCTAATATTCACGCAAAATAAAAAAGTATTATTCTATTTGATTATTATCACACTACAATTAGAAATGCAAAATTTTGTGTATATGTGTATGTTTGTTACTCTGTCAGGCTGAAATTGCTGGACTAATTTGGATGAAATTTAGTATACTCATAGACCTGAAGTAGCGTACAATCTATATGTTACTGTTAGTAATAAAGCTAAAAGGTGTACCTGTAGAGCTAATCTTAACTAATATTATAAAGAGGCTGATTTTGTTTATTTGGTTGTTTCTTTGTTTAAACGCGCGAATCTCAGGAACTACTGATCTTATTTGAATTTATTTGCCTTTGATAGCCCGTTTATTGAGAAAAACTATAGGCTATATATCATATAATATATAGTCTATCTATTCCGCGAGGGTAAGTCGCCAGTCTATACATATAATAAAATTGTAACCAAGCCGAATCTGTACATTAAATATTTTTTGGAAAATCTTATTGAAATATACATTATTCATCCAAATCCCCGAATCTATGTTTTTAGAATTTTTGTCTGTCTGTCTGTTACCGCATCACGGAAAAACTATTGGAGGGATTTTGATGAAATTTGGTATGGTGATAGCTGGTTACCCGGGTCAACATATAGGATACTTTTTACCGCGGTAAAATATCTCATCTCTGAGAAAAAATACAAAAACTGCATTGTAAGAGCATACTAATATGTAAAACCTTAGAATTTGGTTTTTGGTCATCTTAACGCGGGCGGAACCGCGGGCCACGTTAGTTGTTAATAAACGTTTATGACGGTTGTATAAAGAAACCCAGATTTATCATATACTGTCTAAAATTGAACAAAAAAATTGAAGATAATGTGAATCAAAATCAAGGTCTCACTGTCTATCTCTCGCTTGACATCGTGAATATAATTTATTATACCGCATTAGCTATCGGCATGACACTAGGTCAATTTTTTATAAACTGTTAGTTCCCGGCAGTTTCGCTCGTTTGGTAGATTGATAGATGACGATAAAAGTAACGACATAATAAGTTATATGCTAGCTAAATTTCGCTAAAATCTGTTGAGGCGTTACAGCCTGGTGAAGTAACAAACACACTCATTCATTCTCTTTGTAATGCATATTAGTGTACTTCTTTTTTTATTCTTATACTAACTAAAGAATAATATTTATCTTTTTGAAGTGAAACTTCTTTAGAATCGTCGTGATTTGAAACTCGATGAAACAGAAATGAAACGGAAATGCGACACTAAAAAGAGACAAACACATAAATATATAGGATTAAGCCGGCGAGAGAATGAGATAGAATACATTGTCATGTTGCCATGGTAACCGTTGTTATTTTCTAATAAATGTATGTTTATGTCAGATAAAATATAAAATACGAGTAACTTTGACATTGGTAAAAATATTATTAAAAAAAATTAACCATATAAATATGTACTCCTTATATTGATCTCATTCTCTCGTAGGTTACTTTTCTGAAGTTTCACTTCTACCATGTGTGAATTGCACACACGTACTTTTTTTAAACTGCCTATCTCATCCACTATTTTGTTACGGATGTACATTTATTTGACAACTGTTATAAATACGAAAGTTTTTATGGGCGTATGTTTGTTACACCAGCGTGCTAAAATGACTGGACAGATATGTATGAAATTTAATATATAGATATATACTATCTGGAGCTGGACCTGGAGCATATTGGCGTATGTTAGGCATCACAGGACACGCCCAAGCAAAATGAGGATAATGCGATAGTTAAATAATATATTTATATTAAAAAGTCGTAACCTTGAAAGATAATCAGTTCCTTTCTTGAGATCGCAATCTTCCGTTTTAATTTTTGAGTCGTGCAAGGTTATTCTAAGGTCATACGTATTTTGAAAATTATAAAACGACCTCTAATTGTTGATTCAATGTTACAATTGGTATATAATATTAGTTCGAAATTGTTATTTAACTAGCGACTCACCCTCGCTTCGCTCGGGTTCGTCCCTAGGTACGTTTAACGGTTAGTGTGAAATACAAATCTTTGAATTTCGCAACTTTCCTGTTATAATATGCATGTATAAACCTATATAAATCTTCCTCTTGAATCACTCTATCTATTTAAAGAAAAACCGCATCAAAATCCGTTGCGTAGTTTTAAAGATCTAAGCATATATAGGGACAGACAAACAGCGGGAAGCGACTCTGTCTTATACTATGTAGTGATATAGTGACTTGTCCTGATTTCACTCTAGAAGAAGCTCTAAGTATCTGTGGACTAAAGTTTCTCTAAATCCACTTCAGCATGTAAAGTAATAAACATTAAGCATGCTTACATACATGCGCAATACATATACAAAATTTTGTATTTATAGGACGAACCCGAGCGAAATTCGTCCCTAGGTACGTTTTGACGTTTAGTATGGCATAGATATACTATATATACATAGGTATGATAAATTATACATCTTGAGATTACTTGAGAAATGATTGATATTCCATACAAAACTTTACCCCCCTTTTTACCCCCTTCAAAGATGATTTCCGGGATAAAAACTATCCTATGTCCTTTCCAGGGTCTCAAACTATATCCCTACCAAATTTCATCTAAAACTCTTCAGCGGATTAAGCGTAAAAAGGTAACAGACATACAGACAGAGTTACTTTCGTATTTATAATATTAGTATGGATAGTAGACCGATCTCAAATATAGTTCCATATAAAATTCAAGATTTCTCTCTTAAAGGTGGTATTTTTATAGTAAAATTAGATGTAGGTACATATATTTTACTTAAAAAGTAATTTTATTTTTTAATTACATAGCTAAGTACCAAAGTGTAATTAGAGCAAAATATGCGCGGTTCATTCATAATAATAATTGCAAAACGCGACACCATTGTTTATAGCGAAATGTGACGTCAGAAGCTGTCAACAATTCTATAATTGACTTTTGAAGTGTTTGATGATTTGCTTTACTTATAATATACTAGCGACTTAGCCTCACTCGTGTTCGTCCCTACGTACGTTTTAATGTTTAGCATAGATTTCTCAGAGATGAGATATTTTCCCGCAGTAAAAAGTATCCTATATGTTAACCAGGATAACCAGCTATCATCATACCAAATTTCATGAAAATCCCTCCAGTGGTTTTTCCATGATGCGGTCACAGACGGACAGACAAAATTTCAAAAACTATAGATTCGGCCTCTGTATCGATAATATTGATTATTTCAATAAGCTTCTCTCCAAATATATTCAATGTACAGATTCAACTCATATTTTATTATATGTATAGATATATCTATGGTTTTCCTCAATTCAATTCAATTCTTTGTTATTTTTGTTTTTCTTTAGTAGCAATAGAAATTTGACATAATTTGTATGGAGCTACATCAAAGTATTTTTACTAAGAGAAACTTCAAATAGATAATTTACTGAGAACCACTTTTAATTACTACCATTTTGGCATCTTTGACAATATATTTTATTCTGTTTATATTATATATTTTATTGTTTTTTAGTTGTTATAGCGGCAACAGAAATATATCATCTGTGAAATTCAACTGTTTGACTATCATGGTTCATGAAATACAGCCTGATGACAGATGGACAGACAGACAGATAGACAGAGAGACAGACAGACAGACGGACGGACGGACAGCGGAGTCTTTGTAATAGGGTCCCGTTTTACACTTTGGGTAACGGAACCCTAAACATCATGAAATTCGTTTGACGTAATTTATCATCATATGTATTTTCCTCAAACTTTTAATACCAATAATGGTCGGATTTCGACCACCAGGCGAACGTTAGTTAAGCTAATTAATTAATTAAAAAATTGACTGGTTAAATTAGCTTTTCGTTAACAAGTTTAGTTGCAAGTAAATAAACTAACTTAATTCTTCCGATAAACCTAATAACTGATAGTCACTCTACTTTTAATTATAGTAATACTAAGCAATAATTATATTTAAATTAACAACTTACTGTATATAAGGATTGTGTACAACCTTCATTTTTATTCGCTTAAAATAATAACTTTTGGTTAAAAATAGGTACAAGGGTATATTATTTTTAGCTTTTGAACCAGTTTTGGTGTACAATGAACATATGTCGTTGATCTAAAGGCCTTATTGCATAACTAGAGGTTACTGAGTGATTAAATGAAATAAACTGTAGATTATAAATTAAAAGTTAGCCCCAAACTTACTCGACATCATTGCACAATAATATTTACTAACTAAAAAAAATATAAGAAACTTAAAGCCCTCGCGGGATGCCTGGCAGATGTGAAACATCGAAACTATTTTGTATAGAAAATATACATGACATGATGGTTTTTAAAAGCAGTAAATATGACATAATTAAAAACAAAATACTCATATTTTAATAAAAGATTTTTTTAATTTAAAAAATACAAAACCTGTATACTAGCGGTAAACGTGTCAAGTATACTAAATAGTCGGATAGAAACATAAAGCAGGTCACACAGAGAAGCAACAAAGCGTCTAATAAATGTGCGCAGTGCTGCGCGCATACACAAGGGAGTAGAGAGCGGAGGCGTAGAAGTAATAGAGCGTCATACCGTTTGCCGTCACGGCATACGAGTCGGTTTTACTGCCAAGGCGCGCCAATAGATGTTTCACATCAAAAATCCATCACAAAGGTAGAATATTTTTAAAGCGATTTTGCACTTTCTATCAGCGATAACGATTATAGAAGCAATGCCAACTTAGTGAAACTTCTAGACGGTATATCTTTCTATCAAAATTTTATCCATTTATTTCTATTCTACCAGCTGCATAAAACGTGTATAAAAAATATTACATAAAAGTAGTGATAAGAAGATAGTGGAGTATAAAGAAACAAAAATTCAAGAGAGGCGATATATATATATATATATATATATATATATATATACACTTTGTAGCTCATATTCTTAAGAATCTACTTTTATTATCAACGTTCAACAACGTAAAGCAAGTGTACAACAGATCGACGTGATGTTTTATAAAAAGATATTTTATGGCAATCATATCAAAGGAGCGATGGGAGTTCGAACACGTTTCACTTGGTCTCATGTCATGTCAAATGATTGATAATCTGTTGGAAAAGTCGCTTAAGGACGCCTCTGAGGCAAACGAGAGCAATAAATTAGTAATTTATACAATATTATAAATCATAACATTGAAAGAAACTTAAAATATAAATAAAACATGTATTATAATTGAATAATAATTATCATCGTACCTGAGCTATAATATCTGAATGCATAATATTTTTGCTTATTTATATCTAATTTTAAATTTTTTTTTCTTTGAACTACCTTTTTATGTCATCTTTGCTTATGTGCAAGTAGGTATATTTAAGTTTTTTTTAAATTAAAAAAAAAAACAATCTTATAAATATTCTTTTTATTTTTCATATATTTTGCCTAGAGTGGTAATAATTCGTATCAAAGAGTTTAGTCAAGATGACATAGAGGGTTTTATTAGTTTCAAAGCAATTTTAACATTTTTAATTTAATCTAGATAGACGTTTCAAATGCTTTACAAAAAACATGGTCACAGTACTAAGGCATTTGTCGTCTCAACTTAGTTATTACTTAGTCTTATTTGTTACAATTTGTTTGTTATTAGAAGTCAAAATATCAACTTTTAGAATATTTACTCGTATCTCTGTTTGTCCCAAGGTCCATCCAGATAATATACATAGATACTATCAGGGCCGGATTTAGAGGTGTGGAGGCCCTAGGGCAACAAATTAGTGGAGGCCCCTAATTACTTTCCGAATAAAATGATTTTTTTTTCAGTCAAATAGTAATTATGCAATAAACATAATATGTAGATAATATATTCAAATGCAATAATTGTCCGAAATTAAATTAGTTGACGAATGAAATCTTGCGAGCTTTTTTCGACGAAAAATTGTTGATAATTTTGCTGAACATTTCTTTATTATGAATAGATAAATAAAACTATCCTTTTGGATTATTTCCCGAAATAATAAATAATCCGAAAAGATAGTTTAATTTAAAATGTCAAATATTCGCGTAAATCTAAGAAAGTATTATAGGTATATATAGATAAATTAGCCCTTAAAATGATCATACAATTATTGACTTAATCTATACTAATATAATAAAGAGGTAAGTTTGTGAATTGTGAGTTTGTGACGTTGTAGGGGGTAATCTCTGGATCTTATAAACCGATTTAGATGAAATTTGGTAAGAAGATAGTTTGATACCCTGAAAAGGACATAGGATACTTTTTATCCCGGAAATCATCCCTTAAGGGGGCGAAAATGGGGATGAAAGTTTGTATGGGGAAACAACCTAGGGACGAACCCGAGCGAAGCGAGGGTGAGTCGCTCGTCTATGTATAATATTATAATCATCATCTTTCACAATTACAGTCTTTATAGACTAAAATCTAAATAATAACTCAAGCAGACGAAGTTAGAGACATTAACAAGTTTAAACTAAGCATGTCACTGAACAATATCATATAACTATTTCTCAATACGACATATGATACAGTTGGTTTATTTACCACAATTTAGGTCTATTGTTTTCGTAATATCTAATTCACTTACGTTTCATTTCAGGATATAAAGGCTTTTCACACTGGTACAATATGTTAATATTTTTTTTTTAATTTTTTAACGTTTCTGTTTGTTTGTTTGTTTAAATTAACAGTATGTACCTGGGCGACCGAGCTTCGCTCTGCGTTTTTTTTTGTCAAATTATGTTTTATCGGAAAAAATATAATTATTGCATTTTTTTTCAGAAAAGTAAACTTAAAAAGCCAAACCTTATCTAAATACAAAATTTGATCCAAATCTTAAGACCCGTTTCCGAGATACATGAAATAAATTTATACATAATATACAAGAATTGCTTATTTAATATTATAAGATAAATTGAATTATTTATTTTTAAGTATTCATTGATTTTTCTTCTTGCGCATATATTTATGTTTACACAAAGTTTATTATTTATTGCTTACTAATTGGGGGCACACGTGTAGCGGCGACTCGACACTCGTGACGGTGCGCGATGTCAGCGATTCTCCACTACCGCATGTAGCAAGCAGCTCAACCTCGCTCGTGTTCGCCTAAAACACCTAAATAAGTAAAATAAAACAATAACAAATCTATCCCACGGGAACCGAACATTTTTCTGAGACAAAAAGTAGCCTATGTGTTATTCGATGTATGAGCTATATTATTGTAAAGTTTCATTCAAATCCATTCAGTAGTTTTTGCGTTAAAGATTAACAAACATCCATACATCCAGATATCCATACATCCTCACAAACTTTCGCATATAAAATACTAGCAGAACCCGCGGCTTCGCCCGAGCTAAAACTCCAAAAAATCTCTAAATAGGTAGTTTCATACAAACTTTCATCCCCTGTTTTACCACCTTATGGGATGAATTTCCAAAAATGCTAAAACACATATTTCTTTAATTGTATTGAAGAACATTAATACCAAGTTTCAAGTAATTCTGATAACAAATATATTTTTTGGTTGTATTACAACGTGTTTTCCCGTGGGAGTGTGATAATCTCCGGCGATAAAAAGTAGCCTATGTTACTCTCCAGCCCTCCAACTATCTCCACACAAAAAATCACACCAATATGTCACTCCGCTTCGACGTGAAAGAAATACAAACAAACAAACAAACAAACAAACAAACAAACAATCAAACAAAAAAACACACTTTCACATTTATAATATTAAGTATAGAAGTATGGATTAGTAGGATTAAAACCAGTTTTTCTAAAGTTTCACCAAATATTTTAAAAATGTTATCATTTCTTGTTAATCAATCACGCAAAGAACATCGGATGTAAATGCTAGTATATATAAGCTTAAAAATAAATAGTTTTAAGGTAATTTCACACTTAAAATGTTGCTATAAGCTGCGATACTAGGATTTGAGCTTTGCTTTACATAAAGTGTTATTTTTGGTACATTTTATCTAATTATGTACTTATATAAAAATCATTTACCCCTCATTAGTCTCGCTAAAACTTAAAAACGGCTGGACCAATTTGGATAATTCTTTTTTTGTTTTGTAGGGGGGTGTGTCAGGGGTGGTTTAAGTATAAAAAAATAGGGAAATCTAAAAAAAAAAAACAGAAAATACTCGAAAACTTCAGAACAATTTATTTTATAACTATGTATATATGTTGATAGCTGGTTATCCGGATTAACATGTAGGTAGGATACTTTTTATTGCGGAAAAATATCTCATCTCTGAGAAATCTATACTAACTGTTAAAACGTATCTAGGGACGAATCCGAGCGGGGTGAGGGCGAGTGATGCCCCATTCCACACGTATCACGTGATTTTTTTTATATTTATTACATTATCAAAATATAACTTTACATAGAAATTTAAACTATTTGTACTGGACTACAACCTTATCACTTCCAGTTGAAGTGGCTTAAAAGCCTTCGTCTGTAATTTCATCCTACCACTCTAATACTCTAGGTTTTAAGAGACCTTACAGTGCTTTTATAGGCTTACAGTAAAACTTTTTTATATGCTTATATTAAAATTTGAATCTTTTTAATTACAATATATGAGATGATAGGGAATTGCAATCTTTTAAAGT
This sequence comes from Brenthis ino, assembly GCA_921882275.1. NCBI lineage: Eukaryota > Metazoa > Arthropoda > Insecta > Lepidoptera > Nymphalidae > Brenthis > Brenthis ino. The sequence continues at coordinate 1,788,941 of OV170233.1, read as the reverse complement.
AAAACTTCTTTAGAATCGTTGTGATTTGAAACTCGATGAAACGGAAATGCGACACTAAAAAGAGACAAACATATAAATATGAGGATTAAGTCGGCAAGAGAATGACATAATATACATTGTCATCTTGCTATGGTAACCGTTGTTTATTGTCTGACAAATATATAACACTAGCAGAACCCGCGGCTTTGCTCGCGCTAAATCTACAAAAAAATCTATAAAAGATAGTTTCATACAAACTTTCATACCCTATTTTACCCCCTTATAGGATGAATTTCGAAAAATACTAAAACGCGTATTTATTTAATTTTATTGAAGAGCATTAATACCAAGTTTCAAGTAATTCTGATCAGTGGGAATTAGACTCTCCAGGCCTCCAACTATATACAAAAATTCACGCCAATCAGTCACTCCGTTTCGACGAGAAAGAAGATCAAACAAACCAACAAGCAAACACACTTTCACATTCATAATATTAAATAATATGGATTGTATTCTTTCCGTATATCATTTTCTTTAAATATATGATTGCAATGTGCCTAATAAGCCTTATTTAATTATTATTTTGTTTTAATATAATCGCAATATTTGCCAGTTTTATTTCAAACGTAAAGGTCACCCGCAGTCAATTTTTCTGCTTATTCTCATTTTCAACAGACTAATAGAATATTCCATGAGGGCACTAAGATATGAACCAGAATAAAAGCACCTTATGTAACTTATTTTCCCATAAATTATGTCTGCATGAAAAGAACCAACAAACAACCAATCATTTTAGGTCAATATTTTTTTTCTTGAATTTATAATATACTAGCATTGCCCGCGGCTCCGCCCGCGTTGAGATGACCAAAAACTAAATTCTTAGGTTTTACATATTAGTATACTCTTACATTGCACTTTTTGTATTTTTTCTCAGAAGTGAGATATTTTCTCGCGGTAAAAAGTACCCTATATGTTGACCCGGATAACCAACTATCACCATACCAAATTTCATCAAAATCCCTCTAGTGGTTTTTCCGTGATTCGGTAACAGACAGACTGACAGGCAGACAGACAGACAAAAATTATAAAAACTATTGATTTGGCCTCTGTATCGAAAATAATGTTTATATTAATAAGATTTTCCAAAAAATATTTAATGTACAGATTCGGCTCAGTTAGAATTTTATTATAAGTATGTATAGATTTTGGTATTTAGTTTAATCATTAGCAAGAAATATAAAAATCTAAGAAAATATTAATCGATTCCCAATTGGCCAAAGATATGGCGTAACGTATTCGCATAGTAACATACCAAATACATATCTCCTTTTCGATTCGTCGATTCATTAGTACTTAGATAACTCTTTATCTTATTCTAAACATAAATTAATTACTTATCAAATTTGTTAATAGGAATATTTTTGTTTGTACTTAATCACTGTATCTACGTAATTACCAAAAATCACTAAAAAAATTAACGCTGTGATAGCCCAGTGGTAACTAGCTGGCTGAGGAAACTGAGTGAAGCGGGTTCAAATCGCGGGTCTCGCACCTCTGATATTTTCATATGCGAATCATTTCCAATATGATTACCATTTATCTTTAATTTAATACTGAGGGATACAGTTACAAAATAGAAATTCTTTAGCTCAGTCTGGTATTTTTTTGTATGTATGTATGTATTCAGCCATTTTTAACGTCCCTGCTGGCCACGGGCCTCCCTTCAGTACGAGGGGAATCAGGTCATAGTCCACCACGCTGTCCAAGTGCGGGTTGATGGACTACACAAGTTTTTTTGAAAACTTGCTAGGTTCTCTCAGACATACAGGTTTCCTCACAATGTTTTCCTTCACCGTTAAGACAAGTGGTAATCATCTTGGAAATGATTCGCACATGAAAATATCAGAGGTGCGAGAGAGAACCGGGATTTGAACTCGCTTCACTCGGTTTCCCAAGCGAGCGCATTACCACTGGGTTACCACTGCCGTATTCAGCAGTTACTTGTATATAAAGTACAACCTAATGACTAGTATTAGAATATTACATGTAATATGTACGTACATCAATCAATATTGTGATCCCGATGATAAAATCACTAGGTTTTGATCAAAAACCCATTTATTTATAGGCGTCATTATTATAATGTCATCAGGCAAATACATAATCAAAAAGATATTAATATTACATTTAGTTACCGGAAGGCATCCTAACTAATTAATGACGTGTATATATCAGTATCTCAATAAAATGCCTCAGTGGTGTAGTGACTTGCATGAACAGCTACAGATTTTTAAAGTCCTGGGTTCGAGTCTCAGGTCAAACCAAGTTTAGGTATTAAGTCTTTCTTTTAAGAGTCTCAGTAACAGTCGGACTTAGGTCGTTTCATATTGCCGTCCTACTAGGATATGAGCAGTGAAAGTTGAGTAGAAAATGACTGTAATTTTTGAATGTTTTCAAATACGATCACGCAAAAAAATTATTTCATTCAAAACAAAAATTTAAATTAATTAATTATTTATTTTAAAAATCATTGGGCCGCATCAAATGTTAGTTAAAAAAAAATCTTTTTTTTCGCTCCACCTTATTGGTTATATCAAAGAACACGTATATCCTACATTGTACATATACATATATATGTACATTGTACCTATATAAAGGCATATTATATTTACGGTATAGTATCACGACCTTATGAGGCAATATATGAAAACGAGTTTGTTTTAAATTTAAAACAGCCTCAATTATGAAATATACTTTAGCTGTCATTTTTCTGACAAATCGAATAAGTTTTCGACGCAAGCGCATATATTAAATAAATTAGGTTTGACGTCAAACCGGCTTTTAGGGGATTTTTTTTTGGTTTTTGGAATTGTGAATTCGAAGTGTTTGTTTGTTACCGCCTTAACGCCTAAAGTGTGACTTTTTTTTGTACTTGGGAATATACATAGGCATCTTTTAACCGACTTTAAAAAAAGAGTATTCAGTTTGATTGTATGTTTTTTTGTATTATAAATTTAATCTATACTAATATTATAAAGAGGCAGAGTTTGCTTGTTTGTTTGTTTGAACGTGCTAATCTCAGGAACTACTAATCCGATTTGAAAAATTCTTTTTGCATTAGATAGCCCGTTTATTGAGAAAGCTATATATAGATATAGATTTGTATTTGCTTAGGGACGAACCTAAAGCGAAGCGAGGGTGAGTCGCTAGTTCGCTAGTAATAGATAAAACAATTTTAGTAGGTACTATAATAATACTTAGATTTTATGTGATTGTTACTTATTTTATATATTTATCAGTAATATAAACGTTGTAACAATTCAAAAAAATAAAATGAAATTGAATTGAATATTGCTGTCATAGTTTTACTTCTAATACAATAAAGAAATAAAAAAATATGTAAGTAAAGTCATGGTATGAAACTACTTGTTATATATATAAATATACTTATCAGTTACAAAACTAACAAGACTTTCTTCGCAATGCGCCTACGCATTATGGGGTTTTACCATTCATTACCTGTTCTGTTACCTTAGGGGAATCCCACTATACGCAGAATAACTCTCACAAAATACCCCATTTAATGACAAATTTAATGACACCTGCATGTATTGGGTTTACCATTATTTATCTAATTTTGTAAATAGTAAATGTATGAACGTCATATTCCAAGACTTTTTTTTCTATATCGATGTAAAAAGTAAGCTGAAAAATGTTTATGATACAATTTATATTTCTTGGGAAGGTAGTGGGTTAGATTTTCGTATGGTATTAACACTAAAAATGTATATTAATAAAGATGTTTTAAATCCTGCTTTGTCAAATATCCGTTAATACTGCTTGGTTGAAAGACAAACAAACAAACAGGTTTTCGCATTTACAATATTAGCAATACTGGGGAAAATATCAAAATTTTGTCACTTTCTATATATATCGGGCTTACAATAATTAAGAGGGAGTGAAATTTTTGATGTATTTTACGAATGTCTTATGTGATGTTATAATAAAATATTCCTTTCATGATAAATTAATGAATGAATGGATGAATTTAAAAAAATGCTAAAACACATATCTATTTAATTATATTGAAAAACATTAATACCAAGTTTTAAGTAATTCTCATCATAAATATTTTTTTGCATTGTATTATAACGTGATTTCCCGTGGAATGAGGTAATCTTCCGCGATAAAAAGTAGCCTTATGTCACTCTCCAGCCCTCCAACTATCTCCACACAAAAAATCACGCCAATCCGTTACTCCGTTTTGACGTGAAAGAAGGACAAACAAACTAACAAACATACTTTCACATTTATAATATTAGTATGGATATAACTGCGGAGATTATTCACCTAGTTAATTAAACATATTTATTAAAATATATCAGGATCTAGTAACGCCCTCTATATTAGGTGTTGCTTACTACTCCGTAACGCGCCACCTACATCGCCAATCGATACGAAGATTTGGTCGATTAATTTACTTTTTTTTATTAAAATCATTATGAGTATTAATTACACTAATTATTTAATTACATCAAATTTATAATATTAAAAACTGTGTTGTGTTGTGTGTTATAACTATTGCAGATATAAATAATTTTAATTTAATTGTTTGTCATTTGATTAATTTGAATTAACGTTTACACACGTTTTAGTTACTATTTTATTTGTAACTTGGTTTTATTAAATCTTATGTGATTTTAGGATATTGTTTTGTTATAATTAACTTCAAAATAAGTGATTTGTAAAGAAAGTATCCGGAAATTTTAACGCCACTTGTATTTTAGCGCCATCTATAACGAATATAGTACTGACTATATTCGCCTGATTAAATTAAAAAGAGTTTATTTCCCTTAAAATAATAATGGATATTGTTTTTATTAATAAATAAATTAATTTTAATATTTTTAGACTTCGTTCGCTTACTTAAAACTTTTAAATTATAATATTTACACTTCATATGATGGTCATTTGATTAACTTAATTAATTGTTACAACCTTGTTTTAGTTATGGTTTTATTTGTAAAAGAGTCCAAGTAAAACCTATACATTTTTAAGAGACTGTTTATAATATATCGTACCTGAAATTTTTCAGAATTATTCTAATTCAAATTACGAACGGCAAATATTTTCTCTGGCTGTTCTCACTTCTCACTGAGAACGCTGTTTCCAAATTCCAACGTCCATACGCAGATTCACTCATGACTCGACGTTTTGCGTCCGTCGTTCATGTTTATATATAAATTATAATATTCTCATAAATATATCAAACAAAAGAGTAACAATTATCTAAGTACAGGTTAGATTTATCAAAACTTCAGTTGTGAAAACAAAATATATAGAAAGAACTTTAACTTCGAATTTAATTCTCGATTTGGTGCATTGTGCAAATAAACAGCAGCGTATAAAGAGCGCGCTTTGGAAAAACTGAATAATGATGTTTGTACAAAAAAAGATGGTACAGAAGAGACCTTGATGATTGCATGAACTCGGAACAAGGAGGTATGTTAAAACTATGTTAATGACTTAGTAATTTCGGTGTAAAATATTTACTTGCAGCTATGGGCACAAATTTAGAAATTGGGACTTGGCCCCTAGCGGAGGTGGGTGATGTATTTCTGGATAAGGGACGTGATAGGGAGTCGAAATGTTACATAAAAATTGTCCGCGAACGTATTTATGAGTAAAAAAGTATTGAGACTTAAAGTTACAACATTTCCATACATTTTCATATATTTCTTGACCACCATTCGGACGTGGGTGGTAATCGGTATTTTTAGATAGGGGAGGTGACAGAGAGTCAAAATAGTAAAATATTTGGAGGAAACGCCCCCATACGAGTAAAAAAGTATTGAGACTTAAAGTTATAAATATCTAACACATTTCCATACCTTTCTTTACCTAAAATAAGTGATTACAAACAGAATTAAACATACCTTTAACGAATAGTACGCATCCTTTTTTATGTACAATACATATTTTCACAACAATTAATGCTTTATTGTATTTAATATTTTAATAATTTCACAACACAAACAAAATGATCTTACATTTTGACAAAAGCAAAACTGACACTTTGTTTTATATTACCGCTTAAATGACAACAGATTATATTTGATTATTTTTGCTTTTTCTGTTGGTAAAATATTACTATTAATAATAAAAAATATCATTTTCACTTTATAAATATATTTATGACTTTTTATTTGATTTATGTAAAATATATTGTTTTACAATTGTACATTTAGTAAAAAAACCATTTTTTTACCTGTGAATATTTTTAATTATTTATTTATTATTCGTCATATCTGGGTTAGGTTAGGTTAGAACATTTAAGATTATATATTTATTATTCCTCATATCTGGGTTAGGTTAGGTTAGAACATTTAAGATTATTTATTTATTATTCCTCATATCTGGGTTAGGTTAGGTTAGAAACATTTAAGATTATTTATTTACATTCCTCATATCTTGGTTAGGTTAGGGGTTAGAACAGTTGCCACAACGCACGAGCCGAGCGAGCGAAGCGAGCGTGCCGCGGTAGCGGCCGGCGAGTGCCATAAATGACTAGAAAACTAGAAAATTCGAATTTCACGTAAAGTACAAATAAAGACAATCATCTGGAGATCATCTTTGACAATGTGAAAGTGACGTTTTGACTCCAAGTGTCTAAATGGTAGTAATGTCAAAATAATGTATGGGAACATGTTGTTGTAACTTTAAGTCTCAATAACTTTTTACTCATACGTTCGCGGACAATTTTTATTTAACATTTCGACTCCCTATCACGTCCCTTATCCAGAAATACCACCCACTCCGCTAGGGGCCAAGTCCCCAATTCTAAACTGCAGCCGTCAATTCTTTTAAAGACACTTTAATTATATGTGTAGATTAGCACTGCCCGCGGCTCCGCCCGCGTTCAGATTACCAAAAACCAAATTTCTAGATTTTACACATTAGTATTTGTATTTTTCTCAGAAATGAGATATTTTCTCGCAGTAAAAAATATTCCATATACCAGCTTTATATATGACCAGCTATCACCGTAGTAAAATTCATGAAAATCCCTCCAGTGGTTTTTCCATGATACGGTAACAGACACACAGACAAACAGACAAAAATTCTATAAACTATAGATTCAGCCTCTATATCTATAATAATTTCTATTTCAATAAGATTTTCCAAAAAATATTTAATGTACAGATTCGCCTTAGTTACAATTTTATTATATGTATAGATGTAGACTTACATAAATATGTACTGTAAATCTTTTAAAATGGACACATTAAATAGATCTATCTAGGATAAATTATGAGGAAAATATTCCGTTTATTAATAAAAAAATACATTACATAGGTAGGTATGTATTGTATATGTTGTGATTAATTTGTTTTTATTGCGTTTCCGGGTGAGACAATGTTAATTGTATGATAATTAAATGGTATATATATTTTTCTATATATTTGGATAGGTCAGGATTTTCTTATATCATAGTTTTTAGCATAGTTTGTTTATATAATATAACTAGCGACTCACCCTCGCTTCGCTCGGTTTCGTCCCTAGGTACGTTTTAAATTCTAAAAACTTAAAACAAAACGACTTCCAGGTACTAAAATGTAAAAAATACTTAACTAAACGGGGGTTTTCATTTAGAACCTAACCTAATCAGATATTTTCGAAGTCAGTGCCAGCCGAGAATATTTAAGATATGAATATCTAATAGGTAAATATGTGTGTTACGTATCGAAATATATTAGATTTGCTTTACTTCGGCTGGCACCGACTTCAAAAATAACCGCATCAAATACGTCGCGCAGTTTTAAAGATCTAAGCTTATATACGGACAGACAGACATCGACTTTGTTTTATACTACGTAGTGACTAAGCGACTTATCATATTATTTTCGGTTGTGTGTCCTAGGTACCTAACAGTAGCCTATATACTCCAGGCCATAATCTATCTGTGTACTTAATTTCATCCAAATCTGTATAGCCATTTTAACGTGAAAGAGAAACAAACATATATCTTCCACTAGTGACTCACCCTCGTTTTGATCGGGTTCGTCCCTAGCTTGCTTCCCAATACAAACTTTCACTCCATTTTCACCCCTCACTAAAGGGATGATTTCCGGGTAATAATCTATACTAATATTATAAAGAGGTAAAGATTCTAGAGTTTGTAACGTTGTAGGGGGTAATCCCTGGATCTACTGAACCGATTTAGATAAAATTTGGTAAGAAGATAGTTCGAAACCATGGGAAGGACATAGGATACTTTTCATATCCGAAATCATCCCTTAAAGTGGTGAAAATGGGGATGAAAATTTGCATGGGGAATCACGTTAGGGACGAACCCAAGCGAAGCGAGGGTGAGTCGCTAGTATTAGTATAGAGTAATGAGTAAAAAAACGGAGCATAATTTCTATAATACGTTGATTATAGTTGAATTTTTTTTATTATTACCAAGACGTGTTTACAGTAAGTACACTACGAGTATTTTTTATGGTATGTTACGTCATTATTACTGTACATATTTTTAATGCAAACACCCCTGACTTTGATTTGCGAATTTATCAACATATTAGATCTTTACAATTTAAAAGTAAATGTTGAAGCAAATCTGATTCGATCATAGGATTGCTAAAGTTCTGCCTATTTCCGCTCATTGTAGATGGAACGTGCATTATCATAACCTATCATAATTAAATATCACTATTATTCTATTTTTTGTAATAAATAATTAAATAATAAATGTACATAGCTAGGCTGCAGTTTAGAATTGGGGACTTGGCCCCTAGCGGAGTGGGTGGTATTTCTGGATAAGGGACGTGATAGGGAGTCGAAATGTTAAATAAAAATTGTCCGCGAACGTATGAGTAAAAAGTTATTGAGACTTAAAGTTACAACATTTCCATACATTATTTTGACATTACTACCATTTAGACACTTGGTTAGGTTAGAACATTTAAGATTATTTATTTATTATTCCTCATATCTTAGTTAGGTTAGGTTAGAACAGTTGCCACAACGCACGAGCCGAGCGAGCGAAAGCGAGCGTGCCGCGGTAGCGGCCTGGCGAGTGCCATAAAATGACTAGAAAACTAGAACAAATTCGAATTTCACGCAAAGTACAAATAAAGACAATCATCTGGAGATCATTTTGGACAATTGAAAGTGACGTTTTTGACTCCAAGTGTCTAACATGGTAGTAATGTCAAAATAATGTATGGAATGTTGTAACTTTAAGTCTCAATAACTTTTTACTCATACGTTCGCGGACAATTTTTATTTAACATTTCGACTCCCTATCACGTCCCTTATCCAGAAATACCACCCACTCCGCTAGGGGCCAAGTCCCCAATTCTAAACGGCCGCCGAATTGACAAATTCATTTTATTAAAAACTTCTTACTATGCAATTTATATTTTAGCTCTCTTTCCTATATTTACACTTTAAGAGACTGACTTATGAAAAATAATAAAAAACCAATAAAATAAAGGTTTTTTCATACACGAAAGGATTAAAGGGGAAAAAATCAACACATAAGTACATAATTGTGTAATAATTGCTTTAGATAATAATTTTTATTTTTACGAAAAAAATTGACAATGTCAAAACAAAATTTCTTGTGTGTTCAAAATTCATTTCAAATGATATCAGAAAATTACAGTAAAACTTTGAGTAATACTATAAAAAATGTTTTAAAAGAAAACAATATCGAATGTGCATAATACAAGACGTCCGCGACAAACAATAACATTCCCAAGGAGGGTTGACGTCAGGCAGGCGGCCGGTCGTAAAACTTTTGCCAAATCCTATCAACAGTATGGAAGATGCACCGCGCCGACCCCAAGTGATTGGGAAATGGGCATGGAGATGATGATGAATTGCTTTAGATAATTAAAAAAACTAGTATTCGCCAAGTGGTCCAAGTTCGACCATATGGCATATGGGAAAACAATACATATAATATGAATAGAATTTATCTAATATATACTAATATTATAGAGGTAAAGTTTGTGAATTGTGAGTTTGTGACGTTGTATGGGGTAATCTCTGGGTCTACTGAGTCTATTTAGATGAAAGGTAAGAAGATAGTTTGAGACCCTGGGAAGGGCATAAGATACTTTTTATCCCGGAAATTATCCCTTAAAGTGGTGAGAATGGGGATGAACGTTTGTACGGGGAATCAATCTAGGGACGAACCCGAGCGAAGCGAGGGTGAGTCACTAGTCTATCTATATAAATAAAACTGCTTCTTTTATTGATATCACTAAAGCTCGAAAATAGCTAGATACTAAATAAACTAAAAACTAAAAAAAACAAATAAAGTTACCGCATTGAGAAAAAGGTTATAAACTGATTTGCCTTTGCATCTTTGTACGTATATAAAAATAAACATGAATGTTCGTATGTTTGTCCTCTATGCATTCCTAAACCATTGATCCAATTGTGATGAAACTAATGGACTATTCCATAATCACCTGCGAAAGTTTCTAGCCTAAAAAAAAAAAATTTCTCTTTGGACATTTGTGTTGTATGCGTTTTTACGCCTCCCTATATATACTCGTACCATTCAAGATTAAGTCGCTAGTATATAGATAAAAACAGATACAAAATAAAATCATAGACTATCGAAAATAAACAATTCAGATATGACGTTAATAAAACCGCGAAACTCAACAGGTCCTATTGATTTTCCACTTTTCACATGCGCAAGGTTTTTATAGTCATCTGTTGCTCGCTTCACGCTCAGAGTCAGTCAGCCATAACACGTCTTAGCGTGAACACGTACCTTTTAAATTTATCCTTTTAATATAAGTGAGGATTGCTGTTATTTTTTGTGTCTGAAGTGAATAAAGTAAGTAGGAAATATGTTTAACCTTGGTTTAGTCAACTGCGGACTCACAAAATTTCCGTATCCAAATAATTGATATGTAAAATAAACAAAAGAAACTATTAAATTACCGTAAAAAGATTAAAAACAAAAAACACAATTTTTTTTATAAATAAACTGATTAAATATTTATGTTGAACGTAAACAAAATGAATAAGGTTTTCTATATGTGTAGAAAGTTTAAAAATTCAACCAATGGTTTTCCAAATAAAGAGATTAATTATACTCGTATATTTAAATTTATTTAACGTTTTGTCATTTTTTATTTATCTTGACAAATAATTATTGATCGGTAAGAAGTTTTTAATGAAATTCATTTGTCAATCCTTTAAAATAACGTTATAAACAAATCAAACTAACAAATTAAAAAAATAATAATGACAATAGACAATAGAATAAATAGTTTATAGAAAACACGCGAGACTAAACTTCAACTGTAAAGATTGCCATATTTTAAAATTAATCAATACATTATGTATACAGTATATTAAAGACAGCTTCTGGTAAAACATAAAACAACCAAACAAATATACAAACAAACAGAAAAACCCTAATGTGTAATCAATATCGTTAGTTAATATATTTACCTATAGTTTTCATTTTGTACTCTCGTATGAAAAAATAATTATGGGAATAATGGGATGTTAATAGGTATTTCGAGTACTGGGTCTTTTGTACGAGTCATACATTCTAGGAAGTGTCAAATTTAGAAAAATACCTGAGAAAAACTGAAAGGTTTCGATAGTTTGTCTAAATTTTTTAGTTATATGTATTTAATTAAATCAAAAGCACTCAAAGTAATGAATGTTAAACTACAAAAAAATACGTATGCTCGCAAATAAGATTGTATAAACAGCCAATTACGAAAAGAGCACTTGAGTGACTATTTTTTGTTTACTTTATAAAAATCTGCATCGTCGGTTTTAAAATAATAAAAGATTCGCGTTTTATTCTTGTGCAATAATTACTGTGAAAAACGTAAAATAAAATATCATATATTATCTTTTTACTGTATTGTATTCAGCCCTTTTTAACGTCCCACTGTTGAGGGTGAGCCTCCCTTTAATACGAGGGGATTAGGCCATAGTCCACCACGCCGGCCAAGTGCGGGTTGGCGGACTTCACGTGTCTTTCGTGTGTGAGACCTGGGATTTAAACCCGCTTTCCTCTGCTTTCCAAGCGAGCACGAGGCTACTTTTTGCTATATTTTTATAACTGGCGACTCACCCTAATTTTGCTCGGGTTCGTCCCTAGCTTGCTTCCCAATATAAACTATCTTCTTACCAAATTTCATCTAAATCGGTTCAGTAGATCCCGAGATTACCCCCTACAACGTCGCAAACTTTACCTCTTTATAATATTAGTATAGATTTATATAGAATACTAGTACTTTGTCTCGACTCCGTTTTACTACAATGCATATACCATATGTAATACCAATTCTATAATTTGTATGACATTAATAAAAAGCTTTCGAATATATGTAGGTTATATGCAAGCAAAAATTATTGATAGTACACAAATGGACGGATTTTCCCATTTATAATTCAGTTAAGGGTTATATTGGAAAATATTACCTCTTTTTCTATTTTTTGCCGACTTAAAAGAAAGAGGTACTTAATTCGTCTGTATTTTATGTATTTTTTTAAAGAATAAATTATGATAATAAAAATTAACAGTAAACTAAAATATATAATATACGAATACCAGCATCTCTACATTTTTATGTAGAGATATTTTATCTCAAATTTTATATCAATATATTTTATCTCAAATTTCTGTACCCAAACGTTTTTAGTATAATTTCTGCTCACAATTATTCAGAATTTTTTTAAAAATTGTTTCCCCACATTTAATTCATATTCAATATTAATAACAAAACCCAGTTAAAAAATTGTCTGTCTGTCTCGTATCTCGAATTAGCTAGATCAATTTTAACGTAACTTATTGGCGTAAAAAAGATTTATATATGAGTGATGTAAATCTAATAATAGGAAAGAAAAAAAAATCACATATATCATAGAAGAAAGCTTAACCGACTATCCGACTCAGAGATAAAGCGACATCACGCGTCTTAACTTGTATTATATAAACTCATTTCCTTATAAAATAAATTGCCAATAAAATTACAAAAATATATATCAAAAACAATAAAAATGTGTTCCGCAAAACGAATATGCCAATTGAAATTTTGGAAAAAAACACTTACAATATGACCTCGTATATTTCAAGGTAGTATTGAAAATATTAAATTTAAATCGTAAAAGCATTATAAATCAAATATTACTTGGGAGTTGGGTCCACTACTAGAATAAGGACAAGCATTCACTTTATCTAAAGGTCATTTGGTACTTAGAATTAATTACAATATACTAATATATACGGTTAGTTGAAATTTTACAAATTTTGGTTATAACACTTTGTCGATACGCTTGGCTTAGTTTGTGCCCCTACTTGCTGTGCCAGCGGTCGCGGGTTCGTGTCCCGCTGGAGGAATTCATTTGTGTGATGAGCACGAATATTTGTATTCCAGTCATGGGTGTTTTTATATTTATAATATTTATGTATTTAAAGTTATATATGTGTAGTGTATCAACTATCTGATAACCAAAGCACAAGCCTCGTAGCGTACCATGGAACTAGATAGTGCTGTGTGTTAATGTCTCAACATATTTATATTTATTTTTTGTAAAATTCCTAACATTTCAATGTTAATCTAGTCAATCTTTATAATTTCTGTAAAAATTGAACCCATTACCTCCTTAATTAAAATAATTCTTTCAATTATTCATTATTACCTAGTAATAATTACCAAAAATATTTAAAACAATATTTATTATTTAACTATAAAATTAAAGATATCCTTTCTGATAGCAAATCCTTTCACTACATATTTCAACTGCATTATATATAATATAAAGTTCATTAACCTTAAATCTAACTCGCCTTCGAGCAGTAATTAAAATAATTTAAATCTAACTCGCAGCTTAACTTAATTTTAAATACTTAATTAAAAAAATTACGAAGAAAGACACAGAACCTCCTTTTTGGAAGTCGGTTAAAAAGAAGCTCTTCTATATATTAATTCAATCTTTAAACTTCATGTTAAATTATTATAATCATGTTCACTAACATTATTAGCAAGCGCGGTCTAATTTTATTTGTTTTTCTAACAGCGTGTGTAACTAAAAACTTTTGTTTTGTATTAGTCAGCATCTATCTATAGGTATATCTATATGGTACAGTTTTTTTGCAAAATCTAATGTTCAACTTGCTTTATATTTCAAGCTACATAGCATTGCCCGCGGCTCCGCCCGCGTTCAGATGACCAAAAGCCAAATTCTTAGGTTTTATATATTAGTATACTCTTACATTACAGTTTTTGTATTTGAGATATTTTCCCGCGGTAAAAAGTATATTATATGCTGACTCAGATTACCAGCTATCACCATACCAAACTTGATCAAAATCCCTCCAGTGAGTTTTCCGTGATGCGGTAACAGACAGACAAAAATTCTAAAAACTATAGATTCGGCCTCTGTATCTTTAATAATGTTTATTTCAATAAGTACACAACACAACATATATATATATGTTCATGGTAGTCCATGGTGTTAGTATTAGTATAAAAATGATAACAATATGTATGGGTGTTTGTGGTTTTTTTATAACTATTTTTTATAAGCTGTGGAAGAGCCTAATATAAACTTCAATTTTAAATAAAACTATATTTTCGGTATTCTTTTCATTGCACTGTCTGTAACAAGTACCTATACATATAATGGACCGTTGAGGCGTCTAAAACTTCAGTCTCTACCGTGACCACGATTGCTGTAAAGCATTCGAAACGTCGGGTACCAAAAATCAATATAAATCCACGAAAAAATCCAAAAAGATAGTTTTATTTAAATTGTCAAATATTCGCGTAAATCTAAGAAAGTATTAATAAGTCATCCATCAAAAATCATAAACCTTTCATCATAATGAGTGTTAAATCCCATATAAAATTAATTTTGGCCACGTTTAAGATCAATTCGTATTCTGAACTAGATTGTCCCCTTAGCGTCTAACAGTATGCTCTACTTTCCATACACTTTCTATTTTAAATAAGCATAATTTACAAAAGGTCCAATAAATTAAAATAATCTTCTTTTATAATACAAAAATAATTATTTTAAACCGTTAACACTTTCAAATGCGAATTCCAGTTTTAAAACTAACATTTTTCTAAGATTTGATTTTTAAGGGATACCCGTAGGTATGAAAAATTTGCTTTAAGATCCAATCGGGAAAAAATTGCTAGTTATGCAATGTAAGTCTCCATTATAACTAATATGTTACAGAATTCACATGAACGTATCGTCTTTGTTGTTTAATATCTGAAGTAGAGTTAGCAAAAATAGAGTTCATAATTAATAATAAATTATACAATTTATATAATATATATTATAAATGTGGAAGTGTGTTTGTTTGTCCTTCTTTGACGTCAAAACAGAGTGACGGATTGGCGTGATTTTTTGTGTAGAGATAGTTGGAGAGCTGGAGAGTCACATAGACTACTTTTTAACGCAAGAGTTTATCTCATTGCCACGCAAAATCATGTTATAATACAACCAACAACAATTGATCATACTTATGTATATGTATATATAATATATAGTCTACCTATTCCATACTAACCATAACGTAAGAATAATTCAGCCCTGTTATATAGTCCCACTGAAATAAAACAATAGTCCAGACTAAATGCGAATCCTAGACATGCTAGGAATTAAATTGCCAAATAAAAATCTTAAATAGCCTAAAGACATATTAAGGCACTTAACGAAAATTCTTCAAAATTTTTATATTATTAAAAATATTGTCAATTTTTCATTTTAAATTATAATTTTTCATATTAAGTATAAATTGAATTCTTGTACAGTAACGATTTGCTTTGACTTTAATAACTATTCATAAATGACATTAACGTAGTACGCGAATGGCACTCCCTAAAAGTCGTTTAACTAATTTGATGGACTTGGATTTTTTATATTTTATCAGTAACTTTAAGATTGGTATAGATTTTTCGGAGATGAGATATTTTACTGCAGTAAAAATATCCCTAAATGTTGACCCGATAACCAGCCATCATCATACCAAATTTCATCAAAATCCCTCCAGTGGTTTTCTCTTGATGCGTTTCCAGACAGACAGACCGATCAAAATTCTAAAGATTCGGCCTCTGTATCGATAATAATGACTATTTCCATAAGATTTTCCAAAAAATATTTAATCCTACAGATTTGACTCAGAATTTTATAATATGTATAGATTATAATACTATTATAAATGCAAAAGCTTGTATGTGTGTATGTTTGTTACTCTTTCACGCTGAAACTGCTGGACTAAATTGGATGAAGTACACAAATAGACTATAACTTGGAATAATACATAAATTATTAATAGTAATAAAATTTGCATTTACATATTAATGTAGCCTCAAATATATTTAAAACAAACATTTATTTTTCTATCTCTACCTAAGCCGTTGAAAGGTCAACCATCAATTTACTCTGATATTGTTATAGTTACAGCATACTAGCTTAAGTTTTAACTTTGAAAAATAGCTTCTATTTTAATGGAATTGAGTCTAAATTTGTTTGTATTATTCACAACCTCACTTTTCAGAAGGAGGTCAATATCAATATCACGGTAAGAGAAACCGGATAAGTTTTTATATTTTTTAATATTAAACCATGTTTATCTAATAAAGTACAAGTGTTATTTAACAGCTTTTGCTTGTAATAAGCCATTTTAATTTTATCTAAATGAATTTATTTCAAACTAGGTACGTTTTAATCTTTTTAACCGGAATCCTAATACTTTTTCTAATATAAAAGTAGCTTAAGTTACTCCTTGTAATGTCAGCTATCTGCCAGTGAAAGTCCCGTTAAAATCGGTCCAGCCGTTTCTGAGATTAGCCCGAATAAAGAAACAGACAGATAGACAGACGGACAGACAAACAAACATTTTAAAAATTGTATTGTTTTTATATGTATCGTATTCACTTTCATAAAAATTTAGTAAAAATTTGTTATTTTGACATTACAAACAGACACTTCAATTTTATTTATCTGTATAGTTTTTCTAATGTAAGTATTGTAGATTGTTAGGGGAACAACCTAATGTTTTGACAATAAGTAGGGATACATAGATATACATATCTCATATATGTATATCTATTTATCCCTATTTTTATTTCTCTACATTTACCCAAACTTTTTTTTGTTCATTTCAATACTTGTTTTGAATAAATATATATTTAAATATATAATTTTTTGTGATATTAATTAACCAATAAAATAATTGCCAATTAAATAATTTAATTTTTTTGTCAGAATTTTAATGGCATACGTTTAAAATTTTACCCACAACTTTACTTCCATTACAATACTAGCGACTCACCCTCACTCCGCTCGGATTCGTTCCTACTTCCTACTTACGTTTTGACGTTTAGTGTAGATTTGTCAGATATGAGATATTTTCCCGCAGTACAAAGTATTCTATATATTGACCCAGAAAACCAGCTATCATCATAACAAATTACGTCAAAATCTGTCCTGTAGTTTTTCGTGATGCATTCCCAAACAGACGGACAAAAATTCTAAAAACTACAGATTCGGCCTCTGTATCGATAATAATGACTATTTCAATAAGATTTTCCAAAAAATATTTGATGTACAGATACGATTCAGTTAGAATTTTATTATATGTATAGATATCCTGCAAATAGTAGGTTGTAGCTTTCTGTCAAACAAATAACAAATTTAAAACTCACATTGTTTAGTTTAAAAAAGTACTTTATGTGGTGTGTGTAAGTTCGAATTTGTGTTTAGTTAAGACAAGCTTTCGACTTATGAATTTGTCTTTGGTTTGATTTAACAACATATCGACCCCACTTTATCAAGAGATATTTTTCTGGAAAATTGTTTCTATGATTTATATATCAATGATACAAACAAACAGATATGATCATTTCATAATAGTAAATAACTTTAATATATTTAACTAGCGACTCACCCTCGCATCGCTCGGGTTCGTCCTTAGATTACTTCACCATACAAACTTTCATCCCCATTTAACAAATTTCATCTAAATCGGTTCAGTAGTTTCAAAGCCTATTCGGTACAAACAAACAAATCTTTCCTCTTTATAATATTAGTATAGATAAAACATAAGTCATGAATGACCACAGAAACCGAAAGTAGTATATTCATAGTCGAGTCACATTTAAGTTCACTATCTATGTTACATTACAGCAAGTATTACGACGACTATCCACATTTTAATCAATTGTAAAGTTTGAATTTATTACCTACACTAGCATTGCCCGCGGCTCCGCCCGCGTTCAGATGACTAAAAACCAAATTCTTAGGTTTTACATATTGGTATACTCTTACAATGCAGTTTTTGTATTTTTTCTCAGAAATGAGATATTTTCCCGCGGTAAAAAGTATCCTATATGTTGACCCGGATATCCAGGTATCATCATACCAAATTTCATCAAAATATGTCCAGTGGTTTTCTCGTGATGCGGTAACAGACAGACAGACCGGCAGACAAAAATTCTAAAAACTGTAGATTCGGACTCTGTATCGATAATAATGTATATTTCAATAAGATTTTCCATGAAATATTTAATGTACAGATTCGACTTAGTTACAATTTTATTATATATATAGATTAGTTCGTCCAGTGATCAAAATCTGACTATAATCATTATTGAAAACTAGCGATATACCCTGGCTTTGCTCGGTTGCGTCCCTAGGTACAATTTTTTTTAAACGGAACCTAATTTTATTTCTAAAATAAAATTAGCCTAAGTTACTCGTTATAACTTTTTATATACCACTATCGTAGATAAAAAATATAGTTTTAATTAAATTATGAATTAGATATCTCCTTCACATCTTAAATATTACAAAAAGTTACAAAACAAGTATTTTAAAACTTAATTTATAATAATTGGTAGTTTCGCTATATAATATTACTTTTAACTGCTTAAGTACTTAATGTTTAATTATAAGTGGTAAACTAAATCCAGTTTTTTTTTAATATTCTAAACTAGCATTGCCCTCGGCTCCGCCCGCTTTCAGATGACCAAAAACCAAATTCTTCGGTTTTATATATTAGTATACTCTTACAATGCAGTTTTTGTATTTTTTCTCAGAAATGAGATATTTTCCAAATTTCATCAAAATCCGTCCAGTGGTTTTTCTGTGATGCGGTAACAGACAGACAGACAAAAATTCTAAAACTATAGATTCGGCGTCTGTATTGATAATAATGTTTGTTTCAATAAGATTTTCCAAAACATATTTAAAGTACAGATTCGCCTTAGTTACAATTTTATTATATGTATAGAATTAAAAAAACTTAGTAAAACGGGTTCAAATCCCAGGACTCGCGGTTTCAAAACCTCTGATATTTACATGAGCAAAACTTCCAACATGTCTTTCGGTGAAGGAAAACATCGCGAGGAAACCTGCATATCTGAGAGAACCTAGCAAGTTATCGAAAGACATGTGAAGTCCGCCAACCCGCACTTGGCCAGCGTGGTGGATTATGGTCTGATCGCCCTCGTATTAAAGTCAGACCCACCCTCAATAGTGGGGCCTCAATAAATGGTTAAATACATATATGTTGTAGGTAAGTCTGTCTGTCAATGAAGTTACAACACTGTTTTATAGGTATATGTTATTAGAGCAAGGTAGATTGGTTAGACATATCAATAGCTTCGACCTCTAAACTTAAGTTAACAAGAGCACAGTCACGAACTGTTTCAAGATTTTATTTAAAAATATAGCTGGTAATCTCATCTTAAATAATTTAAACTTCAATACATAAAATGATGTGAAAGTTTGTGAGGATGAATGAACGGATCTAGATGAAATTTGGCACAGAATAGCATATAGGTTACTTTTTATCCCGGAAAAATGTACGATTCCCGTGGGATGGATTAGTTTTTGTTTAGGGACGAACCGGAAGCGCAGCGAAGGTGAGTCGCTAGTATACTATATACGTACATAGTACATACCTATATATTTTTTATAGTTAGCATTTGGAATGAAATTAAAATAAAATCATTAATTATAAAACTTTTTGTATACCTCTGTTTGCGTCACTTGAATTATCAAACCCATTTAGCAAAAGAAACCATATTATTAATTGTAACTTTTAACCTCACAAACCATAGTCTTTCTCTTGGCCGTTTGCAGAAAAACATTCGAAACGTTGGGAACAAAAAATCAAAAATAAAACTTATAAAAAAAAAACAAAAGTTCTCACTCAAATCATCAAAAATTATATTAAAACACAAAACAAAATTTATAATAATCATAAGAAAATATTAAAATAAATAAAAATTAATATTATTATGAAGCTGTTTTCGTTTAAAAATAAATTAATTTAGTCTAATACTCGATTATTGGGCAAAATCTATTTCAATGTAAGAAAGAATAAAATTACCAAAAACATATAAAGATTACATAACTTAAATACTAAGAAAGTTTAAAGACAATGACCAAGGAAGAGCATAAGGTTATCATACAACATTTAACAGATAACCTATTTCACATTTAATTTTAAGTCGCTGACACAAACGGACGTATTAAAATAACCGCAATCCATAGCAGAATAATAATTAAAAAATAATAATTTTAGACTCTATGAAAATAAAATGGCAGTAAACGGCAAAGATTTAAACGATGTAGTTCCACCTTCGTCTTTGATACGTCGCGTAAGTTCACGATCAATAAGAAATTCTATATCTGAGGATAAAGAAAATGGAGATATATCAAAATCGTTTGTAAGTAAATATAAGAAAGCTCCAGAAGCTTTGAAAAGCTTTCACAATGACGATAGCGAATTGGAAGTGCCCGGAACACCCATGACACCAAGGACGTCCACTACACCTGGTTTGTTTCTTCATATATTATATTTAGTTTAATTACTAATCATAATTAATTAGATTCTGTCCAAATATAAAAACTCTTTCTTATAACTTTCTGGTCAGCGCCATCTATTGTTAACTTTAGAACTAAATATTTGCTGAAATTCATATTTATCTACTGTTCCATTTACATTTTATATATTTTTAAACTTTTTACATAATGTATGCATGTGCATAATTTCATCAAAATCTGCTCATTACTTATTGAGTAACAAGCGTCTACATGTCTTAAAGTTTAACATATTTTATAATATTGAATTATCATTACTGTAATTAATATTATCCTAAGATCACGTTTTTTAAAAATGTGATGTTGTGAAAAACGTCTCACCAATTAAACTCTACCAAGAGAGCTTTCTAGTTTTTCACCAAAAGTATCGCGATTATTCAAGTCGTCCCTACTGAAAATTCCACGTGGACACGTGCCTAATTCCTTCATTTTCTTGCAAACAAATATTTTCTTGCAAACTTATTTAAATAACTTGTAATACTTATACTTGCAAACAACTTCATTTTGTAATTTTAAAATTACCATTATTTTATTTTATTTAAAGATTTCAAAAATTGGCCTTTTACGGTTCCTTATAAATCTTACAGCTTTTTATTTATTTTTTCCTTAGTCATTTAGGAGTAATAAATTATGAAATAAATTGTACTCTATACATAACATAATAAAATTCTAACTGAGTCGAATCTGTACATTGAATATTTTTTTGAAAATCTTATTAAAATAATCATTATTATCGATACAGAGGTCGAATCTATAGTTTTTAGAATTTTTGTTTGTCTGTCTGGGAATTAATGTGTCACGATAAAACCACTGGACAGATTTTGATGGTATGATGATAGCTGGTTATCCGGGTCAACATATAGGATACTTTTTACTGCGAGAAAATATCTCATCTCTGAGAAATCTACACTAACCATTAAAACGTAGGTACCTAGAGACAAACCTGTGCAGGGCAGCGCCATAAAATAAAGCTAATATCGTCAAAAATTTAAATTAACACAAAAATGCTGACATGAACTTTCAAACGACTTTGAAATTCTTCTCATCATTGCATCAGAACTAATCACCTCGTTGGTTTAAAATAACAAACCATAATTGGCCAATTTTATATATCACTACGTATAATTTTTTGTATATGAATAACTTATAGGGGTTTTGAACACTAATTATTATATTTTAACTGATTTCAATATAAGACCGATTTAACTAATTTTTTGACGTTTGTTACCTGACATTTTTTTTTAATCAATTTTTGATATTTATTTTTAAATTATGACATAATAAGCAGCTATAAACCTTCTCATTCTATACATAATTAAAAAGGCCTTAAGAATTGATAACTTAATTAATTTAATAATTAATAACTTTATATATGTTGTTTTGAAGCAGGTATTTTAAAAATAGTTTTTTGTTTCAAAATATTTAATTATAAACTAATGAGGTCAATACAATTTTCTAGTTATTGGATTAAAAGTGTGTCAATTGATCACAGATTTCTTCGCCAATGTCACGTAGAAAGGAGAAGACCCAAGTGCCACTAAGGCCCGATCCACACTATAGTGCCGATCACAGTCCGTTTTCGTTGCTTGAGAGTGATTCGACCGGAACATGACTTACTGATGGTGTGAATGCATTCGTTGTTTATTGTATAAAAATACTTTACCAGACTATTATCGGGCCTAGAATGAACCGTTATCGGCACTATAGTCTGGATGAAACCTAATGTGTTACCAGTACTTCTTGTAACTCCAACGTGATCTACTTTCCCAGCGCGATCTATTATTAAAAAATTAATTTTATTTCAGAAGCCTTTATTTATTTAAAAGTGTGTCTATCGGAAAAAAAAATATTTTACGTTTTTATTTCTATCTACTTATACAAGAAACTCTTGAACAAAGTAGTAAGCTTAACAATGTAAAACATTTTTAATTTTACTTTTAAATTTTTGAAAAGGTCTGAGACAGAGAAAAAGTCTAGAAATCTAGTGGAATTTTAATATATGATACATGCGTATACCCAGACTCAGGGAATATTTATTCATCTTTTGGATACAAGAGCGTATAAGTAACGAAATACAAGGTTATTTTTATTTGTAATGAAATATTTGTTTTGTTATTTATTATGTTTAAACCTGCGGGTTTTGTTTGGAGATGGTTAAAATGTATTAGTTACACTACCACATTATGTATGCCTTTTTAAAGTCACAGGTTCGATTCCTCCAGATGGTTGTTTAAATCTAGGAATCGTCCAACGGCCAAGTCATTCTATTTATTAAAGAAATAAAGATATCTAATATTGATACGGTCACTATAAAATATTGTTCGCCTTAACTCTCACCGGTCGTGTCGAGTGTTCGTCCCACCGGAGTATGAGTGTGATAGGAATAGAGAGTGCACGTTGTGTCTGCGCGTACACTTGAGCACTATAATATCTCCTGCGCAGTTGGCTAATCTCATTGAGATTGGCCGCCGTGGCCGGAATCGGCTAGGAGAACATCAAAATATTGTTATTTAACTAATAATTAGGTAACAATTTATGACAAAGTTTTTGGATAGATATGTATAGGTACTGAATAAATAACCGACTTGGTTTTACATTAGATCTCAAAACTTTATGTGGTAGAAAAACGATGTTGCGAGACTTGCATTTTTTACACGTTATGTTTTTCATAGGATATAGTTTCGCTAATTAAGTCGAGAAGTTAACAAGAATTCTATATATTTTACTAGCATTGCCCGCGGCTCTGTCTGTCTGTCTGTTACCGCATCACAGAAAAACGACTGGAGGGATTTTGATGAAATTTGGTATGGTGATAGTTGGTTATCCGGGTCAACATATAGGATACTTTTTACCGCGAGAAAAAATCTCATTTCCGAGAAAAAATACAAAAACTGCAATGTAAGAGTATACTAATATGTAAAATCTAAGAATTTGGTTTTTGGTCATCTGAACGCGGGCGGAGCCGCGGGCAATGCTAGTTAACAATAAAGCCACTGGTACCTACTACTTAATATGTACTACTTAATACAGTCTATAATAAAGTTTACGCACGACGGCTAAATGGACGGTGAAATGACGTGGGTTTATGATTTTTTTTTTTTGAAGTTTTTTTCATGTTCCGTCGTGGGTTTTTTTTTTAATTTATGTTTTATTTGCGGCATGCAATACATTTAATTAAATATTCAACAGCTATTTTATACCAAAAAAAAAACCGTTTTGAAGAAACATATGTATATTGTAGCGCAGCCTGACGGTCTATAATATTATAAAACTTAGTTAAGATATTGTTCAGGAATGAAACTAAAAAAAAAGAAAAAACCATTTCAAAATCGGCCTAGCCGTTTCCGATAAAAATATTATCAAACACACAAACACCTCTCACTCCAAACGCATATACCGTCTAATCACCAAACGTTGCAATGACTAGTTAAGAAAAACAATGGGCAAATATCAAACCTTTAAATTCCAACTTAAAATATGTTTAATATGTCTCGAAAAATAATTGAATCCGGAACTCATGATTTTGTGATAAATAGTAACAGTAACAGTAAGTTTGACGACACGTTAGGCTCAGTATGTACTTGCTATGCCAGTGGTCGCGGGTTCAAGTCCCGTTGAACTTAACTCATTTGTGAACTCATGACTGGATTCATTTGTGTGATGAGCACGAATGTTTGTACTCCAGTCATGGGTGTTTATATTTATAATACGTATGTAAAGTTATATATGTGTAGTGTATCAACTATCTTGTATCCACAACACAGGCCTCATTGCTTACCGTGTAGCTAGATGGTGATGTGTGTTAATGTCCCAACATATTTATAGGTATTTATTTATTATTTACTAGCAGAACACAAAAAAATCTACAAAAAATCTCGAAAATGGTAGGTTTCATACAAAATTTTATCCGCTACTACTACTACTTTCGAAAAATGCTAAAACGCGTAATTATTTAATTGTATTGAAGAGCATTTATACCAAGTTTCAAGTAATTCTGATCATAAATATTTTTTTGGATTGTATTATAACATGCTTATCCGTGGGAAAGAGATAACCTCCCGCGGTAAAAAGTAGCCTATGTCACTCTCCAGCCCTCCAACTATCTCCACATAAAAAATCACGCCAATCCGCCTAGCCGTTTCGGCTTGAAAGAAAGACAAACAAACTAACACACTTTCACATTTATAATATTAGTATGGATTTATAACTTTGTAATAATCAATAAATATGTGACTAATTAATTATATTATTTATTGGCCTTTGGCAATAACATAAGATGTTGATATTTTTCAACTAATTATGTTATACTCGTATTATATGTATCATAACAGTGTCAGCATATCACATTACTATTTACTTTCTATACAGACAAATAAAAATGAAGGGTCTATTTGTAATGTCAAAATAACAGCTTTTTACTAAATGCATATAAAATTATATACGGTATATCTAAGTTTGTGTTGTATGGATGTCTGAATGTATACATATATGGATGTTTGTTACTCTTTCACGCAAAAACTACTGAATGGATTTTAATGAAACTTCACAATAATATAGCTTATACATCAGAATAACACATTTTATCCCGGAAAATGTACGGTTCCCGTGGGATAGATTTGTTTTTGTTTTTTTTTTGAGGCAAACCCCAACGAAGCGAGGGCGAGCCACTAGTTGTGAAAAATTTGTGAAAATCCGCTATTTTCAATTTCGCGAAAGCTCACAAACAGTAATCGTTCAATACACTGGCGCCTCTCGCGGCGAATTCAACCTTGATAGCATTTGGATGAAACACTCGTGTAATCTTTCACTAGTCATGTTTGATATCGATAGACAAAACCAAAGTATATCCTAATAAAAAAAATATGCAGAGAAAGCCGCGGCAAATAACTAGACGTACCTACTTATATTGTTATATCTATGCTAATATTATAAACAGGTAAAGTTTGTGAGTTTGTGACGTTAGGGTAATCTCTGGATCTACTGAACCGATTTAGATGAAATTTAGTATGGTGATAATTTGAGACCCTGAGAAGGACATAGGACACTTTCTGTCCCGCAAATTATGCCTTAAGGGGGTGAATATGAGGATGAAGTTTATATGGGGAACTAATTACTTATATATAAGTAATATTATTAAAGTATTCTATATTAAACTGCAACAAACAATAGTTAATAATGTATACGAATATTTTCATCCATTCTGTCACCTTGAGAATAAAAAGGTGTTTTAGCGAACAAATTATACTTACGTGTAGATACAAAAAATATGGAATATTTATTATAGTATCATTACGTATCTAGTTTATACATAAATATTTTTATTTTCAAATTATGCTCCATAATAGTTATTATAGACAGGCTGTCCTGATCCAATTTTAAATATATTTATTTTATATAGTTTTTGCCTTGCAGCTGGAATTCAAATCTTAACTACGTTTTAATAAAAAAAATCATTTTAGTAGTCTTTATAATAAAAAAAAATATTTAAAGTTCTCGTCAATAGCTACTTAGCAAAAAAAAATCGGTTGACAAACAGAGGACAAAAGGACACTAAACTATTTTGTCTTTATCTATTTATATATAGATATGTTTGAGATCTAAAAAAAGCTATTTAGTTTCTCCCCATTTTCCTATATTTCCGGGCAAATTCGTTTTTTTTTTCTAAAATCCTTATTCAAACACTAACGAATATTTAAAAAAATAGCCAAGTCAATTTAGCAGTTCTCAAGTGAACGCTTACCAACTAACAGCATTTAATTTTTATTATGCTAAAGATTATTTTCCTTACATTATAAGTTTAAATAAATAGCACTCTCTATCTCTCGTCTTTATAATAAACACAGTTGGGTCAAGGATTGACCATTTTATCCTTTGATTGAAAGAAATATTTCAATCGATATATGTGTGCCTATATCATGGTACTATATACTAATAATATAAAAACATTTTTTTTTAATTTGTTTATTAACATATATATTCTTTTGTTCACAGGTCATGAAAACTGTACATTCCACCATGACTTGGAGTTGGACCACAGACCACCAACCAGAGAGGCGTTGCTCCCTGACATGGCTAACTCATACAGACTACTACTAACAGGTAACTAAAACCTTCTATAACGAATCCTGGCCAAATTTTCATTGCAGTCACAAAGATTAATATACGAAAGGGATAGTGATATAGCTTGTGCACAAATACATATGTATGTATATGCTGAATCTGGGTCTGAATAGTCTGGACCCCGCCCAGGATTCGAACCTAAGGATAAATAGACGAAGGTAGAGTAGGACGACTACAGAGGAATTGAGCCTGCGATCTCCTATATAGCTTTATTTTTAGATTATTAGAAGAATATATTTGCTTATTATATGAATATTTTTTAGCATAAAATGCGAAAATATTATTGATATAGTAACAACAAAACAATATTGATTAATTTGGGAATTCAATAGTAGCTAATATAAGCTCTATTCTATCAAACGGGATATTAGCCAAGAACAAAAAGTTAATTAATAACTAGTGGTATATTAAATTTAGTTTCTGTAACTGTTGTTATATAGATTTTTCTTATATTCAATAACAAAGAAATGCCTACAAAAACATTGACGCAATGTTACTCCGATAACGGTCCTCTTGTTGAATCACGTTAGAAAATCAGAAATGGATTTTCATACGAACTTCCAACCCCTTTTCACCGCTTATGGGGTTTATTTCTAAAAACCCTTTCTTAGTGATCTAGTTATTTATACTTTCTGTGGGTTTGGGGTCGAGCTAAATATATATTAGGCTGTGCCGTCATGAATATTTTATATTATACTAGCGAATCACCTTCGCTTCTGTCGGGTTCGTCTAAGTAGCTTCCCCATACAAACTTTCATCCCTATTTTCACGTCCTTAAGAGATGATTTCCAGGATAAAAACTATCGAATACCCTTCCCAGGGTCTCAAACTATCTTCTTACCAAATTTCATCTAAATCGGTTCAGTAGTTTCGGAACTCGTTCGGTATAAACAAACAAAAAAACAAATTTTCTCTGTTTATAATATTAGAACAGATTATTGAAAATTTTGACCTTTTTTCACAAATTATATAAAATAAACCCACAATATCTAAAAGCAATATTTTTATTCACATTATTATCATATCTTGGTTTGTGTTCATTTTTTTTTTAATTTACAGGCTTAGGCGAAGATCCTGAGAGACAAGGACTTTTAAAGACTCCAGAACGTGCCGCCAAAGCCATGTTATTCTTTACCAAAGGATACGACCAGAGTTTAGAGGGTAATTTAATATTATTTTCAAAATTATTGTCTTTTTTATTATGCCTCTAAAGGTTATAAACATTCATAAACAATTCATTAATATTTATTTTCACTAGTGGCCCTTTCGCCTAATGGTCGAAATTCAATCAAAATCATTATTGAAAATTTGAGGAAAAAAGTATAAATAGAATTTACCTATGTATGTAAAAAATTGTAGATAGAGATGAGAGCTTCAAAAGCTACTTTTCTTAAAAAGCAAGAGCCGCGAGCGACATCTTAGTTAATAAGTACAAAAATATTTAAAATAAAATATTACTTATAATATAAAAAATATAGTAATAAGTGTACCATCAGAAATCGAACCCACAATATTCAGCATGGTTGATTGTGCTAGACGATTTTCAGTGTACGATGTTATGTATTTAAACATTATTCTCAGCCTACAAAATACGTCTCACTGTAAACGCCATATAGGTCAAGAGATCTATTTAAATAATATGAAACCGTTTCTTACTTACAAGTAGAAGATTTTCAGTCATTCCTTGTATATATTTTTTTTAAATGTATATTATATAGAACTTTATAAAACCGGCTAGGCGCGAGTCGAACTAACGCGATATGGGTTCCGCTAATTAAATGAAATTTATCTATGTTCAATTAGACGTATATAAATTACTAGCATTGCCGGCGGCTCCGCCCGCGTTCATATGACCAAAACCAAATTCTTAGGTTATATATATTGGTTTCATCAAAATCCAAATTTCATCAAAATCCGTCCAGTAGTTTTTCTGTGATGCGGTAACAGACAGACAGACAGACAAAAATTCTAAAAACTATAGATTCGGCCTCTGTATCGATAATAATGTCTATTTCAATAAGATTTTCTAAAGAATATTTAATGTACAGATTTGACTTAGTTAGAATTTTATTATATGTATAGATATAGCCTAATATTTATAATCGGAGTACTATTATATATACATAAATGAGTAAGTTTGTATGTGTTGTTGTTACTTCTTTACCCTGAAACGACTGGGCGGATTTTGATGAAATTTAGTACACAGATATAACCTGGAGTAACACATGGGCTACTGGTAGTAATAACTTTTTCTAAAAAGTGGCGTACTTTATACTAATTGACGACACGTTTGGCTCAGTTTGTAGTGACCGTACTTGCTGTGCCAGCGGTCGCGGGTTCGAGTCCCGCTAATGGCATTCATTAGTGTGATGAGCACGAATGCATGTACTCCAGTCATGGGTGTTTATATTTATAATACGTATGTATTTAAAGTTATATATGTGTAGTGTATCAACTATCTGGTATCCATAACACAAGCCTCGTAGCTTACCATGGAACTAGATGGTGCTGTGTGTTAATGTCCAACATATTTATTTATTTATATTTATACTAATATATCATTAAAAATATTCAATAGTCAATGCATGAAAGGTTAGAAATATTCCAAAGTACATACATTTAACATTTTATTGAACATTTTTAGAGGTCCTAAACAACGCGATATTTGATGAAGACACTGATGAAATGGTGGTAGTAAAAGATATAGAAATGTTCTCTATGTGCGAGCACCATCTTGTACCTTTCTATGGGAAAGTGTCTATCGGATACTTACCACAAGGAAAAATCCTGGGACTTAGCAAATTGGCTCGGTGAGAACTTTTTTTTTTATTTCTTCCTTATTTGTTTTTTTTATACACTTATATAGATATTTAAATATTTATATTATGATATATCATAATCAATCTTTTATTCCATTTTCACGTTACAACACAACAAGTACAAAAAGCACGGGAAATACCCAATAACGGTCAATTTTCCCCCTTTTTTACTCCTTATGGACAAGGTTGAATTAACATTGATCATTTTTAAAATAAAAAAAAATATAAAACTTTATATTTACTATCCTGTAATTTTTTATTATATATACATTTATATACTACTTTTATTATATATACAGATAAAAAAAAGCAATCATATTTCATTATTACAACCAAAGATTAAAAAAAACGAAAAAAAAACATTTTATAAAAAACATAAACGTTCAGAAAATAAAACAAAAAAAAATAAGAATACTTTTCACAAAAAAAACCTATTAACAAATAAACATATTTGACAGAATCGTAGAAATCTACTCCCGTCGCCTTCAAGTACAGGAGCGTTTAACAAAACAGATAGCCGTGGCCGTCACTCAGGCGGTCAGACCCGCGGGAGTTGCTGTCGTCATTGAGGGAGTGTAAGTATATATTACTCAGACTAAGGAATAATATTGACGACACGTATAGCTCAGTTTGTAGTAAGTAGTAACCCTACTTGCTGTGCCAGTGGTCGCGGGTTCGAGTACCGCTGGGGGCATTCATTTGTATGATGAGCACGAATGCTTGTACTCCAGTCCTTTGTGTTTATATTTATAATATGTACGTATTAAAAGTTATATATGTGTAGTGTATCAACTATCTGGTATCCATAACACAAGCCTCGTAGCATACCATGGAACTAGATGGTGCAGTGTGTGTTCCAACACATTTATTAAAATCTATACATATAATAAAATTGTAACTAAGTGGAATCTGTACATTAAATATTTTTTAGAAAATCTATTGAAATAGACATTATTATCGATACAGAGTCCGAATCTATAGTTTTTAGAATTTTTGTCTGTCTGTCTGTCTGTTACCGCATCACCAGAAAACCACTGGACAGATTTTAATGAAATTTGGTATGATGATAGCTGGTTATAGGGGTCAACATATAGGATAGGATACTTTTTACCACGAGAAAATATCTCATTTCTGAGAAAAAATACAAAAACTGCATTGTAAGAATATACTAATATGTAAAACCTAAGAATTTGGTTTTTGGAATACAACAAATTTACAATAATAAAGGTTAGTTAGTCATAATAGCCGTGTAGCACTCGATTTAAAATAGGGCTATGTGGTTGTGGGTGTCGTAGATGACGACTAATGGATATAGGGACTTCGCACCATAAGTCCCTTGCTCGATGGCGGGCGAAAAATAGCATTCCAAAAGAGAGTTGACGTTAGGTCGGAATTTTTCTGCCAAAACCAATAAGCAGTATGAACGTAATGCGCCGACCCTAAGTAATTTGGGAAATGGGCAGGGAAATGATGAATAGTAAACGTTGTCCCAAAATTCAAACAAGATTTGAATTGGCCGCCATTTGCACGACAAGTGTTGCCAAGCAAAAAAAAATAAAAGTGATAGCTGAGAGTATATCGTTGATAAAAATAGAGCACTCTACCAAAAAACATGTGTTTTCATTATTGAAAAATATTTCAAAAATAATGATAGTTGGGCTATTAACATTTTGTTACGAAATATGGAAAATATATTGATTTCACTTCGTCAACTGTTACATCAGACGTTTCCTTTTCGTGTACTCCCTACACAAACACATGTCGCTATACATACATACATACATACATATACATACATATATTAGTGCTCAATCACGAAAATCCACATAATGACGCATTCCTGAAATTTCAATTTCAATAAAAAAAATTCCATTAAAATCAAACAAACGCCTCAAACTATGCCCTTCCTTAACAGAGGAATAAATTCTTTCGATTTAATATTCGTATAAAGAATAAAAATTAAAAATTAAAAACTATTAATTTGATATTTTTTCATTAACTTCCAAACAAAAGTGAATGAAAATGATATTAGAAATACACTTAGTATGTTAAAGTCTACTTAAACTATTATTTTTCGTATTTTTTTTTAAAAACACGTACATATAGATTAAATATTTATAATAATGTTTCAGACACATGTGTATGGTGATGAGAGGAGTCCAGAAAATAAACAGCAAGACTGTTACTTCCACAATGTTAGGAGTATTCCGCGACGATCCCAAGACCAGGGAAGAGTTTCTTAATCTCGTCCATTCAAAGTAGGAGATTTTATATTAATTTTCTAATAAACATTGTTATTTTTTCCATTTGCCTTTTTTTGCAATAAAGGTTTTTTTTTTTGTTTTTCAAAATTTCGTTGTTGTAAACTTTTGTTAATATTTTAGTTCAAAGTACAATGTTTAAGTAAAACGGCAATAATTGTTTAAAGTAAGGTTCCTTATTCCTTAGTATTTTAAGGTTTACTATTTTTAAGTTCAAAAAATGAATCAGCGAGATTTTTGGGATTAACAGATTTTAATTTTTTAACAATCTTCACGAATCGCTTCGAATGTTAAATTAAATTAAAACTATAATATTAATAAACAGATATATATGTTTTTATTTGCTTTTTTTGTTTATTTTTATACTCAACTCAAATTTTTTTTTTTTTTTCAATTTATTTTATTTTAATAATTTTCTCGACATGCTTTTTGCTGATTCATTTATTGCAATTACTTATACGCTTTAAATGTTTGTTTTGAATTTGGAATGATAAAATTTGTGTTAAAAAGTTCATTTTTTAAACACCAAACAGACGAAAGCAAAAACGTATAAGTACTAAAATAGACTTTTTGTGTAGTTTTACTATTTTTGAAATCATTTACACATAAATATACGTATAAGTATATTTTTATAGCACAACACATTTTAATTCTTTTATTAGTAAAAATAATTCGTGCCAAAATGTATGTGTGGATAATTTTTCACCTGATTGTTATATAATTAATTTCTTCAATATACTAATTTTCAAATAATACTGCCTTATGTTACATTTTATTAAGCTTAGGTTATTTGAATGAAAATAACTAATCAATCATTAAAAAATATCATTAATTCATTATAATTTTACAATTTTGGGAGATGCGATGATTATAATAATTGCCCAAATCATCGGTTTTCTCAAAAAAATAATTTCATTTTATTTGGAAACTGTGGACCAATGTAAAAATCTCAAGGTGTAAAATGGCTGACACTTGACATTTTTATCAATTTATGTTATTGTTTTAAAATAAAACTATCAAATCCATGACGTTGCCTTAAATTGAATGTGAATATACGAATTTTATATTATAATATATTGTGAGCATTTGATTTTATAAATAAATTTTTACTTTAAGTTGGATATTTGCTTTTCATTTTTTTATGTAAATAAACTTGAATTATAAAATAGCTGTCGCTATTATTAGGGACAAAAGTTTGTAGTCGTTGGCTAGGTGTCACACAAATCACAACTTTTTGTGAGACTCAAGCCCTTTTCTGCTATCTTGTTATTTCCAAAATGGTTTTAACAAACACATATTAATGAGAGGTAGCATTATTAAATAACTCTACTACTACTCTGTATTATATATACATACTTTATTTATTTAAATATTTACTGTTATAGACTTTCCAAGAACTTCTTACCATTAAAAAAATAATAGAATGAGTTATCAGAACGAATCTATACGGTTTTGCTGAAAAAGTATATTATTCTTATAAATCCATCACAAATATTCTTAATGTAAGTTTGGGTACCTTTTTACTTACTTTAAATAAATGATATATGGCATAGTCTTGCCATAAATATTGTTACAAAGAAAAATAAAACAATTTTTTCTATTGCACATAACATTTATTACTATTACAGAGTGTTAGTTTAATACATTAATATAAAACCATTAAAAATATATAAAGCTTATTCGAAGTGGTGTCCATTGGCTGCAATACAGTCCTTTAAACGTTGAGGCCAGTTATCAATGGAAAGCACGCACTCTTTCTATGGGAAAATTTATCACTGCCAATTTTATCGATGGTTTTAGGGACTCCAAATTATCATGGCGTTTAGAGCAAGCCATACTCTCTAAAACTGACCATAAAACACAATCCAGCGGATTAATATCGGAACTAGATGACGGCCAGGCTTCAGCTCTGATGAAGTCCGGAACGTGGGTTTCTAACCAAGATTGCGTGGATCGAGCTTTATGACCCGGCGCCGAGTCTTGCTGAAAGGACCATTCTCGATTCTTGGTGTTGTTAAGGGGCTTAACTACCTTCTCAAGAATGGTATCTTGATACACTTGTGCCGATATTTTGATAACTTTTCACAAAAATATGGCTCGGTCACTCCTTCATAGCTAACACCCCGCCAAACCATCACTGAAGTCAGATAATGCCCACGTTATACTCTGTTGACTAATAGGGAAGCTTCCTTAGAGCTTTGAGCATAAATACGGTCAATTTGTTAGTTAAAATATTGCTCAATTGTAAAAATTTTCTCATCCGTAAACAAATTTTTTCTGTGACCCTCCTTTGCGTACCGCTTAAGTTGTTCTTTTGATTTTACCAACCTATTCTTTTTTAAATTATCAGTTAAGAAATGACCAGTGCGTCTCTTACAGGCTGCAAGTCCTAAGTCACTTTTAAAATACGCGACATGGTTCTAGGTGCTATCTTCGTCTCACGAGATAAAATCTTTTGCTTTCGGACAGGATTTCTTCGAATTCTTTCCCTTACTGCTTTGATCGCCTTTTTCGTACGAACACTGCGTGGACGGCCAGATCTTTTTCCATCCTGAGGACCCATCATGGGGACCCTGCCGGCCGTCACCAGGCAGGGTACTGTAAAAAAAGGGCCTCCGCTTGTGACTATATTTATTCACTAACTGCTCTCCTCCAAATATAATACTCGAAAAATAATAATACTTTAAATAGACTTACCAAAACTTTCAAAGTATTATCTATACGGTTTTGCTGAAAAAGTATATTATTATACTTTGATAATTTCACCTTAAAATTCTTCTCTCTCTTTAATGTGGAAATTTTCCTACTTACGTTACCTAAGAATAATAACCCATAGTATGATGATTATAGATAACCTTTATAACCTTCCTCAATAAATGGCAACAATATTTTTCAGAGATAAGCGCATTCTAACAAACAACTAAATAACAATCTAGACAGCTTTTTTGGGAGTATGTGTGCTTGTGTGTATGTTTGTTACTCCTACATGCTATAAGAGCTAGACTGATTTCAATGATATTTAGTGTGACAAATAGGACAAACCTCTAGTATAATATTATATACAACATCAATAGCTAACTTTTATACTTATAAATACGTATCAGGGAGGTCCTTATCCATAAAATTGGCTTAACATAATCACAAATCAAAATAATATATATTTGTTTCTTAAAAAAAATATAAATCATTTTTTTACGAATAGTAGTTAATCAAATTATTGACTACTAGCAACTCACCCTCGGTTTGCTCGGGTTCGTCCCTAGCTCGATTCTTTATGCAAAGTTTCATCCCCATTTTCACATGCTCAAAGGATGATTTCCGGGATCAAAAGTATCCTATGTCCTTGCCAGGGTCTCAAGCTATCTTCTTACCAAATTCCATCTAAATCGGTTCAGTAGATCCAGAGATTACCCCCTACAACGTCACAAACGTACAACGTCACAAACTCACAAAGTTTACCTCTTTATAATATTAGTATAGATTATTGTCGAAACACTTTTTCCATTTTCCTCCTCCGCCCCCTGTAAGAAAATATTTAATTTCTAAAAAAATAGACATCAGTTGAGGCTAAGCAAGTAAGATTTAGAATTACCAGTCGAAGTATGTATCAATATTTTCAACACGAGCATTGTCGTGAACAAGAGAGGACTCATAAGCTCAGTAGTTATTATCATTAAACAAGGGCCTATTATACGCACATAAATATCTCCATCCTACATCCCTTGTGTTAGTCAACTTACTTATTCTAATTGTCAAAGACCGTCCTTTATTTGTCAGCTCGTACCAAAAATACCGAAATCATCAAATATAGGGCTGTTACCGTTCTTCTTTTGAAAAAACCATGATTTGTATTGCTTTAACCAGAACATTCTGCCTTAGACATTCCCAACACCACTCTAAATAATTAAATGATGATAAAGCCACATAAGCGAACCGAAAAATATTCTCATTAATCTCATCTTAAAGCAAATCAGTCAAACTTTAAGTACTCAGGTGTACTGTTGGAATTAATTTCCAATCAAGATGTACAATCTGCAATAAACACATGCGACTTTAATTTCGAAAAAAGGTAATTTCGTTATTTACCTTGTATCTATTTCACGGAATATAAGTAAATAATTATTTTGAGCTTTAAAGAATCCATTGACGATCGTTTCCGCCAATATTATATCTTTATAATTTTCATTTCCCACCCGCTTTCTTCCTTTTATACACACCTTTAATTTTAATATACGCTAATGAACAGTTCGTAACCACTTGAGTCTCGAGATGTAAACCCGCGCGCGTCTGCTATAATTTGCATGGAACATTATTCGGGTGTTTTGTGATGTATACCCCCATGTGTATTATCACTACCATCAGCATCTAACCGCTGCTGTCATCATCATCGACGCTGAACCTGAGGACCTGATGCTGCTCCAGCAAGGTAGGTGTGCTTTCTATTCCTGTTATCCGCACCGTTTGATCTATATATTATAATATGTATAGAATATAGATATATACAATCCACTTAAATTTTACTACAGATTTGTACCAGCCCTATTGGTATTAAACATATTTTATTTATATCGACCTATATTTTGATTATGATGTGTACGAGTATATAATATAAACTAAGCTGTCTTATGCATCATTCTGCAATATTTCGTCGACGAGTAAGTCACAAATTCTATTTTATTCTTTCAAAATTCAGTTAGGACGTTTTTGCTTTCGGCTGTTATTTCATATTTGAAAAATTATTTATGAACATTAATATTTTTTATTAATCTTCATTTTTAAAATAAATTAATTAAATAAACATTTATAAATTATTTATTTATTGAGGTTATTGTTTAGTTTAATATTAATTTAAATTTTAAAATTTATAACTACGCTCCTTATTTGCAAAATATAATTTATTTATTTAAAAATAATATCATCGAGGATATAAATTAAAATATTCATTTTTCATTTCTAATCACTAATGTGGTAAAGAGTGGAGAAGTGTTAAACATACAGTATAAACTTTAAATACGTACTTGTATGTATAATTAAACAAATATGCATAGATTGTACTGTATTTATTTTTAAGTAAAATATGAAAAAAAAATCGATTAATCTGTTGAAAAAGAGACAAATCATGTAACAGACGTACTTATGTGTTTTAATCGATTAAAAAACGCAAGAGGTACTCAGTCGAATATGCTTTTTGTGTGTATAATGTATATCATTCGATATATTCGCCAATTGTGAATCAATTTTCATAATCACCCTATCATATTTATGGTAAAAGTTTATCAAACGAAAGGATTTCTTTATAAGCAGTTCAGATTTCACCGATACCAGTTCTAAACGCCAGTACCAAATTTTGATTTGTGACTTAAATTTTTAAACTTAAAAAAATGTACACATTTATTTATAGTTTCTATTTCTATGTAATTCTTCTCCTAACTCATTAATAACACGCTCACTGGTCTTACAAACTGGAGTGGGTTCACCCAGAATCTTGCACTTCTGAGATTTTCATGTGCGAATCTCATTTTTAATATTACTACTTTTACGATAAAAAAACATCACGAGGAAACCTGCATCGTCTGAGAACACCTGCATAATTTTCATAATATGTGCATAGTAAGCCAACCCGCATTTGTATCATGTAGCGTTTTCATCAAGATGGCATGCATTTGGCCAGCGTAGCAGACTATCTCCTTAAGTGCATTAAGCGGGACCTTCCCAGCCAGCAATGAGATGTTTAACGAGAACATTATTAAACAAAACTTTGAAAAATATATTTAATCTAAATCTAAAACATTTATTTTTCTTTATTTTCAGAAACCAGAATGAAGACTTTAACGAGTTTCTTAGTTATTTTGCTTGCTGGTCTCTGCCACGCCGCTCCCAGCTTTAACCCAAATGACGATAGATTAATTGTTACTAATGACTTCTATATAAAAGATTTTATCAAGTACAAAGGGAAACATGACATTGTTAAATTACTACTACCTGTAAACTCACTAAATTTCGACGAAGATGACTCGTCCTCATCATCATCCTCAAGTGAAGAAACGGATTTCTATGTATTCTTTGTAGAAGCTGATGTGAATAATAATGGTGATCTTAATTATAAAGGCTTATACTCACTTTACCAAGGAAAAGCAAAGAAATTGCTAGATAATGGCAGAGATATGGCTGCTTCTGGTGACGACAGCAAATTAGTTTTCTTCGGAGCCTCAGACGGTATCTACGTGTACGATCAAAAACATAATAAAGCTAAAAAATACGGTACAGTCGATGATAGTATCATAGCTATTGCCAAAGAGAAAACTGGTGATATTATCTACATTTTAACTGAAGACTATATTGTATACAAAGTTTCTGAAAGTGGAACAAAGAAAGAGAAGTTAGATAACATTGTGAACGCAAAACAAATTGCTGTAGACTATTCTAACAATATTTTCTTCTTGTCCGAGGACAAGATACCGTATGTACGTACAAGTAAAGGTGTAAAAAAAATACAGGGACTTCCTGAAAATCCATCAAGTGTGGACTTAGTAAGACCACTATTCATCATGGATGATGGTGTACTATTAGTGCAAGATACAATCACGTACGCCCTATACGCTAATGGAACAAGTGAAATCCTCGGATT
The DNA here is from genome assembly GCA_921882275.1 of Brenthis ino. Lineage (NCBI taxonomy): Eukaryota > Metazoa > Arthropoda > Insecta > Lepidoptera > Nymphalidae > Brenthis > Brenthis ino. The sequence continues at coordinate 1,750,233 of OV170233.1, read as the reverse complement.
TGACTTTGAACCCAACGCAAAACCAACCGCTTACGCACCAGGAGCAACACTGATACAATACTACGCATACGATAAGAAAATTTATGAATTTAATATTTTGGCATTGCTTATATCCAGCCTTTTGGAAGAGCTAAACAATTACCTCAGTGACAAAGCTGACAATATTCGTTCACTATCTACAAAATCAAAATTTAATATCAGCAATTAAAATAATGTTATCGTTACATAAAATTTACTAAACGTTATTTTTTTATTTATTTATTAATTAACATAAGACTAGATAAGACATTTATTATGAACACAATGAAACTTAAGAGTTCATATTATAGTCTATATAAAAGAGCCTAAAAGCCAATTTTATTTTTATTATTTACAAACGCTTTGTTATTATTACAAAGTACAGCTCAAAGGAATGAATAAAATGCTGATAAAAGTACTTTCATGCTATACATTTTATTATAATCACCTTTTAAGGAATCTCTTTACCATAATTAGATATCAATTACCGTTCGTGTAAATCTCATAACCGTTTCTTAGAAAAAAATAAAAGCCAATATCTTCAATGCTACAGCCTACACGTCACATCACAGTCCCTTCATCATATTTAGTTTATTTTGATTATATATTTTAGAAAAACATAATAAAGAACAACATCAGGCCTAACATTTGTTTTTCTTCTATACATATAATAAAAGTGTAAGTGATCGCTGTCTGTACATGGAATATATTCGATAAAAACTATATAAATGATTTTTAGAATTTTTGTCGGTTTGTCTGTGCGTTTGTGCACGCTAATCTCAGTAACGACTTAACCGATTTGGATGCGGTTTTCACTACTACAATAATTGTGGTAAGCTTCACAAGCTTTAGTATTTCTTTAATTTCAATCGGTTCATAAATAAAAAATGTACGTCAATTTAAAGAATCACCTAAGGACGAACGCGAGCGGAGCGAGGGTGAGTCGCTAGTTTTCAATATGTCTGAATATCCACGAAATGAAATATTCACCCAATTAAAGTATTGACTATTATTGTCAAAACACTTTTGCCATTATAATAATAATTACTTAATGCCTCTGAAATCCTGAGGGTGTTCCTAAAAAAATAGGCATCAGTTCTCGAGAAGAAAGAGAAGACTCACTAGTTCGCTAGTTACCTTCATTAGATAAGGGCCGATTTTATCTACACATATAGGTATATATTTATTCTATATCCCTTATAAGTCAGTCAAGTTAGTCTAATTCATCATTACCATAAATAAATTCATCAAAACCATATTTGTAATGCTTTATTAACCAGACATTTTTCTGCCTTAGATATTCTCTAATGTTGTTGTATTCAATCCTTTTTTTAACCTCCCACTGCTAGGCACGGGCCTCCCTTCAGCACGAGGGAAAACCAGGAGATAGTCCGCCACGCTGGCCAAGTGCGGGATAACGGACTTCACATGTCTTTCAAAACTTGCTAGGTTCTCTCAGACATGCAGGTTTCCCCACGATGTTTTCCTTCACCGCTAAGACAAGTGATAATCATGTTGGAAATGATTCGCGCATGAAAATATCAGAGGTGCGAGACCCGGGAAATGAACTTGCTTCATTCAGTTTCCCAAGCGAGCGCGTGACCATTGGGCTACCTACTACTACCTACTACTGCCTTATTAATATGAATATTCTCAAAGCCACTAAATAATTAAGGGACGACAAATGGACTTGAGCGAAACAAAAAATATTCTCATCAATCTTAAAGCAAATCAGTCAAACTTATCATACTCAGGTACACAGGTGTACCAAAAGTTTTTCATTTAAATTGGGATTGGTTTCCAACCAAGATGAAGATTCTATAATTCCAAATAAAACTACTATTTTAATGCTAATGACCAAACGTCTACTTCACGGAATAGAAATAAGTAATTATTTAACATGTTTTGAGCGTTGAAGAGTCCATTAACGATAATGATAAGAGTAATAATATCAATAGGTATGTATATAATGTAAACTAACTTGTCATATCCATCATTCTGCAATATTTCGTCGACGGGTAAGTTGGATCATAATTTTTAATTTATTCCTCAAAAAATCACTTAGGACGTTTTTGCTTTCTGCTGCTGTTCAATATTGAAAATATTATTCATGAATATTGAAAGCGCTTTTTAATTTTTGTTTATTAATCTTTAAAAAATATTTTCAAAATAAATTAAATAAACATTTTTTTATTATTTATATGTTATTTTTTATTTTAATGATTGTTTAAATATTGAAATTTATTCCTGCGTCCCTTTTTTCATTGAAATGTAATGTATAAAGTCCACATCATCGAAGATATACATTAAAATATTTATTTTTTCATTTATATAATAATGTGTAAAACTATAAAATAAACTTTAAATTCATATGATAATTAAGCTAATTTCAAGTTTGTACGTTGAATATTTAGTATACTTATTTATTATTAGGTAAAATATAAAAAAAAAAACCAGTAAATTGGAGGTTTTGTTATGTAGCTGTGTTTTGTTTTTATTTCATTGCAGTTTGATTAAAAAGTTTTATTTCTATTATTTTCATAGGAGTGTAGAAAATATTCGGTTGGCAATTCTAATAATAAATGGTGAATAATTGAATTAAATATTATTAATACAAAAAATTGAATCTAGTGGATAACCTACAAAATTTTACTAAACGATGGTTTACTTTACGTAGACAAAATGGATAGACCTGTTTCTGGAGTATGGAAATATATAAAAAAAATACAGGATAAGGAATCAGTACAATGTTCAAAATGCCCAAAAAAATTATCTTATAAAGGCTTTTCTCAACAAGTGTCTTATTAAAATATTTAAATAAAAATTAAAAAGTCATTTAAGTTTTTAATTAGATTTTGATTGTACTATAAGTTAACGAGACTTATTGACATACTTCACTCTTTCGTAATAAAATAAAGCATAATTATAAAAAATTGACTCCTTTTGTGCAAAAATTGCAAATACCCGGGTACCCGGGTATACCCGGGTATATGAAAAAATAATAAGGTATTAAAAAAAGTCAGGTGCGCAAAAACCCTAATGTGTAGTACATCATCCCGCATTTATATCATGTAACAATGTATCATCATACCAAGTTTCATCATATATTTCATCTATTCAGTGGTTTTCACGCGATGCGATCCCAGACAAACAGACAAAAATTCTTAAAACTATAAATTTGGCCTCTGTATCGATAATAATATTTCAATAAGATTTTCCAAAAAATATTTAATGTACAGATTCGACACAGTTACAATTTTATTATATGTATAGATAGTCTTATCTATTCCATACTAACCGTTAAAACGTACCTAGAGACGAACCCGAGGGAAGCGAGGGCGAGTCGCTAGTCTATACATATAACGTTTGCACGGGCTAATCTCTGAAACTGTTGGACCGATCTAAATGAAATTTTGCATGGTGGTACATTATATCCCCGGTCAACATTTTAGATGCTTTTCAATTTTCATCCCGGAAAATAAACAGTTCCCGTGGGATAGTTAAGAAACCATAGTAACTTATAGCTGGTACACAAAAACTGCTGATTGGATATTAATGAAACTTTACAATAAATATGTTACTTTTTATCCCGGAAAAATGTACGGTTCCCGTGGGATAAATATGTTTTTGTTTGTATAAAATAAATTGACAACTTAAACCCGGAACAATTTATATATATTTTTTTATAATAGCGAAAAGATCGCTCATACTTTGAATAGAATAAATTATTAATATTTTAAATATTATCACTATCATATACCTAATATTAGCCAGTTACTTGTTATCTTTATTTCTTATCATCAGTAACATTTGACTTGACTTTTGATTATTTACTTAACGAAAATATATGTCTGTAAGCAAGAGTTGTCCATTACTAGGTTCCCCTTGAAATATAACAATCAATACAACCGTGAAACTCGCTTTGCACTTAAATGATTTTTTTCATTTTGAAATAAGAAATGAATTATGTAAATATTGAAAAAATATAGCATAATATGATAAGTTTTTCAAAATCAACCCAGATCTTTTTGAAAGATGCACGCATTAACAACTAAACTGATTCAATGTGCAACAGCATCTATGGAGAAGTATAGCTATAGAATTATTTTTCTTTATTTTCAGAAGCCAGAATGAAGACTTTAACGAGTTTCTTAGTTATTTTGCTTGCTGGTCTCTACCACGCCGCTCCCAGTTTTAACCCAAATGATGATAGATTAATTGTTACTAAGGATTTCTATATAAAAGATTTTATCAAGTACAAAGGAAAGCATGACATTGTCAAATTACTTTTACCCTTAAATTCACTCAATTTCGAGGAAGATGACTCGTCCTCATCATCATCCTCAAGTGAAGAAACGGATTTCTATGTATTCTTTGTAGAAGCTGATGTGAACAATAATGGTGATCTTAATTATAAAGGCTTATACTCACTTTACCAAGGAAAAGCAAAGAAATTGCTAGATAATGGCAGAGATATGGCTGCTTCTGGTGACGACAGCAAGTTAGTTTTCTTCGGAGCCTCAGACGGTATCTACGTATACGATCAAAAACATAATAAAGCTAAAAAATACGGTACAGTCGATGATAGTATCATAGCTATTGCCAAAGAGAAAACTGGTGATGTTATGTACATTTTAACTGAAGACTATATTGTATACAAAGTTTCTGAAAGTGGAACGAAGAAAGAGAAGCTAGACAATATTGTGAACGCAAAACAAATTGCTGTAGACTATTCTGATAATCTTTTCTTCTTTTCCGACGATAAGATACCGTATGTACGTACAAGTAATGGTGTAAAAAAAATACAGGGACTTCCTGAAAATCCATCAAGTGTGGACTTAGTAAGACCACCATTCATCATGGACGATGGTGTACTTTTAGTGCAAGATACAATCACGTACGCCCTATACCCCAATGGAACAAGTGAAAGCATTGGATTTGAATTTAAACCCAAAGCCTTACCGACTGCTTACGCACCAGAAGCAGCACTGATACAATACTACGCATACGATAAGAAAATTTATGAATTTAATATTATGGAATTAATTCTTGGATCCGTTTTGGAAGAGCTAAACAATTACCTTAGCGACAAAGCTGACAATATTCGTACTCTATCTAAAAAAAGAGTCAATAACCATCGCCATTAAAATAAATACAAAATGTTATCGATAAATAAAATTTACTAAACGTTGTTGATTTTTTTATTTATTTATTAATTAACATAAGACTAGATATTTATTTAAGATATTTATTATGAACACAATGAATCATAAGAGAATTCAAATCTTCGTTAATGGTAGCTTTTAATGAGGTTAAAACATTTTAGAGTTCCTTTTTTTATTAGTTTTATAAGATTAGTCAATATTTTTATTAGTCTATACAAAAGACCTCTGAAAGCCAATTTTGTGTATGAAATTTTTTAAGATACATTAAACAATATAAGATCCAAAATTTTCAAAAAATGCCAAACAAGTTTATAAAGCTCTTTAACTTTTATTTGCACCGTTTTCGATTAATCGGAAAACCTCTCTTGCATTTTAATCACAGAGGCTGGAGACATTATTTCTTTTCGTTAGCCTCTGTCAGTTAGAATAAACCAAAAAAATCAGTATTTTTATTAAAATTTCAATTGATTTTTGACATTTTTGCTTTAATATCAAATACTTGCATTTTTTTAATAATAAAAAAAAAATAGTGTGTCATCCTATATGGATTAAAAAAACAATCGTATTTAAGAAAATAAGTTAACTATGATGTTAATATGCTTTGCTTTTGTTATACTTTATATGCTGCTTCTTATTGATAACCGAGTATTGAACCCCAATCCTTATAAAAACCATCTCTAGCTGTATCTATGATGGACATAACAATTTTAGTAAGATCGATGGGAAAATTAGAAAATCCAAACATTGATTTTAACATAACTTCCATAACGTTAAATTCATATATTTTTCCATCTAATGCGGCCACCAGGTACAATGCCGTATCTATACTGTAAGCTGTAGGTGCTTCTTTAAGTGTGAAATCTTTTTTCTCACTCGTACCATTCGAATGTAACATGTACAAATTATTATCGCCCAAAAACGGCACACAGTTCTCCATAATAAAAGCAGGTCTCAAAAGCTTAACATCATTAAAATCTTCAGAAACACTTGGTGTATATGTTAGTAAATTTCCATCAGATTTAACTATACGAGGTAAACCATCATCACATGAAATAAAATATATAATATCAGACGTATCCAAAACGAATTCTGTGGCGCAAGTGACTGCTTTCACTTTGCTTCGAGAAGTGCCATTATTTTCAAGTTTATATAAAATATTGCTTGAAGTCAAATAATAAATAATACCGTTGGTAGCTTTCTGTATCTGAATTATATCGTCGCGAAATTTCCCAAATTTCTTCGCTGATAACGTATCTGGATCATATTTGTAAACACCGTCCTTTGCACCAAAGTAAACCACCATATCAGTACTATAATCTGATGTAGAATCTCGACCTCCCTCTAAAATTTCATATGCTGCCAATTCTTCTAGCACATAAATACAGCTCCCTCCTTCCAGTTTTGGATCGGATATAGTAAAGAATATTGATGGTATATCTGAAATTCGTTCGTGGATATACGAATTGCCTGCAGGGACCAATAATTTAGTAATATTATGTTTTGAGGAAAAAATTATTTGCTCTGTTCGGAACATTGTTTTGTTTGAGTCATCGAATGTTTTGAACTTAGTAAGCGCTAATGATGAATAGCCTAGCAGAATCAAAAAGTAGAGTTGATCCATTGTATCTGAAACAAAATAAATATATTAGTATGTTATTTAGTTTCACGGTATACAAGCATAAGACCGACAATTTAATATTATGGAATAAGAACTAACAAGAATGATTGAAAGGAGCTAGATACTTTAGATACTATAGTAGGTCATTAAGTAGGCTCCTTCTTTTTTGAAGAGAGCTCAAAATAGTCGATAATCTAAGAAAATTTAAATTATGGTGTAACTAAGTAGTTTTTTTGTTTATAATAGACAAGTGGTCCACTATCAGGTGCCGTCCTATTGCCATCGCTCGCGCGATGATACGTCTGACGAAAATGACCGTGCGACTGTGTGTTCAAACATACTGATATTTAATGAATGTCCTATTGAAGGTCGCGCGATCATTCTTTTCGAAATAATATTTCGTCAATTCGTGAGTATGATCGCATCGCTCCAAAACAGGACACACGATTTCTTATTTCGAGCGATTTCATCGCACGATGAAATCGCATCGCATCATCGCGCGAGTGATGACAATAGGTCGGCGCCTCTCAGAGCTCTCAGAGAGGACAACATACTTTAATTTAATTCACAAATATTGAATGTAATTTTTTTAAAGTAATCAAAATTGATAATCACTATAGATAAGCCGAAACAAACACATACTTAGCGTGGCGAGGGATATTAAGTAATTTATAATATGTAGCGATAGATACATATTATAGCAATCACAGATATTCATCAGCACTACGGTCAAAGCTTCATATAACTACATAACTTGCCCTGATTTCAAGGTTGGCATCACACATACAATGTGACAAACAATAAAAAATATATTTATATTTTAATATACGGTGCTAAGTAAATTCAACCTTGAAGCATTCTATGAGATATATTTTTTACCCGACTGCGGCGAAGCTCAAAATAGGGTTTTGTGTTTAACCTGTATATTTGTATATACATATGTATGTCCAATCCTATGTTCCCTAGTGATTATTAAACGGCTTAACCGATTTTGATGATTCATACATAGTTGGTTTCCTGTTAATAACGCGAGTGTCATAGGTTATACCTACCTATAGATATCATTAAAAATAAAGATGGCGGATCTTAATCAAGTGGGGTATCAACTACAGGTTTTTTTAAAATGCGATTACAAAAATATAAACAAGCTATATGTTTAAAATTAATTTACTTAGTAAAAGTAAAAGGAGCATAGTTTTATGCAATGATTTTGGACTTTTACCAGAAAGACTTAGCAAATCTTAAGAAAATCTCATCACTGGAAATCTTGCAATTTACCGAAGTTAGAGGTTTTACTGTAACTGTGTACATATGTTGATACATTTGAAATTGTCTATACACAATCGTGTTATTATGAAGTAACAACTTGATAACCTCAGTCTCATATATTTTATTCGAATTTACTTAAAAATGATAAGTTTAATTATTTCTTTACATAATCACGAAACTTTAGGTTATCGTGTACAGTTTAAGAGAAAGAAACAATTTTTATGGGTCAAGCAAACTTTCAGTACTAATTTGTATTACTCCGACGAAAAGTAACAAAAAGCCACCAAAAAATAACATTTGTTTTGACTATGGTATCATACACCATCTTTATATATATAATTCTTCTGTGAGTGTGTATGTCACTGAACTTCTCTCAAACGACTGGACCGATTTTGATGAAATTTTTTGTGTGTGTTCAAGGGGATCTGGGAATGGTTTAGATTCACAATTTGAATAATAATTTTCATCAAAAAAATTATTAAATAAGTTTGAAATTTTCAAATTAAAGACGTGTAGACAGGACAACGTCTGTCGGGTCCGCTAGTATATATATAAAACCGAATCCCTATTTCCCTTGGTCACGCCATCACGCGTGAACGGCTGGACCGATTTAACAAAAAAATTTTTGTTCTATTTGTTATTGTCAGGAGAAGGTTTTTATGAAAGAAAAAAATTAAAAAATTGCGCGAAAAATTATAAAATTTAAGAATACTTATTTAATAACAACCATATTAAAATTTATATGGCTAACCCTGGATAATAACTATTTATATATATATATATATATATTCAAAACGAACCCGAGCGAAGCGAGGGTGAGTCGCTAGTATTATATATATATATATATATATATATATATATATATATATATATATATATATACATATATATATATATACATATATATTAAATTATATTGTGTGTCGTGTCCGAACATATTATATCAGCTCAATATGGAATAACGAATTAGAAATCACAATTATAATATGTAAATGTTTTAATATAGTTTAAAATCGCTTCACTTATCGAGTTATAAGCGTTATTTCTCGATTTGAATCTTTGTATGTAATTACAAATGTGAAAGTTTGGATGTGTAGTTGTTTGGCTTGATGTTTTTTACTCGATCACGCCAGACTGGCAGAACGGATCTGGATGAAAGGCACAGAGATAGATTATAGTCTGGAATAGTCCTTAGGCTACTTTTTATCCCGGAAAAATGTACGGTTCTCGTGGGATAGATTTGTTTTTGTTCTTTGGTGAGTCGCTAGTTTGGTTATAAACTGATTACATTACGTACATTGCACATTAGATGATAGTGGAATTCTTCAATGACCACCTTCGAGTTTGTGCTCGTTGTTTTTGTGTTCGTGCTTCGTGTGGCACCGACTTCGAAAATATCTGATTAGGTATCTGTTCTAAATGAAAACCTCCTTTTAGTTATTTTTTTCATTTTAGTGCCTGGAGGTCGGTTTTTTTTTAGTTTTTATATTACTGTATTGCCGCATGAATAAGTCTATCCATGGTTATAGTAAAATCTGGCAATACTTTATAAAAAGCTATGTGCAAGAATCGAACACCCAATTCTCAAAAAGAGCTAAAGTAGTACGTCAGCACAGTTAATACACTAATATTAATATTTTTCAACATTTTCTAGAACATTTGACATTTTATGTAAAATTATCTTTACGCGGATTTTTCGATAATATTATTTAGTTTATCCTTCTTCACAAGCAACGGAAAATCATTAATAATTTTTTTTAGATAGTTTATAAATTTAAAAGTGGGAGAGGACACTTTGTTCCTGTACATTTTATTGATGTTCTCCCGACCGATTCCGGCCACGGCGACCAATCTCATTGAAACTAGCCAACTGCGCAGGAGATATTATAGTGCACAAGTGTACGCGCAGACACAACGTGCACTCTCTATTCCTGTCACTCTCATACTCCGGTGGGACGACCACTCGACACGACTGGTGAGAGTTAAGGCGCAGGACCGACGGTTTTACGTGCTCTCCGAGGCACGGGGGTGAAACACCGCCAACTTCCCAACTTCGGGCTGTTACTGAGGCTTACTTACAGAAAGACTCAATAACTAAACTTGCCCCGACCCAGGACTCGAACCCAGGACCTTCGGGTGTGCAGTCGTACATGCTAGCCACTACACCACCGAGGCAGTTCACATTTTATATATATACAAAATTACAAAGTGTCCTTTTTTTGAACGTTAGGAACTGGGGGGTGGATTAGCCATGTATCCTATCCCAACCTATCCTACCCCTGGGATATAAAAAGTGAGCAAGCAAATTCTTATTCTAATTTATTTATCATTTTTATTCGAAATCATTAAATAGACATGCAATTTATTGAATTATATAATCTAATTATCCAACATTATACACGATAAGTGCAGTAAAGCGTTAAATGTATACGCATTCAATCGTTTTCATTATACCTACTAAGACATTTACGAGTATTTCTACGTAACAAAAAATATTTTATTTTTGTCATTTCTCTTGACGCGGCGCGTATATTTTTAGCTCAATTTGTCAAAAATGGACGACTTAAAACCTGGTTACAACTTAATAGTACAAAATATATTAGCTTTATATTTTATCTCTTTCTATATCAGAGACTTTTGTCCTAAAATACCCTAGATATTCTATACAGATAAATAAAATTAAAGTACCTACGAGTATTTGTAATGTCAAAATAACAGTTTTTTACTAAATGCATATTAAATTTAATTAAATTAAATGCATATTAAATTAAATTAAAAAAATTTTGTCTGTCTCTACCTGTCTGTCTGTTTGTCTGTCCGTCTGTTTGCTCCGGCTAATCTCCGAAACGGCTGGACGGATTTTGACGGGACTTTCACTGGCAGATAGCTGATGTTATAAGGAGTAACTTAGAATACTTTTATTTTAGAAAAAAAATAGGGTTTCGCTCAAAAAAATTGAAACGTACCTAGGGACGCACTCGAGCAAAGGAAGGGTAGGTCGCTAGTACAAAATATATCTGTGTAAAACTGTGTACAAAATATGTCTGGTGTATAATTTTATATTATTTTATTTTTCTTATCTTTATAAATTGTAAATTTGTTTAAACACCACGTTTAGATAAGTGAAGTGTAAGACGCCGAGCATTATGACGACTCAATAAAAATGGTCTTCACGAGAATATAGGCCATTCAGGATCTAGAGAGCTAGCTGGTGCTCTTTGAGAGATGCTTTCATTTAACAGTGGATGGCGAAGAGCTTTATGTATAGAAACAGACAGATAAATAAATAAATGCATTTTGTATATATTTCAGGATACCTTATTATTATTTTTATTTATAATTATTCTTCTGTAAAGGCAATGGTGGCCATGTGGATACTCGCTTGGAAAACAACTGAAAAGGGCTCAAATATCTGGTATCACACCTCTGAGATTGTCACGTGCTAATCATTTACAACATGATTACCATCCGACGCACGGTAATAGAAACAATAAACCTACATGTCTAATACTTTCTTATTTAAACATCCGGTAGATATGTAAAGCCGCATTTACCCACTCTGCTGTGTGGTGAAGTTTGGTCTGGTCTCCTTCGCATCGATAGGTTATTGATTATGGTGTAAGAGACTTGAATTGTTTAAAAATATATAGTAAAAATTGCTTTTAACAATAATTTTAAGCATTAAGTGAAAATAATAAAGAAATAGCCGTCAAAAATGACGTCTTAGATAATGGATACGTTCGAGACATTTCCTTCTTCCTACTAGAACTTATATATAACCAAACACTACTGTAGCGATTAAACAAACAAACGTACATATTACTAAAAACAATATTATATATAAGCAATATTTTTACACTTGTCAGTGTTTTTGTCCTACTTTGATATAAGGGTGATGAACTTTGAGGATATTTTAAATGATTTATTTGTTGTTATAATTCAGTAGTGGTTTAGACGTGGTTATTGCAAGCGCTGTATTAACATAGGTATGTTTTATTATCGTTATTTTTTAAAGAAGTATTTTATTTATTGTTAAGAACAAAGTGACAAGGCAGCAAAGTGAGTGATAAACTCTGAACGCGGACACATTATATACCTAAATATAAATATGTTGGGACATTCTTATAATTTTTTTTCTTATTGTTCATATTACGACTACGTTTTTGATCACATTGACGACACGTTTGGCTCAGTTTGTAGTGACCCTACTTGTTATGCCAACGGTCGCGGGTTCGAGTCCCGCTGGGGGCATTCATTTGTGTGATGAGCGCGAATGTTTGAACTCCAGTCATGGCTGTTTATATTTATAATATCTATGTAGTTATATATGTGTAGTATATCAACTATCTGGTATCCATAACACAAGCCTCGTAGCTTACCATGAACTAGATGGTGCTGTGTCGTGTCCCAACATATTTATTATTATTTATTGTTCCTATTGTCATATAAGATTGTTAGAGAACATAATAAAAAAAACAGAAGAAATAGAACTAAAGATTTGATTTATTAATAAAAGAAATGAGAAAAAGTAGTTATTATAACTTTGTGTTACTCATTTTTTGCTTGTTTATCTAAACACTGATAAGACTATCTGAAACAGTATATATAAAGCTATGCTTTATTTGTTCCAGAAAATGCTTCCATTAATACTACTACTTGCTGTACCGTCAGTCTACACTGAAAATTTTTCATACATTTATAATGGAGTTAAATATTCAAAACAATCTATATTATCTATAAAAGGACTTCCCACAAATCTAGTCGCCAATCCAAATACTGAAGACATATTATTTACTTTAATTGATATAGAAACACTACAAAACGATGACGTACAGACGAAAATGGATCAATATATATTAAAAAATAATGAACCCATCAAAATTGATAATGTGAATGGTCAAGCGGCTGCAGTAGATATTAAACATAATAGAGTATACATAGCAAGTGACCGTGGACTTAACACATTAAATAATACGAACAAAGCCAATTTTATAGCACTATTGAACGAAGACATAACACAGCTGTTCAAACCTCAAAATAATGGAAAAATATATGCAGTGATATATCCTGACAGTGAAGTATATGAAGTAGACTTGGAGAAGAATGAGAAAGTGAAAGTGGGCATACCTTGTGCCTTCATGCTAGCTGTAGATAATAAAGGAAATATTTTTTACGAATGTGATTCAAAATATGTTAAGGTTTTGTTAAAAGATTTCCAAGAGCCTATTGAATTTGTTGGTATCCCGAAAAATTCGGCTCGAGCGTTAGCAGTGGATAAAAACGATAGGGTTATTTTGGCTGCTAACGATGGCTTATATTGGTTGAAACCGAATTCAGTGATACCTGAAAAGTTGATGAATTTAGACTTCGTGCCTTCCGGCATCGCTTTCTTGGATGATAGGTTTTATTTATCTACAAATGGAATTATATATGAATTTGAAATTTCTGAATCTTAAGTTCAAAAATGAAATGATAACAAAACAGTTTTTAATCGGAAATTTAAAAGAGCTTGTTAGAGAGCTGTTCAGTTTTTTAAAGACTTTGAAGATTGCAATAATATTTACGTACATTAAATACAAATTGTAATATATATTATATTAATGGTTTGAACTATTAGTTTTATGTTTTTAGTATTAAGTACTTGTGTATTGTTGAGAAATATTAGCGATGTAGATGTAGAGCAACGCTCGTGTACTTTTGTGATATCTTGAATAGATCAAACTGTAAATGAACAGTGGAATGCGAATAAATTATCTGTAACGATTGAATTGTAGCTTTATTTTATTGTTGTTATGTGAACATTTTAGTCGCATGTTTTGATTTAAATCCAATTTACTTTATCCAAGTGTACACTCTGTTATATTTTAAGAGACGAGGCGAATTAATTTTTGTAGTTTGTACTAAGGATTTCTTAACAGAAAATCTCAATGCTTGGCTTGACTTTGGACTCGAACCTAGGTCCCCCGGATCTGCAACCTCCATAGTACATGCTTAGTACTAAACCAACGAGGCAATTATACAGGTTCAAGCAATGTTATAACGGAGCAACAAATCCATTGTGATTTTTGCATATACTTTATAGGAGAGTGACTTAAGCTATATAATGAAAATTATTTAAAGGATACATAATTAAATAAAAATCTTTATGTGTTAGTTATTAAAACTATATAAATATATTAAATTCTTACCTTTGCTAACTCACAGACGTCCTGAAGGCCTACTTTAGAACTAACGCGTAATCTAAACTACTGTACATCGAAGCCCTTTTGTTGATTTTTAAATTCTACTAACAGTAATTCTTACATCATTCTTTTCTATTAGATCTAAAACAATATGTACATGGTGTTCTAATAATATTCATTCAATTTATACCTGACTGTTAATATAAAAATATAATGTATAAACTAAAAATATTATTTGAATGATATAATTAAGTAGACATGTATACCTGATTAGGATCTTTTTGAGTTAAAAAAGAACTAAATTTATTTACAAAGTTAGATTCATCAAGTTTTACTTTCTTGCAGTATGAATGCATACGCCCTTTTTATCCGACTGCGCGACGCAAAGGAGGGTAATGTCTATGTATGTGTGTATGTATGTGGAAGATCTCTTACAAGGTAGGGTAGATCAATATTAAGGAGTAGGCATCTTTATGTTGAAATAATAACGATGAGAGTAATATTTTGTGGTTAAAAGTATGAAAGAAAGTAAGTAAGAAGAAGTCTGTCATGAGTATATTGTGTAATTAATACCTGATTGAAATTTTATGAAGGCTGAAATATTGTTTGCTTGACTATAATTTATGTATATGACAGATGAGGATTTAGTTACCTTTTTTCTGCTTGTGTGAAACCTTATTTTTTAAAACCATTATGTTATTTATTCTACTTATTATTACTTTTAAAGTTATTTTCAATTTAGAGCAGTGTCTCGAAAAAATTTCATGATGGCGTCTCGACCCCGCTCGAGATATTCTTTCGAGATACGTGGTTTAGTAAATTTGGTTGATCTTGGTGGATCACAGAGAGCTTGTTTTGATATTTTAGTTGGAAGTCGATGATCGACGTCCCAGAACCCGCTAGCTCTAAATCGTTAGAATTATCGTTTCAAGTTTGTAACATTGTGATTTCCCTGATTAAATTGTATATTGAGCATTGAATACTTTATTATTTGAGCCCTGACAACGCCCACAAGATGAGTAACCAATAAAGATGATGTTCGTAGTATATGGATAACACGACATATAGAAGTTTTTCGTTTCATCTTTTTAATTTTTTCTTAATATTTTATATACATAACAAATTAAACTCGCATTATCGATTTTCAATAATAAACTCAAATGAAATTTGGTTCAAATGAAAATTATTTTATTGTTCACATATCTTTATATAAAAAATCTTACTCTTTCCACGACACCCTCAATATATATGCTGTCATACGACGTATGTTTACAAACGGACAGACATCTGACACAATAGTTATGTTTTATAAAGACTCTGTGAAGCTCAGTTCATTACTAATCTTCTTGAGAGTGCGCTTTAATACTTTCAGGTAAAATATTGTTCTAGAATTTGTAATCTTAGTGAAAATTGAAAAAAAAGGTTAATTTTAGATATGTTCTATTAGATATTACGTTACGTGACGAAAGTTGCAGAAGAAATTACGAAGTGGAATATTTTTATAGTGAATTATATTTAATGAAGTATAGCTGAGTATTTCTGCATTAAAAAGTGTAAGAATTAATGTAGTAGTGGGAATTAAATATTAAGTCCTTACAGATTTTACCTGACTTGCAATCTACACGTGAGATGTTACAGAACAATATGTGTGTGCGCAGAAAAATGTACACAGAGTAATATTTTCTTAGATTTACGCGAATATTAGACATTTTAAATAAAACTATCTTTTCGGATACACTCTACACAGAGTACACTATTCTTTTCACGGTACAAGACTAGTGAGATATCAGGCCCAGGACCGACGGCTTTAGTTAACTTAGTCAACTTTTCAACTCTCTTCTACTAATAAGGTTTTTAATAGAAAATCTCAATTCGCGACGTAGAATTCGATCCCAGGACCTCTGAATCTACATATGTACAGCCAATAAACTAGACTAAATTATAAGACAATTACAAAAAATGCAAATACAGGATATGACGTAAAATTTATGCTTAATAAGCCTTTCTAATTTCTAATTTCTTAATAAATAATTTAATTTACCAAAAACTAAAATACTATAACAAAATATAACTTCCTTCCTCCTGAGCAACCTTTTATATCACTAAAAAAGTTTTACAAAAGAAACCAAACCACCAATCATGTGCAACATATTTAACTAATATTAATAATTTTTCAGACCAACGCCTGTCATGCATCAGCCATGCTTCGAGTAACAACAGCCATTGCTCTTCTAATTGCCTCACAAACTTGCGCAGATAAATGCGACAAGACTAAAATTGGCACTGATTTCTACAAACGACAACTTATTGCCACTATCGACGGCTACCCTACAGGACTTGCTGTGGACCCACGGACTGAACACATCTTCTTCATCCTTCATAAGAAAAATTACACCAAAGGCCTTCATCTCTTGAAACATGGATCATTGGGAGTCAAGGAGATAACGCTTTCTGACGACATCGTAGCCCAGTGTGTAGGAATAGATCGCGATAACATATATTTTGGTACTAATCAAGGACTTATTGTGTACGACTACAACCATGTAACAGAACGTGCGATAGGAGATGATGACGTAAAAAGCATCTTCATAGATAAAAACAACGAAATGCTTATATCTATTGGAACTAATAGAGAGATTTTCAAATTTGTTAATGGGTCAGCTGCTGTTAAACGATTCGACAAAATACCAAAAGCATACAACTTTGTTTTAGATACTAAAGGCAATGTTTTCTACGAGTATATGGATGGGAAATTGTATTTTTTATCCAATGACTTGTTCGAACCTGTTCAATATAAGGGATTTAGCCGTGAGCTCAAATATGTGTTAAAGTTAAATAATAATGATGAAGCAATCGTAGCAGTAAAGGGATCTCTTTATAAGTTAACTACTGAAAGTATTTTGCCAATTAAAATTGGTCATTTGGGATTCAGAATTACGGGTATGGAGTTCGATGCACGAAATAATATAATTGTAGGAACTAAAGGTAAAATATATAGATATAAGCCGCTTGATGGTAACGATCCTTGTCCGTCTGAAGATTACTTTATGAGTAGTATTTAACTGTTATTGGATTTTGACTAAAATGAATTTTATTATTAAATTGACATAAGAATGGGTTTTCTAATATTCGTTGTTTTATTTATTTAATTATTATTTTACTCATAAACAAACAAGCTTTCTGTAAGCAGAATTTCTTTAGTCACTAAAACACACTAGCGTACCTGGTTAGAAGACATCCTGACACCTGACCTAGTGACGTTGAAAATATAAGCACACATAAAATATTCGGTGAGTGATAATATATAAAATATTCGGGGGTGAGTCGCTAGTTATAAATAAGGTAACTTAATAGTTAACCTAAATAAAAAGAAAATGATTTAACTAAAAGGATTTTTGTTAAAACACTTAACAGAAATAGATAAGTCCCTAAAATTATAACCAGATGGGTCCTTATCAGCGTAAGAAACAAAAAAAACATATTGCAATTTTGAAGTCCGTCAAAAACTTAGTAGAAGACCTTTTTACGTAAGACCAAACGAACGGATAAAATATTTATATTGTCATATTGTATAGTAAAGTTATGTTCGCTTTATTGGCCGAAGTAGAAATTTCACATGTTACGCAAGATGCTCCACATTGTTAAAATTTATGCTAAGTAATTACTTATTTCATAAGTTAGAAATGTGGTTTATCATTGGCTTTTGTTAGGTCACATTTTATAAATGGTATAGTATAGATATAAAGGTTTAGTATAGATGTTTCCGAGATTAAATATTTTCCCGCAGTAAAAAGTATCCTATGTGTTGACCCGGATAACCAGCTATCATCATACCAAATTTCATCAAAATCTGTCCAGTGGTTTTCTCGTGATGCGCTCACAGACAGAGAGAAAGACAAAAATTCTAATAACTATAGATTCAGCCTCGGTATCGAGAATGACTCGAACCCAGGAATTCCGGGTATCTAACCATACATGTTAACCACCAGACCACTGCACTGAGGTAGTAAAAAAAGCACTTGTAATGTACTTATTAAATTAATAAGTGTATTATAAAAGTGTCAGTCCTACTTATACTAATAAAACATAGCCATAAATTATTACATTTACAATTGAAATAGAATAATTATTGAATGGTGTTTTTTTCACTTTTATTTATTTAAATTCATCGAACATTGTTATTTATAGAAAGCGTGCTTATAAAATAATAAGTGAATAACGCTTTTATATTACAGCGCCATCTGCTATCATATTTAAGAACTACGTGATAAATAAAAAAAACGAAACATAGATGTCGTATGACGTATAGTATTAAAATAAAATACGAAAATTGAACTAAAATTAAATTAATATGTTATTTTAAGTACAATTTCGCCAATTCAAACAATAATAAATAAAAAAGAATGATATTTAAAATTTCACAAAATCTAAAAGCTTTTGCTTTTAGAATAACTTATTTTAATGATTATTAATTTATACTATAACTAGCATTGCCCGCGGCTCCGCCCGCGTTCAGATGACCAAAAACTAAATTCTTAGGTGTTACATATTAGTATACTCTTACATTGCAGTTTTTGTATTTTTCCTCAGAAATAAGATATTTTCCCGCGGTAAAAAGTATCCTAGGATCGCGCGCTACATCGCCCGGTTTATATAGCTTGAGCAGGCGGTCGAGCGATGCGGGGCAGAGGGGATGGACTCGCCGTAGGCATCTCAATGCTCGCCAAGCATTAAAAATGTTTCGCTACTAATTACTTCTAACAACGATATCTCAAAAACTATTCATCTGATTGATTTAGTGTAAAGAGCAATTTTAATCTGCATTAAATGACTAAGCTAACTAAAATATTCATTTGGATAAGGATTAATACCGAACTAAAGAAAATAACTTTGAAAATAACGTAATGTTTTTAATTAAAAATGTTAACATAAAAGTGGTTATTGTAAGTCAACCGTAAGAGATAGAGATATGCTATCGCGGACTTTTTTGTAGCATTTTTATAGATTTTGAATTCTCTAGTACATTACTTAACTGTATCTTTGCTAGTTTACGCGGCGTTCGCGTGGAAAGTTCCCATTTGGCGAGATTTTTTGCGACCTCTTCAACATTTGTCGCCGTATTTCAGCTAATTTACATAAAAGCATAATAAATTATATACCTAAACCTTCCTCAAGAATTACTCTTTCTATTGTTGAAAACCGTATAAAAATCCGTTCAGTAGTTTTCGAGTTTATCGCGTACAGACAGACAGGAGGACAGACAGGAGGACAGAAAGACGCGGCCGGGGGACTTATTTTTATAATAAGTATAGATAGATACGAGTAATAATTAATAAGGTGGTCTGTATGAAGTTAAATTTCAACATACAATATACATACATAATTTTCTTATTTTTTTTATTGCGAGATTTATAATTAGTTACTGTATTTAAAGAATCACTTCGAAATAATATTAAAAATCAACGATATAAATCATAACATTAAAATATGATATATATTTATTAAGTATTAGAAAATAAAATAATAAACTAAAGATAAGATATACAATAAAGCAAAACAAAAAATTTGGGCTCGTCCGGGATTTGAACCCGGGACCTCTCGCACCCTAAGCGAAAATCATACCCCTAGACCAACGAGCCAACTGACTGTTATATTAAAATTTTGGAACGGTTTATTGCAACACGTAAGACCTACAATTTTCTAGTAAATGGTTTCGATGTATCTCTTAAGTGGTCTAAGGTTCAAGTCAGAGCTAGCCATGTCATCGTTTTCAAACACTTTTTTTAACAAAACACCGTCTACTCTTACAGTCATTTTGAACAAAATATTTACAAATTATATACACAAACCTATCTCATTTACCGCTCTTTCTGTTAGTGAAAACCGTTTCAAAACCCATTTCGTGGTTTAGAAGAAGTAAGCGGAGAAACAGACAAACGCGGAAAGCGATTTTGCTTAATACTTATATGTATTGAAGACAAAACCGATCAGTACCTTTTTTTCCATTGTTTAATTCCACAGATTTTCTTTTTTTTTTTGTTTAGTAACTATTGACGAGCTTTAGTTTTTTTTTCTTTTGTTAGCATTATTATTATTGTGTAGATATTATGTCAAAAATACGAGTATAATTAAATATTAAAACACAAATATTACTTAGGTAAAATTAGATATATCAATATTTTTAAATATTTTTATTCTTATATTATTTTAAATTTTAACAAATACGGGTTAGACCCTTTTGCACTCACTGTATAGGTACTGATAGTATGGCATTATAGATTCGAATTTTCCCATAGACATTGATTAAGAGATAGTTTCTTATTGACATTTTCTCTCATGTTACAATGAGATTGAATCATTTTACTTTACGTAATTACGAAATTAGCGCATGTGCATTCTATATGAGCAGTTGTAGATTTTATTTGTGCCTACATAGGTTTTTTTTTCTGAAATGATATTTTTTAAACGTGTTAATTTTTTCTATGACTATTATAATTATTATTGTGTCAACAATGTCATAGTGAAAAAGTTTAAATAAATTTATTTATTTTCTTTTTAAATAAAACTATCTTTTCGGATTATTTTGCGCATTTATTTTATATTAATATGTTTTGATTTTTGGTTCCCGACGTTTCCAATGCTATATAGCAATCATGGTCTTATGTCTCGTTGTTCCTGGTCTATGGTCGTATGGTTTGTTTTTTTTTTTAATTTATGACATCTCTTGAGTTAGAGTTGAGTGAGGTAGAGTTCAGAAAAAAAATTGATATCATAATTTTTGTATATAATTTTGTTTATTTAAGAATATACATAAGTTTACAATTTCTTTTGCTTGCTACAAAAAAAATAAACATTTTTAAATACATAAATAATAAAAATATATAAATGATTATTTTATTATTATTTTTTATAATAGTGTTATAATTTTTGAATAATTATAAGCGCCAGGTCTTCCCAGACTTCACAGATCTTTCCCAACTGATATAAAATCATGACTTTCAAAAAAATATAAATAAATTAAAAAAAAATGAATTTAATACAACGGTTAAAAATGTGGCATTTACATAAGGACAAAAAATTACACATTTTTTTTTAAATTTATTCGATATTTATTTTTAGGAGATAGGAGTTGATGCGCCGTTTTAACGTTTGCTGGAATGATGTGGGAGTTTTTCAAAGCGCACTGTCTAAACCTAACTCAGAGATAGCCAGAACTATAATCACTTTAAGTTAAGATAAGTTATAGAGGTTTTCAATAGTATTATAAGCGGTATACATGTATTGAGGGTTGATGAACGAACCATGAACGAACATGGAGGGAACGATGCGATTGACATTTAGCTTTGTTACTAAGAAGTCTCTAAATAAAAATAGACTAAAAAAAAATACATTTATTTTTTTAATAAAAACAAAAGGACTGGCCCTAGGAAATATGTAAGATTAATCTTAATAATTCATATTATCTAAATAATAAAATATGACGAACATATTCATAATTTTTTTAAATAACGTATTTTTAAAAGAAGAAAAATAGAATAAAATTACACGCAAAGACATTGTCAAAAGCTATATTAAAGCTTCATCTCCATAACGCCACCTCCAAAGAGTATCAACTTCACTTAAATGCTACTCTATAACTATCACTTCAGTACCTCTCGTACGAACGAGCAGACATCTTACATTATTTTATATTTAACTTTATTATTTTATTATAATAAATAAAAAATAAATAAATTTCTGTGTTATTGTGCTAAATGTGATATTTGTTGGTTAATTCGGATGTTAAATATATGTAAGTTTTTTTTGTTTTTATTCATTAATCGGCAAAGGTTTTGTAGTCCTATGTTAGTTCAGTTTTCGTTAAAATAAAAAAAAAATTATAATATATTATCTTGACTTAAGTTTTTTTAATCTACTTATATACGTTGACATTTGTTTTTTTTAATATACATTACTTTAATATGACTTTAATCATATTAGTTATTAGTTAATCCATAATTTAATAAGGAAGCTTATACCTACTATATTTTGTTTAGTTGTCGTTTTCTTTAAATATATGGAAGAATAAATTATAATTGGTTTTTATTTAATAAACAGATTTAAATCTTAATAAACAAAAACTAAAAAAGTACCTAGGTGAAGTAAAACAAATCCTGAAAAAAAAACAAAAGATTAATACTGTCTTAGATTTACGCGAATATTTGTCATTCACCGAACCGAATTTCAGGGAACTAAAAATCATGTATCCGCGAAATAATCCGAAAAGATAGTTTTATTTCAAATTTAATGCATTATAGGTACGTATTAAGGCATATAATAAAAACGATATTGGGAAAATGCACATTTTATATTAATCTTGCGGAAGAATTGTTTGGGAGATAAATAGGATGTGGCAGAAGTGATTTAATATTAACTAAACAAATTTTAATGAAACTTGATTATTTTACAAATAAATAATTATAATAAAAAAAATATTTAATCAGTTGATCTTTATTTTGTTTCTTCTTTGTAACACAGTAGTTTCCACTCATTTACTTTTATCGGATATAGAATAAATAGAAATATGTATAAGTACAGATGACGACACGTTGGGCTCAGTTTGTAGTGACCCTACTTGCTGGGCTCGAATCCCGCTGGGAGCATTCATTTGTGTGATGAGCACGAATATTTGTACTCCAGTCATGGGTGCTTATTTAATAATATGTATGTATTTAAAGTTATATAATATATAATTTTAAGTTGATACAGTACACATATTATGTGTACTGTATCAACTATCCATAACACGAGCCTCGTAGCTTACCATGGAACTAGATGGTGCTGTGTGTTAATGTACCAACATTGTATTTGTATTCAGCCCATTTTAACGTCCCACTGCTGGGCACGGGCCTCCCTTCAGTACAAGGGGAATCAGGCCATAGTCCACCACGCTGGCCAAGTGCGGGTTGGCGGACTTCACATGTCTTTCGAAAACTTGCTAAGTTCTCTCAGACATGCAGGTTTCCTCACGATGTTTTCCTTCACCGTAAGGCAAGTGGTAATCATGTTAGACATGATTCGCACATGAAAATATCAGAGGTGCGAGACCCGGGATTTGAACCCGCTTCACTCGGTTTCTCAAGCGAGCGCGTTACCACTGGGCTACCACTGCCTACATATTTATTGTTTATTTATGTAGATGAAGCTGCAGTTAAAAGTTAGTCTATAATACACGTTTAGTGCAAAAAATGTTAACATTTTAATTGTCCAAGGTCTTACAAGTTTCAATGACAGGTGTACTCGTATTTTACTTCTGATTTTTTTTATAACCTTGTTTTAAAGGGCAAAGGGTAAAAGTTAAAAGTTCAACTTTTTATAAGTGAAAAATTACCTTTACAAGTAAAACTTTAAGGAAAGTTGCAAGCCTTGAATTACGTGAATGTAAGAGTCCTCGTACACTACAGACTTCCCATAGGCCGATAATTAAGTCGAGTTATTGTAATCAATGTACATAATAAGTAGTAAGTATGAGCCCAAAACTATTACCTCATACAAAGTGTGTAGTGTGCGGAGTCTCTTATGTCACGTAACATAGGCTTTATTCACCTTTGTATAATGAATAAAATTTACATTTATTCCTTCCTAGTTGCGGATACAAATAGGATATATAGGAATACGGATATTTAAATAATACAACATATTTATATTCGCACTAGCGACTCAACCGTGTTTCTCTTGAGTTCGCCTGTAGAAAAACAAAAATAAATCTATCCCATTGTAGCCGTGTATTTAGTTCGGGATGAAAAGCTTAGGTGCTATTCCAGACTTTAATCTATCAGTGTGCCAAATTCCATCCTGATCCGTTCAGCCGTTCTGGCGTGATTTAGTAACAAACATCCAAACATCTAAACTTTCAATAATCTTATAATTCGATTAATCCATAATCAGCGGATTATACGACATCTAATGAGAATAGAACCCGCTACTATCATCAAAGAAATGTTGTATCAATCCAATAAAAAAATGTGTTTATGTAATACTTTTATGAAGCCTAAAGTCGGGAACAGCAACAAGAACTTTTATACATAATTATTAGAAAAATATGTATGTGTCTGTATGTTTGTCTCCTCCACGCTAAACGGCTGAACGGATTTGGATGATGTTTAGTACACAAACTATAAACTTGAGTAACACATGGTTATTCTTAGGTGCCTAGGGACGCAGGGAGAGTAAGTCACTAGTATGAATATCTATCTACACTACTATTATAAAGAGGAAAGATTTGTGTTTTTGTATGTTTGTAACGAATAAACTCAAAAACTAGTATTTTTAGATTTAGTTTTAGACTTAGTTATTAGATTTAGATGAAATTTGATAAGAAGATAGTTTGAGATCCTGGGAAGGACATAGAATATTTTTTATTCCGGAATATTCTGGTATTATATATATTATATTTTAGCAAGGTAACTTACTTAATAAGGTAAAAACTATAAAGAATAGCTTATCTTGAAAAATAAAATAACAATAGCGCTATTTTATTTGGTTTTTGGTCACCTGAACACGTGCGGAGCCGCGGGCAATGCTACTTTGAAATAAATCCGCAAAATAATCGAAACGTGTTTGTATGGTATAAGTTAGAATCAAAACCACGGTCTTATGTAGCAGTAATATTGAGAAAGGCCTTATAAGTTTTCATATACTCTTTACGCATAAACCTAAGTAACACTGAATGACTTAGCAATTTTAATATCACGTCACTATACCGGAAACGTATGTTACGCAACTAGTGATGTAACACGAATGTCAGATGTCATCCGGTCGGAAGCTCATTTGGATAATTTGAAAAGCTGAGATATTTCGGTTAATCGATGCGACCTAGTCTCCGTGAATATATTTTAAATTACTTAACTTTAGAGATGAAAGTTCTGGAGATAAAAAAATCTGGATTTATAGAAATACTAGCAACTCAGCCTCGCTTCGCTCGAGTTCGCCCGTTTTAATTTTTTTGAGCGGAACCCTAATTCTTTTTCTAAAATAAAAGTAGCCTAAGTTATCCGGAATTTGTATGTACATATGTGTGTATGTGGAACTCATGGGAATGTTTGTTACTCTTTGCCGCTAAGGTCCGATCCACACTATAGTGCGGCTCACGGCTCTGGATCCAATATCAGTATGGTAAAGTATTTTTATACAATAAACAATGAGTGCATTCACAACAATAAGAGTCAAGTTCCAGTCGAATCACACTCCAGCAATGTTTCTTGTATAAAAATACTTTACCTGTACGATATCGAACTGAAAACGGACTGTAATCGGCACGATAGTGTGGATTGATGGATGGACGCAATTGTGAGAAATTTAGTACACAGACTACAGTAGACTACTGTTAATAATAAAATTTGCCAAAAGGTGGTGGTGAAAGTATTATATAGAATTTCCAAGGAATACAAATTGATTGTTTAGTGGCTTCTAGGCCGTGTGCCATAGTTCACGCTCTACAAAAATACAATAAATAATAATAAATAAATAAATATGTTAGGACATTAACACACAGCACCATCTAGTTCCACGATAAACTACGAGGCTTGTGTTATGGATACCAGATAGTTGATACACTATACATATATAACTTTAAATACATACATATTATAAATATAAAAACCCATGACTGGAGTACAAACATTAATGCTCATCACACGAATGAGTGACCCCAGCAGGTTCGAACCCGCGACCGCTGGCACAGCAAGTAGGGTCACTACAAACTGAGCCAAACGTGTCGTCATCAATGAACTTGGTGTAATGAAATATCAATGTATAGAATCGAATCTCATAAAGACCTTTTTGTTCAAAAGCCATAATTGTTTTAGTCGTTTTAAAGGTTAAAAGCTGTAACCTTGCAATCGAGGATGTTATAGTCCTACTAGTGAATGTTTGTGTTGAAATTTATAGGAATCTTAATATATTCTGTGGCCTATTCAGATATAATCACTTAAGTTTTGCCTGTTAATTTATTTTTTTTCTAACGATAATTCTTAGAGTAGATTTTACCAGTTACTTGAAAATTATAAAATACTAGCGTTCCACCCTCGCTTCGCTCGGGATCGTCTGTAGAAAAATAAAACCTATCCCACGGGAACCGTATTTTTCCGGGATAAAAAGTAGCCTATGTGTTATTCTGATGTATGAGCTTTATTGTAAAGTTTTATTAAAACACATTCATTAGTTTTTGCGTGAAAGAGTAACAAACATCCATACATCCTCACAAACTTTCGCATTTATAATATTAGTAGGAAGTAGAATAAGCGACTTACATTCGCTTCGTTTGGGAGCGTCCCTGTGTACGTTTTATATAGATAAAAATAATTGTTGTGAGAGAGTTACACACAGTACCTATACTATCGCGGACTTTCTGTTAGCCTTTTTTAAGACCTACAATTTTCTAGTACATTGTTTTTATATAAATATCTCTTCAGGTTTAACCAGCGTTAGCCATATTTTCTAAGGATGACTCGATAGAATCAGTTATTGTGTGTTCTTTTGGGAATGAAAGATTTTCCCGCAGTAAAAGGTATCCTAAATGTTGACCGGTCCAGGTAATAAGTTATCAGTACACAAAATTTAGTTAAAATGTGTGTGTTTAAAAAATAAACCCACGAAGGGGAGCTTAAACAAGAGTATTCTATAGATGAAGAATAGAAGTCTAAAAAATATATAGGAATAATGTATATATGATTCTATGATATAAATTTTAAAGTAATTTCAATACAATTTTTAATTCAATTTAATTATCTTGTTAATGGCTTCAAAGCGTGCCAGTTAAGCACAGATTACATCGCCAATGTCACGTAGAATGGAGAAGATATGAGTGAGATTGGCAATAGATAATAATATATTTAAAATTTGTATTTTTCAACGATTGTAGAATAACACCTTTTCTAAGCAGGATAGATTAAAATTGATATAATTCAAAATTCAAAATTTAAAGTATTTTATTCAGCATATAATTAAATTATTACAATTTTTTACTGAACGTTATGAGTCTACTACCAGTTCGGAAAATTATAATATACTTAAAGCCAAACCAGGGTATATTACTATATTATAAACTTTCGATTACAGAACTCATATGGTACTCATAATAAGCGTTACCGCGAAAATTGCCTCACAATTTGTTTTTTGCTTAACATTCAAGCCTCATGGACAATTCAGTCAGTACCTGTACTATGAGAAACTAAAAGTGCCAAGAGAGATCTATTTCTAATGAAAATGGTTCCGTATATTATAATTTTAAAATTAACTTGAACTGTCTCGTTGGTTTAGTGGACGTGTACATTGTACGGTATACAATTCGGAGGTTCTGGGTTCGAGTCGTGGCTGAGGCATAGTAGAGTTTTAGAGTTTTGCTGTCAATAAATTGTCAGTAACAGCCCACAGTTGGGAAGTTGACGGTGTTTCACCCCCATGCCTTAGAGAGCATTGAAAAACCATCGGTATTTTCTGGAAAAAAGAGCAATTTTCATATCTTTTACAAAAATAAAGAAATATGCTGCCTATAATATGCCGTGGTCTCTATCGCGACATTTTAATAAACAGTAAAATACGAAAGAAACCCTTTTTTAGTGACAAAGCCTTCTTCCCACGAAGTTGGCCACGTTCATACAATGACAAACACATGGTCACAAAGGTCTCCCACATGATTTGTTTACTTAATTTTTAATGTACAATGATTATTCATAAGTTCATACAATGATTCGTTTGCTGGGAAAAAGATGTATAAAATTACGAAAATTACATGAAAATAGGTTAATTAGTTGGTTTTGAACAGTGTAATGATGTCCATAATATGAAATAAAACGGTTAATAATGTGATTAAGTTGTAGAATACATAAGTACGAGTATGTATTCTTTTTATGTAAAACTTGTTTATTAACCGACTTCAAAAACAGAAGGTGTTATAGTATATAGTATATTTTGATATATCTTTTTTAAATGCGCAAAGAAACGTTTAAACTATGAGTGTATTACTCACTGATAAATTATAAATATTCAAATGTAAATGTAAAAAAAAAACGTTTTAGTCGGTCTAAATAAAAAAGCAGATAAGAAATATGTATTGCTGCTGTCGAAATAATTAATTTTATTATTGAGTTATAATAATAAAAATTTCATTTTTTTCGAAAAAATTATTTAATGCATAATTTTACTATAATATGAATATTTTGGTTCAATTAGAATTTTTAAAAATAAGTGTAATTTTAATTTTAACACGTTTGGCTCAGTTGGTAGTGACCCTACTTGATGTGCCAGCGGTCGCGGGTTCGAGTCCCGCTGGGGGCATTCATTTGTGTGATGAGCACGAATGTTTGTACTCCAGTCATGGGTGTTTATATTTATAATATGTATGTATTTAAAAGTTATATATATGTAGTGTATCAACTATCTGGTGTCCATAACACAAGCCTCGTAGCTTACCATGGAACTAGATGGCGCTGTGTGTTAATGTCCCAACATTTATTTATTTATTTAAAAAAAAATTAACCTATAATTTAGAATTCATGATTGGATGATTTTTTTTCCCAAACGCTTCAAATGCTTAACAGCAAAGTGCAAACATGGTCATGGGAGAGACAGACAGAGATAAGTATATTTATTTAATACAGCTACTGTGCTAATGAATAATTCATTAAATTAAATAATCTACGGAACCCAAAATCGCAATCTCGTGACTGTATTGCCAATGCAACGGTCCGATAATATTAGTTCTGGTTGAAGTTTTTGTTGCTCCTAATGTCACTGTATACTTTTGTACTGGAAGATTGAGTTCTAATTTGTTTTGAATTGTTGCTAAATGATTAGCACCTACTCTTGAACTCTTATACCATGATTATTATATATGTATATATATATATATATATATATATATATCTTACTTCGACTTTTCGTACCACAGTCTTTAAAAAAAGTTTATTATAATTTATAAGATTGAAACATTACTAGTAATGTTATTATCATTCATTCAATTCGTATATGTAAATGAGTTTTTATGGATTGTATTATAACGTATTTTCCCGTGGAAGTGAGATTATCTACCTCAGTAAAAAGTCTAATAAAAAAGCCTATGTCGCTCTCCAGCCCTCCAACTATCTCCAGTCAAATTTCCACAAAAAAATCACGCCAATCCGTCACTCTGTTTCGACGTGGAAGAAGGATAAACAAACAAACAAACAAACACACTTTCACATTTATAATATTAGTCTGGATATGGATTTAGCAAACTTATAAAAGTTATTCATACGTGGGGGGTGTATTATTCGACTTCAAAATACGGAAGTAGGTACTCTATATAGTATATAGTAGTTCATGTAGTTCATATATAGTTCATGTGTTGTATTCGAACCCGTATACACATAAGCTGTTCATAAACAAACCAACAACCAAACATTTAAACCTTTCAAAATAATGTATTAGTAAAATGTAATTAAGAGCAATACATATTTAAATATATTTATCGAGGTCGGCTTGAAAATTTGTAAATTATAGATAAAATATGATTGTAAGCAAATCTAAACATGTATGTTAGAAATAAGAGATTAGATTAATTGAAATTACAGAAGAACTTCTTATTTTTTTAATCTGTGGCTATAAAATTCAACGTCATACATTCTCGTAGGTATATTACAAAATAGATATTTTTATTTATAAAATTAATGTTAGTAAACAATTCAAAATTTTATTTCAAAATTTCAGTTTAACCTTGTTACAGAAACTTTTGGGTGTTGAAACTTTCCAAATCAAATACCTTTTCAAATGCCTGAGTATTAAATAAAAATAAATAAAACAAACACATAATCCACGTTTGGGCTTCGCCGCAGTCGGGTAATATAATTGCCTATAGTTACTGAAATAAATAGATGTTATACATCACAATTACACTTTTTTTTATATACAAACTAACGGAACCCGCGGCTTCGCTCGCGCTAAAACTACAAAAAAAACTCTAAAAAGGTAGGTTTCATACTAACTTTCATCCCCTATTTTACCCCCTTATGGAATGAATTTGGGAAAATGCTAAAACACGTATTTATTTAATTGTATTGAAGAGCATTAACATTTAACACCAAGTTTCAAGTAATTCTGATGATATTTTTTTTGGGTTGTATTATAAAGTATTTTCCCGTGGGAACAAGATAATCTTCCGCTGTAAAAAGTAGCCTATGTCACTCTCCTTACAACTACCTCCACACAAAAAATTACGCCAACCATTACTCCGTTGCGACGTGAAAGAAAGACAATTATTATTATTATTGTGTTGGGTGTGGTGCCGAGGTCGGCCCTTAGCTACGTCGACCAGTTTAGGTCCATTGTAGCTCCCTTTATAATGAGTTCAAAGTTCTCCGCTTAGTCCTGTTGACTCCAGGAACTTCCAGATTTTCTGAGCGGGGAGCATCTGTATCTCTTCCGGTTGCATAATATGCTGCCCTAGATAGATACTTCTGCGGTGCTTGAGTGGACCGCACGAGCAGAGGATGTGCATAGCAGTTTCCTCTGTCTCATGGCATAGTCTGCACATTGCGGTCTGACTGAGGCCGAGGGTAAACATATGTTTATTGAGTTTGCAGTGACCAGTAAGTATTCTGGTTACTGCACTGGTTTTATACTTGTTGAGTTGAAGCAACTCTTTTGTAAACTTTCTGCGATATCCCTTAATTAGCGCTTTAGAGTGTATTTGTCCAGAAGTGGATTGCCACTCTTGAAGTGCTTGGCGATTGCAGTGAATTTTGAGAATTGAATAGGCATGTTGTTTTGCAATACCACAAAATGGTTCTGGGCCACATACTGGGGTTTCAGCACCCCTTCTTGCCAGTGCATCAGCCTTTTCATTCCCATCTATGCCTGAGTGACCCGGGACCCATCTGAGGGTAACTCTGTTGGATGTGCCCAGGACATTCAGATTTTCCTTACAGTCTTTGACCAGCTTAGAGTTGGTCTCAAGAGAATCTATAGCCAAAAGTGCTGCTTGGCTATCTGAGTTGATGTAAATATTTTGGTTTCTAAGCTTCCTCTCCAGGATGACTTCAGCACATTTGTTGATGGCGAAGACCTCGGCTTGGAAGATGGTGGCCTCCTTGCCCAGATTGACAATCATGTCAAATCTAGGCTTAAGGCCATAGATACCGCACCCTACATCAGATCCTTTCTTGGATCCATCTGTGAACCAAACATGACTGCCCTTTTTGTGAGACTCTTGGTTTTTTAGCCACATGTCCCGGTTGGGAAGATCTATTTGGTACTGTTTTGCGAAGTTAAACTCTGTACTCATGCCATCGACTGGCATTTTCAGAGTTTTGTGTTCGAATGTCAACTCTTTGAGTTTGTTCATATATTGCGATTGCAACTTTACATTCGATTGTGTACAGAGCCTGTAGAGGCAAGATTTAGCTTCTTTTTGCACATGGAGATATAGCGGAGCTATGTCCAACAAAGCATTTAGAGCGTCGCCTGGTGCCGAATGGAAGGCTCCCGTGATGATTAGACATGCCATCCGTTGTATGCTGTCTAGTTTACTCATAGTTGTCTTTTGTTTGGTTTTGTTACACCATACGACTGAGGCATATGTTATGATCGGCCTTACCACGGCGGTGTACATCCAGAGAGCCATTTTGGGTTTGAGGCCCCACTTGGCTCCAGCCATTCGACAACATATCCAGAGGGCCATTTTGGCTTTTTGTATAATGTTGTTGAGGTGAGAGTTCCAGGTCAACTTTTGATCAATAGTGACTCCAAGGTACTTTACCTCATTTGATAGGTTAAGGGTTTTGCCATTGAGTCTGAGTTCAGTCAGCCTTTCAAGCTTCCTTTTCCTGGTAAATGGTACAATAACTGTTTTATCAGCGTTTATTGATAATTCATTTTCTCTGCACCATCTTGTGATGGTATTGAGAGCTCCTTGTAACCTGGTGGAAATTGTGTTCAGGCAGGGACCTCTTACTACTACAACAAGGTCATCTGCATAGCCCTGTGTATCGTAGTCAAGATCTGCCATGATTACAAGTAGTAGGTCTACAGCTAGTGTCCATAATAGGGGTGAAAGCACTCCTCCTTGCGGACAGCCTCTTGTAGTGTGGAAGTTGTGCGAGTGTTCGTTTAACGTAACTTTCGCACACCGGTTGGAGAGCATATATTCCACCCATCTGGTGGTTGTGATATCAACACCTTTTGCATTTAATCCTTTCAGGATGGTTGCCGTAGGTGTGTTATCAAAAGCCCCCTCAATGTCCAAAAATGCACATAGAGCTGTCTGCTTATCCTCTAGGGACCTTTCTGCCTTGTCGACCAGAGCTACTAAGGCAGATTCTGTGGATTTACCCTTTTGGTAAGCATGTTGGTTGCAGGAAAGTGGTCTAGCCACAAGATACCTTGTTCTAATGTGCTGATCGATTACTTTTTCCATTGTTTTTAGTAGGAAAGAAGTAAGACTAATAGGTCTAAAGGAAGAAAGACAAACAAACACACTTTCACATTTATTATATTAGTATGGATAACAGATCATTAAAAAAAAAAAAAAAAAAAAAATGAACCATTATTTATGGTTAGTATCTTTTACTAAATAAAATTTAATAATGCCAACTTTTATAGAAGGTATTTTATGTCACCTGTGTTATGACTAAGTAAAAATATACTCAAAGACACTATATTTATATAATTACAGTGCACAAAACTCTCTTTTTTTCTTTTCTCCCTGATTTTTATTCATATACCCTATTATCCCTAAATTCTCTAATTTTATTCATATTTATTATCTTTTATTTAAAGAAAGGCTAATTAAAAAGTTTAATATAAATTAATAATAAAATTATTATACACTACGAGCGACTTATCCTTGCTTAGCTCAGATCAGGTCATCCTTAAATACCTAACAGTAACCTACTCCAAGTCAATATCTATCTATGTACTAAAAAAATTCGTCCAGCTTTTTAACTTAAAGAAGTAGAAAACATACGAAATGTATATAAATTACGAAAGGAATATAAAAATTATTGCCTAACAAACACAAAAAAAATCCTAAGCCGATACCAGATATCGAACCTAAGACTATTCATTAACAAGCTACCGCTCTATATCCACTGCGCAATACTAACAATATTACCACAAATTATTTAATAATCATGTTATTTCTGTGCATGTTTGAATTGTACAATAATTTAAATTATATATTATCTCGTTTTAAACAGGCGCGGTCGGAATTGTGGGTTTGACATTGAATTCAATGAATTATTTAGCCTAGATCTAATTAAATTCTGAGTTAGCCATTACGATACGATTACGACACGCCATTATGATTTATAATGCAAATATTTGCGATCTATAATTTATACTATCGATATCATATCGTTTGCTTGCGTAAGCAAAGATTTAGTTTTTAAATATAAGTTTTTTATTTTTTACGAGAGGGCGGGCATCCGAAAAGTCTTGAATAAAAAATAAAAATATAAAAGCAAGAAAATTCAAAATATATTTTTATTTTAAAGTAACGACTCACCCTAGTTATGTTTTAAATTTAAGTTTAGATTTTTCAGAGATGAGATATGTTCCCGCAGTAAAAACGATCACAGCTATCGTCATACCAAATTTCATCAAAATCTATCCAGTAGTTTTCTCGTGATGCGGTCACACTCAGACAGACAGAGAAAATTGTAATATATACGTAGGTAAAAGGCCTCCATGACTATTTCAATAAGATTTTCCAAAAAAAATATTTAATGTACAAATTCGACTCAGTTAGAATTTTATTATAATAATATGTATGTATACATATGCAATATTAACGCAAGAACGTCGTAATTCTAATCTACTGTGTCATTAGCTTTTCCACTTCTAATTGATATACCTATAATTAACACGTGCATTATCGAAAGTGGTTTAGCAAAAAAGCTAAATATTTAGTATCCTTAGACTTTGACCGGTTCTGAGTCCGGAAATTGTTTATTCAATGTCTCTATCGTTTAGACACGGACGGACATGCAAACTTGTTGGGAAAGTCGAGTCAATGTACTGAATACCGTTGGATGATTTTTATTATGTAATTTTGTTTGAACCATAACTTACACTACAGTGAGCAAAAGTGTTTATATGTTTGTTCCTCGTATCTCATAATACTGTTACTGGCTTTTAGAAATGTCGCTTTATAAGCAAAAGTATCTTATACGAGTAATTTTTTTTTACATAAATTCTTCTATTATAACTTGTTATATTTTTGTTGTATGATTAGGATTAAATTATACAATAATACTAGCAGCTCTTTTCTTTTAAATTACGTTTGAACGGTTAGTATGGAATAGACGGACTATATATTATATGACATATAGCCTATTATAGCCTTCCTCAATAAACGGGCTATCTAATGCAAAAATAACTTTTTAAATCGGATTAGTAGTTCCTAAGATTAGCACGTTCAAACAAACAAACTCTGCCTCTTAATAATATTAGTATAGATATAACACTCATAAAAATATTCGTTGTTAGATTCTAGCTGAAATTCTTAAATAAATAATTGTAATTTAATTCATAATTTCAAGAATAGATATTATAAAACACTTTCTGTTTCTAAGTAACTTACCCTCTTTTTCACGGGAGCGTCTTTAAATGCATTTTACGATTTTCATACAAACACATCGACTTTTATTGATATATAAGTACATAAAATATATGTATAAATATTTTTGCAAACAATCAGATATATTTTGGCAAATTTTATTACTGACAGTAGCCTACGTTTTACTCCCGGTCAAAATCTGTGTACCATACAAAAATGTCAAGCCGTTTCAGCGTGAAGGAGTAACAAACAAACGTACATGTACAAACTTTCGCATTTTTAATAGTAGTGTGATATTTCATCTATACAGATTAATAAAATTGAAGTGTCTGTTTGTAATGTCAAAATAACAGCTATTTACTGAATGCATATGAAATTAATACGGTACTTATTAGAAAAACAAATAGGTAGTTATTTTTAAATATTTTGTCTGTCTGGCTGTCTGTTTGTTCCGGCTAATCTCCGGAACGGCTGGACTGATTTCGACGGGACTTCCACTGACAGATAGCTTATGTTATAAGGAGTAACTTCGGCTACTTTTATATTAGAAAAATAATTAGAATCCCGTTAAAAAAATTAAAACGTATCTAGGGACGCACCCGAGTGAAGCGTGGGTTAGTCGCTAGTTTTAACTAAGGGCACACATTAAACACTTATATAACATAATTACATACTCAATTATACATGTAACGAATAATCTTAACGGTTAAACACGAACGTGAAAGTCTTTTAAACGTCCGAAATTTATTGCTAGTCTGACCTCCTTTAATGATTAAGTGAGAAATGCTCTAGTCTGTGTGATTATGATAAGGTCTAAAACTAAAAGTACCTATATAATGTAGCAATAACCGCGAATTTGTCGGTAATGAATCAAAGATAAACAAGGTGTTTTTATAATTCCTTATATAATCACCAAAATTTTATTTATATAAAGAAAAATGCAGTTAGTTGGTAAACGTATAACTCTAGAACAGCTGGAGGGTTTTAGTTGAATAATAAAGGCTATTTCTATCTATACTTAAAATAAGGACGAATAAAAAAATGTTAAAATGTTTTTGGCCAAAATTTGAAATTATGTATACTGAAAATATTTTAATTCCGAATTTAAATATCTTCTGTCTAACTTTAAATTTTTTCCAAAAACAGAAAATGATTTTTTTTTAATGTTTGTGCTTAACATTAAACAAACTCTTTTTAAGATACAGATTCGAATCAGTTATAGAATTTTATTATATTATAGATCAATTTTTGCTTATTATTATGGAACTATTTACGTATGAAATAATAAGACTGACTGCTTTATCACTATGTTATTTGAGAGGGTTTTAATGTTTTTTTTTTAATGATACGTTTTATTTCTACAAAAGGGGCTTAAACCAGACGTCATTCTTCCATAATTTTGCCTTTATTTTGAGATAGGTATAATTTTATGTAACCTAATAATTCAATTTGAAAAGCTTCAGTTATTTCAATTTTTTTTAATTTAACATATTTTGTTTAACATATAAACATTTACAAGAGTAAAATGAACATGACAAATGAATAAAGTTCTTCCAAAAACAATGTTAAATAATCGTTACGTATCTAATTATTGTTAATTAACATGTAGAGATAATTGTGTGAAACAAAGCATGGGTAACACCTTGGAGATTTATGTCATTGTATACATAATGATGCACTTCTTACAGGAATAATTAATGATCACAATCATTGCTAGTTATTGCTTGCGACTGTATTCGCGTAATATGATATTTTTTTTGCTCGTGTTACATACATAATATTTATGTACTCGTACTTTCTTAGATTTACGCGAATATTTTACATTTTAAATACAACTATCTTTTCGGTTTTTTTTATAAGAATTTAAATTTTAATATGTTATCTGCACCGTGTCTTCTCCATTCTACATGACATGAGCGAACCACCCGCGATTAATTTATAAGAAGTTAATTGTTTACCGAGCCACCTGTGGCTCGGCGGTCGCTAACAGGTTCTGTGCCCAACTAGCACACCTAAAAGCCAAATAACAAAGAATTGAATTGAAAAATTTAAATAAAATATTTAGGTACAATGATGCCAACATAAAGCAAACTTTTTAATGAACTATGTAGTTTTTATTTAGTCTATTTTTATTTAAACATAATCAATTTAAAAAAAATTGTAGAGGTATTTATTATGAATTAACAATAAATTTTTTTTATTTCCAGAACAGTCACGATGAATTACAAATATATACAATCAAATATAGTCCTTCTAATCACATTACATCTGACGTTATCAAGTGAAACAAATGCTCCTGTGTATGAAGTGATAAATGAACAAGCGAGGATAGACGACAATATACGACTATCTAACAACCCAGTTATATTGCCCTATGGGAATCCTTTAGCTGGTAATTCTAAACAAAATGCTAGACTCCACGCTAGCAACCAACAGGCAATGTTTAATGCTGAAAGGATTAGACAGCACAAAGCTCAATTGCAAAGATGGAACAAAAGTCCTATGGATAGCTACATGAAAGCATATCATGAATTACAGGAAAACCACCAATTGGAAATTGAGCAACAACAAGCAACATTAAAAGATAGTCCTGTAACTGCTACACCATCAACATCACCCAGACCCAGAACAAAGCAGAGAGTACAAAACAAACGAGTACCCAATAACGATGACAGTCAAAATGTGAGACAAGCTACAAAGAGAGTGCAAAATCAAAGAAAGGAACTCCCTAGACGCGTTTCTCAAAGAATTGACCCAGTGAAAGTTTCAAAAGGCGACGCTTTAAAAGATATAAGAAATAGAAATCATAGATCTTATGGTTCGGCTGATTATAATCAACAATTGGAACCAAAAAGGTATCAGACGGTATATGTGTATCCCGTAACCTCATTTGATCAAGGTATAGCTGTCAAACCTAATTCAGACATTGGTTCGACGCACCCGGTGATTCAACCTAGCAAGTTGTACACTAAAACACTATCTAGCGACACAAAACCCACATACCCAAAGCAGTTAGATCATAAATTCACATCCGTTCAAGAAATTGAGGCGCTCAACTCACTATTAGCTAAAAATCCTGAGCAACAATTGACGGAATTCACTGCGCTAATAAATTCCGATAGGAATGAAGAAATTAATAAGAATGTGCCTACAGATTTTTATTATTATTTAAAAAATCCAACTCAAATGCATAATACTGACAGCTCGAAATCTGTGTACGCTAGTGCTTACGTGCCAGTTATTAAAGATCATACACCCATAACGGAAGAGATCGATGACATAGAAGACCCAAATAACAAACAAACAAACAGTTTTTCAGAATCAACTGGGTCACCCAAAATAGAAACAGCAACAACAAAAAGCAATAATTATTACAAAGTCGAAGTCGCAAGTCAAACTATAACCAAAGATAATAATCCATATTTACTCTATGGCTTGCAAGAAAATAGTGACAAGAGTGAGAGATATCTACATCATAACGCCCAAACAACAGGTCTTCAGCATTTACTAGAGGATGGTACAGAAACATCAGCATATGAAGACAATGTAAGTACAAAAGTTCGTTGTAAGCGTTCTAAGTTAGAAACCGAGCCATTTCTTTCCCCAGAAAAAAAAGCAAATACCACAGACACTCCTACATCCGAATCCCTTATTAGGCTAAATCCGTTCAATAAGAAACGCGACAGCCTAGACGTTTACTTACCTAACTTTCAGATAGGTGAGGCGTCGTACGATTACGATTTCGATTATAATCAATCGAATCAAAAA
This sequence comes from Brenthis ino, assembly GCA_921882275.1. Taxonomy (NCBI): domain Eukaryota; kingdom Metazoa; phylum Arthropoda; class Insecta; order Lepidoptera; family Nymphalidae; genus Brenthis; species Brenthis ino. The sequence goes on along the minus strand of OV170233.1, from coordinate 1,711,641 downwards.
TTAAACTCGTATTATGACGATTATTATGATGACTACGATTTTGGTCCGAAATCACAGAACTTTGGTCCATCTAGTTACCAAAGTGAGGTACAAGGTAGTTTTTCAAATAGATTAAATCATTTCCGACGTGTGCCTTTATCTAGTATATATGGTACACCCCCTTCAACTTCGTATGGTGTCCCGTTTTACGGTTCCCCATCACATTTCGGCTCCCATCAAAGTTATTCTCCCCATAAATTTGAATCGACAGTAAGTTCCATAAGCTTTGATAATTTAGAACCAGTGTACATGTTAACTCAGTCCCAACTTAAAGAATTAATTGGTCACCATAATTTAAATATAGGACACCTAGATGTCTATCAATTGAGTAAAGAAAATAAAGAAAAAAAATACACACGTCCAAGAAAGTACAGGAAAAGGTATCCTTATAGGCATGTCCAAAAGAATTTGTTTAAACTTCATAAATTTAATTCTTAACATTTAATATATTAATTTATTCAATAAACAAATATTAAGTTATTTATAATATTTATATGTAAATTGTAAGTAAGAATCTTAGAAATAATAAAAGTTCTATTACAAACGCTTTGTCATTATTGTGTATTATTGTACTTACGGTAACAAGTTCGATTCTTATTTGAGGCAATATATCGATGTTTTTGCACTTAGGCCTTAAATAAATTGAAATATTATTTCACATTGCTAGTATGTTTCAAGCCTTAGTGTCATAAATCACGGATGTTTCGCAATTGAAAGTCACCAATGAATGTATTTTGATTGAGCTTTGTAAATTTAATAGATGCAATTAAAATATATATCATATGAATTTCGATACTTTTCATTACTTCTTTAGAAGTATTGCTAGCATAAAAATTATCAAATAAAATAGAAAGGTGGTTTTATATATTTTTACTATAAAGAGATAATTGAGAGAATTAAAAGAAAAAAAATGAATGATACAACTATATAATATTTTCCAAACAGACATACACTTTATTTTAAATTAATTCATTTATTATATATATTATATACATTTTATTACGAATAGGAAATAGAAAGTATAATTAATTACTAACATACATTAGATGAATGCCTTATACAATAAAAGTCTATGTAATAACGTAACATCTTCAAGCTTTATGCAGGAACTAGACAGGGAGGAAACTCTATTAACGATAGGCTATGTAACTTAGCGCTAAAATCAAATCTGACGAACTCATTTTTGTTCACGGATCCGCTCGTAAAGTAAACCGAATAAAAATAACCTGTGTCACTCGGGAATAAAACAGATATATTTTTTTTTATTTAGGGTGAGCCGCTAGCTCACCCTCGCTTCGCTCGGGTTCGCCTCTAGAAAAACATAATCAAATCTGTCCCTCGGGAACCGTATATTTTTCCGGGATAAAAAGTAGTCTATGTGTTATTCCAGACTACAATCAATCTCTGTGCCAAATTTCATCCAGATCCGCTCAGCCGTTCTGGCGTGATTCTTACAAACTTTCGCTTTAATCATATTAGTAGGATGTACCATAAAATATATGTTGTACAAAATAAATAAATAGAATATAGACGAAATGTGAGGAAATTAGTTAATAATTATTATACAAATTAGATATCTATGAAGTAGTCATCGCTACAGAATTTCAAGCTACAATCACCTAAATGCACACAAATAATACTTTTAATTATTTTTGCCCGCGATTCAACTCGTGTGGTAGTAAAATCTTTAAAAATAAACCTATAAATTTGTCTAGGATGTATTTTATTTTCAAATTTCACCCAAATCAGCTGAGCAATTACATCGTGGATATGTGACAAATATACTCCCTCGCTTTCACATTAATGTAATATTTTGTAGAATGTGTCAATTCTTCAATCTCCATCATAATCACAACAATGATGATATTAATTTAATTTTTTAATCTATACTGATTAACATTTCAAGACATGCTTCATGTGTATATAAAACCTTATCATTTATATGTTATTTCTTATAGGTCTAGAAATACAATATACTTAATACTAAAATTCATACAAATGTTTTTAATAAATAGCAACAAAAAATTACATAATAACACAAAAATACAAAGAACATGTAAAACAAAAACGATATCAATCGCTTTATCCAAACCAAATTGAAACAAACGTCTTTATCAGCACAAATATTGACAGGGTGAAAATTGAACCCGCGACCATCACAATGTAAGCAGATATCACATACCTTGATCTAAGACATAAGATACTAGAGAAGATATAAATCAATTGAAAATCGTGAACGGAATTACTTTCTAAATAACGCTTATAGAATCTTCAATTACAGAAAGTTGATTCGTATGAGATGAGTTACCTAATGTTATTATCTAACATATACTCTGAAGAATCATAATTACATATATAATTACTTAATATAAAATAGTAGTTTTGTCCGTCCGTCCGCTACCTGAAAGTTAAATATATACTTTAGATTATATGGTAACTATATCCGAGGTTTTGTATATACGTGTAGATAAAAACTGAGTGTTCGTATGTTTGTCCTTTATGTGTTCCTAAACCATTAATCCGATTGTGGTGAAACTCTTTTGGGATACTCTATATACGTCGGCGAAGGTTCCTGGCCCTAAAAAAATATTTTTTCTTTGGATGTTTGCCTTTTATGCGTTCCTAAACCATCAACTAACGGGACGTATCCGAGTGAAGCGAGAGCAAGTCGCTAGTAGACTATAAAATGTAAAATGAATTCTTCGAATCAAAAATAAAACAATAAAGATTTTTTTCATAAGCTTTATAATATTAGTATGGGACACAGATAACATTTCGTACTAGTCCATTTTTTTTAAACAGATTCAAAAGCTAATCAAATATTTTATTGCATAAAAATGTAAGAAATAGGTTAGTGCTTAATTTATTATTCATTACAAATGTAAATAGTGTCTATTTTATAATTAATATTAATTTGAGGATTTCAGAATAAAATTAAAAAAATGTTCATTTTTTACTTTATTTTCATACATATGTTTTATGTAGGATAGTTTTATGTTAATTAAACTTTAATCTATATTGTATTTGTGTAGGTATTATTATTATAAACAAATAATTTACTTTGAAGCTACTTCAAACGTAGAAACAGGCAAAAGAGCTTTCATTTTCGTGCTTTTAGAACACATTAAAACTTCATGCCATTTCGTTTGCGACCTAGAAAGTGGCCTATTGTTGATATGTGACTCTGTTACTCTAGTCACCGTTTAATTTTAGGTGTAGGAAGCAAATATTGATTTTGAACACTATCGAGACTCATACGTAATACATATATGCCTATCGATATAAATAATGATGAAATCCTGAATGTTTGTTAGTGCATCACTATAGAACGACTGGACCGAATTGACTATTTTCTTTAAATATTCGTAGTAAGTAGCCCAAGCAAGGTTTTAAGGATAAAAAATTAGGGAAAGCTTAGGAAATTTGGTAAAAAATTACTAATTCTATGGATTTTTTGTGTCTAATCAAAGATCACATTGATATTTGGACAGGACAATGTCTATCAGGATAGACATATAAACAATAATCCCGTACCCATATCAAATCAACGATATTTTGCAGAAAACAAAACTCACACTATGCTCCACTACAGCCATAAGCTATATAACCGATCTGAGACAATCTATTTAAAAAGTACTTTACGTAGTATAGGTACAAAACTTTTTTTTTATTTTTTTTTTAATAAACCTTCAAATTGATTCTTTATGCCTGGTATTTTTTATAATGTAATTAAAAAAATAGATAATTTATATAATTTTATTTTTTTCCAGCTCCATTACGCAGCAAACTATGAATTTGGATATCGAGTCCACGATCAAGATAGCGGTAATTATTACGGTCACAGAGAAGCAAAGACAGGAGAAAACACTAAAGGGCAGTACCACGTGTTGCTACCAGATGGCAGAATGCAACAGGTCAAATACTCAGCGGGACCTGAAGGGTTTCATGCTGATATAAGTTACGAATTACAATAAAAGAGAGTATTTACATATATGTGAGTGAAAATAAATATAGCCTAAGTACGGTTTTTCTTTAATTATCTTTACAGAAACATGAGTTTTGGTAAATTCTAATACAAATATTTGACATTATTGACATTTGATAGTACATAATAGATAAAATACGAACTATTAATTTTTCCTACTGTTATTTTTGACTTAGGCTAATTTGCATACATCCACAATACTCTCTTTTACAAACTAGATTTAGACTTGAGATAATTTAAGTATATTTTGCTCTCTAAATTATAAAAAAGCTCAGAGTCACTTTCACTAGATCACTTAAAAAAGGAGGCTCGTTAAAATGATTTAATTCGTCCTTCTTCTATCCTAAAGCAGGAACTTTTTCTTTCACGAGTCGGACACACTAAATGGGTTATTTTTGATGCACAAAATTATATTTTATAATGCAAATAAGGTACGTACAAAGAAAACACAAGTAATAGATTATTTATTTAAAAATAATATTTAAAGTAAAATATAGTTAGCTAGAAATAATTAAAGTTTTGCTATAATAATTAATTATAATAATACAAGTAACATAAAACATAATAGTAATAATATATAATTTGCTATGGGTATAACGTCACCTATAAAAAATCTTGATATTAGGTATTAACACCACTTGTGATATGACACATAAAAAGTATATAAGAAAATGTATATATAATATTATCACTTTATCGGCTTAATTTTGATGAAATTTTTGGGCTAATATAGCCTTGCACTGAATTTAATGCAAATCCGTCTAATACCAAATCACCGTGGTGCAACCGCGGTCACTTCGAAACACAAAATGGCGTGTCATGCCAATTGTAACAATATATACAGAAATTTCCCGCCCCAAAGAGAAATTATTAGAAAGCTACTTTAACGACTTGACACTTTTCGCGAACATTATGTAAATATTTGTGCAATTAAGATGTTTGTCACTCGTCATTATTGTAATCTTAAAATGTAAAACGACATCAAAATTACTTTTGAAGATTGATGAAGATTATTCCTCTATAAAGCTGTGTTTTATTTTTTATTTTTATTAGAACAACTTGGTGGTATATTCATATTCACTGGTATATTCACATCCGTATTCACTGGTAAAAAATATGAAAATCTATTTTCAATAATAGGCAAAGATCGCGTGTCGTTACCACCGAGGAATAGGTAGACCCTCCCTTCAAAATCAATTTTAAAAATATTATTCCGCTCTAAAGCTGGATTTTCCTTGAAATTTATTTGGAACCATAAACATACAAACAAATAAAAAAGAAAGATTTTTTAATACATATTACCTAATTCTGTGTGAAGTCTTAACAGACAAATAGAGAATAAAACGTGTAAGAAGTTACGAGTATACTTCTCTGGCGCAACAGAACAAAAATAGCTAAAGATTTCATCCCGTATGTCATAACTCTCGGTTTGTAAAAGGAATACAGCTAACTTCATCAAGTCGCTTTCAGCTAACTTTATCATGTCGCTTTTTGGCTGTCGGTGTGCGCGCGCATCGTAAAAGTTTTACTCTCATTATTTTTCCAAACGTGCCAAAAGAAGTATAACTTCAAAAAAAACGTTTATGGTATGTAATATGTATAAACAAGCCAAAAATTAATTATTATTATGAAAAATGTTAAAAAAATATATGTACAGACATGACGACTTTACAATTTTACTATGTTTAGACAGAGAACACTAATTAGAATGCAATAATGTAAACTACCATAGACTCTAAATTTCCTAGAATCTAGATTATTATAATGCTTTTAACATCTATATATATAAAAGAAAGTCGTGTTAGTTACTTCGCTTATAACTCAAGAACGGCTGAACCGATTTAGCTGAAAATTGGCAGGGAGGTAGTTTAGAGCCAGGAGAAGGACATAGGATACTTTTTATCCCGTTCGACCGCGTTCCAATTTTTATGATATTTTAATTTTTGGATTTCTCTTAGTCCGGAATTTAAATATAATAGAAAGCTATTTTTATCTGTTTTAGTATTATTTTACATATTTATTGGCCGGAGGTGAATATTAATTGCGATGGTTTATTTTTTACGTAATATAAAAAAAATACAAGTAATGTTTTTGGATCTACATACATATGTATATCTCACAAGGAGGCACATCTATACATACATATAATAAAATTGTAACGAAGACAAATCTGTACATTAAATATTTTTGGAAAATTTTAGTGAAATAAATATTATTATCGATACAGAGGCCGAATCTATAGTTTTTAGAATTTTTGTCTGTCTGTTAGTCTGTGATGTCTGTTACCGCATCACAGAAAAACCACTGGAGGGATTTTGATGAAATTTGGTATGGTGATAGCTGGTTATCCGGGCCAACATATCGGATACTTTTCACCGCGGGAAAATATCTCATTTCTGAGAAAAAATACAAAAACTGCATTGTAAGAGTATACTAATATGTTAAACCTAAGAATTTGGTTTTTGGTCATCTGAACGCAGGCGGAGCTGCGGGCAATGCTTGTTGTATAATAAATGAAAAAAAAGGTAGTTAAGAAAAATATTTCTTTTTTATTTAACTGTAATATATCAGACAACAATGGGGTTCCATAAGGAGGGTCTAGCTAGAACTGTCTATCTTGCGCTTGTAAGGATAAACATAAGAGTCTAAGATAGGAATACCTATCCATTTTTTATTGGGATGTCTGTATTCTGTACTACTATTGTCTATTGATTGATATTGATAGTTTTCAAAAGAGACATGAAACCACCAACCCGCACTTGGCCAGCGTGGTGGACTATGGCCTGATCCCTCTCTTATTGAAGGGAGGCTCACCCCCAGCAGTAGGACTTTAAAAAAGACTGCATACGGTATTGTGTATTGAGAGTGTTGTATAATCTGTCGTTCAATTGGAATTATTTTAATAAGAATAGATTGTCTATTAACTATCTTACTGCTATATTATAATATATATTAATACATTATACACTTCAACTAAGGTCGCGGGTTCGATTTCCATCGTCTGAGGCGAATTTTTGTATGTGTTTGTAATGTACATGGTGCTATCTACTAGGTATTACCTTATTATTAACCTATTAATTCGAGATAGAATTATGAAAATCGATTCACATTTGACGAAGATATCACGTAACGTAATCAAATCATCAGACATAAAATTCGTATGAGCCATGGCATTTATAATATAACTCTCAAGATGCGTTAAAGTAAATAAATAATATAGAAAGTACCCACATAATATAATTAAATTATATAGAGACGAAGAAGCTTACCCATTTTCTATTTTTCTTTTTGATTTCGCTGTGTATTACGGTAATAACTTATTTTCTTCTGTTAACACATTTTGTTTGACCATATCGCTTTTACTTCAGCAGATAATATAACAAATATATATGTACGATGTTTTTAGAAAATAAAATCCTTCATCCACTATTTGGTATAATTTTTTAACATAAGCGACTCTTTACTAGTCGAAGATATAAAATAAAAATGTTATTTTTTAATTATCGCTATTTACATTTAGATAAAATTTGCTATATTTGATAGATCTGATGTAACCAATTAAAATTATAATGCTCTAAAATATGTTAATTTTAATTACTTATGAAATAAAATTGGTCCGTTAACCAAGTATGTCTATCATGCTGATAGTGATGTAAGTTTATAATATATATCATTTTGAAGTGAAACTTCTTTAGAATCGTTAAGATTTAAAACTCGATGAAACGGAAATGAACTAAAAAGAGACAAACACAAATATATAGAATTTAAGCCGTTGAAAGAATGAGATAGAATACATTGCCATGTTGCCATGGTAACCGTTATTATTTGAGATAGAATAATACATTACACAGGAAGTGAAAATAATACAATTAATGACGGAATAATATGTAATATGTCAAATTAAATAACTTTTAAACTTCATAAAAATATTATAAAAAATATAAAACTTACAATTATCCTACTCCTGATACTCTATATTCATCTCATTCTCTCGTAGGTTACTTTTCTGAGGTTTCACTTCTACGAGTGTGAATTGCGCACACACGCACTTTTTTACATTTAAAATGCAATTTTTTGTAGCTCATGTTAAATCCTTTCGATATAGAGTCTCCACTCACTATATCATATATACGAACATAGAGTATTCTTTTTAATTATATAGATACTATATATGTATATTTTATTTCTGGGATTGTGCAATATTATTGGCTGTACCTATAGTACATGTTTCTATCCAAATTTGAGATCTCGTGCAATATTTGTACCTACATAAAATTATTTACCATTTATTTTTTTTAAATTACTATTAAATTACTGGAATATTGTATCTCTTTTTAGTTACCTGCTTATCTTTAAATTTTTAACATAGATGAAATTATACTTTATTCAATTGTTTAAAATCACTTTTGAATATTTAAAGAATGTCAGTGTAGTAAGTCCGTCAGGAAGCTACCACTGGCTCGGATGGCAGTTCTGCTGAGAAGAACCGGCGAGAAACTCAACAGTTGTTATAAATATCAAATTGTATTTTACTTATTTTCAATTTATTTATTTTATTTTCATAATATCTTTTGCTTTATAAAACGGTGCTTTAAAAACATTTCTTAATCATTTAAGTATATAAAACTTATTTCCTAAGTATATATATATATATATCTATATAGGTGATTATAGTACACGTAAGTCTAAATCTCTGTATAATCTGTGTTATTGTTACTTATTTGCACTTAAAAGGTAGGTAGGTATAACATAAATGTGGTCAAAGCAGTCAAGGTAAATAATACAATGTAAAATACTCATATTTAAGTAACATAAGTAATAAGTACGTACTTATAAATAAAATGATTAATAAATGAATGGTTTTTTATACTACCTATAAAATATTTTTAGACGACACGTTTGGGTCAGTTTGTAGTGCCTATTTGTTGTGCCAGCGGTCGCGGGTTCCAGTCCCGCAGAGGGCATTCATTTGTGTGATGAACATGAGTGCTTGTACTATAGAAATGGATATTTATATTTATAATATGTATGTATTTAAAGTTATATATGTGTAGTGTATCAACTATCTGGTATTCATAACACAAGCCTCGTAGCTTACCATGGAACTAAATGATGCTGTATGTTATTGTCAAAACATTTATATTATAGGTAATATATTTATTTATTTACTAGCATTGCCCGCGGTTCGGCAATCGGTTTTTGGTCATCTGAACGCGGGCGGAGCCACGGGCAACGTTAGACATAATATATAATTTACACTATGATGTCAGGTTAGATCTGAGTGGCCGTGGTAAGACACAAGGTGGTGCGAGGCCGCTACAGACCACCGTGACTGTGTATTCAGCCCTTTTTATCGTCCCACTGCTGGGCACGGGCCTCTCTTCAGTACGAGGGGAATCAGGCCATAGTCCACCACGCTGGCCAAGTGCGGGTTGGCGGACTTCACATGTCTTTAGAAAACTTGCTAAGTTCTCTCAGACATGCAGGTTTCCTCACGATGTTTTCCTTCACCGTGACTGTAGTGGCCTTAAACTAAGTGACAGTAACAATACCATAAAGAGGCTATAATGCGCAATAGCAAATACCGTTTATATAATAAGAGAGAGTTGTGAATACCATAAAAGGGTAATTGTTAAACATTAAATATTATCTTACTTTTAATTATGTAAGATGTACTGCGTTACATATTTTATTGCTCTAGTAGAGAAATCTAGGCTAACTAAAATTTTATAAAATTGATAGCCAAATTATATGCAAAAGTTCGCGAGATATCTATGAAAAGATAATCTATACTGTAATATAAAGAGACCTTATACTTTTCAAAATAAATGTATAATCTATTAAAATGCAGTTAATTAAATTCTGCAAAGACGAAATAAACATTATTACCTGCTGGACAGTGGTACCGCTGTGCGACTTTTACACGTTTCACAAAAAAATAGTTAGGCAATAGCTACCAGTTCTTTAATTTAATTAATTCATAACACGAAGATAAATAATCATTATGCCTATAACCTAATTTAATTTTTACTAAATAAGTGGATATTAATGTATTCGACCTTGACTATTTAAAAAAAATGAGATGTGGAATACAAATAAAAAATAAAATGAAGTATCTTTTTAGCGTTACAGAGTATAATAATATTTCTTTAATTAAGACATAGATCGATAAAAGTACTTTGGACCCATTCATGGGATGATGTAAGTTATTACTCAAGTCAACATTTAGGATACCTTTTGTATTCAGCCCTTTTTAACGTTCCACTGCTGGGGGTGGGCCTCCCTTCAATACGAGGGGAATCAGGCCATAGTCCACCACGCTGGCCAAGTGTGAGTGGATGAACAGGATACCTTTTACTATAGGAAAAAATTTCATTCCCACGGGAAAACACAATAACTGGTTCTATCGAGTCGTCCATAGAAATTGACATGGCTAATGCTGGCTAAACCTTAAGAGATATATCAAAACAATGTACTAGAAAATTGTAGGTCTTAAAAAGGCATGCAGAAAAATCTGCAATAGCATAAATCTTTCTGCTAAGGTATATTTGCAATAGTACTTAGGGATGCACCCGAACGAATCAAGGGTAAGTCGCTAGTATTAAATAAAACTATCTTTTCGGGAGAAACAGTCTATAACCATGATTGCTGTAAAACATTCGAAAAATCGGAAACCAAAAATTTAAACAAAATCGGGAAAAAATCTGAAAAGATAAGTTTTATTTAAAATAAAATATTAAAATAAAACATATTCTCTTATTAATCATCTATATCATTTTACTGAGAAATAAATGTACAGTTACATATCAAAGTCTACTAGATAATATATATCTAAGTTATTTATTAAAAGTAAAACTATAAACGTTCATTTTTGTTTAACGCAATAAATTACTAAGAAAAAAAATCGTTTTTATTTTCATACATCATGCATATATAGTAAAATATACAACTACAAAATATAGAGTAGGCGGAAACATTAAAATAAAATTTTTAATAATAGTAGACAAGTCTACAAAATTTTTATTTTTTTAAACAATCTAATTAATACCAATCTGAGAAAACATACAAAAGTGCCGCCAAAATTGTCTTTTAGGAGATATATGTATATAAAAAATATCAAGAATTTAAATCCATAAATTATCCCTCTCCGTACTAACAAAACCACATAATCCCACGTCAGTCGACGGGCGATTAAAGTATCCGAATCGTTATGATATTTTAATTTATTTTATACTAAATTTTAGCTATTAAAAAAAAGTAAAAAAAAATAACGCTTATTCCCTATTAAAATGGCATACGTTACCATGGTAACACATAAGCAAACGAATTTTAAATCACCATAAGTACAAAATATAAATAGAATAAAACTTCTCACTTATCATGTAAAATACATTTATTAGTTGCGGTATGATTATACAATAATCACACAAATTATTTGAAACTAACTATATGTGGCATTTTAATAACAAAAGGGAAGTGTAAGACGTACCTACTATATTTAGAATTAAAATGGCGTGCGTTACCATGGTAACCATAAACGAACGTATTATTTAACCACAAGAGGGCTCACCTTGGGATATAAATCTTTGAAAAAGGTATTTTTAATACGTTAAATAATATATAAAAATATACACTAAGTCATTATATCCAGCACATACGTCTATCCATCCACACGATATACATTTAACTCGTTTTTTCACATACAAACTGTAATTCACATTTGGCTAGGCTTTTGCCTTTTAAGTCTAATAGTTTAGCCAACAAGTACTTTAGTCAAAAGATGTATGGATTAATCTATTTTTTGAACCCAGACTAAAGAACAAAATAGATATAGCGTCATAAAACTAAATATGACGCCAAAAATTATGTTTTAAAATAGTATACAAATGACAATTCGTATATTAAGTAATAAGTAATTATTTACTGTAATAAGCTAATATTATGCCATATTTCTTTCAAGGTGAAGATAACTAATGCTTAAAAATGCAAAAGAATGTGGTATAAATAATTATTATTATTCATGTTTATTCACCAAAAATTGTATATTAAACTAACATATATAAAATTACCCAATAAACGATCTGTTAGGTAAAATCGAGAATATAGCATAAACAGCAAATCACGCTACTATATTTGACTTTGACATTTATTTTGCCGGACTATATAATTCTTTAGTCCAAGTATCTGAAATAGAAAATAAAATACAATAAAAATATTTATAGTTTATACCTTTCTAGTAATTGCAAAAAATCTGTAATTTTAGACATTTATAATATTGCCTTATATTAAAATATTATTTAAAAATTAGTTTTACAATTTTAAACATAAGATATTGAATTAAATAAAAATCGGTTTTTAAGAACAATATGAATATGGAAATTCTAAGAGATATATTTTAAACCAAAACAAAACATTTAAATGTATACTCGTGCATATAAAGAATAGGATTAGTAATATATATATATATATATATATATATATATATATATATATATATATAATTAAATAATCTTGAGCAATTTACTGGCAGGTAAAGAATGCGTAAGTTTTCGAGCAAAAAAAAAATTTTATTTACGACGCCATTTATAATCCCATTCTTTATGTGCACGAATAATAGACTAGATTATTAGTGTTTTAATTTAAAATGGATTTTATACAACAACTACATATTAAATTGTTACAATTTATATTAAAATATATTATTATATAAAAAAATGGAGTCAGTGCAAAAACGACCTAAGTCAAATTTGATAAAGTGACACATTTTGGACCAAAAGAAATTAATAATTTACTAAATTTTTACTATGACATATATAAATAAAAAAATAATTTATTTACAAAAAAATAGCATTTTTTGTCGAATTTACTTCTACACTAACTTAATTCAATTTAGGTCGTTTTCTTATTGACATAAATTCAGTTCAATTCAATTATCCTGTTAATGGCTTCTAAGTGTGCTTAAGCACAGATTACTTCGCCAAGAGCTGACATAAATTATATTAAAAAAAATATTTAAAAAAAAACATATAATAACAAAAAGATGACAATATAATAATTCTTATACTAACCTAATCGTCACATTGAGTTTTTCAATACAGAGTATATAATAAGAAAAATTAAAACAAATTTTATAATTTTCCAAAAATTTATTTATTTAATCTTTCTTTAATTTCTTTGATGGTATTTCATCATCTTCCAACGGACGTTTGAGGGTTTTAGAAAGATTATTTAAACTCCTCAACTCGTTTGTAATTCCGCGTATTTTGGCCAAAGTTGTGATAGTTTTCATTATAGTACTTGACGTGGGTGCGGGGTTCGAATCCGGGTCATCATCTGATGCACTGGGTAGTTTAATTAGCGATTTCCTTGGCTTAATATTGGGCAAAGCTGTGAAATAAAAACCACATATTATTTACTAACTTACATATATTGCTTACAACCCCTCTTGTATCCCTCTCATCTTTTTTTATACATATATCCAAGACCCAACAAATATATATGACCTACCATTTGTATGGAAGCGCAAAGAAAATAAAGCTCCAAATATCTTTACAATATTATTAGGGTTAAAATAAATAATTCTTATTTTGTTAATTCAAACTGTTATATGAATAACAAAAACAAAAACAAATAAACAAAAACCTCAAAAATCCGCATACAGCCTTAAATGAGTAAAAAAACTATTCACATAGTTTTATTGCGTTTAAATCTTATCCCAAATGGTCCAAATAAATACAATTTTCATTATAAGATTGCATACATTGACTAATACTTGATTGATTATCTTGACCGGCACTGTCCGCTACACCGGAGGTCTCAGGTTCGATTTCTGTATAAAAAAAATGTTTTAGTAAATACATAAACTAATATATATGCAAAAGCAAATGATACTGATGATGATGATATACATATATGTATATTATAACTAGCGACTAACGCTCTCTTCGCTCGGGTGCGTCCATATCTAGGCATATTTTAAGTTATTTGAGTGTAACCCTAATTCTTTTTCTAAAATAAAACTAGCCTAAGTTACACTTTATAACACCAGCTATCTGCTACTGAAAGTTCCGTCAAAATCAGTCCATCCGTTTCGGATATTAGCCGGAACAAACAGACAGACTTTTTTTAAAAATTTTCTTATAAGTACTGTACAATGTACATAATTCCATATGCATTTAATAAATAGCTTTTATTTCGACGTTACATACAGACACTTCAATTTTATTTATCTATTTAGATGTATAGATAATTTTTGTGTATAATATATTTAGTGTAATGAAATTGTATTAGACTGGTATATGGTAGTATACTCGTACATGCGAACGTCTATATTTGATACGCCTTAACACTGAAACGGCTGAACAGATTTGTATGAAAATTAGTACAAAGATAGGCTACGACCTAGAGTAACACATAGGCTACTGTTAGTAATAAAATTTACCGAAAGGTGGCGCTATCTGCATATAATATTATATGCAGATATTCAAACAAAATGCACCTAGCATAGCAAAAAGCCGAGCAAAGTGAGGGTAAGTCATTAGTATAATTACAAACAAACAAACACACAACACTTACCTTTATTTTGATTCCTCTTATTAGTGCCGATGGGAAGAACTGATAGATCCAATTTAATCTGACTTCCAAAATGTCTCAACGGTTGTGAACCAGAGGGTCCTTCATTTGGCACACCTGGAATGGGCAAGGAGTTTAACATATTATTTATTGACAGATGGGTGACCATTTTGTAATATATTCAATTCTTTATAAGATTCCACTACTGGGGGTGGGCCTCCTCAATATTCAGAAGATCAGGCCATAGTCCACCACACTGGCCAAGTGCAGGCAGACTGAACATGTTTTTCGAAAACTTGCTATGTTTTCTCAGAGATGCAGGTTTCCTCACGATGTTTTCCTTCACCGTAAGGCAAGTGGTAATCAAGTTAAAAATAATTCGCACATGAAAATATCAGAATTGTGAGACCCGGGATTTGAACCCGCTTCACTCGGTTTCCCCAAGTGAGCCATTACCACTGGACTACAACTACCTTAATATGTATAAATGTTTAACAATTGAATGATCTATAAATTTTAGTGTAATGCAATAAATATTCTTACCAGTTATAGCTTTACCTCCTACTGCTTGGTTAGTGTGAGTTAGTTCTGTATATTTTATATCACACTCCTCTATGCGTTTCTTGAGATCGGCTGGAAATTAAAACTATAATATTATATTATTAATTATTATAAGCATAAAAGAAAAATTCTAAAAACTTTATTACACGAATGTAACAATTAATTATTTATTATTGAGCGCTTGTATTAATTTCTGGTTTATATATACAATAATTCTACAAGAAGCTATCTCAGTGATGCACCGAATCGTATTTCACGTATCTCGACAAAAGAAGAAATTAATAAAATTCTCTTGTTCATGGCGACAACGCGTGTCAGTTGAGCACAAATTACCTCGCCAATGTCACGTTCAATGGAGATATGATATGAACATATAAACGTATACCATACTAGCAACTCACCCTTGCTCCCGAGCGAAGCAAGGGTTCGTCCCTTGGTTGATTCCCCATACAAAATTTAATCCTCATTTTCACCCCCTTAAGGACTGATTTCCGGGATAAAAAGTATTCTATGTCCTTTCTAGGGTCTCAAACTATCTTCTTACCAAATTTCATCTAAATCAGTTCAGTGGATCCAAAGATTACCCTCTACAACCTCAAAAAATCACAAAATTTTACCTCTATAATATAAGTATAGATGAATATTCTAAGAATTATGATATATAGTTTTTAAATAATATTCTAAAAAAACACACTCACCGATACAATTGTCCTGTTGCTTTTGTTTCTTCTGCAAATCTCTTATATGCTTCTGTTGAGCCCATGCGACCCTCTTATATTCTAACATCTGGAATTTGTTACATCAAAACGAATAGTTTGCTCGGGTTAAGGTTTAAAAGTAATTATTATTTAAAAAATAGTGCAATGTACAAACATGACTACTTATTAGGGAAATACTTCAAATAAATGTCAATAGATGGCGTTACATTTCGATACATGTAACGCCATCTATTGAAAAAGCTTTACACATAAACAGGCATAACAAATCGATATTTATTATGCATGTTTATGTGTAAAGCTTAAGCCAATAATCTAATAATGTATATAAAATTAAAAAAATTAAAAACAATTATTATAGAATTAAAAATAAATAATGAAAATATCTATAACTATACAATTTTGCAATTGTTTGATAAGTTTGTACTGCGTAATAATAGATGGCGCTATTTGAATTTTTAGAATTAATATTTATATATTGTAATAGTATTAAAATTTATAATATATGGTAATAGTATTAAAGCTAATACTTTGTAATTATAATAATAAAGACTTAGTGATTTGTCATTATCAATATAGTTTTACTCAAATAAATACATATATTTTTATACTGTTAAATCCCTTATAACTCAAAAACCATGTACAAAATTAAAACAACCTCACCCGTTTATGAAATCTCTTGTACTGCGATGCCAAATAAAGAGACAGCTTAGCATTTAATACGGAGCGTCTTCTCAACTGTAGTATCTCTTGTCGTAATGCTATTGGGGCTAAAACCGCTAAAAAAATAAAAACAAAAATACATAGGCCAGAAAAAAATAACAAAATTAATGTTGTCGCTTCAACATATCGGGAAACAGACATTTATCAGAGTCCAATTAAGTAGATCTGGTATTTATTTTAAATTTAAAACAAATTAAGCTTTTTAAAACAATTTTTTGTGATTTTATTTTTAGATGCTCAATGTGTCAAATACTTAACAGCAAAAATCAATCAAGTACAGTTGGCAATGTATACAAAAGAAATGGCACCAAAAAAAAAATACTTTTAGTACCTAAAAATAAAAATGTATGTCTTATGGTGTAGATAATAGTAACTGGAATTAATATTTTATATAATTATGAAGTATAGCATTCCTAAAGAGAACCATTTATTTAAATATAACATTTATATTGCAAAAATATAAACAAATATAAAAATAATAATAAAAAATAATTTACAATTTTAAAACTATATAAATACTTTAGTTGACATTGAATGTATGGAAACTTCAACTTGAAAAATAAATTCAGGTTCAGAGCAAACTTACTTTTTCTACAAATGTTTATTTATCACTAAGTATTATTTTAAAAGAAATTTCTTATCTATTTTTTTTATTAAGGTATTCCTGTAGTATTTATATTATGGAACCCTAAATAATATATTATTAAAAAAATCACTATTTTCATATCAAATGTAAACCTAAACTCATAAAACTTATATAAATTTCCATACCTTGTGGTGGTCTAGGAGTAGGTGGCGGTACACCCTCTTGCAATTTCTTTCTAAAAGCCGGCGATATTTTGTCATCAAAGTGCTCTATCGCCATACTGGAAATATCCCGTAACTCTTGCAACACTTCATGGGCTCTTGGGGGAGTTTTAGAAGTTTCTACTATACGCAAGACGCGTATTATCTCATCTATTACCTAGAATTTCATTATTTTCATAATTTAATTTATATTATCAGTGTGCCTCGGTGGTCTAGTGGCTAGCACATACAGAATGTATCGAACTTTGAAAGTAAGAGGAATAGAGAGTACACTTGCGTCTGCGTGGACACGCGCTGCTCTATATCTCCTGCAGTTGGCTAGTCTCACAATCAGAGAAATTGGCCGACGTGGCCGAAATCGGTCAGGAGGACTTAGTTAATAATCTTATTACACATTAGTGGTTGAGCATGTCTCTGATTTGCAAATAAAAAATCATTCAACAACAAACACATTGTGTTTGTAATTAGATGATTTTATTTATATTTAGCACAACTTACCCTCCCTGGTATAAAACAACATATACTATTGTCGATGTACTTAGAGTACGTCATATTGAGCATGGATATGCGGGTCTCTATTGACGTCAGGATGTCACAGTGCCGAGCCAATGGGTGATGTCTGTAAATAATAATTTCACTAATTAAGTCACAAACAAGTCTGCCTCTTTATAATATTATTATAGATAATCACATAACTCTTATTTTAATTATTCAATTCAATTATTTATTTTCATAACTTCTTAGACTGCCATTTGGGCACGACTTATTCTCCAATGTCACATATTTCAATTATTATATAGACAAACAGTATGATGTTACCTTCTTTCTGACTCTCGTCTTGGTAATTGTGCTTTAACACTTTTTAGAGCTAATGTATGTCTTCTTTCTATCATTAAAAACCCTCTGTTTAACATACGCATTGATATTTCATTAAAAGCTTTTGATACCTGGAAAACAGTGAGAAAGTAACTAATTATTTATGATTCTAAAAGAAAATAATCTAAAAGTTAATTCGTATAATTTTATAACATTAGCAAATAAATAAGTACTTATAGATTAAAAAGTGACTCATTTCTTCAGATTTCTTTGTTCCAGAAATTATCTCATATCCCGGAAATTCAGAATTTAATAATAGGTTCAATCTAATGGTTTTTTTTTTAAATATTTCTTATTCTTTGTTATCAAACAAGAGAGAAACGTTACGGCATGTATTGGACAGGTTCTCGAAGGTGATCGGAGGTGTTAATTATAGAACTGTTTATACGACGACAAAGTATAAAACATAATTTCAGTCAAAAAATCATACTTATAAATAAAATTTACTTACCAATCTGTTCTTAGCGATTTCATCGTAAGATAAATAGGACAATATATTTTCTAGCACAAGCACAGGTAGGCTAAGTAAAGTCATTTTCTGTGTAAATCTTTACACGGACGCAGTAAAATTTGTTTTTATCACATGAATAAACTAACTAGAAGTAAATTCTATTCTACACTATACACTAAATTTACTCGTAAAATCACAAAACTCAAAGTTAAGAGATTTTCGCGATGTTTCTTTTCGATGAGCAGAAAATCGACAATCGACACTAAGAACAAAATAGTTTGGTCTTTCTCAAACTATCACATTTACAAAGAAGTGTGAAAGAGAAGTTACCAGAAGCTTATAATAATTGGGTGTGTTTTAAATAAAAATGGGCATTTTGACAGTTTACATCATAGACAGACAAAGGTTAGTGTTGCCATTTTCAAAGGACTATTTTCACATATAACAGTGCTACCATGAATAATTATTTAAAGAATCAGTTTTTAAATAAATACATTTCAAAATGAGTTGAGTGCAATGATTATATAGATGTTTATATTACTTTAGATACTTTCTTTAGATGATACCTCACCTCAATATAGTGGTTATATTTTGCATGTTTTTAGAGGTTCCGAGGCTTAAATTTTTACCCAAAGTCTGTTCTACGAAAGTCACGATAACAGTAGGTATAGCTCAAAATATCCATATAATATAAAATAATAAGAATTATACTAACCACTGCTCTGCTTATATAATATCAATAGTAATTTAAACTGCTCTCGTAAGTTTCCCTAACAGCCACTAAAGACCGCTAGCAATTTGCCGTAATGTGACTCTGGAATGTTGAGAGAGAAAAATAATAGTAAATGAGTCAAGGACAATATTTAAATTATTCATACGATTATATTATTATTACTATAAACTAACAATAAGTACCTAAACAAAAAAGATTGTTCTATTTTTATTGTTCTTTTTAGGGTTCCGTACCTCAAAAGGTAAAAAAGGAACCCTTATAAAATCACTTTTTCGTCCGTCTGTCTTTTCGTGTGTCACCACCGTTTTTCTCAGGAACGATTACGGGAGGACCTAGCAAGTTGAAATTTATACCAAATACTGAGGTCTATAGCCCCTATTACGTGTATAAAAATCAAGGTTCTGATCAACACGATAAAAAGATATGGGCAAATTTAGATTTACGCGAAAACTTGTAAGTACCAAAATTTACAATAATTTTTAACTTTTGTTTTATTTTTCGGTATTTTCCTTTTACTTGTGCCGTCAGATCCTATAGGTTTTGGGTCGAAAACCTATATGGTAGTTCCCGTTGACCGTTGAACATAAATAAAAGAAAAATTCTAAAAAATAAAAATAGTTTACAATTAAACAGATTTCCTACAAATTTGTACGGAACCCTCGGTGGGCGAGTCCGACTCACACTTGTCCGTAATTTTATCTTACCAATAGTGTGTATTATGAATTCACGTTTTGAAATTGAATTGAATAATAAATAAACTACTTTACTTGTTCTATCAATATTTCTTACGAAATTAAAAGTATTTGTAATGTGAGTAGAATCGAATTTATAATCAGTTCATATCCCGTGTTTAAAATTTAAATTTCCATTTTAGTACTTTAATTATTATTAGTATTACATCATAGTATATATAATATAGTATTGCATCATAATCAATTTAGAGAAAAATCATATTAACAAGTTAAGACATATTTCAACTTACAAAACACGGGGCTTGAACCCATGACTTTTCGTTTGGTTTATCTATTCTATTGTAAAGACCTCTGGGCTAAAATTATAAGAGCTTATTCCTGGATTATGTAATATTATAGATGTATATAATATTATGGATTATGATGGTGAAGGAGAGGCACAGTTTACTAAGAAATCAATAAACCATAAAAATTTTGATACCTCAATACTAAAATTAAAAAAAAAATCAACAAAAAAATTTCAATTATTTAATAAATCAAGAATATAAAGACGTAACACCAAATACTTAAATTTTAAAAAACATTAACATTTAACTGAATGTTGGGAGATCACAATGTTTCTTCTTAACGTGGAAACGTAACGACGTGTTGTACTTTGTAGCGAAAGGGCACACCTCACATTTGAACCTTTTTTCTGAAGAGTGCTTATATTTGTGCTGAACTAAATTAGCTGGTAAAATTGTCGCATAATCGCACTGGTCACAGGAGTACCTCTTCTTCCCAGTGACATGGGCCTCTTCATGGTATTTCAATATATATTTATTCATCGTTTGGAATGGACATTGCGTGCACTGGAGTTTCACGCCTTGATCCCGATGTTTCCTTTTATGTTTTTCCATAGCACCTTCATAATAAGTTTTGTATTTACAACCAGGGAAATCACAGTTGAGAGTAACGGCGTTTTTGTGTCGCAACATATGTTGAGTCATACTCGCACGGTTGGACGTTTCGAATTCGCAATATTTGCACCGAACTGACGTATTTGTGTGCAAACTCTTAAAGTGTTTCTCTAATTCATTCCCAGGAACCATTTCCCCGCAAACTTGACATTGTGTTTGGGAAACCATTTGATGGTTTTGTTCGAAATGCAACTTTAGTTGTTCCCAACTCGCATAGTTCTCTGGACATTTTGAGCATTGGAACGTGTCTGGTATATCAACCTCTTCCTTCTTTATTTCTATCAATGATACAGGTCCCATTTCGCCATCGTGCATTTTTCCATGGGCTATATTGATGTGGCGACATAGTTCGAATTCATCTGGAAACTTCTCTGGACATTGGTCACATTGTTGCTCGTTTAATTTTTGATTATTTGACGGATGTTTGAGAAGAACATGTCGTCTGTAACTCTCCTTGGCTTTAAAAACTTTCTTACAAAACGCACACGTGTACGACACTTTTAGGTGAACTTTTAAGTAATGGGGTTTCAACTGTCGCTTATCGTGGAAAGTTTCATTGCAAAGAGTGCACATAATCGTTTTGGGTGATTGTATTTTGTGCGTACATCGCAAATGTTTGCACAGACCGCCTTGTGAAGCGAATATTAGGCCGCAGATATGACATTCTTGTATCATTCTTTTGTGTGTATGACTGAGATACATCTCTCTCGTTTCGAATTGCTTATCGCAAACGTCACAATATGACGCCTTGTCATGTTTCCGCCGAATATGCCGTTTTAAGCTCTCAATCTTATCGTAGGATAGATTGCAAATCCTGCATTTCAATCGAAAATCTTCTTTTAACGCGTTGTGCTTCCTTCTCATATGTAACTTTAAATAATTGAGCGATGAAAAGACTAATGGACATTCTTTACATGTTATTTCGCCAGTGGCTTCATTTTTGAAATTTTCGAGTAAACTATGCTGCTCTTCTTGTTTCTGATCATCATCGTCATCGACTCTATGCTTCCTTTGAACGTGTCGTGCGTAAGTTTCGCGTTTCGTAAACACTTTTGGGCAAAACGGACAATTGTACCACTGATCCAAATCTGGTTTTTTTTCATTAGAATGTTTTCTTTGTACGTGGACGATTAAACTTCGGTATTTGTCATACGTTAACCCGCATTCCTGACATATGTGCTTGAACGACTCTTCGAAGGAGCCGTGTTTTCTTCTCATATGCATACGTAATCTAGTCATTCCTTTAAAAACCAATGCACACACATCACAAGTTCTTTCTTCTCCATCATCATTCGCTGAATCCGGCCCATGCTTCCTTTTAATATGAGCAACCAAACTGTTCTTCTGCTCGTACGACATTGCACAATAATGGCAAATATATTTGAATGCTTTTCTGAATATTTTGTGTTTTCTTTTTTGATGCATCCTTAAAGTTTTTGTGGATTGAAAGACTAGATGGCAAACTTTGCACACATAGTTAGGTGCCGGTGCAATAGGACCAAAGCCTAGAACACTTTTATCAGTGATAATGCTTTCGAATGTAAGCAAGACCGCTTCATGATTTTGTTCTTCGATTTTAACTGCTGGTTCTTGACTATCTTCACTTTGAGGACCTTCCAACATTAACCCATTGTCGTTTGCAAACTGCAACAAAGAAATAGGATATGTAATAAAAGTAATGTATGGATAAATATTTATATCTATACATATAAAATTCTGAGTGGAATCTGTACATTATATATTTTTTGGTAAATTTTATTGAAATAGTCATTATTATCGATACAGAGGCCGAATCTATAGTTTTTAGAATTTTTGTCTGTCTGTCTGTGATCGCATCACAAGAAAACCACTGGACAGATTTTGATGAAATTTGGTACGATGATAGCTGGTTATCCGGGTTAACATATAGGATACTTTTTACTGCCGAAAAATATCTCATCTCTGAGAAATCTATAATAAACTTTAAAACGTATCTAGGGACGAACCCGAACAAAGCGAGGGTGCGTCGCTACTTATATATAAATATTAAGTAATATTAATGCGTGCCATCATTTTTCTTTATGTAATTTATTTTAACTTAGTACATAAATAAATTAGTTTTTCCTTAATAATAATAAGCAGATAAAGGAAGATGTAAGAAGTTATAAGAATTTTCGTGATTAAACTGACTTCGATGGCTTCGGTCATATAGTAAGCGGGGTGTAGAAAATTTCTGCGTACAGAAAGAAAATGGACCCCACAACAATAGTTATTAATTATTTTATAAGTTTGTCTATATTGTGTCTGTTTGACTAAATTTAATGTAGTGGTAACTTAACACTCGGGTCAACATTAAGATATTTTTACTACAGGAAAATCTTTCATTCCCACGGGAAAAAAATCTCCCGCGGTAAAAAGTAGCCATGTCACTCTCCAGCCTTCCAACTGTCTCCACACAATAAAATCAAGCCAATCCGTCACTCTGTTTCGACGTGAAATAAAAACAAACAATCAAACACACTTGCACATTTATATTATTAGCATAGCATAGATTAAGTAGAAAGTTACTCTGGTCTCTGCGTGTAATTTTACCTAGTATTTTCTTATTTAAATAATACTTTACAAAACTCAGTATCTACTCTAAAGACTAAATCGCATAAAACTTTGTTAATACTGCTAAGTATAATATGTCGTAAAGATATTTTTAACAACCTGGCGTAATATTTGTTACAATGTAACTTATCATGTAGTTGCTGTTTAGTATTCTGCTATAAAATACAACTATACAGTACTGAGATCAAGGTTGTACTTGATCAACAAGTTTCGTAGTAATGCGAAGACATATACATACATTAATATATACAAATAAATAAAATTGAATTGTCTGTTTTTTTCTTGTTTGAATTGTTGAATTTTTTGTCTGTCTGTTCCGGTTAATCTCTGAAACGGCTGGACTGATTTTGACGGGACATTCACTCGCAGATAGCTCATATTATAAAGAGTAACTTAGGCTATTTTTCTTTTAGAAAAATAATTAGGGATCCGCGCAAAAATGAAATTGTGAACTAAATCTGCGTACGTGAAGACGCATCCGACCAAAGCGCAAAAAAGGAAACTATTTTTTTCGGATTTTTTCGAGATTTTATTTTAGTTTTTTGTTCTCAATATTTCGAATACTTTAAAGCAAACATGTTCACGGAAAAATATGAATGAATTATTAAATGCTTATTTTGGAATATAATGTGTCCAACATACATGAGACACTTCAAACTTTATTTTATTTTGGAAGTTACTTACATCATTAAAGTCCAGCTCCACTTCTATATTCTCAACTTTTATACTAACTTCTGGATCTAAGACCTGCTTAGGTTCTTCTACTTCTACCGCTGGATCGAATACAGTAGTAATTGGCAAAGATACTTTTTCTTCTATATCTTTAAAAGGGTCTTCTTGTTTTTTCTTTTTTTTCTTCTTTTTTGCTTTTATTTCATAGGTCATTGGCTCATCTGGTAAGAATGATGTTGGGTCCTTTCTATTTTCATCGTCTTTTTCAGTTTTAATATCTTCTATCTCTATCTTCTCTTCTTTTAGTGACATTTTTAATAATTATGCTAACCTGTAATGAAAAGTTTAAAGGTTGTTTATTTTTTTGTTATTTTTAGACCACTCTTGGTTTTATTTTTTATTTTTAGAATACAGATTTTTATACCGGTTACTATTACATGCATTATTATTAACTAAATTGACTAGCAAATAAGTTATTTTTGGCTACACTAAATATTTAAGTGACCTGTGTGAAATCTGCAGTACAGATATATTTTAAAGATTAAAAAGATAAATGGAATATCACACAATACATAAAAATGCTTAAAGACATTAAAGTCAGTAAATAAAATATTTAATATAATCATGCCTTGCCATATGGCCTGTACAGCCATTTTTTTGTATTTAATAAGTATGTATTACTTGCTGAAACTTTATTTAACATAAGTTTTAAAGCGGATAAATAAAACATTCAGCTTTAAAATTGAAGTTACTAAAAAACCTTATACAATATGTTTTATATGAAATTTTAAATTTTTAGAATATCTAAATAGTTTAAAATATTATTAATTTAATTTTGTATAATTTTATATTATTTGTAATAGAAGTATACATTTTATATTATGCTATTCTCTTATTTGCTTACTTGGACAATGTATTTTGATACATTTGTTCGAGTAACAACAAATTAAATAAGATTATTTGTGGATTTTACCAGAGTAATTCAATTTTATAATTTATAATGATTTTATGACTGAAATGAGCAACACCTCTGCTTAGAAGTGCACCAAAAAAAAAAGGATAATATATCTATACTAATATTATAAAGAGGTAAAGTTTGTGACGTTGTGCAAGTGGGTGACCTCTCGGTCTATTGAACCGATTTAGATACATATTTGGTAAGGACATAGGATACTTTTTATCTCAGAAACCATCCCTTAACGAGGTGAAAATGGGGATGAAAGTTTGTATTGGGAAGCAAGCTAGGGTATAGCTAGTATAATTATAAAAGAATATACATATGTGCATGTAATCAAAAAATATTAAAATATGTTATTTGAAATTGTATTTTTTTTCCATCAATAGATTTCATTATGAAAAAAGTAGGTATTACAGAACATAATGCTCATGAATAAACTACAAAACTATAATATATATTTAAAAATATTACAAATAAAACAATTGTAGCATTATAAAAAAATCATATTGCCTATAAAAAATTGAGTTCATATTACAGTTTTTGCATTGATGTGATCAAAGGTCACATTTTTAAAGATAATACAGGGCTATACGTAAATTTTAAACATGAAGTGTAGGTTTTATTATTTTTTGATTGATATACTTTATGTCATATATATACATTTATTATATTTATTTAATACTAAAGCTAACAGTAAAATCTTACTAGACACTTTTAATAGGTTCTGTACTAGATTCTACTTATATACTAAATATAAACACTATGTTACAGTGGAGTGAATTGATAAGTGATAGTGTTACAGAAAAGTAATTCAACAGTAATACTCTAAGATAAGATAAATAGAGACAACAGAATTTATATTATTTATATAGCAAAGCGTGGATTTATGGTGGTTATAAAATTGGTTATACATTTGTGACATAATAATAAAGAACTTTATTACTAAACATTTTTTGATGTTAAATTTAAAATGAGAATATCAAAGCAAAAATTCTTCTCTTTGGTGATATT
This sequence comes from Brenthis ino, assembly GCA_921882275.1. Lineage (NCBI taxonomy): Eukaryota > Metazoa > Arthropoda > Insecta > Lepidoptera > Nymphalidae > Brenthis > Brenthis ino. Next base: position 1,685,294 of record OV170233.1, on the reverse strand, counting down.
GCGAAATACACGTCATTAGATCGTAAAACTTACCTTATTTCTATAATAAAATTCTATCACCAAAATTCACAACATAAGATACTATGGCCGTATTCAACATTTATAATAAAATCTTAAACTAAATTCATATTTATTAAATATTATTCGTCTACAACGCCTTTGTGGCAAAAATCAATATCTATATTTTTTAAAATCATTATGAAAAATGGGCAATATGGATGTGATTATTGACGTTTTTCAAGAATGTGTATGACGTTTAATAAGGTGTTGCTGTCAATATTTTTAATAAAAATTATTATTTAAAAAATAAAAATTACTTATTTAATAAAATATTTTTTAAAATAAAATCAAACAATATATATTTTAAAAAACATTTAATTATATTATAAATATTTTTTATTTAATATATTTAATTATTTTAATTTGACTTATGTGACAGTAGATGTCATAACATGTCAAAATGATTTGATTCTAAATAGCGCTAATAAATAACCTATAAACAAATATTTGCTTAGTCTTCTTTCCCTCTTTATCAATATTAAAAATTAAAATGTTATTTGAATTTTGAAGTTTATAAGTTCATAATGTTGCGAACAATAAAGATACTTCGTATAAGACAAGCTTTGAAATCAGTACCACTAATATCTTCAGTTCAGAAAAAATGGTTCAATGTAACTGCAGGTAAATTAAAGTTCTTAAAATATTATTATTGATAAATTGACTAAATAAAATTAATTAAAATGTGGTTCACGCTAGGTTTAAAACATGGCGAATATGAGTGGCAGGAACCAAAGTCTGAGGCAGAAGTGTAAGTTACTCATTTTGTATGCAGCATTTTACATTAATTATTATTAGCATTGAATGTAAAATATTTTTTATAGTTTAAGCAATAGCAGCAGTGTTAGATACATTACTTTTTGAAAGATAATAAGGAAATTTAAAAAATATTTCAGGGTAAATATAACATATATTGACAAAGATGGCAAAAAGACAAATGTAAGAGGCAAAATAGGTGATAACGTTTTATACTTAGCTCATAGATATGGTGTTGAAATGGAAGGTAAAATTTAATTGCATCATTTATATATACACTCCGTACTACTACTACACACTACTCTCATGTTTCATTGTTTTTTTTTTCAGGAGCTTGTGAAGCTTCCTTGGCATGTACAACTTGTCATGTATATGTAAATGAGGACTATCTGGATAAACTAAATGATCCAGAGGAAAAAGAGGATGATTTGTTAGATATGGCACCATTTTTAAAACAAAATTCTAGATTAGGTAGGTTGTTGTTTGAATAAAAAAAACTATTATAAACTTCAAAAACTTCAATATTAGCTTTTTACTTATTAAGTTCTTCAATGCAATCATTTTTCTATACTAATATCATAGAGGTAAAGTTTGTGAGTTTGTGACATTGTAAGGGGTAATCTCTGGATTTACTGAACCAATTTTACTATTTATCCCAGAAATCATCCCATATAGGTATGAAAGTTTATATGGGAAATTAAGCTAGGGACTAACACAAGCTAAGTAAGAGTGAGTCGCTAGAATATTATACATTTATTGGAACTTTGTATGATTTCATTGAACTATATTAGTTAAAATGGTTTCAATTGAATAATTTCTTGCACTATTTCTTTTAATACTGCATACATTTTTTTTTACAAATTTTTGTGAAAATCATTTCAGGTTGCCAAATTATACTAACAAAAGAAATGGAGGGCATGGAGCTGTCTTTACCAAAAGCTACTCGCAATTTTTATGTTGATGGTCATAAGCCTGCACCACATTAATTCCAATTTCAAAGAAAGAGTTTTTAGTTTAGATTGAAAATTATGTCATTATATTATAAAGTGGTACAATATCCATTTTATTTTAATACACTCTTCCAAGTATAATTTCAAACGTTTTTCTTAGCTGATTTCTCAAATGTTGTACATATTAGACATGTATATATTGATTTATTCTATATATATATGTAAAAAGTAGTAGAAATAAAATTATTATGTTTTATTATCCTTTATTATTTGTAATAATATTACATCAATACACATTCTATAATAGCATCCCTTGGTATATATTACACAGTCATATGAGATCAGTAATAATAAGCAGTAAAAATAATTAATAAATATTTCATTACATATTAAGATCTTTAAAGACTAGATGTGTTGCGAATAGCCATAATAAATTAAGTAAATTTTTTAATTTTTATATTAAAGCTTTACAATAATGACCACAGTTACTTTACTCTTGTACAATTCCTTTCATGGCTGTCCGAATGTTTTTTCAAAGAATGTTTATAAACTGTTTTGTAATTGCATTTGTCACAAAATAGCATATTTTTCTCTGGGAAATGTTTTAATTTGTGACCTCTTAATGCGGCCTTAGAACCACAGCGATAATCACAATTCATAAAATCACATGCAAAAGACTTATTTTTTGTATGAATATACTCGTGTATGGTTAAATTTGATGTAGAATTTGTTTTATAGTCACAATAGTGACAAGACAGTAGCTTTTTTTCATCATGAGTATTACAATGTTGCTTATAATGAGATCTCTTCATAGTTCTATAACCACAAATTTCACATATAAATGCTGATAAATTTGCATCCTTGTTATGTTTTATATACATATGTTCTGATAACTCGATACTATCATTGAAAGTTGCATCACAATCTGTACATGATGACTTAATAACTTCAATTTTATGTTTTACATTGACATGAGTTTTTAAATCTGATAACAAAATAAAAGTTTTCTTGCAAATTCGACAAACATGTTTACTGTTCCTTTTGAAATGTAAAATAGATTTTTTTAACTCTGCGTAATCTTTGGAATGTTTTCTTTTTATATGAATTCTTAATGTTTCCATTGTAGAATATTTTAAATCACAGAATTTACATAATAGTCTTCCATCGTTATCAATTGACTGGTGCCAACATGGCATATTTGAAACAGTATTCTAAAAAAAAACAAGCAAGCATTAGAAAATTTTCAAAATTGAATAGATGCTCTAAATAAAGAACTAGATACATACCAAATCATTATCATTTCTTTCGTAGGTAGTGTTTATTTCATTTTCTTCTTTTGTATCAAATATAACTTTATTATCATCCAAATTCAGAAGCTGAAAGCAATATATATTTATAACTTTTAAAAATTCACATGTTTCATTATTTTATAAAAATGACGCTACAGGACTAAGCGTGCCACCAGCTGTGGTCACTGGTCACGGGCAGACCTCTGCTCATGACCACCGCTGGTATAAACAAATGGAAACGTCGAGGACAAAGTACTTTGGCCACTTACGAATATATGCGTTTAGTTCTGAAGTGTCATTTTCATATTAACTATTTATTAATAGTGGTATTATATTAAGAAGCGAAAAACATTCTACGAGTATCAGATATTGTGTAGATACGAAATATAAATTAAAATATAATAAGAAAAAAAAAACAAAAAATATAAACATTTACAATAATATCGATTATACCGAAGATCTGCCATCGTTAATACTTAAAATATCACATAATTGATCTGTTTCATGTAATTCATAATATTCTATTTGAATTTCGGGCTCAGATTTATTTTCCATATTGCGAAGTGGTTACTAGTGGAAATTTAAAATACTACAAAAAATAAATAAAAGAATTAATAATAACAAAACACTAAACAGTCATAAAAAGTTCAATGCACGTTTAACGTTTTACGTTTTGTCCATAGATAAATTGCCACTTGCCAGTCAGTAAAATATGTATAGCGAAATAATTTTAGGTAAATGTTACGACTTACGTTACGCTTTTTTTTAATAATTTTAAATACTTATAAATAGAGAAAATATATTTTCATTATTTTATTAGAATTGTTGTATATTTTTATACAGCATTATTCTATTTAAAATTTATAACCCCTTTAAAAATTATTGGCAAATTGCATACATTTTTTTTAGAAATGGAGATAGACATACTTAAATAATATTAATTATTAAAAAAACATTTATTTTCAATATTATTAGACTTTGTTTTTGATGCCAATTTTTTTTTATCTATTATACAGTCAGTGACGTTAAGAAATATTGTCGATGGTAAAACACTTCGCGCCGCGTTGCCGTTCTCATTCATTCGAAGCTTGTTTAATCCATTCGTTCTTTCAGTCTGCTCGCAACCTCTGGAGAAGGAGGTATACTCGTTTTCGATCTTTGATAAACGCGTTTCGGTGTGATTTGTGTTTTTATTGTGGTGTACAATGGCTTACAACGGTGGTGGTGGTAAAAGACTGTGCACAGGAACTGATCTGGACGTTGAGAGGGTATGTTTTCAAATATCAAACATCAACATTTAAATGGACGAAAATGGCCGTGTTTTGTCCGAAACCGCTTTCATGTTTTGCCATATATGTACAGAATATGTTTATGTATTTACAGATAACAACGAATAATGTACAATTATACTAGCTGTATAATTTTAAGCGAGTTAGCATTTTGTGACGTCCATGCTATTTTGTTGATTTGTTAGTTTGAGGTTACAACATTGACATATGATAATGGATGGGTAATATAAAGACAAGCTGTTGCGGTATAGAGTTGTATTTAACGTTAGCATGTCGTCGGAAAGTACGAAAATAGCAGGATGCCAGACTGTCAATTATTGTGATTGACATACCTCGGTCATTAGGTCTGGCGTGGCGGGCGGGAAAAATCGTCTAAATTTGTGTACCCGTAACAATACTCTTTAATTTTCATTTTAAACCACTTCATTACATTTAATAAATTTACAAATGAAATCTATAAATAATAATGTTTGTGGAAAGAGAAATATGAAAGAGTACTCATCTTTTAATTAAATAACGTTCAACAAATAAATATAATTATCATACCTACACAGTTTAAACGTCTCGAACTAATATCAAGCAAGCAAGTGATTTCATTTGTTTACTTTGATAACGGAACTCGCCCATATGTTATAATATTAAATTATAATTGTTTTATTGTAACTTGAAGGCCACATAAGTCAATGTTAAAAGTAATCGTTTTAACTAAAGTTAAAATTGATGACGACACGTTTGGCTCAGTTTGTAGTGACCCTACTTGCCATGCCAGAGGTCGCGGGTTCGAGTCCCGCCGGGGGCATTCATTTGTGTGATGAGCACGAATGTTTGTACACCAGTCATGGGTGTTTATATTTATAAAATGTATGTATTTAAAGTTATATATGTATAGTGTATCAACTATCTGGTATCCATAACTCAAGCCTCGTAGCTTAGAACTGGATGCTTCTGTGTGTTAATGTCTTAACATATTTATTATTATTATTTATTATAATTAAAAAAACCATTATTGATGATTTACCATTTATGATATCTATTTTTGAAAATAATATTAAATATTTAGTAATAATAATAATTATAACTGTTACTACGTACGAATACGATACAACAATCAATTCCATTTCTGTTTGTCGACATGTCGAAGAATTTCATTATATTACATTAATAACTCATGACATTGAAATTGTTAGACACTAGCGAAAGAAAAGTAAAAACAAATTATCCCACGGGAACCGTATGAGCTATATTATTGTAAAGTTTCATTAAAATCTATTCAATAGTTTTTGCGTGAAGGTGTAACATCCTCTCAAACTTTCGCATTTATAATATAAGTAAGATAGTAGGGAAAAAGAAAGATATGAAACGAAAAGGATACTAAAAATAAAAATAAATTTTATCTATATAGTATAACATTATTATACATACACACATTATATGCTTTATTTTCTAAAATAATATTTATTGTAGGTACCACGTACGTTATCATCTTGATCGTAACTAGTTCACGCTTGTATGAATTGCTTTTTTACGATAAAATAAAGAGTAAAAAATATTTGTTTTTTTTTTTTTTTTTTTTTTTTTATTATGTAACGTTAGATTATTCCTAATTAAAATACATACATGTTTTGTGAAAATTTTCAATAGAGTTTTATCTATTACAGTTCAAAAGACAGCCTTTTGAAAAGACGGACGGAAAGACGGGGCGTTAGCTTAGTAATTCTGACTGGAGTTAGACCATCTAGAAACGAAACCCGGAAATTAAATATGGATGTATAATATATATATTACGTAGTAAAATTCTATTTTTACGATGTCGTCGGATATTTTTCATTAAAGTGAGACACTTATGTACGGTTTTTTTATAGCAAAAGTTAGTTTTAAGGAATTTTATATATTCGGAGAGTTTTAAAGATTAAATAGAAAATTAATTAAGAAAATTAGGCGAAACTAATTTGTTTTTTTTTTATTCTAAGGTAGGTATGTGTATTTCTTGTAAAGCGTAATATGTAAAATCATATTAGATCTTTCGTAATTATTTACTACGAAAATTGTCTTCATAGGTTTTTAATGTAATCAAGAGGTAGAGTTTGTTTGTTTGTTTGAGCGCGCTAATCTCTGGAACTACTAATACGATTTGAAAAATTCTTTTTGCATTACATAACTCATTTATTGAGGAAGTCTATATGCTATAATCTAATAATATCATATAATAGTAACCTATAAAATGTACCAAGGGATGAACCCGAGCGAAGCGAGGATGAAAGTTTTCTATATAAAATTAGTAGTAAGAATCAAAAAAATGTTACATTTTAAATAGGTATAACATTTATATCGATAAATTCTAAGTATAGCCGCGGGAAGTAGATAATCTGGAATAACCTGTTCAATCATACAAGAGAGTAGAGACAGATATAAATGAATTAATAATTTTGCATTTATAAGCTCAATTGTAGATCAAAGAGCCACATTCTATTATTAATTGCTTTGAAATCAAGAATGGCATATATTGAGATGAGCTTTCGAGCTTTTAATATTGTAATTATTAATTTTATTTCGTTTGTTCGTTGTAAGTCAGTGGCTGGATCGATTGCAGTAATTCTGTTAATTTTGCTTGTATGCAGCCCTTTTTTTAACGTCCCAAGGGGAGGTGGGCTTCCCTTCAATATAAGGGGGATCAGGCCATAGTCCACTACGCTGGCTTTGTGCGGGTTCGCGGACGTAACACATGTGTTTCGAAATTAACTATCCTTGAACATATTAAGTACATAAAATATTTTTTCTTATTAGTGTATGGTCTATAATAATCAATATTATATCGGAGGAGGCCTCATAAAATATTTATTCCAGAAAAATAATAAGGTTCTTGCGAAATAGTGCTTGAAACGCTTATTCGTATTATGAATGCGAAAGTGTTTGTTATTTCGTCCTACTTTTTAAAAGTTAGTGTCTTTATATATATTTAATATCTAGAATTTAGGTAGGTATTTTATTTTAGATATTATTCATATTGTAGTCCATACTTTACCCATTACAGACATTTTGTTGGGGATTTATAGCAACTATTACCATATTTAGACGATTCGGTAGACCAAACTTAAAGCTGCATCTCGGCATTATCTACCGTAATACACGTATTTATCTGCTCATATGATTTTGTAGATAACTAACGTACTTGATTATTTTTATATTATTTTTTGATGAAGAGTAGGCAAAGATAGCTTTAATTAAACATTAATAATTCAATTCAATTGTTTATTTAATGGCTTCAATGTCTCCAATATCTTAATGGCAATTAGTTCATGGTTAAAAATATATATTATACATGTTTAATTGAACAATAAATTCGAAGTGAAGTTGTTTTAACGATCTCCCAAAATATTTTACCTACTCTACATTTACCCGTTACCCTGCTGTACGTTTACCCTTATTGTTTAATTTATTAATATTTATACGGTGAAGGAAAACGTTACGAGGAAACGTGCATGTCTGAGAGAATTTAGCTTTGCGAAAGACGTTTGAATGGTGTAGTCCGTCAACCCGCACTTGGCCAGCGTGGTCGACTATGGCCTGATCCCCCTCGTATTGAAGGGAGGCCTGTGCCCAACATTCATATGTTAAATAGGGCTGACTGAGTTTAGCTTATTATTAACTTAGTTATGGTAATACCTAACATTTACCCTTTAAGAGAATCGAACCTGTAACTTTTCATATTAAACCGTGTCATTTAGAAGCGTGTCAATGTGCTTAACGATCATTCTTGATTTTAATATACGATAAAACGATCTACTTAGATCTAGGTTAATAAAGGTTGAGTTTAAAATTGATGCTTTCGTACATTATCGATAAGATAAATGATTTTAAGTTTTAAGTTTAATACTTTTTTCTTTTTAAGGGAATCTCTTTTACAAGTAGTTATACAAGTTTAACAGGAAAATAAAAAAAAATTATCTCCAATATTAATTTTGAATTATAAATTAATATTAAAAAATAAGTAACATTCATATTTTATTTTAAAAGGTTTTAACGGTTAGTGTGGAATAGATAGGCTATATTTTATTACTGCTCCGCTCCCTTGATTAGTAGCATAATTATAATATACTAGCATTGCCCGCGGCTCCGCCCGCGTTGAGATTACAAAAATCAAATTCTTAGGTTTTACATATTAGTATACTCTTACATTGCAGTTTTTGTATTTTTTCTCAGAAATGAGATATTTTCCCGCGGTAAAAAGTATCCTATATGTTGACCCGGATAACCAGCTATCATCATACCAAATTTCATCAAAATCCCTCCAGTGGGTTTTCTGTGATGCGGTAACAGACAGACAGACAGACAAAAATTCTAAAAACTATAGATTCGGCCTCTGTATCGATAATAATGTTTATTTCTATAAGATTTTCCAAATAAATATTTAATGTACAGATTCGGCTTTGTTACAATTTTATTATATGTATAGTCTAAAGATGTATAGATTAAACATTAATAAAAGAAAACAGTATTTAGGCGCTTCTTTTTTTCCCCTTTAATACTTTTATATCCCATTAACGTCAGTTGTATTCAGAAGTATGTGTTGTTTTAGAAATGAGAGCACGTGACTTCATTATTAGACTCAATTAGTGGTCTGTGTCGGTGGTTTTGTTCTAGAAATTCTATGTGGACGTAAATACTTACACACGCTTGTGTTGGCTCGAATATCTTAAATATTTTGTGTTTCTAGTTGTATCTTTTTAAATTTCTTCACGGATACATTTTGATTTTTTGGTTCCCGACATTTCGAATGCTTTACAGCAATCGTGTTGTTTTGGTTAATTACTTATTAAGGATACTTAAATTTATTAAAATATTAATTTTTCGTTAATGTTACATGCTGTGCTAGTTGTAGCATTTTTTTTTAAACTGTTTTTCAAATTATAGTGGTAAGTGCTACGGTGTTATAAAGTTTTTTAAGTGATTTACTTAATTAAGTTACATTAACCGATGTTTATAATTCCTTTATAATAATTGGGTCAAGGCTGGTCTCGTATAAATAAAAAAATCTTATATATGGTAAAATGGTTTTTTAAGTGATTTTAGAGTCGGGAGTATTATTATTTTTTTTGTTAAAACATTTTAAATAAAACTATCTTTCCGGATTTTTTCCGATGCGACGTTTCGAATGATTTAGGAGAATCAAAAATCAAAATAAATCCGTGAAAAAATCCGAAAAGATAGTTTTATTTAAGTAAAATGTTCATTATTCGCGTAAATCTAAGAAAGTATTATGTTAAAAACATTTTAACAATACTCCGTAAGTAATGTTGATTACAATAAAAATATAAATTAATCGCATTTAAAATTATCTACTTGACCTGATCAGAGAAATGAATTGTGTATTAGATAACATCTGTTAAGTAAAATTTGAAGCAATAAATCTGCAGAACATGCAAATGAAAATAACTCAAACTGAAGTCAATCGAAAGCTCTATTAAAACTCCCCTTTGTGTATTTTACAATAATGGTGTCGTGTAAAGAACGGTTCGGAATGTCGATAAATGTACCGATAGTGAACTTTAAATACCGATATTTTAATATGAATGAAGCTGTTTTTCTTGTACGTCGTTTTCTTCTCATAAATAAAATCCAATTATCTTTTACTATATAACATATCTCTAAGATCATTCATAACATAACATCAATAGCTCATTTCTCATATAATTACCACTTGTCTTATGGTGAAGTGAAAACACCGTGAGGAAGAAATCTGCATGTTAGAGAACCTAGCAAGTTTTCGAAAGGCATGTGCAGTCCGCTAACCCGCACTTGGCCAGCGCGGTGGACTATGGCCTGATCCACCTCGTATTGAAGGGAGGCCCACGCCCAGCAGTGGGACGTTAAAAAGGGCTGAATACAAATACAACGTATCGTATCGTTCTATCAATAGTTTCGTTGGTTCGTTATTTGGCCTTCATATACTACGTACAAATTCATAAAACATAGGATTGAATCGTCATAAATGTTTTTCAACACATCTTTTTATAAAAAGGCAACACGAGTAAATTTAAATAATTTCATTAATATTTTTATCAATTACACACTGGCTTGTTCCTTTATTCACTTCAGTTTTGCGATGACTTATATAAAGCTTTTTCGATAATCTGTATGGTACAAAATCTGAACTCGGGTGAAGTGTAAAGAATGCTATATATGTTTTATATGTACATATATTATAAACATGCAATGAACCTGAAGAGATTTCCCATAGGTAACACAAAACATAAAATATTCAAAATGAAGAACTTCCATACAAACTTTCACCCCCTATTTAACTCCTAAGTAATGATTTATTATACATTTTATACCTTATATAAATTTAGTGTTAACTGATAAGAAAAACTAGCGATGAAAAATATAGATATCATAGCAGCTCTTTATTTAACTATGTATGTGTGTGTGTGTATGATGAAGTATCATCATAATATAATAAATTTCTTATATAAAATAATACAATAACATCCAAATTTTCATATCTATAAATAAATTCATATATTAAAAATAAAGATAACTCTTGGACTTCTCAAAACTTCAATCACAAGTAGAAAAAGCGTGTCATCCGTCATTGAATGACTCACGCGCACGTTGGGCCAAGGGGGCGTGGTCACGAACGCGCCAAGTTTTACGGCGACTCTATTGGATGGTTTGGATAGAAACATTATTATAGTGACAATGAATATGAGGAATGCTATTTGTTTTGATCTTGCTCTAGCTCGCGATTTCGCTTGCGTTAATTATGATTTTAGATAGCCTCTGACCGGCCTCGATAGAAAATAAGGAAATATTGGTATTTTTTAAATATCTAGCAGTTTTAGGTATAAGCGTTTAATGAAATAGAAAAACAATCTCAAGCTTTATTATACATTGTTTATGTATATATATACAGGGTGTCCCAGAACGTAACGGTAACCTAGTGCCATTACTTACTATCTCTTTCTAACGATAAAAACGTCCCTACAACTTATTGTACTCAAACGACTGCATATATTTCTCTCATCCATTTCTATAGCAAAATTCATCAAAATTGGTTCAACGGTTTAGGTTTGAAAACGTAACCGACAGTCACTTTCGCATTTATAATATTAGTAGATACGGATGTTAGACGCCTGTATGTGCGCATACTTTACTCGTCCTCCAAGTATCTTTTATCGACTCAGCACTATGTGACCTAGTGAGGGCTGTTAAGTTTACCTTGTGCGTTATTTAAGCTACATCCATGCTAATACTATAAATGTGAAAGTGTGTTTGTTTGTCCTTCTTTCACGTCGAAACGGAGTAACGGATTCGCGTAATTTTTGTGTGGAGATAGTTGGAGGACTTTTTATCGTTGGAGATTACTTAATTCCCAAGGGAAAACACGTTATAATACAATCCAAAAAAATATTTATTATCAGAATTGTTTGAAACTTGGTATATATGATCTGCCTCGGTGGTGTAGTGGCTAGCATGTACGGCTGCACACTCGGAGGTCCTGGGTTCGAGTCCCGGGTCGGGCCAAGTTTAGTTATTGAGTCTTTCTGTATAGTAAGCCTCAGTAACAGCCCGGAGTTGGGAAGTTGGCGGTGTTTCACCCCCGTGCCTCTGAGAGCACGTAAAGCCGTCGGTCCTGCGCCTTAACTCTCACTGGTCGTGTCGAGCAGTCGTCCCACCGGAGTAATGAGAGTAACAGGAATAGAGAGTGCACGTTGTGTCTGCGCGTACACTTGTGCACTATAATATCTCCTGCGCAGTTGGCTAGTCTCAATGAGATTGGCCGCCGTGGCCGGAATCGGCTAGGAGAACATCATATATGATCTTTAATAAAATTGAATAAATACGTGTCTTAGCATTTTTCAAAATTCGTCCTATAAGGGGATAAAAGGGATGAAAGTTTGTATGAAACTACATTTTTAGAGATTTTTTGTAGTTTCAGCGCGAGCAAAGCCGCGGGTTCTGCTAGTATATTAATAGTATGTATAAATAATTTCCGGTCAAAACTTTTAAACTAAAATCTGAAGCGTATAACTCTTGGTACTTGACCGAAATTCAAATTAATCTTTGATGTTTCATTACAACATTTTGCAAGAATTTACACCTACACGTTATTTACTACATCTATTAGTTACTACAATTCATTATTATTTATAGTATAAGCGTATCTATTTGTGTACGTCCATGCGTTACTATTGATACGTATTTACTTTGTATCCATATACTAATATTATAAATGAGAAAGTGTGTTTGTTTGTTTGTCTTTCTTCCACGTCGAAACGGATTGACGGATTGGCTTGATTTTTGTGTGGATATATATCGAGGGCTGGAGAGTGACATAGGCTACTTTTTACCTCAGGAGATATTATCATTTCCGTTACGATAGATATTATCAGTTCCGTTACGTTACAATACAACCCAAAAAAATATTTATGATCAGAATTAAGTACTTGGAACTTGGTATTAATGTTCTTCAATACAATTAAATAAATATTACTTTTTTTGTTACTAGCGACTCAACTCGCTTAGCTTTGGGCTTGTCCCTAGATAAAACAAATCTATCCCACGGGAACCTTAAATTTTTCCGGGATAAAAAGTAACCTATACTATTCCAGACTATACCTAATCTTATCTCTGTGCCAAATTTTATCCCGATTCGTTATGGCGTGAAAGAGTAACAAACATCCACCCATCCCCACAACTTTTACATTTATAATATTAATATAGATTTATTGATTGTATTAGTATCGATAGAAATCGATTTATATGTGCAAGCTCTGTTTATATTTGTTTTATAGATATTATGGCAGTCGATAGGGCTAATATCCTAATAAATATGCAAAAACTCGTCTGTTGACTTAAAATGCAATAATATGTAATAATTTTTAAATAATTATTAATCATACTATATAGCGATCATTAAAGAACGTAAATTAAATGTTAATTATTATCTAACAGCCCACCTTTATTGTCTTGCTTTACCGGAAGCATCTGATGCAACTAAGTGTATTTACGTCAATCCACTGCCATATAAAAGGATCTTCTACGTCCTAATTATCATAAGCCATATTCCAGTAGGTGAAGTTTTAAACCGAAGTTTCTTAAGTAACTTTAAAGCTTAAAGCATTATTGGTTTGGTTTCACTAGATATATTTTTAATTGACTTGTGAAAAAGGAGGAGGTTCTATGTTCGTCTGTATGTGTGTTTTTGTTTTGTAATTATATTTTTAGAAACTAGAAGTTAAACGGCAATTAAGAACATATTTGATTTAAATGAAACTTAATTCAACTATTATCGTAAGTGAATCCGTATTATTTAATATTATAAATGTGAAAGTTTGTGAGTAAGGATGTTTGTTACTCTTTCACGCCAGAACGGCTGAACGGATCTGGATAAAATTTGGCACAGAGATAGATAGTCTGGAATAACACATAGGCGAAAAAATGTACGGTTCCCGTGGTTAGGTTATAGGTTTGTTTTTGTTTTCCTAGTAGCTTTTATAAATGTAAATATGAATTATGTGGGCTTTTGATGTAGCAATTTTGGTAAGTGGGTTTGTAGATAAAGTAATATGTATATATTCTTTTTAATTGGAAGGATGATTCAAATTAAATCAGATGAAATCAAGTAAATTATAAAAATCTAAAGTAAAATTTAAAACTATCTTAAAAAGCTCCGAATGGTTATCGTATTTTCGTTTGGAATACATAATAAATTAAAAATTTAAGAAAGCCCCCACCACATTGGACCGATATTTATCAAACGTAGCTAAGAACACTCCCGACTAATTCACCTTTCAAACAAAAGCAAACAAAATCAAAATCGGTTCTTCCGTTAGGGAGCTACGATCCCACAGACAGACACACACACACATACACGTCAACCTTATAGCACCCCGTTGTTTTTGCGTCGGGGGTTAAAAGAAGCTAAAGACGATAGTAAACTACATTAGTTTAAACTGTCTCGCAGTAAATAAGTAATACAAAAAATTGCGTATTAACATGGAATAAAGAATTAAGATTATGTAATTCCATAATATGTTTGTGTTGTGTTTAAAAATTCCATTTATTGTGGCTAATAGTTATTTCATGGAGTACGGAGTATTGGACTGAGGTGATATTTTTCACTTATAAATTACTAGCAGGACCCGCAGCTCCGCTCGCGCTTAAACTAAAATGTAAAAATATATATATAAATAAGTAATGTAAAAACTCTAAAAATGTAGTTTCGTACAAACTATCATCTTCTATTTTACCCCTTTATAGGACGAATTTCGAAAAATGCTAAAACACGTATTTATTTAATTTTATTGTAGGACATTAATACCAAGTTTAAAGTAATTCTGATCAAAAAAATTTTTTTGGATTGTATTATAAAGTTTTTTCCCGTGGGACGTTAGGTAGACTTCCGCGGTAAAACGTAGCTTATGTCAATCTCCAGCCCTCCAACTATCTCCACACAAGATATCACGCCCATCCGTCACTCCGTATCGAAGTGAAAGAAAGACAAACAAACAAACAAACAAACAAACAAACAAACACACTTTCACATTTATAATATTAAGTATGAATAATTATGTTAAATTAAATAGTTCCATGTGACAATATTTATATATATATATATATATATATATAAAAAAATTTTTGGGAATCGCCAAACGAAATCGGGGACGTGAAACTAGTTTAGAAGCATGTAATCTATAACCCGCCAATTAATCTAACAATAATGCTATCTAATAAGTTATATGTATATGATATATTCTAAACTAAAGCAAATCGTTTTGTTACATTGCCAGTGCTAACAAATAATAATAATAAACATACGGTCTTTCAAGCGTATCTCGAAAATTGACCATAAATTCGCTAACACCATAACAAACTGGCATAACACGAAATGCCAAGAAATATTCAGAATCCATTTAACTAATAGGTACAGATTTAGGTTACCAATATAGAATGTTTTAATAAAATATTTGTGGGTGTTATCAATATTTATCTTCGAGTTTTATCGATGTTTAATGTACTTTTAAGACATTAGGCTCGTAATCCTCTTGTAATATTCATGTAAATTATAATGAAATTTGATAAGTTTAGATAAGTTTGTTATCATTATCTCCAAAATATTAAAGTACAAGAGATTAGCGGAATGTAATGATTTATTTTTTGTTTTTTATTATAACTTTTAGTCGAAGGCCAAAGATTTTTGGGATAGGACTCTTTATATTTAAAAAAAAAAGTGTGTGTGTTCCTACTTATGTACGCACGTAAGAAGTTATACTTCTTTGGCGTAACAGAATAAAGATAGCTAAAGATTTCATCCCGTATGTCACAACTCTCTGTTTGTCAAAGGAATGCAGCTAACTTCATCATGTCGCTTTTTGGCTGTCGATGTGCGCGCGCATCGTAAAAATTTTACTCGCATATTTTTTTACAAACGTGCCAAAAGAAGTTTAACTTTAATAAGGTCAAAATATTGATAGATTTTATATTTAAACTTTTTTAATATTCAGACCAACATAAACATAATGGGTATCAAATATATTAAGAGATCAAGCTATTATGTTACGATAAAGTAAAAAAGTTTTCCTTTAAGGTACACATATTAATATTCTAAAAACGACATAACGAAAAAGTTACATAAACAGACTTAAGTCGAATCGAGTTGTTGTTATTAGATTATGCAAAGCAGATATTCCGCTATGAGATGCGCCGAAGGACCTAAACTTTGTGAAGCCATATAATATAGAAGCTAAGAAAGTAAAAGTACTGTTATTAAATATAAATAAATGGTTTTATACAATCTGTCTGTCTGTGTGTCTAACTGGCACTGCCGATTATAAAGGAGATAGCGGGTTAGTTACAAGATTGTATAGGAAAAA
Source organism: Brenthis ino (assembly GCA_921882275.1). Classification (NCBI taxonomy): domain Eukaryota; kingdom Metazoa; phylum Arthropoda; class Insecta; order Lepidoptera; family Nymphalidae; genus Brenthis; species Brenthis ino. Next base: position 1,669,077 of record OV170233.1, on the reverse strand, counting down.
AAATTTGCTAAGGTGTTTGTACAAGTCCCATTAAGATTTAGATTAAATAAGGCCTTTGACCTTTTAACCACGCTTTTAAATATTTGCGGTAAGAGATGATAGAAAAAGAAGCAGATGATAATTATAAGTTAATTCGTATTAAAACATATAAAATTTTCATATGAAATATTAACGGTTTCTCTTAAATATCGGTTAGATAGCCTTTTATAATTCAAAGTGTAACTTTTCAAAGAATCAATTTAATATTTTATTATTCCGGTGACAGTATTCACAACGCAACTTAAATGCATTTAATTAATAATAATAATAATAAACTATTTATTGTACACCAAGAATAAAAGAAAAATAAATAAACACAGAGTAGAAATGTACAAGAGGCGGCGGCCTTATCGCTAAAACAGCGATCTCTTCCAGGCAACCTTTAGGTGTAGGAGATAGCAAACTGCAAGAGGGAAGGGGTGTAAATAATTACCTTTCAACATAAAAGCTAGAATATAAAGCTTATTAAATATTGTATTCATAGAACAAACGTAGTAGCGGACAAAAGTGGCGTAAACGGACTTTGTGGAATCGACTTGTTGTTATTAGATTATGCAAAACAGTCATCCTTTCTCGGGATGCGGCCGAGAAGACGACTGAAAAGTTTGATAAGAAATTTAATAAAAGAAAACAAAGATGCGACGAATAATTATATTGTAAAGTTTTTTCTGTGCATTTCTAGGAAGTATATCTTGGAATCCTTGCTTTTAAATAAGGCTATTAATGTGTTGGGTCCCTAATAAAACTTCGAGATATTCCTTGCTTATATTCTTATATTCAGTACTTTTATAAACGTCAGTGAGTTACTTACATAATTTATAATCATAACTTTTCAGTTTTACAAACAATTCGTGCCTAGTCACTCCGTGGTGGTACCGACGTCTCTCTGCACAAGCGCGGGAAACAAATGAATATCCGCGCCCTTTTTTTATTTTTTTTAAACACATTCCTATCGGCCAAGGTCACATAAGTAAATGCCTTATACATAAATATTTACATACTAATGAAATATATTATTTTCTATTAAAACACTCAGTATATAAAAATGCAACCTTACAAATGGGAAAATGTTTGTTGGTCCTTCTATTTAGTAACTGAGCGCCTAATCTCTCACCGATCGTGTCGAATTGTTGTCGTCCCGCTTGCGTGTGCGCGTACACTTGTGGATTATTTCCTGCAGACCTACCATGATTTTGTCGTTATCACCAATTTGCACTTAAATTGCAACAATAACGAACAAAGTAACAAACTTTTTATCTTTTGAGTTACAATTCATTTATTTTAATTGTTCGCTATTTTGATATATTTCTTTTGCCGACTGCATAGATTGCATTTTAAGTCTTTATAATAAACCTGTAATGTATAATTAAATTCGTCTTATTTAATTACTAGCTTGTTTCCCCATAACAAACTTTCATCCCCATTTTCACCCTTTTAAGGAATGATTTCCGGGATAAAAAGTATTCTATGTCCTACCCAGGGTTTCAATCTATCTTGTTACCAAATTTTATCTAAATCGGTTTAGTAGATCTAGAGATTTTGATTTTAAAGAGAGAGACGGGGTAGATACCCCGTCACAAACGTCACAAACTCACAAACTTACCTCTTTATAATATTAGTATAGATATGAGTTTTTGGTCTGAGGTATGTTTCGCAGTCAGACTTTTTCAAAGCTTTATATTAGTATTCCATATAAAATAGTATAAAAGTTATCGCATACGTTAAACAAATTTGCAACTTTAAATTAGCCAGCTCTTGCCGTCGCTCAGCCTGCCTTACGCTGTCTTCAGGGAATTCTTTAAATTTACTTCCTAGTCTGCTTCCTGGTCTGGACTGCAATGCGAATTAGTTTCAACCGACATTTAATAAAAAGGACGTTTTAATTTTTATTCGTATGCAGGGCTAGTGAATTGCTTAGTTGTTTTTTTTTTAATATATTTTTTCCGCAGATATTCGTAGATGGATTATGGAGATGAAAAAATACAGAATTAGCAGCACATCGTATTTTTTTGGCCGCGATTCAATTGAAAAACATAAAATGCATTTGTTTACACGTTGTGTTGCAATTTTGAGGTCAATACACTTTAATCTAATCGAAATTTATTAGGAGATTACTTTGTGTTTATACTTGAACACGTTTGACTTTGAATAAATTGTTATATATGCAAATGTTTATATGTAGTTTTTGCGCGATCGTTTATTTATTTAAGAAACAGATCGTTGACCATGATATTGAAATGTCATCAACCGTTATATGGAAACACTAGCAACTCTCGCTCGTTTCGCCCGGGCTTGTCCCTAGTGTAAAACAAAAATAAATCTATCCCACGGGAACCGTACATTTTACCGGGATAAAAAGTAACCTATGTGCTATTACAGTCTATAGTCTATCTCTGTGCCAAATTTCATTCAGATCTGTTTAGCCGTTCCGGCGTGATTGAGTAACAAACATCCATCCACACTTTCGCATTTATAATATTATATTATTAATTAATGGGATTGTGTTTAATTCGAAAGATATATTGTTTCAGTACACTACATACTAATAAATTTGATAACCAGTGTCGGCTCTTGCAAATTGTAAAATGCACACTTTACAAGCAGATAAGTATATATGTAAAAACAAATATAGACTTTTTACTTTAGCAAGAATCGAACCCACGACCACTTAAATTAGTCAGTTACTACAACATCATTGCGACCGTCGTAAATGTATAATAAGAATTCACTATATTATTAAGATTATGACATTCTCGAAAAGAACGTTGAAACGGGAACTTAAATGTTTAAAATACAATATCCTCAGAATGACGCATAAGTGATGAGACTAAAAATATTTTTTCGTTGAATTTGTTATTTAGGTATTGCCATTAGTAAAAAAACCGCTATAAAGTGTACGAGTGTATATATCCTAAAAAGAATCACATTGTATGTTCACTTGTGTTGTGTTATTTTATGAACGGTCTATGTTTCCAGCCTGGATTCCGATTCGCATTGAAGATTTTTTAACTACTGAGATTTTTAGTTAAATAATAGAGTTTTAGCATTATTAATTAATTATCTATACTTACATATAATAAAATTGTAACTAAGCCGAATCTGTACATTAAATATTTTTTGGAAAATGTTATTGAAATAGACATTATTATCGATACATAGGCCGAATCTATAGTTTTTAGAATTTTTGTCTGTCTGTCTGTTACCGCATCACGAGAAAACCACTGGACAGATTTTGAGGAAATTTGGTATGATGGTAGCTGGTTGTCCGGGTCAACATATATACTTTTTACCGCGGGAAAATATCTCATTTCTGAGAAAAAATACAAAAACTGCAATGTAAGAGTATACTAATATGTAAAACCTTAGAATTTGGTTTTTGGTCATCTGAACGCGGGCGGAGCCGCGGGCAATGCTAGCTTATAATATATTTTATAAAAATTGGTCGGTTGGAAAGGGTTGCACTTTAACATCTGTGGGAGAAAAGTGGAGAAGGGGGTGTTATATCAATAGGAAGATGACTTAGACGGGGCGGGTTCGCCCTATATACACCCACCGCAGAATATTCTAGACGGTATTCTTCTAAAAGATTGTCACTTGCTCAGTAGAATCTACCTCTTTCATGGTAACTTCAGTGAGGTTTCAAAAAAATGTAAACATTAATCTATTGAAATGGAGAATATACTTTCAGTAAAATACCATGTATGGATCGAGGACCGAAATATAACTCAAATATCATTTATAACACAAACACTTTCATATCTAAATAAACCGTTTAAAGTGAACTCAAACCGCTATATATTTTATTTTACTTTGAAAACCGGAATGAATTTCAGTGCCTTTGCATCCTGCTGACTGTAATTAAACTTTTCTACGTAATAATTTGTGGAGTACAGTTTGCAAAAGAAATGATTTAATAAGAACTTCAGGAGATCCAATTGGATTTCTTTGGAACTTTAAAATTTTTACAAAGTTAGATTTACATTATGCTTCGTTAGCTAATAATATCAAAGATGTACGAGAGAAATTATAATTAGTTTAAGCAAAATAAAAGATACATAGGCGTAGGTCTTATTTTATTATATATTCTTAGTGATAAATAACAAATAGTATAAGACCTTCATGGCCGATATCACCAACGTCACCTAAGTTTAAGGGATCCCCTAAGCATGGTTAGGGGGCTGTTAGGGGGCAGTTTCTGTTTCATCGACAGTTAGGGGTCACCTAAATGTTAAAATGTCACCTAAGTATTGGTACTAGAAATACGGGCTCTGACGATGGTAATACGAAATTTAATTTAGGGGCTAGTTTAGGGGTACTATTTAGCTAGGGATCCCCTACGTAGGTGGTAGCTTATGGGATGTTGGTGAAATCGGGCATCAGACCAATAAACTATGCAAAAACTCATCTTACTCCAAAATTGATATTTTTAATTAGAAAAGACCAATATGGTATACATATATATACCATATATTTACGATAAGTGGCCTTTTAGGCTAATAACTAGACTAACTAGGCAGTTTGATGTTACGTACTTATTTGCTGACGGTACCATTCAATCAGATGTGTTTAGAATTTTAGATATATAATTTTATTGACTTAACAGGTGTCCCTCTTCCCATAGACTTGATTAAAGAGATAGTAACGAATCATAACTCTTACTTTACTTCCAAATGATAAATACGTTGACGTGTATGAATTACAGCTTTTTTATAGGTTGTAAATTATTTTTTAATGTCTACTTTGACTCGAGTTTTATGAGTAATGTACTTATATTATAATTGAGAACATATTTTTTTGTTATTATTTCTTTCGTGTAGGTGGGTGAACTGTTAGACATGGCCTATTTATATCATCAGCTGTTTTATTCTCTTTGTATTGCATTCAGCTCCTATATTTCTACTATTAGACACCGCACTCCGTTTAATGCGAGGAGAACTGATACAGAGTCTGGAGCCTTAACCATAGTCCACTAAGCTAAATGCGAACTTCGCATATCTTTCGAAGACTTAGTAGATCTGCATAGGCATACAAGGAAAACATCGTGAGGAAACCTTTCTTCACCATGTTTTCCTTCACCAAAAGGTAAGTCGAAAATAATTAAAATTACAGATACTTCCGTTTTATATATTAGTATAATTGGACTGATCTTTGACTTTGAAACCACCCGCGCAAATGGAAAATACTTAAATATTCCCCTTTCTGGAATACCACATGGATTAAATAAGTATATAGCTAATAAGAAGAAAATTGTTCATGGCGATCAGTAGAATCGTGTAGAAGTTCGCGTACTGCAGAATTTTATAGGAATCTGTGAATATCTTAAGGATTTTTATACAAACGTATATTTTCATAGATTAAACAAATACTTGTTAAAGTTTATATTTCTTACTAGCATTGCCCGCGGTTCGATGACCAAAACCCAAATTTTTAGGTTTTACATATTATTATACTCTTACATAGCAGTTTTTGTTTTTTTTTTTCAGAAAAGAGACATTTTTCCGCGCTGAAAAGTATCCTATATGTTGACCCAGATAACCAACTACCACCATACCAAATTTCATCAAAATCCCTCCAGTGGTTTTTCTGTGATGCGGTAACAGACAGACAGACAAAAATTCTTAAAACTATAGATTTGGCCTACGTATCGAAAATAATGTTTATTTTAGTAAGATTTTCCAAAAAATATATATTGTACAGATTCGGCTTAGTTACAATTTTATTATATGTATAGATAAATACTTGTCAAAGTTTGTATTTCTTATTAGAAGGTCGACAATACGTAGGCACGGTTTCACATATCGTTTTGTATCGAATGTTTGTTTAAACAAAATATACTCGGAGAATCTCAGGGCTCATATTAAGAAAATTGAGTTGACATTCCACAACACTCATTTGAATATTCAGTACCGAGTTTCTAGAACACAAAAACAGGACACTGGAAATTTCGTATGACCGATATCTATTTTGTCTCGTGGTACGTTTTAAAACGACTACGTCCAGTGCGTAAGGTTCTATAGTTATAGGTATGTTACGAATTTATTTGTGACGCTCAATATTTAGCCTTAACTCAGCGTTCACAACGGAACATGGTGATTGGTAGCCCTTAGTTTTTTGTTCCTGATCCCTTAAAAGTTGACTTTCTACAAACGATATCGCCAATAGATAACTAAAAAATACATAAGAATGATTTGTTTTATTCAAACAAATATTTTATACTTATTTTGTTTTCTATTAACGATAGCAGACAGACGTTTTTTTAGAATTAATTATTAAATTACCTGAAGGCTTTACGGCAACTTCCACTTATTCTGAGATAGCTATTATTATAGATTCTTATAATAAAATTTGAGAATTCTATTTTTGATATCTTATTAAATTCTTCTTTGTATTTCAATATATCTATGATTCTATATTAATACTAGCGACTTAACCTCCCTTCGCTCGGGTCCGTCCCTACGTTTTAATTTTTTTGAGCGGAACCCTAATATTTTTCTAAAATAAAAGTAGCCTAAGTTACTCCCTATAATATCAGCTATCGTTCAGTGAAAGTCCCGTCAAAATCAATCCAGCCATTTCAGAGATTATCCGGAACAGACAGACAGACAAAAATTTTAAAAATTGTGTTTTTCTTATGAGTACCGTATATACGATATAATTTCATATGCATTTAGTAAAGCGCTGTTATTTTGACATTACAAACAAACACTTCAATTTTATTTATCTGTATAGATTATAAAGAGGCAGAGTTTGTTTTTTTTTGGTAGCGCTTGTCTCAGGATCTACTAATCGAATTTAAAAAGTTCTTTTAGCATTAGATAGCCCATTTATGAGAAAGGCTATAGGCTATAAATCATGCTGCTACCCAAGGGAGCGTAGCAGTAATCATAAATGTTAACAAATCTAGCAGACTTCCATACATTAGTACTGATAGAATAAAGCTAAAGAGTATTTTTTTTGTAGTTTTAGCGCAAGCGAAGCCGCGGGTTCTGCTAGTTTATAAATAATCTATTCCTTTTTCGTCTCCTGTCTCAATCAAATTAAACCTGCAATATTGAACTATCATAGTAAATGGGCGCGGTATTTTATTATACATACGTCACAAAACGTTTCATAATGGAGTCTGAAATGGCGGAAACAGTTGCCTAATGTAACACGCTATTCGCACTAGTTGAAAATCCAGGTTTTGCCGTCCAACAAGAGTTATTTACCAAGGCGGATATGCATATTTTAGTTTAAAATGTATTGACCAGTAGTGCGGTGGGCGTGTTTTATTGTCACTGTTTACTCAAACGGAGGTGTCTGGTTCGATTCCGAATTGAGTTAATATTTTGGTCCACATTGTAGATATTTCTACCTAGTGTTTCCTTGTACTTTCATTAACTTAACTATACAAAAGCGTTTTTTATGAAAATATTTTAAATTCCATATGATTGATAATATTTAATACTTCAACTATTAGTTATATTTGATTGTTCACTCTTTGTGTATGTTGAATTTCCAAAATCATTCTAATTTTGTGTTGTCTTTTAATAAATTGTTTTGATCTTTACATAGAAATGTCACGATTAGAGACTAATCAAAGGAAATTCTTGGTGGACCGCGTCGAATCGCTTGTGACGAATTGTTGGTTTGTCTCGCTATGAAAATGGATATTATAGAACAATAATTTTCTTGAAATTAGACACATTTCTGAGATTTTTAGTAGATTTTTATAACTTTCAAGTTAATTATATATTATAATATTATTATATTTAGTCATGTTTTTTTGGGCTCGATGACAAAACACTTGGTTTTGAAATAAAAAAAGTATAGTAAAGTTTTTACTAATTTAGATGAAACAATAAAATCTTTTGAAGCAGCAGTCGGTGGAAAATGTACTTTCTTTTAGTTTTGTTCATATTAATTATACTATAATTTTTTAGAAATAGAATAGAAAGAAAACTTCTTTAATTTCTTTGTTTGAGCTGGTAAAATATATATACTAAAGTACGATGAACTTATAAAAAATTATTATAAAACAGCTTTATTTATATTGCGTGCTTTTTTATAGGTGTATTCATATTTATATGAACGCTTAATATTCCGCCTTGAATGTAATTTATTGAATTTAGTTGTTTTTAAAGAAATTATTAGGTAGGTACTTTCTAAATATATCCTACTAATATTATAAATGCTAAAGTTTTTTTGGATGTATGTATGTATGTCTGGATGTTTAGATGTATGGATGTTTGTTGTTCTTTCACGCAAAACTACTGAATGGAATTTAATAAAACTTTACAATAATATAGCTCATACATTAGAATAACACATAGGCTACTTTTTATCCCGAAAAAATGTACGGTTTCCGTGGGATAGATTTGTTTTTGTTTTTAAATAAATATGATATTAAATCGAAGCTATGAAGAAAATTTAAACGTGATCATCGGACAGTGTTCATCAAATTAACACAAAAGAATTATTTTTGCACGTCAAAAATAGAAATTCCGACCTCCCTGTTCCTGTTTCTGTCATCAGTTACTCCTGTCAGTTGTGTCAACAGTTGATTTATTGCTATTGAAATAACTGCACACGTTTGACGATTGCCTGTATTCGATTTCGACATGCGAACGTTTGATAAAGCACGCGCTCTTTATTAGTTCACAAGTTCTAATAATAATTTAATTTCAAAATTTTTCAATTTATTATTGGTATTTCGGAAATTTAATATGTAATATCTTCTCCATTCTACGTGACATTGGCGAAGTAATATGTGCTCTACTGGCAAGCTCTGAAACCTTTAACAAGAGAATTGAATTGAAGAATTAAATAAAAAAAAAATTACTCTTAATAGTAGCGAAGAATAATGATAATAAAAACAAAAAAATATATTATTAAAATTTAATTAAACAGTAATTATAATAGAATAAACAAAATTAAACCTATTTAGGTACAGTATTTAAGCAGGCTTTCGTAAATTTTGAGATCTATGTCATATGCTTTTTTAGGTCAGAAAAATTCTAAATGAACAAGTGATTTTTTTTAAATATAAAAACCACCGTCATGTCCCATAGAATTTCCTAGCTGTTGGAAACTCATATCATACCTTATCGATGTTATTGTTATATAGTTTTTACGATAAGAAATATATGAAATTGTATAGATGAAATATGTTCTTAAGTAACATGAGAATGAAGCTAAAAATGACCATAAACCAAACCTAAATCTAAATTGTTCCAAAAAAATATTCAAGAAATCAAATTTCAAAAAAGTTTTCACGCCATTTTTTTAATTTTTTAAACAATCAGGCCACCTGCCTGTTTCCGGTGTTTAGTGCAACCTATTTTAACAGACAATCCCCAATTCCTCTGCACTTCAGACTTGCCACAATATCTGCAAGATTATATAATAAAACCAACCAATACGTCATACTGTTCCAATGTCACATTGAGAATTTTTGACCTATTACAAAAACGTGAGTGAACCGTGACTTTTATTTAAGTACGTAAGCTCTATCATCAATGGTTATTTTTAGCTAAATCGTATTTAATCATGACTGGTAAATGAAATTTATTTATTTAGTAACAATTCTTATACGTATACAGTAAAACAATAGCTACGATGATACTGCAAAAGTATAGTCTGCGTTGCAGATATCAACGCCCGCCTCCGTACAATATTTAAACTATATTATTAAAACTGAATAATAATAGGATGATGATGATGTGTGTGTGTGTTTGTGTTTATGAATGCAAGATTCTTTAATAAAATATGCTCAAAAGTGATTCAGTCTCTTCTTGAGTAATAGATTTAAGCCAAGGTAGAAATTGTTTTTAAAATCGCTTTTTTTATTGTTAATTTATCTATAAAGGGACTCTAATTACCGTATTTGTCTTAGAAATTCAAATGCGTATCCATTGTTTAGAAAAAATCGTCGTCTTTTCTTTTTATATATATACCTAATGATCTGCCCTCGTTTTCTACGCACTTCGCTACATTCTCATTAAAAACATTTAACTTTGATCAATAAGAAGAAGTAAATTGAAAAATCCTCTATCCACCGATGGAACAACATTTTTTAGTTGATTCTTACGTTCCGAGCACAAACAAACAGACAAACACAAAAAAAAAACAAACAAAAACAAAAAAAAGGATTTCTTTAGGAGTAATCGTGTACAAATAACCATATGAACTCAATAGACGTAGCTATTTTGAAATGAAAACACAAATAAAGAGAAAAATCTCTTTGAAGATATCAATTGCTCGATTATTATCTATAGTATATGCAGATTACATAAATTTATTCAACATCACTAAACGTCGTTTTTCATTAAATCCGCGAATTTCAACTGTGAATAATTTCCCAAGGGCTCGTATTTGTCTCGCGACGGTTATGGGCTGCTACTATGATTTATGTTTACAACGTTCGCGATCTTATTAGTCATCGTCATGCAAAATAAGAGACTAGATTGGTTAAAGATATCCGGTTACCAATTGTGTATGGCTTACTGCGACTGTACTTCATTTCCTAGTTTCATATATATGTCGCAGGTACATTGTTAATTTTTTACTAAGTCTATGGTTCGTGCTGTGCATCAAAAAACATGTCTAAATCTGACCAATCAGAGACCGTTTCACAATTTAACGGTTTTTATTATTTAGTAAAATTGTCAAAATCTCTATACTTAGTTTCACAATATCACTGAATGTGCTCAGTGATATTATACTTAATATACTTAACACTATCGCGCGATATTGTAAGTAAAAGAGTAAAGTTAGAAGAAAGAGTAAAAAAAGTAGAGTTTAAATTGTAATTCTGTATAAAATGTATATTTCATATATTAAACACATTTTTTTAATATTGGGAAATAATTTTACCGCATACAACCTGCACAATATGTGGTTATGTGGAGACTCGACGAAACTCCGGGCAATTATAATTTCACAAGTTAAATTATACTTTAACGGTTTTTACAATTTCCCTACGACATACATATATAACATACTTGCTTATTACCTTTTTTTGCTAGGTTTTGCTCGCGGATTCGCTCACGGTATGTACCTGGTTGTAGCCTATGTGTTGTTAAACCAAGATAAATGGTATCTTTATAATTCAATTCACTGAAATTCGTTTAGCCGTTGCAGCACTAAAATGAAGATAATATTTAGGTACTCTGAAGTAAAATATCATATTTTCTACTTTTATTTTATTTTTTTCTAGGAGACAGTTCTCAGCGCATCTCTTACTTGTAAAATTATGAATGAACGGAAAAAACGCTAAAAGCTTTATGATATTCCGTTCAAACTTAACCCATATAACGTATTTTCAATTTAGTCCTATATCTCCCATCTTCGCTAACTAATTGGGGTGGCAATTAGCTTAATTGCCTCTTCCTGCAATATTGTGAAAATTTTCCTCATGTTTTCGTCATATACATAAATATGTATGTCGCGAGCCTATATGATTATTTTAATTATATTAAAACTGTAAGTAGAAATGGCTGTACAGTGGAAATTTTGATAGAAACACATGTTGTGTGTGTGTTGTTTTTATTATGGCAAATCATTATTTTGAATTAAATATTATATTTTCTTAAAAATACGCATTTATTATCAGTATGAGATGAATTACTAACATTTCTGAAATGACTTCAATGAGTGGTAGTAAAGCGTTTTTGAACGAAAATGAATTTGGAATTAAGATAGATGACACTTATAAAGTTGTGTTTATTATTAAGTTTAACTGTGTATTAGTAATATACTAGCGACTCATCCTCACTTTGCTCGGGTTCCTATTTGATTCCTTAAATTGACATAACTTTTTTATTAATGAACTGATTGAAATAAAACAAATACTAAATGTTAAGTGAAGCTTACCGCAATACATTAGTTAAAACCGCACCCAAATCGGTTAAGCAGTTTCTGAGATTAGCGCACAAACGCCCAGATAAAAAGTAAAAATTCTAAAAATTCTTTTGAAAAATTCTAAAAATCTTTCTAAAAATTATTTTGAGTTCTATTCCGTTAATTAAGATCTCCGATAATTTTTTTCAAATATCTTCCATGTACAGACAGCGATAAGATATGTATATGTATACACATTCTACATTTACATATTTCTACAGAGACTAATATTTTGTCATTTAAGATATTGCTAAAGTTATATTTTTATTTTATTGCCGAAGTAGATCTAAAAACTATAAAAAAAGAAACTTATTTATATTTATTACTCATTACATATTTATATTGAGAAATTATTTATATTATGAATTTATAAGTATTTTTTTCATTTACAGGTAAGCTAAAGTACAAGTTATAAATAATGAGAGTCATTCAAAACAGTGAGTGTGTAACTTAATATGGCTTCTGCTTAAGTAATTCTGTATAAAATGTATGTTTCATTTTATTAAACACAATATTTTTTTTATTGGGAAATAATTTTAACGCATACAACCTGCACAATATGTGGTTATGTGGAGAATCTAAATTAAACTAATACTACCCACTAAAACCCAACGGAACCTTCTCCGTCTTGGACAAACGCTGTAGGATCACTTACACACTCAACCTAGAAGCCCCAACACTCTGCTATCAGAGAAGTACCAGGAGCAACCCACAGGGTTCAATCTGTTTCTTACTTTCTTTCTTCACGGCCGGCTGGATTTCTTGATGCTACTAAGCCTAGGTACCATGGTAGGTACTTTTTTTTTTTTTTTTTTTTTTTTTTTTTTTTTTTTTTTTTTTTTTTTTCCTGAGCCTCCAACATGGGGGAAGGAGTCTGTGTTTTCTACTTCTTTCATACCAGTTCTCGCTTTTATGCTTCTCGCACTTTCATTCCGCATACTATGTCTTTCTATCATTCATCCGCATTCGTTCCTAACTATCTATCTATCTATTTTATTTAGTTTCTTTGTTCTTATACTATGTAACACGGGGATAATAATTGGGGGTAGTCGGTAATTTTTATTTATAGTTTAGGCTTATTTATATATGCTCTTATTATTAGACTTATCCTTTTCATACACTATACATTATATATGTTACCACTAATATACTATACTATATTTGTTTAACATATTATTACTAACTCTTATTTCTATTGTTTACAGTTTTACATAATTTTTTACAGTATTGCAGGAATTTTATCTCTTTTTTTATTGTCTTTCATAATTTTTGGTAGTGCATTTTTATCTAGTTTTAGTCCGATTTGTGCTTCTAAATAATATCTGTCTCTATCGTGTACCGGGCACTCTAAAAGAACGTGGAGGGCAGACTCTGGACATCCAGGGTCGCAGACGCACGACGGACTCTCCTTGCACTTGAAGCGATGCAAGTACTCGGAGAATCCGCCGTGCCCCGTCAACATCTGGGTGACGAGCCTGTCCACCTCCATCTTGCCAACTATCTTATATGCCGCCGTCGCGTCCGGGAAGAACGTCTTCGTTACGCTAGCGGTCTCGCCATATTGGTATCGCTGGTTCCATTCATCAAGCGATCGCATGCGAATGCTCCGCTTGATGAATGAAACCGGGCAGCTGTCGTAATCGGGGGCACGCTTCAATTTTAGCGCGGCTTCCTTGGCCAAAACGTCGGCTCGCTCGTTCCCTTCTAGGCCTGCGTGGGCCTTGATCCAGAATAAACTAACCTGTTTATTCTGGAGTAAGGCCCTCCTCAGGTGGCCCCTCGCCTCGACGGCCAGGGGATGAAGGGCTTCTGTGTTGGTAATTGTTTGCAGTGCTGCCATAGAATCAGAGTATAGTCCGAACGTTTTGGCCGAGTTTTCCGCAGACATCTGCGCCGCCCTGCATATCGCCAGTAGCTCCGCCTGGTAGACCGTGCAGAAGGACGGTAGAGCACGCTTGAGGGCCTTAGTTTCGGCAGCGCCGCTCCATGCGGATAGCGCCGCACCCACTTTGCCTTCAATCTTGCTCCCGTCCGTGAAGATGTTAATATCATGGCCACTATGGGCTATGAATTGATCTCGGTCAGCCAGGCACTTGAGCTCCAGGTCGATCTGCTCGGCGGGGTGAGGTGACTGTAGTGCCGGGTACATCCGCTCAATCTCCCGACCCCCTGTCTCTCGCTGGGGCACCCCCCTCCTCGCCCCGTACAGCGCCGCGGCTTCGCGGACACGCAAGTCGAGGGGGAGTATCCCAGCGAGCAACAGTGCCGAGTGTGGTAGGTACTTTGATAGCCTATAGCCATCCTCTATACGGTAGAGGCTGTATTTTTTTCATAGTTACGACTTTGTACAACTGGTAGTTCCAGAGATTAGTGCGTTAACAATCAATAAAATAATCATTTCATTTTTATTCTTTACTAGCATTGCCCGCGGCTCCGCCCGCGTTCGGATATCCAAAAAGCAAATTCTTAGGTTTGACATATTAGTATACTCATACAATGCAGTTTTTGTATTTTTTCTCAGAAATGAGATCTTTTCCCGCGGTAAAAAGTATCCTATATGTTGACCTGGATAACCAGCTATCACCATACCAAATTTCATCAAAATCCCTTCAATGGTTTTTCTGTGATGCGGTAACAGACAGGCAGACAGACAAAAATTCTAAAAACTATAGATTCGGCCTCTGTATCGATAATAATGTCTATCTCAATAATATTTTCCAAAAAATATTTAATGAACAGATTCGGCTTAGTTACAATTTTATTATATGTATGGATAATATTCATAGTATATATGTCGTAGCCAACTATTTTAATTAGCCGTACGATTGACAGCCTACTCTCTTAACTAAGAGCGCCGTTCAACTAGCGGCCTGAGTGATATCCAGGCGTAGCGTCTTATATAACATTTAATGAACGGGCTGGCAGTTGCTTAGGCTGTTCAAAGAACAGGGGAAAATAAATGAAATATTTAAATTTTGAGATTTTTTTACGTAAAGAAAATAAATTAACAGTTTATCGCATGTATTACTCGGAAAAAGGGTATTATGTTAGGTTAGAACTGAGAGCATAATGTCAAAAACGTATAGGAATATAACAAAAAAATGCGTTAGAAGAAACCAAATATTAAATGAAAAATTTATAAATGAATTTAATGTAAGTGACTAGATTCGGCAAGTAGTTAAACGTTATCTCGATCTAAGTAATTTGCCTAGCCGTTGATTGATGGCTGAATATCATTCGGGCCGCTAGTTGAACGGCGCCGTTTAGTTAAGAGACTAGGCTGTTAATCGAAAGTCTAATTAAGCTAGTTGGCTGCGATATATACATATATCTATGTATAAAGAAATCAATTTTCATTAGATATAACAAATGCAAAACTTTATTGCGGTAATTAATTTTTACAAAGTATCACCCCAGCGCCAACGTTACAGAGTTACTCTAACAATGTAAAATTTATCATACTTTTGACGCCTAACCGCCATTAATTCACTTTGCTTTATCCTGATACAAATGATTAATCGGTCCCGAATTTGTTAAGTGAAAATAAACTGTGTTGTTGTGTATTATAGTGAATAAATATGATATTATTTCGATGTTCTTAGGGTTCCGTTGTCAAAAGTCAAAAACAGTATAATTTGTTTGTCTGTCAGTGTATCACGAACATTTTATTTTAAGACTAGAGCTATATTTTTTTATTTATCTCTATAATGGCGCGTTACTCGACAATTACATGTCATTTCTCATGGATATGCCTGAGTGAAGTAAGCGTGCCGCTATTTATTGTATAATAATAATATTATGCTATGAAATAAATTTACTTGAGAAGCATTTATCTTAAGTTTTTTTTCCCTTCGTGGTCGTTGGAAACTATTGAAAAGTTTAAAGCTCTCTCTAAACTCTATTAATTTAATATTCGAAGAATAAACAACTTTATTCAATAACATAAAGCTCACGCTAAGGTCGATGTTGATGGACGCGATAAACTTTATGACGATATTTTAAATCGGATAATTTTAAGAGTTTAACAAATTTTATTTTCTAATATTACTAAGGAAACACTATTATTACTAATTCCGAGCAACACCGAGGAACATGTGTGTACATATGTACACATGTATAAACTTACTAAATATATTTCAAAACTGACAAATATGTAATAGACACCTTATTCAACGTTGGTTTTCTAGTTTTTCAATTTTAAACTTTTAATTTTTTTTACTTCAATTGTCTTTTAAAACAAGGTCACAGTAAAGAGATAAATAAATTGGATTAACACCTCCAGGTAAATTTCTAAGAAATTAATTAAATTTCTAAGAAATCTATTGTTAACTGTAACGCCGGCGTGGCCGCGGTCGTGGAGGGATTAAATAGATATACCTATGACTTTACACATGAGCAAAGTCAGGGTGGATCGCTAAATGAAATATTATGTATCTTTTTTCTTTTGATACTTTTATTAGGTACTTTATGTTTAAAATATTAAATCTTAGCAAAAAAATGAAGCAACTACCTTATTTAAGCTCATAGAATGTTTAGTAATTACAGTACAGTTGTAAGTTAAGAGCTTTGAAGCCTCCACTCGCGTTGGGAAGGGCTATTCAGTTTGATACCGATTTATTGGTTCTCTTCGTGGAATTAAAATTTAATAAATCAATCTTTTTATCGCCGTAATTTAGTTACAGGAAATTTTTTTACGTAAGTAGATTATATACTAGCGACTCACCCTCGCTTCGCTCGGGTTCATTCTTAAGAAAGTTTTGACGGATAGTATGGAATAGGTAGACTATATATTATATGAGCAATATATAGGTATAGCCTTTCTAAACAAACAAGCAAAAAAACAAACAAACCCTGCCTCTTTATAATATAAATATAGATATGTACATCTTATAATCACACGGTTAAATAATAATTAATTACTTTTTAACTAAAATAGTTGATGTTAAAGGTGGTTTTCTCTTGATATTTATACGCTGACACCTTCATTGAAAAAAAAATCATGATATAATCGTAACGTACAGAAAAAGACGTGACAATATATGTTCAAGGAAAACCCTTTTAATTTTAAATTATATATATATATATATATAAATAAAATAATAGGTGTGTATATTTGTTATTATCTATATTTCATTCACTTTCTATAATACAAAATACTGAAACCCTGTCGTGTTTTCCTTCGTCACGCCGAATGGTCGGTCTTAGAAAAGAATAAAAAATGCATTAGATTGCAAGAATAAAAATAACAATTTGGTCGTTATCTCATAGAATACTCATTCCCACATTTTTTGTCGATTTTTATTCTTTAACTATTGTAAAATAACATATTTAAGTCGCAGTATGGCCAATGTAAAGCTTGGCGTGCATCTTGACCGATGATTTTTCACAAGCAATCTGACTTCTACTTTAATACGAGTATAATAGCGAATCACCCTCACTTCGATCGGATTTGTCACTAGGTACGTTTTAACGGTTAGTATGGTATAGATAGACTATATATTATATAAACATAGGTATGATAAGTTGTTGTGGGTTGTATTATAACGTGCTCTCCCGTGGGAATGAGATAACTCCCGCGGTAAAAATAGCCTATCTCACTCTCCAGGCCTCCGACTATCTCCACACAAAAAATCACGTCAATCCGTCACTCTGTTTCGACGTGACAAAAGGACAAACAAACAAACAAACTTTGACATTTATCATATTAGTATGGATACTTTAACTGCCTCGGTGGTGTAGTGGCTAGCATGTACGGCTGCACACCCGGAGGTCCTGGGTTCGAGTCCCGGGTCGGGCCAAGTTTAGTTACTGAGTCTTGCTGTATAGTAAGCCTCAGTAATAGCCCGGAGTTGGGAAATTGGCGGTGTTTCACCCCCGTGCCTCGGAGAGCACGTAAAGCCGTCGGTCCTGCGCCTTAACTCTCACTGGTCGTGTCGAGCAGTCGTCCCACCGGAGTATGAGAGTGACAGGAATAGAGAGTGCACTTGTGTCTGCGCGTACACTTGAGCACTATAATATCTCCTGCGCAGTTGGCTAGTCTCAATGAGATTGGCCGCCGTGGCCGGAATCGGTCAGGAGAACATCATCATGGATACTTTAAAGTTTTATTTAGGAATAAATATATTTTGCAGTTGGACGACCATAGTTCGGATATTAGGCTATATTTTTACCTATGTTTTGATCCTCCCCCAAATACAATTTTAATTTTTTACACTTAATAAAAGTTAAATTAAGAGGTTAAAATTACAACTAAATAAATAAATATGTTGGGAAATTAACACACAGCACCATCTAGTTCCATAGTAAGCTACGATACTTGTGTTATGAATACCAGATACTTGATACACTACACATAACTTTAAATACATACATATTATAAATATAAACACCCATGACTGGAGTACAAACATTCGTGCTCATCACACAAATGAATCCAGCGGGGTCGAATCCGCGACCGCTGACACAGCAGGTAGAATCACTACAAACTGAGCCAAACGTGCCGTCAAATTATCTAATAACAAATTGGATATAACATCAGATAAATTGTTTCTTTGATGTTCGTTAATAGAGTAAACAATGGTGTTAAGCGAAATCCTATAGCATTCTAATTATGGTGCGGTGTATGATTATTATAGTCTTCTAAATTTTGTTTTGACGGATTATCGTACTTTAGAACACATTAATTAATTATTATTAATTGTGTAACCAATCTCTTTTTAACCTACTCTCAAAATGGAGGAGGTTCCATGTTCGTCTGTATGTATGTTTTGTGTCTTCTTCATCCTATGTGACACTGGCGAAGTAATCTGTGCTCAACTTATGTTCAATACAAGAGCAGCTCGTGTTTTTACTTTCATATTCTCTTAATCTTACGAAGGTGAGATACAATAAATTCAATGGAAATATGTTCTTGCTAAGTATTCCAACATGTCTAAAAAGAAAATCAGAAAAGTTGATAATAAAGATTAGTCATATCGGAAATTATCTGATTTTGTTTGTAGATATCATGGAACATTAAAGACGTAAAATGGATTATCGTAATAATTAAAGCAAAGTTTTTAAACATTATGTTAATTAATTTTCATAATTTATTAATGAAAAACACAATCTATACTATAATAAAACAGTAGAGGTCGAATGTCTGTACGAAGCAAAAAAATGCTAAAAACCGAGTCAGGGGGATGTAAGAAGACAAATATAACAAATCCAGTTTTTTTTTTATTTTTTTGTTTGTCTGTCTGTTTGTCTGTTTGTGCGGGCTAATCTTCGAATCTATTGCATCGATTTAAATGAAATTTTGCATTGTGATACCGTATATCCCCGGGTAACATCTTAGATACTTTATATCCCGGAAAATTAAATAGTTCCCGTGGGATAGTTAAAATACGATAGTATCTTGTACAGCTTAGTACACAGCAACTTATGCACCTAATTTAGTAAAATTTAACATTTTGAAACCTTATATTGCCGGTCAACCAACAGGTTACTTTCCATCCCGGAAAAATGAACGGTTCCCGTGGGAACTAATAGATCTCTATTAGAGGTTTTCTAGTAAATAATGATAAAATTCAATTAGTGTCAATAAGACCATGATATGGAATACCGTTGTTGGTCGCTACACTATCCAATTTCATGGTTCTGCTTACGGCACAGATGAAAACATCGTCCCGACTTAGACGGACAGGCATCAAGCGTTACCATTAATAAGACAAATGAGCGCAAATGTTCGTCTAAAATAAGAATTCAGTTAGTTCACATTATGACAATCCGAGTTTTTTGTGAACGATGAGTGCCGTTTGACCTGAAATCTATATTTATTATAAGAATCCTTACTACTTGACATACTTTGTTGCCGATTTTCTGATGACTAATTTAAAACTGTCTCTTTTAAGATTTTTGTCGTTTTAGACATCATCAAAAGGAAATAACTACATAATCACTTGTGTGTCTGTCTGTTCGACTGCCACACTTTTTTTCTTTTAATGCTTCAATAGACTGAAAGCGTTAATAAATGTATTTCAATTTTCAGTTTTTGTAAAAAAAAATAAATAAGGTTTTCTATCAAGTACATCATTGTTGATGTAAATTCAAAATCATTGTTGAACTTAAAAAAAACACTAGTCTGATAAATATTATTTTTATATATATATATTTTTATGTTGTAGCTAGACATTTTATTTATATCTGTTTTTATTTTACTGTTATTAAGTTTACTCTGCTATATTTATGTATAAGTGGAAACTTTATTGGCTAAGTGTTTTAATTCTGATGTATTTTGCATTTTATATATATATATATATATATATATATATATATATATATATATATATATGCTATCTGTTTTCCAATTTACAAAATAAATAAATAAATTGAATTCAATAGCAAAATAAACATGGATCTAGATTGCGTGTAGTAATGTGTAGATATCAAGTCGGTAAGCGTTCTGAAGAATTCTTTGAGCGTAGCTACATATGTAGTATATCTGGGGAAAAGCAGCCAAGCTTAAAATACGTTTGAAAATTCTTCATGACTGAATATGTTCACGCTTTTGATGTCATATTTTATTTAATGATTGTTATATTATAAATTATTAAGTGGCTATTTTTAAATGTTAATACAAATTATCATGCATTGGCCGTTTATCTATTTGTAATATGTAATATATTGGACAAGTAACAATTAGTACAACAAATTCTCTCAAATAAATAATAAATAAAAATATATTGGGAGTTGGGTCATTAGCACACAGCACCTTCTAGTTTCATGGTAAGCTACGAGACTTGTGTTCTGGATACCAGATAGTTAATACACTACACATATATATTACTTAAAAATTTAAATACATACATATTATAAATATAAAAAACCTATGACTAGAGTAAGAACATTCGTGCTCCTCATACAAATGATTGCCCCCAGCGGGACTCGAACCGGAGACCGCTGGCACAGCAAGTAAGGTCTCTACAAACTGAGTCAAACTTGTCATCGTAGTACTAATACAAGAGGACATATTAAGAAAATATTAACACTTTCTAATCATTTTCATTGTTTCTCCACACAGTAAATCGTATCTGCTATCCGATTATCTACTCACAATGGAAACGTACACAACATGCGATGCACGTGTTACTTTGCACTACCACCACTAATTTAGAAAATGGGTCGCCAATGTCACTGTGCTTTACCGATTTATTGGCATTAAATGTATCGGAAGAACACTTTGTTGGTTACGGCATTGTTTTACAGTGTCGTATAGTGGCCACGGTTTATGATTCTCATGCTAATGGACCTTCAAGTTTCCTTATTCAGACCATACAATGTTGATCATTTTTTATATAAGTATATGAAAATTGATCTATCTGTGGCCAACGAGGTAATCGTTTGCGTAGTGGCTGGCATTTGCGGCTGTGCATCCAGAGTTCTTGAGTTCGAGTCAAATATGTGTGTATATTTATTTAGTTATTGAGCTTTCTGTTGGGAAATTCTCAGTAGCAGCCCGTAGGTGAGAAATTGGCGGTGTGACACTCCTTGTCTCGGAAAGCCACCTAAAATTGTTTGTTCTTACACTGTCCTGTCTGACCTTTTCATATGTCATGTCGAAGTGTCGTCTCATTGGGCTTTTAAGAGTGAAGGGAATAGAAACTCCATTTGTGTTCTGGCGCATACTTTTGTGTACTATGTCTCATGCGTAAATGTCTATTCTCTCGGCTACTACGAAGACGCCTTTACATAACTATATCTATAAATAAACATAAAAGTACTCAGTTCTGTATGTATGTATATATGTATATGTATGTATGTATGTATGTATGTATGTATGAATTGCAGAGGTATTAGAGATATAGAGGATAAGTGGCAAGTTTTTTTTACATTCTTATTATTGGACGGACTCGCTTGACGTAGGGTTTGGTTTACAAGCACATGGGTAACGTTTTATAATAATCTAATTTGCTCCAAAAATTACCTCTTAAACTATCAACTATCAATTATTTATATGCATGGTTCGTGAACCAAATTTTAGAGTTAGTCAAAAAAATACATATAGAATGATTTTTATTGATGGTATGTATGTATGTATGTACTATGTATGTATAGCAATTGCTAAAATATAAATTGATATAATAAATAATTCACATTCACAATTGTTTAGGAAATAGCATTGGACATTTCTTGCATAACGGTTGTGTGGAATTCCAAATTAATTACAGATAGTTATCTACCTCATGATTAGTCGAAATACGGTGGTCTTGCGTGAGCGTTACGCGTATTTCATACTCTTCCGTTATGTTGAGGAAGTGGGAGTCAACGATATATAATATTAAGCTATTGTATTGTTTTTATATTTGATAGGTAGGTTCCACTTCCGAATAGCCCAAACTTCCGATTAATCTAAATTTTGGTATATATACGGATTTCGATGCTCTGATAACAACGACGACGGTATTCAAAATACCCACAAAGTTTTTTTTCAAAAGTCAAATCTAAGAAAATCGATATTTTTTTCAAGGTTTTTCGCGTTTATTGTGATAAATATTGATTTTAGAAAAAATATATTTTCTACAAAAGTTGTGACAAAAATAGACTTTAACATAATTATTTTACTTTGTCGAACATCTTTATTACACATGACATGACAAAAATATATTAAATACACTTTGTTGATCTATTTTTATAATTTTCTTTCTATTCATTTATTTAGGTTTAGCAGTGGAAGTAAGTCAAATTGTTTATTTAAACAAACATTTAAATAAACAATTTGACCCAATGGCTAATGTTGATTTTTACTTTAATTATTATCGGAAGCCCTTACAATCACGTTCATTGCCAAATAAAATGTCGGAAATATGAAAAAAGGGTGATTTCTTACAGAATAATTGTTTAGTGTGAACTGTTTTACAGGTATTTATTATAATTGATTACCACGGCCATTTATATGAATAGCTATAGCACACGTGTTTCACTTTCGCTTGGTTGATATTATCCAAAATAACAATAAGTATGTTGGTAACTCCCCTTAAATTGTCTTTGAAGTTATAGGTACTTCTTTTGGCACGTTTGGAAAAAATTATGAGAGTAAAATTTTTACGATGCGCGTGCACACCGACAGCCAAAAATCGACATATTGAAGTAAGCTGAAAGCGACATGCTATGTAGTTAGCGGCATTCCTTTTACGACATGTGACATACGGGATGAAATCTTTAGCTATTTTTGTTCTGTTGCGCCAAAGAAGTATAACTTCTTACTTGCGTACATAAGTACACACACACGTTTTTTTATTTATCATATAAGAATCTGTTCTAGAAGTATTTAAATACATAATATGGTATTTATGGAGTTAAATGGATTGTAATAAATAGAAAATATTACTAAGAAGTAAGAAGGGAATTCTTTTCCCTCTTTAGTAAAATTATTTGTGGTGCATTCCTCACAAATAACATGTACCTATATATGAAAATTCTTGCACGCTATATGTTGTTATCGGCATTTCATAGAGTATTATTATACATATGTATATACATACCCGTCAATTCTTAGTGCGAAATTGGCAAACTGACTGCGGTCCGGATCACGTGCAAACATTTAAGCTATCGAAGGAATCATGACGTCACAGTTTAGATCATCGTAAATCTTCCACAGCAGTGGTTGAATGGAACTAATGAATTTACGAGCGGTGCCAATAAATCAACTGGGATAGCATTCCTGAACCAAATAAAAGTATTTGGTGGTGGGTTGGGTACGGTTTAAGTTAACGTTTGACTTTAAGATTTAATTTGCCGGTACGTTTGAATTTGTGCTAACTGTTTTAGTGGATGAATATTGGCTGGGGCGAAGATATTGTAAGATTTATATTTGGTCCGGACCGAAACGTATAGCTCGTACATTCTTGATGCTAAATCCTCATGGTATATAAATCACGTTATATTTCTTTGACTCTTGTGTACATATAGTAACTTGCAGGATACACATAACATAGAACATGGTAAAACTTTCTTAAAGTGTATTCCATTCTATACTATTTACAGAACACTGATTGCAAATCTAGATCTATATAGATAGAATCTAACATTTCATCTATCATATATTGTACAGCCTAAACTTTGTGGAAATCGAACTCGTAGCATCTTGGATAGTCATCGCGTAATTTGGGAGTATTATGTTTGCTATACTATTCATTAAGCCATTGACGCAACCAGATATTTATATTATGCAGTACAGGTGTATATACGTATATAGAAATGTAAGATATGATATAAATTATGTATACCTATACGTTCAATCTAGCGAATATCAAACTAAAATGTACCTATCATAAATACAACACCAAACTATCGGAGTTGATTCAAAGAGATCGTAAATGGATGTAGAACCGACCTGATTTTGTATGAGCGAGTCACATTTGATTTGAAAGATTTTTAATTGTGCCACGAATGCATTGTGCAATTTCTTTTTTGCAATTTTGCAAAGGTAAAGTAGAATCTGCATATTTGGACCGTTTCGGTATTGTTAGTGGATATATGTACATACGGCGGTTATAGTACCTATGTGGTGTGTTTTTGTCCAGCGTTGCCTTGTACATTGGTGTTCGTGGGTTCAATTCTTAGACAAGGTAAATAAATATAATAATGAATTTATTTATTTCGATCCATTTTAAACACAATTCGGGTTTGTAACAGCTATCTGATATGTCTCGATCTCGTTATAGGCTATTCGTAGAGAATATTCGCGAGAACTTTGATGATGATGCAAGAGAAAGATTTCCTTTCAATATAGTTTGTTATTGAATGTCTGATTCATCTATATGTAAATTGTTGATCATATTTATATAATAATTGGTAATAAGAATGTTAGCTCAACTTTATTATAAGTTTAGTTCAAATGAAGTGACTAAGTTTCTGCAAAACCTCAATAATGATGAGACTGAAACACTTGTTTATGATAACTAATGAACATAAGTTAATTGTTAATTGGATATTGTGTGTTTTTTGTATGCTTTGTACGTAAATGTACCAGATATGTTTATATTATAGTACTTACCACTTATACTATCATACTTGCAACTTGATTGTGCTACCTTAATTTCCTAAGGATTCGCATAAACTATAAACATAAAATTAAACTAAACTAACGTAATTATAATAGTAATTAATTCTACTAATATAGCCTCAAATTGTATTTTTACTGACCTTAGAACATAACTGCCCTTATTAACCCGAGGTGGGCGTAAATAGCTGCGACACAGTTTATACTTATGCAGCTACTTCCGATCTGACTATTTTGAATATATATGTATGTTATTATGTTCAATAAAAATCTTTAATCTTTAAGTTTAAGACTTATGGACGGAGATGGCGCTGCCAAAGAAGTTTGAAAAAAAAAAAGACTCTTTAAATACGAGTGAAGTCCGGGCAGATACTAATATTTACTTATAGACAGATGTTGATGTTGAAGTTTTAAAGTGAGAAACAATTTCGAGTGTATTACTAATGATCAGAAGTGGATAAGGGCCAAGCTGGCATTCCTACGCCCCCGATGTCTTCCGCTTTTCAATCACGAGATATATAACAAAATTGGACTAATTAAAACAAATTTATTACCTGTCGAGTGGATAAGTGTAAATAAGCCGTATGACTCTTTCAACTTCCAATTTTCAGTTTAGAAACTCTTTGTATATAGTTTTTCCAATTGAAATAACATAATATTCCACTTTTAGTGTATTTTTAAATTTAACTATCTTTTCGGATTTTTCGCGTATTTATTTTGATTTTTGGTTCCCGATGTTTCGAATGCTTTACAGCAATTATGCTCAAGGGAGGAGCCCTTCTATGTCAGCAATTATTATCGCGTAAATTTACGAAAGTATTAGTGTATTTTGTTATAATTTTTACTCGCAACTCATCATCACTTCGTTGGGTGCGTCCCTTGGCGCGTTTTGTATTTATAACATTGTATACGTAGGTACAGGCAACGCGATCTTTTGATACCTTTTTGTACTAACATTAGCCTGTATGTTACTCCAGATCATAAACTATCTGTGTACAAAATTTCATCCAAATCCGTCCAGCCATTTCGGCGTGAAGGGATAACAAATATACACACAGAAAATTTTGCAATAATAATAATAATAATGATAATTATACCTTCTATGTAACATATAAGTGAAGTAATGACAATGTAAATATAACCACAGCTTCACCAGTTCCCAATCTTTTTCCATTATTTACACAATATATTTAAAAGTACTATAGATTTACTTTGTTTCGATCGATCTCAAACTAATGATATAGGAACCGACGCGAATAAATCAAGGGGCATCTGAGTGTTACAGAAATAGCTGACCTTTGCCAGGTATTCCGAGCGTGATGCTCGATTAGCAGAGATTAATAATGGTTGGGGCATAGACCCCGTTTGAAGTATCTATGACTCCTTCGTTATTTTTACACGTTAACAGTCTGATGGATACACCAATTTTAATAGTGTTTTAGCTGAAAGCTTTCTACTGTATGCATTTATTCGGCCTATTTTTAACGTTCCACTGCTGGGCACGGGTCGTTCGGGGGGTTCAGGCCATAGTCCACCACACTTGCCAAGTTCGGGTTAGCTGACTTCACATGTCTTTCGAAAACTTGATAGGTTCTCTCAGACATACAGGTTTCCTCGCGATGTTTTTCCTCACCGTAAAACAAGTGTCCAAAATGATTCATACACGAAAATATCGGAGGTGTGAGAACCGGAATTTGAATCCGCTTCACTCAGTTTCCCAAGTCAGCGCATTGCCACTGGGCTACTACGGCTTATATTATAAATAAAACGAAATACCACTCACTGATTAATCAGAAATCACGATATCTCAAAATATAAATGCTTTAAAGTTTTAATTTGGCAGTTTTCCTCATACCCAGCGGGGTGTGTATGAGCAATCCGCTAAGATATGATTTTTGAAAATTCGACCCTTAAAAAGGTGAAAAAAGAGGTGGTCATTGTTTGAAAATCCGTTATTTTTAAGTTAGGCGGGCAGAGTCGCGGATAAATGCTAGTAATTTAAAAAAAATGTCTTTATCTAACGCCTGTGAAATTATTTATGATTCGGACAGATAGAATTTTAGTAATGATTTAAATTTCGAGGCAGATTTAAGTGGTATGATCGATGGTTTTTGATAGTGCTAGAATATGTGGAGTATGGTATAAGTAATAGCGTTCGCTCTCAACTCTGTTCAGTTTTTATTGACGATAAATATAGCCCATGTTGTTTAAAGCTGACTCTTATTGAGAGAAATCACTCAACTGGTCTAGAAAGCGTCAAATTATATTTTTTGGACGTTGATGTTATTTAATATAATATTCATAATATTATTTTATATAAACTAAGATTTAAGGTTCATCAAGACTCATAAAGCCCAAAAATATTCATGAGTAGGCGATTTAAATGATGTTCGTCCTCAGAGCGACCCTGACCGTGAGGATTGTTAAATATTCGGAAGGTTTATTTTAGGTTCCTTTTAAAGTGTCATTTTTTATGATTTAACTAACGATATGTCCCCGCTTTGCTCGGATGTGTCCATAGAAACCTTTTGTAGGTATTTATAATATCATAGAATGTATATATGTGTAATGCCGGTGATAGTCTGTCTATCTGTGTTGTAAATTTTATCCAAATCCGCCCAGCCGTTTCAGAGTAAAGGAGTAACAAACGTACAAACTATCGTATTTATAATAGTAGTGCGATAACCGAATCTATAGTTTTTAGTCTGTCGGACTGTCTATTTGTGACCGCATCGCGAGAAAACCGCTGGACAGATTTTGATAAACTAGGGATGAACCCGAGCGGAGCGAGGATAAGTCGCTAGTCTACTAATAAAAGTCGTTAAGCAACATCGTAAGAATAATTATGATCACTTAAATACCATACATTTCGATATCATTACAAATATATGTATGAAATATTTATGAAAGATAAACTAAAACGGATATGGGTCACGTTTCAAGCCCCGAGGCTTCGATACAAGGAATATACTATTCTGGCATCCCAAGTAGATTCTGTCTAGACGTCCGAAGAGTCAGGTTTATTTAGTAACTGGCTTAGTTATATTTAGGACTAGCGGCTCACCCTCGCTCCGCTCGGGTTTGTCCCTACTTATGGTTATAACGATTCATATAGATTTCTCAAAGATGAGATATATTATAACGATTCATATAGATTTCTCAAAGATGAGATATATCCTATATGTTGACCCGGATAACCAGCTATCATCATACAAAATTTCATCAAAATCCCTCCAGTAATTTTTCCGTGATGCGTTAACAGACAGTCAGGCAGACAAAAATTCTAAAAACTATAGATTCGACCTCTGTATCGATAATAATGTCTATTTCAATAAGATTTTCCAAAAAATATTTAGTGTACAGATTCGACTCAAAATTTTATTATATGTATAGATTTATAGTTAGTTTTATAAACTAGGTTTTAACGAAAAAGAATTGGTAAATTTAGTTTTTCGTAATTTATTAGCAGTGTATTCCCATTTTGCATGGAGTTTGAACAATGGATGGGCCATAATGGATACAGGTGGTCGAATGACGTGAATGTGGGCGGTAAATTTATAATTTAGTTATGATGCTTTCAAACAGTTCATTATTGCATACACATGCGGTTAATGTTCGGATGTTTATCGAATCGCTCAAAAAATTGTGCTTGCTTAATAGTTACATGTTTCTATGTATACATATATTATAGCTGGTATATAATGACTAACAAATATATGTAGTTGAAACATTACTGTTACTATTACTATAGATATATATATATATATATATATATATATATATATATATTTACTATATATTATAAAGTCTTCACCAATAGATATAGATATTATAAGAGGGAGAGAAAGGTATATAATTCATTAGGTTTTGTGTGAATTGACTGAAATATGACGATAATTGTTGAAGATGTTGGAAAATAAAAAAAAAGTCATGCCGATTGGGAGTTTTATTGGCGTGCGTCGCGTAAACTACTAAAGTTATATGAAAACAATGTATTACAGAAATATTCCTCTAAAAAAGATCTTCCTATTAAACTGTAGTAACGCTATGTGCAAATATCTTGCGAAGCACACCGGCAAAGCGAGGGTAAATTCGCATTTATAATAGAAGTGAATCTTTTAAAGTATTTTGTATATTTTTTTTAAAACGCATGAATTTTACTAAGCATTGTAATAAAATTCGATAATTCTCTTTTCCGCTGTTACATAAATCGACACTAATCCTAAAGAAACAATGCTGTTGAAAATAATATAAATAACGTTTGAAACATCTATTAATAAGCTTAAAATGTTTGTGATTTTAAATATTTGTAAAACGTCTTCAGGAATGTCAAAAAATAAAAGATTACGATGAAATAAAAAGATTAAAGCCAAGATTGAATTTCATAAAAAGAAACACTTCGTATATATTCATACGAAATCACAATATATGAAAATGTTATGGCCTTGAAAATACACAGTCAAAGCTCTAAAGCGTGAGTGTGATCCATTCAAATTTATGTAAACAACACTTGTTCCGTGCTTTATGAGAATTGTTAACTATTTTACTAAAACTTATAATATGGCATCAGGATTAAGGCGCCACGTTAGTGACGCTACACACAATCTGTGATGGTTTTTTTTTTATTTTTTGATAGAAATTGTTTAATTTGAATTTAAAGTGTTTTTTTTTTAGTTATTTATTAGACTCGTTACTGCCAATAGTTTCGCTCGTGTTTCACTAATCATAGTTGAAACGTTGTTATGTCATAATTATAATTTTATTTGTGATTTTCGATATCATACAAAAATTACTGTCTGCACATATAGTTTTCCCCCCCAAATTTCCCAATTTTCCAAACAGGTTTTTTTTATTTTTGCCTCTAAACACTTTATTTGAACTATACTGAACAAAATTAACCACATCGGTTTAGCCGTTCTCAAGTGATGTTTTTACCAACGCTCAACATTTTTTTTTTGTATTATATAGAGATTTTTATGTTAGTTATAATCACTATATTATGTAAATATAAGCGCGTGACTGCCGAAGAGTTCAAGGTGAAGTGAAATGAAACGTGGAATATTTCTATTTTAGTGTAGGTATTCACCTACCAAAATGTAAAAGCCCCATTGATATTTGTCCAGACGTTCTCTCGTGTGATAATGAGTCATACAACTTCTTAGATGGATAAGTTTGACTTCATTCATATGAAAAATCTCCAAATACCTGTATTTTCTGATAATACGTCGTTGCACAAGTTTGTTATAATATCCTCTAGTAGAATTTAATTAAACGTACGAGTACATAATATGTATTAAGCAAAAAATTACTGTTTTATTTTATAATTTATACGTAAAAACTAATATTATGTTGACTATATCAAAAGCCATCTAGCATTCAATTAAACAAATTTCATTGACTTTTATAAGTTTTTATCTTGATAAACAAATCATTAAGAGCAAAAGCGCGATCTGTGAATATGTATTACAAACTCATTGTCTGATTGCAGATTTTTTAATAATTAGTAAAATTACGAAAATTTTATTTACGAGCGCATATTTTTGTTTTTCTTCGCTTACAAAAAAAAATTAAAACCAAAATGTAACTTTTTCGAGCCCCTTTTTCACGTTTTGCTTATTTTGCACAAAGTTCAATAACAAATCGATACATATAATGCCATCTGTTGACATTTATTTGAACAAACATTTCTTTGTACGTGATGAGACTCCGTGGTTCTAGTTTGTTTCATTTAAATGTAAATGTGATTTAGTTATAATGTAAAGATGACGATGAAAGGACTGACTGAGGAAGGAGGATTTATTTCTATTAAGAGTCCAATGTCAACTTTGCAGAGCTGTGGGAAGGTAGATAATGTATTAAAACGTTTTAAACATAATAAATGAGTTCGCTTTAGAAAGCCGCCGCTCCGTGAAAAATTATAAAGTATTTCCTTTGGAAATTACGATGTTGTAGATGTTTTAGTTTTATATAAAGCTTTGTATGAGCTTATTTTATTATAAACGCGACCCTCGTCTATAATATATATATATATATATATATATATATATATATATATATATATATATAAAATGGTAACTAAGTCGTATCTGTACATTAAATATTTTTTGAAAAATCTAATTGAAATAGACATTATTATCGATACAGAGTTCGAATCTATAGTTTTTAGAATTTTTGTCTGTCTGTCTGTCTGTTACCGCATCACGAGAAAACCACTGGACAAATTTTGATGAAATTTGGTATGATGGTAGCTGGTTATCCAGGTCGACATATAGGATACTTTTTACCGCGGGAAAATATCTCATTTTTGAGAAAAAATACAAAAACTGCAATGTAAGAGTATATTAATATGTAAAACCTAAGAATTTGGTTTTTGGTCATCTGAACGCGGGCGGAGCCGCGGGCAATGCTAGTGTGAAATACATTGTTTCACATAGATAATTGATATAATTTCAAATGATTTTTATTATTTTATCGACTCAATCGGTAAAAGTGAAACTAACCTACGTAAAAAGCTTCCATTGTAATCCCATAAATTGCACATTATATGACCGGTGTTTGAACGACTTCAAGGAAGATTAAGTACTTCATTCGAGGTTTTTTTGTTTTTTTTGCAATCTTTTATTTTTTTAATGCTTGCATTTATGTATAAATTCTTAATTTATTCCGCCTCAAGGGTAGTCTTATTTATATATATTTTTAAAAAGAAATTCCACCCCCTAGACAAGTACAGGGACAGGGAATATAGCAAGGACGGGGAATAAAAATTATAAAATAAAACCCCAACAAAATCTAAATAGATAGTTTCATTTAAAATGTCAAATATTCGCGTAAATCTAAGAAAATATTATTTACAGTCAGTGTACACACATACTTACATACATTTTATATTATGATTAAGCTAATGCTTTTGTGGATTAAATTACTTGGCGCGTGCTTTGTTCTTAGAAAAAGATCAAAGAGTTAGATTTCTATACAGCTTCATGTACATCTAGGTCTAGATTCTAGACTGAAGACTATTTATCGCATAGAGATAATTCGAAACGTGAAAATAATCCGAAACGTAAATCGATTCAGTCGGGTAAGCTCTTAGTTATTCGACTTCGATACTATTTCGTATAGTTTAAATTGAGCTTTGAACTAAAGCGGTGGTATAATACTCGCATGTAGAAACTACGCATGGTTACAGACGAAGGCGTTAGAATGTAAACAATCATCACAAAGCTAGAGTTTCTCTCGTCAATGGTTGTTTGTGGGTGATACACACAGATTTGGCGTGATTTTGTTATTGTTACGACGCCATTCATTGTAGAGATGTTACAGTGTTTGGTTATACGTTGAAGTTTGTACTATATTGTGGAAATTATTCTGATTTTTTGTTAAATATTACATATGGTATTCAACTTATAAAATGACATATATATATATATATAATATATATATATATATATATATATATAGATATATACATATATATCTAAGTTTTGTTTAGATATAATATATTTGAATATTGCATTAGATACACACTTTACATGTATACCTATATAGGCCTATGTATACTATATTTTAAATACATATGTAAATGAAGCCAACTCTAAGGTTTTTAGTTTTTTCATCTACCCAACCCAGCGTGGTGGACTATGGCCTGATCCCCCTCGTACTGAAAGGAGGCCCGTGCCCAGCAGTGGGACGTTAAAAAAAAGGGCTGAATACATACATACATCTATTATCTGATCGACTGTTTTTTTTTCGATTTACCTTAGAACGGCTGTATTGAATTCAATATTAAATAATATTATAGTGCAGATAATATATAATAGTCGATGCAAATATATTGTTTGTTCCCATTTTGCTCGCTCTTATAAAAATCATATAGGTAATATAATTTCATCATGGATCATATAAGTTCGAAATAAGCAAGCGCAATCGCAGCCATTAGCTTTACTTAGAGATTAGATAATAAAATTTATTCCATAAGCATTCTGAAACGTTTATTCTAAGAAAATAAGATTTATACACTAGTTCCTTGTTCCATCCTTAATCTTCACCCACAGTAGATATTACTCTCAATTCACATTTTCCTTTTATCTCGAACCAATATATTTTGATTCGAATGATTCGTATGAGCTCTTAGCTAAATATTATTCCCAATCGGTATCCAATTTTGAAAGCGCACGATAATCGGGCCCTCGACATAGCTGCGAATAATCCCGCGTATGAATCAACGTGGCATGCACTGTATCAGAGGCTTGGAAGTACGCCAGCCGTAGGCGATATACGCACTGTGCTTTTGGTATGGAGTTGGTGATAGTTGGCATTTAAAATTCCTATACAATTATCTTTTTTATTATATTTTAGTATGAAGACATATAGCATACTGTCTTATATATTTCCTATATTTTTAATTTGAATTAATATATTTAACAATATGTTTATTAATAATATGATATGTACATCTTTTAGGTTACGTGATAATTACAATTACATGAGAGACTTGCCCTTTACTTCGCTTTCATTAAGACAAACTTTTTAAAGCATTGGTCACGTAATATTATGACTTATGACAATAGAAATTAATTACTTAATGTATTTCAAATATCCTGTATACTTTTCCATTTCGTAGACTACGCGTGTGATATTTTATTAATGGTGATAATCATCCAAACATTAATCATACGGAAAAGTCAAATTGTAGTGGAAAACATGATTATCTTAATCATAATAAATTGCTAAAAATTTATGTATACATACTAATTTGTTTGTGGTGAGAAATAGAGAACTTTATTTTTTATTATTATTATGACCAGGTCTTCTTAAAGCTAATATAGTTGTTTTTATGAACTTTACAATTTTGTTAAAACAAAAATCACGTTTTTTTTGATACAGATATAGAATGCAAATTAAAAAATTACTACTCAGTATTAAAAGCTAAAATTTCAACATTTTCATTTTACCCGTTATGTTTGTAGTGAGCCTTAAATGATATGCTCGCAGGTGAGTAGCGTAGACAGATGACATCGGACACACCCACGGGACCACGTATTTACCAATAAATTTAACGTATGCGATAATGACCAGCAGAAATGTTCTATTTTTTTACCCTTTTGAAACATCAATTATAATGAAACACGTTCGAGTTTGTCAGAATGTATGTTTTGTTGAGAAATTAGTACAATAATTTATTTTGTTTGTAGTTTTTGGAATTTATCTACGCTTTGTATGATGCTGCATTTGAATCTTTTGTTTATATCAAAAATAGATAGCTAGATTAATCGTTATATCGTGGTAAGATTCGAGTAATTTTGGTAGATTAAATATAATATAAATGGATTTTAGTTTGATAATCTTTTAAAAGGGTCGCAAATGCGACCTTTAGATGAAGTTAATTAAGCTTATAATTAAAAATATTTACATTTCGTAAATAATTTTCGTTGATATTAAGTGAATATTTATCTACAAAAAATCCTATATTTGTAAATAAGCGTAAATTACACTTTTGATCTTGACATTTAAATTAATTAAACATAATATGCCCACAAAAATCCTCCAATTTACGTAAAACTACCCGATCCCAACCATAAATCGATCTGGTTCAAACAAAAACAAATAATCACATCTAACATACGGCGTAAACACTTTCGCATACACAAATTCTTGGCAAAATAAATTTTGACGATTGCGTATCATTCTGACCGTACACTGAATAAGACGTCTTCAATGAGATATTCACCTCGTTTTGTTAATTTATAAGGTCAGGTCAGCTATATTTATAGTAAATTGGTGCTTGAGTTGACTTTAAGCGAATATTTTATATCGCTTTTGCTTTATTAAAGCTTTCTGTATTGAAGAATATTTATTCGTATACATTATATTATAACCAGCGACTTTCGCTTGCTTCGCTCGGGTGAGTTCCTAGATACGCTTACGATATACAAAAATAGTTATTGTACCTGTACCTTAGGTGATAAACACATGCTATCGGGGAGTTTTCCGTAAAATCGTAATTGAGAATTTGAAGTTTTGTTTAAGGGTTTTCGATTTTAGCGCTGGAATTCTAAATATTTCCGAAGTAAAACATACCGTGTATGTAGCCCTACTAACTCGTCTATCTTTCAGTGAAAGTCCCATTACAATCGCTTAAGTCGTTCCGAAGATTACCACGGACAAACAGAAAGACAGGTAGTTAAAAAAAAAGTGCTATTTAGGAACTAGTATCATGTATAACTTGATGTACTTGAGAAAATATAGTTATCTAAGAATCACAGACAGTCATCTCGATTTTATTTATATGTACCTATAGATAACCTTATAACTTTTAATGATATTCTTCAGATACAAAGAAATAGACATTGATAAACCTATTGAATTATCGTATTTTTTTGTTTATCTGTACCTAAAATAACCTTGAGACCTACACGAGATGTCATTCTACAATCGATATCTATACTTATACTAGCGACTCACCCTTGCTCCGCTCGGGTTCGTCCCTAATGTGGGCCACCCTTATCACTTAGGGGTATGGAATATAGATAGTAGCCGATTCTCAGACCTACTGAATACGCATGTAAAATTTGGTAAAAATCGGTAAAACGTTTCGGAGGAGTACGGTAACTAACATTGTGACATGGAAATTTTATATATTAGATTATAAAGAAGTAAAGTTTGTGAGTTTGTGACGTTGTAGGGGGTAATCTCTGGATCTACTGAACCGATTTGGATGAAATATGGTAAGAAGATAGTTTAAGACCCGGGGAAGGACATAGGATACTTTTTATCCAGGAGATCATCCCTTAAGGGGGTGAAAATGAAGAATTAACCTAGGGAAGAACACGAGCGAAGCGAGGGTGAGTCGCTAGTAGAGTGGAAATTATAAAAATTGTATTGAAATAACAAATTTAATCTTTATGTCATAGAATCATAATACGTCATTACCATATATTTTTACAAGCTTTTATTTAATTTGCTATGTTTGTGCGTATGTTTGTTCGGGTCAAATCTTGCAACTGTGCTTTAAAGCAGTTATACTGAACTGATTGAACGGAAACTTTGCATACACGTTTAGATTATATGACAATGCATGGTTAGATAAGTGACGTTATTCTAAATCCAACATGGCGGACTCCCAACGATGGCGGACTATTTTTTCTAATGTAGCCACCCCATGATATGGATATCAAATGAAAGGATTCGCTGAAAAGAAAACGAATAAATACCTAAAACATAAAAAATAAACTTTAAATTACGTCAAACTCATTTATTACACAATTTAAATATTATATGATTTAAAAATTTGTTTTTAAAAATATATATTTTTTTTAAATTAATTTATTTACATTTCTATTGTTTAACGATTAGGCTGTTGTAGCCCAGTGGTAACGCGCTCGCTTGGGAAACCGAATGATGCGGGTTCAAATTCCGGGTCTAGCACCTCTGATATTCTCATGTGCGAATCATTTCCTACATGATTACGACTTGTCTTTCGGTGAAGAAAAACATTTATAATATGTATGTATTTAAAATTATATATATATATATATATATATATATATATATATATATATATATATATATATGTAGTGTATCAACTATCTGGTATCCGTAACACAGACCTCTTAGCTTACTATGGAACTAGATGGTGGTGTGTGTTAATGTCCCAACATATTTATCATTTATTTATCGTGAGGAAACCTGCATGTCTAAAAGAACCTAGCAAGTTTTCGAAAGACATGTGGAGTCCGCCAATCCGCACTTGGCCAGCGTGGTGGACTATGGACTGATCCTCCTCATATTGGGAGACCCGCGCCTAACAGTGGGACGTTAAAAAGGGTTGAATACTCTTTAGTTGAATTAACGGCATATTAGTTTGTAACGTAAAACAACAAATTATCTTCTAAATCCCCATTTCAAAACTTATCTTACCACACGTTAACTTTATGCGAATAAATTTAATATTATTGCGTGTAATCCTTAGATTTTATGGTAATGAGTAATTCGCTTAAGACATTTTATATACTTGTTTAAGTCGTTACGGCCACCGTGTATCATCTTCGGTCGTAAATGTGTACACGTGCTGCAGTAGGCCTAAAAGTACCTTATTATTATTAAATTAACTTCACTTATGTTTATTATATATATATATATATATATATATATATATATATATATATATATATATGAAGTCGATTTTAATTTCTAATTGTTGTATAAAACGAATTACTACTAAGTTGACCTGATGATGAAGCCAGAAGGTACATAGTCAACAAGTTGCATATGTTATAAAGGATCAAAGGCGTTTTTTTAAACTAATTATTGCCTCGAGTAGACCGATCTGTGCCTAATAAATATTTAAAAAATATGTTATTTGATGCGTTGTTTAGCTTGTGCTTGAAAGCGGAACAAATTAACAATAAACAGAATTTCACGCTTACTATATTATTAATATTATATTTCCTTATTTTATGGGTTATCCTTATCCCATAGAATATCCTTTAGCCGATATAATATTCTTATCCTAACCATAAAGCAAATTTCATTTTGATTTTAAAGCAAACTAATGTTGTATCTATTTTTCTCAAGTCATTAAAACTTTTTAGATAGCCAAGTGCTAGATTGCATCATAAGTAGGAAAGTTTTCTTATTATGATAATATTACAGACTGAGGCATTTTTATTATATTACCTACTATAATCCGTGGTATAAAATCTAAAGTTAAATACAATTAATGATCTGAATGAATGACATTGATCGACTGGTTTTGATGTAACTTTGTAGAAAAGATAGTTTATTTATTTGTAGCTTAATGTTTTACTGTAAAAATATTTTTATTTATTTTTAGTATAATAGAAAAGTATAATATACGGGAATATTTCTAAAGTAGCATCTTTTAAGTACACCGGACGTAACGCTCCGAGTACGAGTTCGTCTCGTTTCCTGCAACATTCCTTTATTTTGAATGTGTCAATGTGTACGTTTTGTCGTTGTTGATGTTAATATTTGTTTATACTACAGCTTTATTAAATTAACTAGCGATTCACCCCCGCTTCGCTCGGGTTCGTCCCTGTTTATTTGTCTTTGATTTTTTAATTTGTCATTTTAAATAAAACTATCTTTTCGGATTTTGTCGCGGATTTATTTGCATTTTTGTTTCCCGACGTTTAGTAGACGTTTCCCGACGTTAGAAGAAAGTATTATAAGAAAGTATTTTTAATTTGTTTTTTTTTTATGAACAGACTGAAACAAAACAAATACTAAATGTTAAAGTGAATCTTACCACAATACAATAGTAAAAACAGCACCCAAATTGGTTAAGCCGTTTCTGAATTTAGCGCGCACAAACGCACAGACATACAGACAAAAATTCGAAAAATCATTTTTTTGGGTTCTATTGCGTTAATAAAGATCTCCAATAATAGTTTTTCTCAAATATCTTCCATGTACAGACAGCGATCAGTTACAATTTTATTACATGTATAGATAGATAATTTCTTACTAATCACAGTAGTCTTTCACACTGAAATGGCTGGACCGTTTTGAATGAAATTTATTACACGGATATACATACTGACCTGGTGTAACACACAGTCTAGTGATAGTAATAAAATTTGCCTAAAGGTGGCGCTGACTGTGTATAGTTTATATAAACGTATTAATATACAAATTTTGAAACAAAATAACTTACATACGAACATTGCATGTTAATAATGTAAAAATAGTAATTTTACTATTTTATATTATTTTAATTAACAACTAAATATATAATATGGAATTTGGAACTTAAATCTGTAATGAACATTTTCACAGAAATCATAGCGCAACTTTCGTGCGAAACACGCTGTAAACGTTTCGAATATCCCATAAAAGAATACTAAAACTACGAAACTTCTAACCCCCATAAATTATTCCCTCTATATAACTAATGCGGTATACAAGCTAATTTAGTCGCTATTACCACGTATTGGGGTTTATTTTTATATTTTCATTAAAATTGTAAAAGTAAAGGAAATTTTTCATGTTAAAAGCTACTGATATTTAATATGTAGTCGGTCGATATTTGGAGTTTTATTTATTAATTTTCAACAAGATTTTTTCATTTGGTATTTTGGAGTATTAGATACATATTTGTACATATATCATACAAAATAAAAGGTTAAATTTTTAATAATCTATACTAATAAACGTATAAAGGTAAAGAGCTTGCCTTTTTGTTTGTGTAAATGTATTTTAGAGCGTATTTATTAACGAAGATCGTATATAATCTATCTAACATAACAGTAAATAATTATTGCATGTACTGTACATATATATATGTACGATAAATAAGAAGTGATAAATGGCAACGCCGTTTATATTCCCATTTTTTATTTGCATTTGTAATACTAATATTTGTTCATCTCTATTGTATGACGTTTACAACACATTTATAAATATTCCCAGACTAAATAATTGCTTGAATAAATCGTAACATTTATATTTATACGAGTCTATGAAGTTGGTGCGTTGTACGGCTGTTAAACAAAGTTGCCATGCTTTAATGTATATTATTATAGTTAAATAATTAACTGTTAAAGTCAAATTTGCCTTAATATAATATTTTATGAACATTGAACCCTAAAACTTTAACAATAGAGTAGCATTTTAATTGTATGTGTTGATATTGAACATATGTTTCCAGTGAAGATGGATTTGTAGAATCAAGGGATAATAGATCTTATTCGTAGGCGAATAAAGTACATATTTACTTGTATTGAGTCTAAGGAGTGATAGCAAAGAGTGTACAGATTTTATATCTATAGTAAATGTCATGTAGCGACGTTAATTAATTTAAATATGCCATAAACGACTTGTGATAATCTACGTGTTGTTTTGTGTTCAGTCTAATTAATTAAATCCTTAGAAATCGTAGCACATACATATGTACAAATATACTTATTTCCAGGCTTTACTTGTGTCTAGGACGTATTTAAAACTTTAAAGGCCAGTTTCACCAGATCATAGAAATATAGTAATTAGAAGCAAAAATAACTTATATAAAAAAGTATTTCTGTAAAAGTTTTCGAAAGACATATGAATTCTGCCAACCCGCGCTAAGCCAGTGTGGTGGACTTTGGCCTGATCCCCCTTTTTATTGAAGGGAAGCCCGTGTCTAGCAGTTGGACGTTAAAAAGGAATGAACACAATTCATGTAAAATTGGTCTTATTTCACCTAACAACGTACAGTAAGGTTAAAAAATGGTTTTTCTTCAATATTACTTTTTTCGCTGTTTTTTCCTTAATAATGTTATCATGTAATCAATTCACACTTATTAGAGCCTTGTTAGACTTTGACGTAATTAATATAGTTTATGTATAGTAAACATTTGCCTTCAAAAGTTCTTCCAAAAACTAAACTAAGTTTTTAAAAGTATGTTAAATTTATCGCTAGATGGCGCTGCTATAGAATATAGGTTGAAAAAGGGAAAAAATAACAATAACACAAGTAAAACCGCGGTCACTGACTAGTTATAACATTAATTCAATGGTACGTTTAAAGGGTATAACTAAACCCTCCAATACAATCAAATATTGCATAACAAACTTCAACGCATTCAGTTTCGAGATCTTATTTGAGCTTCCAACTAATTAAATCTACCTCGTGAACGAATTGCACCGGTTTTGTTTCTAACTTGCCCGAAGCAATTTCTTCCTTGGGTATAGTCTAGATTGTAAGTGATGGCGTTGGTATGTGCCTAGTTTTATGAGATTTTGGTTATGGTGTATGTATGTTTTCCTAGTTATGTTATGGCGCTTCCGTTACTCATTTAATTAATAACATTTTTAATAAAAAAGCTATACATACTTAAATCCCCTGAAAATTATTATTTTAGTCTTAGAGGTAGAATAAATTTTATTATTCCACACTCAGAAGTGAAAACTCCACTTGTTAAATAATTTATATGGAACCCCTTATTTATTTATATCTTTTTACAAGCGCTAGAAAAACAAAAACTATCCCACGGGAATCGTACATTTTTCCGGAATAAAAAGTAAGGCTTTTCCAGACTATAACCTATCTGTGTGCCAAATTTCATCCAGATCCGCTCAGCCGTTCTGGCGTAAAAGAGTAACAAATTAAATAAAGAAGAAATGAATCAAGGGTTAAAATAAATACATAAATGCAACCACCTTTATGTATTGCGGATTGTTCTTGTAATTTCTTTGATAGCAGAATGGATTGTGGGAGCAACCCCTTGCTTGTTGTGGTCTTCTTCGGCAGACCTGCGTTCGGGGCGTCGTGGTTGATTGGAGGTGACGTTAGTTTTAATTGCGTAGTACTGGGGTTTCTGCCCTATGTATCCCACATAATGTGCGTAAATGTATGTAAAAAAAACCTCTTTAGACATAATCGTTGGCTCACTATTGCGAGGTTCTATGTTACAATTTTAGTACTTATTTAGTTATTAATGCTACAAGATTCTATGTGTCATTAGCTACCGTTTTGCAAAAACAAACCAATAGATAGCGGCACTATAACTACAAAATATTCAATTTTATATAGTTCTATGTTGTTTTTTTTACGATAACAAAATAACGAAGTTCTATGTAAAAATTACTAAACTTCATTAAAATTAACATAGAACCTTGTAATAGTAAGCCAACAAATTATGTATTTAATACACAGATAGAGTTACTTTCACCAGTTGTTCTCAGGTCTGAAGCTTCTTTTTCCTCGGCTCGTAGTAGACTCATGACTTCCAGTAAAAAAATGTAATAATTTAATGCTGAATAAAATATTTTGAATTTTAATTTGGGAAAATTGAATATAGCGACTATTTAGTATACATTTTTATGGTCAGTAGGTTTTTCGCTATCCGCTTGTAAATTGAACCTGTAAAGTTTCGAATCTCATTGTTTCTACGAGTTTTGCCGGCTTATTGATATTCCCGACTATGCCAGATATGAATATACATTGAATACTTAATAGTTGAGCCGCCATCTTTCTTTTCTTATTTGTTTTTCTTTTATAAGCCTTCCACTGTTTAATCTTGAATATATTATCGAACAATATTTATATTTTTTTCAGTTCATTTTAAGATAAAATCAGGGCTAAGATAACGACAAGATGAAATTCTACAATCGATTATTATAGGTACAAATAGAAATTTTAAGAGTTGTATTGAAATGATCATTTGAAGCGTTATGTCAAAAAATCATAATATGGTATTCCCATATTTTTTTTAGCATATTTCATTATATTGGCGAACTAGTCGGTTTTTTTTTCAATTTATGGATAATTTTAGCTGGTTTAGCTTTATATTCTCACTACCTACGTACGATACGGTAGGTACGTACGGTTGGATAGATTATAAAGAGCTAATTAAAAATTAAAATAATTCAATATTTCATATTTGTATCCCTCTAGATTTTTCAAGGCACCATTATAGTTTACAAACTGAGGGTTATGTATATAAAACAATCAAAAAACACTTTCGCATTTATTCTATTAGTAAGGCTTTCAAAGCTCCTTTTATACCCTAATCATCCCTTACATAAATATTTGAACAATGGAAATACATATATTTAAAGTGTAGCCGCTGATATTTTGTCCCTACCCGTGCATACCGTGGTTGTAAATATCATTTAATGCGAGAACAATATATGTTCAGTGTACTCTAGTGGGTATATAAACCATATTTATTGAGGGTTGCGCTATATAAATTTTGTTTTAAGTTAATTTTATTTGAAAATTCTTTATAGTTACTATAAAGGAAGGGTTCCTGTCCAATATTATTATAAATAATAATATAATTAATAATTATTATATTATGTATATTATATGTTAATATAAAATTTCGGCGTGCTTTTAATTTAACTTCTAAATGAAAAAAAGGCTTTCGTGATTTTTGGGTCACGAGTACTAATTTCCATAGGTGAATGTAGACCGTACTCTGTCACCAGACGGACGGTAGGTCGGAGTTTATTATCACTGGTTTTCTTCGACTCTGCGAAGAAAATATCTTTAAACCTTAGACTAAAGAATTATTTACGGTTCCGCCAACATATACCTAAGTGATTTTGCTTTTTTACGCTACTATTCTCGATTTCGCTTACTTTTTACTTTCTTTAAAGAATAAAGGAAATTTTATATAGTTGCTAGTCTTTAATTAACATATTTTTGAGAAAAATATATATGGAAATAACAAACAATAGAAATAATAATATATTCATTTGTATTTTTAAACATCGAGTGAACAGAAAAGTTGCATTTTATGAACTACCTCGGTGGTCTAGTGGCTAGCATGTACGGCAGCAGATCCGAGTCCCGGCTTCGAGTCGGGTCAATATCAGTTACTCAGTACCTATTTCTGTCAAGAAATTCTCAATATTAGTCTAGATTTGGGAAATCGGGGCATTCTCACCCCCGTCTCGGAAAGTGCGTAAACAAGGTCGAGCGCCTTAACTCATACAGTTTGTGTCGAGTAGTCAACCTACTGGAGTATGGAGACTGACGAGAACATAGAGTGCACATTGTGTCTGCGCGTACTAGCTAGTCTCAATGAGATTGTCCGTCGTGGTCTAAAACAGTAATAAGGGGTATTTAATTTATAAGCTCACTAGCGTTTTCCTGCGGCTCCGCCCGCATAGTACATTAATCACCAACATATCATATACTAAAACCTTCTCCGAAACACGCTGCATCTTATGGTATGAGTATTATTCCGATCGGTTCAATAGTTATCGCAGTATAACCGAACAAAAAAATCGGCTCTCCATTTATTAGCATAGATAACCATATCAGTCATAAATATGAAATCGTAAATTCTCGAAGCATGATTTGGGTCGTTAGTATGAACCATTCTGTGTTTATACTCGCCTGGTACTGGATTGATGGTTTCAGTCACAATTTAAGTACTTTGTCCTCATATCGTTATGCAGTTTGTTTTTATTCAATGCGTCTTCATTCGTACTCGTCTTCGACTTAGTATAAAGAAATCTCTGTTTTAATCCACTATAGTCTCCATTCAGAATTACATCCGGTAGAGCATTCGTCTACGAGTATATTTCCAAATCAGTTATCGACTTTGAATTTTTTGTTATAGACGGTAATCTTAACGACTCATTCTAGATAACTATCCATAATGCATCGTTCATTTTTATTATATCTATGAATCTTATCGTGTTAATTCCATGTTTTACAAATTTTTCACATTTGTGCAAAAGAATTATTATGTTTTGATAGGGACTGTTTCGTCGAATTTACCTAATCGTTTATTTTGATGTTGATTGTTAATAAGATTGCGGCCACGGCGACCAATCTCACTTAGACTAGCCAACTGCGCAGGAGATATTATAGTGCGCTAGTGTCCGCGGAGACACGAGTCGAAGTCTTAATTGGCAAACCAGCCTTCTCCACACTTCGTCAAAAAATATTTTTTGGTTCAGATTGTACGCAACAATAATTCAGTAGGATTATTTTACCAACGGTATTTTAGATTTTTTAAAAGTAGTGTACAAAAAATATTATAAAAGTTTAAG
This sequence comes from Brenthis ino, assembly GCA_921882275.1. NCBI lineage: Eukaryota > Metazoa > Arthropoda > Insecta > Lepidoptera > Nymphalidae > Brenthis > Brenthis ino. The sequence goes on along the minus strand of OV170233.1, from coordinate 1,624,607 downwards.
TGTCTCCTGAAAAATTTGCTCATATGGAGCTGGTTTGCCAATTAAGGTATCGAAGTGCATTTTCTATTCATTTACACTGTCAAAGACCGTTAGCACGATACTGCGATACGACCGGTGAGAGTTAAGACGAAGGACAGACGGCTTTACGTGCTGTCTAATACACGGGATTGTTTGTTAAACGGTGTATTATATCGGCGATGTAATCATAACAGCTGAAGATTAATGAAAACCTATTAGTTAACTGACGTGTTGAAAGCATATATAAACACATAAAATATTTTATTGCATTTGTTCTTATTATTCTAAAAAACGCAAAACAAGCGGAACAATTATGTATGAAACAAGTTAATTATATTTTCTTAAACACATTTATTTCTGTTTTATTTACATATATTTTCACGCTATAACTGTTCCGGAGTACGCGGATTGGTGACATGCGACTCGCCATTTGCTTAGGTCCTGACTCCTGACTGCATATTAGGAACTATTTCACCGGCTTAAAAAGGTGAAGGTATCCAATTGAGGAGTTTGTTACGCGATATCTTATAATAAAAATTAAAAGAATATTCACACGGAACGATGACTCCTAAAATAAAATTGGAGACGATGTATTTTTTTAATTAAAAAATACGTATACACAATATACTAATATCCCACAGAAATCAGTACACGTTAGAATAAATACTATCTATTTATTTTTCGCGCCCCTTCTATCTTAGTTCTATTTCCTACATCTAAAGGTTGCTGGAAGAGATAGCTAGTGATAAGACCGCCTCTTGTACCTTTTCCTATCTGTACTAATATTATAAAGCTGAAGAGTTTGTTTGTTTGGTTGGTTGGTTGAACGCGCTTATCTCAGGAACTACTGGTTGGAATTGAAAAAAATTTTTTGTGTTGGATGGTCACTATAATAATCCCAAAGATTGTTATCGAGGAAAGACTTATATAGGAAGGCTATAATATCATCCCGGAAAAATGTACGGTTCCCGTAGGTTAGATTTGTTTTTGTCTAGGGACGAACCGGAAGCGAAGCGAGGGTGAGTGGCTAGTATTTTGTGTATTTTCTTTTCTCTCTTTGAGTGTACAATAAAGAATTATTATTATTATATACATGTCCTTACAGTGTACTGAAAGTAGGGTATAGATGATCGCAATACGCATTTTGTGAATATTTATAGAATGGAATGGAAATGAAAGAACTAAATGGAATGTGCCTATGTTCATCTGTTTATTCTAGTTGTTTTGTAAAAGTTGTATTTTTTTTTTATTTTATTCATATGGTATTGTTTTTGTTTCAGGTAAGACAATGTTACATTTGTATGCCTTCATATATAAGAGGGTTAAGTAATAAAGAGAAATAACTGCAGAAGAACAATGGATTGATATGCAGGCAGTTAAAATATTTAAAATAACGATATAAAAGTAAGTTAATTTAACTAGCTTTTTTTTAATATTTTGTAAATTCATCTATAACTATATAAAAAGCTTTAAAATCGATTTAACTCATAGTATCGATAAGTTACCAAAGTATGAGTTTTACACATGTATATTATTATCGAACACGTTCACCCCATCTCGAACCACCATAAGATACCTTACACAGGGTTATCTCGACCGTAGGTACAAAGTCTCGCATTTTAAAATACACTCCACATTTTATATCGTTCTAAACACATCAATCTCTAACGACCAATAACTTAGCTATCTTAAACGCTCTAACTGGGTTTATTAAATTTTACTAAGCGCTTAGCAGTATCTACTTTATTGCTTTCAATATTTTTGCCATAGTTAAAATTATATCGGGTTAACGTAACGTGCATGGAAATATGTAAATTTTTGTTTTTATTACAAAATATTTTTACTTCATGTGATTAGAATATCATTTTATTTTTTCTTTTGTTAAAGACAACGTTTAGATACTGTTTTGTATTTTTACTCTCACAGATTGGAATCAGGCTTTGTTATGTTAGATACTGAAGAAAATACGTACAAAATTTTAGGCATATTTAAGCAATAAAACCGATTTTTTTTTATTTTTGCCATTCACAGTGTGTCTTCTTATGTAATGCAGTCATAAAATATTCGGCTTTATGCGCTTTGAGATAAGAGTGTAGGCTTTCGGGCATCGCCTTTTCAACTCTGGTATAAATAGATGGAATGTTAAGCATATTCTTTGAAAACTTTCAATAGAATCTTACAGCAAAGGTTACAAATGTTTACTTTTATAACATTTGTAATCTTTTTTCGCAGGTTCACACAGAGTAGAATGGGTTAGAATTTATTATTATAACTAGCGACTCACCCTCATTACGCTCGGGTTTGTCTCTAGTTACGTTTTAACGTTTGGTATGGATTTCTCAGAGATGAGACATTTTCCCGTAGTAAAATTATCCTATATGTGGTCCCGGGTTACCAGTTATCCTTATACGAAATTTCATCAAAATCTGTTCAGTAGTTTCCTCCTGATGCGTTCCTAGACAGACATACAAAAATTCTAAAAACTATAGACCTCTGTATCGATAATAATGACCATTTCAATAAGATTTTCCAAAAAATATTTAATGTACAGATTCGGCTCAGTTAGAATTTTGTTATATCTATAGATGTTTACATACGTGAATTCTTGCGAGTTAAATCTAAAACTAATGTATTTCAATATAATTATTTGTAACAGCTCACTGGACGTTCTTGGGTCGACTTAGCAATTGTGTATGATAAAAAGAAGAAGCGAAAAACGTAAGGGGTCTATTTATATTCTTTTTTAGTTTTTAAGAAAATTATTAAAGACAATATGTTTAATAATACTAAAAATGTCTCGACGTAATACAAGTATCTACTATAAGCATACCCAATAGTAGAATAGATCTTGTTCAAATAACATTTTATTTGCAAAGAGGAAATTGTTTAAAAAGCTGCTGTAAACAGGACAACATGGTGATATTAAATTCCGATGTGAAATATCGTGGCATTTCAAAATTGCCACCCGAACGAGTGCGAGCGCTTTCCACTTTGTCCTGCTACGTGTCTCAAGTTTATTACAAGTTTTTCTTTTTAATGAAAGTTATTCTCAGGATGTACGTACACATTCATTTTCTTAATAATGCTTTTTTTTCTTTGTCACTTTCAGTTGAGGCAGTGCTAGCCCAGTGGTAACACGCTCGCTTGGGAAACTGAGTGAAGCGGGTTCAAATCCCGGGTCTCGCACCTCTGATATTCTCGTATTGAAGTCGGGCCCGTACCCAGCAGTGGGACATTAAAAAAGGGCTGAATACAATCTCTGGAACTAGACTTAGACTTATTTGACCGACATGATACGATTAGCATGATACATTTTTTTATTTTTATTTTTTACTTAATTATATAAATTAAACAGGCATAGTCATTATATAATTATATATTAAATTATTATATAATTTTCTACCGTAAAGTACAGAAGAAAATTGTTTATTTTTATATATTTATTGTACTTGTATCGTATATTTCTATAACAATGGCCGTTACTTGTCCAATTCTAAAATATCTTTCGCGCTATCTTTTGTTTAACACGAACTAATGGAGTACTTTGCAACGGTCCCCATGGTACAGTATACTTGGCGAAGTTATTGCAAACTATATATTAGATATGCCCTGTTACACGTAATTGTATAGGAATTTGTTGTTTTAATATGGAAAGTTCAAATTCCTTATTTGACTTATTTTATATTTAAATTTCGCTACTAGGTCACTTTCTGTTTCAGAATTATGTCTATAAGATAAATTCAATTTTTTTTAAATATTATTTTATGAAGATTTTTTTTTAACTATTTGGCTATTTACTGCTTCTGTGATTCCTGTCAGTGTTAAGACACAGGTGTTCTAAGGATGAATAAAATAGTGATTGTTTAAAACTCAAATGAATTACTGAATCATTTCTCTATTTTAGGTTATCACATATCTTTTTAACAACTATTTGACTGTATGGATGTATGTTTAATGTGTGTATATTTGTTACTCCTTAACGCCGAAACGGCTAGACCGATTTGGATGAAATCGGGTGTACATATAATCTGGATAAAATTTGCATATATTTTGAAGTGGTTCTCGTAAGCAGTAAAAAATGGGGGATAAGAAACATGATAACAAAAATATATATATCCACTTCGTTGCTCCTGTATATTTCTCGTAGATACGTAGCAACGTAGATACGAGTACGAGAGGTAGATAGGTAACAAGGTTGATTCAATTGTACGGCGGAGAATAACACCTGTCTCATATGCATGGCGTAAAATACTTGCAAAAATGAAAGCTTGATAGATCTTGATCGTTATATAATACTAGCAGTACTCGCGGCTTCGCCCGCGTTCAAACTTTCGATTGTGTTGAACTTCACAGTATCAGCCGCTAGGCCAATCTGAAGATTGCCTGAAAAGCCGTTTTGGCGTCCATAGGGAACATACATACACACATCGGATTTTAAATATATATAATATAGATTACCACTGTACAAAAGTTAATACATTAGGCGATAGCCAATTTATTTAAAAAAATACCAAATTTCATGGCTACGTTTTCGAAGTTAAGCGCTATGGTGACATCTCATGGCAAGTTACAGTTGTATCTGCCAAACCTAAGGCCATTTTTTCGAATGTCATGTAAAAAAAAGTGAGTATGACATTCAGTATCGCGTCGTTCGCGCCATTAATTTTTTAAAACATTATATGTAAATGATTTTATATAACACTAGCATTGCCCGCGACTCCGCCCACGTTCAGATGACCAAACACTAAATTCTTAGGTTTAACATATTAGTATACTCTTACATTGCAGTTTTCGTAGTTTTTCTCAGAAATGAGATATTTTTCCGCGGTAAAAAGTATCCTATATGTTGACCCGGATAACCACCTATCATCATACCAAGTTTCATCAAAATCCCTTCAGTGGTTTTTACATGATGCGGTAGACAGACAGACAGACAAAAATTCTAAAAACTATAGATTCGGCCTCTGTATCGATAATAATGTCTATTTCTTTGTATTTAAATAAATATAACACTAGAGGTAAAACAGAATAGATTCAATGAAGCGGCGGTAAAATGTATAAATAACACCTGCCCCGCGTACCTTCTGAATAAAGGTGCCATGAATTTAGTGATTTGATAAAGGTTATCTTTACGATAACTTTGACACCTTGTACATTGTGTGGGCGCTTTTAGTTTTTATTTACATAATAATAAATTAATAGTAAAAAATGTTTTTTAAAAATACGCTTTTATTTAAATGCTCTAAAAAGAAGAAAATAAACTTTAAATTGAATCAAACTCAAAAGTTTATTATATTACACTATTTATATGATATAAAAGTTTTTCGCGAGATTTATCTATTTTAAATATTATATTCTTGTTAATCTACACAGGTAAATAAATATAAATTGTGTAATGTAATTAATTTTTGGGTTTGATTCAATGTAGAGTTTATTTTCTTTTTTTTTAGAGCATTCAAATAAAAGCTTGTTTGAAAAAATATTTTTACTTTTAATTTATTTATGTTTACGTTGTATCCTTTGCAGGCAAATTAAAGAATACCAAGTGCTACGATTACTACATATCTATTTCACTTTTTCTATTATTAGGACGCACCCTCGTCAGACGGTCCTCACATTTTTGACTTGTGACCTTTTCTGTATATAACAAATTCTTGGTCTTCAAAAGTCATTCGAGGCTTTTCCCTGCTATGGCTTTCCACCTTTTCGCTGTATATGTTTTAACTTTTGTCCATTCTTTCACTCAAACCATAAAACTCGAACCATTGGAGTATATCGCTACATATAGAGTCCCCAACAGTACTGACGTTGTGTTTATTCGGACTAATCTCAGAAATTACTGTACCAACTTTTGTACAGTTTTCACCATTAGAAAGAGGGATTTACTAGGAACGTTCCAAGCTAAGCTATAACCTATTGCAAATATAACTATTGCTATGGATATTTTGATATTTCTGAAACAAGTTGAAAAAAATTTTCCTTTCTGAGAACTTACGTAATACTCGTATTATAAACACGAATAGCATCTAGGTCCCTAGGAACGCACCCAGTTAAAGCAAGATTTACTCACTAGTATTATCTTTAAAATCTCATTAACAAAATACACACGTACATGCCAGATTAAACTATCGACAGTATATATGTTTCATGTAACGTAATAGATAAGGGTCGTACGAGTATGTACAGAATCGTGCATGCGGATCAGACCTTCGACCTCGATACAGTCAATATTAGCATGGGATACATCCGGCGCGTGGCTTAGTGCTTAAAAGCAAATCGCTCTTGCAATATATTGTTAGTGCTCTAGGTATATATATAACTGATAATATTGTATTTACGTATATTAAATGTGTTAGTATCTAAGCATTCTTTTCTTCTTATTTATTGACTGACTTTAAAAATTGAAGTGTTCGTAATCGGGTGTTAATTTTTTTTTGTTTTTACTCGGTGTCTTCGTTATTTTAAATTATCTTTTCGGTTTTTTTTTCTCGGATTTATATTGATTTTCGGTTCTCGACGTTTCGAATGCTTTACAGCAATCATGGTCACGGGAGAGACTGATTTTATGTCTTAGTTTTAAAAAAAAATCTATTACAAACAGTGGAATATTACTTTTAATGAGATTTTGAAGTCGTTGACTCTTTTTAGTAATTATATACAGTTACAGACACGTGCTTATTGCGTTTACTAATATCTAGCGAGAATCACTTGATACATCGGAATAAGTATATATTATATATAGAGTAATGCTTATCATTTAATAAGTCTAAGTAAAAAATTATTTCAGTTCATTATTCTATTCTTGCATAATTTACTTCAGCGAAGAAACAAACATTATTAGTTGACATAATAAAACACTAGAATACATGCAAGTTAATGAAAATCTCTTTATTTTTTAAATAATTATTTAATAACACAAAGATAGTATACCTTAAGAAAAAATACAATGTTAAGAAATAATAAAATCACAAAGGGGAATAATAAATTTAAGACCCATTCTCTGACATTCTTCACTGTGTAAATCTTACGTGATTTAATATTAGTTTATACTTAAAATAAGCTTTCAGCTGAACTCGAGAGCTCCTCCGGGACCAGGACATAGATTGAAAAATATTTCCACTACAAATATTGATCATGTCTTTGAAACTCAGCTGAATTAAATGCACCGAACGTCCCAAGAGTTCGGCCAGGAAGTAACGACACATGTTCTATTTTATTAAAATACCCTCAAAATTCGCTTCAGTTAATAGAAATATTATTTTATAGTGGAAGTTTTTAATATTTTTCCCTATAATTCTCTAGGCTTAGTTCCCTAGATATCTTTGAGCTCAAGTCGTGATTCATTTTCATGTTCCATTATCTCTTAAACAACGCAATCAAAATACATTATAGGTATTGTAAAAGGCAAATTTTGTCTTTATTAAGTATATGATATTTTCACAAGCGTTTTAAATAAAACTATCTTTTTGGATTATTTCGCGGATTTATTTTGATTTTTGGTTCCCGACGTTTCGGGTGATTTACAGCAATCATGGCCACGGGAACAAGGCATTAACATATTCGCGTAAATCTAAAAAAAGGATTATTTTCACAAGCTTTTATTTAATTTGCAATGTTTGTATCTTTGTCCGGGTCAAATCTTGCAAGTGAGCTTTAAAGCAGCTATCCTCAACTGATTGAGCTGAAATTTTGCAAACACGTTTAGTTTGGATGACAATGCATGGTTAGCTGAGTGACGTCATTCTAAATTCAATATGGCGGTCTTCAAAGATGGCGGAGTATGTTTTTTATGCGCCCCCATGATATGGATATCATATAAAAGGGTTTGCTGAGAAGAATACGGATAAAATAAATATAAATTAAAATTAAAAAATATTTTGAATTTAAAAAAAAAGCTTTTATTTAAAAGCTCTAAAAAGAAGAAAAGAAACTTTAAATTAAATCAAACTTATCAATTTATTACATTATACGATTTATATGATATAAAAAAAATTAGATTTGGCCAGTTTCACCTGTGTAAATAAACAAGAATACGATAATTATGTGACTTGATTTTGACAAGTAATTCTAAGAAAAAATAATGTTTATTTATAAAATGGGTAAATGTCGAGACGAGCTTTTATATTATGTAAGTTGTATTTTGTAGTGGATTGATGGGTTTGATTCAAAATTTATTTTCTTCTTTTTAGTGCTTTTAAATAAAAGGTTGTTTTTAAAAATGTTTTTTACTAATTTATGATATTCAATAAACAAACTTGCATTATGCTATTTTTTTTTATATATTTATAAGTAGGTAAGTACAGGAAAAAGGTTTGATAATTACATTATTGGAAAACTAAGTAATTACTTCCGATACCTTTAGTAGGTAAATTAGGTCTCACACTAGTGGGACCATAAAATGTAACAGCCCACTATCGGATGCCTTGTCTAAATTGAACGTGACGTCATTGCATCGATCCTTCACTACATACCTCGCATAATTGACGTACAATGAAGACTATTGAAACGCTTAATAAAGTTATCTAATGGGTCTTCTATTCTAGAAGATCTGTTCTAGTGCATCCTTTAATACTCAATTTAGGACATATATATATATATATATATATATATATATATATATATATATATATATATATATATATATATATATAAAGACTAGCAGCACCCGCGGCTTCGCTCGCGATAAAACTAAAAAAAAGCTCTAAAAAGTTAGGTTTCAAACAAATTTTTTATCCCCTATTTTATCCTCTTAGGGGTTGAATTTTAGAAAACGCTGATACACGTATGTCTTCAATTTATACGAAATTTCATGCGAATATGTCCATGGAATGAAAAGTTTCATATAAACTTTTATGACATATTACAAAAAATGAATTAAGTTTAGAACCATCATAAAGTCATCGGCATTTCACTAGCCAGCGAGTGTTTGCCAACAGACGGTAGGTACCTACATGTATACATGCAAATTTCTGTGTACATTTTTGATGTAATACGACAATCTCTTCTGCAATTTATGCATGAGAAGTGAGTTAGTTCCCTTTTCTTACATTAATTTCACAGACTCATATAAAAGCTAGTGATTAAGAGTATTTCATGCCAAAGACGGCAACGAGATTTGAAATATAAAAAATAACGTTTATTACAAATTGTCCCGTAATGTTTCACTGTGGGATGCACTCTCAGTTTACTTTGCCACTTTACTCGCACCGCTCGCTACCTTTTGTGATATTTGTTTTACAGTGGGTATAAATTTTAAATGCTTTTGTTTCGAAAGTGCCTTTACAATAAAACGGTGGCTTCACACGTTCTTGGAATAGTGTAATGTTACATAAGATTCACTGTATGTATGTATGTATGTACGTATGTATTTGAAAAGATTTGATTAATCATTTTATTTCTTACTATAACTAGGGACTTACCTTCGCTCGTCTCGGGTGCTTCGTCTGGGATCTGACAGTAGCCTTTGTGGTTTTCTCGTGATGCGGTCACAGACAGACAGACAGACAAAATTTGTAAAAACCATAGATTCGGCCTCTGTATCGATATTAATGACTATTTCAATAAGATTTTCTTCGTTCGGCTCAGTTAAAATTTTATTATACCTATGTGTAGATTTAGTAATTTATGAATATACAGCATTATTTTCTACTTTGTTTTTTCTCCTTCCTATCCTATCCCTTATAATTATAGAATTTATTTATAACATACTATATTTATTCAGGTTAATAATTATCACTCTATTTGACATTGCCAATTATGATTTAAGTAGTTTTACTTTGAATATATCGATAAAAACTAATGAAAGTATTAAAAGCACGCGATTACCAAATATTTCGTATTGTTCATATAGTCCCACTAAATTGGGCTGCCCGTGGAGTTTTTGTTTGTAAACTCGAGCTAAGTCATACCTAATTTCAACGGTATTGTTCGGTATTTACCAATTGTACGGTAAACATGAAATAGTTAAGTATTTTTGGATAACATTCACTGAAGGATAATTAATTATGCCATGTTTAGTTTAGATGATTCCTTTATGCAATATAAAGTGAAATTTCACCACGAGTTCTATACATGAGACGCGACCCCTGGAGGAGTGGAGTTGTATTTTTAAAAAGGATGGTGATAATGAGTCTATATAAGTAAAAAATATTTCAAGGAAATGAAGGAGAACGTATGAATTACGGAAGCTACAACACTCGCATATATGAATATGAAATTCGCTTTCATTTTGACACTTTCATGCTTTTTGATATCCTCATTGGAAGAGCTTTTACTTATAATTAAATAGGACACACATCTAAATTAAAAATACTTACTGCACCTTAGTATCGAATCTGCGACCACTTTGAAAAACAAACACAGCAATTGTACCAACAGGTCGTCTTACAACCTAAATATTATGTGTACACGACACAGTTCATAAACTTTTGCAATGTTCAACATGCATTCTGCATTTTCATCCATACGCTTTCTAAGACCTAGTAATAAAAGCATGTGTACACTACGATATTAAATTCCTACCCTCATATCAACATGCGAATGACGGCATCACAAAAGCTGTCTTCGTAGATCATAGATAAGTACGTCCTCTTAAAATTTTGTATTGTTCGTGTTTTTATTATACGTTTTATGAGACGTTTTAGGTAGTTCTACAATATGAATTTTACTGTTCCCAAAAAAATATGAAGTTTAATTGTAAGTTTTTGTTTTTTTGGGATTTCCTGAATCGTGGCAGATTAACATAAGGGGGATACCTTGCACTATGTTGAGTAACTCCGTGATACATCTGTATAAATATTATAAATGTGAATGTTTGTGAGTATGGATGTTTGTTACTCTTTCACGCCAGAACGGCTGAACGGATCTGGATGATAGGCACAGAGATAGATTATAGTCTGGAATAACACATAGGCTTTTATCCCGGAACGATTCCCGAGGGATAGATTTGTTTTTGTTTGCGAACCCGAGCGAAGCAAGGGCGAGCTGCTAGTATATAAATAAATACTCTATAAAAGGTCACACGCCTAAATATTTAAAAAAATATTTGGTTAAGTTAGAAATATTTGAGCGCGTCAGATTATGGTGTGGTGCGGTAATTACATGCAAAAAAATGTGCAATTTAATAATCTGCCGATTTCTACTTGCAGAAGACGCCACGCTATGACGCTCACTCCTAGGCAATTGTAAATAAATTGTAATAAAATTGTAAATTATGCGAGCAAAGCCACGGACAGGAACTAATGACAAATATATGTAACTCGCTAATGCTATACTTTATTAGGATTTTAGTGTAGAGCTCGTGGCCATATTTACATTCTCAACTCCGCCATTGAAGCTGTCTTATTAAAATGTATGACTTGAACTAAATGTAACTGTCTATTAGTTCAGCAATTAGAAGGATCTAACTGTAGAGTCTAGTTATGCTAGTCTTTATTATATATTTTGAACTCAGTATATAAATCAGGATATGTATATTGTTGAAACCTAATTTTTAGATAAATATATAGGTACCAGTAGTACCTACAATATTCTAGATTTTGTTGTGTTGTGTGTATATACCCGCATGCCATCTTTTGGCAAATTTTATTACTAACAGTAACCTACGTGTTATTCCAGGTCTATCTGAATGCTAATTCAATCTAAATCTGTCCTGCCGTTTCAGCGTGAAGACAAACAAACAAAATACAAACTTTCGAATTTGTGCAATTTCAGTGTTATATAAATTACTAGCATTGCCCGCGGCTCCGCCCGCGTTCAGATGACCAAAAGCTAAATTCTTAGGTTTACATATTAGTATACTCTTACATTGCAGTTTGTGTATTTTTTCTCAAAAATGACATATTTTTTCGCGGTAAAAAGTATCCTATATGTTGACCCGGATAACCAGCTATCATCATACCAAATTTCATCAAAATCTGTCCAGTGGTTTTCTCGTGATGCGGTAACAGACAGACAGACAGACAAAAATTCTAAAAACTATAGATTTGGGCTCTGTACCGATAATAATATCTATTTCAATTAGATTTTCCAAAAAATATTTAATGTACAGATTCGACTTTGTTACAATTTTATTATATTTATTGATTTCTTAGATTTTAAGATTTTTTACAATTTAAAATTAAAAAAGGTTAATTAAAACTTAATCCAGTCTAAAATAAACATATTTATATAAAATCAAATGTTCACTCAATAATGACTGTACAAGTCATATCAACATGGAATTGTGGCAAGAATGCCAACAGTATTCCCCCTCTGAAACGCTATGTCGATTCTTCAAATGAAAACTAGCCAGCCCTCTTGTCACTGGTGTACGCGATAAGACGAGGTGTTATATATTTTACGAAGTTTTTTTTGCTTGAAGCATTCCGACTACGGACCAAGGGTTCTTACTTTTTTACTGTATAAAATATATAAGTACATAATATAATAAATAATATTTTTTATGTACTTATATCAAGATTAGGATATTTTGTGGCGTATTTTGTAGTATAACAAAATATATCAATCTATTTGGTTAGATTTATACTTTATAAGAGGTAAAATATATTTTATTTAAAATTATAGTTAAATAGACTACTTTGGACGTGGTTCAAAAACTTGAACCGTATTTCTAACTACATGTGAGCTTTAAGACTCGAAAGTTTAAATATAGTCCACATGTAATTCCCTGAAATTGTAAAAATTGTATTATCACTAATTATTTTACATTTTTCATGAAAGGAAAGAAAAGTAAAAGAAGAAAATTTCATTCAAGATGTTTTGTGTTTAATTACAGTACTGTTAATTAACAGCGCTCACGTGATGAATGAAAATTCATATTAATATAATTTTTTATAGTGCAATGAGAAAGCTTAGTTTGGGTTGTTTTAGTAAATTAAGTCATTATATATATTTTTTTTAAATTAAAATGGGAATTTATAAAAATACAAAACAAAAAACATAATAGAATATTTCATTTAAATTTAAATGTAGATCTATTTACGTTTAAAAGGAAAAGGTATCTTTTATTCGTCGACGATAAAAATAGCATGTTTAAATTATATTCTTATATATAACTAGCAGTACCTACCCGCGGCTTCGCTCGCGCTAAAACTACAAAAAAAAAACTCGAAAAAAGTAGGTTTCACAAACTTTTATCCCCTATTTTACCCCTTATGGGATGCATTTCGAAAAATGCTTAAACACGTATTTATTTAATTGTATTCAAGAGCATTAATACCAAGTTTCAAGTAATTCTGATCACAAATATTTTTTGGGTTATATTATAACGTGTTTTCCCGTGGGAATTAGATAATCCTCAGGCGTAAAAAGTAGCCTATGTCACTCTCCAGTCCTTTAACTATCCCCGCACAAAAAATCACCCCAATCCGTCACTCTGTTTCGACGTGAAAGAAGGACAAACAAACAAACACATTTATAATATATTAGTATGGATTAGCCACCGTCGGAACGAATTAGCGGAACCCTACTTCTTTTTCTAAAGTAAAAGTAGCGAAGTTACTCCTTATAACATCTGCTATCTATCAGTAAAGGTCCCGTCATAATCAGTCCAGCCATTTCGGAGATTAGTCGGAACAAACAGAGAAACAATAATTAAAAAAATGTCGTTTTTCTTATAAGTACCGTATATAATTCCATATGCGTTTAGTAAAAAGCTGTTTTATTTATCTGTATAGATATGGTACGTTGCATATAAGCTATGAGATAATTAAGAGATATATTTATTTTCAATAAACGTATTGGCATTTGAAATATATTTAACCTTCGCAGGCGTCTACGGAATAACCCACCAGAGTTTCGTCACAATCGGATCAATGGTTTAGGAATGCATATAATAGGACAAACATACTAACTATAATACTTTCTTAGGTTTGCGGGAATATTTGACTTTTTAAATAAAACTATATTTTTGGACTTTTTAGCGGATTTATTTTGATTTTTGGTTCTCGACGTTTCGAATGCTTCGCAGTATTCATGGTCACGGGAGAGATTAAAGTTTTGGACTCTCAAAGATCACCAACAAATCAATCAATCAAGCAACCAAAAATCAAAGTAAATCCGCGTAAACATCCGAAAAGATAGATTTATTAAAATACAAGCTTTAATTTTTATTAAATCTAACATAGATATAAATAAGCAAACGTTAAATGTATACAGATAATTACTTCCAAACGACCAAGCAATTGCCCGACATCTGATTGGACCGCACGACGCAGCACTTTTATTTAAACATTGGACAAAGGCACACCGTTTGAGGTTTGGGAATTCTCGTCCATTGAACACGAATAGTTTAGAATTTAGAGTGCTTTTGTACTTCACAATAGGATGAATTGCAAATTACTGGTTTAAGTTCAATAAACCAATGATATGCGGCCGCCGATTCTTTTGTAGGATTTTTTACGATTGTGTCTTTATTTTGTGCATAGATTTTCTATTCATGTCCTTTATGAAAATTGTGGGGAAAGTCGGAGTTGCCCCTTTACTTACACTATGCATGTTGGACGTTGGTTCACTTAATATACATGGGCGCATCTACATATAGGTACATATATTGGCATTTTAGGCTTCAGCCCAGGACCCCTAAAATATAATGTGCCCCGTCTAGAAGCAATGGAATAAAACAATGGATAATATTGTGAATTTATTAAATAAAAATGATCCTGAGATTAATTAACAAGAACCAAACGATATCGTTATCTTAAATTCAAGCACCATGAACCATTATAGATTTTTTAAAGACAAAATGATAGTTTAATTCTATTCAATTAAAATAATTGTCATTTTAAGACCTACCAGAAGTGTTAGCCCAGGGCCCCCAAATTCATGGCTCGCCCTCTACTCTTACGAGTATGTACTGACTAATGTAAACTTTGAAATAAGAAAACAACTAAAGTAGACTATCAACAATCTTTTGGTAATATAGTGCTACATCAAGTATTTCCCGATTAAGGTATAAAGTTTTTCGAATAAGGTATTTCGTATGTTTCTTTAATGGTCACTAATTATGTAACCTAGCAGGGCTGACGGTTAAATTTAACAACCGTTTTTTAACCATCTATGATACTATATTAATCTACACTTATATTATAAAAGTGGTAAAATTTGTAAGTTTGTTTGTAATGGATATACTAAAAATTCGCTTAACCGATTTAGATGAAATTTATTTATTTATTTATTAAGGAAACAAACGGTGTTACTAGATAAACATAGAATAACAAACAATTGATAATACATAACCAATAATAGTTTCCGTTGTTAAAATAACACTTATAACAAAGACATGGATACAGATGCAAAATATTAAAAATAACAATTAAAAAAAGACTTACAAATTTAAAAGAGAGAGAGACAGAGAGAGAAATGCCATACAATCAATAATTACAAATTAAAATTTATTAAATTAAATTTGGTATGAAGATAGTTTGAGATCCTGAGAAGGACATAGAATAGTTATCTATTCCTCACGAACCGTTAAAATGTACCATAAAATTAAGTATTTGAGATGTTTATCTGAGATAAATAAATTTTTATTTAATTTGTTGATATGTTTTTTTTTTCATATTAATTCTGGTTAGGAGTTTTATTAACATATGTAGATAGATTTAGGTAACTGCAACATTTTCGCTATTTAGTTTTTCTATTCTTTACGTTTACACGATAGTCACACCCCGTAAAAACTAACAAATAAGGTTAAAGTTAGTAAAATCGTCACGTAGACGAAAAAAAAGGACTGATAATGCGTCTGATATAATTACAGACCCTCCACTCGTAATGGAAGGAGAATTAAGTGTATAAGGGAAATACGAGGTTAAGAGGCCAGAGAGTAAATACAGGTATAAAGACGAAGAAAGGGATGAGTTTTCCACAGTATTACACTGTTTTTACCTTTGAATAAAAAAAGGTTACATTCAAAAATTCTAACTTTTAGGAATGTAATTTGCGAAATATTTGATTTTGTCACAAAACCCAATATGCGTAAAAAATATTATTAATAAACTTAGTTACGTTTTAACGTTTAGTATAGATTTCTCAGATAGTAGATATCTTCCCGCAGTAAAAAGTATCCTTTATATTGACCCGGATAACCTAGCTTATATATTAGCTATCTACCCACCAAATTTTATCAAAATCTGTCCAGTGGTTTTCTCGTGATGCGTTCCCAGGCAGACAGACAGACAAACATTCTAAAGCTATAGATTCGACCTCTATAGATAATAATGTCTATTTTAGTAAGATTTCGTAAAAAAAATATTTAATGTACAGATTCGACTCCGTTAGAACTTTACAACACTAACCTTTACAACAACAATATGATATTGATGATTATAATTAAATATTTGGTAATTTTCAAATTTTGCTATATTCTTCGGTGTTTAGATGAACATTAAATCACATTGCTGAATAAGGTAATATTTGGTATAGAAAACATTTCACGTATGATGTAACTTATTAACGCTAAATAAGCAGTGAGAACGAGTTGAGGAAGATAATATGTACTTAATTATACGAGTGTATAAGAAAGAATGACTTATGAAAAAAGTTGTGAGATACATACATACATACATGCTTCATTATTCTAAAGGAAAATGATTTCATAAGAATATTTTTTGGTCATTAACGTTGATAAAATACATAAAAATTCAAAATTTACTCTGATATACATATATGTTACAGTCAAAACTATTTTTTAGTCAAAACTTCTTTTGACTAAGGAGGTTGGTCAAAAGTAGTTTAACATATACGATATTTAAAATGATTGCTTTTGAAAATATCGTTTTATTATAGTAGACAATTTTAAATCGCCAATATTTGCATTTAAATGACATGTACGTCTGCTTCCAGACGGTAGTTGTATTTCTCATATCCTTACTAGTTTTAGTTTGAATGTTACTAAGAATTGCAATTTTTTAATGAAATAATACTAAATTGTGTGCTATCTTTTTGTTGTTTCTGTGTATAAATTTAAACCTAATATTTTTTCAAGTCAACTTAACAAAAAATAGTGAGGAAATGAAGACCATCCTAACTTAAACAGCTATCGACTGGTCTGTATTGTATGGAAGCTATCACGGGTTCGCAAGGCATTACTCAAAAACCTCTCCAATATTTTTTTTGCCTAAGCACTTGTAATACCAGCTGTTATCATTCACGCGTTATCGCTTGAGATGATGGGAAAGGGTAGATAAGCTAGCGATACAGATAGTCCTGCGGTTTTATTAGAACTATGGGGCACTGAACAGCTCCCATGGAAAGTTATAAGCTGTAAGTGCTTCCCATTTCTTTACGCCATATCTGGAAAACAGTTGATTGCATGAAATATTATTTGAGACCTTTGTAAAGGATTTTGTGCTCTACAACTTTTGTAATGATTTCAAATCTCATTTGCATTCTGGGCAAAGGTAACAAGATATTTACAAAATACCAATTTTCATACAAGTATATGCTCGTTAATAAGTTTTTGCATTATTTAGCTTGACTAATAAAAAAAATAAACAGTAGTAATACTATCTTAAATTTATGTAAATAAAATATAATGGCCTTTGAGACGTCTAAAATCTTAGTCTCTCCAGTGACCATATTTGCTGTAAAGCATTCGAAACGTCGGGGACCAAAAATCGAAATAAATCCACCGAAAAATTCGAAAAAATAATTTTATTTATATGAAATATTTATATAAATTAATAATTTAATACCTCCACGTAAATTTCTAAGAAATTAATTAAAATTCTAAGAAATCTACTGTTAACTGATACGCCGACGTGTACGCGGTCGTGGAGGGATTAAAAACCCCTTCGAAAATAATTGTCATTTAACGATTGCACTGGCACGCGCGAAGCACTTAATCGAGTAATCAAACGCGAAAATGTCTTACATCATTTTGTAAAAGAGCTGATACTCATACACTGCTGGACCGATATTAACCAATCATTGCTAAGAACCACCGC
This sequence comes from Brenthis ino, assembly GCA_921882275.1. Classification (NCBI taxonomy): domain Eukaryota; kingdom Metazoa; phylum Arthropoda; class Insecta; order Lepidoptera; family Nymphalidae; genus Brenthis; species Brenthis ino. The sequence goes on along the minus strand of OV170233.1, from coordinate 1,606,644 downwards.
AAGGAAAGTGGCTTTCAAATGGAAAAAACCGCATCGAAATCGGTCCATCCGTTTGAGAGCTACGATGCTACAGACACACACACACACACAGACATCGACGTCAAACTAATAACACCCCGTTTTGCGACCCACTTAAAAGTCCAGGAGATGTCAAAAAATTGTATTGTAACTTGCAATACAACCGTATAATAAATCATCTATATTTACTTAAGTACTTTTACTTATGAGTGTTCCTTGAGGATCCATTATATTTTCAATGGTTAAATCGATCTAGCATTACCAATATTTTCTTAAGAGCTTAATAATTTGTTTCGACAACAACAAGGCTGTGAATAAATATTGAGCAATACTCTTCGAATGATCGTGTCGTTGGATGTTTTTGTTTATTTGAATCAATAAAGGTTCGGTTTTATGTTCATTTTTGTTGAAAAAAAAATTTAATATTTAAAATATGTTGTGCATCGGTGTACGTTTATAAATGTGACAGTTTGTATCTTTGTTACTCCTTACCGATTAAACGGCTGTTGTTTGGATATTTAGTACACACGACATACTATGACCTAAAGTAACATTTAGATTACTTTTAGACACCTATGTTTATTATCTGTATGGTCCAGTTAGGCATCGAATTTGTACACCATATGAAGTAATTTATGATATTTGCTTAATGTGTATAATATACAATATATAAAACAAAAGCAAGTCTATCCTACGGGAACCGTACATTTATCCGTTACAAAAAGTAACCTATATGCTATTCCAGACTATAATCTATATCTATGCCAAATTTTATCCAGATCTGTTTAGCGGTTGTAGCGTGATTGAGCAACAACCATTCAAATATTTGGATATTCACTGCATCCAAATAACTAAACTTTCAAATTTATAATATTAGTAAGGTACGAGTTAGTTTTGTTTTTGAAGTCCATAATTATATAAGTAATTTAATCATTGTAAATATAAAAATAACTGCTTAACAACTTAACAAATATCGATAAAATATGACAAACGACATAGATTGCTTAACGGGAGCAGACAAAGACATCCGTCACAGTTTGCAGGACAAAAGAGTTTTAAAAATCATATTTTCCATGTTATGTGTATGGGAAAACTTAAAATTCGATGGAGAACCTCTTAGAATTGGAATTCTGAGCTCCGCTTTTAACAGGAGCTTTGTTGGGACATTTTCTGAGATATTTTGGGGTGAGAGCGAAGAAAAAAAATATCGTCATTTCTTAGCACACCCTGATATATATATAAAATTCATATCTTGACAAATATATTTTACTCTAGCTTTTACTTCTACGCAATACGGTATATAATAGTTGTTAACCAAACAAAAGTAAATATTATGTGTACTTTAAATTAAGTGTATTAGGCCATTGCTTGTTGGAAAACAGCTATTTAATAATTGTATTTTAATTAAAGCCTAGAACAAAGAGTCTGCACGCAGTGAAGATTCTCTGCTCGTGTTTTAAAGACGATATAGCGTAGGAAGATTTATTTTAGTATACAAATATATAATAGTATGTATTATTTTATTTAAAACTAGCGACTTTCCCCTTGGCTCGCTCGGGTGCGTCAATAGGTAAATTTTAATTTTTTTGAGCGGAATACTCCTTATTACATCAGCTATCTGCCATTGAATGTCCCGTCAAAGTCAGTCCAGCTGTTTCGGAGATTAGCCGGAACAGAGAGACAGACAGACAAAAACTTTAAAAATTGTGTTAAGTACCGTATATTATTTCATATGCATTTAGTATGAAGCCGTTATTTTGACATTACAAACATACACTTCAATATTATTTATTTATAAAGATCTTATTGTGAATTTCATCTGAATAGAAGTATTCGTGGCAAATTGAATTTAAAGTTTCTAGTATCTTCAACCGACTTCAAAAAGGAGGAGGTTCTCAATTCGACTGTATTTTTTTTGTTATTAATTTTCTTGTTAGATCCCAAATATTTATCACTCAGTATCTCTTGGCATTATAATTAGGTATATCCTGTTTAATGTATCGGGATATAAACTAGCCTTTGTCATATGGTTTTCCCTGGAGTATTAGAGTTATTCCTAATAGAGATTTGCAAAAGAGACATTTGCAAAGTACAATTTGTGATTGTTTATACTATACACGGCTGAAATTAAATGTAAAATATAATAAATGTTCTGATAACTGTTTTGATAACATAATATCAAAATATGAATATTGGATCAATCTGAAGATATAATATTTTATTCTATTTATTTCTATCTCATTGTTATACTAATAATAATTTTATAATATTTTTGTTGATATTGTTAATACTAATATTAGCCTTCATCGCTACTCAAGATAATTTATCTATATCGAACACGTGTTTTATCTGGATACACCCTTTTTTGATAATAGAATGAACCGCGTTGATTTGGCAAGGCTCTGGTTGACCCTAGGGCGAGGATGTAAGCGGAAATCCCTTTTATGTACACATATCATTATGTACTAGCTCCCCATAAGCGAATTATAACGAAATGTGTGTAAAATTCTTGGCATATTTTCCAAGAAAGCAAGTATTTTTATTTGATAAATAGGTACAACTTATGACGACACTATGGCGTTATTGTTTCTTGGCGATATCTACTGCGGATATCCTGGGTTTGATGTTCGCTCGAGGGGAATATTATATGTTAAGGCAAAAATAAGTTATTTTTCCTATATAAAGCTAAGATCCAATACACTCTCCAACTTACGTGATAATAAACTATGACGTGAAACTACTGACTTAAATATTACTATACAAATAACTAATACAAAACTGATAAACATTTTTTAAACATATCTACCATGTGTACGCAATGAGCACGTAAAAGGGCAATTTTAGTCCTTGTAATGTCATACTCTGTCATTTTCCCATTTATTATGTAAACCCTTCGTCCAAACAAGTCTTACCAAATACAGATAATGTAAAAACTGGGGCAAAAACAATAATCACCCCTAAAAATATAAGGTAAAATGTAATTTTTATATGAGTCAGGACTTAAAAGGTTCATTGGCGTGAAGGAGTTCATTCGTTATTTTGTTTACAGGTAACCCCGTTTTTCTCTATTTGCTAGGGTCGCTTTTTAAAAAAATGTATAGAAACAAATTTGAGACTTACGCTGTTGAGTTAAAGCTTAAAATTATAATTCGATTTGTGATAATGATATTATTTTTCTACTATAATACCGGTATTTGAAGTAATAATTAAGGCTGTTATGGGACTGTTATCGATGTGCCTGTATATCATGAGAATATTTTAAATAGCTTTCTATAGAACATGCAAAATGTTTTTATTTTTAGTTTTTACTATATAAAAGGAAAAACAATGATTGAAAAAAAAATCATACTAAATAAAGCTTTAAAATAGAATCGGCGGCGAACTTAAAACGTTGAATCTTTTTAAAAAAATATTCTTAGAGCTAGTCTAACAAAAATAATGCCGAGTCGTTTACCGTCAAAATTTGTTTTAACAACAGATTAAATTTCGTCTTCATTCCAAAAATAGAACAATTTTACGCCGTTAGATCGTGTTACACCAAAGAAATACTCAGACGTGACTTAAAATGTGTTTTTTTCTAATATCCGGCTCGAAGGACCAAATTTGCACTTGTTAGACAAGGCATTACGATCAAGTTATCTATAGAACAAGATCTTAGCCTAATGTTTTTGGATTGGAGCCCAAATTGGATTTCTTTATAAGAACAAAGGGTTTTTTTCCCGAGCGGTCATTTGCGATAGGATAACGTATCATGCATTCGATTCCTGATTGGAGTAATTATTCGTGTTAGTTTTCGAAATGCTTGCGTAGTATTGTGTACAAGTTCATATAGACATTATGAATGATACATATGTATGTATATCTATCAATTAACTTACGTGGTCAGAATGTATCAAAGTATAAAGTATTTTTAGTGCTTTTAATATTCTGGATAGTCGTTTGGGCCATGAGGTTATGGTATATTCGAAAATCTTCAGTTCTATGTCATATAAATATTATAATAATTACCTTTGTAGTACTGACAGACTATACACTGACCAGCTCTGTAACATTAGAGGTTTTAAATAAATCTTTCAACTTCGCTTATCATAAATTTCGTCCTTCATACGAGTACGTAATCCGTAAGAACCTACTAGTCGTCAATGAAATCTCATAGATATACCTAATACTAAAACGTGTACATATATTATGTACACGTGTAATCCATGCCTTATCTTGTCTCTTCTATGAAATATTGTCTATAAGCCACATTCACGCCCTAGTCTACCTTTTACGCTACGAATTAATTAATCTATACATATAATAAAATTCTGAGTCGAATCTGTACATGAAATATATTTTTTTAAATTTTATTGAAATAGTCATTGTTATCGATACAGAGACCGAATTTATAGTTTTTGTCTGTCTGTCTGTTTGGGAACGCATCACGAGAAAACCATTGGACGTATTTTGATGAAATTTGATATGATGATAGCTGGTATATATTATATGTTAGGAAAAACGTTGTATATTCTAAAGTGTTTTTCTTTAATATTACAGCGTAAGTTTTTTTCAGTAATTTATATTGAATGATGATTATATTTAAAAGAAAACATAAAAAAATGTAACAAGCTATATTTAGTGCATACTTGTTTTCGGCTTCGTCTTAGCTCAAAAATAACCTTTGAATTAATTTAGGATAGGAATTTTACACCCATACCTTTACAACATGAAAAAGTTACAAACACATGTTATTACGCATTTATAATAATATTTTAAATTTTAATTAATTAAGAACAGACAGAACGTAACAAGAGAATACGTGTAGTATTCTCCCTTCAATTTTATATAAACTAAATAAGTGCTTCCATTTTGAAGGTAGCAAGAATACCTCTTTGAAGTTAGCAAAATCCCTTTATCTTAACGACTAATCGACCACTAAATGCGAGACATGTACCGGTTCTGAGTAAGCCGTGTACGGTGTGTCTACAGTACATTATATATTATACGTTTATTGTACATATGTTGTTTTCTCTAGATTTTGAAGTTATGTAAAGTTTATGACTGACATTGCCGTACAAACTAGCCAATAGAATAATCTGGGATCCGGAAGTCCTAGGTTAGATAATTGTTTTTTTTTCTGTTTAGAAATTTTCATTAATAGCTGGAAGTTGGTAAGATGGTGGTCTTACCCAGGCCTTTATTTTTTTTTTTTTTTTTTTTTCTTTTTTTTTTATAGTTGGGAAATCCTATTACGGATACCACCCGACTTCCCCCCAGGGTGGTTATGTGGAGACTCTCCGGCTAATGAGACCGGCATACCCACTAAAACCCAACTTTCCCCACAGCCGCCATGTGGGACGCCACGGGACCGCTTTCGCATACAACCGTGACGCCCCGACGGTTGGCCGAAGCCACCAACCATGAGGCCGCCTCAAGCGAGACGACCCCATTATGGGAAGACTTGCAACCCTGAACGTGAGACTGCTCCTAAGTCCACTCTGCTGAACAGAGAAGTACCCGGAGCAGCCCCACACGACCAAACACCGCCCACCGAAGTGGGCAACCTGCAAAAATAAGCGGCCTAAGCCTGTCCTTCCACACCCAAATTGGGCAACCTCCAACAACGCCCGAAACCGAGCGCACCCCAAACGGCTGCAGGAGTAGAGGATGCGACAACGCCGACACTCCCCTTCCCCTACAGCCCCACCGCGTCCACCATCAACGGTGGTGGAGTCTTACCCAGGCCTTGGAAAGTACGTGAAACAATAGGACCTGTCACCTGCCCTTATCTCTAAGGGCCATTTCACACTGTTGTGCCGATTGTAGTCCATTAGTGAATGCCCGCATTTTTTCCTGTATAACAAAACTTTATCAGGCCAATATGAGGGGCGCTGTAGTGTGGATCGGGTCTTATCGATCGTGTCATAAGACAGGACAGGACTTTGAGAGTTAAAGGATAGAGAGTGCGTTTTTATGTATGTATGTATATGACACATACTTTTTACCTAGTCATAGTAGTAGAATGAGGAGAACATTATAATTAATTGTATGACTTATACAATAAAGAAATATATAATTTTTCATTGCCTTTGAAAATCCGTGGAATATTACTCCGTTTTTAGATTAGAAAAGCTTACGAATCCCCTCTCATAAGAGAAGGCTGAAAGGATCTCAGTGAATATTTTTAGCATATTAAAATGATGAAATACATACATATTTAATACAATTTTATTAGGTATGTTATTAAAGTATTTAACCTTTCAAACATTGACTGCAATTTAAATATACGTATATTATTATGTATTCAGCCCTTTTAACGTCCCACTGCTGGGGGTGGGCCTTCCTTCAATACGAGGGGGATCAGGCCATAGTTCACCACGCTGGCCAAGTGCGGGTTGGCAGACTTCACGTGTATTTCGAAAACTTGCTAGGTTCTCTCAGACACGCAGGTTTCCCCACGATGTTTTCCTTCAACGTAAGACAAGTGAGAATCATGTTAGAAATGAAATATATTATTAGTTCATTACATATAACTTAATTAAATACGTACAGTGAGTTGATTAGTAGACATAATAATTGATAGCTAAATTAGGAGTTGAATATAAACTATTCGAATTTAACATAACTGCACGTCGAGTCGCGTCGCTTTACAGATAATTGTATTGTTTATATGTAAATGGTATCTAATATATTGTGTATCAGATATTTAATATCACTGACATGCTAATTATATCTTATTAGGGACTTATCCTCGCTTCGCACCTCTATATCCCTAGATGCCTTTTCTATCTATACCTACAGATAAATAAAATTGAAGTGTCTGTTTGTAATGTCAAAATAACAACTTTTCAACAACGGTATACCTTTATGGCATTTGTAAGAAGAAAAAACAATTTTTAATTTTTTGTCTGTCTGTCTATTTGTTTTTTCCGGCTAATCACCGTAACGGCTGGACCGATTTTAGAGGGACTTTCACTGGAAGATATTTTCATTTTAGAAAAAGAATGAGAGTTCCGCGCAAAAAAAATTTAACCCATAAAATTGTGAACAAATCCGCGTACCTATGGATGTAAGTCGCTAGTTTATAATATAATACATACATATATGTATGTATGTAGGTAACGCTACCTTTATGGCATATTTTAGTATATACAAGTAGCCGTAAAATATAATATTGTGTATAGAAATTGTTGTGATGCACATTAGCTTTGTGCATGGATTATTCTAAATCAGCATCATAATAGTGGTTTTCGCTAATTAGTTATACATACATATAATAATATTTATTAAGCGTTGCGGTTTTTTGTAAACGGAGCATGATAGGCTTAAAATACCCAACAAATTAGTACTCAAATAGGTATCTAAATATTTTCTTTTTGGTACATTTAATCTTTATAGGGTTACAATCGAATTGTCAGATATTAAACAATTATTTTTTACTAATATTATAAGGCGTTCTTTTAGGCAGCAATTGAGTAAGGAATATTCGTGATTTTCGGGATAATGACCAATTTTTGGGTCGAACAGTGACATCGGCTTTTTCTTATCAGGGTACTTTGAGTGTTTCCTTTGTGTGTTAAAGACATACCTACTTGAGCCAATTAAAAAAACTGGTCAATTCACAGTAAAAAAAAAAAACGAAATTTACGCTATCTGCGACATGAGAAAGGAAGTGTCATCAGATCATCGATAAAAAAAGTACTAAGTATATATACAATCTCATGCAAAAGTTCTCTTGAAACTGTCACCAATTGTGTTTAGGTAATTATTCTAGTTGAAATAAATATACAACAATGTAAATTGAACCTTAAGTGCAATGCTTAAAGTTATTTTCAGAAAAAAATATTTAAATAAAATCGCGCTCAAATGTTCAAATGTGCGCTCATTCCGTGAGGATATTTTTTGTCGCTGAATGTGTATATAGTACTTTTTGATCGATGCATCAGATTCCTTTTGGTAAAAACTCTGTGTTTACAGATTGTAAGTTTTACATGAGAATACCGAGTATTATAAAATGTAGACCTGGAACTTGGAACACGTGTTTCATTTTATATATTTTCTCAGATTTAGGTATCTAGGTGCTATTGGAAACAAGAGTAAGTAAAGTATAATGAATGGGATCTGTCGTTTTATCGAAATTCATTGTATGTTTATCGCAATTTCACATCCGAATGAACTAAAACCCAATTTTATCGCATTGGACGGTAGAGATTTAATGAGCGTTAAACTGCACCGATTATGTACGTGTCGATTCAAATAAATTTAAATTGCTTTGTTTACAGGTTAATTAGTTTAAAACTTAATTTGATGCCCTGTCTAAAACTTTTTTTAATTTTGTTTTTTTTTTTTAATTTTTGGCGTAAATAATCTTCTTTCGGCTTAGCCGGACAGGTTACCAGCTTTATTCCATAAATTTAAAATAAATGTTAAAATGTTTTTATTTGTTTGTAAATATTTAAACGCAATATGCTTTTCTCAGACAATAAATAATAATATAATAAAATAATACTAAATAATAGTGTATATGCGTTTGTCGAAACCGACAAACGAAGGACAAGACGTGTCCTTATCCATATGATAAGGAATGATATAGACTATTTTTTACATAGAGATAGTAAGGAAAGTGCCTTAGACCACTCTGAATGTCGGTACATCAAATAATTTCTGCGGAATTTTAGTATATTATAAAAAACTTAGGCAGGGAGGCTTGCTAGGAGAACCTCGCTATCTCTGTACATCTCTGTACTACAATAATTTTCCAATTTCTCACCAAGAGAAGCGTCAGATTTTATATGATTTATTAATCGCGAGATAATATGAGTAATAAAGTGCTGCGCATCTGAACATGTAAATTTCGATGTTATTCTCGAGCGGTAATGTACTGTAACAAAATATCCAATCAACTGCGTATTTATTTTGACATGATTTATTTTATATCGAAATTAAATGTGTTCAAACGAAACTCAGTTTTTGGGATGTCATTTTCTGTTTTTAATTTAAGGTATTGTGCATTTCCATGTTAACTGTATTTCGTCCATACATTGTTAAAATTCAGATATCTGCTAGATAAAATTTTTGACAGCTATTACATAATAAAATTTAAATAAAACAACAGAATTAATCTAACGAACATACGAGCATTTTGAACTGTATTTCCTCAACTCCAAACTCACTATTTTCAACTACAAAAACTACAAAAACACTATTTCCAAACTCAATTAAGGCAAAATATTATCATTTTCTTTTTTTTCCCATGTAATATGTAATTTCACACAAAGTCGTCTCATAAGGCTAGTTATTTATACGTAATTGTAGGATTTTTCAAAGTGATTGAACAAAAGGTATGGCGAAAATCTCATACATAATGACCTAAAATGAGCCGTTAAAACGAATAGCGTTGGTAACAAGGAAGGGCCTGTGCTACAAGAGAAGTCTTTCCGGCCATTTGACCCGAGGTTATATGAGTTTTGGCCTTATTGTTGTGATGTGTCTGTATAGTTCTCGTTTTGTTGACTCGAGTATGTTTGGTATGGAAATGTTTATTTTTGAACCGACTTCAAAAGGGAGAGGTATAATAACAACCAAACTTTATAATATATGTCATGTTATTTTTGGGAACTGGCTTTCGCAATTGTAGTAACTTTGTGATGTATTTATTTTTAGTTATATGTATTTTTTAGTAGTCATTTCTATCTGATAGTTACAAAAATATATTTTGTCATAATTTGATATAATTTTTGTTTATTATTTTTTTAGATGTATAGAGCTTTTACCATGGGGCGCGCGCGCGTTTCTTACATATTGACTTTTATGACACTAACAGATCATAATGGAAAATTGATTTGAAATGACCTAAATTATATAAAATATGCGTATTTAATATTATTTTTTTATACAAGTATAGATAAAATGTCTTATCTATGAAATTACTTTGTTAATATAAACATAATTTTCATCACAGCTTAATTTTTCAAAGCTACTTCAGATCAAAATAACATTACAAAGAAAAATAATCCCGGAAAATCCTCAGAGATATATAAAATAGACAAAAAACGGCATTCCATTGAGCTTTCATCACATTCGATTAAACGATTTCGACAGCTTTATTTTCTATCGAATAGTTTGTGATATTTCTACGTACAACATAATTAAGATGTGTCAAGACTCGAAACAATTTTCTAACGCTAATAGACATCAACGACCTACGACAACTTGCGTTCAAGCCAAATTGCACAGTTTGCTAGTTGTTAATGGATGTATACTGAATTCATGTATACTGAATCAAGGTTTTTACTTTTTATATTATTATGTTTCTTTACTTTTTATATTTGTATGTCTGTTTTATTGCAATATAGATTGTGTTTTATAGGTAATTTGAAATTATATGTATGTATATATAATTTAGGCCTTTATTCTAAGTCTAATCTATAGAAATAAAAAAAAAACAATATTTTATAGGTACTATATTATATGATTAGTTTTTATATTAGAAAACGGTGCGTAAGAAATAAACACTATACATATGAAAATTGACTCACATTGCTATTATTATTCTCAAGTCTCATCTAATTATATATTGATAACTGTTAAGTCTTATTAATCTCTATATATACTGAAGTAGCATTATTTTGGGAAATAACAACGAACTAATGAGCTTCAATAAATAATAACGTTTTTGCTGATATAATATTAAGAATGCTTCTTACTCTGCCTTAAAATCTCTGAAGTACTAATATATATAAAAATTAAATAGAAGAACCTTCTCATCTGAAGGTGGACGTCCGGTATTCTTATCCAATAGGCCAGTTTCATTTCTTTCTCAAGATTTTAAGTACGGAAATTGAGTCCACCCTACATTTACATTTACATAGGCCAGTTTCGTAGCCCATCCAACCTCCATTCCACAACCGTAATTAATTTTCCACATTTTCCACAGTCCCTACGCATTATTCGGAGGCCATCTTTGAGCAATTTCTTATGAGTTACTCAGAGATGGATCCCGGCTGTTGGGTCACATTAAACAAACTTAAATCTCTTAAGAGGCTTCTACGCGTTGGACTTGTGTCCACACGCAAACCATCCAAAGGATTGCCCGGACTCCTTTGAGCCCGTGAAATCTGAAGAGGTATAAACTAAATCTAATATATAAATGTCTCGTATCACGGTGCTTGTGGTCACACTCCTCTGAAATGGCTTGACCGAATTTCATGCTTTTTTTTTGTATATTTGGTAGGTATGAGAATAGGTCGTAAAGTATTTTCCCCCCTCTCTTTCCCACCCCCCATTTTTTAAGTAACTAGGGGCGAACCCTAGTAGAAATATAAAATATTAATATACAAATATTATTATATTAATGTCTATTAGTAGTCAAATAGTATAAATGAGCTATAAATAAATGGAAAGTATATAGAATGTAACATTTCAAGTAAGACGTGCAAGCCATAAAAGTAATTTTCAAATACTCATCGGGGTAATAACGACCAATGAGAGCATCTGTGCGAGCGCCAAACGAGCGCTGCCACTGACGACGTACATATAGATAGTTCACCGTGCGTTTTAAATGTTTTACTTTTATTATTATTATAGTTTAGACAAAATATTTATTGTAACTAATGTGTTTTGAATAAAAAATGTATGTAATTTTTTCCTATATATTGCGTCTGTGATTCGAATTTGTTATATATTTTATTTGTTTTGATGTTCGTTATCTAAAAGTATATAATTCTATTTTCATGGGTTTTTCAAATTTTACTTACTCGGACTCGTATTATAAATGCATGCGAAAGTTTGTATGTGTGTATGCTTGTTGCTCCTTCACGCCGCAACGGTTGGATGGAATTTAGTATACCTATGTATGTATGACGTATGTAGTATACAGACTAAGACCTAGAATACATACATAGGCTACTGTTAGGCACCTAAGTACATACCTGAGCAAAGAGAGGGTCAGTCGCTTGTATAAATATAATAGTGATATTTTCAAATATTTTCGTGAAAGCTGCCCCGAGATATGCAAATCTAAAAGCAATTTTCGCATCATTAAGTAATAAAATATAATAAGCAGTACAATTATGGTATCATAATAATTAATTTAAGATAATAATGTAATATAAATGTGTATGGTAATGTCAAAAAGCCTTTATGTTTGCATGCGAATTAGCTCGTTATTCTATTTGTTAAGCTTTTGGTAGTAGGTACCTGTTGTTTAATTGTATACTAGATTTTTCTTGTATAGTTTTGAGCTTTTTTTTAGGATTTTTACGATAGATAGATTAGAGTGATCACATGAAATGTTTTTGGGTGGTTAGATTACGCCTTCCCGTACCTATGCTAGTTTTAGTAGACTAGTGAAACATCCTTGCTTTGTTCGGGTGGATCTCTTTTGCTTTAAAAATAGTACACTTAATCCACAAAAATCATGATACTGGTAATTTATTTTAGTAATACATATTCTCGTAAATTATTATTATTCTATTGGTAAAAACCGCATGAAAATCTGTCTTTGAGAGCAGCTGGGACTAACATGAACAGCGTTAGTAACTGAAAAACAAAGTACCCAAAGGAATAAATATCGTCATCTATGTAAAGCAAATTTAAGTGTGTCTATATATTGACATTACTTAACATATACATATATGTATGTACATATATTCCATTAGCTTAAGCATAATTTTCTCTCAATCCACTCGTTAACTAGGTCAAAATGAATGATTGTTATATTTTAAAATTTTAATTAGCCCATCAGATATAATAGATATTCGCGCAAAGTGTTTGCTTCCAGAATTATGAATGCCGCCAGTCGACACAGATGTCATTATAAAATACTCGGTACCTCGTTAAGACTGCTATCAGTAATTTACTTTCATTTCACAGCAAAATGCGGCACATTTTATTTATAGAGTTTTAACGTTTTTTTTTTTTATATTTTTAGTAGTACCTTACCCATGCGCTGAGAAATGTGGTTTTGGTTTTAAAATAATTGTTATTGAAACTATGTATTTATTGTTAAAATAATGTTTTTTTTATTATTATTATTTACGTGCTTAATGTTGTTTATTTATGATTCTATACATATACTAGCGACTCTCCCTCGCTCTGCTCGGGTTCGTCCCTAGTCAAAATTTAGGTTTGTATGTATTTTTTAATGCCAAAGCATAAAAAAATTAAAATATTTTTTTTGTCCAAAAAATAAAAAAAAAATTTTTGGGTCTGGTCCATCCTTACCACTTAGTAGTAGGTATGAAAAATAGTTTACCAGACCTACTGAATATAAACACAAAATTTCATAAGAATCGATCAAGCCGTTTAGGAGGAGTTTTGTTACAAACACTGTGACACGAGAATTTTATATATTAGATGTATAGGTTCAGAAAACGTGCATAGGTTTTACTGTACATACTTACCCAGGTCTGGAATAGAACCCACAATCCTACCACTAACATTAAAGTAGTAAATATCACGACATGAAAAAAATATCACATCATAATATGAAATGTGCGTAGAAAATATATTCCTAGTGTTAGGTACATCTATCTCGCTGTAAAGCTTCCATTTAGAAATGGCTTGTCCTTATTCCAGGACAAATACGAGTTTTTACTTCATATTTCGCAGCTGTTTTGCATAGTGGCTCCTTTCAGCCGTTTAGCTGATATTTCCTACGCTTTTTCACTGTTATTTCTTTAGAGCATATGTATAAAGCATATGTGTGTACTTTCTTTTTATTCCTAGTTTTAAGAAAATTTCTTAGATGTCACACAATAGTTGCTGAATTGTCTTTTATTTATTACTATCAGAACCCGCGGTTTCGCTCGCGCTAAAACATAAAATCTCTAAAAAAGGTAGTTTCAAACAAAATGTCATCCCCTATTTTACCCCCTTATAGTATGAGTTTTGAAAAATGCTAAGGCACGTATTTATTTAATTTTATTGAAGAGTATATATACCAAGTTTCAAGTATTTCTGATAATAATAATTCTGATAATACATATTTTTTGGATTGTAAGTATTATAACGTGTTTTCCCGTGGGAATTAAGTAATCTCCCGCGATAAGAAGTATCCTATGTCACTCTCCAGTCCTCCATCTCCACACAAAAAATCACGCCAATCCGTTACTCCGTTTCGACGTGAAAGAAGGACAAACAAACAAACACACTTTCACATTTATAATATTAGTATGGATGTAATTAGCGACTCACCCTCGCTTCGCTCAGGTTCGTACCTGGGGAACAACAAAAATAAATTTAACACACGGGAACCGTACATTTTTCCGGGACGTTTCTTATTATTGTACCTAGAATTTGTGAACGAATTTTCTGATTAGCAAAGATACTTAAAAATCACAATGTCATCTATCTATCTATTATATATATATATATATATATATATATATATATATATATATATATATATATATATATAAAAATCGATGTGTGTTCTTTATGGACTGCAAAATGGCTAGAGCGATTTTGATAAAAGCCGCAGGTACTGCTAGTTCTTAATAATAAAGATACATATAATATTGACGAAAACGCACATCGTCTAATAAACATCATTACATCGTACTTTTATGAATATTCGCAATATATATTTTTTAAAGGTGATAAAAAATTTGTACAGTCGTTGTTACGCAAGTCGCACAGTTAATGTTACAAATTAAAACAAACGAGACGTAATCCTCTAAGCAAAGTTTTTTTTTTCAGTATTTTTCAGCACATAAATTTGATTGAGTTATGTAAAGGTGAGAATTGGATGCGTTAATTTCACCCTTTTTTTCATTTTTATCATCCCCTTTCTTTGTTATGTTATTTTCTATATTTTTTTCTTTTTTGGGGTTGTTGTTTTTATTATTCATTGTATGTATATGGTTGTACGTTTAGATACGACTTGATGTATATATTATATATCAGCGACTCCTGTCCTCCCTCCCTGTCCCTCCCGTCCCTAGGTACGTTTTAACGGTTAGTATGGAATGGATTGACTATAAGGTGATGCGTTGTTGTGGGTTGTATTATAACCTGTTTTACTGTGGGAATGAGATAATCTAAACCCGCGCTAATAAGTAGTCTTATGTCACACTCCAGTCTTCTAACAATATCCACACACAAAATCACGTCCCTCTGTTTCGACGTGAAAGAAACACAAGCAATCAAACAAAAAGTCTGCATCTTTATAATATTATAGTACATATAGAAAAATCAACTAGAAGAAAAGTTCATTGTAAATAAAGCTTAACCTTTTCTCAATGGTAATTTATTATAAGAAAAGTTTAATGCCAATAAACAATATTTCTTAGAAACTTCAGATTCCATTGAACTTTATCTAATTTTTGTACACGATTTATAGCTATTATTCTGTTATATTATTCAACTTCTTTAATTCTGTTTTTTTTTTCTATATAATAAGAAATATTGAGGATATATGTATATAGTTAAATAAGATCATATAATAAATGTGTTTTTTTGAGTGCGATTATAACTTCCTTTCACTCTAAAGATAATTCCTTTCGGAGGATATCTATAAAATTACTATCCTTGGTTTTCCTTACTGACATAAGATCCATGTAAAAAAATAGCTACTTACCCTCACTTCGCTCAGGTTTGTCCGTACGTACGTTTAAACGGTTATTATGAAATAAATAGACTATATTACATGACATATAGCCTATAGTCTTCCTCAATAAACGGGCTATCTAATGTAAAAAGAATTTTTCAAATTGGATTATTAGTTCCTGGCATTAGCGGGTTCAAACAAACAACAAATAAACAAACAAACCAACAATCTGCCTCTTTATAATATTAGTATAGATTAAAATTATTTCGCTAGTAAGTAGTTATATCGATTAATCGATAGGTAGAATTTAAGTGAAATTCGGAATGTTTATATTATAGATACCTATTTATTGATTTGTCCAGAACATAAGCGGAATCGAGTACAAAATGTTAGAAACAAATAGAGCATTTGTTTTATAATGCTATCGACACATACACACGTCCTCGTTTAAAATTGTTAATTAAATTATAAAAGGTTTACAGTGTGTGAAGGCTCTAAGGTTAAAGACTTTATATTACTTTGTAATAACAATACAAAGAAGCCCTTTAGCGTTTCCCCGCTATTCAGACGTCGCAAGCTTTCCCAAAAACTTTCTGGAATTTTAATATAAAATTGTTGCAAAAGTTAAATGCACTGTTGCCGAATAAAGCTTTTACTTTCTGAAGGCAAATAGTTTCAAAGAATAATGTCATGTTTTGCAATAATCCCTCCCTTCGAGGAACTTGTAAATTGTTCCTTATCCATCTATTGATAAAGTTCATATTTATCTGTTTGTTGGACAATATCTTTAGACTATAGCACTCAATATAGAGCTTTAATAACAGACACGATTATTAATAATAAATTAATCAATATTTTATAGGTGACAAGATTGTGTTTGAAAATGTTGTACATTCAGTATTAAGTAATTTAACTTTTTAGAGGTGAATATGATTAAGCTCGATTAAAAAGCTCCCGTCATAGTACCCGTACTGAGTGTTTCTAAAGTATCTGAAGTTAGAGATTACGGAAAGCTTTTTATATATGTAGATTGTCACTATCTTCCTTACCAACATTTACAATGAACTGGTATGTTAACATATTGAGATTAAAGTTACTAAAATGGACAAAGGAAAATCAACCTTATTGCAAGCGCAATTGAGTTGGTTTTATATGATTTAAGATTTAGTGTTGGTATAGGACACGAGTCGGGCGAGAAATCCAAATACGATAGGGCTCTGAGGTGAAGCTCCTTACCGGCGTTATTTTCTTCGATAACAAAGGAACAAAGAGCAAGAAAGCATTGCGATGGTTACTTTCTATATCTAAATCTATACAGTATACAGAGGTTTCGTCAAGGTGAAACTCAAGTTTACTTTTGTTAATAAATAAAAAAATACGTTTTAACAAGAAAGATAATTAAGTGAATTCAAAATCAGTGAGAAACGTTCATTTAATAAGGTGAAAAACACTGGACAGATTTTGATGAAATTTGGTATGATGATAGCTGGTCATCCGGGTTAACATATAGAATACTTTTTACCGCAGGAAAATATCTCATTACTGAGTAAAAATACAAAAACTGCATTGTAAGAGTATACTAATATGTAAAACCTAAGAATTCGGTTTTTGGTCATCTAAACGCGGGCGGAGCCGCGGGCAATGCTAGTGTCTAATAAAAATGTAAATCGTCGATTTTGAAGTTTTTTTAAAACTAAGTATACTATATATAAGTATAGTTATTATTGAAGGCAAAATATCAAGAAGTTTTTAATACGGGGAACACAATCATACTTATTGAGCTTCGTGTTAAATACAGTAATCCCTAGATATTGGAAGCCGGTATAACGTTGTAATACCATTCAGAATATGTTATTTGCATTTGGTAGTTTTACTATAATTAGATATTAAGTTGCTTTTAGAGCTTTAGAATAGAGGCAATTGTAAAATATTTTGTGAGTGAGTGCGTCTGTTTGTTAGTTTTCATACTGTATTGGTTTTATGGTATGGGGATAACTTGTATTCTAGATTTTACATAAGCTATCGACTTAGCATAAGAACTAATCTGGGGACGAACGCTAGTTTTTCAAGAGCTTTAACATTTTGTTTTTGATTTTTTAAGTTGAAGTTTTAAAATTCAGGGTGTATGAAGTATAAGAGTATAACTAAACATAATGATAATAATCCATGAAATCGTATTAGGCATCCTTAGAAATATACAGTGTCGTGAAGTAATTTTTTAGTGTCTATTTTAAGTATGTAGAAAAAAATTATCTGTCAAACTCTTTTTATAATAAATTGGAGCGTTTCTATAAGTTACTTACAAATAAGATATTCAGATTTCGTTCCAACGAGATTTGGTCAAAATTAGATCGGCGTCTCAATAACATTTGCCGTTTTCTTACTTATTGAACTTCTAAGTTATAGGCTTTTTGAAATCTTTTCTAGTGGATCTTACATTTCTTTTTTGATCATTTTCTAATATCAGTAGGTACTTAGGCGTGTCCTTATTATTGACTTGACGAGATTTTGCTTAAAAATATTAAGTACTAGTGACTCACACTCGCTTCGTTCGGATACGTCTCAAGGGACGTTTTATTTTTTTTGAGCGGAACCCTAATTCTTTTTCTAAAATAAAAGTAGCCTATGTTACTGCCTATTACATCAGCTATCTTCCAATGAAAGTCCTGTCAAAATCAGTCCAGCCGTTTTAGAGATTATCCGGAAAAGTCAGACACAAATTTAAAAAATGTGATTTTCTTATATAAGTACCTTATATAATTTCATATTCATTTAGTAAGACGCTGTTATTTTGACATTACAAACAGACACTTCAATTTTATTTATCTGTACAGATGTATAGATTTTACCACAACATATTTAGAAGTAGGTAAATATTAAACAATACAATTTTCTATCACACAACACAAACAAATCACTGCATAGAGATTTTAATTCGTTTAGTTGTGTATTCAGCCCTTTTTAATGTCCTGTTGCTGGGCACGGGCCTCTCTTCAATACGAGTGGGATCAAGCCATATATGTCTTTCGAAAACTTGCTAGGTTTTCTTATACATGCAGGTTTCCTCACGATGTTTTCCTTCACCGTAAGACACATAGTAATCATGTTGAAAATGATTCGCATATAAAAATTTTAGAGGTGCGAGACCCAGGATTTGAATCTGCTTCACTTCGACCGCGCTACCACTGGACTACCACTGGGCTTCCACTGCCTGTTTGTTCGTTTAATTATAATAACTAAATTCATAGACATGTTTGTGCTGTGTAATTGCCAAGTCACTTTATGTATTTTTTTATAAAATATTATGTATATAATAATTAAAGAGCCATAATTACAAAATGATATTAATATTCAATTCGTAATTTAAATTTAATTTTATTAGAATTTTGTTGAAAAAGTTACTCATCAATCACAAGAAAGTGTCAGACTTGACTCTACGTGGGATCTCACAATTTCATACGATGAGGCAAACTTTTTACATATTATGTTTTTTGATACCTATATATTCCACAATTCTTATAAAAAGTACGTGATTAACAATATTTTTTAAGTTACTACGCATTGTAATAACGAATAAGCAATATGTAACTTATTAATGAGATAGAACAATTAGTGTTGGTAACTACATAAAGCCCCTGGGATTTTACCAAATAACCAAGTGATCACCTACCGATTATACTCGTAACATAAGATTAGTTTTGTAATTACGTCAGCTTCATATAATAAAGCACGTTAATACTTAGCGATATTGTTTAGCGTTAGAGTATGTTGTGTCTGACACTTAACGAGCTCCTTATATTAAGTGCGCGTACGGTTAAAGAAAATGACTTAAGCGATGGTCTCTTAACGTTAAATTTAAACTGTTAATTAAATTTATGTACAAGCGACTCACCTTCGCTCCGCTCGGCTTCGTCCCTAGTTACGTTTTAACGTTTAGTATAGATTTCTCAGAGATGAGATATTTTCTTGCTGTAAAAAGTATAATATATGTTGATCCGGGTAACCAGCAATCATCATACCTAATTTCATCAAAATCTGTTCAGTGGTTTTCTCTTTGTGCGTTCCTAGACAGACAGACAGACACACAGACAAAAATTATAAAAACTATAGGTCCGGCCTCTGTATCCATAATAATCACTATTTCTATAAGATTTTTCAAAAAATATTTAATGTACGTATTCGCTTCAGTTGGAATTTTATTATAAATTAATAAACAAATATCACTATATACTGGTAGATTATGGTTGCAAATTATAGCCTATAGCCTTCCTTTCCTCTTTTTATTGGTGAAAACCTCATGAAAATCCGTGTAATAGTTTCTGAGATTACTGCGAATAAACAAACTCAATTTTAATTTATAATATATAGTGTGTAGTACGCCTTAATCTATAATCATTCAAATTATAAATGTGAAAATGTGTTTGTTTGTTTGTCCTTCTTTCTCATCGAAACAGAGTGACGGATTGGCGTGATTTTTTGTGTGGATCTAGTTGGATTGCTGAAGAGTGACTACGTCACTTTTTACTGCGCGAGATTATCTCATTCCCACGGGGAAAAAACGTTATAATACAATTTAAAATAATTCATCATACATATGTATATATTTGTATAGTAATCTACGGATTGTGGAGGGAGATAAGCTCACATACCATCACATGAATGGCAGTGGTTTTGATGTGTCCACCGATTTTTCTTAAGCATTGATTCTGAACTACATCCAACTTTTTAAGATGAGTTATGCAACTATTAAGTTTAAAGAATTTTTTTACTCTTAAAAATACAAAGTCACTTACATGGGAACAACGTAATTACATAATGTATCTATACCATACTTACCGTTAAAATGTACCTAGGGATGAATCCGAGCGAACGAGTGTGAGTCGTTAGTATATTATAAATTAAGTGTCACAACTTTAATTTTTAGTTACACGTTTTATACATATGTATGTATGTATGTCTTCAGCCCTTTTTAACATCCCACAGCTGGGCACGAGCCTCCCTTCAATACGAAGGGGATCAGGCCATAGTCCACCACGCTGGCCAAGTGCGGGTTGGCGGACTTCACATGTTTTTCGAAAACTTGCAAAGTTCTCTCAGACATGCAGGTTTCCTCACGATGTTTACCTTAACCGTTAACACAAGTGGTAATCATGTTGGAAATGATTCGCACATGAATATATGAGAAGTGCGAGACCCGGGATTTGAACTCGCTTCACTCGGTTTCCCAAGCGAGCGCGTTACCACTTTGCTACCACTGCCTATATTTTTTGTTTGTTTTATACATATGGATTTTGTAAAATGAGTAAATAATAAAACGCTTAAGTAGCTAACTTAAATGGTCCATAACCCGCCGGTCGTCTTCTAGGTATAGGCGTGAAGATGAATATTCATGGAGTGCCTTATTACGTTTGTTTGCTGATAGTATATTGTTTGTTATTAATTTCAATAGTGTTACTTTTGACATGATTCATAGAATATTATAATATTTTAAACGGTTTGAATCAAGTATATTGTGTTTAATGTTTAAACAATTTTTGATTAACTTATAAATAATTTAGCCCCGTTAGTGTCCTACGGTTGGACTTCAAAAAGGATGAATTTACTTTAAAAGGGTTTTACCTAAATGTGAAATGGAATAAGGTCCACCGCACTGACCTAATTGTGTTGGGACTTCATGTCTTTCGTAATCTATTACATTCTTAAGTTTCTTCGTGATGTTTTTCTTCATCATAATAGCAAATGTTAATCATATTACGTACAATATTTTGTTTTATTTAGCCACATCTGTTGTTCTTAGTTACACCGGATAGTTGTAAGCTAAGGTGTCTGGAAATTAGAATCTTTATGCCCGCTGTGTGCACCTGTCAGATTTCCAATATAAACGGAGTGACTTGCCTATATATGATGGTACCGACAACACAACGAACTAAGTATAGTTCGTCGTGTTGTCTGTTGTAGGTTCTGATTTTACAACGAATCGCTCTGTTTCTACATGTAATCAGATTAGTGTTTTTTTACGGTCATTTTATATATTATAACGTGCCTTCTCCATTCTATGCGACATTGGCGAAGTAAATTGTGCCCAAAGGCACTCCTAGAGAATTGAATTGAAAGCCACAAACCTAAAGAATTGAATTGAATTGTTTCTCGATTTTACTTTTCTTATGTTATTATTTAATTTTTCATATTTTAATCCAAGTAAAGTATATCGTATCATTTATTTGTATCTTAGTGGTATACTAATGGGAAGAAGTGGTTCCTTCGATGACTTTAAGCAGCTTAAGTGAGATGCTATTTCCACACCCAACAATCTCTACTCAAATTCACGTCAATCTATTTGTATTTTTTTTTGATGCTCTAAAAGATCTACGACATATCAACCCGTATATTAGTAACATTGATATATAAAAACATAGGTACACATTTTTTTCATCAAATATCTCTACAAAAAGTGGCGTCGACATGTGACGTCAAGTAAATACAAATTCGAACTTGCGCACACCATGTAAAGTACATTGTTTAAGTGCGTTTTAATTTTGTTATCCTGAAAAAAACGCACCAGTTCAAATTGTTAAAAAGTTTAAAATATCCTATGTTCATCCCAGTAGTCTTTTAACCAAATTTCATCTAAATCGGCTCAGTAGTTTCGGAGCCTATTCGATACAAACAAACAAACAAACAAACTAACAATTTTTCCCTGTATGTAATATTAGAATAGATTAGTAAGGTAAATATTCGACCTACACACATAGCAATCATGCCAATATTTTTAATATCATAACATCTTGTCTATTAAAACAGGTAGATGCTAATGCGTTATCCATTAACCGCTGCTCGCAAGGTAATTTATAGCGATTCTAATTTCAGTAAATTATATACTAGAATAGCGCATTTCGTTCTATGTTCGTACCTCCGTCTCTGTTGGCTTGGTTTGACAGCTCGAGTGACGGTAATGACGCGTTGCATGTCATAGAGTATGTGTGCAGTAGAGATGATTGTAGATAGTGCTCTAGCTTTTATGTTGTTTTTTTGTGTAGTTTTGATAAGGAATTTATCAAGAATCATTGCTATTATAACAATTAATTAAAAAAAAAACTGTTAGTTGATTTGTTCCTTTCTCTGATTTTTAATATATTATAACTTTAGTTTAATAATCAAACCGTAAATGGAGAAAATGCAGCATAGTTTTTAATCCTATGCACTAAATGGTACTTGTAAAATATTGAATATTTTTGTCCTTTAAAATCTTAAGTTCGAAAAATATCTAGTAATAACTTTTTAATTATAAAATTCCGACATAATAATTCTGATTTTTTGTTGAATTTAATGTTTGACTACCATTGATGGGATTGACATATGCATAAAAAATACATGAAAATCTATTCACAATAGGCAAAGATGAAAATGGAGCAAGTCCTCCCTTTTTAAGTCAGTCAAGAATTTAAACCAACACTGGTTCATTACCGTAATAATAGATTCATTAATTTAGAAATATACATTACGGCGTAAAGTAAAATCGAACGGACAGTTCCGATCCTAACAGGATTGGTTAGTCGATGTGTCAAACGATTGTCACGCCATATCGCACGTCAATTACCTCTGCGGCTAGTGCTCTGCACGTTTTGATTTATTCACGCCGACAGTTGGACGGCTAATTGCGTAACTACTGGAAATTTTGATATATTCCTCGAAGATGTGACGCGATGTGTTTACGAGGTTGGAGTGTTCACCTTTTTTTTTTAGGTTTTTAGGTGAAATTTTGTTTTGAGATTCCATTAGTAGGGGATTATGTGGGGGTTTTTTATATTATAGGTGTTACACCATGGTTAATTATATAAATATTAGAGATGGGTCGACTATGAGTTTTGCGGACTAACCGACTAGTCGGTACATCTCTAATAAATATATTATAATACTTAATGTGAAATTACAAGAAAGCTTTTTTTAATATTGAAAGAATATAATTTATTTGCGTTATAGGGGATTTTTAAGTCGAAAAACACGACTTTAAACGTTGTTTATCTTATAAAAGATTAAAACATAATAAAATTTAATACGCAGGAGAGGCATTTGTAAAACTAAACGAAAAAGAGTTCAGAAGCTCTCATTATAGATATATGCTCATTTTAGAATATTTATTGCGACAGACGCACAGGTTTTATTGTCTGTATATTTAAGTATGTATTGGACTTAGTAAGAACTCAGAATAGAAATCTCTTTTGGAAGTGATATGAGTCATGGGGTTTATGCAATGTACACTTTTATTTATAACTATATACGTAATGTACTTAGTTATAAAGAATGTGTTATTGCAATGGTCAAGTTGGTCATCAGTTTGATTCAGGCTTAAGGCATTTATCTGTATAATATTATATAATGCTCGTTATTTACATATTGTAGTAGCTAGTAGTAGTAAGTATTTGTTTCCTAGGTATGAACTGCACGGGATTCATTTTATGTGATTAGGAAAGGGAAGTTGAATTTTATTTGGTGTAATAATATATGTATTTAAAATTTATAAATACATATACATATTTTTTAAATAAATAATATTATTTTTATTAATTATTTTTCTATTAATTTATTTCTGTGATATTATAATAATGTAAAATGTACAGAGAAGTAACTAAGGATTGGAATGATAGCATTTCTGATTAGTTCAGCTCTGTGAGAATGAATCACAGGGCATGTGTAGCTGACGGACGACATAAATAACCATTTTGCGAACTTTTTTTATCTCCCAACTGTTTTTATTAAGATTCGACTTGCATACTCGAGGCGCTCAGTGTAATTTATAATTGAATTTATTTCTGGCAATATGCTGTGATGTGTGATAGAAATACATACATTTCTTTATTATAGACTTTGTCAGACGTACTTGTTCGATCTTCTTGTAAAAGATCACCTTGATCTACAATTGTTGTTTGAAAGAAAGACAAGTAAAGAAATATTTTTTGTACATTATTAACAAGTCCATCCAATTCTGTGTTCTGTGGCTTAAAGGCTTGCCATTTGGGCACAGTCTACTTCGTCAATGTCGTGTAGAATTGAGAAGACATGTTGGAGATTAAATTTTAATCGGTTAAAAAAAAAAAGATTATAGGTATATGTATTTATTTATACTTAGGATTGATTATAGTAATATATGAGCAATCTATTGTATAATCTGGACCAACAAACAAACGATCACAATAAATTATATAAATTAAATATTAGCAAATATATCATATTTTGTCTTACAGAGAGTGAATATAAGGAATGATTTTTGATTTGTGCTCTAAAAGAGTTAGTAAAAAAGTTAAGGGTTTTTTTAGGTTGTAAGTATGTGGAAATTGCCGATGAAAAATCCCATCGTTCTCACTGCTCGTTTAAATATGATATCTTTTTAAATAAAACTATCTTTTCGGATTATTTCGCGGATTTATTTGGATTTTTGGTTCCTGACGTTTCGAATGTTTTACAGCAATCATGGTCACGGGAGAGATAGTTAGAAAAGATAGTTTTATTTAAAATATCAAATATTCGCGTAAATCTAAGAAAGTATAATATCTTTTATTTATAATGTACAATTTTCTTGTTCACAGAGTAATGGCAACAACTACATGTCGGGTGAACCGCGTCGCAAGCGCGAGCCGCCCGCGCGACCTAACCACATCCTGCTCTACACTATCATCAATCCGGCCTATCCTATCACTGTGGTGAGTAGCTTTAAAATTATACACCTCTAAGCCATTAAAAAAAAATATTATAAACGTTAAGGAGGATTTTGTTAAAAAATACTCATCTTAGATAGGAATTCTTAGTGTTAAGTTAAAATCATTATATGCATAGTTAATTCTAATTTGCGTTATACGTTGTATATGTATATATACGTTGTATTGGAAAAGTTGTAAGATATACCTATATTTTAAAAATAAGGCATGTTAGAGATACATGTATAGTCTCATACTGCTAATAAAGAAGTGAATTTCTTACAAAAGTTTTTTTTAATGGGGTACTCTACTTGAAAAAATTAAAATCTATACAAAAATAGATTACAATAGATTTAAAAAAAGATGATTTGGCAAATATTTTGTAAATCACTAAAGAAAATTTGACACGAAAATTAAACGAAATCTTACGGAAATTTCGTTTGTGGAAAGATTTATTAAGTAAAAAATATTCAATTCTCATTTTCTTGTTAATGGCTTCAAAGCGTACCATTAGTTGGACATGGATTTGGATTATTTCGCCAATGTCACATAGTAATGAATTCAGCTATTACGTCATTTTGACATATTTGATAAGCTAGCTTATGCCAGCGGCTTCGCTTTTGTGGAAGGTATATGTGTAGATAAAAAAGCTACGAATTCGGAATTTAATCTATCAATACAATTTATACTTAAGCCGTCACAGCATAAAGATGTAACAAACACACGCATCATTAACAATCTTTAATATATATAAATATTAGCACGACATGCAAGATTAATTTAAGTGCACGTTGCGGCATTTAATAAAAGTGCAATATTAATAACCGGATGCGTGAAGCCATTTGCAATTTGTGTTGACGCTACAATAACATGTTAGAGTCAGTAATGAATTGTAGTTTCCTTGCTTTACATAAAGCGTACTTTCTTTTTTTTTATGTATTTAGATTGAAGTATGTTTGTTTGTGTTTCTGTATGTAATAAGGCACATATTTCGAATATTTTTTTTATTGATTTTAAAACAAGAATAATCATGTTCAACAACTTTTATAAGTTTTTTTTTTAATTTTATAAATTGTATCGATGTCTGTGGGCGTAGCCAGGGCGGGCGGTTAGTATTGTTTATACAATTGCCAAGGCTTTAATAAGGGTGGCATAAAATATTCTAGAGTGTACTTTTAAAATTCATAGGCCTATGCTTGGATAAAATTTACATGAGCGAGTTTGCCCTATGACTTGAAGAAGTAGGTTTAAAACTTATCTAATTTTCCCGAGAAGATTCAAAATTCTAAACAGATAATACTCTTATAGCATCACACAGGATTTCAATTGAAGGAACAGTTTTAGTTCTCAGTGCCAAACTTTAAAGTTTTGTAGACGTTTCACGTACAACGACGTGATTCTGTAATAAAAGTTGAAACTATGCACTGTAGTTACCAAAAGTCTGGTACTGTAAACACAAGTTTGTATTGAATTAAATGACTCTATTCACGGTGCGATTTCGCTATTCCAATAGTATTTGTTTTCTTTTTTTTGGCGATTTTTTGAAGGGCTTTAAGAAAGTAACCTCCTAACTTCTTGTTAGGAATTAGGTAGATTTTATTCTATATCTCAGATTTAACTTGGTTACTTTAAATCGAACTGTTATACATATTGTTATCCTATATATATATATATATATATATATATATATATGCATGTAGACGAAGAAAAAATTAGCCTATCAGTGGTTATTACCACGTGTGAATTGTAAAATATTTTTTAATTGTTTTACTGACTTATTCTAATTAGCATATTGTTGTTATAATATGTTCATTATGCCAGACCATTAATTTGAATTATGATAGACCTAATTTATATTTCACAATCACGAAAATGTGGCCGAATCGCGTGGTTGTTTTGATTTTGGAACAAAAAAGACATTTTATAGCATTAGATATAAAATACACGCACAATTGCGTTCCGATGTTCATAATGAATTGAATATTTTAGTAATCAAAGAAAGTAGATTTTTTTTTGTGTTTTTAATTTTTTTCATTAGGGGTGGAAACCATGAATGTATTGATTATATAATAGTTGCTTTGGGTTGTATTATAACGTGCTTTCCCGTGGGAATGAAAAAATAGAAAAATAAAAAAATAGAATTTAAAAAAAATCGCGCTTTTTAATAAGAAATGATAATGAGATCCAAATTAAAATATTAAGTATAGTTAATCCATTAGAAAATGGTAAGCGCCGGTGTTTTTTTTTTAATATTTTTTTTGGATACAATAGAACTATGTATAAGGAATTTTAGTATGATTAATCGCTGTCATGACAGAAAACGTTTTTTTTAAATATGTATGTGACAAATTCAGATGAATTTGTATGAAGTTACAGGCATTTCATTTTCTATAAAATCTTACTAACTTTCAACTCGCGACTCCTCTCGAAATGCATTGCCAAAGCTTATTTTAGCTTTCTAATATTAAAATCAATTTTAATAAAACTTTCTTATTTCTATAGAACTTCTGTAGATTATCTTCTACACACAGACGAAAAGTAAAATACTTTTCAGAAATACAAATTTTTGTATTACGTTGTCTGTCACATGGTAGAACTCTTTCTTCCCTTATCTAAAAAGCTCTTGAAGAAAGTTTCGGGGAAAACTTTAAAGTAACTGATAAAATGTAGAATAAATATCGTATATAAACATTACAGGCACTTTATAAACAGGGAAAAGCAAGGGACCTGTTGAATAAGCGCCAACTTTTAGTCAATCCGCATCATTACACATCGAAGCTTTTATTTACATTGTTTACGTCCCGTCTGACTCGGTTTTTTCTACTGTAAATGTTTAGGAAATGACGACTTTCGAACTCCTGAATTTGTTTTAACGCAGCCTTTTTTACCTTTACGCTTGGCTAGTTTTTCACTATATGGGTTTTCTTTATTATTATACACTAGCGACTCACCCTCGTTCCGCTCGGGTTCGTCCCTAGATACGTTTTAACCGTTAGTATAGATTTCTCAGAGATGAGATATTTTCCCGCAGTAAAAAGTATCCTATATGTTGTCAGATAGAAAGAAAGACAAAAATTCTATAAACTATATATTCGGCCTGTAACTATATATCTGTAATAATAATTATTTCAATAAGATTTTCCAAAAAATATTTAATGTACTGATTCAACTCAGAATTTTATTATATGAGTAGATTTACATTAGTAGGGTTATAAAGAAAAGTGTTGTTTAAAAATTTGATTTAGTATTATTTTAACCTGCTAACTTGCTAGGTTCTCTAAGACTTGCAGGTTTCCTCGCGATGTTTTCCTTCACCGTAAGACAAATGGCAATCATGTTGGAAATGATTCGTACATGAAAATATCTGAGGTGCGAGACTCGGGATTTGAACCCGCATTACTCGGCTTCCCAAGCGAGCGCGTTACCACTGAACTACCACTGTTTATCTACTTTCATATAAATCGATAGTAAAAATATTACTAAAGTGATTTAGATGAGACAATAGACAGATGCTTGTCATTTGAAAATTAAATGTCTTGTAGTCACGTGAATCTGTCCAAAAACAAATAGACGCACGGGCGTGTGAAGTTATTATTGCCTCGCCTCCTATTTTCTTATTATTCGCCTCCTAGATCTTTGCCAATGCTCTGATTGTTGTTTCAAGTTGGATTCGACTTTGATGTTTCCGCAACAGTTACTATGAAGAAAACTTTTAAAAGTTTATAGTTTTTATTGTTATGGGTTTTTTTCCATCCTGACGATTCTTTTAACGTTACTTTTGTGTTGTATCGTGCTTTTCTTCGAAAACCCCGGATGTAGTATCGTCTAGAAACTTCTTTTTTGTAAAGTTAGTTAAATTGTTGGACATGTGTATGACAGGACGTGCCATCGACTTTTGGTTTTTATCTACGATCACGAATGTTTGTACTCCAGTTATAGGTGTTAATATTTATAATATGTATGTATTTAAAGTTATATACCATATTACCATGGAACTAGGTGGTGTTGTGTGTTAATGTCCGAACATATTTATATTTATTTAATAAAGCATTTATGGCATATTACCAATAAAGAAAAAAAATCAAACTTTGATAAAAAATAGTTTTGCCACATCATTTCAAAAAAGATAATATAACAATCGCTCTCATCCGATTCATATCAAACTATCGGTTATCGCTTGAAAAGTGTCTTTAAATGCGATGTTTCATTGAGAGTAGCAACTTTGTAGGAGTTTTATATTCTTCGAACTCTTACGAAAGTTTCGCAGTCGCCAAGTTAATACACTTTGCTCAGCCGTTGCACAATCAAACTCGAATCATCCTGAAGCTCTTCAAGTATCGGACTACTATACATACTAGTATTATAAATGCGAAAGTAATTATCTGTCTGTCTGTTACTTTTTAACGCCTAATCGCTGAATCGATTTAGATGAAATTTGGTTGGGTGATAATTTGAGACCCTGGGAAAGACATAGGATAGTTTACCCCGGTAATCTTTTTGTTTGGATGTAGTACACAGATAGACTGTGATATGGAGTAAGTAACACGATGATTACTGTTAGGCACCTAGGGACGTACGCGAGCGAAGCGATGGTAAATTCCTAATGAAAATATACATAAATACAATATTCATGTTAGTTTTTATAAAACATTCATATTATTTTGATTTCAAAATTGATAATTTATATTAGAAACATTTTTACATCACATTATTTATTTTGTCCCAAATATCGTAAGCAAATAGTCAAATCGTACAGTTTGACGTTTGATAAACGTATTAAGTAAATAAAATTTAGAATGTTGCTACAAATATCAAACATTATCATTTTAGACTTTCGTAATTAAAAATGGCTATGGTAATATTTTTTAAAATGTTAGTTTTATATAATATCAATTTGTAATACTTATATAAAAAAACGTCTGTGTGTGTACTGTGTAGGTACTTATGTACGCACGTAACTAGTACATACTTCTTTGGCGTAACAGAACAAAAATATCTAAAGATTTCATCCCGCATGTCACAACTCTCTGTTTGTAAAAGGAATGCAGCTAACTTCATCATGTCACTTTTTGGCTGTCGGTGTGCGCGCGCATCGTAAAAATTTTACTCTCATATTTTTTTCCAATCGTACCAAAAGAAGTATAACTTCAAAAAAGTTGAAACATAAGAAATTTTATCAGAAGCAAATAACGAAAAATATTATTTTTGGTAATCTCGACAGTTTCTACTGAACTTGTTAAAGTGTCGTCAATGCTAACGATGTTTTGCTCAGAATTTGATTTACTATAGTCGCTACAGGTGTTACGAGACTACTCACTCGATACCATCTAGCGAGTTTGGGAATGTTCACGACTTACAAGATTTGCTTAAAGAAATTATAATATGTAATCTCAACTGGCGCGCTTTGAAGTCATTAATAAGAAAATTGGATTGATTATATAAAATGAAAATGTTTTTAAACATATATTAATAACTTTCCCGTACTTCTCTTAAGTGTTTTACTTTGCATTTGTATGATTTTTTTGTTCCCGACGTTTTGTTAAAAATACAAAGAGTGGTCTGTGGGCGGATAATAAACTACAAAAAACATATAAAAATTTGACACGTAAGTATGTATCTAAAGATTATTATACACTAAACTTCACACTAAAGATGAACGTAGAGTATAACAAGTTTTTTTTTGTATATTGTACAGAATATAATTTTAAAACAAGCATAGTATCTTATTGAAGAGACACGCTTAATTTTAATGTCAAGTCATGTATCACGTTACTTGTTATTGTAATAGAATATTCTACGATAGCAATTCGTAGTAGATACGTAGCGTGACATATATACATAACCATATAATATATATATATATATATATACATAATCACTTAGGTACTGGGTGTTTGAAGTTATTCGGTGACCTTAAGGAAGCACTTATAAATATATTATTTTTGTATGTGATGCTTTACTGTTTCGTGATAATTTTTGTATTTGGAAGTTGTATTGACGATGTCGATGAGATTAGTGTTAAGTGATTTGCTTGCTATGTAAAATATGGTAGTAGTAGAAAATTAGGGAGGGGAGGGGGGTTAATTTTTTGGCACACAGCTTATAGATTTATAGAAATCTAAATTACTAATAATGATTAAATTATAAGTCAATTTTGAAATATATATTTTGTATTGATTACAAGCATATTTAGCCTTTTAATTTCTACAAATCCCCTGTTCGCTTTTCTATAATCGACGTAGCTAATAGAAAACTTTATTTTTTTTAGTGTCGGGAAATGCATTTACGCATACCACCTGATCCCCCAGGTGGTGATGTGGGGCTCACCGGCTAGAAGATACCGGTACTACCCACTAAAACCCAGCATTCCCCTCCCCTCCGCCTTAATGGGACGCCGCAGGATCGCTTGCGCATAACTACTACGGAGCTCATAGAAAACTAAGGAACACGTGAAAATTACATATTTCTAGCCACGTAAGACAGCTCTTAGTTAGGTCGTTTCCATACATTCTATTACTAACGATAACTAATATTACTTGCTGCCCCAAAAACTACATGTCAAAAATCACTTGTGTTACGTGAAAAAATGGACATAAACAAATTCTTCCAAATTTATAATAATAACTCGCTTGTTCCCGCGGTACCACTTGCGTATTCCGATTATGCATTACTATAATGTTATTAATTGTAGCCACATTAATTAGATTAGAAAAGGTAATTGAATGTTCCAGAGAATCTGACCAGTAGAGCTAGAGATGAGCGCGTTCAAACAAACAAACAAACTTTGTAATACTTAACACTATAATAGAAAATTTGCGAAGTTTGTTAGGGCAAAATTGTATATACCGTATTTAAAACTTTTACAGTAACGTACAGTATATGTAGAGTCTTATAAAATCTTTGTAAAGTAATACATTGGACGTCGATACACTTCGCGCTTACACTTGACTGATTTGGCAATTTGTCATCGAGAAAGTTCGCGCCCATATAGGGTGGCCATATACATATATTTCTTACTAAAGTTGCTTTAACACAAAATGCTAAGTTTATTCGAATAAAATTCTAGTTAAGTTGTAAGTATAGGAAAATTAAATGACTTAAAATCGATTTTTATGATTTTTTCTTGTTTTCTTTATGTCGTTTTTTGTCTGCCTGTCTGTCTGTTTTATCAAACGACTGGTAGAATTTCAATTGAACATTTTGCTGTCGAAATTCAATAGAACTTTCAGTTTTCAATTCCAAGGGGTTACACAGTGACATTAGCCTAATTTGGGCAAATTAGGATTGCCAGAATTTATATACCTTCTAAAAAAATAGTTAACTTCTCTCAGACATGCAAGTTTCTTATTAAGTCGTCGATAAATTCTTAGAGGTGCGATTACTCCAAGGCTTAACTCAGTTTTCTGAATTTGATTTTTTTTTGTTTCCATCATGGTCACCCTAATTGTCACCTTGCCTGGAAACTTCGTGTCAACGCATATCATCACACTTTTGCTTCTAATATATAACATGTGACGTTCATTTTCTATTAATATTAACGAGGTTTTATATTTTCTTATTTGTTCTTGTAAGTTATCAAGAATTATTTAAGAAGTGAGTTACTTACACCATGAGCTTAATTCAAATTTGATCAATGATATGTTATTAGTTGTATGTAAAGCCCCCGCACACTACATACTTGCTATCGTCAGATAGTTAAGCATATTGCCTCCGCTGGTTAGAAGAGGGCTGGCACGTTTTTTCTCCAAAGAATAATTATTTAATTTTATATAACCAATAATTTTATTGAAGTTCATGAATAAATAAAAATAGACGTTAAATATTTACCGTATTTATCCTGGAAAAAAAAACATCTATACTAATATTATAAAGAGGCAGAGTCTGTTTGTTTGTTTGAATTAATTTATCTCAGGAACTACTAATATGATTTCAAAAATTCTTTTTGCGTTAAATTGCCCGTTTACTGAGAATGGTTATTGGCTACATATCATATAATATATAGTCTTATCTATTTGTAAACAATCTAACGTACCTAGAGACGAACCCGAGCGAAGCGATGGTGAGTCGCTTAAGTATGAAATATGTTGACAATCGACGAAACATTGCGTTGCATAAACATAAACTTTTAAGCCGTATTATAGGCCTCCCCTTTCTTATATTCGGTTAAAAGTATAATATATATAAATATATTAATATATATATAAAGGTACTTACGTTGTTAACAAAAATATTGTTATTCCTCTCAGCAACTAAATTGTTGGAGCAAATCGAGGGCAACAATAAGAAACCAGTCATTATTCAAAAATCTCCGCTCGGTCGCTAATCTCCAATACGCACGTCTTTTGTAAAATAGATGTATTTCCGATACTTGTTGGACCGGTAATTGAACCTTGTACGCACGTTTATTTTGGCTTCGTGCGTATATATAGCAGTTTATAGAAGTACATATTATTAAATAAATAATAAATATGTTGGGACATTAACACACAGCACGATCTAGTTTCATGGATACCAGATAGTTGATACACTACACATATAAAACTTTAAATACATATATATTATAAATATAACCCATCCATGTCTGGAGTACAAACATTCGTCCTCGTCACACAAATGAATGCCCCCAGCGGGATTCGAACCTTCGACCGCTGGCACAGCAACTAGGGTAACTACAAACTGAGCCAAACGTGTTGTCGTATAGCCTAAGGAAGCTTTTTTATGTACCGAGATAATAGTCGATGCCCGTTTTTAAACTAAATCTAAAAAGACAGATAAATACGAGTACGTTAAACTTATAACTCCCCCCTTTGTGCGTCGGGAGTTGATTCATATAATCATCAAAATGTTTTCTCGTATCTATCTCGTAGCATTATCAAATCCTATCGATGTAATGCTCAATTCGTTTTGTATTGTTGGGCTTCCGAATGCCAGTGAATTTTTATTGTTGTATTGATAGACCCTGTAAATGCTGATGTGCCAATCTATATTATTGAAAGGTTGGTTTAGTTTATATAATAGTTTTGCCCGCGGTGTTGCTCGTGTGGTACATTAAAATTATGCTATTAAATTATTATAATTACTATTTAAAATTATACTAAATTACTTAACATTATGGCACACGCCTGCTGCTGCCGCGGCACGCTCGTGCTCTTTCGTTGTGGTCACTGTTCAAACCTAACCTAGAAAGAAATAAAGAGTTCTTCCGAGTAACCTTCTACCTACTTACCTCCTTAACTTTTTAAGAGTTTTGACCGATATGCCAGTAAAAACTGCTATTGACCAAGGCCTGCAGCCAGAACTACTTTTGACTGTATACACATATTTAAATCGCTAGCTAACTAAATTTATAAAAAACTTGATAACTGTACGTTTTATTTACATTGGATCACATTTCCTTAAAAACACAACGTATAACAGTTTCAAAGTTTTACTAAAGTCAATTACACTTTTGAACAGTCGTCCCTCGGTCTATGGGACCGACGACGCGGCGCGACGGTCCCGTGATGTATTACTTGTGGCGTTTATTCATCCGAACTTCTTTACTCTGAATATGAAATAGAAATAAATTTAATTCTTGGTTAGAGTATACGAGAATTTGATTTAGTGAGGGAATATATTTCTCAGGCCTGGTTTTTGTTTAAGCTTTTGTACTATATACTTCTATGATTTCTTAGTCATTCATTTGATCGTTAAATATAACATACAGGCGTCTACTCGCATCGCTCGAGTGCATCTCTCGGTCTTTTAATATTAAATCCATATATATATGGAGCCAACGCCACATTTTGGCCAATTTTATTACTAACAGTAGCCTAAGTGTTATTCCTAGTTATGGTCTATTTTTGTACTGAATTTCATCCAAATCCGTCCAGTTGGCGTGAAAGAGTAACAAACGTACATATAGAAACAAAAGGCAGTGGTAGCCCAGTGGTGACGCGCTCGCATAGGTAACCGAGTGAAGCGGGTTCTAATCCCGGGTCTCGCACCTCTGATATTTTCATGTGCGAATCATTTTCAACATGATTACCACTTGCCTTACGGTGAAGGAAAACATCGTGAGGAAACCTGCATGTCTGAGAGAACCTAGCAAGTTTTCGAAAGACATGTGAAGTCCGCCAACCCACACTTGGCCAGCGTGGTGGACTATGGCCTAATGCCCCTCATATTGAAGGGAGGCCCGTGCTCAGCAGTCGGACGTTAAGAAAGGCTGAATACAATACAATATAGAAACAAACTTTCGCATCTATAAGTCATATCAATGTGATGCAAATCGGACCCGCATCTCAATTCATCAAGCCTTTCTTTAACCCTACCACAGCGTAATACGATCACAACCAACCAAACATATAAAATATATTATAAACGTACACCCCCTACAATTTATGGAACATCAAAGAAAAAAGCGTCAAAGTAAATTTAACCAAGGATTTCGCTGTGTTGAGTTGGCGGTATAAATATTTCTATTCCTTTCTTCATGTAATTTTCTGCTACTTGAGAAACGGCTTAGACAATTGTTTCATTGAATTTAGAGTTCAGGTGTTTTTGTGGGGTTTTAGACTATACAATATAACTTCATTTCAGACAAGTTGTAAATGCTTTAAGCTATAAAATATCTTTATACAAAGTAATCCTTTCTTATATATTTTGCTCGATTATTTGACATCTATACATATAATAAAATTGTAACTAAGCCGAATCTTTACATTAAATATTTTTTGGAAAATCTTATTGAAATAAACATTATTATTGTATAGAGGCCGAATCTATAGTTTTTAGAATTTTTGTCTGTCTGTCTGTCTGTCTGTCTATCTGTCTGTCTGTCTGTTACTACATCACAGAAAAACCACTGGAAGGATTTTGATGAAATTTGCTATGGTGATAGCTCGTTATCCGGGTACTTTTTACCGCGGCAAAATATCTAATTTCTGAGAAAAAAATACAAAAACTGCAATGTAAGAGTATACTAATATGTAAAACCTAAGAATTTGGTTTTTGGTCATCTGAACGCGGGCAGAGGCGCGGGCAATGCTAGTTTGGAATTCAAAAACTATTTTTACGGGTTTCGGACAACATAAATAGTATATGTTTACATAAATAAAATCTACGTTTTCGAGAACTTAAAACATAACGATTTATAATACTTTAGTAGTTTTTTAGTTAATAAGTAACGCAAAGGTGAAAAAAAGTGCAATTCACACATGGTAGATATGAAACTTTAGAAAAGTAACCTACAAGAAAATGAGATGAATATAGAGTATCAAGAGTAAGATAATTATAAGGTTTATATTTTTTATAATATTTTTGCCAAGTATAAAACTTATTTTACATTTTATCATTATATATTATATCATTCAGTAATTAATTTTATTATTTTTCACTTCCTGTGGAATGTATTTTATCTCAAAAAATTAAATGAGGCATATTAGGCATATTACAATCATATGTATAATTATAGAATATTATGTATGAAAAGAATATAATATTATATATTTGTCAGACAATAACGACGGTTACCATGGCAACATGGCAATGTATTCTATCTCATCTTCTCGCTGGCTTAATCCTATATATTTTTGTGTTTGTCTCTTTTTAATGTCGCATTTCCGTTTCAAATCACAACGAATCTAAAGAAGTTTCACTTCAAAAATCATATTTATTAGTTAATGAAAAAATCCTTTGATGTGGTAGCCGCATTTAAGAGCACTACTACTCGTATTATTAATGCGAAATTTTGTATGTGTATTTGTGTACGTTTGTTACTCCTTCCTTTAGTAATAACATTTACCGTAAGGTGGCGCTACATGTACCTAAATTATAATATTATTCAAAAATAACTCTCAGTGGACCTGAGTAAAATTCGATTGATAATAGCTTACTCGTATATTCTAGTTATACTATAAATACTAGTTCTAAATAAGTGTAATTTAGATATTTAAAAAGTATTAATATAACACGTAAATCTTGTTAAAAGAGGTCTGATAGAAAATTTCCGCCTCTTTATTCGATGAATCTTTCAGCGTAACGTTTTTAACCAATTTACTTTCAATTTTACTTTAATATAAGTTATTTGCTTTACAATTATTCCCGTAAACAGATTAACTCATATTGCATTAAAATATACGTTGAATAGCTTTTAATTTTATGCTATTTAAAATTGTTAATATGAAATTTTAACTATCCATCTAAGAAATATATAAAAGTACCGCGGTTGCGCTCATATTACCTAAGTACATAGAAGGCCTTAGTTCTAATCTACTGGAAATTAAGCTATCTGCATTTATTAATTCCATTATAAAAAGAACAACGGTTTTATTTAAAATTTTAGATATTTTTTTAAAACGTCAAGAAACCTAACAAGTGCTCGAAAAACGTGTACCAAGGTGGTATCGGTTTGAATCTGCTTCCCTTGCGAGCGAGCCCACTTCCGAATAGTATTAACGTACATAATATAATAACGTACTACCTAAAACGTAATTACTGTTAGGTCTCAAACCTTAAAGCTTGTAGAAAGTTCCATAGATGTGGGATATCTTAAACATTTTTCAATCTATCACTTACAATTAGTTATTTAAATGGACACCAGTTTGTTAATATCTCGTTAATGCGACAAGTATTCTAACACATTTTCAAACAATCGATTTTCGATTTCGTAACAAAGTCGCTGATAAATGTTCTCACCGGCAAATTAATTTAACCGCAAATACGGGTGCCCCCTTTAATTC
The DNA here is from genome assembly GCA_921882275.1 of Brenthis ino. Classification (NCBI taxonomy): domain Eukaryota; kingdom Metazoa; phylum Arthropoda; class Insecta; order Lepidoptera; family Nymphalidae; genus Brenthis; species Brenthis ino. The sequence continues at coordinate 1,568,680 of OV170233.1, read as the reverse complement.
CGTCTAGTGTACTCTTTCAATGAGACGATGTTCGACGTCTGTTTCCATTGTTGATTGTGTTATTGACAATGCTTGTTTAAGTGATGAATTACCGTTCAATTCCTAATTATATTTTTAACAATGTAAAGCCATGGTGTTTTTTATGGTGGAGGCATTCAGTTTGGATTTTAATATCATAATTAAAAGGTTTTTTTTATAAATATATGTACGAAATTCATGATTGTAACATATAGGCTAAGTAATACAATTTGCCAAAGATAGCGCTGATAGTTTGTCAAAAGGCGAAGGATTGCATATCAATATGTCTAGAGCTGGAGCGACTGATGAAATTTTCAGACAATCTTCTGATTAGCCCGGCGGGTTGACCTGTGAAGTTTGGTAGCGATCGGAAATTTGAACGCGGGCGAAGCCGCGGTTACTGCTAGTATATTATATATACAAAGTATATATAATATACTATATATACTTTGCATGTATACAAATAAAAACCGATATTATATAGAGCCGCAAAAGGCACCTAGGGACGCACCTGAACGAATCGTGAACAAGCCCCTAACTAGTATTGAACATTACGAACTTTCCAGCCGTTCACGGTCGCGGGTCGTCTTAGTGGTACTCACTAACAATCTCGTCAGTTATTGTTTTATTAATTAATTAACTAATAAGTTTAATGCTACCTTTATTGAAAGTTGTGGCTATAATATAATTGAGATAAAGTAAACTAAGAAGTTGAGTAAAGTAAGAAACGTATCTATTTCATCCACATTTTCACCCCCTATAGGGATGTTTCCGGGATAAAAAGTATCCTATGTCCTTCCCAGGGACTCAAACTATCTTCTTACCAAATTTACCCCCAGAGGTTACCTCCTACAACGTCACAAACTCAAAATTCACAAACTTTACCTCTTTATTATGTTAGTATAGATTATCTTTTGCCTGGGCTTTGCACAAGTAGCTCACGTTTATGTTTATGTAATTACTCATCTCCTATGGATCGTACTTAGCGAGATGTTAGATAGCCGATAAGCCTTCCGTAATAAATGAAATAAACTATGGAAAGAGATTTTTTTGAAATCTTTGTATTTCCTTATAATAACGCGTTCTTACATACAAAAAAACTAAACTCGAATAAAGTACACTGAGTACCTGTTACCAATTTAAATGTTTGTGTTGACGGTACTATTTTAAAATCGTGGCTTCACTGGCACTAAGGCTTTAGACCCCTTCATCTTCGGAGAAGATCGATACTCCGCAGTAGGACGATTAAACTTCAAAGGTATTATTTCCCATAAAAATCATTTTTATCTTATTAATTTGTATTTTATTTAGTTTTCAAGTCTGTATTATAATAAATTTATTTAATTACATATTAATTAATACTAACACTTTATTTATCAAAAAGTTCCTCATTGGTGAATAAACATTTTATATCTCATTTTAATTTTACATAAAAATAATTATTAGGTATACTCGTAGTAGAAGAAAATATATACGATATTTCATATAGCTTAAAGAAATTCTCAACATCTATATATTATAAATTATAAAGTCCCCCGGCCGCGTCTTTCTGTCCTCCTATTATAGGAACCGCGCGGTACCCATTTCATTATATCTAGCACTTTTATGTAAATTAGCTGAAATAAATGTTGAAAGTCGGTCTCGTCGTCAATTCTTTTTCGCTGACAATCTATCGCAAGATACAGTTATTGAGATGAAATTAAATTACGTTGAAGATAAAGCATATCTCTATCTCTTACGTTGTTGACTTACAAAAACCATCTTTTATTTTTATTTATAATTCAAACATTACTTTAAAAAATTTATAACTCAATTTTTGCCTACTTCGTCTTTGTTGTTTTGTATGAAGCTATTTGAATATAATTTTTTATTTTACTAATTAGAACGAAATCTCTTTACATTTTAATAGTATCAGATGAATAGTTTTTGAGAATATCAGTTTTGTTAGAAGAACAATTAGTAGCGAAGACATTCTTTAAGCTTGTCGAGAATTGAATGCTACGGCATTCCATCCCCTCTGCCCCGATCCTCGACTTGCTCAAGCTATATAAATCGATGTAGGATCCTAGGATACTTTTTACCGCGGGAAAATATCTTTTTTATGAAAAAATACGATATAACTAATCTGTTGAATTAGTTTTTGGTCATCTGAACGCGGGAGCCGCGGGCAATGCTATATTTATATAAGTATCTAATTTACATATTATAGCAATACCCATTTCATTATATCTAGTCTATATAATTCAAATACGCTCCATCGTCTTCTTTTGTCGCTGACAATCTATCTGTTATTGAGATGAAATTAAATTACGTTGAAGATATTGTTTTGTGCTTGTTATTTGAAAAACGTTTTTTTTTATTTATTCACAGGGACTTCCCACCACATTTAAAAAATTTATAACTCAATTTTTGCCTACTTCGTCTTTGTTAGATTTTGTAGACATTCTGAATTTAATTTTTTATTATACTAATTGAAAAACGTAAACATCTTTACGACAATACTAAGAGTTTGCAACTAAAGTGACAATAGATAAAGCCAAATGAATCTGGCAGCGTAGTAATTCTAATCTTGTAAATTCCTGCTTTATCTTTAAAATATATCTGATAGTTCTTGTTTTTTTTTCAAGAACAGTTTCAAGACAGATAATGTTTGATTAAGTATCTATTTATTATACAATTTCAATCTTCTATCAATCTTCTGTACGCTCCATCTGTCTTGTTCTTTTAGTTTCGATACTAATTGCTATATCATTTATTTTCAAACAACACAGTCTTTGTAGAGATTCAAAACGAATAACCGGTATTGGTACTCAGTTAGAAAATTAAACGTGATAAAAAGTCGCTTGAAAACAACGTAACATCTATCGTGGTTTGCAACTAATGTGTATCGATTGCAAAATGTACTCCTTATATTCCTGCTCTCTAGAGATGGATATTACTTCCGTCGGGTTATCGTGAAATGGCGCCCGAGATGGGGCTAGAAAATGGTTCGTGTACGGATCTATGGATATTACTCTCGATATAGTATTATATTATTTTCTAGTGAACAATGTGTTAGTATTTTGTATATTACGACACGTTTGGCTCAGTTTGTAGTGACCTTACTTGCTGAGCCAGCGGTTGCGGGATCGAGTCCCGCTGGGGGCATTCATTTGTGTGATGAGCACGAATGTTTGTACTCCAGTCATGGGTGTTTATATATTTATAATATGTATGTATTTAAAGTTATATGTGTGTACTGTATCAACTATCTGGTACCCAAAACACAGGCCTCGTTGCTTACCATGGAACTAGATGGTGCTGTGTGTTAATGTCCGAACATATTTATTTATTTATATTTTGTAAAATACTTTTCTTTATAATGGTTTTATTGCGAAAGTCTGTGGTAGATGTTATTGTTTTTCTTTATTCTGCGTTGCAAGTAATGGGCATAGTTTTTTGCATCTAATTTCTACATACATACATATATATTATGTATGTATATATTAAAATGCTGAAGGCGTTGTTTTGTTTGTTTAAATTGACTGACTTCTAAAAGTGTCAGTCTTATTGAGAAAAATACTTATTGCGATTTTATTGCCTGTATTTATTGCGGAAGGCAATCAATTATCATGCTACGGTCTATAGAGGTGAGACAATTATGTGTACATGAATAAACTACACGCGAGGAGCCGTGAGCAAGTTTTATAATTAAGCTAATTACTTTTATATCATTACGAATGTAATATTTTATAACGTGAAAGACCTTTAATCTCATCCACACCGGACCAGACATTCTTTCAGTAATCTATCTCATTATGGCGCCCTAGATGGGATCAGCGGGTCGGTGTTACAGCTATCAAAATTTACGAGTGTGTCGCATGTGTAGGAGAGGGGAATGTAGTAATTAATTTATAATTACCTTACATACGTGTGTTTGTTATTTTATTAATTTTGTACAGCTGTAAGTATATACGTACACTTTAAAAAAAGAAAATATACATAAAACTGAAATACTGCATGCATATTGCATACTGTGCATGAAAACATAGGTGGTAAATGTGTAAACTTGTTAATAATATACATTCACAGACACACATACATACAGAAGAAGTTTTAATATACCTATTATAAGATAAGTATAATTATTATACATACCTTTTTAATATTAAATGGACAGTAACATTCTTGTCGAGATACAAAGCAGCAGTATTGTGATCTTGTATTTTACACGGCTCTTTTAAATTTTAGGACGATGCGGATGAGGGTATGTGGTCTTTATGTGATGCTCAAATTCTAAACTAACGGCTTTATGCAAGAATTATGTACACCAGACGGTCGTTACATAATATTTAGTAATGTTTACATGTTATCTTGTTCTTAGTAATAGACTAACTTTTCCCACATTGTCGCTGAAGTCGTTCGTTACACGAGAAGTTTGTTTTTGATGTTTTGCTTATCTTATGTTCTACTTATTTGTTTTTTTTTTTAAATTGTTTTACGTTTCATATCTGTAAGTCTGTTTGTGATTTCGTAGCTCCCAAACGAATGATCGAATATGGAAATCCCAAAATTTTGCGCAAGTATTTTTTAAGATTTTAACTCAAGTTGGGTAATTTTTATTATACCATGTTACTTTTTTTACTATGTCTTAAGAATAACCGTACTAAATTACACGATTTAATCATCATTTGCGATGTATATATACGCCTGAAATGAGTCCGTCTTGGTGTGTAACATTAACTAAGATAGACCCAGAGATACTCTGCTTCATTACACTTAAAGTGACGTTATTTACATAATAAAGGACTTAACTCTAGAGATTCAAACTTAACTAATATCAAACATTCCTATGGCAAAACTTTGTACAGATTATCTCGGGACCATTTATGGTACAGAACCTTAGAGTTAAATGCTACTATCAAAAGTATTAAATAACTCAACTGCTTTATAAATAGTTAGTAAATCAGGTTTTACGTCGGGTTAGAAAGAGATGTTTAAATAAAAATCGCTGAAAATGTCGCTTTGCTAAAGAAATGGCTATAAAGACTGTGTACAAAGGTGTCAAGATAATATTCAATTGAAAGCGAGCTTTACTAGATTATGACTCAGCTTTAATGTACCATTGAGATATTCGAACTAATTTCTTGTGTAGTTTACTGTATTCACTCAATAAAACATCTTATTTGAAATCTATACTACTATTACAAAGAGAAAAAAAAGTTTTTTTGTATGTTTGTTTGTAATGGATAAACTAAAAATCCGCTGAACTGATTTAGACGAAATTTGGTTTGAAAATAGTTTGAGACCCTGGGAAAGACATTCGATAACTGTACATAGGGACGAACCCAAGCAAATCGATGGTGAGTCGCTACTCGCTAGTAGTTTCTATATACAGATATACTAAAGTTTACTACCTCTCGTCTATTGATATTAATAGTCAACACACAATGATAGCTATTAGAACCATTCGAGTACTCTACGGGTCCCATTAGGATCGTCTTATTAGTTATCTCTGTATTGCCGTATCGGTGGCTGTTATCGTATTTGCTATTAATGTTTGAGTTGGGCTTCGGCTACAGAACTGGTGAAGTTAGAACACTGTGTTTGGTATTGCCACATATTATAATTAACTCAAAGAGATTATATTTACGAATTAATTGGTCCACCGGGCGATGTCACGAGACGAGAGCTATTCAGTGGAGTGCTAAGCATCTGTACTAGGAAAAGAGGTGGAAGCAGAGGAACAGTTTCGTGGCTGGTCACTTCGAGAAAGACCTGAAAAAATAATTTGTCCCACCGTTAATAACCCAGGACAGATCATTCTTGCATAGGCGCACAACAAAGCCCGAATATAGTTGGGAAAGGGGCAGGAGGAAAAGAAGAATAGGATTGGTTAACATGGTTTAAAATATGATTTTGATAGTTGTTATTATTTGATGTAACTGTAAACATTAACGTGAAAAATACAGACAGATTTGAAAAAGAGGAATTTAATCACATTCATCGTGGCACAGAACTTGGTTATGTTCTGATATTCTGTAACTGACGTTCGGCTAGAAAATCAGATCAAGCATGTACAGTCTAAGACAAATAGCGGTATTAAGAGGTGTCGCCCAGCACGCATTGTATCGCTATAGAGGAAAGAACTCGTACGTATACAACAACGTAAGATATTATTCAGCTTTATCTATACTATAACAAAACAGTAGAGGTCGAATGTCCGTACATAGCAAAAAAAATCTAAAAAACCAAGTCAATTTTTTTCAATTTTTTTTGTTTCTCTGTCTGTTTGTCTGTTTGTACGGGCTAATCTCCGAATTTATTGGACCGATTTAAATGAAATTTTGCATGGTGGTACCTTATATCCCCGGGCAACATCTTAGATACTTTTTATCCCGGAAAATTAAAGAGTTCCCGTGGGATAGTTAAAAAACTATAGTATCTTATACAGAGCTTAGTACACAACAACTTATGCACCTAATTTAGTAAAATTTAACATTCTGATACCTTATGTTGCCGGTCAAACAATAGGTTACTTTTCATCCCGGAAAAATGAACGGTTCCCGTGGGTACTAATAGATCTCTATTAGTGTTTTTCTAGAGGCGAACCCGAGCGAAGCGAGGGTGAGCCGCTTGTTACATATATTAGGTAAATTTTTTAACTGACTTCCATCAATTTACTGGTATAAAAAGTACCATCCACAGATCATCTACACTATTATTATAAAGAGGAATGATTTATATTTTTTATTAACTTTATTAGCATAAATTACATTTCCTTACAATAAGTACAAAATAATATAATAATAATCTAGGGAAACGCACTCTAGCAAAGCAAGGGTAACTCACTAGTTAACTATAAACAGAAAACTGAGTCTGTCAGTTCCTTCGTAAAAGTAGGATAATTAACATATTATTTATAGTATAAGAGAACACGTATAGGGAGCTTAAATATCAATCTACTGCATGTGTCACAACCCTTAGCAAGGCCCATATCTGCACACCGCAGTCACAACAAATTACCTAAGCTATAGGTGCTATCGATCTCAACGATACACTCATAGCCGTAATGAATTGTTACGATGCCATGAACTAAAGTTCTTACGACAAGATACGACGTAATAAGTATGACTGTAATGGCATATATGGACTCAAAAAGTATGTTTTAATTTTTTGGTAATATTTTTGTTTGTGTTCATTGAAACAGATGCTAAGAACGTGGATTCTTTTCTATTATTAATTTTTTTTATCGAGTTTTATCTATCTAGTTGTAGAAACATTTTCATACATTTTTTAATTAATAATTTCGCACTTGCAATAATTCCAAGTGATTTTAAATCGGTATATTTTTTTTAGTTGGTAGGTAATTATTAGAACCAAGTTTAGTCTTTGTTTAACTTAAGAATAAATAATATTTTCATTAATAATGCATAGTCGACCGATAGGAAAACCAACAATCTCAACTGTTATAGGTGCTTTGAATTTTAAAAAAGTATTTTTTCAATTCCATAGAATAGGGAGGAAACCCTTTGAGATCAATCGCAAAGAGGGTTAAATTTTAATTGCGAAATAATTTCCCCTGTACAATTGAAGTTGGCTTAGAATTTAAAAATACGTAACGAAACCTTAATTACGTAAAATAAAGTTGTTGGAAAAAGTGAGTGGTTAGATGAAGAAAAGTTCTAAAGAAGAAAGAATCAAGTATTATTGTTGAGACACGAAAATCAGTTATGTATTTAGCAAATGACGTCTCGAATATCCCATCTTTAAATGCTGTGTGCAATTTTCTTTTTTAAGGTTTACGTACCCGAAGGGTGCCAACGGAACCATATTCGGTCGGAGGGCTGTATCTCATGAACTGTAATATGTAGAGAGTTGAATTTTACACAAAGCACGTATTTCTATTGCCGCTATAACAACATATAATAAAAATAAATAAAAATAAAATACGTAAATCATTTTTTTTACGTTCGTAATCAATCATCGAAGTTAATGTACTACATATTATGTACATATGTAGAGTAAAAGTCATATTAATAAAAAGTATGTGTAAATGGAACCCTTTGCGTGCGAATTCGACTCGCACTTAACCGATTTTGTTTTTGTTTAATTTGAGGTGCTTATTTGTGTAATACAATGTATATAAATAAAAACAAAATAAACTTGGCAGCGAAATGTTGCTTGACAAAAATATATGTTTTTTTTAAAGGTTAAACGTCTAATCGATTATATACGTAAAACGTCGAGATAACAGGCAGAAAGCGAATACTAGTATATCATGGGGCTAATGTTTTCCAAAGAGAGGGAAAGGGTTGTAGGGAAAGTTACGCTTATATTTGAAATGCCGGTGTAGCATTTAAAGCCCTGTTACTTTACTCATTTTATGTCTCACGAAGACCTTTATGTGTAATTAATTTTTATGGTTCAATAAAATGCGACACGGATTCCGCCTTACTTACTTACCGACTTAGCTAAAATAATTAGGATGTGTTATTTAAAACTTAGTGATTCTTTAAATTGACATAACTTTTTATTTATGAATCGATTGGAAGGAAACAAAAACTAAATGTTAAGTGAAGTTTACCGCAATACATAAGCGAAAACCGCACTCAAATCGGTTCAGCCGTTTCTGAGATTAGCGCGCACAAACGCACAGACAAACCGAAAAACAGATAAAAATTCCTAAAATCATTGTTTATAGCGTTAATAAAGACTCCCAATAAGAGTTTTTCTCAAATATCTTCCATGTACAGACAGCGATCAGTTACACTTTTATTATATGTATAGATATATATTTATATATAGGTAGGTAATTAATTTGTACTTAATACACTAGTGACCCATTTTATGAAAAGTTTTTCGAGGGATATTTCACAACTAAATTTGGTTTTCTCAATACTTACTCGGTTGAATTATTTATTATTTGTTTCTTTTATGCCATATTATTCTCCAACCCATAAAATATATATTCTAAAAATCAGCTCAATCTATTAATATGTATGATAGAAGTACAAACAAAAAAAAAATGGATTTATAATATTAAAACTACTGTTATTTCATTGTTTGAGATGTCCTCTTATTTTTTTCGCTAGAAAATTACGAGAACGTTCTGCATAAAAATTGTTAAAATTTAATCTAACAACTTAATAATAGATACATTCATCTTTATTTCTATTATTTACTAGCCACTTATCCTTGCTTCGTTCGGCTTTGTTCCTAGGTTGCTTCCCCATACAAACTCTCATTCCCATTTTCATCCCCTTAAGGGATGATTTCCTTGATAAAAATGCTATCATATGTCCTTCCCAAGATCTCAAATTATCTTCTTACCATATTTCATCCAAATCGGTTCAGTAGACCCAGAAATTACCCCCCTACAACGTCATGAACTCACAAACCCACATACTCACAAATTTTATCTCTTTATAGTATTAAGTATAGTTTAGAAGTCTAAATATTAACTTACGCTTTTTAATTTACGTGTATATTTATAATTTTTCGTCTTATTTATTATGTAAATACTTAGATATATCAAATATCTACAAACTTTCAACAAAAGATTTTGGCTCTTTGGAAAAAATGTATAGACTCACGATGTATGAACTAGAAATGTATTCTACGAAATCACACGGTTTCTCACTGAAAGGTTTACGTCAATGTAACTGAAAGTAAGATTTTAAGATTATTAAATTTATTTCATGCTTTTGAGCCTCTCGAGGAATTTTCTTTTCGACGATAGCCGAGTTTTCCTTTAAGGTTTTTTAAATTTTATTTCATTTGAACTTAACCGTTTCTCCGCATGATATGTTAGCAAATTGTAAGAGATTTTGTATGATTAAAGCAGATCCGAAGTGATGTGATTGATAGTTTTCTTTAATATAAAAGTTATGAGATATATCTATTGAACAAATTGTATCAAAAGTTATTTTAAAGTGAGTCAGTTTAATTAAGACTATCTTTTCGCGAAATTATTTTGGTTTTCGGTTCCCGACGTTTCGAATGCTTTCCAGCAACCATGGTTACGGGAGAGTAAGGTTTTAGGCAGCTCAAAGGCGTTATATACTTGTTACAGAAACAGTTTTTGAATTTCTGAAATCATTTTTGTAAAATTGTGGGTAGGCAGTAGGCACTGTCTCCCCCCCAACGTGCGTTCACCTTGTCGTGGTGGGGGGGCTCAGTAGTGTACTCGCGAAGCCAAGTAACGCACAGGGAGGTGGCCCGCTTCGGTGGGCGGTGGGAGGCGGCCTTCTTCGGAGGGTGGTGTACCATGCGGGTTGCTCCTGGTACTTCTCTGATAGCAGAGTGGACCGTGGAGCAACCCCATGGTTGTTGTAGTCTGCTTCGGCAGACCTGCCGTCGGGGCGTCGTAGTTGAATGCGTAAGCGATCCTGCGACGCCCTATTATGACGGGGGAAGGTTTTGTTGGGTTTTAGTGGGTAGTACTGGCTTCGCCGGTGAGTCCCACACTTCGTGCGTAAATGCATTTCCCAACGTTAAAAAAAAAAAAAAAATAATAAGTAGGCACTGTCTGTAACAAGGCAAAACCCAACAAAACAGCTGGAAAATCGAAAAAGTCAGAACTATTAATGTTGTACCTATGTATGTATGTATGTATGTATAATATATAGTCTTATCTATTCCATACTAACCGTTAAAACGTATCTAGGGACGAACCCGAGCGAAGCGAGCGTGAGTCGCTAGTTGTATATAAAATGCTAAATATATAGTAGAAGCTAAATATATAGTTCATAGTGTTTGTGTCCTTGGTTGGACAAATATTCTAATTTTTTAGTTTAAAACTACCTTATTTTGATAATAAATAATAAGTCCAAACTAAAAGATTTTAATTTGTTTCACACAAATCACCCTTATGGTATTACTCAAATATTACAAAAAACATTGAAAAATTGGTTCACAATTAGTAGAAATACAGCTTGTCGTGACGCACACAAAAAAAAACTACACGCAAACTTAGTACATATCTCCATTTTTTAAAGTCGGTCTTAAATACTTGTATAAAATAACATGTTCTCCATCATTTTACGAGCGATTTACAAACAGTCCACCCACTGTTACAATGAATGAAATACCTAACCAGAACTAATTGAAACATCTTAAACTAATCCAAGCAATTATAACCTCTAACTCTGGTGCCGTAAGCCATAATATACTTTGAATTTCAAAGGGATTATAGTGATTTGAATAAGCGTACTCTTCGGCTTTATAGGCAGTAAAACGGTTCTATTCTTATACATGATTGTAATCGACCGAAATAATGTTGGTGGTCAACGTTTGGGAAAGTTTTTGTAGTATTAAGTTTAATTTGGACTATGATCTAGGTTGTATATTAAATATATATGATGTTTAAAACAAAAACAAATCGATAGATTTGTTTTCCCGCGGGAACCGTACATATTTCCGGGATAAAAGTAACCTGTGTGTTATACCAGACTATAATCTACCTCTGTGCCAAATTTCATCCAGATCCGTTTGGCCGTACTGGCGTGGCGTATGATATTACTAGCACAAGCCGCGTCTTCGCTTGCGCTAAAACTACAAAAAATCCCTAAAAAAGTAGTTTTATACAAACTTTCATCCCCTAGTTTTACCCCTTTATAGGATTAAGGTCACAAAATGCTAAAAGACGTATTTATTTAATTTTATTGAAGAGCATTAATAACAAGTTTCAAGTAATTCTGATCATAAATATTTTTTGGATTGTATTATAACGTGCTTTCCCGTGGGAAATAGATAATCTTCCGCAGTAAAGAGTAGCCTATGTCACTTTCCAGCCCTCCAACTATCACCACACAAAAAATCAAGCCAATCTATCACTCCGTTTTACGTGAAAGAAGGACAAACAAACAAACAAACAAATACACTTTCACATTAGTATGGATATATATTATGAATTTATTTTATATATACGAATAATAATAAGAAACGATGCTTGTTTATATATTTCTAATTGATTTATAATAATTGTACTGAAAAAAAATGTACAAAACGAAACACAATGAAAATAAAAACTAGCGTAGCATAATGTAGCGAACCCTTAAACGACGTCATTTTGACGAGGGTGGCCATAATTTTTCTTTGAAATATTTAAATAATTTTTTAACGACATCATTATATGATTGTGGAGGATCGATGCAAAGCGTCTTATAAAAGCTTTTAGATAAATTAGGTTTCTTTTTTTGATTGATAATTGTAATATTATATTTGCTTGCAATTGATAATTAATAATAAGCTTAAATATTTACTTAGTTGTCATCAATAATAAGAATTTAACGTAAATAAATATACTATTTATGAGTCGTTAATTTTTGTTAAAAACTCATTAGTTTTAATTCGGCAGAGTCGTCGCATTGCTATATCTCTATTTAAGTATTATGTATTTGTTTTTCATGTAAAAACATTTTGGGAGAATTGAACATTTATTGGAAAACTTTATTTTAATTTGAGTCCCAAAGCTCTGTAATTCCTGTCCATTGGACCATCATAGTTATTATCAGCTCAAGGCAACCTGTGTCAGCAGAGAAATGCCTTAAAAACCTATACATGATTTTTCTATTACACAATTTTTTATAATTGAAAACGAACCAATACATTTATTTTTACTTTTATATATAGCGTTGAGTTCTTGGCGAATTAAAAACTAAGCCGTTTAATTCGCCAATAATTAAAATTACGTCGGGAACCAAAAATCAAAATAAGTCTGTTCAAAAAATCCGAAAAGATAGTTTTATTTAAAACGTAAAAATTTCGTAGAATAAAATTTTCTATAACTAATAAAAATAACTTACCTGTCAAAGTATGAAATAAAATTTGTAACCACCATAATAACATGAAAAAATATCCATCAAAATAATATTTATGGTCACTCCACAAACAGAGACGTTTTTATAAATTCGCCTCTCAATCGTCATTTGCATCAAAACAAAGTAGTAATGGCAAGCCGAAAGCGAATGATCTAAAACGTTTTGTGACCTGAATTTCAATAGGGATTGACCTAAAATATCTAGATATTCTAGTTAGTTTTAGTATTTGGTGTTCAAAAGCCCGTGTGGTATATTAAACACACATTTTAAAATAATAATTAGTAATACATTCTTAGATTTACGCGAATGTTTGACATTTTTAAATAAAACTATCTTTTCGGATTATTTCGCGGATTTATTTTGATTTTTGGTTCCCGACGTTTCGAATGCTTTACAGCATCCATGGTCACGGGAGAGACTCATCATGGTCTCTCCCGTGACCATGGATGCTTTAAAGCATTCGAAACGTCGGGAACCAAAAATCAAAATAAATCCGCGAAATAATCCGAAAAAATAGTTTTATTTAATAATTAGTATTTAAAATATTACCTTTGAAATAATGAATTACTACATAGTATAGTGTCAGTAAGTTTATGTTATGTAATTAACGTATAAAAGATAATGACATGAATGGTATGGATAGCCTGAAGGGTTGGCTAAATTGGTGTGGAAAATAAAGTTTTTTTTATGCACCCCTATTATATGGATATTAAATGAAAGTTTTTGCTGAGAATAATACGAAAAAAAGTAAAAAATTGGAATATGTTCAAATATTTAAAACGAACAAGCTTTTGAGTACACACACACTTTTTTTCGACAAACTTTTCTTGTATTGTATTCTGTATTGTTACATACTCTTCGATAAAATTTATAATATGTATTTTTTTTTAATCTTTCCACACAACTCCGTTTTTAGCTTTATTCTAGGTAAGGGGCTATATCGCGGCAAATCGTTTATTTTTTTATTATTATAAAGACCAAGAAAATATTTAGAATCTGCGGGCTCCGGCGTAGTAGACTTGACCATTAGCATTCTCTTCATATACTGCTATTGTAATTGAGGAAATTTGTATATGTATGTTTGTTTGTTACTCCTTCACGATGTAACTTTTAGATGGATTTGGGTGAAGAGATAGATTGTGGCCTGGAATGACATATAGGCATAGAGTCAGTAATAAAATTTGCTTAACGGTAAAAAATATATAACAGACGCGTGGATTAGTCGCTAATAAAACAATTTCTTATGAAAAAAGAACAGCTTCAATGTAATAATGTAAAACTTCTGGTATCTCTATGATTTAGCACCTGCGTTAATTCCTTGCAAAATTAACAAATTGCTATGGAATACCTGTGTCACGACAAAGGGTTGTAATAAATAAGGCAACGCTCGTATTAAGTCTCCCTCCGTGTTAGAAAGTTTTAATTCAGTAACAAATTCTTTTTACCTTTGTCTTTTATGGTCTCATAAGTAGGGACAGTTATAGTGTAATTAACGCTATATATTGGAATAAATACAATCAAATATGATCAAGTAGTTTCTAATATAGACATAGGAAAACACAGACTGACATACTTTTTTTTCACGACTGGTGTTGCTATTGCAAATAAGCGTATTTAAATAAAAAAAAAAAAAACTAGTATAATACAGTACAAACTGTTGTGAAAATGCAGTGTTAGCCCAATAGTAACGCGTTCACTAGGAAAATTGAGTGAAATGGGTTCAAACCTCGAGTCTCACACGTGAAAATCTCAGAAGTCATTCAAGACCATAGTCAACTTGTCTTACGGTACAAGAAGAGGTAGGAAACCCGTGTATCTGAGAGAACCAAAGTAGATAGTTTTTAAAATACATGTGAACTAGCATTTCACTTGCGTTGTGGTTTATGGTATGATCTCCTATGCATTGAGACAAGGCTTCAGCGAGGGATGTCAAAATAAATAAATAAATATGTTGGGATAATAACACACAGCACCATCTAGTCCCATGGTAAGCTACAAGGCCTGTGTTATGGATACCAAATCGTTGATACACTACATATATATGTATATAACTTTACATACATACATATTATAAATATAAACATCAGTCATGGGTATGACTGGAGTACAAATATTCGTGCTCGTCACACAAATGAATGCCCCCAGCGGGACTCGAACCCGCAATCGCTGGCTCAACAAGTAGGGTCACTACAAACTGAGCCAAACGTGTCGTCATAAGGCTGAATGATTATCACTGCCTATATTTTTGTAAAAAATTGTAATATGACTTTAAAAATATGAGTAGGAGCTTCAAAAGAATTAGAATACAAGTGACAGAGAGTGAACTCATTAAGATGTGCAACAATTGGTAGTTCTAAATATTTCCGGTACACTTTGATGATTCGCCCTAGTAACAAGAGAATACACTATAATTAAAAGCAGTGATTGACACAGTCGCTTGACGCTTCTTGGCAATGGATTGGCTTTAGGCAAGTGACCTGGGGTGAACGAACTAAGATAAATAATTTTTTTTGAAGACGTTTTAGTGTTTCATGGTTACACGCTTACGTGTCTGTCTGTCCGTTAGAGACATACCCGCTGTTTAAATTCAAAAATATGTACCAATAAAAAATAGACTAGAGTATTATACTTTTTTTAGATCTAGGCGTATGTTTGACATTTTAAATATATTCAGTCCAGTGGTTAAAATACGACTATAATAATTACTGAGGGAAACATGTATGTATATAAATAAAATTTATCTATCTATATATATATATATATATATATATATATATATATATATATGTATATGTATATATAAATAAATAAAACTAACCGTTTCCAAATTTTTATTGATACCATTAAAGCTCATCAATAGCTACTAAACAAAAAAAAAGTGGATAAATAGAGGAGAAAAACGCGCTAAACTGTCTGATTTACATAAGTAGGTGATATAATACGTGAGGGATAATATAATACGTAAGCGATAATATAAAAAACGTACATGGAGTCAGCGAAGAAATCAAAAATTCTGCAGAAAACAAAGCAGAATTTAAATATTGATTTCTACCATCATATAAATAAAGTGTATAATGGTGTAAAATAATCTCTTTCTAGACGCAAAGACTAATAATATTTATTTTGTATGACTTTCAGTAAATTTTTCTAACGGAAAAACATTGGAGTTGTATCGACATTGACTAAATGATTTTTAACCAATTACTCCGCTTATTGAATCGAAAGGGAGCACTCACCGAATAACCGAGATAACGAGTTCAAACAAGCAACTCTTAACAGTCGATGGGTATTTGTTTATTTCTTTGTACTATTTCCTTTTTTATCTTTCTATAAGATCTATATACTAACTAATATTATTTATAAATTTGTAGATGTTTAATTACCGATATAAATAATTACCCCGAGCTCGTCTCGAACCGACGACCTCCGTCGTAGTGACAAATAGAGAGCTTTGCCAGGTATAGTAAGATAGAAACAATGTTGATAACACATGCTTTTTAGGTATATGAAAGTACATTTTTTTTAATATGACCTTTCGACGAATTATTTAATTGTGTTCAATGTAAAAAAAAACTCTTTTGCTTTATAATATATACTGACTCACATTCGCTTCGCTCGGGTTCATCCCTGTCTTTATATAATATTCAATTATTTGGTTATTGTTCATACAAACATACTAAAATCGCGGTTAAAAATGGGAAGTGGGGTTAGGAGGTTGAAAAGTACTTTACGATCTATTCTCATACCTACCAAATATACAAAAATATCATTAAAATCGGCGGAGCCTTTTCGGAGGAGTGCGACCACAAACAAAGGACAAACAGAGGAGAAAAAGGTACCGACCCGTTTTGTTTTTGCCTATTTACATATATGTAGGTCATAGGTATGGCTTTTATATATATGTAGACGTTATTTTAAAGTATTATAATTACAATATATAATATTGTATGATACAAACATTCTCATATTAAGATTTCTATTTACGGTCCATTAAAATAGCAATAAAATATGAACTATTAATTTAACGATAATTGTCGTAATTCGGTTAACGATTCGAATTGCTGTAAAGCACGTTAATAGAGATTTCAGTGGGATAAACGGAAATCGTGTCGTGTTATACGACAAACGTATCGTAAAAAAAAGTTACATGTTGCGTATTTATGTTTTTAGTTTTATGGCTGGTATAATTAAAATGTGGTCTTTAATCAATAATGTCGTAAATATTACACACAGTTTTTATTTGTGTTTTTATACCATGGTATACTTTTGCGTTCGAAATGGCTCTGAATAAGTAAATAGTTCTAAATAACAACTTACCCTCGCTATGCTCGGGGGCGTCTATAGATGACTTTTGTATTCGTAATACAAGCGACTCACCCTCGCTTCGCCTAGTCGCGTCCTGAGGTGCCTAACAGTAACTAAAAAAAATAAAATTGTAACTGAGCCGAATCTGTACATTAAATATTTTTTAGAAAATCTTATTTAAATAGACATTATTATCGATACAGAGGCCGAATCTATTGTTTTTAGAATTTTTGTCTGCCTGTCTGTCTGTCTGTTACCGCATTACGAAAAAACCACTAAGGAAATTTTGATGAAATTTGGTATGATGGTAGCTGGTTATCCGGGTCAACATATAGGATACTTTTTACTGCGAGAAAATATCTCATCTCTGAGAAATCTATACTAAATGTTAAAACGTAAGTAGGGACGAACCCGAGCGGAGCAAGGGTGAGTCGCTAGTGACTATACAAAACATTGAAGGAAATTAAAAAAAAATTCAGATTCAGACGATTCCAAGTAACATTTCACGTTAAAATTCAAAGTAAACAACGTAGACTCTTATATAGATGTTTAATTATGTTACCGCGGCGACAACGTAAATTTTATTGCAAGAAAAATTGTAGTTCGGCTCGAAAGAAATGGGTTTAATTAAAGCCCACCGTAAAACAGAGAGGCGACAAGAAAACCGCCGTGAACCTACTAAATAATGATGTTTTCTGTTCATAGCTTATAGGCGGAAGCGGATGTTGATGACGTTTTGAATTATAAGTCTTGACATAGAGGGAGATAACAGTATAGTGTGTAGAATTAAGTTTTAACCGACTTCAAATATAGCAGGTGCTCAATTTTGTTGTATGTTTTTTTTGGATGTGTGTGTTTGATTTTTAGAACGAAGTTCCTAATAGCACGTTATTCGGCATACTTGGCAAATGGGAGCTAGATAAAAAAGTGTAATATTTCGACCGTCACAACACTTTTTATTATTTACTAAGACACCTTATGATATGTGACGTCATCGTAAGTACCAGTCGAGTATAAGTGTTAAGGAGTTCGTATGCACTCTTATGTATTCCAACATATATAAGGATATTCCTTGAGGTTCGTGGTCCCCTAGTACTCGTGACAATTTTTAGGAGCTTTATGAGCCAAGAGCAGACATTCAAAAGAAGTTCGCCCCTACCGGATGTCCCACGACACCTCTCGTCATTTTTATATTTTTTTAGTGAATAAGTCAAATTTTGCAAATAAAATTTTGAAAATATTCTACTTCTAAAGGTAGGATATGTTATGTATTACAAAATACAATTACGTATATTTAATTCCATTTACTTTCATTGTTTTTTAGTAGACGAAGCCGATTTGTTGTTTTAAACTCTATAAAATCAGATGCATTTATTTGTCTTTTTAAAGAATATGTAACGTTTACAATGATCAACCCGTCAACCCGCACTTGGCCAGCGTGGTGGACTATGGCCTGATCCCCCTCGTACTGAAGGGAGGCCCACCCCCAGCAGTGGGACGTTAAAAAGGGCTGAATACAATAAATACATACATACATACAATGATCAAACGTTGCATATTTCTAAGGGACTTGTGGTATTTCAAATGGATTTTTTTACAATATTACTTACTGATATGAACAATTTGGATAGTATAATTTAAAATATTCGTACAAAATCATTTGGCGCCCTTACTTGGCCCACAATACTACCTATTATAAGGCTCGAATTGGAAGAAAGCAATTAGAGTGCGTAACAAATAACCGAGGTTTTCAAACGAAACCCCTTGAAATATTCAGGTACCATTGATCTGTTCTATTGTGTTGTTTTAAACAATTTCGCCATGATTGATTTATTTGAGATTATTGTACTTAAGTTTTGTATAACTATTTCATTAAAATAGATTTCTAGTGACTTCTTATATTAATTAATTTGTACGTATATTTAAGATTTTCAACCAATAGATAGACCTGAAAAATAAGACATCGTACGAGTATTCCAATCATAGTATTCTAGCGACTCACCCTCACTTCGCTCGGGTTCGTCCCTAGATTGATTCCCCATACAAACTATCATCTCTATTTTCACCCCCTTAAGGGATGATTTCCGAGAGATAAACAGTATCCTATGTCCTTGCCAGGGTGTCAAACTATCTTATTACCAAATTTCATCTAAATCGGTCAAGTAGATCCAGAGTTTACCCCCTACAACCACACCAACTCACAAACTTTACCTCTTTCTTAGATTTACGCGAATGTTTTACATTTTTAAATAAGACTATCTTTTCGGATTATTTCGCGGATTTATTTTGAGGAGGGGAACCAAAAATCAAAATAAATCTCTTTATAATATTACTATAGAAGTATATTATAGGTTATCGAATAAAAAAAATTAATATCGACACCTTAAAGTGAGAAAAAGGATGACAAATGATGTATTAAAATAATTATTTTTGACTAAATCTCCTTAAAATTATTAACTGCCTCTTTGATCTAGTAGCTAGCAACATATAGCAACATATACGATTGCAGATCTGGAGGTTTTGGATTCGAGTCTCGGGTCGGGCCAAGTTTAGTTATTCAGTTTTTCTGTTAAGAAATTGTTAATAAAACCCCGGAGTTGGAAAGGTGGCGTTGTTCCATCCCTGTGTCTTGGAGAGCACGGTCCCAATCTTCGATCGTTTCGAATTGTTGTCCCACCAGAGTATAAGAGTGACAGGTATAGAGAGTGCACTTGTGTTTTCGCGCATACTTGTGCACTATAATATCTCTCCACCGATTGGCCACCGTGGCCGAAATCGGTCAGAAGGACACTTGCTTAAAGCAATAACTAAACACAAAACGCTAAATGTGTTAACATCATTTTCCAAGTAATCTGTAAAACGTATCGCATACAATGAAACCAATGAATCACTTAAACGACTCCTATTATGTACTTCGTATATACCTTTATATGTATATATAATCGTACAGTCGTTATACGAAGGGTGCTTTATAGCTTCAAGGCATGTCATTATCAAGGATGAGTGCAGTAAGAAATTTATAAATGGGTTACTGTGTGGAGTTGAGAGATGAGCGATTCTTAATCTAGCAGTTCATAGAATCTGTTGTATTCTTATCCAGATGACCAAAAACCAAATTCTTAGGTTTTACTTATTAGTATACTCTTACATTGCAGTTTTTGTATTTTTATTAAAAAGTATCCTATATGTTGACCCGGATAACCAGCTATCGCCATACCAAATTTCATCAAAATCCCTCCAGTGGTTTTTCTGTGATGCGGTAACAGACAGACAGACAAAAATTCTAAAAACTATAGATTCGGCCTCTGTATCGATAATAATGTCTACGTCAATAAGATTTTACAAAAAATATTTGATGTACAGATTCGGCTTAGTTAGAATTTTATTATATGTATATATGATTTGTGATTTGTAGAATAATAAAAAAATAATTAATGTGTTAAAAAAAGTATTTTAATCTTACTTAATGGCCCCACGCAGGCTCTTTATGCGTAACATTATTTCGACGGCGCGGTGATGCCTCACGTTCGGTCCTAATGAGATAGCTGGAGCGATGACACGATGACAAAAGTAGTTTTATGATCAGTTAGACTCGTGTGTGATCTATTGTTTATTCATAGCTCATGTAAATGAGATGAATCTGGTTCTGATGAAAAATTATTCAACTTGTATACAGACAGACGTCTCTAATTAAATTTGTCAAATAGTTTTGATTTTGAATTTGCCTGCTTTTATGATACTAAATAGGATATGTATATTTGTTCATGTTCTCAAGGAAACTTTGATTCGAAGTTACAAATATGACACCGTTGATTTATGATTGTCACTAATTAATAAACGAATTTATCACCGGAAGCAATTGTTATCAAACTTCCTCTTTAAAATTAATTTTCCTCATCGCGGTCTTATTTAGGCTTTTTGGATAAATTATGATGGTATACTTTAAGAATATACTAGCAGTTCCCACGGCTTTGTTCGCGTTCAAACTTCCGATCGCTAACAAACTTCACAGGACCACCCTCTGGGCTAATCTGAAGATTGTCTGAAGATTTCTTCAAAATCACTCCAGACGTTTTTGGAGCCCATACGGAACATACATACACACATCGATTTTTAAATATACGTATATAGATAGATATCACACGCATGCACTAGTTTTTGCTCGGTTCTCGCTAAAATACCAAATATCTCTTAAATTCGTCAAATAGTTTCAGAAAACGTTAGCAAAGATACCACAAAGTGTATTAGTATGATTGCATGATTTTTTACATACCTATAGGTATGAATAATCGATGTGATTCTTGGTTTAACCAAATATTAACCTGATTTCAGGTTTTTTTTTAAACGGTTATAACAACCTCAAGGTCTCATATACTCGTACATTTCAAGAAAAGGTAAAAAGAGTTACTTTTAAAGTGTTTTATATTATCATTTACATTTTACACAATAAGTAAATAATTAGGTATATGTTTTTAATATTATAGTGACTTACAAAATGGTATTAAAAAGTTACCATTTTGTTTTTCTTAATATATATTTATTTAAAATTCATTATTTAATATTGTTATTTATTTTATTTCAGGTAAGTCTTCATATTAATAAACATCCAGTTATCAAAATGACTATAATTTGGATTGCGGGTACGTAACTTTCGAATTTAGATCAAAAAATGAAGCTTAGAAAAAATATTTTACGTGTGCGTTCCCTTAGACACTAGAGGTCGAAGGTTCGATTCTCTCTATTAGGTAAATATTGATATTGCACATACATACTTGTGACAACAATTAAGGTACTTGATACAAATAAGACCTATGCTGGTTTCTTTTTTTTGCACAGTGCTCTAGTAAAATTCATATATCAATATATTGTTTCTTCGAGAGTTTGTTTCTTTCGAAAGGTAGAGTCGTAGAATTAAAGAAAATCATTACTTAAAAGTAAATAGCAGCACTAAACATTATTTTTAAGCCAAAATTTGCACTGTAATTGTTAAGTTATTCTAGGAAATTACCTTTGTCTGTATTTTAAACTGAAATATGCACAATTAAAAACAATTTAAATACTCTACTAATTAAATTCATGACCTTTTTTAAACACGGTGTTAAATCATGAATAAACATTTAAAATATGCGAATCGCTCGTAAAATTACTTTTATAATTAAAATGTAAAAATCCAAACTTGAATTTCGTTTTTGAAGTAATTTTAACCTTGAGAAGTGGATATTTTATTGAATTTTCATTCCCATAGGAAGTGCAATATATCTTAGAACGCTATATAAATTATAAAGTATGAAAATGATAGAAGTTCAAAGTATAATTCCTACATGTATAACCTATTTATTGCAAAGAATTATGATCAAAATCGGTTCATACTTGACTAAATTATCACATAACATTCATTCAAATTGAATTGCTTCTCTTTTATGGGGTCTATATAAAATCTGTAGATCTAGAATCACAGTGCAAATAATTATGGGCCAGGAAGACATATGTACAATACATATGTATTTAATATATATATATATATATATATATATATATATATATATATATATATATATATATATATATGTACAATGTACGTGCCCGATTTATAAGTACAGATATAAGTCATTACGCCAGCTATTGTACTCGTACGTGTGATGAATACTATGAAGAATAATTCAGAAAATGCTCTTGAATTTTTATTGTATAGAACTAATTTATATATGTAAAATAAAACTAACTCACTGACTGAAAGGTATGATGATTACTGGTTACCCGGGTCAACATATAGGCTACTTTTTACTGCGGGAAAATATCTCATCTCTGAGAAATATATTATAAGTACTAAAGGAAACTAGGGATGTACCCAAGCGAAGTGAGAGTAAGTCGCTAGAAGTATTACGTTATAAATTATTACGTTATACATTATTTAATTATTTTTTTTAATTTTAAATTCTTATTATTAACAACTTAAATCTTGATAAATGGCCTCATTTCCAAGTTTTTTAGATGCCGTCTAGTGCACGGAGACCCTTAATTGCCTTTGAGCATTCCAACACATACCAGTCATTTTTAACTCTCGCACTCAGACATTTTAAAGATACTGCAAAATATTGTTCTGTCGGTTTCGAGAAATATATGGGCTTTTCGCTATTTACTAGGATTTTGAACGAACTGTTCGAGCGACATTGTTTTTAATATGCATTGAGTGCAACAACGACATTTCGTGTTATTAATTCATTGGTTAATTGTTTGTTTGTTTAATACTTTCTTAGATTTACGCGAATACGAAAATGATTTCATTTCTTTTTTGTAAAATTGTGGGTAGGCACTGTCTGTAAAAACTATATAATGCCGTTGAGACGTCTAAAACCTTAATCTCTCCCGTGACCATGATTGCTGTAAAGCATTAGAAACGCCGGAAACCAAAAATCAAAATAAATCTGCGAAATAATGTAAATAAAATATAAAATGTTTGTTTATTATTTTAATTTATGCTAGATACAAGTGTTTTACACCTAAATAAATGTGATGCGAATCCTTTCATACTTCATGAATTTCACGTAGAATAGAAAATAAAATGATCTAATGTAAAGATATATTATGCCTTTTGTTAATTTGCTAAACATAATCTGAGATTAAAAATAATCGAGTCCCGTGACTTCGTAAAATGCTAAAATCAATGTGGGCCGTGTCATAAATTGTCTATGTCTTTTTCGTGGAACGCGCCGGACACGTGTGTCAAACGTTTTGACAGCTGTCAAATGTGACATCTATTAAAGAACAATGCGGGTACTTTTATTACATTTTTTTTTAATTTTAGCCGTGGCTAGTAATAGATTATGCATTCCATAGAGGCTGGTTAGCTACTATGCACGGTTTCGATATAATTAAATAACCTTAAAAATAGCAACCGGGTTAGACCGTTGTTATATACCTATTTATAAAGTATAGCTCAGTTTGCTCGGGTGCGTCCCTCAGCTCATTTTACCATTTCTTACGAAATATTAGGCTTTTCTTTGAATATATGTCATACAGATATGTTTATATTTATATAATACTAGCAGAACCTGCGGCTACGCCCGCGGTCAATTTACAAAAAAAAAACTACAGCGACTCACCCTCGCTTCGCTCGGATTCGTAGCTATGTATTTATATAATATTGTTCGTACAAAAATATTAAAATCGCGATCAAAAAAAATGGAGGGGCGGGGTTATGTTATATGGGGTTGTGTTATAAGAGGGTGAAAAATACTTTACGACCTATTTTCATACCTACCAAAT
Source organism: Brenthis ino (assembly GCA_921882275.1). Lineage (NCBI taxonomy): Eukaryota > Metazoa > Arthropoda > Insecta > Lepidoptera > Nymphalidae > Brenthis > Brenthis ino. The sequence goes on along the minus strand of OV170233.1, from coordinate 1,544,288 downwards.
ATAAAAAAAAATCATTAAAATCGGATACGAGATATTTATCTTAAGGCAAACGCTCAGCGCCACCATTGGGGATTTTTATTTCATACGTAAAATAAATTTCATCCAAATCCGTCCCGTAGTTTTAGCGTGAAGGAGTAACGCGCATACACACACGTTTCACATTTATACTATAATAGTACTATGTTAATATAATAGTACTATTTTAATCGTAAAAACTATTTTTTTTAATATTATTTTAACAAAAAATAACTTAAAAAAATGTCTGTATTGTCTATTATGATTTTCGTTAACCCTAATTTTATATTTTATTCAGCTTCAAAGTTAGAGTCTAAGGTAAGAGACTCTATCTAACCATTCCCTGCATCAGTGAACCGTGCGACGTTAGCATTCACTGTGAAATTGACGAGCTTTGATCTATTGAATATATTTTAGCCACGCTTGGTTACTGTTTCGCCTTCTCTCGTAATTAGATCGAATGTACCTACCTACTAGGCATTTTCTTAAATCTGTTATTTTGAGTAAATTTGGGTAAAATGTGTAGAGATTATTGGTTGTATTATTTATATATTTGATACTTTATATATGAAAGTAATTTAAGTAATTTCCTTGTGATGTTAAGAAATTAGGTTTCTGACTTTAAATTGAGTGATTGATCATTGTAAGAATGATAGATTATGCGACGGAAACACGACTTGATATTATATATATATATGTGTGTGTGTACATGTGTATGTTTATATGTACATCAATTTTCTGTGTTTTTATTTTGTGGAATGGGATACTTAACTTATTTTATGAAATCCCGGAATTTTGGCGCTGTAGGGTCACGAGTATACATACACATTCTGTTTAAAGTTTGAATTTATAACATAATTGTAATAGATGGCATTAAAGGTATTGTAAAACGCGCTATCGTTTGGTTAAGATCTTTTATATACGTAATGTTGGAGAAATTAAATTTTTTATCGCCATTCGATCTCTGGAGTTTTATTTTAAACCCAGAGGGGCCCTTCTCCCATGGACAATATTAGATTGTATACAGTGTACATAGTAAATAATAAATAACCCCTTTTCAACCGACTTCAAAAAGGAGGTGGTTCTCAATTCGACTGTACTTTTTTTTATGTTTGTTATTTCAGAACTCCGTCATTTATTAACCGATTTGGACCATTTTTGTTATTTAAAAGTGTATACTTCCAGATTGGTCCCATTTAAATTTCAAAAAAAAAACGACCCCTAAGGGTGGAAAAATAGCTAATGATGAATTTAACCTACTTCTAATTGTCATATTGACTTGAAACTTTGCAAGTGTTTCTATTTCCGTTGATAGTACAGTCGTTCAGTATTTTTGATCTGACCTGATGGTAAGGCCAGAAGGTGGATAAGTGGAACTCTTCAACGGCTAATAGTAGATACTTTGAGTTTTGGTCTTATTTTGTTTGATTCGACAAGCCTAACACGTTAGAATTCTTACTTTGCTACTACTGTCTACACTAAAAAGGGAAAAATAAAAACTTTTTAACAAAAAAATAAAAACCGACTTCAAACAAAAGCACTAAAAAGTAAAAAATAACTGATTGGTAGTTTTCATTTACTATAATACCTAATCAAATATTTTCGAAATCGGTGCCAGCCCATACAAAGCAATAAATTTTTATACATCATAACAATACTGTCAGTTACTGTGAAAGCTTGAAAAATTTATTTCATTTTTGAAGTCTATATTTAGACTTCCACTAACAGTAAATTAAGCTAGATGTTCGTATTTATTTAGATTCACCTAAATAAAACAAATGTAGGTACGTATATATATATATATATATATATTGATTTATGTATTTTTTATGTATCATTTTGTAAGCTCATGCTTTGATAACAAATATACAGTAAATAAATATTACTTGTTTATATGAAAACGTTACAATTTAAACAGAGTTTTCTGAAAAATAATTTAAAATTTTAATTTCGTAACTCGTTTAACTCGCTACATTTAAATAATAATTGTTTTTCGTTAATTAATTAAAATATTGAAACGACGACATCAATGGTGCGTTGTGTTAACGACATTATCGGAAAGGCTCGGTCTTTTATTGCTCGCTTTTCCGTATGTTGATTTTATATTGTTGTTTCGTTTTAGCATTGTCCCGCGGGTCGTCCTGGGAATCCGTGGATTTTTATAGCTTAGAACTTATTGTAAGTTCGTGCAATTTATCTCTCAAATACGTACTGGATGTGTTAACAAGTAGTATAAAGATTGAAAATGTTTAAGTTCTTTTACAAAGGATTTAGGTTAGGCCCAGCCGTGGGACATCAATAAGGAGCTAAATAATTAATAATCACAGCGATTGGTCGATTATATTTCAAGATAAAAGCTTGAGCTTGACGTATAATGTATATATAATATTCATTATATATATACCTACACGTTTCACTTCTAGGCGGAGGTCATATTTTCATTAGCGTACTAAATATACCTAAATATATAGGTAGGCGAGTCTGGTACCAATAAAGAAGAGTCTACGAATAAATATAAAATTCTCGTCATCTTGAAAGTTATGTTACCATTAATTAACACTTTATCAAAGAATTCTACAAAAACGCCCGTTTTATTGCACAAAGTTATTCAATAAAAATCGCACACTACGTCAGCTGCCAGGTGCTAACGAACTAGTTAGTTGCTTTACGGCACTCTGTGCAATCAAACTTCCTAAACGGTGTTTGGATTTAAATAGTTTAAAGGAAATTCAGAATTTTAATATATTATATTTAAATTATATAAAAAAATATTATATTATAATATAACTAGCATTAACTCGCACTTGGCTCGGGTGCGTTCTTAGGGGCCTTTTTTGTTTATAATATGTATTACTAGCGACACGGCCTCGCTTGGCTCGGGTTCGTCCCTACACTTAGAATCGGCGAATTATTAACAATAAATATTTTAAAAGCCATGATGTAGTCTATTAGTACGCGCTAGCTTTGAAAACCAAGTGAAGCGAGATTTTTATGTGGAGATCTTATTTTCAACATGATTACCACTTTTGTTTATACGGTAACGGGAAACATTATGATGAAACCTCAGGTGTAGGTGAAGATTAAGAGCATGTAGGAAAGTATGTTTGTACATAGATTGCTTGCTGGGTTGGAGAAAGTGTGAAGTCTGCCTGCCTGTATTTGGCAAAAGTGCTGGGCTTGGACCTTATCCACCTCCCGTATTTAGGGAAGTCCATATCTTGCAGTGGGACGACGAAGGTTGAATTTTAAATAAAACTATTTTCTCGGATTTTTTCGCGGAATTCTTTGGATTTATGATTCCCAACAAATTGTATATTAGATAGTTTTATTTAAATTGTCAAATATTCGGGTAAATCTTAGAAAGTGTTATGCGAAGGCTGAATTTTATTATTATTTATTACTAGTTACGAACATTTGTCACTGTCGAGCCCTCATATGCTGGAACACTCTGTTGTCTGTATTTCTTACCAAAACAAATATGAATTATTATATAACCTTAAATTGAGAATGATGGATATAAACTTTCATCCTATAAATTCTCCCTTGAAATATTATTTTCGTGCCTAGGTACAATTTAATTCCATACCAAAATTCATCGAAGTTGCTTCAGTGGTTTAGGCTGACATAATTATATAACGGGGTAAATTGTGAAGCTATTTATGTGTCTATGTGTCACCAGGGCTCGGAACCGGTTTAAAAAGTCGGTGTATTTCGGTAATGTAATGGTTAATTTATCGCTCGTACTTTAACCGGTCGATGAAAACGAACGGTGTAGTAAATCGAAATAAGGTTAACGGTTATTCTTAGAGAAAAGTTGGATTTGTCGTTCGGTTAAAGAACGTAACCGAAACCTTAAACCGAAAAGCCTTTCGGTTTGGGGTCAATGATCAAAACCGCTTTAAAAATTGAACGGGTTTCCGAGCCCTGGTTAGCATCCCATATCAGAGCTTATACGAAAAGTCCAGGAAGAAAGGCTGCTGCGAATATAGCATTACTTCAAACTTTTCAGTTTTCTACGGCAACTAAGCTTGTAGGAGATTTTGTGAACGTTTGTCGACTTGTGTTATTTTATCTTACTACCGCCAAATTATTATTTATTCCACTAAAATGTACCCTAAATCATAATTTTCAGGACATTAATGAGTTAATACATTATTTTAACAAGTATCTCGTCACTGTCATCATCTCAGCTGTGCGACACTTTACTGACAGTACTCGAGAATATTCTTGAGACAACTTTACTGAGAGGTCGTTATATAATAATTAACCTAGAAACACAAACCGATTTAGGCTCTATATATAAAGTGTTAAGATTTATTTTTGTATATATGTCTAAGCATATATAGAAACATGATGGGATGTATAGAAAGTTTATTGAAACTAAATTTGTACTAGTTTGTACGCAAATGATAATATCACCCCCCATGTTCTATTTAATTATGATTGATTATAAAGTTTTGTTTCGTTAAAGAAATAAGACTAAAGTTTTAGAGCCCCCAAGTGTTGTGAAGTCAAAACTTTAGATTAATTTGAAATAGCGAATAAATCATTTTACGTTACAATTAGAATTACAGTTTTATAATGTTTCTTTTCAATAATTTGTTAGGTTAGGACATTTATCTATATAAAACAAAGTCGGGTTTGTTACGACACTTATAACACGAGTACTGCTGAGCCGATTTTGATGATCTTTGATTTGTTGGATTTGTGTCTGCTCCGAATAGATTTCAATTTACATAGCTAACACTGGCTAATAAGTAAGTATTTATATCTATTTAAAACGTACCGTTCCCGTACGTACGTAACGTTTTAAATGAAACTATCTTTTAGGATGTATTTAGTATATATTATTTGCACTATACTGCCCGCTGACATCTTCTTCCACATCCTGGGGTTGACTGGAAGAGATCTCTTATAGAGATAAGTCCACCTTTGTAAATTATGATGTTTATTTTTGTTATTTTTTTCTGTATCATATTTTAAGTGCAATAAAGAATATAATAGAATATACAAGACTTACCTATATACCTTTAAGGCTAGAAAATTAAATTGAAATCGAAAATTGAAAACTGATTCGGCGAAAAGGATTAACAATCATACACACATACATGCAAACTTTTGCATATATTAGTCTTCCATTTGCTTCCATTGCTTATTCCAAACAGTGGGTATATGTATATATTTGCTAACACAGAGAATGTTATAGTGAAATATTTCAAGTTTATTTTAAATTTAAACCCAGAATAAACTATTCAACTTTCATTATTTTATATAGGTAGATACGCAATATATTCCCTTATCAAATCATGTAAGATATAAAACAAGATGGAGTAACTTCGTCCCGGGACCCTTATGTTATGTGTGGAGTTAAGTTTTATTCTCTCCCTTTATAGAGTGACTCGTAAATTTTATATGCAAAGATAAATTCCGAACAAATGGAAATTTTCACTTTTAAATATATTAATTTAATATGTTTTAATCAATGTTTTATCTATACTAATATTAGAAAGAGGCAGAGTTTGTTTGTTTGTTTGTTTGTTTGAACGTGCTAATCTCAGGAACTACTAATCCGATTTGAGAAATAATTTTTGCATTAGATAGCCCGTTTATTGAGGAAAGCTACCTATACCATACTAACCGTTAAAACATACCTAGAGACGAACCCGAGTGAAGCGATGGCGAGCCGCTACTCTATCTAGGAATGTTCCTTTTCCAAAAAATCGATTTAAATTCGTTCGATTGTTGCATATTTTCATTTTAAATTGAGTTCAAAAAAGAAGAATATTACTATGTATCTTAATGTACTTATTTTTACTTATTATGCGTTCTCTTTATTGTCAATTGTTCATTGAATCATGAAAAAAAAATCTATTCAAATGGTATTTTTCGTACATTATTACCCTATATTCTAAGTTTTTCGTATAACACAAAAATTTTCAACTTCTTTATTAGTTTCTATCAAAATCCGTGTATATCGTGCATATTTTATATAGGAAAGACCTTCATCAATTCGGGTCGAGTTAAAGTTTGTTCCGGGTCTGACAAGGAGTTAAGTTATCGCAGCCCTTTTTATTCTCTCCCGATGGTAGTGTTGCCCGTAAAAATAAACTGTCCGTACAGATTTATTTGTACGTATGTAGAGACTATGCGTATGTATATGTAATGGCAACATCATAAGTTTTTTTATCTTTACGTAAAGTCTAAGAATATGTTAATTGTCTTAATCTTAACTATTTCTGTAGAATTTTGTGAGAATATATTTTGACGTAACGTTTGGCTCAGTTTGTAGTGAACCTACTTGCTGTGCCAGCGGTTGCGGGTTCGAGTCCCGCTAGGATATTCATTTATGTAATGAGCACGAATGTTTGTGCTCCAGTCATGGGTGTTTATATTTGTAATATGTATGTATTTAAAAGTTATATATGTGTAGTGTAAAGTCAGGAAACCCTGTTGCCGGGTACCCGCCGCCTGGGGAAGAACGACGGGTTATGTGGGGCTCCTGCCGCGCAAAAGGTGGTAAACGCACGACAGCCTACCCACTAAAACCTGACTGTGTCCGCCTCATTCGCCTCCTGGTCGGGGCCACGGGAACTAAAGAATCATCCGCGAACCCCGACGGCGATTGCCTTTCGGCACGTCTCGGTGTCGGAGGGCGGGAGCAGCGCCCTCAACGACGACGTCTGGAGTAGCGCGCGGGGGACACCGCGCGCGCCTACTCGGGCCAGGTGATTAGGCGGCAGACTTCCCCAAGTCTACCGCCCTCTGGCTGGTGCTAGGGGGGGAGGCGGCGATCGTGGGCCGCTCTCCGGCGCCCGGTCCTTTTGCGGCGGATAGCGAGATCGGAAGTCGCCTCCCTTTCTCTCTCCGCCGCCTCCTTCCGCGACATCACGTCCTCGCAGAAGGATAGGACGGCAGCCCATGACCTTTCGCTACCGACCATGGAGGAAACCACAGCCGGCAACGTCAAGTCAGCCCCCACAACACTTCGGAGCTCCTCGCGCTCCGATTCCCATGCCGGGCACTCTTCAAGTACGTGCTGGGCCGACTCGTCAACGCAGCCGTGACAGTGGTGGCAGCGTGGATCCGGCTCTCTTCCGGCGACGCGGCACAGGTATCCGCCGAAGCACCCGTGCCCCGTGAGGACCTGCGTCAGCCGAAAGGTAAGGACGCCGTGACGTCTCGCCAGCCACTGCCTGAGGACGGGGCGAACCGCGTCGATGGTTCTCCGGCCAGCCGATGAGTGCTCCAACCTTGCGAGCCACTCCTCGATTGCGGCATCCCGCTCTTCATTCTCGTGTGGTGCTGGCCTGGGGTCCCCGGACGCAAGGCCTCGACGCCGACAATAGGTCGACGCCAAGGAAAGCGCATCCAGGTCCCAGGGTGTTACTCCGGCCAGCACGCACGCCACATCTGCCGAGATGGTCCGGTAACCCCTTATAGCTCTCGTCGCCATAACTCGTTGCGACTGCCGCAAGACAGCCACATTCTCGCGACAGAGAGCATCTGCCCATACCGGGGCACCGTATAGCGCCATCGATCGCAGGACTCCAAGATACAGGCGCCTGCTGGCGCAATTCGGTCCACTGACGTTCGGCAACAACCGTCCGAGTGCACCCGCCGTCTTCATCAATTTTGGTGCAAGGGCTTTGAAGTGGGCCCGAAAGTTCCACCGGCCGTCGAGCACGAGTCCCAAGTACTTCATCGTGCTCGACAAACCGATGCGGACTCCGCCGACCGTGATGTGGGTGTCAGGTGGAGGTGCTCTTCTAGGGCCATGGAAACAAATCGCCTCCGATTTCCCGAGAGCAACCTCCAATCCCAACCTCCGTATTCTATTGACAATGTGGGCCACTCCCGCCGTCGCCAATATAGCCGCCTCTCTGTGGCTCTTCGCCCGTGCCAAAACGAGGGTGTCGTCCGCGTAACACACTACGCAAACTCCCCTTAGCGTGCTACCCCTCAACACCCAGTCGTAACCGATGTTCCACAGGAGCGGCCCGAGCACCGAGCCCTGTGGAACACCGCACGACACCTCGCGTCTCCCCCAGCCGTCCCGCTCAGGAAAGACCACCGATCTATCGGAGAGGTAAGCTTTAATAACGCGGCGCAGGTAGGTGGGCACCCCGTGGTGTCGGAGTGCTTCCCTGATGCAAACCCAGGGCAAAGAGTTGAATGCGTTTGCGATGTCCAAGGACACCGCAAAAACTACTTCACCCCGGGAGACCGCATCCTGCGCGCGGGACTTCACCCACAGGATGGCATCTACGGTTGAGCGACCACCGCGGAAGCCAAACTGCGTGTCCGATAGATCTGGCCCGACCTCCGTCATGTGCTTGACCAAACGTCCGACTATGATGCGCTCTAATAACTTGGCCAGCTCGTTTAGCACCACGATGGGGCGGTAGGCAGAGGGGGACTCCGCTGGACGCCCTTCCTTTCTGAGGAGGACTAGCCTGCCTGTCTTCCACCTCTGTGGAATTATGGCCTGAGCCAGACAGGCAGTGAAAAGTCCCCTCACACAAGGCCCTAAAGCGTCCATGGCCAAGGCTAGGGCGCGGCCTGGTATTCCGTCCAACCCGGGGGCAACGGATTTTCCCCGCAGTCGCAAGACCGCAGCTGCTATCTCCTCCTCGTCGATCTCTGGCACGTCCTCCTGCCCTTCGTCATCGTCAGCCACTATGCTTGGAGCCATCCGCGGCGGCACAAAGTTTTGCTGGTGTGGAAACAGACTCTCCAGCACACTCTGAAGTACCTCCCTGTCGAGCGTTTCAGTAATTGGATTGGCCCTGGGGCGAAGCTTGCCCATGACCAACCTATACGGTGTGCCCCAGGGATCTCCATCGATTCCCTCTAACATTTCGGCCCTTCCCTCCGCTATGGCCCTGGCGATCTGGGCACAAAGGCGAGTCTTTGCCTCCACGTAGCTGGCATACCGACTCTCCTCCTCTGCTCGATCCCGATGCACCCTTCTTCTATAATGGGAGAATACGCGTCTGGCAGCAACGCAGTCCTGACGGAGTTGCGCTATTAGTGTATCAACTATCTGGTATCCATAACACAAGCCTCGTATCTTACCATGGAACTAGATGGTGCTGTGTATTAATTTCCCAATATATTTATTATTTATTTAATTATATATGGAAGGAATTTGGTGTTTTTATTTTGATGATATGATTAAAGTATTTTTTCTCTTCTCTTCTGTTCACACAACCCAGTCTAAAAGGCTTTTTGGGTAAATTGTATTGGTGTGGTATTAGTTTTACTTATGACTGAATATTAAAATAAATTCTTTTTAACCGATGTCTAATCGATTTCATATTAAGTTAGTATATTTATCGAATGACAATTCAATAGTTTGATAGCTTGGTGATGTGTTAATGAGACCAGAAAGTGGATAGATAGCGATTCTTCAGATGCTACTATAAAAACATCGAGTTTGTTATTGAATGTTTTCGTACATTAATCTCATATATTACTATATTGCAGCGTTTTTTTTGAGTTTTAAAACTATAACTATTATATTGTCCTGGGAAGGAAAGAGAGATTTGTAGCATAAGCTATATGAAAATTATACCAAATTTGGGTCATTCGTTATACTTTAACCACAAATTATAATTATTTGCATCGACTATTTGGTCCCGACTATTTTGGCTTTATTGAATTTGGGAAAATTATAATTAATATATTCATGATATTTCTTTTTTATTTTCGTACATACATATTTGTGTTGACACGTGACCTCTTTTTGTTCTTTTCACACATCGTCTCTGAGTAACACAACGTTTGTGTGTCTGTCTATTTGTCCGTTCATTTGTGCACTTAACTATTATAAAAGAAAGTGCCCCGCTGCGTCTGTATGTCTGTCTTAACGCGGTAAACTCAAAAGTACTTAACGGATTATCATACCGCTTTCACGGAGAAATGAAGTAATTCATGAAGACTTATTGTAAATTGTCTGAAATATGATGTTGATTATCTAATATGTTGGCGAAAACCTTGCTGACCTATAATCTGATAAAGTTATATGAAAGCAATGTTTTCAATGTAATACGAACTGTTCCTCTTGAAAAGATATTTCTATAAACTTCAACAACGCTATGTGCACGAACCTAGGGATGCGCTAGTGTAATAATAACTCGAGAATTAACGATTCGTCTTACATAGTTCTTAGAAGTAAATTTGTATTATATATTTAAATTATCTCGTTAGTTCACAGGTGTGTGCTATGAAAGGTAACTATAATAAGGTGTTAACACTATCGTTTTAAACTCAGTTTAGACATAATTGAACTATGCCTTATTGAGTTCGCCTATACATTGCAAGCCCCTAACGACAGTATCTTAACATGTCATATAATGTAATTAATTTACCGACATAGGAAGTTGCGTGCTAATAGTAATCTACACGGTACGCTTCGTTGGCCGTAACAAAACGACAATGCGATCGTGTGTATGTATTATACATATTTATATATATGTACATGTGTGTAATGATGTAATTGTACGTAGGTAAAACGATATTTTTATTTAGTATCTAAAATGATAAAAAATATAGCCAAATTGTAAGAAAATTATTACAATTTTTGGCATTTTGCTAATCTCTCCCGTGATCATGATTGCTGGAAAGCATTCGAAACTTCGCCAACCAGAAATCAAAATAAATCCGTGAAAAAAACTGAAAAGATAGTTTTATTTTAAAAAATCATATTTGAATTAATACATGTACATTATACATTGTACATACAATGTATATTGTTATGTATGTGCATTGCCCTCGGCTCCGCCCGCGTTCAGATGACCAAAAACCAATTTCTTAGGTTTTACATATTAGTATACTCTTACAATGCAGTTTTTGTATTTTTTTTCAGAAATGAGATATTTTCCCGCAGTAAAAAATATCCTATATGTTGACCCGGATAACCAGCTATCACCATACCAAATTTCATCAAAATCCCTCTAGTGTTTTTTTTTTGTAATGTGGTAACAGACAGACAAAAATTCTTAAAACTATAGATTCGGCCTCTGTATCGATAATGATGTCTATTTCAATAAGATTTTCTAAAAAATATATAATGTACAGATTCGGCTTAGTTACAATTTTATTATATGTACAGATATGTAGTTTATTATATAAATTAGTTGTAAATTATAAAATCTTATAATTTTCCAAATACGACGTACGTATATATTCAAAAACTATAAATTACTATAAAGTCTTAGGAGACATTTTCGTTTCTTGTATGCGATTCGTAGAGGAAGTAGCGTGCTACGCAATACGTGCTACGCATGGTTGGACGCGGCGTGAAAGTGTTATATGTAATTATTATAATTAATTATTGTTTTAATTATATGTTTTGTGTTTGTTTATTCGTTTCTGTATGATTCAGTTATTATATTTACATTGTCATTGAATTGAATTGTATTTGTACTTGTTAAGAGCTACAATACGCCAATATTTTACAAGTATTTATGTTGAAATTGAAGTTGTTAAAGTTAAAAGCTATATTGAATTTCAATTAATAATATATGTTGAACGGTATTAATTTAATTTTCTGTTCTGGTGGAATATATGAAAATAATATTAGCAAGCAATTGTATGTTTTATTGAAATTATATATAGAATAATTTTATTATAATATTAGTCGTACTTTGTGTAGATATCGGAGCTGTTAATTTCTATACATATAAAATGACAGACAGATGTATTGCAAATTATTTTTAATTTATTTCTCCATCATCATAATCAACCTGCTTTTGTCCACTGCTGGACATAGGCTTCCCCTATGAGATTCCAATGAGCCCGATCATCAATTAATTCATCTAGTTTAAATATTTTTAAAACCAAAAATAAATATTGTATCATTATAATGCTCTATACTTATTTTTTTTTCTTTTATTAAATACTAAAATGATATTTGTCCACTGCTGGACATAGGTCTCCCCTATGAGATTCCATTGAGCTCGATCTTCAATTAATTGATCTATAAAAAATTTTTAAAACGAAAATAAATATTGTCTGTACATTATAATACTCTATACTTTTTTGGCTTGTAAGATAAAGCTTTTTTGTAAACGACTTATTTTAAAGATCTCGATCCCTCTCTAATAGTCACGTTTCTATGCATTAGAGGGAGATGGCAAATGTTTTTCTTAACTCCATTTACAAGTTATTAGATAAGGGTAGGATTAACTTTGTTAGTTAAATATATTTTTGAAATTCAAATAATGTTTTAAAATAGACATTTTTTTGAAGATATTTGCATGTTTTTCTTTCAATACACCTTTTCTGTATAAACTAACTAATATTATAAATGAGAAAGTTTAGATGTTTGGATGTATGTTTGTTATTCAATCACGCCAGAACGGCTGAACGGATCTGGATGAAAGACAAAGAGATATATTATAGTCTAGAATAGCAAATAGGCTACTTTTTATATCTGTAAAATATACGGTTCATGGTTCATGGGATAGATTTGTTTTTGTTTTTCGCCGTTACTAGTTGTAATATAATGTTAAAAACATTAAATTTAGATACGGATTTATGGAACTGCTTGGTTTTCCCTTGTTGAAATACTTTAAAGCTATACCTATCTCGAACATGTAAATCTTTATTACCAACCAACCTTTATACATTTTTTTTATATTTGAAGTAATTTCAGTATGTACTATCCGGTAATATATCGTATACGATATGAATCGTACGTCATCGAGTTTATTACGTAGGCGAACGTAAAAACTAAGATAGAAACCCTGATTGCTTCACAATGGACCCTTTTCGAGGCGTCCAAAGATAAAACAGCTGTAAAATGTACTATAAATCGTGAGTACTAAAACTATGATAAATGTAAATTCATGTCGCTTATTTAGATTTTCGATACTTATTTTGAGATTTTTTTCCCAGTTATATATTTTTTTTAGGTGCGTTTATGTTTTGTCTATTGATTTTAAAACTATTAACAAACCTCATTAAAATATCTAAACTCCTTGTTGATATTGATATATTTAACGCGTTTTTTCTTCTCTAATCTCCTGGCGTTTTTTTTGTAATATACTCGTAAATATATAACCAACATGATTGTAGTTAACTGTAATAATGCACGCTCGCTTCATCAATAGCATTCATCACATCTTATTATCCTCGATAAAGACCAGGAAGACGAGAAAAGAACTCATTTTGGCTGGTTTTAGGACAGTGTTAGTGTTTCTGGCACTCTCGCGCATTACACGAACATGTACTGCACATGTATTTTGCATCTATACTTTGTAGGTAGAAGAGAGTAGCACTAAGTTGTCCTGATCAATTTATTCATAATATACTGGAAAAATATCATTAAATACTTTGTCTGCATTCGAGAATCGAACCCTGAACTTTCTCGTTATGTAAGATTTATAATTTTACTTCATTACCAATTATTTCTACAAAAACCAAGTTTGTAATAAAAGTTCGAAACAAGATATTACTTTTATAATACTGTGATATGATTTTTATCAATAAACCTCTGAAATGTGGTTAGTAAATTTACAGATGTCGATTTTCAATGATCCCATATTCCATGTATTCAAGTCACGCGCGTATGCTAAGAAGGTTCTTGTTAAATCCCACTTCTTAGAAATTATTGTAATATTCCTGTCTAACTTTAAAGGAAAACACAGTTATATGTTTTTTTTTATAATAATGTAAATATGACTGTATTCCGTTTGTCCATTTCAATTTATTCTCATACTAGCGTCTTGACCTCTAGGTGCCTACCAGTAGCCTATTTGTTACTCCAGACCATAGTCTATCTGTGTACAAAATTTTATCCCAATTAGTTTAGGTGTTTCAGAGTGTAGTATTAACAAACATACACACACGTATGTAAACTCAATCTTTCGCTTTATAATATTAGTCTCGATGTCTATAATATAAAACTATTTATTGTCAAGTCGTATACACTTAGTGTACAAGTGACTCACCCTCGCTCCGCACTGGTTCGTCCCATGATACGATTTACGGGTTAGATAGATTTCGCAGAGATGAGATATTTTACCGCAATTAAAAGTATCCTATACCTATGCTGACCTGGATAACCAGCTATTATCATACCAAATCTCATCAAAATCTGTCTAGTGATTTTCTCGTGATGCGTTACCAGACAGACAGATAGACGAAAATTCTAAAAACTATGGATTCGGTCTCTGTATCGATAATAATGTCTATTTCAATAAGATTTTCCAAAAAAATATTTAATGTACAGATTCGTCTCAGTTAGAATTTTTCGTCTTAGTTAGAGCTTCACTATTAGTAACAGTATCTTACTTTTATTCAGTCTGTACAAACGAGTACCTTTTAGTTCAATACAAAGTGCTATGGATGTATAATGTATGCTAAGTAAATAATCAAATTAATATTCAAATGAATAAGTTATGAGAGCTCATGTTTTGTATTTCCGTAAATACATATACATATACTCGTACAACGAAAATTGCGATATAAAGATATATAGTATATTGTAGTTTGATTTTACCTTGAATGGGACGATCTTAAAGATAAAGGAGCTCTCCCAATATAGATAAAATTTCAAACTATACGGTTTCCCAAGACGTTTTAAATTTATAAACTTGCAAAATTTTCTTACCCCACGTCAAAATTACCTCTTTTCAATAGCACATTTTCCATTCAAGTCACGCCCGAGTGTTTAGACGGCGTGCGAGATTGAAATCTCAGAATGGTAGTTAAATATTACACCCACATATTACTTTGCCGTATACACCCGTGAAGAATAAACAGATTGCCTCAAAATAGAATGGAACATTGGACGCTAAATTTTTATATACAACTAGGGATGTACCCTTGCTTCGCTCAAGTGCGTGGTGCATTTTATATATCCATATCTATACATATAATAAAATTATTGTAACTAAGAACCGAATGTACATTAAATATTTTTTTCGAAAATCTTATTGAATTAGACATTATTATCGATATAGAGGCCGGATCTATAGCTTTTAGAATTTTTATCTGTCTGTCTGTCTATCAGTCTATGACAGCATAACGAAAAAACCACTGGAAAGATTTTGATGATATTTGGTGTGATGATAGCTGATGATAATAGCTGGTTATCCGGTTCAACATATAGGATACTTTTTACTGCGTGAAAATATCTCATCTCTGAGTTAAACGTTAAAACGTAACTAACTAGGGACGACCCCGAGCGAAGCGAGGGTGAGTCGCTGGTAGGTACCTACTCCTTAATACAGCGTCATCTTTTGATAAATGTTATTGCCAGCAGTAGCCTATGTGTTATTCTAGGTAATAATATACTCGTACTATTGGTATATTGAATTTTATCCAAATCCGTTCAACCGTTTCATCGTAAAGAAATAACAAACAGACAAACATACAAACTTTCGTATATATAAAAATTGTCAAATGTACGTGTGTATATTGTACAGTAGGTTGTCTAGAGATTTAAAAAAGTTAGAACGTAGTCCGAATACATTCTAACTTGAGTTAGCAAAGAATTAAAGGTGAATATGCTTGGTTTTTGATTTGACTAATAAATTACTTGAGAAATTCTCGACGGTATACTATAGGTATTGGTTATTTCTACTTAAATTTAGAATTTTTTTGTTAACCTTACTAATAATTTACGTTTAATTCATTTCAATACTGTTATATTCACATATTATATTTGTTCAGAGACCATCCCCCTGCACTCATTCCCTCGCTGCCGAAATTAATTGTCAATATTTTATGAAAATCGACATATGTATCTATTTTGTTAGCATCTGTAATTAAATTTTCCATAATAATTAAGTTAAATTTGGCTTTAGATATTAAGTTAATTATTATAATTACATCCAAATAAGGTCGGCGTTATTCGAGTCACGCCCCGCTGTTTGCTCGCGTGAGTATAACCTCTATCTATTTCAAGATATAATGTTACTTAAGACTTCATATAAAATATATTCAAAATTCATATATTATGTACATCGTCATTGTCTTAACGGTGAAGGAAAACATCGTGAGGTAACCTGCATGTCTGAGAGAACCTGGCGAGAGAGTGGCAGATACTATGATGAAATATAGCCTTTTTGTCAACAATTATACATTAATGGTAATATTATTGTCTAGTTTCGCTTACTTATAATATTATGTTTACCTAAATATTATATGTACATAATTTTGGCTATCTCTGAAGTATGATTTACAAGATTATACCTATATGATTTCCGGGTAAAAACTATCCTATGTCCTTCCCAGGGTCTGAAACTATCTTCTTACCAAATTTCATCTATTGCTTCTATAATATTATTATCAGTATTAGTATAGATATTCCGATTGATGAATTTGTTTGTTAGTTGTGATGTTGTGATGTGAAGGGGTTCGATACGAGCACATTCCATTAAAATGCATGTACGCATCCTCTCATGTCGAGTTTGTTTAACCAAAAAGTTAACTAAAACCATGACTGAATATACGTGTAGTTACCGTTTCAACATAATTTCAATGGGTAAATTAAAATGAGGACATATTCACTTTCAAAACATTACGAATATCTAACGAGCGAGTCTGTAAACGAAAGTGTCTACAAAGTAAAGCTTTCCTCCATACACGTCTCAATCAAATTTGAAATATCATTTTCTCTTTTAAAACTCGGTGGATTTTTAAACAGCCCAAAGCGTTTTTTGGAAGCGCGATGCTACCTGACAGTTATTATAATTACCGTCGGAACGTCATAAAGGTAATTCGAAGTTTGATGTGCGAAACGTATGCATTTGCTATGAAGGTCGCCAAATTCGTTTTTCATTGAACAATTTTTAAACTTTTTAATTTGTGGGTTGTTTGAAAGCGTTTTGTAAAGTTTCTTATGTAAGGGATTTGCTTGCGATGATTTTGCTGTGGTTCTGTTTGGGGTGATATGTTATGATGATGCATATATTTGTTCAGGGATAAAATGGGACCTATTTTAATTAAAATGTCAAATATTCGCGTAAATCTAAGAAAGTATTATGAAAAGGGAACCCTTTTAAATTCTTTCTATGTCCGTCCGTCTGTCCCTTATTTCTGAAAAAAAAATACAAAAACTGCACAATATAAGAGTATACTAATATGTAAAACCTTAGAATTTGGTTAATGGTCATCTGAACGCGGGCGGAGCCGCGGGCAATGCCAGTTACTTTATAAAACCGTTCTTTGCTTAGTCAAAGAGAGAGTAGTCATTGGTTAATTTGGATTGAAATTTAATTTTGAATTACTATCCGAATAAGTGGCATACTATCATATATCAGTATTGAAATATGAGAGAAAAAATCATTTAAATTTATTCAGGTTATTAAGCTTGCAAATATGTCATATGGAAATGTCAACTCAACTACGAGTATATAAGACTCAGAAATGAAAATTGTTAAAAATAAACTTCGGAATGTAAAGTTCACTTTGCAAAGATAGAGACTAAAGGAATATGACATTATATACATACGGTACTTATAAGAAAAACATAATTTTTGTCTGTCTGTCTGTTTGTTCCGGCTAATCTCCAAAACGGCTGGACTGATTTTGACGAGAATTTCACTTTTCGTTATAGGGAGTAACTTAGGCTACTTTTATTTTAGAAAAAGAATTAGGGTTCCGCTCAAAAAAAATTAAAACGTATCTAGGGACGCACCCGATCTAGTTGAGGGTAATGCGCTAGTTTCTAATACATTCCTACATTTGAAAACTTATTGTATTACAAATGTTATTGTAAAACTAAAACAAATCTATCCCCCGGAAACCGTATATTTTTCCGGAATAAAAAGTAGCCTATGTGTTATTTCTGACTATAATCTATCGCTGTGCCAAATTTCATCCAGATCCGTTCAGCCGTTAAGAAAAGAAAGAGTAAGAAACATACATCCATACATACATTCTTACAATTTTCGCGTTTATAATATTAGTAGGATATATAAAAATAACAAATTCAAGACCTAATCTCATTCCCTAAAACGTAATTAGTATATAGCTTTACGGTAATTTTATAAAGTATAAATCTAGCTGATTTGGGTTGTCCAAATTAAATTTATATAACCCTGTTTGCGCCCGCCCACGTTAATTGTTTATCTGCATCAACGTTCTCGAGTTAATACTATGTGGATAAGCTTTCATTGTATTATAGATTTTAAAAGCTTTTTTACCGACTTTTTGAATAAAGCTATCTTTTCGGGAGAGACTCTCCCGTGATCATGTTTGCTTAGAAGCATTTGGAAATCCCGTCGTGAATCAAATATGATAATAAATCCGCGAAATAATCTAAAAAGGAACAATTTAAAATGTCTAAAATATAATAAAATCTAAACAAATCGCGTAATTCTAAGAAAGTATTAAGTATTTGACCGAGTCGAACTCTCAGACATGCAGGTTTCCTCATGATGTTTACCTTCATCGTAAGACGAGTGGTAATCATGTTGAAATTATTTATACATACGTACATAATATATTCATTATATATAAAACCCTGAACTTTGTAGATATTATGGTTTATTACAAGTAATATGGAATATATTTTTTTGGAGATAAAGTTAAAATAAATAAATAATAAAAAAACTATGAAATTTTAATGAAAAATGAGATTTTAGTGAAGACTCTCAGGTACAACATTCGATTAGGTCGTTTAGGAGTTGACTATGATGAGATACGAGTACAATATATGTACATGGAGTCGAATAAAGCAAAATGTTAAAAGGTAAAATAACGTTATAAAATCGATTTCCGTGACCATTGCCCTCTTCTGCTCTATCAGCTACAAAAATGTACAATAGTATTTTATATAAAGCACATATCTATACTAATATTATAAAGAAGTAAAGTTTGTGAATTGTGAGTTTGTGACGTTGTAGGTGGTAATCTCTGGATTCACTGGACCTATTTAGATGAAATTTGGTAAGAAGATAGTTTGAGACCCTGGAAAGGACATAGGATGCTTATTATCCCGGAAATCATCCCTTAAGAGGGTGAAAATGGGGATGATAGTTTGTATGGATAATCAACCAAATCAACAATTATATAAAGATAATGTAATCTTTTCCATCGCACTCGACGTTGACTGACACAATCGAGGCTTAATCGAAGTGTCATAGACACGTGACATTTCTGTTAATTCACGTGACACGGGTAGGATTAAGTAATTATTTGTGTTAATCATTAAAGAAATTATAGTTTGTTTTATATGGCGTATTGTTTCTAGGATTCAGAATAAACTTACGAACTTACTTTTAACATTAATAGTCTGTAAGTATTTAATGATCTATAAGTACGTAAACTAACATTAAAAACTTTTAGTGTACCGAGTTTAATAGAAGTAAGTCAGGTCGTCAGGTAGATAATGTATCGTAGGTTCGATTTTTCTTGATGAGGAAATATTTTTTAATCTCAAGGAAGTTAAAGGCGTATCTTTTTTCTTAAGTAAAAGTGAGCAAGTTTAAAACTTTTAGGCAAAGCCTCTCAGCACTAAACAAACATGGTACTAACAAAACTATCAAAGTAATATACAAACTTCATGGTGGTTTAGACTCGAAACAATATCGAAGTAAAATATTAACAGAAAATTATTTATTAATATAGCAATTTCACTCTAACGTCTTCAAGGACTAAGGCACTTGTTTATTTATAAAGGAATTAGTGGGGAACTAATATTAATATACATGTTTTGCATTTCATTCTTTTATATAGAGTTAAATAGAGTACGTAGTGTTAATAACCCAAGTTGGGTCTAGAAGAATAAAGATATAAGAGCCTACCTTATGTAAAAAAGTTAAGCACTAAGGAAAGCTTATAAAAATATGTAGGTAATGAAAATTTGCACAGTAGTTTGTCAATTTTAATTTAACCTTTTGTTTTTATAGGGAATCTGATTCATTATTTGTAATGAAAAATGTTTTGGTTTCATTTGGCTAAATATTATTATTCAGGGTAACAAATATTCACTCGCTGAAAGTTATTAACTTGGTACATGTCTACCATCGAATAGGATGAAAACTGCTTCAGCTCTAAATAGAATAAGAACATCATAACATCATATATTATATTACTAGCGACTAACACTTGCTTCACTCGGGTTCGTCCCTAGCTTGATTCTCCATACAAATTTTCATCCCCCCCTTAAGGGATGATTTCTGGTATAAGAAGTATCCTATGTAATTCCTAGGATCTCAAACTATCTTCTTACCAAATTTCACCTTAATCGGTTCAGTAAATCTAGAGATTACCCCCAACAACATCACAAACTCACAATCTCACACACTGTTCCTCTTTATAATATTAGTATAGAAAAATAACTGCACTCTAAGTAGATGTAGATATAACAAGAGTATTTTAATTATATGGGAATTGTGTATGTATAGAGGTTCGTATTATATGTATAAAAGCGGCTCACTCTCGCTTTGCTTAGGTTCGCCTCTAAAAAACTGAAACAAATCTATCCCTCGAGAACCGTACATTTTTCTGGAATAAAAAGTAGCGTATGTGTTATTTTGATGTATAAGCTACATATATTATTGTAAAGTTTCATTAAAATCCATTCAGTAGTTTTTGTGTGAAAGAGTAACAAACATCCATACATCCTCACAAACTTTCGCAAGTAGGATATGTACAATGTACATATATACATATACATACATTGTCAAATTATGGATGATTTTTTACCGATTTTTTTTTTGTCCCATGCTTTTTTAATTAATGGATCTGTAAAATGTTTTACATATTGCTTTTAGAGCAATACCGCGCCCGCACCGGCATGGTACCCCCTACCCTTTTGGTAATTTTTTATTCATATGTATATAAGTATGCAGTTTATTTTGTATATTGTCTTATAAAACTCGATTTCCACATTCAATGAAGGTATTTTTTCCCCTTTACTGTACCATGAAGCCGTTTAAATATTAATAAACGATAATAACGCGATTCAGACCCGGCGTTACGGCGTAATTGAGTTAAAAACCAACGAACGCTCCATTTCCTTCCATTGGTAGGGGTGATTATATATGGATTCGATTGATTATAAAAAATCAAAATTGGGAAGCTTTTGAATTGCCTTGTGTTTTTATACGAGAATGAAACATTAAGATTGTACGTTTGATGGATGTCATGGACTATATTACTCGTATAACTCAGTATTAAGATATATAAAATTAGAAATTGATATCTCCTTAGTCGGTTATACTTCAAAAATAATAGTCTAGCAGTAACGTGTTTGCTTGGGGAATAAAGCGGGTTCAAATCCCGCGTCTTGCATTTTTGATATATCAAAGTGCGATTTTTTCAACTTGGATTTCTTTGATAACTTGTTTACTTGCTTACAAGTCTTAAAGAATCTAACTAGTTTTTCAAAAAGCATGTGAAGCCCACTAACCTGCACTTGGCCAGCGTGGCGGCCTGATCCTGATGGCGCATGATTCCCCTCGCTTGAAGGCAGGTCCCGTTAAATATCCATTAAATGTCCAAATTAGAGTGTCTAAATACATTTTTAAATCAATTTGGCAGTTTAATTTTTATCACGCTCATATTAATGAAATCTTATTTTCTATTTCAGGTATGTACAAGAATGTATCTTCAATCTTCATCTACAGTAAAGTATTTTTTCCTGTTATTCATGTCATTTTCGCAAAAAATATTTTTATATTTCAATACATGATTGATTTTGTATAGGAATTTGACAGTACTTCTTGTTGTTATTGGTATTTACAATAAATAAAAGGAAAACCTCCATCGTGCTAAAATATGGACTTTTTTTATAATTAGTGCTTAAATGGAATATACTGAGAATTAATTCTGTATGTACATACCTACCTTTGTATATGTTATATGTATACTGTTACTAGAAAAATATGTTTTTCAATCGTACATAAGTACATATATCCGATGTCATAAAACTATCTTTTCTGATTTCGAAGGTCTCGTTTAAATTTAGATTTTTTTAAATCGAATGCTATACAGCAAACAAAGTCTCTTCTGTGGCCAACCAAATGAAATGAAATGAAAAAAAAAAAATATTCAATTAGATTTATTACAAGGACTTTTGAAGCATTTGGAACGTCAGCAATACTTAAGAAATTTTAAATATTCGCCTACCTACATGTAAGAAAGTATGACGCTCGATACCATTATTAAGAATAAACAATACTAACGCATTACGATTAACGAAAAACATACGAGATGGTGCTACATATATGATTGTCGGCAAGAGAGCAAATAGGAAATGGATCTAATAATTGGTTATAAAAATGTTTCTTTTTGTAAAAAAACTGCTTTCTGAGAAAGAAACCTAATATAAACTTGAAAAGCAAAACCTTGCCTATATACAAAATTCGATCCAAATCGTTAGTTCGGTTTCCGAGATACACGAAATAAATGTACATATGTATACAAAAATTGACCATTTAATAATAAAAAAAATTACATTTAAACGTTTTTTTTATCATATATTATGTAATTCAGTATAAGGTTGTGTTTTAAATTATTTTGTGCATATTTTCAACGTCAAATTGCAAATCTACTCGTATATCAGATATGTAATCTATACCTTCCAACGCTTTTCCTGCGATAGCCACAATGTTTAATTTTGTGCATATTGACACATGTCTTACATGTACATGAAATATAATATCAAATAGTAATTTAAAGCACTTTTCGTTAAAAGTAATAAATTACTTTATTCTCTGACTGACTTGATCTTTCAAGTCAAGGTAATCAAGTCAAGTAAAGGTATTCTATTAGTGTGTATGTGTGTTTTTATATTACGTTACAGCTTCGTCGATTGTGAACCGATTTTCATTGAACAAGTTATTTTTAATGATAGGTCTTATTTCAAGAATAAAACAACTTTCCCATATAGAATTCCACCTCAATATTACTATGAATAATTGAAGTGAATAAAGTGTTATCCAAAGTTCTGGTGGTACGCAATATCAGACTTTGTTAGTTTAAGCTGACGCCTGACACCAACTCTGTATTATTAACACATACAATGAAGTATAATGTTAGCTTTGCTAGATTTTGCCTCAGATCGGTCTAAAAGAGTTATTTGGTTTTTATCTCAAGAAAGTCTTTGAAGAGAAGTTTATAAGCTAGCGGTGTTAAGTTGTCGATTCTGAATTTTGATCCTGGTCATGTCGACTTACGGTCTCAGCGGACTATGGAAAAGAGAGTGCACTGAGTTTATGTACAAACTTGTGCATTACAGTATTTCTCGCGCTGATGGCTTGTCTTATTAAGATTATCCGCTGTTACTAAAAATAGGTAGCAAAATATTTTATCTTCATTCGTAAATTGTACCTGAGATTTCGAGTGATGAAGGCATTGCGATTTTATAGATAAACTAGAGTGATTTTAAATAAAACTATCTTTTCGGATTATTTCGCGGATTTATTTTGATTATGGTTCCCGACGTTCCATGCTTTACAGCAATCATGGTCACGGGAGAGACTGAGGTGTTAGATGTCTCGAAGGTATAGTTGTTATAGACAGCTTACCCACAAAATAACAAAATGAATTCAAAAAATATAAAAATGACACTAAAGAACCTTACAATATTTGTTATAATTATTTATGTTAGAGTTTTTCATTTCTCATTTTATTTTATTTTTGAACATAAGTGAGCAACAACCTTTTTCTTAGTTCAACAATTATTATTTACATGTTAAGTTAGCCTGTAATTGTGATAAACTTTGTAACACTTTATTATGTATAACTATATTAAGTTAAGAAATGTATTCTTAGTATATAACGTAGTCTTCCTAATAATAAATAAAGTAAATAAAAAATAATCTAAGAAATTAATGAGTAAACTAGAGCGAGTGAGTGAGTCTCTATGCTACACCAGATATACGAAATTTCATCCAAATCTATCTAGCCGTTTTAGCTTGACGAAGTAACTAACATACACCCACATATAAACTTACGCAGTTATCTATGTACTTGCCTATGTGTAAAAATCGATGTGTGTATATGTATGTTCCCTATGGATTCCAAAACGGCTGGACCGATTCTGATCAAACTTTCAGGCAATCTTCAGATTAGCCCAGCGGATGATCGTGTGAAATTTGGTAGCGAACGGAAGTATGAACGCGGGCGAAGTCGCGGCTAATGCTAGTAATAGTATAGATTCTTTGCAAACCTTTGATGAATTTTTAATTCCACCTATGCAAACTAATTTTATTGTATGTTAATTTCTGTTTCAATTGTTTTAAAGAATAGTATATACTCTAGCATACATATACCTATTGCAAGCCGTCGAAACAAACCTTAACTCTAGTAAGTCATAAAAGTTACGATGGAAAAGCATCTCAGTACTTTACGAGGCTTTCGCAAATTTGAATTAAATTAGGGCTGTCTTCATTTTAACTTTTTTTCCTTAATTGATTTACTTAAATGATAATAAAGTCTGTCGACTGCTTAATCAGTAAGTAGCACGTTAGAATTTTTCATTTAATCAAAATATATATTCATTATATAAAAAGTTACTTAGAAATGATTATTATTATTGAAGTAATAGCACTCGCTTCGCCCGGGTTCGCCTCTAGAAGAACAAAAACAAATCTATCCCACGGGAATCGTACATTTTTCCGGGATAAAAAGCCTACGCGCTATTTTAGACTATAATCTATATTTGTGCCTTTCAGCCGTTCTTGCGTGATTGAGTAACAAACATCCAAACATCTAAACTTTCACATTTATACTATTAGTAAGATATGGAACCAAACAATGTTTCTTTACGTACAAAATGTCTAAATCAATATCAGAAGAAATATTAATATCCACTTTGAACAAAAGAAGGAAGTTATAAGGAAACCGTGGAAAGGACAGCTCGTGAAAGACGTGATTAAAATATCGTTGGTTTAATTATTTTTTTCTATTTGTGTAGGAAAAACAAAGGGATTGACAAAGATGTGTGAAAGATTAAAGAGTATTACTTATATCACTTCTAGATACGTAGAATGTATGTATGAAAATATTCAGCCCGTTTTAACGTCCCACTGCTGGGCACGGGCGTGAGGGGCATCAGGCCAAGGGGGACAAGTGCGGGTTGGCAGACTTCACATGTCTTTCGAAAACTTGCTAGATTCTCTCAGACATGCAGGTTTCCTCACGATGTTTTCCTTCATCGTAAGACAAGTGATAATCATGTTGGAAATGATTCGCACATGAAAATATCAGAGGTGCATAGCCGGGGATTTGAACGCGCTTCACTCGGATTTCCAAACGAGAACGTTACCACTGGGCACTGGACTATCACTACTATTACATACATAGTGTAAGATGTAAATGTCGTTAGAAATAATCATAGATACCTACTTACATAATAATATACGCTCCCTGTTATCATTTTTCATTATTCAATAAAAGTTAGCTAATTTTCTCCGGTCTCATATTAACAAGGCGCTCTCAAAAATATGCGGTACAAGGAAATAGAATCTTCAATTTTCGGCCTTCTAGCCATTAGTACATTAAACTCAACGACTGCCATAAATATACCATAAAATATTTTTAACGCCATCGTTTTAGTCGTTTTCTATATACTGTGTTTCCTTATATTATGTAAGTATGTGAAAGAGTCTTTGTTGGTTTACGGGCCGGAGAGACATATCGGGTGACTAGTCTTTTAACGATTCCTAATAACTTATGTATCTGTGGGTTTCTTTGCTAGCTATAGGAATTTGACGTAATTTGTATGGAATTTATGTTAAGATTCTATCTGTATTAAGGACAGCTTCAGATAGATTATAGGTTGTAGATGGTTATTGGGAATCGATGTTATTAAAAGCTTGTTAACTTATCCATTAGTATTTTAGTATAGATTATAAAGAGGTAAAGTTTGTGAGTTTGTGACGTTGTAGGGGGTAATCTCTGGATCTACTGAACCGATTTAGATGAAATTTGATAAGAAGACAGGTCGAGACCCTGGAAAAGACATAGGATACTTTTTATCCTGGAAATCATCCCTTAAGGGGGTGAAAATGGGGATGAAAGTTTGTATGGGGAATCAAGCTAGGGACGAACCCCAGAGAAGCGATGGTGAGTCGCTAGTATTACATAAAACAAAGTCGAGTTTGTTACAGCACTTAGGTATAACTCGAGAATTGCTGAACCGATTTTTATGATCTTTGTTTTGTTGGATTTGTCTTCACCCCGAATAACAAAATAACTATTAAAACATCGGAAAAAAATTAATTTGAAGAAAAAATCTATTCCATACTAATAAGTGTCAAAACGTATGTACCTAGGGAAGAACCTGGGCGAAGCGAGGGTGAGTTGCTAGTATTCTATATAGTAGTAATATACTATATAGTGTTAATATAACTGTTACATAATATGTATGTTTAGTCCATGGGAAAAATTCCATGCTTTCTCTCAGAAAGATATTTTTTACAATCATTATTCATCGTTTATTGCAAGCGATGGCAACCCTCTCCGAGTGATATATTCTCCATTCGGGTTTTAAATCTTAAAAGTTGGACAAGTTAGAGCGCAGTTGTAACTACTTGGTAACCGCGCCGGAAGATCTTATGGCCAGGAATTATTCGGGAGATACTTCCGCGGTATGCAGAATTTATTATCTACTTTATGTATGATGTGTGTGGATACCGACTAGCAGCTTCCGAAACGACATCTGTATGTACTTCGATCATAATTAACAAAATTATCTCCAGATGAGTCTAGATTTGGCGATAGACAAGATATATTAGAAAATACATACTATACATCTATAATCGATATACATATATACATAATATTACTTGTATGTACTCGAGTGTCACCCTCACTCCTCACTTTTTCGCTCGTTTATTTTTCTCTAATTACCTTACTTATCTTCGAACTCGTTAGTATTGATCATTATACAAACTGTCGCCCTCATTACCTATTCGTATATAAAACAAAGAAAAATCCCCAAAAAATGTACTGTTCCGTTGAATAGATTTTTTTTTTGTTTTTCTAGAGGGGAACCCGAGCGAAGCGAGATTTTTATATGTACGTATGTGTAGAGGTCTTTAACACTGACTGCATATAATATATAACTGAATAAAACTGATGACTTGACTGATTTTTTTTTAAAAGACGCACCTTATGTTAGGTAGAATATCATAAGTTTTTTATTAACATATCACGAGAGATTCCGCGAGAAAAAATAGTTTAAAAAATGTAGAACATGTAGCCAGTGACAAATCTATTGTAAATGAAGCGTGCTAAAAGCTTTGCACGACAAACCCTCTACGACCGGAGGTTTGAGATATCGATATGATGCATCTACGTCCATTTCATTGTTTTAACAAAGATATTGTTTGAGCAGTTTATATGAGACCAGAAGCGTTTACAGTTTTCAGATAAAAATAACTACCAAATTTTATTTCCATTTTTGGAACTTATCGTTTGTATTCGAGCTAGAAATATTTTCTAATAATATCCTGGTGATATGTTTTTGTGTAAAGGAGATAGATCATCAAACGTTAAAACACATCTTCACATTTAACGTTTTAGTATTAGGTTCAAAAAGTTTCGTTACTTATGCACTATATATTATTATAGATTTCTGGTTGACATTGACTTCATAATTATACAGTGGAAGGCATAGGTACGATTCTTGCCTATAGGAATCTATCTTAGATCTGTCTGCTCCATTCTACGTGACATTGGTGAAGTAATCTGTGTCACACTATTATATATTATGTAATTATTAAATGCGAAAATTTGTATGTTAGTTTGTATGTATGTATGTATGTGTGTTGGTTACTCCTCCACGCTGAAACGGATGCACTATGACCTGGAGTAACACATAAGCTATAAGGCACCCAGTAAAATATATATTATTCACCACACATACGCTCTAACCAAACTACCGGTTCCGGCTTCGTACGGTTTATTTGATACAAAATTTATTTATTACCTTCAGACCTGTTAGGAATTGAAGTTCACAAAATCATTTCTTACCAGTTTCCTGTCTCTATAGAAATTTAATACAATTTTGTATATAGCATCGGAGAACATATAAAAAATTCTTTTTTTTTTTTTACAGAAAAGGCACCTATTTAGATAAACTTAATAAGCAAAACCTTCTCTAAATACAAAATTTGATCCAAATCGTTAGAGCTTTTTTGAGATACACGAAATAAATTTATATAATATATTAATACAAACATGGGTCATTTAGTACCTATTATAAGATTAAGCAGCCATTCTTCTTATTAAATATTTAATCCATCAATTCGTATTATTTTCATGTTAGTGAATAAATATGCTGAGACATCTGTAAGGCTAAAGGTGTATTTATTTGGCGTCGCTACTTGTTGAATACTCAAATGTTGTTTGGTTTCTGAATTCGCTGGGTTACTCTCACAACGGAGAAGTGATTGATAATGGGTAGTATGTAAATGAAAATTTGATTTTGGCATTTTAAATATAATGTCAAATATTCGCGTAAATCTAAGAAAGTATTAATTTGATTTTGATTTTACTTTCATGTTGTATAACTTTCAAAAAATATAAACACATACAATATACACATACAATACAATAGGTGCAAAATAGTGCACTAATTTTCGCCTATGTCATATGTATGTATGTATTATTCAATTATACCTAAATTGGTAAAACGCTGTGGTAGCCCAGTGGTAACGCTCTCGTTTGGGAAACCTTATGAAGCGAGTTCAAATCCCGGGTCTCGCACCTCTGATATTTTCATGTGCGAATCATTTCTAACATGATTACCACTTAGCTTACGGTGAAGGAAAACGTCATGAGGAAACCGGCATGTCCGAAAAAACTTAGAAAGTTTCG
Organism: Brenthis ino; assembly: GCA_921882275.1. Lineage (NCBI taxonomy): Eukaryota > Metazoa > Arthropoda > Insecta > Lepidoptera > Nymphalidae > Brenthis > Brenthis ino. The sequence goes on along the minus strand of OV170233.1, from coordinate 1,515,485 downwards.
AAACTTTCGAACACACGTGAAGTGCGGCAACCCGCACTTGGCCAGCGTGGTGAACTATGGACTGATCCCCCTCGTATAGCAGGGAGCAGTGGGACGTTAAAAGGAGAATACACCTAAATTAGTATAATTTTTTGATGTAACATATAAAAAATCAAGCCAGGTGTTTTGATTATAATACTTTTTACATAAAAAAATTAAGTATACAATATTATATAGATATATATTACGTATATACAATCTTGCATAATAGAATAAAAAGTAACATACGTTTTTTATTACAATTTTTATTATCGGCATAGTTAATCCAGAGCTCGTATCCTAAGTAAATTGTCATTTATTTCCGACGAATTCATCATTTTATTTTCATCTTCATTTCATTCTAGCAAATTTTACTTAATTAATCAAATCCTTCATCTCTTAATTTTGTTAAACTAAAAATCAGCAATAAATCATCAAATCCGGCGCTCGTCAGTACCTATCAGTTTGAGAATTATCTAAATCCCTTGTTTACTTTGTTAATATAGGACCATCGAATTAGCAGTTGTATTGGGTGCTTTTTATTTAAATAAATTAAAAAAATATTTGCATTTCTAAATGCCTTTGAAAGTTAACATTTATTTAACCCTTAATAATGGTATTTTTTTTCGAAACTTATGTAATGTATTCATTATAAAATCATGAAAATTACATATGTATATTGTATACATAAATCGCTAAATATGTATCGCTAAGCAAACAGATGCAAAAATTGTATATCTCCTTTCTTGAAGTCGGTAAAAAGAGTAATTGAATCGACGTTGTAAAGTAGCAGCACTAAAACAAAATACAGTAGTTTAAAGTTGTCTCGCTTTTTAGCTATTTTATCCTAGGTGTTGTTGTTTACTTTAGTCTGTTTACGCCCGGTTAACCAACTTGTTGAGTTCGACTCGGAATGTTATTCACTATGCGTAAAGAAAGGTCACTCGTACAAACGTTTGAAGCGTGACTTGTTTTAATATTGGGATCTGAAGATCGAATGAGCATTGGTGTATGCTAAATTTAGATATATTAGGTACTGGCGACTCACCCTCGCTTCGCTCGGGTTCGTCCCTACTTACGTTTTGAAGTTTAGTATAGATTTCTCAGAGATGAGATATTTTCCCGCAGTAAAAAGTATCCTATATGTAGACACGGATAACCAGCTATCGTCATACAAAATTTCATCAAAATCCCACCAGTGGTTTTTCCGTGAAGCGATAACAGACGGACAGACAGACGAAAATTCTAAAAACTATAGATTCAGCAACTGTATAGATAATAATGTTCTACTTCAATAACATTTTCCAAAAAAATATTTAATGTACAGATTCGGCTTTGTTACAATTTTATTACATATATGTATAGATTTACATATGTGTTTTTTAATAATAATAATCTGAGCTTTCTAACGTCCCACTGCCGGGCATGGGCTTCAATGCATGGGGGTGATATGTCATAGTTCACCGCACTGGTCAAATGCAGGTTGGTCTTCATACATCTTTCAAGAACCAGTTAGTTGTTTTATGTAAATTTTTATTTTTATTACATAACTTCTTTTTGTCTGTTTAAAAGGCCGAATAAAATTTGTCAACATATCGATCGAATGGATAAATTCATAAAAGCTTTGATATTATATTTTTAAAACTTGTATATGAATAATATGAATAAATGTGTTGGACATTAACACACAGCACCATCTAGTTCCATGGTAAGCTACGAGTCTTGTGTTATGGACACCAGATAGTTGATACACTATACACATATGTATAACTTTTAAATACATACATATTATAAATATATACACCCATGGCTGGAGTACAAACATTTGTGCTCATCACACAAATGAATGCCCCCAGGGGGACTCGAACCCACGACCGCTGGCACGGCAAGTAGGATCACTACAAACTGAGCCAAAAGTGACGTCAAATTTTCTTATCAAGCCATTGATACGAGTAAAGCTTCAAAAAATCTAATTGTAATGCTTAAATAAGTATAATTAATTGACTCGTCACCGCTAAAAGCTGATGCTATCACGACCGGAGTAACACAATGGCTGACCCCTAATAGATTGTATCGCGTTTAATGTAAGGCACTTTAGAAGCATCCGGGGGATGTCCTGTTTGAATACTTTGGACGGTTGTTTGTCTGAATCCGCCTCTAGCCTTCGGGTGTTGCTGATTTATTCATCTATGCTGAAAGTGAGACGGTGTTGCTTTGAGATATTTCATTATTTCCCCATTTTTTATATATTTTTTATTTATATGTTCATACTTTTTTTTTGTATTGATTTGACGAAAATTAGGCAGATTTTACCGGAATAATTAAAGGGATAATGTAATATTTTTTATATTATACTAGCGGCTCGCTCTCGCTTCGCTCGGATTCGTCACTGTACATTTTAACGATTAGTATGGAATAGATAGACATATTATATGATATATAGGATACCTATAGCCTTTCTCAATAACGGGCTATTTAAGGCCAGAAGAATTTCTCAAATCATATTAGTAGTTTCTGAGATTAGCGCGTTTATAAAAACTCTGCCTCTTTATAATATTAGTATTGATAGATGGCATTAATAATACCTATGTATGTATAATTTATTTTGTTGTACATTTTAACCTGTCCGCCAATCCGCACTTGGCAAGCGTGGTGGATATATGGCCATATCCTCCTCGTATTGAAAGGAGGCCCGTGCCCAGCAGTGGGATGTTAATCCCTTAACGGCCGTGGGCACACCGGTGTTACAGTTAACAATGAATTTCTTAGAAATTTACGTGGAGGAGTCAAAAAGGGATAAATACACAATACACACATTTTAACCTACCTACTTAAAAAAAAAAGAAATTAGTCAATTATGGTTTATTTTTATATGTATGCTACGCGCTTCTTATGTACCTATTTTTATGATTTTTTGCACAAGGATAACGTGTTGCTCAACTCCTGGTTTCTAAATGTAAAAACTCAAGAACTATAGTGGCCCCGATGTAGGTATCGAACCCAGAACCTCCGAATTCGCAAATGGACATGCATATCACTAGAACGAACGACGAGGCACTTATACTTCTTTTTATGAAAAAAATAATCATGTAAAATTCTTATTAGTTATATACATTGAGTACTCCTGTCACAAATTCCTAACAAAATTGTTATTTGAAAGATTAATAACGTATTTCAAATTTGAATTTCCTACACTGCGGTCATGAATGTTCAGAAATTAGGCTTTTCATGGCAAGCTTTTATAAGCTCTGCTCAATTTGCATTTATGATTTTCGATTGAAACCGTTTTTGTGGTTATGTTGCTAAAGGCAGGTTATTAAATTGTTACGTACTTTGATTGTATTACGAAGGCGTTATTACAAAATTTTGGTCCAGACATGTTCATTCTTAACTTTAATTCTTAGCATAGTAAGGTTGGATTTTTTACCACTGCTACCCGGAAGTCTAAGTCTTAAGTCTGACACTCACTATAGGTATATAGTATATAGGTCTTATTAGGCAAAGTAAGACCGCATTATACGAATCCAAGTTAGGTCATAGGTGGAACTTTCAAGTAAAAGGTATCAAAAGAATTATTTAAGATAGCTGCACTAATATACGTACGAATATATTTCATCACACTCAAAATTTATATATAACTAGTGATTCACCCTCGCTTTGCTCGGGTTTGTCTCTAGGTACGTTTAAAGGGTTAGTACGGACTAGATAGACTATATATTATATATACAGATAGATATACAGACATAGATATGATGAGTTGTTGTGGGTTGCATTATAACGTGTAACCGTGGAAAAGAGATAACCTCCCGCGGTTAATAGCGTATGTCATTCCCCAGCCCTCTTCTAAAAAATCACACTAATCCCTCACTTTGTTTAGACGTGAAAGAACAACCAAACGAACAAACAAACACACTTTCACATTTATAATATTAAGTATAGATTAATTAATTTTAAGTAAAAAAATAATATTATTAGATAATATACAATGAAGAACAATAGCAATAAAAATATCACATCTTTCATATCGAAGACAAAAGGAGGCCAACTCGAGATTGAGCTTCGAAGACAACGTATCTTAGAGACACATATGCATGTAAATTACCGCCCGCTCTAAAGTTTACGGCGCGCAACTGACTCGACCTATATTTTAATATCAATTTATTACAAAATTATATTTATAGTGGCATTCTGCATATTATTTGTTTTTAATTGTCTCGTATACTATGAAGTCCCAGATTTGAGTCCCGAGTGGAGCTTAATTGTTAAGAAATCAAAATCATTAGGAGTTCGTAAATTATTATATGTTCCGAATCGAATTAACTTAACTTGTCATATATAACACTGTGTTTTTTTCATGACATGAGTGCTATTTTCCTTACGGCGAATTAAAACACCATGAGGCAACCTGTATGTTCTCAGACTTTATGAGTTTTGAAAAAACATGTGAAGTCCGCTACCTCGCAGCGTGAGTAAACTACGGTCTGAGTTCCAAAGACCACTAAGACATTAATACTAAGACATAAATATGGCTCTATTTGAGTATTATGTCAAATTATAATATATCGTCTATACTAATATTATAAATGTGAAAGTCTAGATGTTTGAATGTTTGTTACTCTATTACGTCAGAACCGCTGAACGGATCTAGATGAAATTTATTATATACTAGCGACTCACCCTCACTTCGCTCTGGTTCGTCCCTAGGTTGATTCCCCATACAAACTTTTACACCTCCTTAAGGGATGATTTCCGGGATAAAAAGTATCCTATGTCCTTCCCAGGGCCTCAAACTATCTACTTAAAAAATTTAATCTAAATCGGTTCAATAGATCCAGGGATTACACCTTACAACGTCGCAAACTCACAAACTTTACCTCTTTATAATATTAGTATAGATATGTATTTTTTATGGTTAGCGATACATATGTATTGTAGAAGATCGATATTATACTGTTCATTATAGAAAACACTGTCTATACTAGTAATTAAAGTGTATTTACTTTTTGAGCCTAGACTTTCGATTAAATATCGATTAGTAGATGATTAGTGTGAAGGTTGTTTTTCCACAGTTAACACGTGGGAGCTATACATAGATAGGGCGAGTGGAAAGAAATTTTATTTCAATGACAAATATTATTTCGTTACTAACGACTTATCCTTGCTTTGCTCGGGTCATAAAAATTATAAAATATATAGGGATGTCCCTATATATATATATATATATATATATATATATTTCTTTACTATAGGTTATTCACTTTAGGTGTCTTTTATATTTAAGGTTAGTGCTAATATACGTGCTATTAAATTTGATCTAAATTCGTTTATCCGTTTGAGCGTCAAGGAGTAACAACCATACATACACACATACAATCTTTCGCATTGAATAAAAATTGATGTGATTTGTTGTCCATACAGGACAATATTTATATTGATAGTTAAACTCAAAAGTTGAATATACGAGTATATATCGAGTTGAATATCCCTTTTACAAAATGTATAGGTACGTGGCTTTTATATAGGTATATATTTTATTTAACAATGTTAACAGACGGTTGGTTATATGCTATTTTTTTGAAGTGAAACTTTTTTAAAACTCGTTGATACGAAAATGCGACGCTAGAAAGAGACAAACACATAAATATATAGGATTAAGCCAGCGAGAGAATGAGATGACGGTTACCATGGCAACATTGCCATGTTGCCATGGTAACCGTCGTTATTTTCTGACAAATATATAATATTATATTCTTTCCGTATATGATATTCTATAAACATATGATTGTCACTATAATATGCCTTATTTTATGTAATATGCCTTATTTAATTATTGATTTGTTTTAATTTAATTGCGACATTTGCCAAAGAAGTTTTACTTCAACCGTTCGTAAAGGTTACATGTACCCATTTTTAATCTCTTCACTACTGCTAGTAGTCAAGATACCGCAGTATCTTAGACTGTATGCAGGACGTTTAGTGAAGTGTTGCAAAACCGTCGACATTGAGATTGCTATTTTTTGTGTATCTTATGCTGCATCTATACATATAATAAAATTCTAACTGAGTCAAATCTGTACATTAAATATTTTTTGGAAAAATCTTATTTAAATAGACATTATTATCGATACAGAGACCGAATCTATAGTTTTTAGAATTTGTATCTGTCTCTCTGTCTGTTACCGCATCACAGAAAAACTACGGGACGGATTTTGATGAAATTTGATATGGTCATAGCTGATTATCCGAGACAACATATAGGGTAGTTTTTACCGCGGAAAAATATCTTATTTATGAGAAGTATACAAAAACTGTAATGTAAGAGTATACTTATATGTAAAACCTAAGAATTTGGTTTTTGGTCATCTGAACGCGGGCGGAGCCGCGGGCAATGCTAGTGTTTAACTAAAATTGAATTTATTATATCATTTGTTTCTTTCCCCTTATAATATTAAAAAAATATCCCCATTCAAATAATTCAAAGAATATACTTTAACGAGCTTACGTTAACAGCATTTACGTTACAAAGAAAGGGCAGTAACGGTGATGAAATAAATCAGTGCGAATAAAAGCCGGGGTGAAGACAATCGCAAAGAAATGTTTACCCCAGCTATTAACAATCTTGACATCATACCGCTTTTTCACACTTTTAAGAGTAATCTAACAAAATCTGTAGATGTCTTCCGAAGATGGAAGTGATCATTTTTATTTATGTACTTCTCTTTCCCATTTTTCCTTGGCATTAGCTATTTCTTATTGTGCGGGAATTTTTGGGGTTTCTTTGAATCTAGCGAATTGTTATATTTAATGTAACAAACTTAAATATTATAGATTACTATATCAAATATATTAAAAAGATTCGGATAATATTTATCATATCTAAATTCCATAATAACGGATTCAAATTGCTCTCAGCCTAGAGACATAGAATAAATACTACGTCGCATATACTCCTTCTCGGGATGAGTTATCGAACGAATATATGAAAAATAATAACATACAATACTTTCTTATATTTATTTTGTTCCGTATTCATTTTGATTATCCATATTGAAAATTGAACACTTGACTTCCTTCGTGGTTTTTAGTAGAAACTCGCTGGTATTGGGTCAGATGGTTACCACAATCTAATTTACGACAGTTTCAAATTTAATCCACATACGAAACTTCATTCAGCGGAAACTTAATATGTTCCTTATGGTTTAACTTTATAAAGTTTTACAGCAAATTCTGTCAGACAAAGATTAAATATAACAGCTCATTACAAGTTGTTATCCAGAAGTCGAGACCGGAAGTTACAGTTGGTTCGTGTAAGCCGGAAGAAATAATGTCGCCACACCGCTTCGACAAAGTTTTACTTCAAGAACATATCTGAACTTGGTCACATATTGATACTATCATGTCGTATGATTTGATGCGTTTTATTAACTTTTTGATTTACTTGCTATAAGAGTTGTTTAGGCTTTTATGGAGTAGTAGAAGGAGAGTTTTTAATTTTTGATTATCTTACTATGAGGTTTTATAATCTATACTAATATTATAAAGAGGCAGAGTTTGTTTGTTTGTTTGTTTGTTTGTTTGTTTGCGCTAATCTCGGAATTACTAATCCGATTTGAAAAATTCTTTTTCCATTAGATATCTCGTATATTGAGGATGGCTATAGGTTATATGAGTAATATATAGTCTATCTATTCTATACTAACCCTTAAAACAAACCTAGGAACGAACCCGGGCAAAGTCACAGTAAGTCGCTAGTTACGATATATTTTGAGTGATAAAGCTGTTTAAGCACGATAATTTCGCCCCTGCTCCGGCTAATAACACTAACGGGGATAATGATCATTATTTATTTCGAGATAGATATTGAATTGATATTTGATCGAAGATAGTATTTTAAATATACTGAATTTTATTATACATACTGTATATATTTATAATTGACACACGTTTGATTTGATGCGCACGAATGTTTGTACTCCAGTCATGGGTAAATGGTATTTATAATATGTATGTATTTAAAGTTATATAACATACACAAGCCTCGTAGCTTACCATGGAACTAGATAGTGCTGTGTGTTAATGTCCCAACATATTTATTATTTATTTATTGATAAAGTATCTGTGAAACTAACATCAGAAGTTAGGTGATAAGCGCGTTTCTTATATATTTGAAATTGTATCCCATTTCTTTAATTAAAACATCTTCAAACTTATCACTAATTAGCAACTCACCCTCGCTTCACTCGGGTTCGTCCCTAGGTGATTCTCAATACAAACTTTCATGCTCATTTTCACTCCCCTAAAGGATGATTTGCGGGATAAAAATCCTATGTCCTATCCTATGTCCTCCCCTGGGTCTCAAACTATCTTTTTACCAAATTTCATCTAAACCGGTTCAGTAGATCAAGAGATTACCCCCTACGACTTCACAAACTCACAAACTATACCTCTTTATAATATTAGTATAGATATCACTAATGACAGCATTCTGTCCCTCATCAAAACACATTCAGTTAAAATCTAACGGCTGAGAGCAGATGCGCGATAAGATTTAGCTGTGCGCAAGTTTCACTAATCTGCAACTACCCGCCTTTTAGTTAACAACTGCACATTTATTAATTTGGTGAGTTGACGTTAAAATGTTGCGAGAATTCCGAAGACGTAGCTGTTTTCGGTAATTAAGGGTGGGTGTACGCGGGGAAGTTTTGGGTGCAAGCGAGATGGGCTGTCACGTCCTTTACTGTAAATCTGTTGAAATTTACTTTCTGTTTTTGCAGTAATCATTGTTGTTTATATGGTATATGTGGTGGTATTTTATTTTTTGTTTGTTGGTAAATTTTATTAAAATTTTGTTTTTACTCACTAATTTTATATATATATATATATATATATATATATATATATATATATATATATATATATATATATACATATATATATATATATATATATATATATATATATATATATAAATGAATGTCGCTAAGCATTTTTTTAGAATATTATTTATTATTATTTATACAAAATTTCAGAAGTTAGTCAAGGTCTATATACTTTATTTTAAAATATATTAAATGTAGAATAGACTGATTTCCAACACAGTATTAAATATTTAGCATCCTAAGAGGCCAATGATTAATTATTCATGTATCGAGTGAACGATCCATTTTTCCGTTGACACTAATTCATAGCTTTACATTGTATATAAGAACGTTGCTCTAATAATTTTATTCAAATTTGTGAGTTTTGCTTAGATTCATAAAATTCGATTATTTTAAACGTGGCACTTTTTAACATTTTTGTTTGGATATTAACTGGTATTATAAAGAGGAAAGATTTGTATTTTTGTATGATTGTAACGAATAAACTCAAAAACTATTAGACCAATTTAGATGAAATTTGGTAAGAAAATAGTTTGAGACCCTGGGAAGGACATACGATATTTTTATTCCGGAAATCATCCCTTAAGGGGGATGAAAGTTTGTACATAAAGATCAAAATACAACATTTACCACAGTCAAAACATAAAGTAAAAACAACCAAATACTAACATAAGCCTTTGAGAAATATGATACACATAGTCAAGGACGATGTAAGTCAAATCGATTATTTCTATCGAAAGCAAATATACGGAAATGTATTATATTAAATTTCCGTTGAAATATGGACTTTTGTCCGTCGATGTCTGCGGTCAGATAAATTATACATTATTATAATGAAACATCCTAATATTCCAATACATTAACTCTCGGAAATTGATGATATTTTATCTAGGAATTAATTTGTTGTATCCATCGTTCTGACATAACATGAATGTGTTTAAAAATAATTTCATTAATATGTAGGGACATTAACAGATAGTTGATACACTACACATATTATATAATTTTAAATACATACATATTATAAATATGACCCATGACAGGAATACAAACATTCATGCTCATCACTCAAATGAATGCCCCCAGCGGGACTTGAACCCGCGACCGCTGGAACAGCAAGTAGGGTCACTACAAACTGAGCTAAATATGTCGTTCATTCATTAAATTGTAAGACGAGCTTTTAAATTAGTAAAGTTTATTTATTATCTCTATTTACACTATGTTATATCTTTGCTAATATTATGGATGTGAAAATAACTCTGTTTCTTCTGCTCAACAGATTTTAATGAAATTTGGCAAAGATGTATATAAAGTTAAAAAAAAACTGAATCTCAACTACAGCGCCACCAATATCTATATAGAACCATCATGGTAAATACAAAATATCCATAAATACACAAAAAATCTGAAATACTTATCACCTAAGGAATGCTTATCGATAACACAAACATATAATTAGTACAAACTAGCGACTTACCCCGCTTGGCTCGGTTGCGTCGCTTGGTATATTTAATTTTTTTTGAGTGTAACCCTAATTCTTTTTTTTATAATAAAAGTAGCAAAGTTACTCCTTATAACATCAGCTATCTGCCAGTAAAAGTCCTATCGAAATCAGTCCAGAGGTTTTGTAGATTAGCCGGAATAAAAAAAAGACAGACAGACAGACAAAATTTAAAAAAAATATGTTTTTCTTATAAGTCCATATTGTATATAATTTCATATCCATTTAGTAAAAAGCTGTTAGTTTGACATTACAAACAGACACTTCAATTTTATTTATCTGTACACTGTATAGATTACGAGATACATATGTGTACATACATACATATGTATTATGTATATTTTATATGTAAAATAATTTTAACTCAAGCTGACTTAATTGCCTTATTGAGAGCTTATAGTTCACGTTCGGGATACTAACAAACGAAAAATTACCGTCTCGTTCGAACGTAATAAGAAGTGACCGTTGGTTTTATTTTTTATTCCGTCCATCCCTTGGGAAATACCGTACATGCATTATGTATGTGCTAGTGTCCGACTGTCTGTTGTGAAATAAATTAGGCTGAACTGCCTGCTTCTGTGTACTTAAATTTGAAGGTCACATTTTACAGTGTTATTGAGAATTATGTACAATTTTCCGGAAGCTTATATCTGTTCCAATGATTGAATTGAATTCAGCTATATTATAACTAGTATTTGCCCGCGGCTTTGCTCGCGTAATTTAAGAATACCTACTGGTTTTTTATACAAATTTCCAACCCCTTTTGTACCGCTTTCGGGGTTGAATTTCCAAAATTCTCTCAATAGCGGATATCTACTTTCTATAAGAAATGTACCTGCATCAATCGAGATTGTAGCATTTATACTTTCTGAGATTTCGTAATTAATCAGTGTTATATACATATCAATTAAAATAATTATTTTTATTATAGGTATAAACAACCTGTACCAGAGTGACCGAGTTTGGCTCGGCATTTTTCGGAAAAGATATTAAAAATGTGGTTTTCAGAAAAGACACACACACATATATATATATATATATATATATATATTTATATATATAGATTAACTAAAAAAATAAAAACGTAACTATAATAATGTGACATAATCGATAAAAAAGTTTGTGGGTTTACATTCTATAATCGCTATTTCTTATAGAAAACTAAATAATGAGTATATTATAAACCAAGTCACGTGACTAAAATATATTATTAGCCCTTATATTTTGTATTCTGGTAGCCACGTCGATCGTGGAAAACTATCTGCGCTAAAGCGGGTTGATTACAACCTAAACTATAATAGAAAGTCTGCAATCTGCGGAAGCTCCTATGTGTAAGCTCGCATCGAGCTTCACCGGTACACCTGACCTCGAAAGTTATAACGATAGGCTATCTGGAGTGAGAATTGAATCACTCGGCTCCTCGACAAACTTTCAGATATCGAAATTTAATGATCTCATATGTTAGTAGGTATTCTAGAGTTGTACTCCTGCTATACATGGATAAGGGTTTGAAGACAATTTGTGTATATAAAATAATTTTTGAATCTTATCAAAGTTTTTGAAGGACTTTCAATGCTAAAGTATTCGATTTGAAATATTTAGGGAAGTCATGTTAAAAGTCTCGACACGCCACGATGTTGACTTATATTATATTATACCTACTAGCGGCCCAAAAAAAACAAAAGCAAATCTATCCCACGGGAACCATACACTTTTCCGGGATAAAAAGTAGCCTATATATTATTTTGATGTATGAGTTGCGATATGTTTGTAGTATTTTATTAACGAGTTGAGTATCTTGCAGATACGAGTAGCTTGCTAAGGGCTAAACGGATTTTCTTGATTTAACAGCTAAAAACACTCGATCAAGTCACCTTTCAAACAAAAAAACTAAATTGAAATTGGCTCATTCGTTTAGGTGCTACGACGCCACAGACAGACACAGATACACATACTAAACTTATAACTCCTAATTTTTTGCGTCGGACGTTAATAATCATAGTAAAATAACCATTTCATGTCATAGAACCATTAAAAATACTCGTCTATATAGAATTTAAATCTGGATACGATAGAAATGAAATTCACCGATATAGTCACAATAAAACAATATATCTAATCTAGTGATTAGCTTCACTATTTGCTAATTGCCTCGATCAACAAAACATACACGTAGATCGATTGATTCAATCGGCTTTGGTAATTGAAAACGTATAACAGCTAGTCGTGTTTTAATACTCGTAGAGGCCCGCGCTTATGTTGTTCGCGGGTTTACACCAGTCGCGAATATATGACATCTATTTATTTTATACGTAATACCTACATGTATGTATGTACAATGTGTATAGTATAAAACAAAGTAGTTTTCTGCGTCTGTCTGTTTTTTCGCTTACATCTTGTAAACCACGCACCAGTTTTTGGTACGGTTTTCATTAACAGAAAGAGCGATAAGCTAGGAAGGTTTGTAAATATAATTTGTAAATATTTTGTATATAAAATGACTGAGCCCTAGACGGTAGATATGTAAAAAAAATGTTTTTGTATGATTACATGGCTAACGCTGGCTAAACCTTTAGAGATACATCAAAACAATGGACTAGAAAATTGTAGGTCTTAAAAAGGTCTATAGAAAGTCAGCGATAGCATATGTCTAACTCCTAAGATACACTCACAATAACTATTCTTATCCATATAAAACCTACCTAGTTTTAAATAAAACTACCTTTTAGGGTTTTTTTTGCGGATTTCTTTTTTGGTTTTCGACGTTTCGTATTCCTTACAGCACGGTTACGGGAGAAACTATTTCATTCAAAATTCCAAGGTAATTCATATGCTGTGATAAAAAAGTACTATTTTGAATTAATGTATTAGCAAAAGTTTTTTAAATCAATTTAAATAATTTCTTAAGTACCCACTTAATTCCATATGTATTTTTTTAGTACGCATTTTTTTTTGTGAATAGTTATATTTAGAATCCCGCGTAAATAAAAAAAACACCTTGTGGTAAGAATCATTGCCTTTAAATCGATTTTGAACTCGATTAATTTAATAAGTAATTATATGGGAAGCCAAACACTACATTTACGTCAATACTTTTTCGCTTTATCCATAAGGTTTATTCATTTTAAATTTGTTTATCTAAGGCAGGCAGAATTTTCATTTGATTGACTTTGAGTGTATTACACACTAAGTCTAATGTGAAATTTTAGGTTATCAAATATGAAAATAGCGACTCACACTCATTTCGCTCGGGCTCGTCCCTGCGTTTTAACCATTAGTATAGATTTCTCAGAGATGAGATATATTCTTGCAGTAAAAAGTATTCTATATGTTGACCATTATCACCAGCTAACATCGTACCAAATTTCATCAAAATCTGTACAGTGGTTTTCTCGTGATGCGTTCCCAGACAGACAGACAAAAATTCTAAAAACTATAGATTCGGCCTCTGTATTGATAATGACAATTTTAATAAGATTTTCCAAAAAATATTTAATCTACATATTCGATTCAGAATTTTATTATAATACATATAATAAAATTCTGTATAGATTATGTAAAAAATAAGTATTTTTTATTTTTGATTATTCATTCGTAAAAAATGAAAAGGTTTATTTCTAAAAATACATTTGTTATTATATTAAATTTCATATGAAATTACAAAAGCTGGACCTGAGGGTAATAATTTAATATGAAGAATTACTTTGCCATATTGCTTGGATCTTCTAAAGATGGTTGGGATTTATTTGAAATACATTTTGTTTGATAGCGGATTAAGGTTTTCTTCAAATGAAGAAGTAAATGGGGTTTTCTGAACACACGTGAATAATATGTATGATTAAACGTAAAGTCAGTTGAGCTGTCTATTTGCAGAGACTATCATAGTTTAGATGCGATTATTGAAGTTATACTTCTTTTGGAACGCTTGGAAAAAATTATAAGAGTAAAATTTTTACAATGCGCGCGCACGCCGACAGCCAACAAGCGACATGATGAACTTAGCCGATAACTATTTGTTGCCATGGTAACCGTTGTTATTGTCTGGCAAACGATATATGTTATATAATATTATATTCTTTCCTTAAATGATGTTCTATAAATATATGATTGTAATATGCCTAATATGCCTTATTCAATTATTAGTTTATTAATTTATCATTCCTTTTATAAACAGAGAGTTGTGATATACGGGATGAAATCTTTAGCTATTTTTGTTCTGTTACGCCAAACAAGTATAACTTCTTACGTGCGTACAAAACGTACACACACACGTTTTTTTTACTTTATATTAGACTTTGTGAAGTTATTTGGCTATTTCCTGACGAATTTACCATTTTTCGAGGCATCCGTTGTCACTATAGTCGTTTTGATCGATTTCAAAAAAGGAGCAAGTGTATGCTTCTCTTGATTCGTGTACTTTATGCGATATCTTCGCACATTGTAAAACGATTCTCGTGACTTGGTTTATGATGAATAAATAGCTTTTATAATATATCTCAGAGTACATTCGTATAAGTTTCAAGAAAATATTCGTCCCTTAAGAATTGAGTGTTAATAATATTTAACTTGACTTTCTAGTCGTGGTTCCAAAAATGCTATTTCAAATAAAAAATAGGTAACTGTTAGAATTTATTTACAGAAAATAAGGCAATATATAATTTGACGTCGTTTTCATGACGCGGACCTTTCCGAAAACGAAGATGTCATGTCACAAGTCTTGGGAAAACTAGTATGGAGCCAATGTTTTCCTTCTCCGTAAGGCAAGTAGATAGGTTGGTAATCATGATGAAAATGATTCTTACATGACAATCTTCAGGTGTGAGACCCGAGATTTGAACCCGCATCATTTATTTTTTTAAACGAGCCCGTTACCACTAGGCTGTTTAGTTACATGTTTACAATTGTTTAATCTCACTCATTGTACTATTTATTACGAGTATGTTAATGAGATGCGGTCACCGTGGCAGGTAATATAAAACCGATTCGTTTAAGCTTCAAGCTAATTAACCGACAGATTTGCGATGTATGTATGTATATTGTATACTAGCGGACTCTAGAAAAACAAACCTATCCCATGGGAACCGTACATTTTTTCGGGATAACAAGTAACCTAGGTGCTATTCCAGACTATCATCTATCTCTGTGTCAAATTTCATCGAAATCCTTTCGGCGGTTTTGGCGTGATTGAGTAACAAACATCCAAACAGCTACACTTTCACATTTATTATACTAGTAAGATTTATTATGTACTTGTGCGCTCTCTTCTGTAGTACTTGATATTAAAACGAGGATTAATTTACTAACTAGCGGATAATATTGTTATAGTTTTTTTTCATATCTAGATAGATTGAGTTTAACCCACTTGTAAGAAGGAGGTACGTAACTACTGGATTTGGGTGGCTGTTTATTTTTGTGTATCTTACGCGATATCTTCCCTAATTATGACTCGATTTTTATGATTTTTTTAATCAATAGAACATATCAGTTGAATTCTACCTCGTAGGAAGTAAATAAAATTAAATTGACAATTTAAAAGTTCGTCCCTAGGTAAGTTTGAACGGTTAGTATGGAATAAACAGACTATATTTTATTTTAATATACATACATAGGTATGATGAGTTGTTGTAGGTTGTATTATAACGTGCTTTCCCGTAGGAATGAAATAAGCTCCCACAGTAAAAAGTATCCTATGTCACTCTCTAGCCCTAAAACCATCGCTACACAAAACACCACACCAATACGTCACTCTGTCTCGACGTGAAAGAAGGGCGAACAAACAAACCCACTTTTATATTTATATTACATATACATTTATTAGTATGGTTTACTACTCATTTTTGTCTTTGTCTTGGTATTGAGTTTTGCGTTAAAACTGAAGTTTATTGTCAACGTTTAATGTTACTTTTCATTGCGATAGATTTGGTTGAATGATAATAATTGATATAAATAAGCAGAGCAAGTCAAGCCTAAAAGTAATTATCTTTACTTTTATATGTATATAAGAAAGGCGTCACGCTACGTTCGTACCGGTCTGTACGCGGACTAGATGAATTGTTGGTGACAATCGATATTTAAATGTAGACGAATATTGTCTTTAGTCTGACACTGTACTTTGCTATACTTCTGTAATACTATTCTTACAGAATAACGTTACGTGAAGCTTGATGAAATGATAAAAAATGTATTGAAATGACAAATATAATCGTTGTCATAGAATCGTTACATGTTATCTATGTATATATATACATATAATAAAATTCGAACTAAGACGAATCTGTACGTTAAATATTTTTTGGAAAATATTATTGAAATTGTTATTATTATCGATACAGAAGCCTAATCTATAGTTTTTAGAATTTTTGTTGGTCTACCTGTGGTTCTGGGAACGTATCACGAAAAAACCACTGGACAGATTTTGATGAAATTTGGTATGATGATAGCTGGTTATCCGGGTCAAAGTATAGGATACTTTTTACTGCGGGCAAATATCTCGTCTCTGAGCTAAACATGAAAACGTAACTAGGGACGAAGCCGAGCGGAGCGAGTGTGGGTCGCTAGTTTCTATATATTTTTTTAGATATCTATTCGTTAAAGATTGTAGAAAGACATCTCGTCTAAGCCTGCTGTATACGAATCTACAAAACTGTACAAAGATTACTATTTGCCACGAAATTTTTGTTTTCGCACGTTTCCAAAGAATTTGGTGAAAGAAATTTCGAATTAATTACAAGCTTTCGTAACTTTAACATTCTAAACTAACTCGTTAATGTATTCTTGGGATTTACCAATTAATGTTCTTTTATATATTCTCTTCGAGACGTAAATAAAGTTGGGAAATTTTCAAATGAAGAATACGTGAAGGTAGCCCGCATGTCTGCAAACTTTGAGCGTTTCAAGTTGAACTACATATACGTTTTAGAAAATATCTATAGGAAATCTATACATATAATAAAATTGTAACTAAGCCGAATCCGTACATTAAAATATTTTTTGGAAAATCTTATTGAAATAGACTTTATTACTGATGCAGAGGCCTATTATATTTTATATATATTTTTTATGGTTATAAATATAATAATGGCAACACTAAAAATAGATTACTAATTAATATTTTTAAAATTGTAATAATTATAATAATAACAGCAAAATTTAAATAAATAATATGGTGCCATATTCAATTATAAAACTAATTAAAATTATAAAAATGTTTAAGTTATAAAATATTGTAAGGTGCTTGGTACAATTTTTCATTTTGTTATATTTTGTTTGTAACAACTATACCGTCGAGACATCTAACACCTTAGTCTCTCCCGTGACCATAATTGCTGTAAAGCATTTGAAACGTCGGGAACCAAAAATCAAAATAAATCCGCGAAATAATCCGTAAAGATAGTTTTATTTAAAATGTATATACCAAACAAATTTAAACCTAAATATTACTGTAGAAGTTACGCCCCCGCGGAATTGTGGTAAGAATGCTAGTCGCATTCCTCCGCAGAATGGCAATATCGATTCTTTGGGCGAAAAACGAGTCATACATCCATACTAATATTATAAATGTGAAAGTGTGTTTGTTTGTTTGTTTGTTTGTTTGTTTGTTTGTTGTCCTTCTTTCACGTCGAAACGGAGTGGAAGTAGTTGGAGGGCTGGAGAGTAACATAGGCTAATTTTTACTGTGGGAGTTCTAATTCCCACTGGAAAACACGTTTTACGTAATACAATCCAAATAAAAATATTTACGTTCAGAATTACTTAAAACTTGGTATTGATGCTCTTCAATACAAAGTATGGTATGGTATAAGACGGGCCAGTTTCCGCAACTCGACGTCTGCGCGCCTATTTTGCGTGTGTGGGAAATTTTCCAAATGTTTATTCTTGCCAGCCCAGTTCCTCCAGGAACTTTAGTAGTCTCTTCGTCCTACCGAAGACCTCCGGGAGTGTACTAGGGGTGCCAAGATGTTGAGCCCGGTACGCCGCTACACCTGGACAATGTAAAATCACATGTGCAGCCGTTTCATCTGCCCTCATGCAGGCTCTGCAGAGTGGGCTGTCAGTTATACCTAAATTAAATAGGTGTTTGTTATAGGGTCCGTGGCCTGTTAGAGCCGCGGTTATCTGTCTGAGCTGAGATCTGTTGAGATTAATCAGACGGTTAGTCGTTTTAGTGTTAATGAAAGGAAGCGATTCCTTTGCTTGCCTGCAGTCTGCGACTTCACGCCATATATTTTCGTGTAGTCGTCTTGTGCGTTGTCGTATTTGACCTTTGAGCCAGCAAGAAGGTAGCGCCACGATGGGCTCAGGACCTATTGCATTCAGGTCCGATCCTTTTCTTGCTAGCTCGTCGGCCCTATCGTTACCCCACGAGTTGCTGTGGCCTTTGACCCATTGTACTGAGACCTTGATTTGGTCACTTACCTGTGTCAAAGCGTTATGACATTCATAGATTATACCTGAAGTGGTAGAATTACTATTTAATGCCTGTAGTACTGACATGCTGTCTGATAGTATGCGGATAGAGAAGTTTTTGACGTCTTTATTCGCAATTGTTCTAGCTGCCTCAAGGATACCTAGACATTCGGCTTGGAACACGGTGTTATAGGTACCTAGGGGTATTGAAGTTTGAATGTTTAGATCGTCAGAGAAGATCCCGCAACCTGTCCCTGATTTGGTTTTTGAGCCATCAGTGTATATTCTAAGGTCCTTGCTGTCGCGACCTTCGTTTTTGTCTACCTCTAGCTCTATTTTGTATTTTTTGTCAAAAATGTATTTGATTTGGATCCCGTCATTCGGTGCTCCCATGAGCGGGATGTCTTCGGCTACGTCTATCAAAATTTTTGTATGTGGCGTGCCTGTTTTTCGTAGCAACTTCTGATTATCTAGTCTTGTTGCGGTAGTCGCAGCCTCTTGTTGGATAAACAAGTGCAGCGGCAGAAGGCTTAGTATGGCTTCCAGGGCTGCAGTGGGTGTTGTTCTCATGCAGCCCGTTACTGCCATGCACACCAGTCTCTGCCAGCTTTGTAACTTGCATTGTGCTGTGGTTAGAAGAGTTCTACGCCACCACACTAGGGCACCGTAGCTAATCATAGGTCGTATAACTGCTGTGTAAAGCCATAGAGTTAGTTTTGGTTTAAGGCCCCACTTCTTACCTAACATTCTTCGGCATTGCCAGAAGGTAATGCTGGCCTTGTTTAGTTTGGTTTCTAGGTGTTTGGACCAATTTAATTTGCTGTCTAGAATAATACCTAGGTATTTTACTTCTGTAGTTAGTGACAGTGTCGAATTAAAGAGTTTTGGAAGGGAGTAGTTCCCTAGCGCTCTTTTGTTTGTGAACATTATTAGTTCAGTTTTGCGCGGATTGACGGTCAGATGAAACTTTTCGCACCACTTTTCAACTATTAATAGGGCCGATTGTGTTAATTCGCAGACCGTGCTTGTGAATTTACCCGTTACTAAGATGGCTAGGTCATCTGCATAACCGATTGTATAAAATCTGTTGTCGTTGAGCAGGGATATGAGATCGTTAACTACGAGGTTCCACAAAAGAGGCGACAGTACACCTCCTTGTGGACAGCCTTTAGCAACGATGGCTCCCTGTTTGTTGCTATTTCCCAGCCGGACTACTCTATTTGCGAGCATGTGTTGAATCCAGTTTGATATTACTGGGTTCACATCATGTCTGTCGAGTGCTGCTCTGATGCTGGTGAAGTTAGTTTTATCGAAGGCTCCTTCAATATCGATAAAGGTGCCTAGGCATATGTCTTTGGTATCTAACGCCTCCTCGATCTTGCATACTACAGCGTGGAGGGCTGATTCCGTTGATTTGCCTGAACTATAGGCATGTTGGTTCCTATGTAGAGGTGTTTTTACTAATGCATTGTCTCTTAGGTATCTATCACATAGTCTTTCCATAGTTTTAAGTAGGAATGATGTGAGGCTTATTGGTCTGTAGGATTTAGCATCCGTGTAGTCAGACCTGCCGGTTTTTGGTATGAAGATTACCTTGACCTCTCTCCAGGTCTTGGGTACGTATCCAAGAGCCAGGCAGGCCTGATATACTCTATTGAGTATATGGAACAGTTTTGGGCCTCCCCATTGTATAAAAGCGGGGTAAATGCCGTCTAGGCCCGGTGCCTTGAAGGGCTGAAAGCTTTTAATGGCCCATGCTATTTTCTTTGGACTTATGACCTCCGTTGCAAGTTGCATGGATGTGTCTGTTATGTTGTGGTTGACATCTAACCATTTGGTTTCGTTAATCATTGAGCAGTCGGGGAAGTGCGTCTGCAGAAGTACTCGGTGTGCTTCTTCCAATGATTTGGTATATGTGCCGTCCGGTTTCCGTAAGGAACCCAGTTCCCGCTGTGGTTGTCCGGTAAGAATTTTACGAATTCTGTTTGCCTGTATAAACGATTCTATGGACTCACAGTATTTTCGCCAAGCACGATTCCTCCAGTATCTCAATACAAAGTAAATAAATACGTGTTTTAGCATTTTCCGAAATTCATCCTATAAGGGGTTACCCCCTAAAAGGGGATGAAAGTTTGTATGAAACTACCTTTTTAGAAATTGTTTTGTCATTTTAGCGCGAGCGAAGCTGCGGGTTCTGCTAGTAAACTATAAAGACATAATTTCAAAAGCAGATATCGATATATTTCAAAGTATATTATATATTGTATATATGTTTATGATATTTACTTGACTTTATCTTGCCTTTATAGCTTTAACGTTACCGAGATTTGTCAAGAAAGCAAAAAATTTTATTATTCTAAGCTTGTATGTTAAATTAAGGCTACGAGTAATGAGTGTTGCGTGAGCTGGGAACAATGATGCTGCTGGGATCTTTAGTAGCGTCGCGACGCTAGCAAACTCCCTTTAAACTAGATATCAGATTTCGTGTAAAGATAGTCTATACTTTAATCTATACATATGATAAAAGCCGAATCTGTACATTAAAGATTTTTTGGAAAATCTTATTGAAATAGACATTATTATCGATACAGAGGCCGAATCTATAGTTTTTAGAATTTTTGTCTGTCTGTTACCGCATCACAGAAAAACCACTGAACGGATCAACATATAGGATACTTTTTACCGTAGGAAAATGTCTCATTTCTGAGAAAAAATACAAAAACTGCATTTTAAGAGTATACTAATATGTAAAACCTAAGAATTTGGTTTTTGGTTATCTGAACGCGGACGGAACCGCGGGCAATGCTAGTAACATTATAAAGAGGTAAATTTTGTGAGTTTGTGACGTTGTAGAGGGTAATCTCTGGATCTACTGAACCGATTTAGATCAAATTTGGTAAGAAGATAGTTTAGGACCCGGGGAACTTTTTATCCCGCAAATCATTCCTTAAGGGGGTGACAATGGCGATGAAAGTTTGCATTGAGAAGCAAGCTAGGGACGAACCTCAGCGAAGCGAGGGTGAGTCGCTAGTATTTTATATATTGATAATATGCGACTATTGTTACTGATAATGATTAAATATGCAATAAAAATGTAGCGGATAGAATCAGTTAGATTAAACGAAAAATTTCTTTCGTTGATAGCCTTATTATGCCTTTCTAGGTTTAGTTTTTTCTCGATTTGACAAAAAATATGTTTATGTGTATGTTTTCTTTGTGTTTATATTACACGATAGGTATATTATAACAATTTTCATTCGAGTCTAAGATATTCATATTTTATTTTATTAAAAAAATATTAGCTATGGAAATTATGTAACTATATCTATAATACCCTCAGTGGGTTGCGACATGGGTCGAATGAGGTCATACCGAAGTCTATGCACGTAGCAATTGACATAACAGACCACGACATTAGCAGGATTTAGTTGTGTCGGTATGTCCAGAATAATTATACATATCTATTAGTGTTCGCTCAGTGGTCGAAATTCGACCATAAAATTTTTATTATTGACTAGAGACTCACCCTCGTTCCGCTCGGATTCTTCCCTAGGAACGTTTAACGGTTAGTATAGATATTTCAGAAATGAGATATTTTCCCACAGTAACAAGTATCCTATATGTTACTCGGACTCGGATAAACAGCTATAATAGATTATATATATACCTATAATCATACTAAATTTCATCAAAATCTGTCCAGTGGTTTTCTCGTGATGCGTTCCCAGACAGACAGACAGACAGACAGACAGACAGACAGACAGACAAAAATGCTAAAACTATAGGTTTGGCCTCTGTATCGATAACAATTATTATTTCAATAAGATTTTCCAAAAAATATTTAATGTACAGATTCGTCTTAGTTAGAATTTTATTATATGCAATGTGTACAGATTACGGGTGCTGTATAATTTTAATGCTATCTGAGAGAAGTTAGAGATGGAGAGAGCCTATATATAGATATCCTTAACCAAAACATTTCATTGACGTACCAAGCGAGCGAAGTCGCAAATATAAACTAGTTCTTTATATATTTCTACCTGAACGGTCAATATCGATATTAGGTATGTACTCGTATGTTGCCTCAGTTCGATTCCCACGGATACGTGAGGCGAAAATAAAGAGTTATCATCCTTTGTGGGATCCCATTTGGTATACCTAACGAGCGTTAGGCCTCGGGACAATGATACTTTCTTAGATTTATTATATTTGACATTTTAAATAAAGCTATCTTTTCGGATTTTTTCGCGGATTTATTTGGATTTTTGGTTCCCGACGTTTCGAACAACTGCTTGACGTACGCACGAATTTGAAACTGGTAGGCGTGCCGTTATTGCTTATGGTTTTTTTTTTGAAGTTATATTTCTCGACCAATTTTTGGTATTTTAATATACGAGTATGTTTGTTTTTGCATTGGTTAAATTTAGATGTTTCGCGCTTATTTAAAGTTTCAATGCAATCATTGTAATCACTTGGTGTCAATGCTGTCTTTATATGGTTATAAATATAATAATGGCAACACTAAATATAGATTACTAATTAATATTTTTAAAATTGTATTAATTACAATAATAACAGCAAAATTAAATAAATAATATTCCATATTCAATTATAAAACTAATTAAAATTATAAAAATGTTTAAGTTATAAAATATTGTAAGGTGCTTGGTACAATTTTTCATTTTGTTATATTTTGTGGGTACGCTGTTTGTAACAACTATACCGTCGAGACATCTTACACCTCAGTCTCTTCCATGACCATGATTGCTGTAAAGCATTCGAAACGTCGGGAACCAAATAACCAAATAAATCCGCGAAAAAATCGGAAAAGATAGTTTTATTTAACTCGGGACGATGATTAAAAAAACTTAAAATAATACTTCCTTAGATTTACGTGAATATTTTACATTTGACGACACGTTTGGTTCAATAGTGACGTTACTTGCTGTGACGGCGGTCGCGGGTTCAAGTCCCGCTTGGGACATTAATTTGTGTGATAAGCTAAAATGTTTGTACTCAAGTCATGGGTGTTGTTTATATTTATAATATGTACGTATGTATTTAGTTATACATATATGTATGTGTAGTGTATCAGCTATCTGGTATCCATTACAAAAGCCTGGTAGCTTACCATGGAACTGGATGATACTGTGTGTCAACAAAAGAAAAAAATTTAATAAAACTAATTTTTCGGATTTTTGGATCTAAAATATTGCTTAAAGTGTAATTTCTAAGTTTTTGTAAAACATACACGTGTATAATTGTCTATGAACATTAAGAAATGTTGTTATATATTTTATTATTCATTTAATATCAAAAAGCAGCACTTTTATACATTTTTTTTTGATTGAGTAAATTCAAAAAATTATCATTTCAAAAAATACTAAAAACTTGAACAGTTCCAGCAAGCGTTTTTCTACAAACCACGTTGTTTTGAATTGCAAGAAACAAAAATCGAACTCGCGTACTGTACGTCCTAAAATGATCAAATTCTATATAGAAGTAATGAGAACGGGGCGTCAATGAAACACACGTACATCGAATAAATATATTAAAGCCACTAAGATACTTCGTACGGATAGTGGCGCTCAATAAATCAATACACGGTAGACCATTTTTTTAACCTCGTATTCTCGTTATCACGCCTGCCTTTCGGCCGTTTGTGTGGACATGTTTTTGTACTCAAATTTTTGTTTAGTTTTGTTTAATATTTTTTTAACTATGTGCAAATAATTAGAGGAAAGGAGGTTTTCAATCAGGGTCTATATATTTTTTATGTATGTTAAACCAATTTTGAAGGATTTTTTTCAAGTATTTATTACTTAATCTATACATATAATAAAATTGCAACTAAGTTGAATCTGTACATTAAATATTTTTTGGAAAATGTAATTGAAATCGACATTATTATTGATACAGAGTCCGAATCTACAATTTTTAGAATTTTTGTCTGTCTTTCTGTCTGTCTGTTACCGCATCGGGAAAAAACCACTGGACAGATTTTGATGAAATTTGGTATGATAGCTGGTTATCCGGTTCAACATATAGGATACTTATTACCGCGGGAAAATATCTCATTACTGAGAAAAAATATAAAAACTGAAATGTAAGAGTATACTAATATGTAAAACCTAAGATTTTGGTTTTTGGTCATCTGAACGCGGGCGGAGCCGCCGGCAATGCTAGTAACCTAAATAAATTACTGAAATATTGATGAAATCGTTTCAAATAAAATTTGTGTATGTTTACTTTATTTGCCTCTGCCTTCGGTTTCATACATGTGTCATGTTTTTGTACATATGTAATTGAACACCAGTAAGTACTCTTAGAGTGATCGGCGTAAGCTTTATTCATCCCCTTCTTCAATAAATACTAATAAAATACTCGAACAATATTTCATGTTCTCATATGAATATTATACGTTACATCGATATATGAATTGCACAGACACTAAGTTCTCAAGTGCTGCCTGTGGTTCTTTTTGGAAAGAAAATAAGAGTGACTAACAACTTAGTACTGTTTTTCTTCTTTTTTTTGGAAATAAATATTCCATGATCGCCTCAGGTAATTTCTTTTAAGCACACTTATCTCTAAATCAAGGTATTTTTTTTTAATTCACATGAATATTTAAAAAAAATGTACTGTACGCGAAAATTTCTATTACCAATACCGAAATAAAACATTAATCTTGAAAAGATCTGGTAAATTTTTTGTCTTTCTAGCTTTAATCTTATCTGTATACAACTACGAGTAGTATCGACCGCGTAGTTTATTTATGTGTAATCGCTTCTTCCACATGTAGCTTACCTTATATTAACAGCGTAATAGCTAGATAATCTATACCCTCCCTCAATAAATATTTCAAATTGTACTGGTACGTCTAATAATTAACGCGTTCAATCTAACGAGTAAACAAACAACCCAACAAACTCTTTAGCTTTATATACATATAGTACATATAAATGAATATATTTAATTTCTTTATTCAACATGATCATCAGTCTGGAGGTGATTATTTTATACATTATTTTGTATTGTATACTGGCAGCGCTCGCGGCTTCGCCTGCGTTCATACTTATAATCGCTCTCAAACTAGACACCCGCTGGGATAATTTAAAGATTGGCTGAAAATTTCATTGAAATCGCTCCAGCCGTTTCGGAGTCCATATGGATCAGGGAACATACATACACACATCGATTTTTGTATTTAGCCCTTTTTTTTAGTGTCCCATTGTTGGACACGAAGGGGGATCAGGCCACCACGCTGGCCCAGTACGGGTTGGCGGACTTCACATGTCTTTCGAAAACTTTCTAGGTTCTCTCAGACATGCAGGTTTCCTCACAATGTTTTCCTTCACCGTAAGACAAGTGATAATCATGTAAATGATTCGCACATTAAAATATCACAGGTGCGAGACCCGGTATTTGAACCCGTTTCACTTAGTTCCCTAGCGAGCGCGTTACCACTAGGCTTCAACTGCCTTTATATATATATATATATATATATATATATATACATTCATTTTTATATATGTGGATTGTCTTATTCAAAAATCGATTTTGCAACCTTTATCTACCTGACTCTACTTTTCTATAGTACGAGTATTTATAGAAAGTAAGTAGAATCAGACACTTGCTTCATTCTAGCCAGAAGTTTTCAAAAATAACCTAAAGTTAAGTAACGTAAAGGCGGCTCTAGTTGTAGCGGTTCATAAATCAATATTGTACTCTTTAAATAAAGTCTATTTCCGTTATCGCGTCTGCCCTCGGGCGTGCTGTGTAAGTCGGGAAACGCTGAAAGTGTTTTTGTGTACACTTCGCGATTGCCTCAAAGCTAAACTAGATGACTTTATACGTCCAAATATGGTAGTGCATGCTAAAAATGAGCGTGTTTGAATACTATATTCAGGCAGATTTTTTGGATCACATTTTATTTTTAACTGATTACTAATAGAGGGGTTCTCTATGCCCCTATATTTTTGTTTCGGTCATTGAATATATCCTATATTTTATTAGTGTGAGAATAATTAAAACTTCAGTATAAATTGTAAGGTTTTTAGGATTTTTTAAACGTTACACGACACACCTTGCGTAGTAGCCATAACTTGTTTTAAAGCCAACAAAACGAATATTTTAACGTATACCTCATTTTGGCTTATCGCTGTTCCCGAAAGACTGAACGCCTTCGGTGCAAGAACTTGGTAGATAACAGGAAAAGTTGCTCCATCGTGAGGAAATAGATTTTTATATCTCGAAGATTGGTTTTAATGACTATCTAAGGGGGGATCTCTGACAGATACTGCCCGTTTGTCATTTATTTTCTAGGGTAAATTAGTAGGGTAGGATGCGTCCCTACATGCCTAATAGTCCATAGGTATCCTACGTGTTACTCTAGGTCATAGGCTATCGATGTACTTATTTTATACACCGTGTTAAACAAGTAACAACCATACACACTTACACAGGCGCATGTACAATTTTTTGCATATATAATATTTAGTATAATAATAGGTCTGATTCGGTTGTTGTTGTAAAATATATGTACAAAAGGAATATAAAAACAAAAGCCATTGTAAATGTATTTATTTATAAAGTATTTAACAATAGCCGTTGTAAATTGTATATTATAGTTTGACTGTTTGTAGATTTTGAGTGATTTGCTATATCGTTAATAAAAACTTTGATGTGTTGTTTGATCGAAGTTTTCAATGATTTCGGAAAAAGTACGATAAGGTAACATATACTACTGTAGTACTGTGAAAACTGAGTGTAGTCTCTTAGGTAGCATTTTAAGCTGAAGGGCCTAGGTTTGATTCTTGTAGGGTGTAAATCGTTTTACGGACCTCTATGTTCACTTGTGTATGTTTGGAAAATTGGTTATATATTCTCTTTTACTGTTTATTTATAATTAAGTTTAGTGAACGTTATAAAATATGTTTTTTTAATAATAATTACTTAATTTTTTTTTCTTAAACTTGGAAAGCAATATATTTGTGTTGCAAGCAATATGTTATATTATTTAACCAGTTTCTTAGAAACTTGGTGTGATTGAAGGTAAGGCTTACACGCTTAGGTATTTTGTTAGGTGCTAGATTATATTTAGGCTACATTACTATTACTATGTATCTGTATATTATATATATATCTAAATATACATGCAAATGTGTGTCTTTGTGCTCATAGTATTTATATTATATGTAAACAAATTATTAAGAATCAACAACTAAAATAAGAGCCCAATTGAGAACCTCCTCCTTTTTGAAGAAGTCGGTTTAAAAGACGTCGTTATTAATCTCTAGATAATTTTTAAACTTTAAATAAAATCTTTGGCTCGTTCATACCTGAAGTATTCGTTTTACAGGAATTTCATTCTGGATTGCAATGAAAATTTTATATAGCGAAGATGAATTAAACGTCTCGCCAGTTGTGAGAAGTTTTAAAGTTCCGATATCTCAGTTTAAGCTCGGGCCGTATCGCTCGGCCAACTTTTTAAATATTGTTCCACGTTCGGACCTGACTCCTGGTAAGTTATTCGAGAAATTGGCTTCTTATTGGACGCATCGGTCATCGTAGATTGAGGAGCATGTATGTATGTATGTACCTTTAAAGTTTTAGTTAAGCTCAGTTTTCTACTTGTTCACATGTTGCCTAGATAATTCCTTTTGAAAGGTACATACAAGAAAAAGTGATTTTATTGTATCCATAATATTTCCACCTTCAGTGGTGGAACTTATTTTCGAAATTTCCATTGAAGAATGAAGATTTGATCATTAATTGTTTATTATTGGTGAAAATATCGTATGCCTTTTGTACCGGAATTAAACCCTCCATAACTGCGGACCCACCGGCGTTACAGTGAATAATAAATTTCTTAGAAATTTACCTGGAGGTGTTGAGGAACTCTTTTTTATCCCAACTTATCTTTCTTATTTTACTTTATTTATTTAAACTTATTTAAAATCTTTGTGGTCGTAAAAATATGTGGAAAATGTCACTTTCAGTTATTCCCGAATATCCCAAAATTAAATTAATAAATCTAAATAGGTTGTGGCATTAACACACAGCACCATCTAGTTCTAAGGTAAGCTACGAGGCTTGTGTTTTGTTACGCCAAACGTGTCGTCAAATTCTCAGACAACTTTCCCATTTTTTTACTAGAAACCGTATTTAATCTATTACGTATATTTAAAAACCTTGGCCTGATAAGTCAAGCTGTTGTTAAGTGCTGCGATGACGTACCAACAAACGAAGGAGTTTCAGTTTTATTATACAATAATATATTTTGCCCGATAAAGCCACTAATTCATAATTAATAATTATAAAAAACTAGCAGAACCCGCAGCTTCGCTCGCGCTAAAACTACAACAAAATCTCAAAAAAAAAAAAAAAAATTTCATACAAACTTTGATCGCCTATTTTACCCCCAAATAGGATGAATTTCGAAAAATGCTAAAACACGTATTTATTTATTTTTATTGAAGAGCACTAATACAAAGTTTCAAGTAATTCTGATCATATTTTTTTTGGATTGGATTTACTATAACGTGTTTTCCCGTGGGAATTAGATAATCTCCAGCTCTCCAACTATGTCCACACAAAAAATCACGCGAATCCGTCACTCTGTTTCGACGTGAAAGAAGGACAAACAAACAATTAATAAACAAACACACTTTCACATTTATAATATTAGTATGGATATGGATTATTAAATAAAAAATCAAAACGCGATGCTAAATCTGTTAAGAGGCTCGTGACCCGATTTCAGTGTTAGTTAGGCATCGTACACGATGTACGTGTAATCAGTCTTGACCTCTTTTACCCCTGTGGATATGCGAGCGCGGATCAAAGCCCATCTGCGGTGCATTTTTATGTGTTTCAACTGTTTTTAATTACCCTCAGCTGTTATTGGTATCTAGTGTAATGTTTTTATAGATTTCAAGTGAATCTAGCTAGCTATGTTATTTCTGTATATTTGTAACTTTAGAAGAGAATTTTTTTTATAAGTAATGCTTGTGAGTGAATGGTAACTGGTCTAACTAACACTTTGTCCAAAATGAAACATTTTCAGTAAGATTTCAAGTTTTCTTATATGTATAGAGCTCATGATGTAAATTCTGTAATTTTTAAATATATTGTATAGTAACATAAGAATATTAAAATAAAATAAAAAAGAAGGTGCGCTCTATATAAAGAAAATGAAAAAAGTGAATGAAATGCGCTCTATATAAAAAGGTTTAAATGTTGCTGAAAATGTCTCATTTTGAACGAAAAACCCAGTTAGACCAAAGTTTGGAGTCTTACAAGTAGTATAAATTGTATTTTTTTTCTCTCTCTCATAAATATTTTATCTTATCAGGCGTACAGTAAACTTTCAGAATATCTAAGTAAAGAAACGATCAATTCCTATGACATATATATATATATATATATATATATATATATATATATATATATATATATATATATATCTTCTATTATATTATTTTTAATTTACAATTAAATAATAATTCTTCTATTAGAATAGTTAGAAAAGTTATCTGTATTAATATTATAAAGAGGTAAAGTTTGTGAGTTTATGACGTTGTAGGGGGTAATTTGTGGATGTACTGAACCGATTTAGATGAAATTTGGTAAGAAGATAGTTTGAGAACCTGGGAAAGACAAAGGATACTTTTTATTCCGGAAATCATGCCTTAAGGGGGTAAAAATGGGGATGAAAGTTTGTATTGGGAAGCAAGCTCGGGATGAATCCGAGCGAAGTAAGGGTGAGTCGCTAGTTGTAAAATAAAATAATATTCTAAGTCTAATCAAGTCTAAATATCAGAGTCTAATCTAAATAAAACAGCACACCTAACATTAAATTATATTTAAACTAACATCCTGATGAATTTCTCTTTGCGAGATAAGATAGGAAGGTAGCTGCAAGCAACATGTGACATTACCTTACTCCAGGTATATATATGTCAAGTACCCACGCACGTGCATATATTATTAGTAGGTCATTAATTACACCAACCGTCTCGAGTCTTCAAACTTTGCTCATAACATATAAGTTGCGTCGTATTCTATTAAAAGTTTCGTTCAAAAGACAGAACACTGTAATAAAAAATAAGAAATATTGCCCTCGTACTTTGAGTTCGCTATCACAAGTTCTTAAGTTCATTCGAAGTTTCAGTTAACATAACGATATGACAAGGATGGTAATATCGGTGTTCTGTGTACCTGCAGTTTATTTATGACTTTCTTATAATATTATATATATATCAATGTATAAAGCTGAACAGTTTGTTTGTTTGTCTGTTTGATCGCGTTTATATTTATACTGGTCCAATATGAAAAATTATGTTGATGTTTTATAGCGTACTAGCAGTATCCGCGGTTTCGCCCGCGTACAAATTTCCATACGCTACCAAACTTTACAGGATCACTCGCTGGGCTAATCTGAAAATTGCCTGATAACTTCATCAAAATCGCTCCAGTCGTTTTGGAGTTCATAGGGAACATGTGTACATACATACGTCGATTTTTTTGTTTATACAGATAGATTTACTGTACTGTAAATTACGATACGACCCTTTGAAAAGCAATTATAATTTATATATAAATAAACTAAGTAAATAATACCGCAGTCTAAAGCTAGTATAAAATAAATTATATAGAGTCAAAGTACAACATCAATATATAATTTTTACAAGTCATACAATGTCGATCTATTTAATGGCGAATCATTTGTAAATGGCTGGTTGGATTTCAATGCGACCTTTTTCATGCATGATTTGTGATGAAGTGGGTCTGTGTGGTACGTACTCGTACATCTCGATTCTAGCTAAGCGCTACGCTTTTATTTTCTTTTACTTTGCAGACGTCATCTTGATAGTCTAAGTAGGAAAGTGGAAGGTTAAATCTATATAATATAGTACAAGTTGATAGATTTAAAGTTACGATTTTAACTTACTTTTTAATATATATAATTATGTGTTATCTCGGGCTTCCCTTCAGTACATATTTTACCACGCTGGACAAGTGCGGGTTGGCGGACTTTACATGTCTTTCGAAAACTTGCTAGATTTTCTCAGGCATGCAAGCTACCTCACGATGTTTTTAATACCACTTCGCAATTTCATATTTTTGTTTCCGCATTAGCAAGTGGTAGGTAATCATGTTCTAAATGATTCGCGCATAAAAATACTAGACGTGTAAGCCCCGACATTTGAACTCGCTTCACTTGGTTTCCTAAGCGAGCGCACAACCACTGGGCTACCGCTGTTTAAATATTTTTTAATGGTAATTTATAAGAAATAAACAGTCACGTGATCTAATTTACACTCATTACACGCCAGCTGATACCCCGTAACCATTGCACGTAATTTCCACGTTACGTTTCGATATTCGCAACAGAAGCAAAAAAAATATGTATGTTGATGCTACTGAGCGTGATCGACGGGTGGGAAAATCTGTCGTAAAATACAAGCGGTAGCGGTTTTGTTTTTATGTTAAGTTTTGTTTAATACGGTTTATTTTTCATCGTTAAATGTGAAATAATGGTAAAACTTTATTTATTTCTAGCAACTTAGCGCCCCTTTGCTTGGGTGCGTCCGTAGGTGTCTGCCAACGTGAAGGAGTAGCAAAAATACAGTCACACATACAAGTTTCGCATATATTATAAACTAGCTACTCACCCTCGCTTTGCTCGGGTTCGTCCCTAGCTTGCTCCCCCATACAAAGTTACATCCCCATTCTCACCCCCTTAAGGGATGAGTTTGAAGAGTTTGAGAGAGTTTCCCTTGAGGGAGGAAGTTAATAGTATCATGAGACTTAAAAAAATCTTATTTTAGTAAAAAAAAAATCTTTTAATTTTCTTCTATACAAAGCTTGTCCTGACAATAAGAAACACAACAAAAAAAAAGAATTATCCAATTTGGTGCAGACGATCGGAAGTTATGCGCGTACATATGTGGTTAATTTTTGTTTATATAAAAAAATACCATAGCAAATTATATAAAAAAAACTTTAAATTCATCGTTCATTTATGAAACTTATAACTTGAACCATTTCCCAACGTGGTTTTTGCTTCGAGTGCGAACTTTCACTCGCGCATCGTTCTTCCCACGTGTTTCAATTCTACATATTCCTTCTATTTGTACTATTTTAGACTTTATTCCCATATCAATAAGGCTTAAGAGATTGCACTATATATTTATTTCCTATATAAGCAATTGAAAATTTTACATGCGATAAAAGACTTTATGTTTATGACTGTTAGGTGTGAAGTTGCGTTTTTTTGTGTAAATAAGGAAGATAACTTTATATAATCCTGATGGATGCTTTTTGATTAGCTTCTTTCTATTTGCGGTTGAAGAAGGTCGAGGATTTATTTAGTTATATTCTCACTTTGTTATTGGATGCTTAATTAAAAAAATTTTTGTTAACAAATTTTAATTAAAAACGTAAATAAAGAAAAAGATTTTTATATACATATAACTAAAACAAATGTTTGTTTGTTTATGTATATAGTGAGTTTTGGCAACCTTGTAATGATTATTTACGTGAACCACTGGAACTACTCAATGCACTGGGATCAACTATAAACAGTCTGTCAAACACTTTATAAACACTTTATATAAACTATCTTAATGCCGAAAATCACGCCGAATAGTTGGTTACTGTGTGGAAAAGAGACCAACCAACGAGTTTTTTTTTTTTTTTTTAATATTACTGTCTCGTATATTACTACATACATTTCTGCCGCTTACGGAAATCAAACCTGCTACCTCGAGCGCAATTTGTGATACTTAAATATACAATGTTGATACTAACTAGATATCAATATTATAATGCTTTAATTTGTTTTAGTGTTTGAAACTTAACTGTGCCTTTTTTTTCCAGGTATGTACCTAAATTATTATCTGCCATGGTGTTATGTAAGTGCCTTTTTTTAATATGGTTTTGGGACTCACCGATCAGAAAAGCCAGTACTATCCACTATAACCCAACGGAATCTTCCCCTTCTTAATAGGGTAAATACCTATGTTAATATATACTAAGAAATATTATAAAGAGGAAAGATTTGATTTTTTGTTTGTTTGTGCTGAATAGGCTTCGAAACTACTGAACTGATTTAGATGAAATTTGGTAAGAAGATAATTTGAGACCTTGGGAAGGATATAGGATAGTTTTTATCCTGGAAATCATCCCTTAAGGGTGTGAAAATGGGGATCAAAGTTTGTATGGGGAATCAACGTAGGGACGAACTCAAGAGAAGCGAGGGTGAGTCGTTAATTTATAATTAAACTATCAAACATCACTGGAGAGGTCGCGGTGACTATGATTGCTGTAAAGCATTCGAAATGTCGACATGCAAAAACTAAATAAATCCACAAAAAAATCTTATTTACAATGTTAAATTTTTGCGTAAATCTAACAATGTACCTTAACTTACTTCTAAATATTAATATTTAGAAGTAAATGTTAATATAATATCGTTTTGCAGTTTTCGTGACATTTAAAGGGTAGCCAATGACCGATATGAATTGTAAGACCATCAAATGCTATTAAGTAAAATGCTCTTCGGTATGTCAAATGTTTACAACCATATGTATTTATTCTGTATTTTACCGACTTTAAAAGTTTGAAATATTCCACATTACGCATAGTTGTATGTATTTAAAGTAATATGTGTGTAGAGTATCAACTGTCTGGTATCCATAACACAAGCTTCGTAGCTTACCATGGAACTAGATGGTGCTGTGTGTTAATGTCCCAACATATTATTTACTAGTGGCTCACACTCGCTTCGCTCGGGTTCACCTCTAGGAAAACAAGAACAAACCTATCCCATGGGAACCGTACATTTTTCCGGGATAAAAAGTAGCCTATTTGTTATTTCAGACTATAATCTATTTCATGCCAAATTTCGTCCAGATCCGTTCAGCCGTTCTGGCCTGAAAGAGTAATAACATCCATACATACTCACAAACTTTCACATTTATAATACGAGTATTACTAGCAGAAACCACGGCTTCGCTCGCGCTAAAACTACAAAAAAAACTAAAAAGGTAGTTTTCATACAAACTTTCATACCCTATTTCACCCCCTTATGGGTTGAATTCCGAAAAATACTAAAACACGTATTTATTTAATTGGATTGAGGAGCTTTAATACCAAGTTTCAAATAATTTGATTTAATTTTCTGATCATAAATATTTTTTTCGGTTATATTATAATACGTTTTCCCGTAAAAAGTAGCCTATATCACTCTCCAGCCCTCCAACTATCTCCACACAAAAAATCACGCCAATCCGTCAATCCGTTTTGACGTGAAAGGAAGACAAACAAACAAACACACTTTCACATTTATAATATTAAGTATGGACACACGGATTATTATTACTCTCGTATACTTTTATGGTAGACGGATTTCTTTGAATTAATTAACAAAGGTTTAGTATGGATTAGAATATAATTACAATAA
Source organism: Brenthis ino (assembly GCA_921882275.1). Classification (NCBI taxonomy): domain Eukaryota; kingdom Metazoa; phylum Arthropoda; class Insecta; order Lepidoptera; family Nymphalidae; genus Brenthis; species Brenthis ino. The sequence goes on along the minus strand of OV170233.1, from coordinate 1,480,210 downwards.
TTGGAATTAATAAATCTTATCGCTATACTTTTTTCATTATTTATGAACAAAATAGCCTGTAGGTAATCAAAGCACGCTTTATATTTTTCTATGCCAGATTATATTTACGTCTCCGTATACAATATAATATGTACTAGATTCTAGTTATAGGTAGTCTAGTATAGTCTATGTCCGATCCGAGGATGCAATCTATATCTTTGACATAGCGGTTTAAGTGAGAGAAGGTAGTAAACAGGAACTTTTACATTTATAAGTCATAAATATTTATAAGTAGATATGTACAATTGTTCATGTATGTACGTATAAAAAATATATCGGATTTCTTTAAAACAACTTTTTAACCGACTTCCAAAAACGAGGAGGTTCTCAATTCGTCGGAATCTTTTTTTTTATGTATGTTCACCGATTACTCGAAGACGCCTGAACCGATTTGGACATTTTTTGTTTTGTTTAAAAGGGTATACTTCCCAAGTGGTCCCACATAGATTTTATCGAAATCAGTCGAGCGGTTTTTAAAAAAAATCAACAGTAAATATATTTTTTAAGCAAATTGCTTCATCGAATATGTTATTAAAAACTTTCTTCCTACAAATTACCTGCTTATTACGTCTACACTAAAAATTTAAAAATAAAAACTTTTTAACAAAAAATAAAACCGACTTCCAGACACTAAAATGTAAAAAATAACTAAACGGGAGCTTTCATTTACAATAGATACCTAACCAGATATTTTCGAAGTCGGTGCCAGCGGACAACATTTTAAGATATGAATATCTAATAGGTAAATATGTATTTTACGTATCAAAATATATTAGATTTCCTATGCATCGGCTGGCACCGACTTCGAAAATATCTGATTAAGTATCTATTCTAAATGAAAGCCCCCGTTTAGTTATTTTTTACATTTTAGTGCCTGTATGTCGGTTTTATTTTTTGTAAACAGTTTTTTCCCAACATCTAAATCTATACCTACTAATATTATAAAGAAATAAATTTTATATAGATCTAGATAAAATTTGGTAAGAAGACAGTTTGCTACCCTGGGAAGGACGTAGGATACTTTTTATCGCGGAAATCATCCCTTAAGGGTGTGAAAATGGGGATGAAAGTTTGTATTGGAAAGTAAGCTAGGGACGAACCCGAACGAAGCGAGGGTGAGTCGCTAGTATAGTATAAACATAATATGCATTTATAATATTTTGGGTTTTCATTAGCTTCTACTTAGTTAATTCCAGTTAGTGCGATAAGCAGAGATTTAACTTGACATCGGTTTTTAGACTTACGAGATGCCGAGATCGGCAAAGATTAGTCTATTTAGGGCATGGCTTAGCTATTCTAGGTGATTACTGTTTAATGTTTCACGTCACATCCTAAATCCCAGCTAACATATTTAAGTATCTATAATAACTACGTGTGGTAAATGTCTGCCAATAGTTTTATAATGTAATACTTTCTTAGATTTACGCGAACGTTTGACATTTGTAAATAAAATTATCTTTTCGGATTATTTCGCGGATTTATTTTGATTTTTGGTTCCCGACGTTTCGAATGCTTTACAGCATCCATGGTCACGGGAGAGACTAAGGTGTTACATGTCTTGAATGTATAGTTGTTACAGACAGCCTACCCACCATTAACAAAATGAAAATTGCACCAATTACATTACAATATTTTTTAAATTTAAACATTTTTATAATTTTAATTATAATTGAATATGGAATATTATTTATTTAATTTTTGCTATTATTTTTATAATTATTACAATTTTAAAAATATTAATTAGTAATCTATATTTATTGTTTATAACACTAAATATATAGATAAATAGTTTTATTTAAAAAGTTTTATAATGTAATTATTAAGTCTCAATAATTATAAAATTTAATTATTTTTTTGTGTTTTTTGTAAATAGTAAAATATCTATTGCGACAGACGTTTTAGAAAATTAATATTTCTCGATTATTTTATTAGACAATTCACTCAATCTATCGATTTATTTGTTGATTTTTAAATATCTGGCCGGGTGTGTTTTTTAGGAAAAGATATGAAAATAGTGTTTTTTTTCTTCAGAAAAGATGCATAAATAAACTTTAAAAGCAAAACCGTATATAAATACAAAATTTGATTCAAATCGCAGGAGTCAATTCTAAGACACACGAAATAAATGTACATGTACCTACCTATATAAATTATACGTATGTATACCAGAATTCTCATTTAATATTATAAGATATCCCCGATACATAACATTCGGGAAGCAGATTATTGAACGACGACCTATTATCGGATCTCTGAATGCAGTCAGCTTGTACATGTAGACAAAACAGTATAAGTCCTATACGCTATATTCAGTAATGCTCGTTTTCGACGAGAACAGACAGATGGACAGACGGACAGACATACATCGGCTTAATTCAAGTAAACATATCTTGTAAGAAGGAATGACAGCAGCTTTTAGCTTATAATCGTTTAAATATGGGACGTGCTTGCATCTTCTAACCTAAGTAAGTCTGGATCGGACCATCGACCGAACAGATGCATTGGTTTATACCTTTTAGTTCACTTTTATATTGTCAGTGATTGTGATGTGTTTCGAATTTACTTGTAATCACTTGCATATTTTTTGTGGAATTTTCAATATTATTTTTCGAATTATTTTGATTTATTGAGCACTGGCCGATCCAACATATGTACTAATCTTGTCCTAAAACAAAAACCACTCAGTTTTTCCCGAATTTCCCTTTTTTTCGGGCAACATTTGAAAGAAAACAAATGCATTAATGTTAAAGTTCAAAGTTCTAAGAATTTTTTGGTTATATGTAGTTTTTTACATGGCTTGTGGCTTTAATCCTTTGTAAATGAATGAATTCACTATTATAAGTACATAATATATTTTTAAATAAAACTATCTTTTCGGATTTTATTTTAATGCGAATCCCAAAAATTTGAGAACCAAAAATCAAAAAAAAAATCCGCGAAAAAATCCAAAAATATACTTTCTTATTAAATGTCAAATATTCGCGTAAATCTAAAAAGTTATTATATTACGTATATTCTGTTCTAAGAAATAACGAGAGAAATTACTGTGACACTTATGATTACGTTGAAAAAAATTCATAAGTCTTTTTTTTTAATATATTATTAATGATAATTAATTTTATTCAAGTAATATTTATCATAACGCTATTTATTAACTCTCACGTCGTGAGTCTTGAAACAAACGTCGAGATTAATGGCTAGTATAATAATTTCATAGCTAAGGAGCTGTGAAATTTTTCGTCTCTTATCTAAGGAGGGCAGTTGGCGATGAAAAATTGTCCGTGTTATACTGTTGCCGTTTTGATAGTTGACAAGTGACGTATACCGAGGTGTTGGACCATTAGCAAATGTACTATTATAATTTATAAAATATTGTTTTATCCTTTATACCCTTATGTCGTGAAAGTATAATCTATATACATTATATATACATATATATATATACCTACATATATGTATCTAAGATAGGTAAGGGATCGTAGCTTTTGATCTCTACGTTTTAGCTACTCTTAAAGGTTAATGTGGATATATATTATATATACATATGTATGTATGTCTGTAGCAATCGATTATAGCTTGTATATAAATCATTTCTTTGACCGATTTCACAAAATGGAGGTGCTCCAGTAAAGGCATTAACTGCTCATATACAGCTTATCGTGTACATACGTATGTGTGTTAATCATGCATTAAAGCTCTTAACTTCATAAGTGGTATAGCGAAGTGACTCTCATGAAGATACTAAGTGATGTCACTTTGAACCCCATAACTGCATTTTACCGATTTTGTAAAGCGTCTGCATAATACATGAAGTAGGTACTCGTGTCTATGGATATTGGCAAGTTTACACCTTTATTTATGTCACCTACACATTACCTGGATCGCTTTAAGCTCAGTATGTTAAGGCTTGCTATCATAAAGAGCTTAAAAATATTCTACACATATAATAAAATTATTATTATCGATACAGAGGCCGAATCTATAGTTTTTAGAATTTTTGTCACAGTCACAGATGATATATTTTTCCGCAGTAAAAAGTAGCTTAAATGTTGACCCGGATAACTAGCTATTATCATACCAAATTTCATCAAAATCTGTCCAGTGGTTTTCTCGTGATGCGGTAACAGACAGACAGACAAAAATTCTAAAAACTATAGATTCGGACTCTGTATCGATAAAAATGTTTATTTCAATAAGATCTTCCAAAAAATATTTAATGTACAGATTCGGCTTTGTTACAATTTTATAATATGTATAGATATGTATAGTTCTAAGAAATAATGAGAGAAACAAATAAAACGTTAAATGGTCAAACAAATTGAAAGAAGTTATACAAAACACACGTGTAAAGTTACAGGCAAAAGTTTGTATGCAATAGGTTCCTGCCGTCGTCGTTCCAGTGAAACAAACAATGGGAACTTTATTAAAATAAACCCCACTATTTAACGCCCAGTTTAGCTTACGCGACACAAATGGCTATGACTTTTCCGAATGGCTAATTTTATCGTCTTCACTTTGCTTTAAAATATGCATATGCACATATTTTGCATATTTATCGAATATTAATATAACTTATGTCGAGTTGGTGTGTTAAATGTCGAATTTATAGCTGCCTCGTTGGTCTAGCTAGTGGCGTTACACCTGCAGATACGCAGATCGTGCATTCGATTCCCGGGTAGAGTAAAAAATTTTAATCGGCCCTGCTCTTGTTTTCTTACTGGTCGTGACGTATTGTCGTCCTACCGGAATATAATATTGTACGGAATAGAGAGTGCACGTTGTGTCTGCGCGTACACTTGAGCACTATAATATATCCTGCGCAGTTGGCTAGTCTCAGTGAGAGTGGATATCGTGACCTAAATCGATCATCAAGACATTATTCTTATTATTATATAAATTATATCGTAAGTGGGCTTTATGAATATAAAACCTTTGATACCTTTATTTACCAACACATTCGAGACCTTATTTCACATTTTCAAAATGTAGTTGTTGTTTTGTACTGAAAATAATAATCACTGCTTTGTAAAGTTTCTTTGCATCTATTTTTATTAGTTACTTGCGACTCACTCTCGCTTCGCTCGGGTTCGTCCCTAGGTTGATACAAAATTTCATCCCCATTTTTACCCTCTTAAGGGATGATTTCCGGGATAAAAAGTATCCTATATCCTTCCCAGGGTCTCAAACTATGTTCTTACCAAATTTCATCTAAATCGGTTCAATAGATCCAGAGATTACCCCCTACAAAGTCACAAACTCACAATTCACAAACTTTATAATATTAGTACTTATAGATATACCTACTTTAATAAGTTTAATTATAGTGAGTTCTATAGATTGAAAAATAGAGCTTTTTAATTTCACCATTCTTCGTACTATGAAATAAAATTACCAATATTACGAGGGTGTGTCTGTCGGATTGTCTTATTTTTTGCAACACTGAGACAAAAGGTTTATTTGTTTTGACAGAATCATTTTTTGAGCCGGAAAATGACTAAAATTACTTTTTAATACATTTAGGTATATTATTTTATTAATAACTGACTTATTTCCTGCGGCTTTGCTTTCTTTACCTGAATGTATAATATGTTGAGACATTAACACACGGCACCATCTAGTTCTATGGTAAGCTACGAGGCTTGTGTTATGGATACCAGATAGTTGATACACTATACATATATAACTTTAAATACATACATATTATAAATATAAACAGCCATGACTGGAGTACAAACATTCGTGCTCATCACACAAATGAATCCAGTCATGAGTTCACAAATGAGTTCAGTCCAACGGGACTTGAACCCGCAGCCACTGGCACAGCAAGTCAATCCAGTCGGGCGTTCTCGTGATGCGTTTACAGACAGACAGACAGACAGACAGCCAAAAAATCTTAAAACTATAGATTCGGCCTCTGTATCGATAGTAATGACTAATTCAATAAGATTTTCTAAAACAAATAATATTAATAGATTCGACTCAGACTCAGTGAAAACGTGTCTCAACGAAAACTCCTCTTTTTGAAGTCGGTCTAAAATTATAGATTATTATGTCCTGTTTTCTATTTTAATATTAAAGAAACGCGCAATTCTATGCATTTGGGCCACGCGAATCATAACAATGCGATACTGCAAACAAAAGTGCGCCGTTCAATCGGCTAATGGACGGGAAAGATACGGCCACGGCCGGTACACATCTTATTGCCGATGTACTGAAAAAGTATTAAGTCGTAGTAGCACGATTTATGGGGTTGATAGCGCTTTGAGTTCAATGATATTCATTTTGTATGGGGTTTTTATGGAAGGTATGGGTTTTTTGAGTGGATTTGTGGATATGGCATGATCGGACTGTTATAATATAGGCGAAAGCTTGTTTGTATGTATGTGTTCGTTTGTAATCCCTTTAAACTTAAACGGTTAGACGAATTTGGATGATACGTGATAGACTTTGTGATTGATGATGACCTGGAGGAACACTTAGGCTACTGTTAGTAATAAAATTTGCCTAAAGGTAGCGCTATCTTTACCTATATCGTATTATAAATCAAAAACCCAGATAGGGATGCATTCAAACGAATCGAGGCTAAGTCGCTTTTATGTTTTTGTGATTGTGTCTACAAGATTGTAGATCCTGGGTTAAATTCAATTTCCGCCTGGTTTAGAAAAAAAAACAATAAAGACTCCCATTTATCATTACTCAGAGCATATCACTGAACAAATAATATAACTTGCACTTTAGTTAATATTTATATTGGGTTTTTTAAAAAAAATCTGTTGAATCTCCTTGTATCTTATCGGTGGGACTGTCTTTCAGCCCGGGGATGGTTCCTTTACTTACGATCGAAAGTATGTGAAAGAAATCTAATTTATTTCAAAAAATATTTTTCTAGTTAAAAATTAACTAGAGAAAAACAAACACATATCTATCCCACGGGAACCGAACATTATTCTGGGATAAAAAGTAGTTATGTGCTATTCCAGACTATAATCTATCTCTGTGCCAAATTTCATCTAGATTTGTTCAGCAGTTCTGGCATGACTAACAAACATCCACACAAACATCTAAACTTTTACATTTATAATATTAAGTAAGACTTAGTAAGATTACAACGATATATAAAATATAATTCGTACATGACAAAGGTCGATGCAGACCCTAATGTTGAATTTAAAGGAAAATTGTGAACAAAAACGTAATAGTGCATCCCAATTTGCATATTACACAGATATCTAGTTGATAGAGCGCGGTACTTCGATTGTATGAACTTATGAAATTTTACATTGTAAATGTTCTCTTTCATATTGAAGTAAGATGAATTTTTGAACACCGTACGTTTGTAAAGTAGCGTTATGGGTCAAATTGGTTGAGCATGTACAGCTAATTTTTTTTGCAATTTTGTATGTTACCTCGTATGGTATTATATATGTACACTAGCAACGCCCGCGGCTCCACCCGCATTCAGATGACCAAAAACCAAATTCTTAGGTTTTACATATTAGTATACTTTTTTTACATTGCTGTTTTTATATTTTTTCTCAGACATGTGATATTTTCCCAGGGTAAAAAGTATCCTATATGTTGACCAGGATAACCAGCTATCATCATACCAAATTTCATCAAAATCCCTCCCGTGGTTTTTCTGTGATGCGGTATAGATTTGGCCTCTGCATCGATAATAATGTTTATTTCAATAAGGTTTTTCAAAAAAATATTTAATGTACAGATTCGGGTTAGTTACAATTTTATTATATGTATGTATAGATATGTATGTGAAACTTAGCTATTAGTCCCTGCCTTTAAATATGTATAATAATGTCATAATTAGAAATGAAAAAATATTTTTCTTTATCAAATATGTATTTTATATGTATTTTTGGGGATAAGCCCTTTCGAAACAATATAATAGTTTATAATACACCATAAGAAAAATATATAAAGAATCATTTATTACGCAAAGAAAAGATGCGCGGCAGGCGGCCGTATCGCTTGAAGCGATCTCTTCCAGGCAACCTTGAGGATGAGGAATAAGATTTTCATAAAAAAGTATACTTGCTTTAACAGTTAGATATAAATAAATTGTAGACATTTTTTACATACTAGCGACTTCCCTTGCTTCGTTTGGGTTTGCTCCTAGATTGAATCAATGTCAATCATGAAAATCATGAAAATCAAAAACCAACAGACAAACAGAATATTGTACTTTTATTATTAAAAATCGTGAAACTTATTAGAGTTAAAATTTTATTTAATGAAAGAAATATGAAACTAGCACACCGATAGTATTCAAAAATTTTCCTTCAATGCAGTATATATTTGAAGTTCAGTTATTTGGAAAGTTAGTTACTCGTCGTCGCAGACATTTTTTAATCAAGCCGTTTTAATCACGGCTCTAATCAACGGATCGATTGTTTTATTCAAAGCGATCGGTGCGCGTCCTTGCGTTTCACTGCACTCGCCGAGCAGAGGTTGTGCTGTTTAGTATGTGCTTAGACGGTTCATTTTAAATAGTACTTTGAGTATTAAAATCTATCTTAGGTGATAATTTGAATAATGTTTTATAGAAATAAGTAAATTGTGGTTTCATATTCACACTACGATTATAAATATGAGAATTTGTACGCGTGTGTATGATGAAATTTATTTAGTGCTCAGAAATACTATGAGTTTGATCTTTATTTTTTATATTTTAATTTCACTTGAATCCATTCTAATATTCGTATTAATATTATAAATATGAAAGTTTGTCAGTATGGATGTTTTTCTCTTTCACGTCAGAACGGCTGAATGGATCTGGGTGAAATTTGGCATAGAGATAGATTATAATCAGGAATAAAAAATAGGCCACTTTTTATCCCGCAAAAATGTACGGTTTCCATGGGATAGATTTGTTTTTGTTTTGATGATTGACTTGATGATTGAGGATGAGTCGCTAGTATTTAGATATATTCAAAACTGCAATATGATATTTTATCTATCTTGTGTATGAAATTAATAGAATTTGTCACAATATTACGTAGGTGATTTTTAAGGTTTTTTCGTAAATACTTATTTGACCAGAAGTGTGGATGAAGAGGCGTAGGATGTTTCTTTCGGCCTACACAGCAGGAGAGTTGTTGAGTGGTGGACTTGATGAATATATTTTTAGACAGTTTGACACTCGAATAATGCCTTCAAAATGGCAGTATTTCGTTCTTTTAAAATAAAAAGATATCTCTTATATGCTAGAGATGATTTAGTAAAATGGAAAACGATTTCTTCTTTTGTATTTTTACTGTTAATATATATTAATTAAAATAGTAGCAAAGGAAAGTAGCTTTTGTGTTAAATAAATTTCTTAGAAGAATTTTGAGTTTGACATTTTGTTTTCAGCAGGTGTCGAATAACTTTATATCTACATATAAAATTCTAGAAAGCATCGTCCTTTATATTATATTTATATTATTTTACGCTCTAAACTTATTTATTGTAACGTTATAAAATTATTTTAATTTTAAGTCAAGTTAATTAATTCTGCTCTCAAATACAATTTCATTAAGCAGTATTTCATATAAACTTTAAGCCCAAGATATTTTTAATCAAGAGTTCTAACGATCGATTGATAAATACGCGGTATTCAAAGCGAACCGAGCGCGCTATTGCAGTTCACTGCACTTTCACACTGAAAACGACCTATTTAACGCCTTCGTCTTTATAATTACTGGCAAGTTGCTGCCGATTTTTTGTATTGTTTTTATATATATATATATATATATATATATATATGTTTATATATATATATGTGTGTGTATGTATTAGTGTTGATATCGCATTTTCTTTCTTATTTTTAATGTAAATTTGTATATGATTACATTTATACTAGTGACTCACCCTCGCTTCGCTCGGGTTTGTCCCTAGATACGTGTTATCGGTTAGTGTGGAATAGATAGACATAATCATAAACTATCTAATTTTTCGAATCGGTTTAGTGGCTCCTGAGATTAGCGCGTTCAAACAAACAAGCACACTCTGCCTCTTTATAATAAACTACTTTATAAGGTTTTTCTACCTATAGATGAACTAAAGTGAATCGGTAGAATAATGAATCCTAAGTTGGATACTGAAGTGGAAAAAAATAAAATAAAACGTCAAGTTTTTTAAATATTCCCTATATTTATTTTTAACATTTTTTTATATGTGACCTACAAAAAAAATCTAAAATTACACTTATACTTTTATATAATGATTACTTATACTTTTATACTAATTAACGTTAGTTTTTCTTTCTAATATAGATCAGCAGTTACATATTTTTTGGCTAACATAGTTTTATTATAAAAACCTTGCTACCTCTCTTCGTAAGTCTTCAAATTGATGAAAACGTTCATGACTGAAGCTTCCCAGTTTCTAAAGAAAAAAAAATCCAGATGCGAATGTAAAAAATGATTTTTTAACGACATGTAACAGACCAAGTGCATTTTTTTTTATTTTTGTTTTGTTAATGTTCAGAATGATATAACATTAGCCGGTTGCGTATTCATTTTGTCGATGTCGTTATTGCATATTACGATGTGTATGGAAATAGGTGTAAAATCAATAAGGATAGATAGTGCGACGCGCGATGCACTGCTTGTTTAGTTACACGTAGGTACACGTATTTAGTGTTTAATGTCAATCATTTTGTGTATTAACTAGGATTTGTCGATGTTTGTGTTAACATATAAATTAATTCATGTACATATATAGATTAGAGCGGTTTTGTTATAAAGTTGAAATGAAATTAGTTATGTTAATTGTTATGCAGGATATAGTTGAAATCGTTTTATACATAATATGTAGATTTGTAATTTTTGGTTGTCACTATAGATTAAAGGATCATTCAAATAAGATGTCTCATATAGAAATCTCAATAGATTTAATCAAATATTATTAATGTGGAAGTAACCCTGTCTGTTGACGTTTAACACGCTTAAAGCGCTGGACAAATTTCGATAAAATTTGGCAAGGACATAGATTGCATGCTGGTGACGGACTAGCTACCTTTGACCCCCACCCAGAAGCAGAAAGCAAAAACTAGTGTTATATAAATTATTTTTAAAGGCGAAACGATTGTGATATTTGTTTTTTTTTTAACCATAAAATCAAACAAGAGTATACAAAATAAGATACTCTCTATCGAAGACCGTTTTTCGACTTTACACGAGCGTAGCCGTAAGAAAAAGTAGCATTAGCAAAATATATGTTCATAATTTTTATTTTCGTATTTACTAAACTACTTATAGTGGCTATCATTCTCAGAGCTTGTGTTTGATGTCAACATTCAATTTACAACTCTATGTCATATGTTTTATGATTGTTTACGTTTATAGTACTGCTTGTTCGAACAACGCCAGTTGTACGAAAAATTGTATGATTCATTTAAATAGTGCTCAACTGATAAATGTTTTAATATCTCCGTGATTAGTTGTCTTTATTTTATAATGCCGTGCATAGACGTAAGTGTCGTTTTGTTTTAGTATGTACTAGCGATTCACCCTCGCTTCGCTCGGGTTCGTCGCTAGGTATGTTTTAAATTAAAATGGATATAGTATGTTATCCATAAGAGATAGACATATGCCATCGCGGACTTTTCTGTAGACCTATATAAGATACACAATTCCACCATACATTATTTTGTTATATCTGAAAGGGTTTAGACAGCGTTTTCGTTGAAAGCTCCCAGACGTCTTATTTTTTCCGACACCTCCAACAAATATCGTTATATTTTAGCCAATGTATACAAAAACTTAACAAATTATATACTAAAACCTTCCTCTTGAATCACTCTATCTATTAAAAAAAAAACCATCAAATCCGTTGCGTAGTTTTAAAGATTTAAGCATACATAGGGATATAGGGACAGAGAAAGTGACTTTGTTTTATACTATGTAGTGATTAAGAATGTTATTAGGCAATTTGACTGTGTAATTGATCCCATCGGTTATCAGTTCGATTTTTGCGCTAGACAGTAATAATTTAATAGATATTTTTTTTACTATTTTGTTCTTTCTATAAAAAAAATTTTTTTCGTGTATGGTACAATTTAAAACAAGTTATATATAGTTATTAGCCATACATTTTATCATTAAATACCGGTAAGTAGTTATGTACATAAGTTGCAGTCTACCTATGTACAAAACTACTTACCGGTATTTAATGATAAAATGATTTAATTCTTACTTTTTTATTGTATAAAATCGTACTTTCTTCTCAGAAAAGTCGGTAAAATAAGGTCATATAACTAAACAGTGCTAGTGGTATTCCTTATCAATTGCAGGGTAGTTCATAAAAAAAAGCAAATATGTCAAATTTCCGGCGCCCAGTCACCGTCGCCATCAGACGCGAACCGATACCCGCTGTGCGCGGACGTGTGAATGAGCTCGGAAATTAAATTGATTTCATATATATCTAACTATCGTAACGACAACGCAATATCGACAATATTGGAAAAGACGCTTCCCGTTATCGAAATAGTTATTTTAAATGGAAACGTTAAAAGAACCTTTTTATTTTAATATATTCTTTGCTATACAAAGAGATAATAGATTTCATACTACATATTTTGTTTACAGTCGAGGTCTTTTTAAAATTTTATAAAGTAACCATATTATGGAAGGTTTTACTAATATTATTTTGATAGATAATGTATAAGAGATCACGATAACTCACTTGTATATTCAAATAATATATCAAGTGTTTCTTTCTATCTTTGTGAAATAGAAACACTACTACTACTACTAATATAAAGTTAGTTTTTGAATTTTTGGTCTATTTCTTTGTATTTCTATATGTCTGTATATCTGTGTGCATTTCACACACATGTCCTAAGGTACACCTTATTTTAACGTTGGGAAATGCATTTAGGCACAAGGTGTGGGACTCACCGGCAAAACCAGTACTACCCACTCAAAGCCAACGGACTTAATGGGGCGTCGCAGGATCGCTTACGCATCAACTACGACGCCCCGACGGCAGGTCTGCCGAAGCAGACCACAACAACCATGGGGCTGCTCCACAGTCCACTCTGTTATCAAAGAAGTACCAGGAGCAACCCGCATAGCACACCGCTCACTGAGGTGGGCTGCCTCCCAGTGCGTTTCTTGGCTTCGCGTTCGGCTGGACTGCCGGGTACTACTGAACCCCTACCAGGACAAGTTGTAATAATATTAGAAATATTATTATTATAATAAATAAAAAAATATTAGAAAAAATATGAGTAATTTACTCTGAATCCCCGCCTACTCCATTAGATACAAAATGAAAATAAACAATAAAAAAAATCTACCAGTAGCATATAAACACATCGCGAATACTCCTAATGCAATACCGATGCGTCACAGACATTCGTCACTTCCCGACGCCCGAACAGCACCCATTGCCAACTGTCCGCAATGATTTATATTTATAATCAGCTTATTATAGGCACTATACCATTGTTCACTTTTTGTCTCGATACTCGAGATTGGATGCCAAAGTATGCGGCGGGATTAGAGGGTGTGTGACATTTTCAATGATTATAATTGGTTTACCACCTTTATTGGAACGATTAACTCGTCGGTTTAGTATTTACTGGTCGATTTAAACGTCCTAAATACTGAGAGAGAGCTGCTTTCATAGTAGTAATTTTAGTACGTATTGGTTGCATTTGGTTTAAGAGATTTGCGTCGAAGTTAATTCGGGCTAAAGAAATGGACAAATTATGCTAATGTCAAACTTATGGAATTATTTCCGTCTGGTGTCATCTATGTTCATTTAATATATGTTCCCTGTGAACTACAAAACGGCTAAAGCGATTTTGATTTCATTTTCAGGAAATCTTTAAACTAACCCAGCGGGTGGTCCTGTGAAGTTTGGTAGCTATGGGAAGTTTGAACGCGGGCGAAGCCGCGAATAGTGCTAATTTTCAATAATTATTAATTAGCCTTTATTGAAACAAATTTCTTGTCGGTAATATATTTATTCATTGATTTAAATGGGCAACGATTTCGTCTACTTAAAAGTCATTTGACTCGCACAGACACGTACTTTTATATATAATACTAGCATTGCCCACGGCTCTGCCCGCGTTCAGATGACCAAAAACCAAATTCTTAGGTTTTACATATTAGTACACTCTTACAATGCAGTTTTTGTATTTTTTCTTAGAAATGAGATATTTTCCCGCGGTAAAAAGTATCCTATATGTTGACCCGGATAACCAGCTATCATCATACCATATTTCATCAAAATCTGTCCAGTGGTTTTCTCGTGATGCGGTAACAGACAGACAGACAGACAGACAGAGAGAAAGACAGACAAACATTCTAAAAACTATAGATTCGGACTCTGTATCCATAATAATCTCTATTTCAATTAGATTTTCCAAAAAATATTTAATGTACAGATTCGACTTAGTTACAATTTTATTATATGTATAGATTACAATAATCCATCTGCCCCAATTAACTTTGCCAATCGTTTATAGTAAAACATATTTGATTAGATTTGGTTTGCGCCAAAGTTTAATTTGGAGATAAACAAATAGAAAATTCACACCAATGTTATTAATAAATAAGGCACTGAACAGATTTTGATGAAATTTGGCATAAACATATCTTTCATCGTGGTCTATGAGAGCTAAGTAGCGGCTGAGCTATTATAAATTAAGAAAGACATATAGTATTACATAAAACAAGTTATTTTAGTAATCCTTATGTAAACTTAAGTGGTCAAATATTATCGTGTCAAACATTGTATTAATAGCATGTAAGAAATAAAAGATAAACAAGCTATATTGGTACCATATCATTGTTCACTTTTTGTCTCGATACTCTAGGTAGACTGCCAAAGTATGCGGCGGGATTAGAGGGTGTGTGACATTTTCAATAATTATACTCGTATTAATTAGGCACCTTTAAAACGATTAACTCGTCGGTTTATAATTTACTAGTTTATTTTATGTTCTTTGACTGATAGAGCGAGCTGCTTTCATAGATCGGTATATATAATATTTGTACGAATTGGTTGCATTTGGTTTAAGCGATTTGCGTTAAAGTTAATTGGGGCTAAAATAATGGATAAATTATACTAATGTTAAAATTGTAATTTTAACTATATTTGTCTGTTTGTTACTTTCCCATGCTTTAACCAAACCAAGATAAGCAGATTTCGATGAAATTAGATAAAGTTATATCTATATAGATCATGGGGCATTGAAGACATAGGCTAACTTTTATACTCGATTTACCATGAATGCGGAGCATGTTTTCCCTGTAACCTTCATGTAAACTGAAAAGGCTCATCCTAATGATATGCAAATATTAGGTTTTAAAATTTAATTGTATTAATGCGAAGAAAATCTAAATGTAAACAAGGGCGAGCCCCACGACAGTTTACGTTTCTTTTAAATAATATATATATATGAAATGGTTTTATCTATACTTCTATACTAATATTATAAATGTGAAAGTTTAGATGTTTGGATATTTCTAACTCAATCACGCCAGAACGGCTGAACGATTTTGGGTGAAATTTGCCACAGAGATAGATTATAGTTTGGAATAGCACACATGGAGTGTAGTTTTTTATTTATTTTTTGAATAAGTTTCTTTACTAACGGTAAAGAAAAAACATCGTGAGGAATCTGTATGTCTAACAGAACCTAACTAGTTTTCGAAAGACATGTGAGCTCCGTCAAGCCGCATTTGGTTAGCGTGATAGATAATGGCCTGAACCCCATATTGAAAGCGAGGCCAGTGTTTAGCAGTGACGTTAAAAAGAGTGTTCGCCGAGTGGCCAAAATTCGACCATAATCATTATTGTAAATTTGAGGAATACATATATGAATAGCACTTACCTGTCTATATAATAAATTATGATCATGTTTGACATTCAGTAAGACTATAGACAAACAATATTAAAGACAAACAATATTAATCTATACTCAATTTGACCACAGACATAACAATAAACAAAGGAGTATACATGCGTGTGTGTGTCAAATACATGGGAGTGTGTGTAATGTTATTTTTTTAATTAATTTAATGTATTTTTTGTGCATAATTTAAAAAAAATATTAGCATTCTGCACTACTTCTCTATATAAACTATAAGTGTGGGAAATCTCATACTCCTCCGTCTGCGCACTTTTCGTAGAAAGGGGTACAAAGTTTTTGCTTCACGTATACAGATATCTTACATTTTATTACATCTAGTTAGTTTAACTCATGATGTTTTTATATCAAGTTAAATCATAATAATTATTTCATATAAATTGTTTATTATTGCGTGTCTCCAATATTTTTTGACGTTCATGACAACTAAAGTGTTACATTGTAACGGTAATGCGTTAATCGTCGAATGAATCAGTCGAGTCGGACGCGTGGTTGTCCACAGGTGCCAAGACACA
Source organism: Brenthis ino (assembly GCA_921882275.1). Classification (NCBI taxonomy): domain Eukaryota; kingdom Metazoa; phylum Arthropoda; class Insecta; order Lepidoptera; family Nymphalidae; genus Brenthis; species Brenthis ino. The sequence continues at coordinate 1,463,770 of OV170233.1, read as the reverse complement.
CTGGTGCCGCAAAAATGTTGGCACGTGACATATATAATAAATAGATATAAATATGTTGGGACATTAACACACAGCAACACCTAGTTCCATGGTAAGCTACGAGGCTCGTGTTATGGATACCAGATAGTTGATACACTATACATATATAACTTTAAATTGGTACATGTTATAAATATAAACACCCATGACTGGAGAACTAACATTCGTGCTCATCACATAAATGAATGCCCCCAGCGGGAGTCGAACCCACGACCGCTGACACAGCAAGTAGGGTCTATAGTGACCCGAAACTGAACTGAGAAAACGTGTAAATACATGTAATGCTGTTTGTTGGTAAACTCGTTTATTGTGAACGGGCCGATCGATTTGGCTAATTTCTTTTTTATAATGTTTGTAATAACTCCAATAAGATGTTTAAGAGAAAAATATTGAGAACGTCGCGCGGGATATTGGGAAATTCTTAAAGCTCAAACATCTTATTTAAAGGAATAAAATAAAAAAAATATAGACGTTTCAAACAAGAATGAGTGAAGAAATAATATAAAATCAAGTTATATTGAGTTTTCATACAATTTCTCTTGTGATAATTTTCACTTTGCCTATACTATATATTATGTCAAGATATAGATAATACTAACATTGCCCGCGGCTCCGCCCGCGATCAGATGAGCAATAACCAAATTCTTAGGTTTTACATATTAGTATACTCTTACACTGCAGTTTTTGTATTTTTTCTCAGAAACGAGAATTTTTCCCGCGGTAAAAAGTATCCTATATGTTGACCCGGATAACCAGCTATCACCATACCAAATTGTATCAAAATCCCTCCAGTGGTTTTTCTGTGATGCGGTAACAGACAGACAGACAGACAGACAGACAAAAATTCTAAAAACTATAGATTCGGCCTCTGTATCGATAATAATATTTATTTCAATAAGATTTTCCAAAAAATAATTAATATACATATTCGGCTTAGTTACAAATTTATTATACTAGCGGCTCACCCTCGCTTCGCTCGGGTTCGTCGCTAGGATTTGAATAGATATAAATAGTTATTAGCCAGCGTTAATCATATAAATCTTAATTTTTTTTCGTGATTTTTCTGGTGTTTTAATACTTATTAACCTATTCCAGACTAAGAGAAATCCAAAAATTCAAATATCATAAAAATTGTTCCACCCATTCTTGAGTTTTATGTCACGTCAGACGGGAACGCAGTCGAACGGGATAAAAAGTATCCTATGTCCGTCTCCTGGTTCTAAGCTACCTCCCCACCAATTTTCAGCCAAATCGGTTCAGCCCTTCTTGAGTTATAAATAGTGTAACTAACACGACTTTCTTTTATATATATAAGATGTATAGATTACGACGACGTGACCTGTAGTACTCTAAAATTTCAAATATTTTTTGTAAGCAGTGTTAGTTTGAAAATAAAACGTTACGTTTTAAACACAAATAGAGCTAAATAAAAGTACTTTTCATTACATTTTTTTTTTTCAGGTAAGTACTGGATGTGACAAAGACAACTAATTTTACTCGTAGAGCAAGAGCGCATCTAATCGTGTAAGTAGATATCCATACTCATATTATAAAGATACAAAGATTGTTTTTGTTTGAACTCGTTAATCTCAGGACCTGCTAATCCGATTTGAAAAATTCTTTTTGCATTAGACAGAGACACCTCGATAATTGACAAAGGCTATAGGCTATATATCATATAATATATAGTCAATCTATTCCATACTAACTGTTAAAACGTACCTTATATACCGTTATAACGTATTGTTATATAAATAATACATTTTTATGAACTGCCTGTGGAATGTAAAGTGTTACCACCATATTATGATTTAAGATACAATAACAAATGGCTACAATGTATGGCTACTAATATAATGACGATGCTTTATACTTCACCGTACTGAGATTTACGAGCTTTACTGGATGGTATTAATTTGACGTCGTTTCTCATTTCTTCTGAAATAAAATATTATCAGTAACTTGGCGGAATTCCTTCCAATATTGCAAATGCGATGAGAAAGAGCTCGAAGTGGTTATCGTATAGCTGTCCCTGTGCTACAAGTACAGGGATAGCTATACGATGATGAATAATTCAGACCTCTGCTAGGTATAGAGCTCCGCTCAATGGCCTCGCATGAGGCCATTTAGAGTTAGCGGACTTCATACGTCCTTCGAAAATTAATTAGTTTCTCTTTTATATAGTTTTTTCACGATTTTTTTCTTCAAAGTAAAAATTGAAAGGATTTAAATCATATATCATTCGGAATATTAGAGGTGAGACGGTGGATTTAAATCAGATTAAGTTGGTTTTACAAACGAGCGCATTACCACTTGGCTATCTCTGTTACCTTTTAATGGACATATTATGTACGTAGTGTTTCATGTATGATAATAGTGTGTTGTATTCAGCCTTTTGTAAGTTCCCACTCCTGGGCACGAGCCACTCTTTAGTACGAGGGGACCACCACCACGCTGGCACTGTACTGGTTCGCGGACAATAGTATATTAAATGGTTATTATTTCTACTACTCAATTATAGTTATAATACGGCATGTATCAGCAGCGGCATAATTATAGTTATGATCCGGCTGACTGAAAACCGAAGTTCGATTTTGGGTAATATTTAAAAGAACAATAAAAAACCTTATTTCTATTTGATTATTATAGTAATTGACTGAAAATTGACGTTATCGACTTATTACGTGTTGTGTATATTGGGGGGAAATTAGGAGAAACTAGGTTGAGAGGGAAGTATCCTATATATATATATATATATATATATATATATATATATATATATATAGGTTTTGATTTATTGATGAGTGTCAATACATATAAAATAAAGGGCCGTATTTTTTATTGCGTTTGTTTTTAAGTTTGATTTCTTATTTTATGACTAGTGAATTCCTGGAGACCGTCGACTAAAGCATTTAGTATTAAATTCAACTTTATACTAGAGATTATTTATTTGGTATTAAATTTAACTTTATACTAGACAGAGGGAAAGATCGAAATGAAATCCTTTGAGGGTTCTTTATCAAGTACGGAACCCTAGAAACTTTAAAATACTGTATTATTTATCAAAAGAAAATCGAAAAATTAAGTGAAAGAATGTCTTAAGTGAGATGAAATCACTGTTGCGAAGAAAACAAAAGGAGAAATATTGAATTGTATTGAGAACCTTTTATATTTAAAAGTGCATTTAATCGCACCTCCGAGCGTTCCAATGTTATGAAAACAAACGTTCCCCATTCATTCTTAGTTCATTCATTACTTTTTGCCACCGAAACCCATTTTGTTGGAGATCGTGCCCGTCCATTATTTTACACTCTATTGACTTGGTTTCATTCGCGAATGTAATTTATATAATCGATCTTACCGACTCTGTTTTATTTTTATTCTATATGAAACAACATTTTTTTTCGGATTTTATTGCGGTTTGTATTTTATAATTTTTCCTGACGAACTTTAAAATAAGACGTCTAAAACCTTTATCTCTAACGTTGAGACGAAACTTCGGGAACTAAAATATGAAATAAAATCGCCACAAAATCCGAAAGGACAGTTTCATTTAAAATTTCAAATACACCAAAACACCTAAAACAAAGAAAGTATTTTTTTTTTAATTTTATGTTTTGTATAATTAATAATTATGTTTGTATGTCCCATCGTAAATACATAGGTATATATACATATATGTGCATTGTACATGTCATCTTATCTAAGCTCCCAGTTTTTTGTTTTCTATTGGCGATAAGATCTTGACATAGCGAGCCAGGCTGTGGCTTATCAATTTTGTTGTTATGAGGGAGGTTATTTTTTGTTACCCTTCAGTTCAATTCCGACGCCATTCAGCTGTAGGTTTTTTTGAGTGTGTTACGCAAGATTAGTTTGACAAGTGCGAATTGTTATCCCCGATTCTCTTTTAAATGAATAGGGTGTGTCTATATAAATTTCCGCCCTTAAACGTCGAATTGTTACTTTTATATATATGTTTCTAGTTGAAAAATGATTGTAATTTTTAAATAAAACTATCTTTACGGATTTTTTCTATAATTAATTTTCTACAATATTTTTGTGATAAGTGCTATATGTACGTAAGTATATGTACATATGTACGTATTTATATGACGATGAGATGTTAATCTCATAATATGCGATAAATAAATAATTTTTGATGCGAAACAAATGAAAAAGCTAATTAATTAAAGCAAAGACATAGTATTATTTCGGACGAAATTGGCCAACGTGTCCGAATAGTAATTGTAAGTGACAATTTAAGGGGGATACAAGAGATCTAGCGCCACAGTTGTGTCATAGCCAATTTGCTAAGACGACTCCGATGTCCGTGTGTACGTATATGTGTAGCATTAGTGTTACATAAGTGATACGTTTGTATATTTTCGTATTATACATATAAATATCTAGCGCTCTGTTCCTCGCAAATGTTAATAGTACATGTACTAAAACAATTATTATTAAACAAAATAGGTAGACAGATTTTAGATTTAGCTTTAGATTTTCTTAATGTTTTTTTTTGAAATATATTTATCGTTTTTTTAAACATAAGTTACCTAAAGGGTTCGTACGGAACCCTAATACCGGCTAAGCTTTGTATAGAAGAAAATTAAAAGAAAAAAATATTACTAAAATTATTATTTTTTTAAATCTCATAATATGAAAAGTGAGTTAGTGAAATAGTTTTTATCCTGGAAATCATCTCTTAATGGGGTGAGAATGGGGATGAAAGCTTGTATGGGGAACCAAGCTAGGGACGAACCCGAGCGAAGCGAGGGTCAATCGCTTGTATTTGTATGAGTATATAGATATTGGTAAATACATGACAGGAGTATGTCGTGTTGTACAGGACCCTCGCAGCGCTACTCTAATGCACACTTGTCTGATTTTCTTAAACTAAAATACTAATCGTGATTTAAAATAACTAATTTAATTTTAATTATAATAGAAGCGATATCAATCTTCACTTATAAAGGACGGGAAACAAAACTTTGCATAAACGTCTCGTTCTCAATCCCAAACTTCGTAATTGCTGTGAGGCCCTGCGGTTGGTTCCTCATCAGTATTTCAAAGACAAAAGTATGAAATAAATGGCGTATTAAAATTTTATTTTACTGATGTTCTCTAAGTCATTTAGGATATTTAGTTGAAATTACGTTTGTTGTAAGACGTCTTTATTTTTATCCATGTTCTAGATTTTTAGAGAATATTTTGTGTATGTAAATCCAAGTCATATTATAAATGTGGAAGTTTGTGATGTGTTTCGTCAGAACGGCTGAACGAATCACGATGAAATTTGGCACAGAGATAGATTATAATCTGGAATAGCAACCCATGTAGCTTTTTATCGTATTGGTATCGTATTGTGTGTAATCTAAAAAGCAGTATAGTGATAGATTTTTTTTTCATAAAATAAACTTTTCTTATACTCTAATTTTATATAGCACTAGTGACTCACCCTCGCTTCATTCGGGTTTATTCCTAGGTTCACTTTAACGGTTAGTGATTCCCATACAAAGTAAACAGTTCTGAACTTTATAATTTTTCAGCTGTTTTTTTTGTTTTCTCTATTTTTTTATGCTTAAACCACCCTTGACATACCACCAATAAAACAGAAAAAGAATTATTCAAATCGGTCCAGCCATTTTCAACCGACTTCAAAAAGGAGGAGGTTCTCAATTCGACTGTATGTTTTTTTTTTTTTTTTTATGTTTGTTACCTCAGAACTCCGTCATTTATTAACCGATTTGGACAATTTTTGTTTTGTTTGAAAGGGTGTACTTCCAGATTGGTCCCATTTAAATTTCAAAAAAAAATACCACCCCTAAGGGTGGAAAAAACAACTATTGATGAATTTAACGTACTTCTAATTGTCATATTGACTTGAAACTTTACAAGTATTTCTATTTCCGTTGATAGTACAGTGGTTCGGTGTTGTTGACCTGATCTGATGGCAAGGCCAGAAGGTGGATAGGTGGAACTCTTCAACGGCTAATAGTAGATACTTTGAGTTTGGGCTTATTTTGTTTGATTTGACAAGCCTAACACGTTAGAATCCTTACTTTGCTACTACTGTCTACACTAAAAAGGGAAAAATAAAAACTTTTTAACAAAAAAATAAAAACCGACTTCAAACAAAAGCACTAAACAGTAACAAATAACTGATTGGTAGTTTTCATTTACTATACATACCTAATCAAATATTTTCGAAGTCGGTGTGCTTTGGCTAAGTAATTAAAGCCTACCTATTAAATACATACCTAATCAAATATTTTCGAAATCGGTGCCAGCCCATACAAAGCTAAGCACACCGACTTCGAAAATATTTGATTAGGTATGTATAGTAAATGAAAACTACCAATCAGTTATTTGTTACTGTTTAGTGCTTTTGTTTGAAGTCGGTTTTTATTTTTTTGTTAAAAAGTTTTTATTGAGTTTTAGCGAGACTAACGAACAGCAATTGACTTTTATATATTTATATAGAAGAAGTAACAATGTGTATTGTATGGCGACGTGTAAGAAACGCGCGGACGCTTGTCGACTACAATGAGGTCCGTGTCTGGATTCACTTTAGACTTTCACAGATTGCTGGAAAATTTTTATTGCACACCTACCGTAAAATGTTATGTTGGTAATAGAAATTCTCATATCTATATGAATATTTTACAATATTGTAAATTTTTACAGTCTTATGCTATGTAGTGGTTTGTTTTAATGATACTATAACCATACAGCATACGCCATTGCCGGTGTGACGATTTTATGGAAGTTTTATTTCTCCATGATTATGTGCGCCATAGTAAATCTCTTTTTATTGAAAAATAATGATTTGAATTGGTAGGTCTTTTGCCTACTGTTATTTTTGTTGTTGCGTCAAATAAGAACAAACAAATAAACTTATTTTCAACCGACTTCAAAAAGGAGGAGGTTCTCAATTCGACTGTATTTTTTTTATGTTTGTTACCTCAGAACTCCGTCGTTTATTAACCGATTTGGACAATTTTTGTGTTGTTTGAAAGTGTATACTTCCGGTGTATAATTGGTGCCAGCCCAGCCCAAGCAAAGTACACCGACTTCGAAAATATTTGATTAGGTATGTATAGTAAATGAAAACTACCAATCAGTTTTTTTTTACTTTTTAGTGTTTTTGTTTGAAGTCGGTTTTCATTTTTTTGTTAAAAAGTTTTTATGTTATTATTTATAGTATCATGTATACCCGAATGTCATTGATTTTGAAACTTTAAAATCCATTACAGCTAAACGGATTTGGATGAAATTTGGCACAGAGATAAATTATAGTCTGGAATAGCACGTAGGTTACTTTTTATCTCGGGAAATGTACGGTTCCCGTGGAATAGATTTGTTTTTGTCTATGGACGAACCCGAAGCGAAGCGAAGGTCGCTAGTATTGTTATAAAATCACATTAATAGCAAAAACTTGTGTGTGTACGTTCATCTATGTGTGTATTTTACTTATTCACACTATAGATCTCAAGGATTTTGAGTAATATTCGGAATATAGATAGTTTATATCCTGGATAGTCTAGTCTATTTTTCGTATTTATCAACGAGCGGAGTCGCGAGCAATAACTAGTAGCACATATTTATTCTGTGATACAATACAAAATTGCAAAGTGCAGAGAGCCTCCTGCAAACAACGACGGTGTCCGAGTCCGGCTTTGCTTTGAAACTGCACCTACTGGATAGTAAAAGTTGTTTTATTTTATTGTCTTCCCTCGGATTATTCATGGTTCGACGTTTTCATGAAGAGTGAATCGTTTGTTTTGTCTTTAAAGAGAGGTAACAGATCCTATTATATTGACTCCAGATGGAAAATTTAAAAAAGGGTTAAAATACAATTAGCTAGACCGCATTTTAGAACATCAAGTGATTTCGAGTGGAGTGGACAAATGCTATTTTATAACTAGCATTGCCCGCGGCTCCGCCCGCGTTTAGATGACCAAAAACCAAATTCTTATTTTTTACATATTAGTCTTACATTGCAGTTTTTGTATTTTTTCTCAGAAATGAGACATTTTCTTGCGGTAAAAAGTATCCTATATGTTGACCCGGATCCCAAAACCAGCTATCACCATACCAAATTTCATCAAAATCCCTCCAGTAGTTTTTCTGTGATGCGCTAACAGACAGACAGACAAAATTTTTAAAAACTATAGATTCAGCCTCTGTATCGATAATAAAGTCTATTTCAATAAGATTTTCCAAAAAATATTTAATGTACAGATTCGGCTTAGTTACAATTTTATTATATGTATAGATATGTGTATATGTATTTATTCAAATTTTATTATTACATACATTGTTTTGCTTTTTTCGGAAGCTGTAATTTATGATTATTATTTATTCACTACACTCAAGTCCTTTATGTCCGTAACACAAATCATTGCAGCTAATTGTTTTGGACACAACAAAACACCCACAAAAAGAGTATAAAAAAGATTTATTATAATTATTTTCTTTATTCTTCCCCCCATATAAGCTTTTGTTTGAGCTTATTATGTTAGTTACGAAACTTTTTGTTTTGAGCTTTGTTTTTAGGTTAGCATATGCTCGCAAATTACTTTTATATTTAAATGAATTGTTTCTTAAATACTGAGTTTTTTTAACGTCTTTGTACTATGTATTTATTTTTTTGTTTTGGTTTTTAGAAGAAATTAATTTCGTTTTTTATGTAATATAGTTTATATAATAATATTAATATCCTCCCGACCGATTACGGTCACAGCGGCCAATCTCATTCGGACTAGCCAACTGCGCAGGAGATATTATAGTGCAGCGCGTCTGAGGGAGAGCGCAGACAGAAGTGCACTCTCTATTCCTGTCACTTTCATACTCCGGTGGGACGACTGCTCGACACGACTATTGAGAGTTAAGGCGCAGGACCGACGGCTTTACGTACTCTCAGTGGCACGGGGTGAAACACCGCCAACTTCCAACTCCGGGCTGTTACTGAGGCTTACTATATAGGAAGACTCAATAACTAAACTTTGTCCGACCCTGGACTCAAACCCAGGACCTGCAGATGTGCAGCCGTACATGCTAGTGTCTAGCACACCACTGAGGCAGTATATAAAGCTACACTTAACCCCAGCTGGCTAACTCGTTCATAAATGCTCAAACCTAATGGTTGGGACTAGATGGCTGTAATTTTGACGGCGTTCCCCTATAATGACATGAACAATCACTAAAAATGATTTTTAACAGAGTTCCAAAAAAGAAGTGTTTTTAGTTATTTTTGCAAGCTAAGTTTCCATTTATATTTGGTAATAATGTAACGAAAAAAATATCCTTTGGTCACGAAAGGAGATAAATAAAGTTTATTGAAAATATTATCTATATATAAGCTTTGTACACGATCACGAGTCTCGTGTAGATAGATATCTAGTCTCATATAGAAAACAAATATCCAGTGGGTGGGATCTCTCTACACTAATATTATAAAGAGGTAAAGTTTGTAAGTTTGTGAGTTTGTTTGTGATGGATAAATTTAAAATCTGCTGAAGCAAGTTGGGTGAAATGTGGTATGGAGATAGTTTGAGACCTAGGGAAAAAAATAAGATAATTTTTATTCAGGAAATCATTCTTTAAAGGGAAGGGAGAGATGAAAGTTTATATGGAGTATCAATCATTTTGCAAGTTTTATATCCTAATAAAACTCATCACACCAGTCTATATATTAATATATACTCCATCTATTCCATACTAATAGTTAAAACGTACCTTATCGCACATAATAGGGACGAACACGAGCGAAGCGAGGGTGAGTCGCTAGTTTTAAATATTTTAAAATATCTACACTAGTAGGTACTATAAGTGCGAAAGTTCATAATAAAGACGTGTTATTTCTTCGGCTTAATTAAACTTTGGAAATCGAGATAGTTTATTTCCTAGCTATAGTACCTATAAAAATGAAAAATTCTCATACTGAAGCACAAATTAAAACAGCACTACCATCATCCATCATCTAAAGTTTTTTAAAATTGTGCACTTTTACAATAGAACACTGGACAGAAAGAAGGAGGGCTTTCAAATAGGACAATGTAAAGGGCTTAATGGACTGCCTACTATGTCATACTGTATCCTTGCTATGAAATTCACTAGTGCAGCACTCCCCAAACTTTGTTGCACTAATCCTAGTGCTTTTGAGTCTATTGCATAAAAGTGCCTTCATTTTTCACTTCTAGGTACGAGTACATATGTAAAAATTATATATATAGTTCTATGGGTATAGTGGTAGTTTTAATGAGAATAATTACGAGTTTGAGTGAATTCTAGTGACGTGCCCCAGCCTCGCTGTTACGTTTTAATTGACACCACAAATATACTGTTTGTCGTCACTTTTATTGTCAAAATATAATAGTTATATGTCATTATAGAAATTAGCTGTACATGTCCAGCATTTATATTGATATTGGGTTGGAGGTTCCATACTGGATTTATAGGAATTTATTTACAGGAGATAAACTACACTTTGTCTAAAAATAGGCCAGTTCATCTAAATTGCTATATTCTACATATAGACTTTGAACCCGTGACCATTATTATTAAACTCGGGATATATTCACGCTTTTACGCTCTTTATGAAATAAATACGTACTGATATTATAAAGGTAAAGAGCTGGTTTGTTTTTGTTTGTTTGAAGCTCACTAATCTCCGGAACAACCAGCCTATAATAACTTGTTCAGAAAGGCTAGATAACATTACGCTATGACCCGTAGGAGTGGATCTATAATATATATGTATTTACATAAATAAACTAAGCGATTCTGAGGTAAATTCTGCAGATAGCACTCGCACACTTGTTGAATCATAATACAAAAAAATCTGTGTGGTTCTCTGGGCCATAAACCAGTTTATATGCAAAAAATCGTCGACTTGTTTTTTTTTCCTATTTATCATCTTAATAGGTATAACCCATAGTTTAGTAACCCGAATGAAAGGCTACTTATTCAGGAATTGCGACATTAGCATGAAAACGGAGCATTGTAAAGCTTAATGTCGGGATCGAGCTTAATGGGCGATTTGTAGGGAAATTCTCTATTTATTGAAAAATTAATGGTTTGGACTTTTCATTGTTTGATAAAGTTCTTTACAGTGATTTTTGACTTTAGATTCAAAGTCAAAATGGTGTTATGAGTTTAGCGTCTATGTCAATCTGTGTGACTATTTTTGGTATCGTAGCTCCGAAAACGATGCTGCGATGTGGAAGCAGTTTTTTTGTATTTGAAAGCTTTTTTTTAAAAGTTATCTGTTACAATACTAATATAGTTGGCGAATTATATCAATCAATCAATATATGACCGGGCAGGTTTCTCAACGATGGTTTCCTTCAATACATTGGCAAGTATTACTCAATTAGAAAATTAGATTCGCAAATGAAAATCTCAGAGGTGCAAACCTAGATTTTGTTATGTTTTAAGTATTTATTATTATATTATTATTTACTAGGACTCGGGTGTAAATGAAACAAGCGTTCACGTTGAAGCCATTGACCAGACGGAAGTGTCTATTTTTTATTTCTTAATACTAATTAACCATAGACAATAATGAGGTTTACACACTATCCAACACCTCCCTTACAAAATAAAATTTTACGCAGAATTACAATTGTTGAAGGAATACAAAATTATTTTACAAATTATTGTTGTTACATTACACACATAGTTATAACTATTATACCTTATACATTTACAATATATATATATATATATATCTATTACATTTTTCCTTCGAACAAACAAAAAAAAAAAATGATTATACAATTTTAATACATTGTGCTTGCAACACTATGAAGAAATGACATCTTTTTTGAAGTTGACAATTACTGACATATGACAATGACAAGTGACGTTTGATTATGATTTTGACAGTTTGACTATGACAAGTGACAAATTAATTTAAATAAAAACATTTTTGAAATTAAAACTAATGTAATTATTAAGTAAAATAAACGAAAATTACCATAATAAGACAAAGTTACGAAATGACTAATTGAATTTATCGGGCTTACGAATTTGACGACCAAATCTGGAATATTTTATTGAAGAATCGGTTCTAGAAGACAAAGTTGGATTGGAATTTGATGAAATATGATGTGAATTGGCTGATGGCTTTGATTGAAATTGAATAGTCGGTGCATGTTTTGGTGAATGAATGTGTTCTCTATTTCTACGAAATTCACCTTCTGGACTTGAAATTATATAAGAACGTGGCTCTGGGCCTACTTTAGAAATGATTCCTGGAATCCAAGCATTATAATTATTATGTGGTTGTTTTTTGAAGTAAACTTTTTCGCCCTGTTTTAAAGAAGGAAGTGACTTTGTATGTTTGTTATAATAAAGTGATGTTTTTTGTTTATGTGTATCAATGTGTTGTTTCATTCTCCTATAATCAATACATTTAGGTTTCAAGTTAGAATCTGAGATAGGTATCCTAGTTCTAAGACTACGTGACATACACAGTTGTGCTGGAGAATAACCACAGCTTTTAGGAGTATTTCTATATTGTAATATGGCAAGATAAGGATCTTTTTTATCAGAATAACATTTCTTTAAGATATTCTTTATAGTTCTGATTGAACGTTCAACTAGTCCATTTGAGCGACTATGATATGGGCTAGAAGTTATATGTTGAATTTGGTATTCTCTCATAAAATCACTTAGTTCATTTGAATTAAATGGAGGACCATTGTCACTTATGACAATATGAGGGATTCCATGACGTGCAAAAATAGACTTTAAATGAGTAATGACAGTACTAGAATTAGATGAGTTTAAAAGTGCTATTTCTGGATATTTTGAAAAGTAGTCTACGACAATTAAGTATTTTTTATTATTTATATCAAACAAATCCATACCTACTTTATTCCATGCTAAAAGTTTATAATCATGAGAGATTAGTGGTTGTTTACTATTGTTATTGCGGAATGTAAGACATGTATGACACTGACTGACAAATTTTTCTATATCTTTGTTAATGTTATGCCAATAAATTGTACCTTTAGCTAGTCTTATACAGCTGTTGATGCCTTGGTGACCTTCATGAATTAAATTAAGTAAATAATCACGCATATTGAATGGAATTATTATGCTTGTATCCTTGAATACAATATTATCTATGACATATATTTGATGTTTTAAATCAAAGTATGGTTTGACTGATGCTGAAACACATCTTTTGTGTTCAGGCCAACCGTTTTGACAGTAAGTAATTATTTGACTTAGGACTTCATCCTTAATTGAGTTTTCTTTGATTTCTTTTAGTTTTTCAGGACTGACTGACAATGTACTAATTAGCATATTTATGTGCAAGTCTAATTCTTCATCTACTTCTTTCAAAGATTGTTCTGACAATGCAGCTCTTGACAGTGTATCTGCTATATATAAATATTTACCAGGCTTGTATGAGACTTTAAGATCATAAGGCTGGAGTCTTAACATGATTCTTTGTAACCTAGGTGGTATTTCATGAAGAGGTTTTTTCATTAATGAGACAATTGGCTTATGGTCAGTTTCAACCAGAGTTTGACGACCATATATGTATTGGTGAAACTTAGTACACCCAAACAATATAGCTAAGAGTTCTTTCTCAATTTGAGAATATGACTGTTGACAAGGTGTTAATGATGATGATGCATATGCTATTGGTTGATTATTGTGACAAATGACAGCACCCATTGCATCTTTTGACGAATCGACTGACAGTGTAATATCTTTATTGGGGTTATAGTAAGCTAAGACTGGAGTTTTTGTTATAATTTCTTTTAGACTGTTATATTCTGTGTTGTGTTCATGTGACCACGACCATTTTGTGTTTTTTGACAGTAAAGACCTTAGACAAGACGTTTTTTGGGACAAATTATCAATAAATGGACCTAAATAATTGACCATTCCTAAAAATCTTTGTAGTTCATTGACATTACTAGGTGTAGGCATATCACAAATTGCCTTGACTTTACTTTCATCGACTTTCACACCTTTTTGACTAAAAACATGACCTAAATAACGGACTTCTTCTTTACAAATTACTGACTTTTCTTTATTAAATTTAATGTTTATCTCTCTAGCTCTTTTTAGAACATTTTCTAGACGTTTGTCATGAGTTTCTTTATCAGGAGCATATATTAAAATGTCATCTATCATTATTTTTTACTCCTTCCAAGTCACTAAATCTTTTAACCATTTCACTGTGAAAGATTTCACTGGCTGCATTAATACCAAAGGGTAGCCTTAAGAAACGATACCTTCCTTGAGGAGTGTTAAATGTACAAAGTTTTGAGGATACTTCATCTAGCAATATCATCCAAAAACCTTTGTTAGCATCTAAAGTACTAAAATACTTGGCACCACTTAGTGTAGATCTAATTTCATCAATGGTAGGTAAAGGAAAATGAGGTCTCATGAGAGCATTATTTAATTTTTTAGGATCAATACATAATCTAAGCTTTCCATCTTTCTTTGAAGTTAGTACTAATGAATTAACCCATTCTGTAGGTTCCTCTACTTTTTTAATTATATTTTTTCTTTCTAGGGACTCTAATTCTCTTTTTAGTCTATCAGCAAGACGAAATGGGACTTTTCTACAGGGATCTATGGAGGCTATGGCATCAGGTTTTAGAACAAGATGAGCTTGATAATCTTTTAAACAACCTATCCCTTCAAATAAGTCAGCATATTTGGACAAAATATCTGTTTGTACTATATTAGACTGAAACTTGACATTATGTATTCTTTTGATTAACTTTAACTTTTGACAAGACTCTTGACCAATGATATTTTTACATGGCAAATCAACAATATGAAATATTATATCATGAGACTGGTCATTGCATATTACAGGCAAACTACACATACCTACTGTTTGTATAACTTCTCCGCTAAATGTACTTAACTTGTGATTACTTTTTTGTAAGATATTTGTAGATAAGTTTAATTTTCTAAAGTCATTGAGAGATAAAATATTAGTTTCTGCACCTGTGTCTAATATAAAGTTAATGATAATATTATTTATTAATAGTTCAATTTGAAATACACTGTTTTTAGTTGAATTACACAACAAAATTTGACTTACAAATATTTCTACATCGGAGTCTGACTGACTGAGAGCATTGACTTTCTTAATGGTGTGACATACCTTGGAAAAATGGTTTGGTTTCCTGCATAAGTTGCAGATTACTCCAATGGCTGGGCAACGGACACGGTGTATTTGACCACAACGATGACATGGACTGGCTTCTTTTTTCTTGACTGGGCTTCGACTGGTGAGGTTGCCTCTCGACTGGCTCCTACCCGGACTGATACTACGTGAACTTCTAAAATTGTATAAATGTTTGTTAGTTGACTGTTTTTGACTTAATACCTTTCCGACGAATGACTGTGACGTAGTAGACTGTTCCCCTTGTAGAACTTTGGCTTGTTGTCTTGACGTTTCCAATTTTTTGGATAGATCCAATGACTCTTGAAATGTTTTAGGGTCATTAGTTAGAAGTTTTTCCCTGATGTAGTTATTATTGCTGTTTAGGTTCCATGAAAATACATCTTTTAATATGTTGTCGCGCAGCTCGTCGAAACCACATTGTAGGCTGATATTCTTGATATCTGTAGCATAGGACGCAATGTCTTCGTCTTGACCTTGCTTTCTATTGAAGAGTTTGTGCCTTTCCATTGTTATGTTTACCTTAGGCAGAAAAAAATCCTCGAATTTCTTAAGGAGTTCTTCGAAAGAGATGATATCGATGTCGACGTTAAATGAGTAAAATATTTCTAACGCCTCGCTGCCGATGCATGCTAACAAAATGGCGACCTTACGTGATTCAGGTTCCTTTTCAAAGTTATTTGCCCGCATGTAAATTTTTAAATTCGTGGCGAAGTTCTTCCAAGTCAGCGGCATATTTGACGCATGTATATTCAGTTTTTCGATATTATTTATAAGTGACGAAGACGATTGTATAAAATGCGATTGTCCAGCGTCCGCCATGATGTCGTCTGTAGATTTCGTAGATTTCTTTGCAGCTTGCGTGTGCGACATTTTCAATTTTTATTTATTTCATTGACTTTTCCTTTTTTACTTCTGACACCATGTTATGTTTTAAGTATTTATTATTATATTATTATTTACTAGGACTCGGGTGTAAATGAAACAAGCGTTCACGTTGAAGCCATTGACCAGACGGAAGTGTCTATTTTTTATTTCTTAATACTAATTAACCATAGACAATAATGAGGTTTACACACTATCCAACAGATTTGAACGCGCTTCACTTGGTTATCAATCAGCTTATTAGATTTTTTTTTTGATTTTCCATCACGAAAACTAATTCTGTTTAAATTTATTCCATCCTAAAATATTATGTAAAGCCTTTAGATTTTCTTCAAAGCGGTATTCAATTTTGCATATATTTTATTAATAAAATTCTCCACTTTAATGTTCTAACTAATCAAATCAACTAAGTTTAATACTTGCTTTTCACAAAAGCGCTTTTGGAGTAATTAGATTTTAATGTTGTAAATATTTATGGAGTTCCTTCACTTTCTATGAAGCAACAAGTGTAATACTTGGTAAAATGATAATATTCTGTCTCTTTTATTCATCATATAACCAGATATTGCTATCCTTCTCCACGTCTATGTTTATTATAATATTAATTGAGAGAGTAGCTTCTTCATTAGTCTTGATATTAATAATAATCTTTTGATTTTTGTGATATAAAAGATATTTTTTTTATTATAATAACATTGTAAAGTAGATATGGACTAAAAGGTGTAATTCAAATAATGATCTGCGCTTTGTACAATTTTGTTATGATCATCATTCTCACCACCATCTTTAATATCACCATCACCACTACCGTCACCACTATCACAACCATGATCATCATCATCATTATAACTATTATCATTAATAACAACAATATTACATGAAATTACAATTTTCCAATATTTTTTATTAATATATCAATTATACACCTACATACGTATACATACATGTACCTATACGAGTATAGTTCAAATAATTGCATGAGCTCTATATGTTTTATCTATTTTAAAACCACGAACAAACACTTTTAATCATATGTAACTGTAGTTAAGATATTGGTTACTATGTTTTTAGCTAAATCGTATTGTGATGTCGGCATAATATGTAACACTAGCGACTCAGTCTCGGGTTCGTCCCTAGGTACGTTTTAACGTTTAGTATAGATTTTTCAGAGATGAGCTATTTTCCCGCAGTAAAAGTATCCTATATGTTGACTCGGATAACCAGCTATCATCACACCAAATTTCATCAAAATCTGTCCAGTGGGTTTCCCGTGACGCGGTAACACACAGACAGACAGACAGACAAAAATTCTAAAAAGTATAGATTCGGCCCCTGTAACGATAATAAAGTATTTCAATAAGATTTTCCAAAAAATGTTTAATGTACAGATTCGGCTTAGTTACAATTTTATTATAGGTATAGATTAATAGCTATGACATATGAGCCTGCGGTTCGGGCATTGTGGCTGGCGGTCATGTGTTAGCGTTTGGTAGGATCATGTCCTGCAATTATTTGCTTTCTGTCCATAAAACGGGTGAAATTCAACAAAGAGACATTGGCTGAATGACTAATCACGTTAATTGTTAGAAAAAGTTATACTGGTTTTTTTTTAAATATAAATTGTATCGTAGTGTGCTTTTGTGCTTCTCTTTGTACAGTGTTGTTTTTAGTATATTTTGGAATATTATATACATATTAATGGTTATATATCATCACTTCAAAAAGAATTTTCCAAATTGTTTCAGACGTCATCAAACATATGTACGTTCTTCGTATATATATATATAAAAAAAAAGATTCCGATGAATTGAGAACCTCCTCCTTTTTGGAAGTCGGTTAAAAATGTAGGCACGTAAAATTAGAGGAAAAGAGTAATTTGTAAGCAAAACCGGGAGTATTAGAACGATTTACTTAATAATCTAATTTCACCAAAATTAAGTCGCATTGCCACGAACACGAACCAAGTCTAATAAAAGTTATCATCGAACGCCGTTCCGATATCTAACATTGTTCCTACAGCCATTATTATAATAGGATCTCGTAAGATTTGAAGCACTGAAACAGAATTGTTATCGTTTCTTAGCATAGTGTATCTGTGTTGGAGATTGCTCACTGTTTTACACATTTTACTGTAGGTCAAACCTATGTAAGATCTGATCAGCTTTTTTACTATATATAAATAGGCAAAGACAAAGTAGTGCTGTACCTTTTTTTGCTCTGTTTGTCAAACGGTTTTCTTTTTTTTTTATTTAGTTCTTATTGACAAGTGTTAAATGTTATCAATAAATTATATTTGGAAGAGTTTTATTTAATGATGATTATGGTAGAATTTCGACCATTGGACGAATACTAAGTGGTAATAAATACCTATCTTCTGGGAATCCGTTTAAATCGATTTAACCTTCACGAGATTATCAGTTACAAACTGACAGTAAAAATTGACGAAAGTCATTTACATGATTACTGCTTATACTGTGAGAGAATACATAATAGAATACCATTCTACGTACTCGTATCTGAAAGTTCCTTAAACCGAATTATGGTTATAAAAAGCCACTGGTGTTTTTTTTTTAAATACAAGAGCCGAAAGGAGGATTTACTTGCTCGTCAAATGTACCAAGGGACCGAATTTTATTTAGTAGTATATATATATATATATATATATATATACATATATATATATATATATACATATATATAAATTTAGTAATTTCAGTGTAATGTTAATACGCCGTCTTTAGTGGAACTAAATGCTCTAATTTATATCTTACAGCTACATTTAGCGTTTGATTGCAACTACCGTTTATACTTATATTAACAGTTCCATTGATTCATTGCACTAGTACCTATTATGATTTAATTGGTTATGATAATGTATTACTGTAAAAAATTTTGGTATTATATATTAAGAAGTTTTTCTTTTAGAAATATTTGCATTATTATTATTATTTGGGAGGTGAGATTTCAAGTGTTTTTTTTAAATTGAAAGTATATCAAATAAACTAAATATTTAAATTTATTAAAATCAAAGCAATAGTATCGATTATTGTCTAATGATAATAATGTCGTAAATGCGAAAAAAGTAACGAAATCTGTTTTATAAAAAAAAATATTTAGAAAAAAACATTGAGGATGTTTTTCCTGAACAATAATAAATAAGGTATTGCAGCTTTGGATGAGAAAACTATGTTTTAACATGACATTCAGTAAACGGTTATAGGACATAAGTATGACATGCCACGATGTCGCGTTATTACTACAGTGCCTTTTTTTTTAAACCGTTCGCCATGAAAATTGGTATTTTTGCCAACCCTTGCATTTGACAGGGTTTCCATTAAAATGAATAGGCGATCGTCTATTGTATGCATTTTTGTACTATATAGTATTACTAGCGACTCACCCTCGCTTGGCTCGGGTTTGTCCCTAGTTACGTTTTAACGTTTAGTATAGATTTCTCAGAGATGAGATATTTTCCCGCAGTAAATAGTATTCTATATGTTCACCCGAATAACCAGCTACCATCATACCAAATTTCACCAACATCTGTCCAGTGGTTTTCTCGTTATGCGGTAACAGACAGACAGAAAAATCTAAAAACTATAGATTCGGCCTCTGTATCGAGAATAATGACTATTTCGATAAGATTTTCCCAAAAATATTAAATGTATAGGTTCTACTCTATTATATGTATAGACTATAGATGAAGTTGATTTTTTGTTTCTTTGAATGGCTTAATTTATCAATTTTAACTACCAGTCAAATGGACACTTTCGTAGCCTATATTTTTGAGAAATAGGCTATCTAGTATCTAGCATCGCCCTATGATCCCTAGGGTTTAGCTTTAATAAACTACACGCGCGTAAAAATCTCTAATGCTAATACCAATTTTCGTACTATTTAAAAATATCTAGCTTTATTCTATTGGAATAAACAGATTTTGTATATGTTTATAAAACCTTATATAGACATGTATATATGTATATAAATAAAATTGGCACAAAGCAATTTGCTTAATAAGATTGATAATGCAGTTTCCAAGTTTAAGCTCTGTCTTTAGTTGTAGGTGCAAACGTGGGAAGTCCCGGCAAAGTTACGCCAACTCGCATTAAATCCTACAACTTATGTGTTGGTGTTAAAACGTTATGTAATACAGTTAATTTTATGTACCCTGTAGCTGACGACTGCGAGATTACATACGTTTCTATATCTGTATAGTTCACAATCAATGGACGTGATGGAAACATTTAGTAGCTTAAATTAATCGATAGAGTGATTTAATTTAAAAAAATTGTTCGAACATTAACACACAGCACCATCTAGTTCCATGGTAAGCTACAAGGCTTGTGTTATGGATACCAGATAGTTGATACACTACACATATATAATTTTAAATACATATATATTATAAATATAAACGCCCATGGCTGGAGTACAAACATTCGTGCTTATAACACAAATGAATGCCCCCAGCGGGACTCGAACTCGCGATCGCTGGTACAGCATGTAGGGTCACTGCAAACTGAGTCAAACGTGCCGGCTGTGGGAGTTAATAAGGGGCTGTATGCATTCTCTTTGGTGTGGTTATATTTTTATGCGTTTAGTTTTAATAAGTAGATATATTAATACTTTCTTAGATTTACGCGAATGTTTGACATTTTTAAATAAAACTATCTTTTCGGATTATTTATATAAACCGATATCGCCCTAGGATGATTCGAGAAGCCATAGAAATTAAAAAACATCCAAATTTCAATAGGGAAGATGGCTGGGTACTACCATCGTCATAGGATCCTGTTATTAATATAATAAAATCAAATAATAAATAAAAACATAACAGACAGGTAGATGTAGTAAGTACTGTGTAGATCAAAATGACAGCATATCAGATTAATATTTTTCATTTTTCATTTGTAAAAGTATATAGTAATAGTGTTGTTTAGTAAGTTGTTTTTAAATAATAGCAAACTAAATTAAATTATTATCCTTAATTAATTTTAACTTTTTTAAATTACACATAGAACAATTATATGGCTTAAATAATTAATACTATATTTTATATTTTTCTTTATGGTTATAAATATAATAATGGCAACACTAAATATAGATTACTAATTAATATTTTAAAATTGTAATAATTATACAAATAATAGCAAAAATTGAATAAATAATTTTCCATATTCAATTATAATTAAAATTATAAAAATGTTTTAAAGTTAAAAATATTGTAATGTAATTGGTGCATTTTTCATTTTGTTAATTGTGGGTAGGCTGTCTGTAACAACTATATCTTTAAGACATGTAACACCTCAGTCTCTCCCGTGACCATGGATGCTGTAAAGCATTCGAAATGTCGGGAACCAAAAATCAAAATAAATCCGCGAAATAATCCGAAAAGATAGTTTTATTTAAAAAGTAGATATATTCTCTCTGTTTGGGTTTTAACAACACAAAAAAATCATATGAAAATATTAAATAATTTTCATATGAAATGTTCTCTTTCTTTGGTAAATGGATTCACGTTCTGAACTAGAAATTGAAATCTAAGTAAAAAATATACAAAAGTGTAAATCATTTATTAAGATGTTCACGTTTTGTTATTAAGTTGTTTTGTACTAAATGTCCGACGCTAACATAGCGTTGATACGTATTATAATCAATGAAACTGATACAACGATGTAAGGTATTAATTGTAAAGTCCATCACAGATTACAAGGTATGTCGAGCCCATTCTCTCGGTAAACAATGGTTCATTCTCAGGATATACAGTGGTCAGTAGTTAACTTGCACGAGTTAACTAGAATTATGTTACATGTTGACATGTCGTTGGCTTACTATTACAAGGTTCTATGTTAATTTTAATGAAGCTTAGTAACTTTTACATAGAACTTCGTTATTTTGCTATCGTAAAAAAAAAGCAACATATAACTATGTAAAATTGAATATTTCGTAGTTATAGTGCCGCTATCTAGTGGTTTATTTAAACTGTAGCTAATGACACATAGAACCTTGTGGCATTAATAACTAAATAAGTACTAAAATTGTAACATAGAACCTTGTAATAGTGAGCCAACGAATTGTGTAGCTTCGTAATAAGTATACCTCGAAATTCTAAGAAGATTGTCCATAATATTATTTTCTAGTAATTTTTAGTTTTTGTTAATTTTCGTATACGTTCGTTTCTAGTTTTTTTTTTGTTTTAAAAGTATAACTACAGTTTTAAGTGTTTTTACTGTGTTGAGTGTACTTGTGCAGTTTATAAACGTAAGTAGATATATTTTTTTAAATTTAAGTGTATTATTTATTTTTACGATTTCGACAGTCCGACCTGGATAATTTAGGAGGAGAAGGCCTTCTCATTAGGTCTTTTTTTATTTCAAACCCAGAACTCCTGCTATCATTAGTGATTTATGTTAATTAAAAATTCGGTGATAGATCTGACTCATTATTTGAAGATCATTTTGGCAATGGCAATGTCTGGATCGGCCCTAAACCATCAATTTTCTAAATCGTCTCATAAACCAGTCGCACGTATATTACGAATTACAGCCGGCCATTCAGTGGTAAACAATGATTCATTCAACATCTGATCCAACAGAATATGCACGCCGGACGCTGGGACATTTCCGGTCCGCGCTTACAATATACCTGTTTAGCCGAGTTTAGGTTATATAACAAGATACATTATTACCCGATTGCTACGAAAGGGGTTTTGAGTTAGTGAGAAATTTATTTTGGTATCGCTTGCATGATTCAATGGCGAAAGTAGCTTAGGTTACATTAAAATTGGTTTAATCCTTATTGTTTGGTTTCCAGCATACGTTATCGTACCCCCTCCAACCGCTCAAATTCCTCATACGCTAATGCAAATTAATTTAGAATCGCATAAGTCGTTTCGAATATCAACGTGTACGAGTACATTGTATATTTACTGTTGTTTGCCTTAGAACTTTCTTTACAGGGTTTTCACTTAAAATACGTATGGTGAAATTGAGAATCTCTTTCTCTTTTAAATTGGTAAAAAAATCTAAAAAAGCTTAAAACTATATGAACATACGAACATATACTTAAAACTATATGTTCGTATGTTTGTCCCCTTTGCTATCCTAAACCATTGGTCCGATTGTGATGAAACTCTGCTGGGTTGTTCTGTTTAAGCCTGCGAAAGTTCCAGGCCTGAATACACACGAGTGAAGTGAGGGTAAGTCGCTAGTAGTAAAAAAAATACACTACACTATCGCTACATTTTGTTTCCTAAATAAATACAAGTATTTAGGTATATATGTAAAATATGTCATCGTTAGCTCGTATGCTGGAGCTCTCTCTTTATGGGTGAATCGGGGACCAATTCATCATAACGTATTGTCGATACCTGTTCCGGATCGATACGGCAATT
Source organism: Brenthis ino (assembly GCA_921882275.1). Lineage (NCBI taxonomy): Eukaryota > Metazoa > Arthropoda > Insecta > Lepidoptera > Nymphalidae > Brenthis > Brenthis ino. The sequence goes on along the minus strand of OV170233.1, from coordinate 1,440,278 downwards.
TCCTATACCACGCTCTTACCTATAGCTTTCAAATGCGAGAGTGATTTACGAGTGGTGTGAGAGGACTTTATTAAAACGATCTATGAGTAGAAATGGTTAATTAATGTTTTTATTCTTAGTTTTGTATGTTTGTGTACCGTACTAATTACTATATACATTTTTAACTGTATAATAATATACTAGCGACTCACCCTGGCTCCTTATTATATGTATAGATAGATAAATAAGAAATCAATGTTGACTTAGCAATCCCCGACATCCCCTTTTTATGTTAGGTAATTGCACATTTCGCATACCACTGGAATACATAATTTATATATGTGGAAGTGATCGGCTAGAAAAGCCAGTACTAACTACTAAACCCAATAGAACCTCATCACCCTTAATGTGGCATCGCAGGATCGCTAACGAACTCAACCACGATGCCCTGATGGCTGACTTGCCGACGCAGACCACACAACGAAAATATTACTCTCTCGGTCCACTCTGCTATCAGAGATGTACCAGGAGTAACCCGCATGGTAAACTCCCCATCAAGGTGGGCCACCTAGCAGTATGTCTATTGGCTTTAACGCCCGGCTAGACTGCCGGATGCTAATGAGCTCCTCCACCACCACAAGGTGAACACACACATCGATCCCCAACATCCCCTGCATAAATGTCTAGAAAAATAACACATGGTCAGTAGTTACGATGCCATAAATTAATACCTATTAGGAGATTTATGGATATACATATAACAATAATTCCAATTTTGGAAGGGCCCATTTACTTGATTTTACGCTTTTAAATAAGAATTAAATTTGGTTCTAATTTACTTATTTTTTAATAAATTTGCTCCGTTCAGTTATTTTGGTGTAAAAACCTATTAACTTCAAACGTTTCGCATAATTCATCATACTTGATGAAAATTGATTGTTTCCTTTCATCTATGTTTAATTATTTTCTTTCACTGACTTTTGATTTGCTTTTTTTTCTTAAATGGTTATTTATATTTTTTAATTTGAGAAACTTTAATTTAAGAGCTTACTATAAATTATATATATGTATAAGATGCTTTTATAAACTCTTTTGTGGTGTTAACTAACAACTTACTCTAGCTTTGCTCGAGTGCGTCCCTAGGTACGTTTTAATTTTTTTTGAGCGGAATCCTAATTCTGTTTCTAAAATAAAAGTAGCCTAAGTTATACCTTATTACATCAGCTATCTACCAGTGAAAGTCCCGTCAAAATCAGTTTAGCCGTTTCGGAGATTAGCTGGAACAAACAGAACAGACAAAAAAATTAAAAGTTGTGTTTTTCTTCGGAGTAGGTACGGTAGATAATTTCTTATGCATTTAGTAAAAAGCTGTTATTTTGACATTACACACAGACACGTCCATGTTATCTGTATGGATGAGTAGATAAATGTAGATGTAGATAGAGCGTTTTGCATTTTAAATAATTCCGTCTGGAAAAAAAATCATTCAAGTTTCCAGGATACGTATGAAGCATGTATATATATATATATATATATAAACGATTCCAAACATTACCTTCTATTAGAATAGTTTGTATTATAATTTGATTAAACTTATAATGTTATAATTAATTCGATTTAATTGTTTTCGTTTGAAACATAACTCTTTTCTTTATTACTGTTTTATAATTAAGTTATTTGATACGAAGATATTCCTGAAAGAAACTAATTTAATACGTTTTTTTATTGAAAATAAGTTATACATACTTTTTTACTTAAAACTAATAATTTAATTTTTAGGGTTGATTTTGTTTATATTATAAAGAGGAAAGATTTGTATTTTTGTATGATTGTAACGAATAAACTCAAAAACTACTGGACCGATTTAGATGAAATTTCATAAGAAGATAGTTTGAGACCCTGGGAAGAACATAGGATTTTTTTTATTCCAGACATCATCCTTTGAGGGGGTGAAAATGGGGATGTAAGTTTAGATGTTGTTTAAAATGGGACGAACCCGAGCGAAGCGATTGAGTCGCCACTATTTTATATAACCACAATTATTCATATATGATGTTATACCCTTTTCATCAAAAGAGGATTATAAAAAACATAGCTGGTGAAAATATCGCATTATACTTGTATATGTACAAGTACATTGTACATAGAATTAAAATATGCCTCCGTTTGAAGTCGGCCTAAGCTTTTATGGATGAATGTTAACTATGCGACTCTCAATGAACTTAACATTTAGAAAAAAAAACGATATTGTCGACCTTTTGAAATTCCAATGGAAAAATTCGCTTGATCTTTTCGAGGCACAGAAAATTTTGTAGCTTATTAACCCTTTAAAGTTTTTTTTTGCATTTTATTCAATTAAAGCCAAATTCTATGTATATATTATAGCTATGAAGATTAAGTACGTTAGGTAATATTTACGTATCAAGAATTCGTTGTCTGCCACTTGAGGTGATCTGTTGCCACATATTCGTTCTGATGAAGATCACATGTCGATCTAGTGATACGTTTTCAACAGAAAAGTGTTACTATATATAAATGCGTAAGTATCGTATATATACTTAGCTTTTTTACTGAAAGCTTTTTGTAAAGCTTTTTGTAATAATATTTGCATAATGAATCGAAATAAACACAAAGATGTCATTATAGTTGGCTCAGTTTGCAGTAATCCTACTTGCTGTGCCAACGGTCGCGGTTTCGAGTCCTGCTAGGGGCATTCATTTGTATGCTGAGGACGAAATTTTTTTTTTTATTTTATTTTATTTAATCATTTATTTCAGGCAATATTTGCAAAAGGATCTTAAATATGTAGGTATATTCTAAAAAATATTTAATTAGTGTACAGATTCGGCTTACTTACAATTTTATTATATGTATAGATAATTATTGAATAGGTATATACCTCACTGAGATATCTCACACCCTAGAACTTGTATAATACAAATATGTGAACATTTAATATTGCTCTGAAACAACATGCAACAATATACATACATAAGTATACTTGTATCTATCTGCACTCGTCGCAAACTTTTCAACCGAAAAACGTATCAAATTCGCATTGTCGGTTAAATGCCGAAGTCGTGTAAACGAAACTTTGAATGTTCCGGGCGGCGATTTTAAGCTCAGAAACTAATAATCTTCAGCTGACGGGTTTTAGGCTTTTGCCTTTGTGATTTAAAAGGGAGAGTAGGATTTAATTTTGATTATTATTGCTAAGCGTTGGTACGATTTGATGAATAAACTTTCATTTACTTCAATTCGATTCAATTACTCATTACAATTACGATTATTTGATTCAATTTATTTTTTTTTGTTTTCCAACTACCCCAAAGAATTTCATGACTAAAATGCCTATTAACTTTTTTTGGCTCGACCGGAACTCGAATCAAAAACCAAATCGTGATCTACAGTAAACACGAGGCACGAAACCGACGAGGTAGTTAAAAAAAGACAAATTTTACTCGATTTTTCTCAGGTATGGACTTAGTTCTATGTATGTATGTATGTATGTATGTACGTATGTATGTATATATGGACCCTTTTCAAACTTTTATGAAATGAATTAATTAGACCAAACGTGTAATTGCTAGTATTATTTTATATCCTTTATTACATTAAAAAAACACTTTATACCGACAATCTAAATAATTAACAATGCAAAAAACTATTTTTCTGTTATAAAATAACTTAAATGAGTTAACTAAGTTCTCTCAGTAATTTTGATACTTGTTCCCCTTTCACAAAATACCTTGTTCGTTTCCTAAATGTAAACAGAGGGGAGCACCCTTTACGTTCCTTTGATTCAAATTAAGGGCTTTCATAATTCGTTGGCTCACTATTACAAGGTTCTATGTTACAATTTTAGTACTTATTTAGTTATAATTGCTACAATGTGTCATTAGCTACAGTTTTGCAAAAACGAACCACTAGATAGCGGCACTATAACTACAAAATATTCAACTTTATATAGTTCTATGTTGTTTTTTTTACGATAACAAAATAACGAAGTTCTATGTAAAAATTACTAAACTTCATTAAAATTAACATAGAACCTCGTAATAGTAAGCCAACGAATTATGTATATAACTTGATTGGAAATTTCCTGCAATACCATTTACCTAAGTCAAAAACTAACATCGCGTTTAATGTGAGTATGCTAAGTTCGGTTTTAATATGATCGTTCCATATGCGTTTGGGCACAGAAAGAGAGTAGGGAAAATTTATGTTGTATGTATTCAGCCCTTTTTAACGTTCCACTGCTGGGCACGGGCCTCCCTTCTATACGAGGTGGATCAGGACATAGTCCACCACGCTGGCCAAATGCGGGTTGGCGGTAAACTTGCTAGGTTCTCTCAGACATGCAGGTTTCCTCACGATGTTTTCCTTCACCGTAACGTAAGTGGCAATGATGTTCGAAATGATTCGCACATGAAAATATCAGAGGTGCGAGACCCGGGAATTGAACTCGTTTCACTTGGTTTCCCAAGCGAGCGCGTTACCACTGGGCTATCACTGCCTTATGTTGTATATTTTATTGTAATATTTACTAATGGTCATCTATGCACATCTGGTTAACTAAACTATCACCGACTGAGACTGACTGACGATGCAGAGGATTCCGTATATGCCGCTTGGTTAGACATGTGGGAACTAGACTTATGAAATCTTCATGAGTGTTTCTCTTAAAAAGAGGAGAGCACACGAAAAGGATTTTTAACATTATTCTCATAAAGGGGCTAAATAGTGGCTGAAATAGTCCAGTAGCCGGTGACACTAAAAGCTAGTACACTGCGGTATTGAAAAAATTCTATGAAAATCGAAAGTTTTATGAGATAAATATAATAAAGCTTTGTCGGTGCGGATTTTATATTATAATTGTAGTAAATTTGATAGGAATTTTGCATTATTTAAAAAAAAACGGCCAAATAAATTTTTTGGTCAAAAATATCTGGCGTATCTACTAGAAGGTTTACAACCCTTAAGCGACTTAGTAATTAAAAAAAAATAGTATATTATATGTAATGTTTATTTATTAACGAATTGCTATTTCTGTAAACTTTTTAATATAGTCTAAGGAGACTTTTTTCCAATTTAACTAAGTGCATTTTGTCTTTTTGGCACTATCTCCACTTGTTCGAGTAAAGTGTAAAAGTTACATTAAGAATGAATGTTCAGAGGTTTCTTTTCTTTGTATTTTTCTGTCATTAGCATATTTGTTAAAAGTTTGTTTTTTCATTATACAAACCTATTTTTAACTTAAATGGGTTACAAAGTATTGTGAAAATTGCGACTAATGTGAGCTCGAGCTTTACATGGATATATCTGTACTTTTGCCTATATAGATAAAAGCCTATAAACACTACGTAATTTAAACGCGCTTTTTTATTATGCGATGATGCTATGCGATACTTTAAAATTATGTCTTATGTATACAAATATTCGTAAGCTAGAGCTTTAACAGATTAAGGCCGCGTTGGTCCTGGCGCCATCCGTTTGATTGCGGCTTCCCTAGTTCGTCATCTGCGGTCATATCGGACATTACTTGCTCTCTCACTATAATACAACGAACAGTTGCAATGATTTTTAACTGTATTATTTTAGTTTTAGTGTTTAGCGAAATTCTATTTATTTATTAGACCACCACAAATTACAAACTAAACACATTATAACATACATAGAAGACAGAACACATAGAGTAGTACCTTAATTATAGGTGATAAGGACAATTAAAAAATAGTACCTATATGTAAAGGCAAAACGACATTTGTAATATCTATACAGAGAAATAAAATTGTCTGTTTGTCATGTCAAAATAACAGCGTTTTACTAAATGCATATGAAATTATATACGGTACCTACTTATAAGAAAAACATAGTTTTAAATTTTTTTGTCTGTATGGCAGTCTGTCTGTTTGTTCCGGATAATCACTGAAACGGCTGGACTGATTGTGACGGGGCTTTCACTGGAAGATAGCTGATATTATAGGGAGTAACATAGGCTACTTTTATTTTAGAAAAAGAATTAGGGTTCCGCTCAAAAAAATTAGAACGTACGAGGATGAGTCACTAGTTAAAAATATATTTTATAGTTAATATTAAGGATTTATACATGTTTAAAGCTCAAACACTTTAGTTGAACGCTGTCGCAGCCACTTACTAATCGGACCAATCGTGGATTTAATACCATACATATTATTTTCTAGTTTCTAGGTGCTTTTTGAATTTATAATATTACTAGCATCCCTAGCTTCCTAACAGTAACCTACATGCTCTACCAAATTTCATCGAAATCGGTCCAGCCGTCTCAGCGAGAAGGAGACGACTCCAAAGTACCTATGTAATTTTCATTTGTGACATCTAAATATCTCAAAAGTAAAACTTGTAATTTAAATACTAGCTGTAGATGACAAAATATTGTTTTATATAAGGTTATCTCGATTTTAAATTCATACGTAACATAAATCATAATAATTATTATTATACGACGACACGTTTGGCTTAGTTTGTAGTGACCCTACTTGCTGTGCCAGCGGTTGCAGGTTTGAATCCCGCTGGAGTCATTCATGACACAAGCCTCGTAGCTTACCATGGGACTAGATGGTGCTGTGTCTTAATGTCCTGACATATTTATTTATCTTATATTTTACTAACTAATTTAGTGAAAATTAAAATAATGTGATATTTCATATCGCTTTATTATTTGTTATAATATACGTACATATGTATGTATAATGTACATAGCAGTACTTAGTAATTGATAGCTAAAAAAATATACTTTGAATATACATGCAAATTTTAACTGAAACTCGACCTAAATTTGCAACTTTTCGCGGACTTAAGAAAGCTTAATGGCGACTTTTTGTCGGCGCGCTTGCCACGCTTTTGTCACTTAATCTTTTTACAGGCAAAACTTTCGACTGAGAATATTTGGATCGCCTTTTTTTGATGAAATTAACTCGATTTCGTAGCGATGTAGAAACTTTTTTTTCCAGCATATTTAAATGACTCGTAAAGTAAGTAAACTTTCAAATTTTATTATTAGAAATTTCCATTGGGTTCCTTATTTTGAGAGTTTTTAAGAACATTAGGTCAGAGCTTTTACAGGAGAGAGACGCGATTTTTTACTGGAGTAAATAATTATTATTGCTTACTTATTTACACATTTTGTTATGAAAATGTAAACTTAAAATCGGTTATATTTTAATATTGCAACAAGTCTTAAATAATGTCCTTCTGACCGATTTCAGCCACAGTGGCCAATTTCACTGAGACTAGCTAACTGCCTAGGAGATAGTGTACAAGTGTACACACAGACACAAGTGCACTTTCTATTGCTTTTTACTCTCAAAGTCCGATAGGATGATACTTCGACAGGACTGGTGAGTGTTAAGGCGCAGGAACGACGGCTTTACGTGCTCTCCGAGGCACGGCAGCAAAATACTGCACGTTTCCCTACTTCAGGCTGTTACTGAGAATATTTTAACAGAAAAACTCAGTCATTAAACCCGACCCGGGATTCGAATCCAGGAGAACCTCCGAATCTGTAGCATTACATACTAGCCGCTAGACCACCGAGGTAGTCAGCAAGTCTTAAATATATAAGTTATTACGCATGTGTTTACGTGTTGTAGGCGTATAACCCATGACAGCACTCCCGATGAGGATAAGCGTGTGACTTGTTTCAAAAATATCCAAACGCCCTATGAGCCTTGGCATTGGCAAAGTACGTGTTCTGTATAAACAAACATCTTAATACAAAGTCCGTTTATTTTTATATAGCTTTTAGCCATTTTTTTACGAGATAGTTAATGATCGAGGATCGTAGGTTCGATTTTATATTCACATTAAGTTAATTCTATGTTTATTTTTAAAGCAGCGGTAACTACGCTCTATGAACAATATTCGGTATTGTAACAATATTAAATTTAGACTTAAAGTATTTATAAGAAATTAATATCTATTTTCAAATTATTGCAGTACTGACTTTGCAGTTTTTTTATAAACCAAATCTCGTGCGTGTTAATATTTAATAAATAAGTGTGCAAAATATTTTATGCAAGGTCAAAGTTCGGAAAAATGTTTTGTTTTTCGTTTTTTGGAACACAGGCTACATTTTCATCCCGGAAAAATGTACGGTTCCCGTGGGATAGGTTTGTTTTTGTTTTATTATTAATTGAAACCTACAGTATTCACAGTTACATTCGCATTCGAACTACAAAATGTGCAAAGCCGCGGGTTAAAGCACTACTTATACAAGGCTACCTCACTGCCTATAGTACATATGTATATTCAAACAGCTCATTATGTTCCATATATTTGCATAGCCGATAATGGAAAGCATTAATGGCGTTTCATCGTCATTGAATAATTATACGATCCGCAATTTCCCTCCAGAAATCCGATCGCCAATTACTTGGGTAATGCAACTCGAATGCCCTCAGCAATAATATTTAATAGTTATGTTGCATTCAGCCCTTTTTAACCTTCCACTACTGGGCACGAGCTCTTCCCTTCAATACAAAGGGGATCAGGCCATATAAATGTAATGATTCTATAGGTTAGATTATTTTCTTTACATATTGTTACGAGCTAGGGTAATGTGCGCGCAGGACTGACGGTTGTACGTTCTCTCTGAGGCACTGGAGTGACATACCGCCGACTTCTCAATTCAAGGCTGTCACTAAGAGTTTCTTAACAGTGAAACTCAATAACTAAAATTGTTCTTACTCGGGAGTCGAACCCAGGACCTCCGATCTGCCGCCATACGTGCTGGACGCTAGCCCAAAGAGGCAGTTAAAATGTAATTCAATTGTTTGCCATAATACGTATAAATGTGAAGAGTTTTTACTATGACATAAAAAATGTATAGGAAAATTACTATAATAATATACACTAGCTAGTTTCCAAAATGAATATGTAAGTAGGAGAGCCTCATGCTCTTAAATCATGAAATCCGTGTCCTCACTTAGTGAGCACGCGAAATAAAGCAGAAAAGTAACTTAAAACCGGATCGGATTCAAAATAAATGGGATTACATCCATGCACCCGTAACTCAAAGTCCGCACCGCAAGCAAATATGCTGTGTTCCAGAATATTATAGTAATCGTATTATTTCATATTCTAAAAGTGGATTTGCTATGATATATTTTATATGATTTTTGTTATGTTATGCAGTCGAAGTTAGCTTTAAGAGAATTTTGTTTGGTTTTTTCGTTTTAAAGTGTTTTAGTAAGATGATTGTTTCAAGTCATTTTTGACGTCTCACGTCTGGGCCTCCCAATACGAAGGGAACCAGGCCACCATGGTCAAGTGAGGATTGGTGGACTTCACATGTCTTTCGAAAACTTACTATCACTAATATTATTATACTGTCTTTTCGGATTATTTCGCGGATTTATTTTGATTTTTAGTTTCCGACATTTCGAATACTTTACAGCAATCATGGTCGCGGGAGAGATCCAGATGCAACGTCGGGAACTAAAAATGAAAATAAATCCGCGAAAAATTCGAAACAATAATAATAATCGAAAACTTAGTTTTATTTAAAATGTTAAATATTGGCGTAAATCTGAGAAAATGTATGGTGTAAGTACTTAATCTTTTGAGTAAGTTTTTTTTTATTTATTTTGTAATATGCGCGCGTTATCTTCACAAATTGTAAACCTATTTTCATAATGAATACGCTATTTCTAAAGGATCCCATATAAATTTACGCATAAAATTCTGTTGTTAAGGGTGGATTAATTAAGGTAAGGGGTAGGGGTAAGTAAGGGTGGAATTTAAAGTTCTATCTACATACTCGTACATGTGTACCTTTTTAGTAAAAAATAATTATAGAAACAGACTCATGCATATTACATATACATACATGCACCGTTTAAATTTAACTTATTGCTAAACGCCTTCTTCGTAGAAACTTGTAGTCTCGGACTGCACAATACTTATTTTTCAGCTCTACTCTTTGCTTTATTCATTTTATGTAGACTAGAATTGTAATTTAAAGACTTTTTATATTATAACTATTATTTATTTGTTAACACACATTGTTTTTTGTTATCCAGGCAACGGATGGCAATTGTATCCCGACGCTTATTATCCTCAATTTCGAGTGAAAATAATATCTATATACTTAATAAAATAACTATTTAATTCTGAGCGGAAAGTGTCATTTGAGATAGATATATATATATATATATATATATATAGTTTCGTGATCTATTATATATAATATTTACACATATCCGCTCTATTAAATACTAAAAATATCTATTATTGATTTATGAACTATCGCTAGTCAAAGATCACGTCGTTACTGCTTTATGCAGTAAGGAGAACAAATGTACGAACATAGTTTCATATTTATAACATTAGTAAGGAAAGGTTGTAACACTATACGGGGACGTGGCATATTTTTACGGCGAAAATAAATCTCGCCGCGATTCGATATCTTGGCGGGCGGTGGCGGTATTTCATCGGAATCCTTTGTGGATTTATTTTGTTATATTCCTGAAGGATTGTCACGTGAAATGTCAATGGTACTTTTATTGTTGGCTAGCGTCGCATGTACGTTTGATAGCTTCTTCTTCTTCTCCCTGCCCATTTCCCAATCACTTGGGGTCGGCGCAGTACATCTTCTGTACTGCTGAAAGGATTTGGCAAAAGTTTGACGATCGGCCGCCTGCCTGACGTCAACCCTCCTTGGGAATGCTATTGTCTCTCTTTGTCTGAATGGTGTCGCGGAAGTCTTGTAATTATTATGTACTTTCGATTTTGTTGTCTTTTAAAACATTTTTTATACTATTACAAAATTTTTAATGTTTTTTTGGGATATATCTTAAAATAATTTTTCACATCATCACAATAAATTTTGTTTTGACGTTGTCAATTTTTTTCTAAATTTTGCGTTTGATGGCATATTGATAGAAATCCATATCAATATCATTATTCCTTTTTAATACAAATGTCATGACACCTATTATGCTAAGTACCTACTGATAAAGAAATTGTAGCCCAGTGGTAACGCGCTTGCTTGGGAAACTGAGGAAAGACAGTTCAAATTCCGGGTGTTTTTATTCATTCGCATTTTTTTTTATTCGCACCTCTGATACTTACATGCGCGAATCATTTTCAACATTATTACCACTTGTCTTATGGTGACGGATATCATCATGGGGAAATCTGCATGTCTGAGAAATCCTAGCAAGTTTTCGAAAGACATGTGATGTCCCGCACTCGGCAAGCTTGATGGACTATATGGACTATTGCTTGTAGGGCACGGACCTCCCTTAAATACGAATCCCTCGTATTAAAGGGAGGCCCGTGCCCAGCAGTGGGACGTGGTAAGGACTGAATAATAATTTGTAAATGTATGCACTTTAATTTACTGCATCATAATAAACCTTTTTTTATAGAAAAAAAAGAAAATTGATCCATATTATAATGTCACTTATTGAAAATTTAAACGAATTTTTCTTTGTTCCTGATGACCGTATAATGTAGTGTGAACGCCTAATAAAAAATTTTGGTAAAGTTTTTTTTTTCAAATTTTTTCCTAGTTTTAGCCTATTTCATTATATGAAAGGGCTGTAAAAAATTAAGCCCCTTAGACCCAGCGCATTGGTTCTGGGTATTAATTACTTATGTAAAGTAATTCAGTATGTATTGACATAGATAGACGCTTTTTGAACGTAAACCTAATTCAGAGTTGATGAACTTTTCAAAAGAAAGCTATAACAAAAATAATATTTTATTACACTGGACTACAACAGCAAACAATTAAAGTAAATATTACCATTTTCATTTTTATTTTATTCTGGAACGAGTGGCAAAGTTTCTGCGAGAAAAATTATTTTACCAGAGTCATTAAAAAAAGCAGTCCGGCACAGTCGGATCCCGCCCGTTTGTAATCTATATAAATAATAAAATTGTACCCAACGCTAAAGCTACAAATTGAAAGCTTAAGATATTTTTGGGAAAAGCTATATGAGTTGAATAGATTTTAGTATTTATATCTGTTTGATTACGTATCGCTTTTAATGGCTAGACGAATTTTAATGAGGTTTCTTTTATTGAATAGGCCGAATTACAAGCTTTTATTTTATTTCTGTAGGACCTATACATCTATCTATACATAACAGGTGAGTTCTATGTTCTCACGCTATTATATATAAGTTTCGCTTAGTTTATGTAAAGTAACGTATAAAATATCGTGTGTACATATATTGCGATAGTTGAACTTAATAGAGATATTTAGTATTATACTAACAAAACCCGCGGCTATGCCCGCGTACAGTCTACAAAAAAAAACTCTTTGGCTTTATATTATACAGCGACTGACCCTCACGTCACTCGGGTTCGTCGCTATGTATTGTATATAATATTGTTCATTCAAAAATAATAAAATCGCAATTAAAAAATGGGAAGTGGGCGTAGGAGAGTGAAAAATATTTTACGACCTATTCTCAAACCTACCAAATATACAAAAAAAAACATTAAAAGCGGTCGAACCGTTTCGAAGGAGTGCGACCACAAACATCGTGACACAAGATATTTATGTATTAGATGTTACTAGGTATCTAACAGTAGGTTATGTGTTATATGTGTTAGCTCATAATGTCTGAATATTTAATTTCATCCAAAGCTGTCCGGCTATTTGAGTGTGAGTGGAGAGGGTTAGTCGTTATTTATAATATTAAATAAGTAATTCTGGTATGTATATTTTATTTTGTGTATCTCGAAAACGGCTCTATCGATTTGGATCATATTTTGTATTTTCATAAGTTTTTGCTTTTTAAATTTATCTATATAGGCGTCTTTTGTATAAAAACCCAATTTTTATATCTTCTCCGGAAAAACGCCGAATGAAGCCTGTTCGTCCAGGTATTATAATAAAGCAGTTCATCAATTCTCAACGCCATGTAATATATTATATTATGTAATACTATAATTTAAATTGCAATAGTTAACAAAATGTTGATTCGACAACAAAATGGCGACGCAGCACAGGAACAATCCACCGAGCGTGTGACGTTTAATTATAGCCGGTGAGGCGCGTTGTTGGTCGGTTAGGGTTGGTAATTAATTAAGCGCTATTAAAATGTTGTTTGTCGATGATATTGTATCATTTAATTAACTGGTTTGATGTCTATGGTTAGCTTTTACGGCCGGAGGTCCTGGGTTCGAGTCCCGGTTCGGGCTGAGTTTAGTTATCGAGTTTGAGTCATTTCTCTGTCAAACAATTATCAATAAAAGCCTGGGGTTCATATTATTAGGGGGGGCTTATCCTGTACACAAAATTATGCTTGGTGAAATCCAAATTCAAAGTTATCCTTCACGTTCAATAATTATTAAACTTTATGCTGCACGCCATGAGTTTACCATGAGTTCGGAAAGAGAAAGTCAAAATCCGGTAAAACCCAATAATATTTCAAAAATGTGAGTAGGCATTGTCTGTAACAAATATGTGACGCCTTTGAGACGTCTAAAACCTTAGTTTCTCCCGTGATCATGGTTGCTGTAAAGCATTCGAAACGTAGGGAATAAAAAATCGGAATAAATCCGCGAAATAATACGAAAAGATAGTTTTATTTTAAATATTCAAATTTGTCAAATATTCGCCTAAATCTAAGAAAGTATTATTCTGGTTTTTTTTTTTAATAAAACGATTTTTTTTTGTCACACCATCACATAAAACTGCTGAAAGTATCGATATGGGTCTGCCATGGTGACCAATCGACGCGGGATCGTCTGTAGATGGTTTTATGCTATTTATTTTTTAAATGCCATAAATTCTTTATCATTTTTTTTATTTACCTTCATTAATATTTTAATAAAACAAACGACGCTACATTTTTTTTTCATTTGTTTTTTTTTTTATTTAACCAAAATATTCAATTTATAAGTGAAAACCCTAAATATATGTACATTAAGGTCTCTGAAGTTCAGAAGAAACATTTACGTCCCAGCAAAGAGGGCTGGTGACGGCTAGTAGTATTATAAATCCGAATACCGAATCCGAGGCTCTTGATTTGTCATTTATGGAATGAATAAATTCTTTATCTATCTATACATATAATACAATTCTAACTGAATCGAATCTGTACATTGAATATTGTTTTGGAAAATCTTATGTAAATAGTCATTATTATCGATACAAAAGCCGAATCTATAGTTTTTTAGATTTTTTGTCTGTCTGGGAATCACGAGAAAACACTATATAGATTTTGATGAAATTTGGTATGATGATAACTCATACAGGTCAACATGTAGGATACTTTTTACTGCGGGAAAATATTTCATCTCTGAGAAATCTTTACTAATCGTTAAAACGTAGGAACGAACCCGGGCTGAGCGAGGGTGAGTCGCTTGTATGTCTATGCATATAAAATATAAATAAGCAAAGACTAAACAGTTTAGAACTTTTTGCTTCTTGATCCTTCTGTTTGTTAACCGATTTTCTTTTTTTTGTCCAATTAATCCAAAAAAAATTATGATATTTGATGTCAATAAAACAAAAATTGGGAACAGTTAGTTTTTTTAATATAGATAGGTAAATTCTATTTATGTTTTTATTATATTTTCAAGAACGATTTTGGTTGAATTTCGTCAACTGGGCAAACATTCGTTTTGTTAATTGACTACAAAGGATAAATCCAGACTATTTACTTTACGTTAGGTATAAGTGAGGCAGATTAAGGTTGTATTGATTTCCGCTATTTGTCTTGTTAACGTTAGTTCTGGTAGTTTAATCACATCTATACATATAATAAAATTGTAACCGATCGCTGTCTGTACTTGGAAGATATTTGAGAATAACTATTACGAGTATTAACACAATAGGTGATTTTTAGATTTTTTGTTTGTCTGTGCGTTTGTGCGCGCTAATCTCAGAGACGGCTTGACCAATTTGGTTGCGATTTTCACTAATGTATTGTGGTAAGCTTCATTTAACATTTAGTATTTGTTTTATTTCAATCGATTCATAAATAAAAAAGTTATGTGAATTTAAATAATCACTTAGGGAAGAACCCGAACGAAGCAGGGCTGAGTCGCTAGTCAAAAGTATTTTTAGTGTATATTTTTTCTTATTGAACTGGCAAATTCTTGCATCTAGACATTGCATTAGCATTTTCTTACTTTGATATATGTATTTTTGTTACATTGGAAACTGTTATTGGTTAAGTTTTATTAATTATTTTCTATTCTACATTTTTTGTTAGTACCCTTTGTTTCCAAAATAAATAAATAAAATAAAATCTATTATATTAACTTCTATAGTCTTGAAATCATAAAATAAATCGTGTCCCAAACGCTTCGAACTCCATCATAAGATCCTAAAAGTTATATTGTCCTGTCTGATAGAAGACCCTTTTAGGTAATAAAATGTAGATGTATAAAATACACTGTCCTTATAATGTCTACGTTTAAATAAGTGTTATTTGAATTAATTTTATGAATAATAGATATAAAATTTTGTTCCCGTACAAAAAATTACATTTGAATAATTTCTTCTCGAAGCATCTTTCTTACATTAACTTTGTTCTATCTCATACTAACATATTAGCTGTCATTACTTTACATTCTATTATAGGTTTTTTTTACACAGCACCATCTAGTACCATGGCAAGCTACAAGGCTTGTGTTATGGATACCAAATAGTTGATACACTACATATATATAACTTTAAATACATATTATAAATCAAAAAATCCATGACTGAAGTTCAAACATTCGCGCTCATCACACAAATGAATGCCCCCCCAGCGGGACTCGAACCCGCGACTGCTGGCACAGCAGGTAGGGTCACTACAAACTGAATCAGACGTGTCGTCAAATAATAGTTTGTGTACTAAATTTTATTCTAATCAGCTTAGCTATTTTAGTAATAACATACACACACACACACACATATATATATGTAAACTTTCCAGTTATCTGTTAAAAAAAACAAAAACAAATCTATCCCTCGGGAAAAAGTATCGATAAAAAGTAGCCTATTTGTTATTCCAGACTATAACCTATCTCTGTGCCAAATTTCATCTAGATCCGTTCAGTTGTTCTGGCGTTAAAGAGTAACAAACATCCATACATACTCACAAACTTTCACATTTATAATATTACTTAGTATAGATTAACATATATCGAAAATAAGCTATCGATATGATGATATTTGTTAATTAAGTCTAAGAATGATGTCCCTTTTATGAACTTCCATAATATTGTTAATGCGAAGAATATCTGTGGTAATAAAAATTAGTAAAATAACTGCTTGAATAGATTAATTAAATCATTCAAATGGATATTTACGGTGAATAAACTATAATTTAAAGTTTAAACCTTCGTCGCAGACAGAAATAATATCCAAAACCTAATTATATTATCACCCGACTAAAGAAATAAAGTCTTCATTTCGAGAATCTTACAATTTAGCATTCGAGACAACACTAATCGGATTTGTTCCAATGTAACTACTCCAGCCTAAACTAGACCCTTTGCTCGTACGTTTAACGTTTTAAATAACGCAAAAGCTAAGGTACATGCGCTCTCTCCTTGCCTTTGTTTTAGTAGAGCTTCTTACGTGTAGAGTCGCCTTAAGTCTCCTTTTTTCATGGACAATGTTCTTTGAAAGTACTCAAAGGAATACTGGTATTTTTCAGATGATCTAAGCATTAGTGATCGTTTTGTTGGTAAAAGTCAGTATATTACTTTTTTCTGTCTGGAATCTAGATAGTTTATTTATTTGATTGAAGTCGGAGTAATTTTAAATGCAAAAAATGTGTATGTTTGTATGTTTATTACTTCTACGCGCTGAAAATGCTGGTCCGTTTTGTATGAAATTTAGTACATTGATAGGCTTCTTTTAAGCATGATCCATAAGTCTAACTCGTTCCTATTAAATTTGTAAGTTTTTTTTACTAGGTTTTTGACGTAAGCTCAGTTCGCGTGGTACGTTGATACTTGATATAAAGCAGATTATAGATGAACTTATAAAGTGGAAGGTTTTTTGTTTTTTTTTTTATTAGGACCCATTCGTTGGTCCAAATTGGCACTATTTTTTCATAAATTAATACTTCGTTTGTGAATGTTTATTTTATATATAGAGCTGTACCTTTGGAACTTTTTATATCTTATTAGCAATATAATATCAATGTAACTGCCTCTGTGGTGTAGTGGCTACAATGTACGGCTGCACACCCGGAAGGTCCTGGGTTCGAGTCCCGGGTCGGGTCAAGTTTAGTTACTGAGTCTTTCTGTATAGTAAGCCTCAGTAATAGCCCGGAGTTGGGAAGTTGGCGGTGTTTCACCCCCGTGCCTCGGAGAGTACGTAAAGCCGTCGGTCCTGCGCCGGCACTCTCACTGGTCGTGTCGAGCAGTCGTCCCACCGGAGTATGAGAGTGACAGGAATAGAGAGTGCACGTTGTGTCTGCGCGTACACTTGTGCACTATAATATCTCCTGCGCAGTTGGCTAGTCTAGTTTCCGTGTAATATTATATTTAAAGGAGGGTTTTTTAAATGGGCAAAACCTTCAGGATTTTTTAATAAACTAAAAGTCCATTAGTAAATTTAGATTATAATTGATCTATTATATTATTAAATTTTCTTTGTCCGAAATTAGTTTAAAACAAGATTGACCTCATCGCTTGGGGCATTGTCCGCTATTCCCTATAGTTTCTAATTGCGTAAACCACGATCAATTAAGAACTTCATCTAGTTAAATATTTATGTACTAAACTAGAATAATTTTGGCCATATAGACATTATATAGAGTATTAGCGACTTAACCTTGCATCGCTCGGGTGTGTACATTTTGTATTTAAAATATTATATACATACAGCGCCATCTTTTGTCTTTTTTTTTTGCTAACAGTAATCTATGTGATCTAGATGATAGTCTGTCTATGTATCAACTTTCATTCCAATTTATGTAGTAGTAACAACATACACACAGACACATATAGTACTAGCGACTCACCCCCGCTTCGCTCGGGTCCCTAGGTACGTTTTAAATTAAAATGGATATGTTATCCGTAAGAGATAGATATATGCCATCGCGGACTTTTCTGTAGACCTATATAAGATACACAATTCCACCATACATTATATTGTTATGTTTCAAAGGGTTTAGGCAGCGTTTTCGTTAAAAGCTCACAGACTGCTTATTTTTTTTCGACACCTCCAATAAATATCTTTATATTTTAGCCAATGTTTATAAAAACATAACAAATAATACACTAAAACCTTCCTCGAGAACCACTCTATTCGTTTTTGAGTTTATCGTGAACAGACAGACACACAGACGCGGCGGAGGATTTTGTTTTATAATATGCAGTGATATACAAACTTTGATATTTATAATATATGTGATTTACCAGTAAATATACAAATTTTACGGTTATTAGCAGGAATCTGTGTTATATTTATTATATTGTCCCAGTTTTATTTGTGGTCATATCGTCCCTACTGCCGTACTTTCAATGAAATCCGTAACATATGCGCTTAAAAGAAAATCGTATTAAATGTTAATGCCATTATGAAATGTGTGTTTGTTAAGCGTTTTCTTAGATTTTGGAGATTACTGGACTTTATGTGATTAAAAGATTTTGATTAAATTGGATTTATACTGTGTCTTTCCTTGTGTAAAATATTTTTGTTATAGACACATTAGCTTTGGTTGAAATGAATAACTATTATATCTATATCTATTTATCTTCTTATATATTCGATCTATATAAATAAAAATGAATGTTTGTCATCTATGCGTCCCTAAACCATTGATTCAATTTTGATGAAACTCTGGTGGGTTATTCCGTATACATCTGCAAAGGTTCCTGGCGCAAAAAAGGGGTTTTCTTTGGACTTTTATCTTTTATGCGTTCCTAAACTATTCAAGCTTAGGGAGACACGTGAGTAAAGCGGGGGTAAATCGCTAATTATTTAAAAAAAAACTGTATAACTGTGTATTTAACTATATATCTAACGATATAAAAAAAACCCAATTGTTTTATATTTATATTTTTTGTTTTAGGTAAGTCTCTTCACATGACGTCTATTTTCCGAGTATTGTTGAAGTGAAGATGTATGTAAGTAATATCTACAATGTAATTAAGTATATGTTCCAGTATTTATTTAAGTGTAAAAAGTTGTTATTTAACCAATAAAAGTTTAGGTTATGCTTAAAGTCTAGAAGGATTTATAGACTATTATATTTATAGCCTATATTGAGACCTAGAAATAGTCTGAAATTAGTATTTTATCTTCTATTCAATATTTTTCAAATAGATTTGTCTTTCTCATTTTTTCTAAAATGTTACTATACGTTACAGTTTTTACTACGTGAAACTTATTTTTTTTAAATTAAAACCCCGATACTGTCCGCGACTCTTTAAATATCCGCTAAATCTCATAAAAATCGTATTAACAGCTAATATAAAGTAAAATTGGTGTGAATAATGGAAAAGTGAATTTACACGAGCGAACGTGGAGATAAGCCATTCAATGACATTATCAACGAAGTTTTTAATTAAATCTGTTCGAGATACGCGCTGGAGTAACAAGAACAACTTTGCAACTGTTAACTTGTTTGTACAATATTTTATTATAGTCTATGTTTAAATATACTCGTAGATGTGATATCTATCTGGTTTGAATATTCCTTGGACAACTTTCGTTTTTGCGTGTGTGTTTTTTTCTTGGTTCAAAGTATCCCGTCTGAATGAAATGCCGATTTACAGGATGTTTTCTTCAATAAATAGGTTTTTTTATATATAAATTCCAAGAAAATATCCAACGCAAAGTGTGGAGCGACTGTAAACATTATTTAGAAGTCGGTGTATGTTTCTAGACTAACGACTCACCCTCGATCCGCTCGGGTTCGTCCCTAGTTATGTTTTAACGTTTAGTAGTACATTTCTCAGAGATGAGATATTGTCCCGCAGTAACAAATATCCTATTTATATTGACCCGGATAACCAGCTATCATGATACAAGATTTCATCAAAATCTGTCCAGTGGGTTTCTCGTGATACGTTCCCAAACAGACAGACATAAATGCTAAAAACTATGGAGAATCGGTCTCTGAATCGATAAAAATGACTATTTCGATAAGATTTTCCAAAAAATATTTAACCGATTGAACTCAGTTAGAATTTTATTATACGAGTATGTATAGAAAAAGTAATGCTATTGGGGAGTTAATACCTGTACTCATAAATTAAATGTAGTTCATATACATCTTATTCATGATATTTCGAAATCTAGTTTTTATTAAAGAAACAATTTTTAGAAGAAAACTTTTGAAGATTCTCTATTTCCTACATACAAATAAAATATTCTGAACAAATAGGACAACCTATTTTATCTGCATTACATGGTGCTGCGAAAACCGGGCATAAAATTAATTATTTCATTCAAATAACAAAATTCATACTTTTTTAGTATTATAAATGTGAAAGAATGTTTGTTTGTTTGTCCTTCTTTTACGTCGAAACAGCATGACGGATTGGTGTGATTTTTGTGTGGAGATAGTTGGAGGGCTGGAGAGTGACATAGGCTACTTTTTACCGTAGGAGATTATCTAATTCCAACGGGTAAACGTGTTATAATAATCATGATCAGAATTACTTGAAACTTGGTATTTTCATTGATGCTCTTCAATAAATTTAAATAAATACGTATTTTAGCATGTTTCGAAATTCATCCTATAAGGGGGTAAAAAAGGGGATGAAAGTTTGTATGAAACTACCTTCTTAGAAATTATTTTGTAGTTTTAGCGCGAGCGAAGCCGCAGGTTCTGCTAGTGCTTTTATATTTCTTATATCCACTTAACGATCAGTTTTATTTCTAGTATATTTTTCTACGAGTATGTACATGTTCACATGTGTATAGACAGGACCAGGTGCATTATATCTACAATTCTACAGTGTTAAGAATGTCTGCGAAATGTCATTGAATAAAATTCTTTTTAAACTACAGTAGGAATCTAATATATTTATAGAGGAATTCTTGTATATTTATTTATTTATTTAACGGCGATCTCGGAAACGGCTCTAACGATTCCGCTGAAATTTGATATGTGGGAGTTTTCGAGTTTGCATGCGGTTTTCATTCGTATTGTTATACGCAAAATATGTTCGCTAATTTCGATTATTCGGGCAATAAGCATTGTGATCAAGCGACCAAGGGGCGAGATACATCGCTGAACAAAGACATTGCAGAAGGTCAAAGGATATATTTTGTCACAAAATGGTCAAAATGTTGGTAAAGGCTACAATAATTTGTCACAATATTTAAGGGGGTAAAATAGGGGAGGAGAGTTCGTATGGGGAACCCATCATTTTTCAAGTTCAAGCGTTAGACTCGAAAGTGACATAATATGTACCTATGTATGCCTCTGTTTTACTAGGGAAAAAAATTGCTAAGCGAGGGTGCGCTTCTACTAGCCTATATGTTAATCAAGCATACTAGCTATCTCCATTCTGAGTTTTACTTAAATCTGTTAAGCCGTTACAGCAAAAGACGTAACAAACAAACAAACAATCGAAAACTCACAAATTTTTACAATTATATAGTATTAGTGCAACTATATTACATTCATGTTGGTAATTTTAATTAAGTTTAACCTTTAAGTCTTCAACAGGGATAAAATACCACAATATTTGAAAGGTCAGACTTGTAATTCATGGGTCAGCGCTGTCAAAACTAAATACGTAATTACGAAATTATAGGCTTTATATATGAACTTTAACATCAAAAATATTAGATTCTATATGAATTAATTATTTTTTTTTACCTTGTAATAATTTATTGTCTGCGTGTTAATTGAAATTATTCTTGACTTTCTTCATTTTCGTCATAAATATTTTAATAAAGTTTTATACAATAAGTCATAGAAATTTGTAGAATTTGCAATAAATATAATCTTACTTCTTACTAATATATAATATTATATACTTCTTACTAATATATAATATTAGTGTTGAAGGTTTAGATTTTTGGATGTTTGGATGGATGTTCATTGCTCAATCACGCCAGCACGGCTGAACGGATATGGATGAAATTTAGCACAGAGATAGATTGTAGGAATGGAATGGCACATAGGCTTCTTATTCCGGCAAAATGTACGGTTCCCACGGTTCCATGATTTTGTTTTAACTAATAAATTCTTTCCAATTTTGTCCGATTTCAGATGATTCAGACAATTGTGTTCCGATTTTCATGATACTTTTGTTACTGAATTAAGCAAAGCCACTGGTGTAATATAATTATACTCTTAGCTATAAAGCTTCGTTATAAAGAGGCAGATTTTTTACGTCTGCAAATCATCACAATCGATATATTTTCTATGAAAATATAATTTATCTTGTTTTCATCCTGTCGGTTTAACGTTTAATACCCGTCCAAATTGATGGACGATTTTTTTAAATAATTCGTCGGATGATTTGAACGAAAATTTACTTAGTGCGTACTTTGATCCAGGTACCTTAATCGATTCTGTGACCTTTTATGTTCTTTTTTGTCATTAAAAGTATATATTTTAGATGAAAATTGAGATATTGAAGTTTGGAAATTTTGTACGCTTTTGGAGAATTACGTAATTGTGTGTGAATTTTAATTTTTTTTCTTTATACAGCAGATACTTTGTGTAAAGGATACCCTTTGGGTGTATTTTAGTTTACTGCTTTAAATATTTAACGATACTTTTAGCGTTAAACAAATTTTAACTAGAACACTATCTATACATATAATAAATTTGTAACTAAGCCGAATCTGTACATTAAATATTTTTTGGAAAATCTTATTGAAATAGGTATTTTTATCGATACAGAGGCCAAATCTATAGTTTTTAGAATTTTTGTCTGTCTGTCTGTAACCGCATCACGGAAAAACCACTGGAGGGATATTGATGAAATTTAGTATGATGATAGCTGGTTATCCGTATCAACATATAGGATACTTTTTATTGCGGGAACATATTTGATCTCTGAGAAATCTACACTAAACCTTAAAACGGATTTTTTAATAAAATTTTAGCGAATTGAAGTTAAGTTACATGGAAAAAGAATTTTAGTTCAACGAAAATCGAAATACAGCTTACGTGGCAGAAAGATTCCGTAAACTACAGTATTGTTAGTTTTTATGCGACACTGTGCTCGCAAAAAATTATGATTTTACCCATAAAAAATTACTGCCCATTTTATTATAAGTATAAAACGTCTATGCTGATCTTTATAACTGCTGTAAGAATATTACCGAAACATCTGCTTGAAAAATTATTATTATATATGTATATGGATTTAATTCTGTATGTCGTACTGTTATGTAAATGGGAAAATGTGTGATGTATGTATGTTTGTTATTTTAGATTTTTTATGTTATTTATATGTATGTTTGTCTTGAAGCTGAAATTGCTTAATGTATTTGGATGACACTTAGTACACAGATAGACTATGACCTGTTGTAACATATATTATTTTAGCGGCTCACTTCGCTCGGGTTCGCCTAAACTAAAAAAAGAAATATAAATCTATTCCTCGGGAACCGTATATTTTTCCGGGATAAAAAGTAGCCTATATGTTATTCCAGAATATATTCTATCTCTGTGCCAAATTTCATCCAGATCCGTTGAGCCGTTTTGGCGTGAAAAAGTAACAAAACTTTCACATTTATAATATTAATACGAAACAATTGTAAATAAATCAAATACGCGAGCGGAGCTTCGGGCAAAAGCTAGTACATATGAGTTTTAATCCTAAGAAATATTTATAACTATAAATCATATTGATGTTGAATGAAAATCGGAATATTTTTTCAAAGAAATATTTCGCACTAAAAATAAGTTCAACCCAGAGAGTCGTATTACAAAGCAGTAGTGCATTAGTGAACTTATTCATACCCGATACCTTTTCATGCTACATTAGAGGCGGTGATCGGCACATCCTGTATATATTCAATTACAATAACTCGTGCCAAAACATTCACAGGATATTCTGATGCTCTGGGTGCTTGGCAACTTGTCTTGAGTATCTTTATATGATATTCTTATATAGGTCATATAAGACAAATATGCTTAATTCAGTACTTCTTTTGATAAAGGTCTAGCGAAATTGTATTTATTTTTACCCGACCGCACCAAAAGGAGGGTTACTTTCATTATATTAGTATAAGGGGTCAAAATATTTTAAAATATATGTAATTGTACCTACAGGTGGATAATTATGTTAAACTTTATATTGTCAATTGATTTGAATTCATGTGTTTTAAATAGGTATATACTATTATTATAAAGAGGTAAGATTTGTATGTATATATGTATTATTATTAACTAGTTTTTGAGCTGTTTTATCGAGTGCTGCCGAAACGGTTTTAATAAATAAAGCAATAAAATGTATGGCGAAAAGATACCTTGGGACGGCGCTAGAGGTAATATAAACACATAGATAAACCCACACATGATTGACAACACTTACAATTTCCACAACCGTGATTTTTGTTGATTAGATCCGAAAATTATCACTTCTGTTAGCGAAATAGGTATCTATTTTTATGTAGCGATAGGTTTACACCGATCGGGAGTCGAACTGGCGACATCTGGCGACAGCTGATACTCGTACATGCTAAAAGCATAAAATAATAATCATCGGTTTAAAATAACTTTACCTTTTCACATTAATACGTATGTAACTTATAAGTCATTAAATGTAAATAATAACCGGTGTCAGTTCATAGAAACGACATTTACTAACTTGATTTATTGTTAATGTTTCAACTCATTTACAGTTGAACGTTGAAAATACGATGAAGTGCGAGTTAATACGTAGTGTATTATTCAAAAATGACCGGCCACGGGTTAAAAATGTATGAAAGCGAGACTCTAGTTCGACGGCGTGTGCAATTTGGACACCTTATTTTTTTTATTCCATGAAGAGTGCCATCGAGCTAGTTCATGTTAAATGCATCGTCTACGAACTTTCTTTCCTTTTGCCATTTCGTATTTTAGGGATTACTTGATATTATTTACATGTAAATGTATGTATACGTTTGTAAGTTTTTTAAATTATACCTATGTTTGAATGGATGTACAATGAATATAATTCAATTGTTAGTGTTGCGTATTTAATTTAATGGTTTTAAACGCGGATCCATGGTGTAGAGTGGTGTGATGTAGACATTAAAGATAGATATTATATCTCTCAAAATTATTCAGACTTCTGGTGGTAATTGGTTCCAGCTAGCTCAATCCAGAGAAGAAGACAGGCAAGCCTTGGAGGAGGCATTCACCTGTAGAGGGTTTCTTGTAAATGAGAAATAAAAACAAATCTTTTTTTTTTTTTAAACTTTTTCCTTTTGTATCTTTGCTTTGCAAAAAATATAAAGCTTTTTTTTATATTTTATCGCCGCCATGATAGAATCTAAAAGCCAAGCCAAGTTTCATTAAAATCAATTTAGCGGTTTAAGGCTGTAAAGGCAAGTAAGAAACATGCGGTACCTAATTAATACCCATGTGAAGTTTCTGTGACCACCATATTTAAAAATTTTCAAAAATTTCAATTTAATTCAATTTTTTTTGTTAATTAATAGCTTCAGAGCGTGACTGTGTCAATATTTTTTAACGTTAGTCTTGATATTTCGCGAGTAATTAATATGATCACGGTACAAATAGTCTTTCGCAATGTTATCAATATTTTTAAATTCTTAACACCTCCAGGTAAATTTCTAAGAAATGAATTAAATTTTTTGAAGTATGTGTATGTATGTATGGATATATTTATATAATATGTATGTATGTAATATGTATGTATATGTATATATGTATGTATGTAAGTATTTATGTAAACATGTATGAATGTATCTATGTAGGTACGTGTGTATGTATGTTTGTATATGTGTATATTTATATTATAACTGATGTTTGTAGTTTGTACCTACACCGCACCGCATTATTATTTTTATATTTTCTCATGCTTGAGGATTTCTGGTAGAGATCTCTTAAAGAGATAAGTCATCCTTTGTACACGTGGTATCTGTTTTAACTTGTATGTTTTTTTTTTCTGGTACATAAATAAATAAATAAATTTCTAAGAAATCTATTGTTAACTGTAACGCCGGCGTGTCCGCGGTCGTGGAGGGATTAACCTCTATGCCTAGTTTTAAAATGAGAAATGGCTTACTCATTACATCTTTGAAACACTTTCCTATGGCATACTGCCATTAGATACTGACATTTAACGGTTTTATTTTGTATGAATATTAATAGAATTATAATAGGTTTTATTGTAACCACAAAGTGATAGGTTAATGATGTCAACACCTAATTATATAGATTTGTCATCTACTATCACATAGTAGCTTTCTGTAAATTATTTTCCTGTTAGTTTGTTTGTTTTAGATCTTTATTTAGAACTAAGGATGAAACGGGCAAAAAAAATCTATCCCACAGGAACTTTGAGTGATAAAAAGTTACCTATCTAGTGTTATTCCAGATTATTATCTAGAATCTGTGCCAAATTTCATCCAGATCCGTTCAGCCGTTCTAGTGTGATTGACAAACTTCCATCCAAACTTTCAAATTTATAATAATAATGGGATTAAATAGTATGGATATACATACATACATACATACATATGTATTTAGGCTTTTACATTGCGGAATCAAGTTTTTGTGTTACTTGATTTTGAAGTATGAATGTTATGTGAGTGTTTTAAAAGATATCAAATATAAGCAGTTCGTTCCTATATTGTTATTATTTGTATGGATCATACAAATGTTTCTCATGGGTTAATTAAAAAGAAAGGGTAAAATCTAGTCAAATAATATTAATGTACGTAATAAAAAACTTTACCAGACCTATATCGAACTGAGAACTGACTGGGTTCGGACCTATAGTGTAAAATAGCCCTTAATGTCTCACTGCTGGATACGGACTCTTCTATATGAGGAGGATGGGGCTGTAGTCCCCATGGTGGCCGAGTGCGGGTTGACGGACTTCACATGTCTTTCGAAAACTTGCTAAGTTCTCTCAGTCATACAGGACCTTACGATATTTTCCTTTGTAAGAAAATTGATAATCATGTGAAAACGATTCGTACATAAAAATATGAGAGGTATGTGTCCGGAGATGTAAACCCCCTTCGCTAGGCTATCAAAGCAAGCACGTTACCACTGGGCTACCACTGCCTTTTATTATTTAATTTTGCCATTATGTTACATAAAATATTATCTTCAAGATAAAATCAAAATAATACAAAACTAGCAAATCCCATGTCCCACAAGTCTCGGGGTACGGCGCAGGCTTACAGTAACACATAATAGCCCCCTAATGTTGTGCGAACAAATTTCCCAGGCGGGTAGTTACAAAATCATGTTTCCTGCTTCATTGGCTACGTGAAAATCTTGTTGTCGCTCTTTATTTATTATGTAGTTAGTTTGGTTAGTTTTTTGATCAACTTTATTTATACCTTTGAATGCGGCCGTATCTTTCACCGGATTATTATGTTTCTTTTTAATAATTATGTTATTTTTTTTAGGTACGTTTGTCTCAGTTTGTAGTGATCCTACTTGCTGTGCCAGCGGTCGCGTGTTCGAGTCCCGCTGGAAGCATTCATTTGAGCACGAATGTTTCTACTCCAGTCATGGGTGTTTATATTTATTATATGTATGAATTTAATGTTATATATAATATATAGTGTATCAACTATTTGGTACCCATAACACAAGCCTCGTAGCTTACCATGGAACTAGACGGCGCTGTGTGTTAATGTCCCAATATATTTATATGTTAGATCTCAAGGGTAGTTCCATATAAAACTCAAAATCCATGTCTTAGGGTAGAATAATGGTTTTTATGTAACTTAAATGTTAATATTTTGTTAATAAGTAATTTACATATTTTTTTAATTAGCGGCCGAGCTTTGCTGTTTAAGAAGAACTTATCTAAGCAACTGCCATAAACAAGATTGAGTGTTTTATACACACCATACATGTGACAATTTTAAAGGATAAGTCTGAGCTTAGGTTTTAATTTAATTCACTTGATCCCTCCAATACGTTTAAGTGTGAACAGAAAGTCTTTCAAGTCTTGAAATTTATCTTTTATGTTATGATTTTTTCTATTTTCCATATGATTAAGAGTCAGATAACAACAGATTTAATAGCGAATCATAACAAAAGTACGTAAGTAGTCGAGTTACATAAATATATTTCATTGTTAGGATAATAAGATAAATCTTCCCGATTTGTACCGACAAAGGTCAATTTTCGGCTTAATGTTTTTTTTCTAACACACTGCCTCATTTAACACCCTCGCGGTGGGCTCGTAGGGGACACGTAGTTAATACGAAACGTGATTTGAACGTTTTCGATGATGTATCATTTTTCTGTGACGGTAATTTTCTGTGACTTTTTTGGGATGTTATCTATATATATATATATATATATATATATATATATATATATATATATATATATATACACGTCTATGTATTTCCAAAATCCCATACGGCATGGTAGACGGGCGCATGGCGCGCAGGGTTTGCGTGGGAGCGGGGGTGTTTCTGTATTAATTACTTATAACATAAAGCCAACGAATTTGTTTTTTTTTTTGGAGTTTTAACGCGAGCAAAGCCGCAGATTTTGTTAGTATACAAAAATATGTTAATTATTTTATCAATTTTTGTATGCAGTTTGGATGGGATTGTTGTCTTAAGAAAAAAAATGTACGAGAAAAGGTCATTTGTTTAGTATATTGTAGGTGTCTCACATTGTAATTGCATTAGCTAAGAATAAGAAAGCTATGTAACATATTGCTTCATATTGACTGCGATGATTATTAATGTTAAAAAATATACTAGATGTATAATAAAAGAGACTAATTTAAGTTATTAATGGCAGATATCTAGTTTTTCTTCAATAATAAGTCAATCGTAAATACACTCCTAAAATGGAAAATCCAATAAAGCACTTATCTCCTTGATGTCACTCCAATTTCAATAGATAGATGGCTCTTAATCTGCCGAATAAATTAATATAATCGCGCAAGATGACTGCGAGGATCGTAACCTCATTTTAGACTTAGGCATTATCAAAGAAAATCTTTGAAGTATCTCATCGACGGTTCAAAATTAAGGATATTTTAATTTTTGATATATTTATGTACATAAGAGGTATCTACTTGTGGTGGCTTGGTTTTTGTAGATATGTGAATACGTAATTTCAACAGCTAAAATTAATTAAAATATGGGTGCGTGTAAAGTATACGCGCGGTTGAAGTAAAACTTCTTTGGCAAATATCGCAATTAAATTAAATATAAATCAGTAATTAAATAAGGCATATTAGGCATATATTTATAGAACATCTTATAAGGAAAGAATATAATATTATATATTTGTCAGACACAACAACGGTTACCATGATATTTTATTCTATCTCATTCTCTCGCCGGCTTAAACCTATATATGTATTTATGTGTTTGTCTCTTTTTAGTGTCGCATTTCCGTTTCACCGAGTTTGAAGTCACAACGATTCTAAAGAAGTTTCACTTCAACTATCTATCGATTATTCTAGCTAGATAGATATTTGATGTAACTATTGTAGACATAACCAATGTTTATGGATTAAATATCGCTCGTGTGAGATCCTAGTTGCATCATAATATACTCCATGCCATGTGTTACTTCATGTCATCGTCTATCTGTCTGCTAATTTGCATCCAAATCTGTGCAGCCGTTTTAGCGAGAAGTAACAAATATGTATATAAACACCTATAAACTAAATAATATAGTAGTCCGATTTTGGTCATAAATAATTGTATATGTCTGTCTATTTGCATTACGTACAAACGAGCAATACTGCTTGGGTCATGTGGTATACAATGGAGGCAATATGACGTAGCCACATCTATAAAAATTATCACCTCAGTCTTTCTCCTTTAGTAGTAAATTCTCCATTTAACTGCTATATTCAATAAATTTAGCAAAGTACCGTAGTATTTAGGTACTAAATACTTATTATTCAAAATGTATGTTTCTACTAGACAGATTAGTAGGAAACGTAGTATATATTAGGTATATAAGTGTATTTTATTTGTATTATAAAAGTATATTTTATTGGACTGTTATTTTTATATAAGTAAGTAATAAAAAGTAGAAATCAAGCCAGTAATAGCCCTATAGCAAGGCGCTTAAAACGTCTTCAAGTCCCGTCTCTGGCAAGTCTGATTTTGAATACTCTATAGGAAAACATACTTAATCTGTCTTTTTGAGAGACGTAACACTCGTAGAAAGACGTGGGAATTTAATAAACGGCTGAAATGTAATAAAAATATTATATTTTTACACATAAAATACAAATGCCAAAATATTATTTGAATGTTCAAATATTTGCGAGCTAAAACTACGACAAAGAGCTTATAACGCTATGAATTGTTACATTTTACATCAAATGCAATTCAACGTTGCGAACAGTTTTGTTTTATGTTTATTATTATTAATCAAAAGGTTGTCGTGGAAATTCTATGTCTATTTGGATGGGACTGCCTCGTCGGTGCCGAAGGTCACAGGATCGATTTCCACACTAACTTCAATACCTTTTCTTTGTATATTTAATAAATATAAGTGCAAAAAAACATTCCGAAATATTTTTAAGTAATCAAACCACTGTTATAATTATATGAAAGTTTGTAGATATTGTGTATTTTAACTAGATTTTAGAGAGTTTGTGTAACGCATGAGCTTATTGTTAGTTATAAAATTTACTAAAAGGTGGCGTTAATTATATTAATAAGGTGCATCTGGGGACGCTAGTAATAATATTACTTACTAGGGGCTCACCCTAACAAAACAAACCTATCCCACGGGAACCGTTCATTTTTCCGGGAAAAAAGTAGCCTATGTGTTTTCCCAGACTATAATCTATCTTTGTGCTAAATTTTATTCAGATCCGTTCAGCCGTTCTGGCGTGATTGAGTAACAAACATCCAAACATCTAAATTATCACATTTATAATATTAGTAAAATACTTACTTAAAATTGGCTTTTATCCGAAGTCATTTAATGACTGTGCCAAAGATAATGTAATCTTGTCAATGCAACGTCTTAATCCTGCAAAGCTTTTATTATACTGAAAAAGTGTGAAGATCGATCACTCCACTTCCCACCGGAGTGTGAGCACCTAAGCGCTTCTATAGAGATTTATTGCTCGTATAAAAAGCTCTATGAGAGCTTTTTTTTGAATTATCTTTTAATTAATTATATTAGATCAATTTAATCTTAATATAAAGTGTTTAGCATGTGATAATTATATTCACATAACAACAGACACAGTACGTAGGTAAGATTTATATTTTTACTAGCAACTCACCCTCGCTTCGCTCGTGTTGGTCCCTAGTAAAAAAAAAGTAATCATCCCACGGGAACCGTTCATTCCAGGATAAATAGTAACCTGTGTGCTATTCCAAACTATAATCTATCTCTGTATCAAAATTCATTCAGATCTGTTCAGCGGTTTTGGCGTGATTGAGTAACAAACATCCATCCAAAGTTTCGCATTTATAATGTTAATAGTATAGGTAAATTCGGATAGTTTTAGACAGAAGTGTTTCGAGTTTCAACCCTCTACTGCGCTTTTGTGGAAAAATTCTTATAATGAGGGGGAATAGAAAATTTAACTAATTGACCCAACAGACTTTGTCAGTTCAAATTTCGATAAAGTTTTTGTTCTTTGAGTTCATGAAACCCTTAGGAAAGCACTTTTTTATGCCGTTACCGACGAACAGTATTTTATTTTTATTTATATGGATAACTTTGCTATTAACGAATAAACAAAATGTTGCGAGATAAAACAAAATACGTAAATTATAACACTGTGTTTTCTTACTTTTTAAGATTACTAAAACACCTAAGTGAATGATAAAAATAATACTTTAATTTATTAATAATGACTTTTTTATAATTTTTTATAATATCCACAAAAAATAATTGGTCACATAAAGTCCAACAAAATTGAATAATTCATTTATTTTCAGTAGTGCATCGTATGTGCTTAAATCTTTGAAATCTGGCAAAGTTTTACGCCAGATGAATCGATCACCGGTCAGTTGACGGCGGCCGGTCGGGGCGATCTACAGAAGATTTATTATCTGCTAACTTATCGTTTAATGGCTCATGCTTAGAAACTTACTTAAAAAAAAACATTTCAGCCACCTGATATGCCCTTTATAAACTGGTATTTTACGTACTTAATATGTATATAGTAGGTATTAAAATCGCGCTTCTATTACAAATCTACAATTGTTTGTAAATCTTTTGAGCTGCAATGGCTAAACGGAATTGGATGAATTTTAGTTTACAGATAGACTTTAACCTGGACTCTCTTGGATTGATTTTTTTCGAATAATCATTAATTGGAATAAATAAATATAATAAATTAATATGTTGGGACATTAACACACAGCGCCATCTAGTTCCATGGTAAGTTACGAGACTTGTGTTATGGATACCAGATAGTTGATACACTACACATATTGAACTTTAAATACATACATATTATAAATATAAACACCCATGACTAGAGTACAAACATTCGCTCATTACACAAATGAATGCCCCCAGCGGGACTTGAACCCGCGACCGCTGGCTCAGCAAGTAGGGTCACTACAAACTGAGCCAAACGTGTCGTCAAGATTCATTCACATAGAATTGACAATTTAAGTTAAACTTAATTTTGACCTTTCTGTAAGTTTAAAGTTTCAATATCTATTTTTATCCTTTGAGTAAAAACTTTTTTGAAGTACAGATAAATAAGCTCCGTATTAAAATTTTAAACAGATCGAAGGATCTATTTTTTTTTCATTAAACTTCAACCATTTGACTCCACGTGTCTAAAGAAATAGTTTTCAAAATTTGTAATTTAAGTTTCAAGAAAGATTTTCCTTTTAAAGTCCATATTGACAAATGAAGATATCTTCAGACACTTCAACAAAACGATATTGAATCTATTCGTGATAATATTAAGTTAAACTCGATAGATGTGGTTACTATCGACCAATTAATTGTCCAACTGTACAGGTCACTGACTCACTAGAAAAGACAATGTATATATTTTGATCTTTTGAAGTTTCGTTTTATAATCCCTCCATATATTATATAAATCCATATATAAATGTATAATAATATACCTTTTTTTACACATATGGTTCTTTAGGGCTTTCCACGTATAGTCGTTTAATGTTCATGTATGATTCATGTTATGATATGATATTAGATAGCCTATAGACCTTCTACAATGATTAGCTATATATATATATATATATATATATATATACATAATTGTAAAAGTAGATTATATATGCAATAAACATGTTGGGTTAGGACTCCTAACGCCATTCAACTTTTACTTATATCCTAAAAGCTCAATATAGAGCTTTCCATTAAATAATATAAAAGTTTTTGGAGTATATATATATATATACTCAAATTATCTTTTCTTACTGTATTTTAAGCAGCTTCTGTGTTCTGCTATATATGTGAACTATGACCCGATCTGAAGTAGAACCTATCAATCTAAAAGCCGTCGATCTGGCGCTGATTGCGTCATTACAGGATCCCGTAAAGCCTTAGTTGGTCTTAGGGATTGTCTAAAATTGCCTAATGGACGTGTGCAGACAGTTCATCTTTAGTGTCCTCTGTACATTCTGATAGCAATTACATACTGTGGGGTGAGAGATAGTTGACTCGAAACGTGTGTATATTAAAACTGTTTATGTGAAAATAAAGTTGTATTTATTTAAAAACTAGCGACTAATCCTAAATTAATTTCATTAAAGTATTTAAAACTTATTTTAAATAAATATGGTCACGAGGGGTCTCTCCCGTCTGTCTAAAACCTTAGTCCCTCCAGTCACCATTATTGCTGTTGAGCATTCGAAATGTCGGGAACCAAAAATCAAAATATCTCCTCGAAAAAAATTCTAAAAAATTGTTTTATTTAAAATGTCAAATATTTGTGTAAATCTAAGAAAGTATTATTTATAAGTCATTCAATTTTTAATTTCGTTATAGAAGAAAACTTATCTATAGTAGTTCCATTAGACCTCTAGTCCTGACCTACAATGCCCACAGCTCTACATGATGTTTAATTAAAACAAATAGCCGAACAGACAATCACAAGATTAATGTCTCCACAGTGAGCGCATCTATGTAATCTAAAGACTTCTAAAGGGTAAAGATATCAGCGTTCATCAATCTAGACGCCGTCGATTTAGTCTCTACTGTGCTTTTAGGAGGTATATATAATCTAACAGACTAATGTTTCCACGGATGGGTTAATCTCCTTTGTCATCGAGGTCCTTTCATGGCAATCTGGCGGTTAGTTCACTGTCTTTAGGTTCGTTGTTCTCGATGAAGTCATTTTAAATCGGTTAACACCTTATCTTCGCTGTTTCTTCTCCATTTTACACGACATTGTCGAAGTACTTTGTGACCAACTGGCACGACTAAAAGCCAAATAATAATTGAGTTGAAATTGAATTTGTTTAAGTTATATAAGATTTTGATTTTATTTTCTTACTTATAATATAAGTTTGCGAACAAAGGTTCGCTAGTGGAAGTCTTATTACTTTTATAAATTTATGTTTGCAAGTTTGTATGAGTATATGTGTGTGTGTATGTATGTGTGTGTGTGTGTATGTGTATGTGTGTGTGTATGTATGTGTGTGTGTGTGTATGTGTATGTGTGTGTGTATGTATGTGTGTGTGTGTTCCTCCTACACGCTGTAATAATAATATAAGATGTTTAAATGAGACGTGTATAAGACGTTATAAATACAAAATTTACTTAGAAACGTACCCGAGCGAAGTGATACTAATGCCCGATTTCACCAACGTCACCTAAGTTTAAGGGATCCCCTACGCATGGTTAGGGGGCTGTTAGGGGATAGTTTCTGTTTCACCGACAGTTAGGGGTTACTTAAATATTAAAAGGCCCCCTAAATTTAGGTGCTCGAAATATGAGCTTAAAGACGATCGTAAAACGAAATTTAATTTAGAGGCTAGTTTAGAGGGCTTTTAAGCTAGGGATCCCATACGTAGGTGGCAGCTTATGGATTGTTGGTGAAATCGGGTATAAGTCGCTAGTAGAGTTATATTATATCTAATTATATTTTATCAAAACAACCGAAACAATAAATTCAAACGCCTTATCAAAACGTCACAGTGTAATACCTTAAACCTGCCACTTTATACTACGATCGGATTTACGTTGGACTGTGTTTAGACAGCCGTCAACGTAGCTAGATGAATTCCAGGTGGTTACGAAACTTGCTCTAGGTTGGTATAAACTATAAGAGGTGCAAATGCATGGTTCTTGTTATTGTATATATTTATTGAGTAATACTTGTTTTTTTTTTAATTTATTTAAAAAGATATGATTATAAAGAAATAATAAAAAATATAAATATCTATACTAATATTATAAAGAGGTAAAGTTTGTGAGTTTGTGACGTTGTTGGGGGTAATCTCTGGTGATTTAGACGAAAATAATGATTAAGATGAAATTTGGTAAGAAGATAGTTTGCGACCCGGGGATAGACATAGGATAGTTTTTATTCCGGAAATCAATCCTTAAGGGGTGAAAATGGGGATGAAAATTTGTATAGGGACGAACCTGAGCGAAGAGAGGGTGAGTCGGTAGTTACACATATGTAATTTTAATCGTTCCTATATTATATATAATTTTAGTATTCCTCCGTCTAGGTTCATTTATCAAGATGACTGGTGACTTAAATTCATAGATAGTATTAATAACCTGACGCTTAGAAAAATAAAAATTTATATTAGGTAATCCCATTATTGAATTGTGAACGGAAAGTTTGTCTATTTGAAACACAACAGAGCTGAGTGAAACTCGAAATTTAGATAGGTTTTATCTCCCATTAAACCTATGGGTGGTTTCCTTTTATCGATGTTACATGCGAGCGGAGACGCGAGTAAATCCTATCTATAACTAGTATTTTTATACGTAAATTAAAAATGCAAGACAAAGGCTTGCTCTATTTCGACCTAAATACAAGTCTTATACCATGCGCCATTCGACGATATATAAGTACAAAGACTGCGAGCCTGGAATGGTATGCCATCTCTTACCACAATCTCGCGCGAACAGTATTGTTCCCAGTCGCTACTAATAGCATACGCGTTGCATCATAGTCTTTTAGAAATATAAGCTTACATATATAAATGGTTTCTATGGTTTTTCTATTTCAATCTTTTAACTGAAACCTTGAAAAATGGGTTGCAAATTGAAAAAGATTGAAAATTGAATTATATTGACATATGTTGAACCGAAAATTTCATTTTTAGCTTTAAACGTCGGCAACATAATGACTAAATTAATTTACTCTCAGAGAAGCCTTTTTAAATAATCTTTGAAGTATTAAAAAATGGTATCGTAAAAATTTTCACGCCATTGGCATAGATGGATATCGATATCACGTGACACCCAAAAACGTACATAAAATAGATTTGAGAATTTTTGTTGAAATTAATTATAGAATTGGGTAGTTATTTACTTTTTAGCTTAAACTTAAAAGGTGTTTTATGTAGAGTTAGATATAAGCTCATGCCTTATGCCATACAGCTACATACGTGTACCAAGACACGGCCACGTCGTGAGCCTGGAATGGCATGCCGACCCTCGCCACAATCCCGCGCTAGCCGTATTGTTCACTGTCAGTGCTAATGCGACACGTGTTACATTATAGCTCTACCGTATCTTAGGAATTGGATTTTAAGCTTAATGAAAGCATATTGTTGCTTCATTGTTCTGTTCTTCGAGCTTTTTCAAGAAGTTCGTTTTTTCTGCTTCTTACTTTGACTGGATGTTCATGTGAGTGCTGAGTGAAAGCGGATTTTAAGGGGTTTTTAGTTAGATTTTTGTTAGGTTTTTTTTTAATTTACTTAAGCTTTTGAGTAAAAATGTTTAAAAAAATTACATGTAAATGTATTACTAGTTAGAGTTTCTCAGCCAGCAAATCCATTTTCGGTTGGATTTGAACTGAGGATCATTTAAGCTGCAGCCCATACTGGCGACTAGACCATCAAGACAGATTTTATAATTTGTGAATTAGAAGCGTAATCTATAGAGATAAATTTAATTGGAGTGTCTGTAATGTCAAAATAAGATCTTTTTTCTAAAATTATGCATGTGAAGTTATATAATATGGTACTCTTATAAGAAAAACACGCTCTATCTGACAGTTTGTTCCGGATAATCTTCGAAACGGCTGGACTGATTTTCACGAGACTTTCACTGGTAGATAGCTGATATTATAAGGAGTAACTTGGCTGCTTTTATTTTAGAAAAAAAAGGATTCCGCTCAAATAAATTAAAACTTACCTAGGGATGCACCCGAGCGAAGCAAGGGTGAGTCGCTAGTAAATGTAACAAAGTACGTGGTACTGAACACGTTATAAGATGTGTACAATGTACTCGTATATGAAATGACCGGATGTTATGATACGCGTGAAGTGGCTGTCTCTCTGTTTACATTTGTTTAACATCTGTTGTAGTATTTATCATGCACTGATCATATAAATGGCTAGTTTAATAGTTGCTTTTGCTTTGTTACTTTATTGGTTGATATCAGGCAAGTAATTAAGATTTTTTTAATCTGTTTTTGAGGGAAGCATGTTTGAAATTTTGGGGGACAGACATACCTATATATGAATTTGTTTATATTATATTGATGCCTATTCGCATATTAATACGAGCGTACTACGTGTAGGTTTAGCTTTTTTACTTTAAAACATTGCTACGTTTTATTCAGATTGGACGAGTGGGTCCAAGCGTACATTTTTAAATCCCGCTCTACAGTCTTGTACAAAGCGGGTATTATGTTAAATGGTCACAAATGAAAAATATGTATACGCGTTTAAAGGAACTGGGGAAAGGCAGAATTGAATATCAACATTGGATTAATTTAATCCATAAAGAGAAATCATATTATTTGTGCTTTCGTCCGCAAGTACGTCATGCTTCGATAGAAGAAAAATTAAAAAAAAAATATATATAAATTAAATTGTCAAGCGATTTTTTTTTTGTTTAGTAGCTATTGACGAGTTTTTTTTTGGAAACAGTTTTCTTTTTTTTATATTAATAATAAAATTCTATTCATATACGTCTTCCACAAATTTTAAATACTGTTAAAATCGATTTTCAACCACTAAACTAGTATATATAATTTTTCAAAACCCTTCGATTGAAAAATAAAATTTCATACTGAGAGAACGAGTGAATTCCGGTCACCTGCATCCGGCCACTGTAGTGGCCTGAGTATGTTATCCTTAAATTATAATAACCAAGCAGTACTTTAAAATACTTTTTTATTGTTTTTTAATGTTTTTTTTTTAATTGTTCGAATGGTTTTTATTTTTATCCTATGGGTTTTATTTTTTATTTTTCCCATAAACTTTCAGTCGTGGGTAAAAAGCTAGCAATAAATATGACACACGAGTATGGCTCGCTTGACAAAAAAAATATACATGGCGCACTGTTCTATAAACGTTGTCATACATCGTCTCACTGAATTTTGTTTTCATCTAGTCTGAATTTGTTCAACATTTTCGAGTGTAAATTTTTTTACATGCGATGAATTTTTCGTCGTATTCGTGATTACTTGACTTTAAAACATTTTCATTTCCACTACAATAGCTTTATGTAGTACGCTAGGATTCAGATTGTTTCTATTTTTTCTTTTGTAAATGATTATTATTATTAGAAATGTTATTTTCGTTGTTGCTTCACGTGTTTGTTTTTTTTTTGTTTTTTGGTTTGACGACTGCCTTTGAAGAAATATAGTACATATTTTGTGAAATAGATTAAATCAAATCTTTTATATTTTGAAGCGGTTCGGTTTATTGGTTACTAGCAGAACCCGCGGCTTTGCTCGCGCTAACACTATAGAGAAACTCTAAAAAAGTATGTTTCATACAAACTTTCATCCGCTATTTTACCTCCTAATGGCATGAATATCGAAAAATGCTAAAACATTTATTTAATTGTATTGAAGAGTATTAATACCAAGTTTCACGTGGGTAATTCTGACCGTAAATAATTTTTTGGATTGTATTATAAAGTGTTTTTCCGTGGGAATTAGGTAAAGTACCACAGTAAAAAGTAGCCACACAAAAAATCACGCCAATCCGTCACTCCGTTTCGACGTGAAAGAAGAACAAACAAATAAACAAACAAACACACTTTCACATTTATAATATTAGTATGGATATTGCTGTTAGTATGGAAAAATGGGCGTTTTCTTTTTAATTTGGACGACTTAACGTACCTACTATTTTTAGGCAGATAGATGTTCGATGGAAGAAATATATACATATATCGATATAAACATTGGATCGTTTGTTATTCTTATAGAGCTTTCAAGTCATTCGTTATTCGCTTTGACTTTGTCATATAAAAAGAATAAGGTTATTGTTTCTTAACTTCAAAGGGGGAGAATATCAATTTAGCCGATTTTTTTTATCGAATGTAATGTATTTATCGATTGTGAATCTCACGATGTTTTTGTTAAATGGGTTACGTGTTAAGGTTGTGTTAAAATTTTGAGTAAAAAATCTCGTAATACTTTCTTAGTACGCGAATATGACATCTATATATATAAATAAAAATGAATCACCGAAATGTATGTATGTACACGCATAACTTCCGATCGAATGCACCAAATTGGATAATTCTTTTTTTTTGCGTTTGTTATTGTCGGGACAAGTTTTGTATAGATTTTTTTTACTAAAATAAGTTTTTTTTTAAATCTCATGCTATGAAAAGTGAGTGAGTGAAATAGTTTTTTTAGTGAGTTGCTAGTTTTAAATATATATTTTTTTTAAATTCACATATTTATAATCTAAGCTTTTAATTCAGATTATTTGTATAGTAATAAAAAAGTTCCATTGAAATCCGCTCAACGGTTTTCAATACTTTCGCACAAAAAAACCGATAGAGAGTTTAGATGGTGTAATTAAAGTTCATTTAGTCGTCACGTTACGTTTTAGATGCCTTATCTAGATATTACTATTGCTAATAATGTTAATGTATTAGAAATTTATTTAACTATATGAAGTTACTTTTTTTTCGTTTTGTTTTAGGTACCTAATAGAACTAACTTTCGCCTGCCGTTCCGATTGTCTTATTTTAATTTATAACTTGAATTTAGACCTAAGTGGTCGAAATTCTACCATATTCAGTATTGAAAATTTGAGGAAAACCTATATGAATAGAATTTATGTGTATGTTAAAAAAATCGAACTGTTTCCATTTCATCGATAACATTAAAGCTCGTGAATACCTACTGAACAAGTCAGATAGCGTATAACAATCTGGAATATACACGAGTACATATTTATTAATATTCTACTTCCTTATAATGTAAATGTAACTATTTATTATAAGTAATTCTTTGTGTTACCTTTTCACGCTTAATGTATCGATAATAATATCTATTTCGACAAGTTTTTCCAAAAAATATTTAATGTACAGTTTCGGCTTGGTTACAATTTTATTATATGTATAGATTAGCAATGTGGCCGTTCCCACGGATATGATTCATTTAATGTCATGTCTTTGAAGTCGACTCGACAATCACTTTCATTTATCGTATAATACTCGTAGTATGTTAATAAAACATAGTAATGCGATATTGTTACTGATTATGAATCGATTTTCTTTTTTTTTCTTAGTTATTAAGTTTAGTGCTTAGGTACTCTAAGATAATGACACTATCTTAAAACGATAGGCATAGTTAAATATATTTACATATTTTTAATCTGTAAAGAGGTATGCGTAAAATTGAAGTGTCCGTTTGTTATGTCTCAAAATAACAGGTTTTTACTAAATGCATATAAAGTCATATATGGTAGGTACTTATAAGAAAAAACATAATTTTTAATTTTTTTGTCGGCTGGACTGATTTTGACGGGAATTTCACTTGCAGATAGCTGTTGTTATAAGGAGTGACTTGGGTTTCTTTTATTTTAGAAAAAGAACTAGCGACTCATCCTCGCGTCGCTCGGGTTCGTCCTTATTCGCCGTACAAATTTTCATCCCCATTTTCACCCCCTTAAGGGATGATTTCAGGGATAAAAAGTATCCTATGTCCTTCCCAGGGTCTCAAACTATCTTCTTACCAAATTTCATATAAATCGGTTCAGTAGATCCAGAGATTACCCCCTTCAACGTCACAAACTCACAATTCACAAACTTTACTTGTTTATAATATTAGTATAAATTAGGGTTCCGCTCAAAAATATAATTAAAACGTACTACGTACATATATAGGTGGATAGTTCTAGTTTATTTTAATATCAATTCATCTTATTAAGGAAAAGACCATGAAGATATATATAAAGTGCTTAATAGAATAATAAGTGTTACTTTATTAGGGATACGAAACTCTACGAGTAATTACCATTAAGACTGGTGCGGGGGCGAGCTCTAAATGAAAACAAGCTGTACGCGGCCGATAGTAAATAATCTCTGTTTATTTTGTTTTACGCCTTCATTCATAACTTTTCGTAGGAACGATTTATGTTTGCGAACATTTTTCTAGGTTATTTATTAATATTATGATCAAATTTAAATTATATGTGTAATTTATTTTGATTTTTAAAAGATTCAATGGATGGGTTTATTTATGACTAGAGACGTACCCTCGTTCCGCTCGAGGTAGCCTCTAAAAAACAAAAACAAATCTATCCCACGGGAACCTTACGGTTCCGGTTATAATACATCCGTTTTCCGGGATAAAAAATAGCCTATGTGCTATTCCAGACTATAATCTATCTCTGTGCCAAATTTTATCCAGATCCGTTCAGTCGTTCTGGCGTGATTGAGTAACAAACATCCATCAAAACATTCAAATATTTTTAAACTTTCACATTTACAATATTAGTAAGATTTATATCGTGTATTTTGGAAACGGCTTTAACGGTTTGGATCAAATTTTATATTTAGACTAGCGACTCACCCTCGCTCCGCTCGGGTTCGTCCCTGGGGTGGGGTCTGGGAGGACCACCCTTATCCTTATCACTTAGGGGTATGGAAAATAGATAGTAGCCGATTCTCAGACCTACTGAATACGCATATAAAATTTGGTAAAAAATCGGTAAAGCCGTTTCGGAGGAGTACGGTAACTAACATTGTGACATGGAAATTTTATATATTAGATATTATAGTTTTGCTTTGTAAGTTTATCTAAATAGATATTTTTTCTAAAAAAACGCATTTTCTATATCTTTTCCGGAAAATAGGATTTTACAATAAAAAAAACAATCAAAGTTAGGTCACCCAGGTACTGAATATACCTTTATCTTAGTTTTAGTATGTCTTAACTTGACGGATGTTTTTCTATTATAGCGAAATAACTTTTAAGAAATATCTTATAAAGTTTTATCAGAAACAGTCTGGATGTGACTAGATTTGATACCACACTCGGATATCGACTGCATGGACGCTTGCCAATTAACCAATTAGATAATAGCCGTTGTTCGAGTTTCACTGCGTCGAAGAATTTCTATATGAAATTTTTCGTTTGATATATTTGAAAAGTTTGATAAATTTATGTTTTTACTAGTAAATATTTTTGATCGACTGCACAAAAAGAGGTTATGCTCACTTCTGGTGGAAATTTTGTTGGTTTTTTTTTGTGTTTAAATTAAAAAATATATATTATTTCTCCGCTATGGGTGGAAGTTAGCAGTTAAAACTATTTTTAAGGTGGTTTTTTAAGCTTTTGTTTTAAACTAGTTTTTTAAACTATTTTTATGTTACTAGAAAACTTACTTAAGATGATGATGAGAGATCTTTCACCTGTACGAGTTAGTGCGTATTTTTTTACTGATTTGAATTTTTATGAATTTATTTGCAATCATCTTTTAGGTTATTAAAAAATATATTAATGATTCACGATATTTGAAGTCGGTTAAAATATCACATCAATACATTACATAAATATTTTTTATGGCATGGCAGTGGTAGCCCAGTGGTAACGCGCTCGCTTGGGACACCGAGTGAAGCGGGTTTAAATCCCGGGTCTCGTACCTGTGATATTTTCCTGTGCGATTCATTTCCAACATGATTATCACTTGTCTTACGGTGAAGAAAAACATCGTGAGTATACCTGCATTTCTGAGAGAACCTAGCAAGTTTTCAAAAGACATGTGCAGTCCGCCAATCCGCACTAGGCCAGCGTGGTGGACTATGCCCTGATCCCCCTTGCATTGAAGGGAAGCCCACCCCCAGCAGTGGGACGTTAAAATAGGAGCTGAATACCTGTATACATATTTTTAATAATTATATAAAAATAATTAATAATCAAACCACTTTTATAAATATAATAACTATTTAATACATATTTTTGTATTATGTATGTCAATTTTATAATGATATTTTATTCAAGCTACATATATCTCGTCCATTTTCATTTGTATGTTTAAGCAGATTTGCTCCCATACTTATAATGGAATTGTTTGTAAAGTGAAGTTTGTTTTAACTTTTACACAATGGTTGGTGCTTTATTTGGTTCTGGCACGATGTTAGAAGGGTTCGAACAAAAGTTATTTGTTAAGTTGTTTATTATGTGTATTTTTAAAAATTATACTTCCATATACAGAATCGTGCTATTCAACCCCCATCGATATGGGAAAATATATCGCTACACCCTTCATGGTTTTTATATCCGAATAGCATTTGTACTTACTTATTTTTAACCGACTTCCGAAAAAGAGGAGGTTATCAATTCGTCGAAAACTTTTTTTTATGTACGAGTATGTTCACCGATTACTCGACTAATAGGTAAATATTATGCATTTTACGTATCGAAATATATTAGATTTGCTTTGCATCGGCTGGCACCGACTTTGAAAATATCTGATTAGGCATCTATTCTAAATGAAAACCCACGTTTAGTTATTTTTTACATTTTATTGCCTGGAAGATGGTTTTTTTTTAAGTTTTTTCATAGTTAAGTATTGACTAAATACGTAAATAAGTAACTAAACCGGCAGAAATGTAAGCATTAATTTTTAATTAACCTTTTCTTAATGATAATATTA
Organism: Brenthis ino; assembly: GCA_921882275.1. NCBI lineage: Eukaryota > Metazoa > Arthropoda > Insecta > Lepidoptera > Nymphalidae > Brenthis > Brenthis ino. The sequence continues at coordinate 1,396,191 of OV170233.1, read as the reverse complement.
TAATAGAATGTATTTAATATAATAACTTTATATTAAACTATATAATTACGTACTCCTTCGAATGTTATAAATGTGCAAATTTTAAATGTGAGCATATAACAGCTGAAGGAAGTTCGATGAAATTTTAAAATAATATGGATCTTATGTAACATATGTAACACATCGTCTGTAATTTATAAAGACAGTAATATATAAATTAAAAGATGAGTGGAGCCTCGGCAGTATGCTAGTATTATATAATTATACTAAAGACACACCCTCGCTCCGCTCGGGTTCGTCGCTACTTACGTTCTAACGTTTAGTATAGATTTCTCAAAGATGAGATATTTTCCCGCAGTAAAAGTACCTATCCTATATGTTGACCCGGATAACCAGCTATCATCATACCAAATTTCATCAAAATTCGTCCAGTGGGTTTTCCGTGATGCGGTAACAGACAGACAGACAAAATTTTTAAAAACTACAGATTCAGCGTCTGTATCGATAGTAATGTCTATTTCAATAAGATTTTCCAAAAAATATTTAAAGTACAGATTCGGCTTACTTACAATTTTATTATATGTATAGGTATATATTTTTTTATTTTGAAATATTTTCTAGGTAGACACTGTTTGTAACAACTATATAACTATGTACCTTTGAGACGTCTAAAACCTTAGTCTCTCCCGTGACCACGATTCCTGTAAAGAATGTGGACCGTCGGGAACAAAAGTAAATAAATCAAAATCTAATTTTCGCGTAAATCTAAGAAAGTATTACATAATAAATTCATCTTATATACGTATATTACAACAATCATACAATAGGGAAGATGATAAAAAGAAGAAACAAGAGGATAAACGTTTAATTTATATGGGACTTAGTGTGAGTATCGATCGTGTACAGACAGATATAGCACGATTAAAGCTAACGCTGGCTATTTTTGCGGCTACGAAAAACAGACATCGTATATGGTCCAAGTTAAAGAATAATACACTATTATTTCTATCTATTTAAATAGTAAGTTGATGTCTGCTATGTCTGTAAATAAATACAAATAAAATTGAAGTGTCTGTCTGTTATTTCAAAATAACTATATTTTTCAAGTACATAGTTGTTTATATGATATCAGTAAATATTTTGGGACATAAACATACAGCACCATCTATGTAGTTCCATGGTAAGCTACGAGGCTTGTGTTATGGGTACCAGATAGTTGATAAACTACACATATATAACTTTAAATACATACATATTATAAATAATATAAACACCCATGACTGGAGTACAAACATTTGTGCTCATCACACAAATGAATGCCCCCAGCGGGACTCGATCCCGCAACCGCTGGCACAGCAAGTAGGGTCATTACAAACTGAGCCAAACGTGTCGTCAGTATCTAAACAACCCTATCTAAAAATAATTGCCTGTCTGTATTTCGGTTTGGCCGGGGTAATTTTTGGAACGTCTTAACCGATTTTAATGGGATTCTTACTGAATCAAAGTGTGTTTGTCATTTCTTCACGCTCAACCTATTTTAATGAAACTTAAAATGGCATCCCTATTCCCCTACTTTGCCATCCTAGAAAAAATAGATTATATTTTTAACCTTTTGTTTTTGTGAAAATACCATGATACAAGTAAAAAAAATTGACAACGTCAAAACAAAATTTATGGTGTAATCAAAATTTATTTTAAATATATCCGAAAATAGCATTAAAAATTTAAGTAATAGTATGAAAATGTTTTAAAAGACAACAAAATCGAAAGTGCATAATAATTACAAGATTTCCGCAACACCATTCAGTCAAAGAGAGACAATAGCATTCCCAAGGAGGGTTGACGTCAGGCAGGCGTGAGGCAGCCGGTCGTAAAACTTTTGCCAAATTCTATCAGCAGTACAGAAGATGTACTGCGCCGACTCTAAGTGATTGGGAAATGGGCAGGGAGAAGAAGACCATGATACAAGTAGGTAAGGAGTATTTGGAAATCATACATTCCAACATATAATTTAATAAATTAGGTTTATTCATACATTTATATGATGTGTTATTTTCATTTATATTTTTATCCTAAAAGATACAGCCAGCTTTTAATATATGTAATCATTTGAAAAAACGCTACCTTCTATAACTTGAACTTTTGAAACAATTGTGTTTCAAATGCAATTGAAACAAAAAGTGGCGCGTCGGCCAAACATCGACACGCAGCTTCCGGGTTCCAAACATGTATTAATAGATACTTGCGTCTGATTGATTGAGAGTGGAAATATAAGCGTGCCTCATTGTACACGTTCTTCGTCTGTGATTCGTTTAGATCTAAACACGAGATGGTTGCTTTGATGGCGTACAATGTACATTGCACTTGCTACAAAGCAGTTATTTGATTATTATTATTATTAACTAGACATTCGACTTGGGAAATTTTGATGATGAAATGTTGTTTTTCATATAAGAATTAAGGACTGATATTTCTTTCTTACGACGTCTTTTTAGGGAAAATTTTATTATTTTTTTATTATAAAATTTGCTGTTTTGTTGATTGGGTGGAAAAGGACCATTTTTCATATACTTCAACATGTTTTATGTACTTTAAAATTATAATGAGATTTATTTTTGTGTCCCACTTAAAGACCGTTTCTATTTGATTGATCAAACGATGTACTTGACATTTTGTTTTGATTTGCTCAAAACTCTCGTGTTCTAGATATGCCTTCAAGGGAGGTATCCTCTATAGTATTGTACACTCCACAGACCGTGCGGTTTTGGTACGGACGTACATTTCATTCGTTAGGGTGAAAATTGTTTCTATACATAAATGCTATGTATGTATGTATGTATGAGAACGGTTAATTTACCGACTTTAAAAAAAGAGAATGTATTCAATTTGGATGTATGTTTTGTTGTGTGTATGTTACAAAATATATTCTCTGATTGATAATGATTCTATTAATGTAACTCTGTCCGTCTGTTTGTAGCCTTTTCACATCTTAACTGTTGAATTCGGGATTGATAAATTGGATCAGGGTACGTTTTTATCCGCACTTGTACTTTTCTTTAGTTTAGAAACATAAGAATTTATCGTTAATTTAAGTAACGTCTATCTTATTATTATATATTAATAGAGCGTCTCTTTTATATATATGTATATGTACATGTCTTTCTTGTATCTCGGAAACGGCTCTAACGATTTGGATCAAATTTTGTATTTAGATAAGGTTTTGCTTTTTATGTTAATCTATACGGGTGCTTTTTCTCCAAAACAAAGTAATTTTCATATGTTTGTCGAAAAAACACCGAGAGAATCTCGGTAGCCCAGGTACTGTTCAATTTAAGTAAAGTCTTACTATGTGAGTAATGTTACTTAGATATCCTGTTTATCTAGGTCTAATGTAATTTTATTGAGGAAACAAGTTCTATTCTATGTTGCTGTGATAGTAATTTCATATATCTTTCACGAACAACACAAAAGTGCCTTCTAAATTACATGTAAATAGTTAATCAAAGAGCTAGTTTCGATTTGTTTCCTACACAGCATGTATTGAATAATATATTTGGACTGTGTTTCAGTAAAATATGTAGTTGTTCGAACTATTTTTATATAGCAATATGCCCTGACTTCGCCCTATTCAAATATAGATATTTAATGTAATAGAGACATTTTTTTCGACCTCTGTTTGTTTGTGTTTTAAAAATTGTAATATTTTAGGTTATGAATAATTTTTGTGTAGTTTCAATTTAAATTTGTATTTTTTTCTTTTCAGGTAAGTGGAGTTATATGGCAGATTGGGAAATCGAGAAATATCAATTGTATATTGAATGGTAAATGTTAGTGATACTTGAACAAATAGTGTGAACGCGTGGAAAGTATTTATATAATAATATAAGTGAGGCAAGTTCGAGTCGTAAATTATTATAGGCTAATATAAGATCTTCTACTGGTCAATGTAATAGATAAATAGAACCTAGTAACGTGTTTCTTAAGGTCGGAAGTCAAGTATGAAGAAGATGCATATAAAAAGACATTTAATATTACATTACATATTCATAAAGCTTTCCACTCTGAGCTTTTGCACAGAGCTTTCTGTTCTATTTTTTTACAAGAGGCTGAGACCATTTACCGTGTATTTGTTCGTATTTGTATGTACATTATTTACCATTTTGCATGTTTGCGTCAGGTAATTGTTATTCCCGTTGCAAATATCGCGTCGAATTAAAAGTTAAAAGAAGCTTAAGCACTTCCGTCTCGTTTGAAACGTTCCGTACAATGACGAGTCGTTTTAAATTCATAAGCGGTTACGAGTTGCAGCCATTTAAGAATTTGTTTCACAGAATTTTTCCTCAGATTTCATTCGTGTGCATGTAATTTTCTGTAATAGCTTTTCTAATTATGAATTTTTTGTGATGTCGTCCAGATTTCATGTATTTAGAAAGTTTCAAATTAAAGCGATTTTTAGAAGTACATAGTTTAAAATCGATATCACTTTTAAGTTTTTAAAAGCATAAATAACCAAGCCACACTAAGTTTTAATTTAAAACATTTAAAAATAACGACTTCCAGGCACTAAAATGTAAAAAATAACTAATCGGGGATCTTCATTTAGAATAGATATTTAATAAGATATTTTCGAAGTCGGTGCCAGCCGACAATATTTTAAGATATGAATATCTAATAGGTAAATATGATTAGGTATGAACTCTGATTATTATAGTTAAAATATTTAATAACATATTCCATTAAGTTATTTATTTAAAAAAATAATGTATTGTTGATTTTTTTTAAACCGCTTGACCGATTTCGATAAAATTTAAATGGAACCACCTATGAAGTATATCCTTCGAAACAAAAAAAAATAACAGCAGTTCAGGCGTCTTCGAGTAATCAGTGAACATGCATAAAAAAAAGATTCCGACGAGTTGAGAACTCCTCCTTTTTGGAAGTCGGCTAAAAAGCATGTTGGGTCATAATATTTCTATTATATATACATATGTATAAATAAATAAAACATTAATTTGGTGCTCTCTAACATTTTTAAAATGCTGAGCTTTACATAACGTTTGAACTTTAAGTAAAAATTTAACTTTGAACTACTCACTTTACACTTCACAAATGACTTGTAATTTACAATCTGTGCTCGCTATGCTTTATTTATTGCCCGTATTTAAGGGTTGAGCATTTGGTAGAGAGGTCGTTAAAAATGTAGAGCCACTGCTGTTCGAATGGGATTTTAGGCTTTCTACAAAAGGACGGTTTCTTTGTCATTATTTAAAAAGTAAACTCGTGTTTTAAAAATGTCTATTGTTTTATTCTAAATTGTATTTAACATTATTTTTGTACGTATTCGTATGTATTCTGAAGGTAAATTAAAAGTCAAAGCTGTTGTACATGCACATAACAGCTTCTTTTATTATTGGTTAAAAGTGTGATATGGAAATAAGTTTCGAATCCACACGATATTCTTTATACTGTTCCTTATATTTTAAACATTTTCTTTAAAAAAATTCACGATGACTTTAAACTGAAAATATTAAACGTTTTATTTTATACCTTGCATTTGTAATACAACGCTCAAAGCACAACTGTACAAAGATTTCACAAAGCATTTTAACATTGCACAGTTGTGTTAAGCCGTTCTCGTGTAATCAACCTTAATCTCACCTCTCGCCTTGTGGTGAACGATATAAATTACAAATAAGCTCTCATTTTTATCTTAAAACGTCTAGGTATATCATTGAGATGAAAAATAAATAAAATATAAATAATATAAATATGTTGGGACATTAACACACAGCACCATCTAGTTCCATGATAAGCTACGAGGCTTGTGTTGTGGATACTAGATAGTTAAGCCAAACATGTCGTCATACTATATAACTTTTGGGTTTATACTAGTTTGTTTTGTTAGAAATACCTACCTATATCATTTACATATACTCGTATGCATATATATGTGCATGCTTTTTAAACTTGATTTTGACATCAGAATGGTGCAAATCATTTAGAGATTCAGGCATTAACATAGACAAAAAAGGATATTATATTAAGGATTATATTAAGATTTATTTAAATTGTGACAACTTTAAAGTAAAGGATTTTTTTTAAATATATACTTGTAAAATTCTAAAATTGTAATTAATTAAATTATATAACTAAGTATCGTCCGTCTGTAATTGCCCTAGCGCTCTCCACCGGCCGGCCGGTGCGCACGGGGAAAGTATAAATTACAAATAAGCTCGCCTTTTAAATTTGCATGTAACGTACGAGAAGGAATTACGTAGTTCCAAATGAAATAGCTGGACGTAGAGAAATAATTGTGAGGCTATTATGTACAAATTTCTGTTATGTTGAAGCTTATAATTAGATAGAATTTAAATGACATAAGCTTACAAAACGCTTATTATGCAGATAGGACCGTTAAAAAACTTATTAAAAGCGGTTTATTCCTTTAGAATAGTAATGACACGGGCAGGCAGGGCCTTAAGAGTTAACAACAGTTTTTTTGTTGTAATTTAAAAGGTATGAGATTTATTTCATTGTAAGGGTAGTTGCTTATGATATACTACCTATATACTGAAATACGAGTATATACGAATATCTGTTGGCGTCCTCCAGCAGAACTCAGAAATTTATATAGCCATAGAACAAGTGCAATATTTTTATATTGTTTCGATGTTTTCGAGCGCGTCCTTAGTTATTTTTCAATTGAGGTGTTTTGTTTTTGAAGTTTTTTTTTTAATATATATTTTTGTTTGTTGTTTTTTGTTTGATGTCCATATAAAGTATTGAGTTTAAAAACTAAAAACAAATATGTATTTCTCATACAACTTTATATAACTGTTAAAAGTACACTTCTCTAGTTTGACTGACCGACGTCTTTATTATATTTTTTAAGACATTATAGATTTTTCAACATATTATGAATCTTCACTTATTTAATATTATAAAGAGACAGATTTTGTTTGTTTGAACGCGCTAATCTCAGGAACTACTAATGCGATTTGAAAAATTCTTTTTGCATTAGATAGTCCGTTTATTGAGGAAGGATATAGATTATATTATATCATCATGCTACTACCCAAGGGAGCGGAGCAGTAATCATAAATGTCAACAAATCGGGCAGACTTTCATACATTATTGTAAAACTATATACATAATATAATATAAACACATGAGGACGAATACGAGCGAAGCGAGCTTGAGACGCTATATACCATAAGACCAAATTGTTTTTTTTTAATAGATTGAAAGATTCTGATTGTGGTAAAAAAAAACGCAGTCACTAACAAATCTACTAACGACGTTAGTAACATAATCTTCAAAATATAACAATTTCACTTGTGTAATACTATGTCGTAAATTTTAATAACGAGCCCATACCGATTACAATTTAAACATTCACAAGGCTGAAGGGCAGCCGCCTGTTTATCCCGAACGATTCATTATTTAAAGGACCTCTTAAAACCACTTATGGTCAGCCGCTGGGATCCAGTTAAAATCGGTTCTAACACAACGCGAGATAAATTAGTTCTAAATTACGATAGACGCAGAGCCTACATTCGATTAGTAGTGATAGTTTTAATATGCAGATTCATCTTATTATTATAATAGGGTTAAATTGAAGTGAGATTTGTTAAATTGAATCAAAAGCGGTTAAGCCGTTTGGTAATTACGAGGTAATAGGATCAGACATATTCATACATACATACATACGGACATTAAAACACATATAAACAAGTAATAAGAGACAAATACAAAATTAATGTTATATTAAATATCATCCTTTTTTTCATACTCTCCAATGTGCTCTCTGGCAGTTTCTCTGCTACTTCTTCGACCCGCGTCCTTGTTTGCGAAACTGTACTTCCATATAGATGTATAGTTTTAGCAAACATTTAGTAACTAAAATGATGATGTTCTCCTAGCCGATTCCGGCCACGGCGGCCAATCTCATTGAGACTAGCCAACTGCGCAGGAGATATTATAGTGCGCAAGTGTACGCGCAGACACAACGTGCACTCTCTGTTCCTGTCACTCTCATACTCCGGTGGGACGACTGCTCGACACGACCAGTGAGACTGTATGTGCTCTCCGAGGCCCATATATATATATATATATATATATATATATATATATATATATATATATATATATATATAATTTTTATTTCTCATTTCATCTCTTTAAGTTGTTTTATTGACAACATTGAAATTTACAAAAATATACCTTTAACTTTTCTCTCCATATGTTGCCATATTTTTGCTGTGTTCTAATTTATGGTTACGATGGATAAGGAAAATCTATTCTAGAAATGGAAATACGAAAATATTTTCGAAATTGTATGGTGTAAAATCATTCCCGGTCACAGCTTCTGCGGATTAAAGCTTAAAGCTTCCCATTCAGTCTACGTTCCGAGTGCGGACAGATTGTATTGATTTTAAAAACAGATTTAAGGAAAACGATTTGTTTGGATAATATCTAGTTTGAGTGTGCTTTGTTTGAATTTATTTTGAGCGCACTACGTTTTATTTGTTGTAGACCCATATCTTTTAAATTTTTATTTCATAGACCACGATTATGTGTGGCTAAAGTATGCGGAAGGCAGTGATAACCCAGTGGTGACGCGCTCGCTTGGGAAACCGAGTGAAGCGGTTTCGAACCTCGGGTCTCGCACCTCTGATATTTTCATGTGCGAATCCTTTTCAACATGATTACCACTTGTTTAACGGTGAAGGAAAACATCGTGAGGAAACATGCATGTCTGAGATAACCTAACAAGTTTTCGAGAGACACGTGAAGTCTGCCAACCCGCACTTGGTCAGCGTGGGTCGGACTATGGCCTGATCCTCCTCGTTTTGAAGGGAGGCCCACCCCCAGCAGAGGGACGTTAGGAAGGGCTGAATACAAAGTATACATTAAGTTATATGTGTACACTCTCTAATTTATTTAAAGCGATGTTTTTTTTTTAATTTTTAATGTAGTGGGTAGGTGCGTTAGGTATAGTTCAAATGGAAATAGGTCTGATTTATCCCACGTTTATATTAAACAGATCACAATCGTGATCTGTTTGTGTTTTTTGCGGAATTCGAACCTACGAACTTCAGGTAGTTAGTTATTTCAGTAAGATAATAAATTTCGAGTTTAAACAATCATTATTTACATCTAATACATTTTTATAGTAAAATTTTAAAAAAAAATATGTTTCAAGTACTTACTTCGTGCCTCATCGTGTATACCAACCTTTATTCAACTAAACTTGATCCGATTGGAGCTACTCCTCTAAGCTCGCTGGATTAGGATAAACTTACAGACTAACGTTCAATATCAAAACGGCAAGTAGAATCTTTTAAATGCCGTGCTTCTAAATTGTCTTTTCTAAATTAAGCTTTCTTATTATTTATTATAACTGTGGGTTTCAGAATGAAATATCTAGAGAACAGCGGTTGCTATACCTAACTTTATCTATACATATAATAAAATTGTAACTAAGCCGAATCTTTACATTAGATATTTTTTGGAAAATCTTCTTTTGAATAATATTTTATTCAATTCAATTCTCTTGTTAATGGCTTCAAAGCGTGCCAGTAGAGCACAGATTGCTTCGCCAATGTCACGTAGAATGCAGAAGGCACGAATGAGATTGAACGATATTTTAAGTTGCGCTTATTTTTGACATTTGTCGATATTTCTTGTTTGGTACACTGTGTATCGCAATATTGGATATATTTAATCAGCGAAATGCTTTAAAGCTTTCAATTTGCGAATTTTTTATTTGATTTTATATTCCACTAGCGCGGCCCCGCACGCTTATTTCTTTTATTTCTTAGTATACCTATATTTATAATATTATAGCCTTTGTGCTACTCGGATGAATAAGCTATATTACTGTAAAGTTTCATCAAAATCGGTTCAGTAGTTTTTGCGTGAAAGAGTAACAAATATCCATCAATCGACCCAACTACCTTCCAAACTTTCGCGTTTATAATACAAGTTACTCACCCTCGCATCGCTCGGGTTCGTCCCTAACGAAGAACATGAACAAATCTATCCCACGGGAACCGTACATTTTTCAGGGATAAAAAGAAACCTGTGTGCTATTCCTAGACAGATATTCCAGACTATAATCTATCTCTGTGCCTAATATCATCCAGATCCGTTTAGCCGTTCTGGCGTGATTAAGTAACAAACATCCATACATCCAAACTTTCGCATTCATAATATTAATGGGATTAGGATTACTTAATAACGCATCACCTTAAAGCAATGATCGATAATTATTATCCAAATTTCAGTGTCGCACTTCTTTGTAGTATACCTTAAAAATATTCAACAGTATAAAATAGCTTTTTAAATTTCTACTAGGAACTTACAACGTATAAAAGAAAAATGAATCCACATCGCATTCACTTAAAAAGTGTCATTTTATGCTTGGTAAAGAAATGTGCATTGTAGAGTATAATATCTATATATTCTGATTTCATTTTCAAATTTAACTCCATTCTCATTTGTTTTTTAACCGGATTTGTGAAGGAGGAACTAATTTATTCGGTGTTTGTGTGTTTGTTTATCATCGCCATGTTCACAATTGTTTTTTTTTAATTGTTATTTTTAACAGGTTTTAAAGACGGTGTGTGTGTACTTTTTTTTATTTAAAAAGTAATTAATGATTAATGTCACTCGTCGTCGTCGTCACTCTCCGCTCTCTAGACACTTTGCCTAGCCTTTAAGATGTTTCTTAGTAAATTCTATGTTTGAATTAAATATTTTTATAATAATACTAGCGGCTCACCCTCGCTTTGCTTTGGTTCGTCCCTATCTGACTTCCCAATACAAACTTTTATTCCCATTTTCTAAGTTAGCGCAATTTACTTAATTTTTTTTTAATGTAAGAATCTTCTACGAAGTAAGAAAAGATGAATAAGTCGGTAAAGCCGTTCTTAAGTTATAGCGTGACCAGGAGAAATAGGGGTTCATTTTTATAAATAATATATGTAATATTTAATATAGGTAATGTTGATTTTAAAACTTTTTTCGTTTCCTTCTTTAACACATGTGGTGTTTTACAGAATTCGAACTTATGACCACTTTCAATAATAAATATTATCTTTATAACGTATAAAAATTGCGAATAATGTTATACGAGTAGTTTTAAATACTAAAACAAACTTAAATGTCATTTATACTCTCGACGATACGTTTGGCTCAGTTTGTAGTGACCCTACTTGCTGCACCAGCGGTTGCGGGTTCGATTCCCGCTGGTGGCATTCATTTGTGTGATGAGCACTAATGTTTGTACTCCAGTCATGGGTGTTTATATTTATAATATGACTGTATGTATTTAAAGTTATATATGTGTAGTGTATCAACTATCTGGTATCCATAACACAAGTCTCGTAGCTTACCATGGAACTAGATGGTGCTGTGTGTTAATATCCTAACATATTTATTTATTTATACTAAGTTTATTGTGCGTCGCAAGCTTAGAAATAAATAAAATTAACGGCAGCATTATTCCACAAAGGTTATATATACTCCCTTGAGTGCAAACGACTACAAAAAAAAACCTACTATCTTCAACACCTCTATAGAATTACATTGTTTTATCATGGAAAATGTTTGAGCAAGTCACCTTGAGAGAAACCCTACTCGTGTCCGTCATACGGAATCCCGTACAAGACCTGTCCAACTATATTATATAGTATTAGATTATATTGCTTTAACCTCGTTATTTTAACAGGATCAATTTACACTTGTCGTTAGATTAAGACGAGAAGCTAAATAAAGAGCGCTCTATATGTGCATCCGTGTTAATAATTAAATATTGTGAGTTTTAGTCGGGTATTCAAAGAGTCTCAGCTGAAATTTCACCAGGTACCTACATTTTGTCTATAAGTATTTTAAATGTCTATAAACATAATATGTTCTCAAATGTACTCGATTATTCAACATTTCAAATAATACTATGTTTTCGTTTTTTTTTTTTTGATTTTTGTTTTACGAGATTTCGTACGCTTAACAGCAAGAACTTTTGAGACGTCTATAACCTTAGTCTCTCCCGTGACCATGATTGCTGTAAAGCATTCGAAACGTCGGGAACCAAAAACAAAATAAATCCGCGAAAAAAATCGATAAGATAGTTTTTTTAATGTCTATAAACATGTGTATGTCAGGGTGCCTAATTATTTTTAATATATTTATACACAGATCCACCTAAATTTATTCTAAACTACGAGTATCAACTCACCCTCGCTTCTTTCGGGTTCGTCCCTAAGTGATCTTTAAATTGACATAACGTTGTTGATTTATAAACCAATTGAAATAAAAGAAATACTAAATATTAAGCGAAGCTTACCGAAATACATTAGTGAATACCACACCCAAATCGTTTTTGAGATTAGCGCGTATAAACGCACAGGCAAACAGACAAAAATTCTAAGAATCATTGTTATGGGTTCTATTGCGTTAATAAAGAGCCTCAATAATATTTTTTCTCAAATATCTTCCATGTACGGACGGCGATCAGTTACATTTTTATTATATGTATAGATTTATAAAGTATTTCCATATTCGTTATGCAAAAGTGTGATTTATATGCAATTAGCAGTATGTCTCGTTAACTCTGGCTTAGATGAATTAATGGCGGTAGGCGCGGACGCTATCTGATATTGGAGGATTGATGATTCAACTGTTTCACAGGTGCATGTATGTGCACGTATATTTGTTACTAAGCACTTCTAATGGTATTCTATTTACTTGCTATGTATATAGGAACGGGAATTATGGAATAGATAGACTACATATTATAAATATACAATATAAATAAGCATGATGAGTTGTTGTGGGTTGTATTATAACGTGTATTCCCGTGGGAATGAGATAATCTCCCGCTGTAAAAAGTAGCCTATGTCACTCTCTAGCCCCCAACTATCTTCACACAAAATCACGCCAATCTGTTTCGACGTACTCGTAAAAGAAGAACAAACAATGCTTGGTTGTTACAAACAAACACACTTTCACATTAATAATATTATATAAAAGTATGGATTTATTTGTGTTAACTGTTAAAACGGTATGCTGAAAATTATATATATATATATATATATATATATATATATATATATATATATATATATATATATGTATGTATGTGTTGGGGAAATAATCTATATATACCTATAATAAAATTGTAACTAAGCCGAATCTGCACCTACATTAAATATTTTTTGGGAAATCTTATTGAAATAAACATTATTATCGATACAGAGGCCGAATCTATAGTTTTTAGAATTTTTGTTTGTCTATCTGTCTGTTACCGCATCACAGAAAACCACTGGAGGGATTTTGATGAAATTTGGTATGGTGATAGTTATTTGGGTCAGCATATAGGATACTTTTTACCGTGGGAAAATATCTAATTTCTGAGAAAAAATGCAAAAACTGCAATGTAAGAGTATACTAATATGTAAAACCTAAGACTTTGGTTATTGGTCATCTGAACGCGAGCGGAACCGTGGGCAATGCTAGTATAAATTATTACTAACTTACATTCGGGGAATACCCTGAAAGTATGAATAAATCGGACGATTTCAACGGCCATATTAAATTATTGCTTTTTTTTCGGTGAAACTGAATAAAAATATACGCATCTGCCAGACGAAAGATAAAAGCTATTAGCTAAATTATAACAAACTTATAACTACGATCACTTTGTAGAAATAACAAACATATTTTCTCTTTATAAAATTGCGAATGAATTCGTCACGCTTGGCGTCAACCCAGCGAATATTTATTGGCAAATATATAATCGTCTATCGTTGTGTATGTACGCCTATACTCTATGGTCTCTAGACCAGCGGTTCCCAAAATTTTTTTGCCACGGAACCCTAATTGATCATATATTTTTTTTACGGATCTCCATTTTGATAATAAATAAACTGATTGTGTTGTAGTTAGAATACTTTCTTTTTTGGCTTGAGAGAACAAATCATAAATGAAAAATATTAATACTTGTAATAATATCTTTATTGTACCAAATATATAACCTATTTAATGTGATGAATGAAATTTTTTCGCGTATTTATTTTATAATAGCACTAAAATTATACTTCATGTCTGACAACGTTTTATTTTACTCTCGGACGGAACTCGGAACCCTTTTTTTACGTTGGGAAATGCATTTAGGCGCAAAGTGTGAGGCTCACTGCCAAAGCCAGTGCTACCCACTAAAAGCCCACGGAACCTCCCCCATCTCAATGGGGCGTCGCAGGATCGCTTACGCACACAACCATTACGCGCCGACGGCAGGTCTGCCGAAGCAGACCAAAACAACCATGGGGTTGCTCCATGGTCCAATCTACTATCAGTGGTACCAGGAGCAATCTGCATAGCAAGATTCCCTAGGGTTCCGCGATCCACCATTTGGAAACCGCTGCTCTAGACGGCTAAGAAATATTTGTATATATGAATCATTTGCATGCAATATAACCTATAAAATACATCTTCACTACCTCTTATTATAAGTAATTAGAGTCGAAATTTAACTAAATTGTCAGTAAATTAGTTTTGTCAATCTATTCTCGTCGTTTTTCTAATATTAACGTTTTCAACGCTGAATGAAAGACGTCTCTACGCGTGACTTTTATACGTCATATGAAAGGTGATTTATATGGCTCTACATTTTTTCTGTCTCTAGCTATTATTTTTATGATTTCTCCAGAGCAATTAAGGAAAGTGGGCTGTCTATTTTTTACACATGCTCTTTTTTATATATTTTAGTAATTCTCAGTGCTTATATAGCTAATTTAATACTGTAATTGGTTAAATATAAATATATAAATAATAATATAAACATAAATAAATATATTTTATATTATATGTATGTATTACATTCGCACTGTCATTTATATGTGCGATAATACATGATGATTGATTTTGTTTTAAAAATGCATTCTTTTATTAATTTATGGGAAAATATCACACTACGATTATAAATAACAAAGTTTTTGGATTTGCATAATATGTTTTACACAGAATATGCCCTGGAGTAGTAAATAAGCTACTGTTAGAAAAAAATTAAATTGTGGCACGGCCATATATAATACCTAATACATAAATGCACCATAGGACGCACCCGAGCGTAATAATGTAAGTAAAGCGACCATGGCAAGGATGTATGATTATTTTTCTATTTGGTTATGTTAACTACACTGTGTAATGGGTTCGATTTCCGCACGTGACAGGTACTTCTAAGTGATTAATCGGCTATTGACCCCCTAATAAAACGTGTAGTGTCAGATACAAATCATAATATATTTAAATTTTATTATTGATTATAAAATCTACGTTTATATAATTTTTCACAGTCGTCGTGGGTTGCCGCAATAAAAGTTGCGATATTATTCCGTTTCACGATTCTCATTGCACGTGACGCTGTTTCCATCAAGTTTAATTTCATAACGGACATCTGGCATTTTTAAGCTGGAAATAGTAATTTCCACTCGGCTTTCATTCATCAGTGAATTTTTACTGGCAGTCGTTAGTTTTTTTTTTACTGTGCCATATGTCGTGATGTCATATGTACCGTGGCGCATAGCTTTTATATCTAGATACTAGTATACTTGATTGATGGGTAAGGGGTTTACTTTATAAAAAACTTGCTATGCCAGCGGTTTCGGGTTCGAATCCTGCTGGAGGCATTCATTTGTGTGATGAGCACAAATGTAGATACTCCAGTCATAGGTGTTCTCATATTTATAATATGTATGTATTTAATAATATAATATGTATGTATTTAATAATGTATTTAATAATGAGGCCGTTTTTGAATTTTTGTCTGTCTGTCTGTCTGTTACCGCATCACGGAAAAACCACTGGAGGGATTTTGATGAAATTTGGTATGGTGATAGCTGGTTATCCGGGTCAACATATAGGATACTTTTTACCGCGGGAAAATATCTCATTGCTGAGAAAAAAAAACAAAAACTGCAATGAAAGAGTATTATACTAATATGTACAACCTAAGAATTTAGTTTTTGGTCAACTGAACGCGGGCGAAGCCGCGGGCAATGCTAGTAGACTCTATATGAAAGAGCTGCCTTTTATTTAAGCCTTCGCTTTCAAACGTTATATAGTTAATTAAATAGCTTTTGTATAATGGATTCCATATTTTACATTTGCAAATGAATGAAATTTATCATATAAATATGTCTTCGCTCTGCATTATGATTACTATGAATATTAATCACACGAATATTGAAAACTCACATTTGCACTCGGCTCTGCCCGTGTAATTTAAAAATAAAGCATTATAATATTACAAACTTATAACGTAATCTTTCGTTTTTTAACTTCGATAGGACGACCATTCGACACGGGGGACATGGTGCAAGACTTAACTCCCTAAGTTCGTTTTGTTACTGAGAATTTCTTGCCAGTAGAACCTAATGATTAGGCCTGAACCTAGAGGTTTGAACCTAGGACCTCGAGATCTGAATGAATAAATTACTACTAGGCTAGACCAAAATATACCCAAGGGAAGTGCAATGAAATAATAAATGCAACTACAGAAGCAATATGACCCTGGTTTTATTATTTATTCCGGTCAAGGTCAAGGCATAACCTATAAAAGAACAAAGCACAACTTTCAGCGGACGCACCCGACACAACGCGCGAGCTTCCGTTCGACTTGCATTGGAACTTGAGCGAAGCTTTCAAAGTTAAGCCTATAACACGCGTTTATTTATATTGTTGTGGACGGTTTAGAAATAAAAGCATTTGTTTATTTTTCTATCGAGTCGGATTTCACGGGGATTTGGATCAATTTGTTTTATATCATTCAATTGAGTTAGTTTTTCTTTTTTTGGATGTTATATGGTTTTTTTTTGTTTTACTTGGCATTATTGTTTTTAGAGTCTGTAGGTTTTGTTTGGTTTTTTTTCGAGAGAGATTTCAGAGTTATATATTAATTTAATTAATTAATTTTTAATTATATATATATATATATATATATATATATATATATATATATATATATATATATAGAGGGAGAGAGAGAGAGAGAGAATTATCGTTTCGTTTGCAGGTTTTTCCAAAATAAAGATGCAAAGTTTGTAATTCTGTATACAATTTTATATTAATCGTGTAATTTAAATAGTTCACATAATTATTTAATCAGTATTAGATGCAATCTATTACCCCAGGGCAGAAGTCATGTTTTTTTTGTTTATAAAGGAAAACCAACCTACTTAAATAAGTAGGTTATACATACTTACAATTTCAAGAAAAATCTGAATAGTTACTTGTGAAGTGTAATATGATGCAGCCGAAAGATCTTTTGCTAGAAAGTTATTATTATTATTTCCGCAATGACAGAGAGTTGTGCCGTTTTTTTTTAATTTTTTTTTTACTAGTCTGTAACATACCATAGACATAATGTCTGTACCTAAAAAGGTAAACAAATAAAGAAAAAAGAAAAACAAATAAAGAACTCAAAATAGTTCTTTATTTGTTTTGCTGTAATTATAAATGTAAATAGATACACTCTTGCATTCAAAAAGTATTAATATTAGTCTCGCTGAGTTTCTTTCGCTAGTTCTTCTCAGGTCTTCTTCTTTACGAACTGGTAGTAGACTCATGGCGTTCAGTAAACAAAAATTGTATTAATTTAGTGCTAAATAAAATATTTTAAATTTGAACTTGAAAAAACTTTTTGCGGGTCAGTTTAGAAGGATTTAGAGTGTTTGAGCACGGGATATACATAATGAGGTTCGTGACCAAACAAAGGCGGGCTATTTGTAAATTATAATTACAATTGATAAATTGCCTGCATTCCAAATGAATCCAATTACTGTAATTTTAACTACCGATTGGTCAATTTATTAAGCGGCAACACTGTGTCCGCTTGTTGATGGACGTCTCTCTCGTTTAAAGCGTTTACAAAGTTATAAAATTACGATAATTATAATTTTGTGTTTAAATATTAAGTTAAATTAACTTATATTGATAATAATGCTTGTTCGAAAATGATGGGACTCACAAAGGAATTGATGGAAAAATAACACGATATGATACAAGTATTCGTATGTTAACAAAATTTTCGCGGATTTGAGGTCAAGATTTTCGTAATAAAACCAGTTCGCAAATCTGTAAATTGAAAATATTCTACGGAAATAAATCCATTTTGATTATATTATTTTAATTAATTCTCTTTTCAATAACAAAATTGGTATAAAATTTTTTGATTTCACTTTGATTTTGAACATTAATAGTAAGAAATAAGATTTTTGTTCAAGTTATGCTTTAATAAATAAAAATGCAAATATCTGAAAAATACGACATTAAAACAAGGTACTTAGGTAGTATTTTTATAAGTAGATTTTTTTAACCGACTTTCTATAAAGAAGTACACACTACGGATGGTATTATTTTCTTTGTATGTAATATGTGTATTTTTGTATGTAATTTACACCTAATACTTTCTTAGGTTTACGCAAGTATTTGAAATATTAATTACCTTTTTTTTGGATTTTTCGCGGGTTTATTTTGATGCCCGATGGTTCGAATGCTTTACAGCAGTTAATGATCACGAACCAAAAAAACAAAATAAATCCGTGGAAAAATCCGATTAATCCACCCATTATCTGGGAATTTTTGTTATATAACCTCTTTGTTTAAAAAAATATCATAAAATCGATTTTGTATCTTGATAATGTACATCTAATATAAAATTACCAAAGTTGAATATTCTCGCTTCTTTTTTGAAGTCGGTCAAAAATATTGTAAGTATAAAATATAAGTGAATCGCAACACTGTTATATATTTCTCGACGATTTACTGGAAAAACATTGTATTTTTACTTTTTCCTTTCAACTTATTTTTCTAATACCAATACGGCAAGTCCGCCCGCTCTCGAGATTGTCACGGGTAATCCCCGACTCTGAAAACAAAGAACTCGAATGAAGTGTACATATGGATATTTATAGATATATACCTACTTTTCTCTTCCTTGTGTCGTGAAAATGAAATTTTATTTTTGTTATTTCGTATCATTTGTATTTGATTTTGTTATGGCTTTATTGAATTTTAGGTTAAGTCAATAATTGAGGACTAGAATATAAATGCAATACATCGAAATTTTTTCTTAATTTAGTACTAAGAATAAATGAGAAAAGTGGAGAATGGAGTTAAGGAACTGATTATCTAAACAAACATACATCCCATTTAATACAATAAATGCGAAATTTTGGATGTATGGATGTTTGTTACTCAATCACGCCAGAACGGCTGAACGGATCTGGATGAAATTTGGCACTGAGATAGATTAGAGTCTGGTATAGCATATAGGTTATTTTTTATCCTGGAAAAATGTACGGTTCCGGTGAAATAGATTTGTTATTATAAAGAAGATTTAAACCATCAGATAGATGTTATTCATACAATAAGTTAAAGCGGCCCACCCACATGTCCAGAGTGTTGGACTGTAGCCTGCTTGAAAGTAGCCTAATCTGGTGCGCCCAGCAATGGGATGTTATAAAGGGCTGAAGTCTAATTACATATATTTTAATTTAATTATTATTATTTAGTTGGAACAATTTCTTAGAGGAACTTCAAACAAAAGGATTTTTTTTAAATATACTATTCACCAACTTTATCTAGTTAAACCTGAAATAGATTCAGTATTATGCATACGGCACCTTCAACTCGTACCATCTAAAGTGAATTCGGCGCTGGTGTAATCCTCACAGCAAGAAAACACTTTGCGAGCTCGACTAGTTCCTAAATGTTAGCCTGCTAGGAATTCAATTTGCCTCACGTATCTCTATGTAGTATATAGTGGTTCTATTTTTTTTTTCTTCTATTTTTGGGTTATTGTTTTTAATTAAAAAATCAACCGTTTCGTTAACTGTATGGGATTCGAGTAAAGGATATAACTTTTTATTATATGTAGTATCTATATAGGATAGTTTTTAGACATATACCTAACTACAAAAAATCTCTAAAAAGGTAGTTTCATACCAACTTTCATCCCATATTTTACTCCCTTATAGGATGAATTTTGAAAAACTCTAAAACATTTATTTAATTCTATTGAAGAGCATAAATACCAAGTTTCAAGTAATTCTGAACATAAATATTTTTTTAGATTGTATTATAACGTGTTTTCCGGTGGGGATTAAATAATCTCCCGCAATGAAAAGTAGCCTATGTCACTCTCCAACCCCCCCAACTATTTCTACACAAAAAATCACGTCAATCAGTCATTCCGTTTCGGCGTGAAAGAAGGACAAACTAACAAACAAACACAATTTCACATTTATAATATTATATGTATATAAGTATGGATAGTCTGTCTATCTATTCCATAATAAGCGTCAAAACGTGGGTCGCTAGTGTAACATAATTTTATATCTAATTAATTATTGTGATGATAACATTTGAAATAATGAAATTTATTTAATTAATTATCTAAATTAAATGTAAAGTCTCCACCGCGGCCGATATCTGTCGCTACAAATAGCTGTATTAAATGAACTCTAATATCGTCGTGATTTCAACGCGGCTTAATCATTTATATTTATTTGCGATTACCGTCACGGTCGATTTGCTTTGTGTAAAATATTAACTGTTTCATATAATATATTTATAGTGTTTGTTTTTTACGAGCTTTCGTATATATGTAATGTACATATACTAGCATAACCCGCGGGTTTGCCCGCGTTTAATCTACAAAAGAAACACCCTCGTTTCTCTCGGGTTCCTATGTATGTATATATGTATCTATCATGGTGGGTGGGGGTAGAAAGGGAGAAAAATACTTTACGACCTATTCTCATACTTACCAAATATACAAAAAAAAATTAAATTAAAATCGATCTAGCCGAACACCGAGATACGATATATTTATATGGGTATTAGATTAGGAAAAAATATTTGGTAATTATTTTAAATGTTCAAAGAGAATGAATGTTTTGAATGGCACTGGCCTCAAAGTCTTAATTTTTTTTCATTAGTAGGCAATGGTTGCATTATCCATAAGCTTTCTTGAATTTTGTTTATAATAGATATAAAGAAATAAATAAAACGAAAACTGAAACTATCAAATGGAAAGTTCATAGACATCACATAATATATCATTATAAATATGTTTTTTTTATGTGTGTATGTTTGTAACGCCTTCACGCTAAAACCACTGGACTGATTTGTATGAAAATCAGTACACAGATAGACTATGCTTCAAAGTATCATAATTTCTGTTTGTTATAAAATTTGCTAAAAGGTCACCACCCTAATGTATATAATATTACTGTTTTTATTACTAGCTACTTACCCTCGCTTCGTTCCTGTAAGCTAAAAAAAAGTAAGTTACTCCTTATAATATTAGCTATCTGCCATTGAAATTCTATCCAATCATTTCGGAGATTACCCGGAACAAACAAACCGACAGACCGACAAAAAAAAATTGTGTTTGTCTTATAAATATAATTTCATACACATTTAATAAAAAGCTAAATAGAAAGTGCAAACATACACTTAAATTTTATTAAGTCGTATAGATAATTAATTACAAGTAGTCGGAATAAAAATTATAGCTATTACAAGTTCTTTAAAAACATTCAATCATCAAGATTTTTTGTTTTTTTTTTCACCAAATTTTTTCACACACGTCATGCTGTCGAGGAACATGTGTTATTTATCTCGCCTAGAAATCATAACACTTTGTTGTTTATAAAATACCATCCAATTGACTTGAAATTTATTCTGGTACGTTTCGTGTTACGCACAATTCTTGCACTTTCTGCGAGTGTCGCAAACTTTGAATCAAACAATTATTTTGCGATAGCCTCTTATTGTTATAGTGTTAAGGTTTAAATTGAAATGGTTTTCTCTTAGCTAAAAGCAAATAGGTGCCACAATGAGAAACATATGTTTTCTAGTAATGATTTACAAGTACGGAGTGCATTAGTGACATATTGTGACGTGGTCGTAACATGTGTTGAGTGTAAAGTGTTTTAGGACTTTGTCACAATTAAAATTGTTTTTACAATTTGTCAGTGCTACGAATACATCAATTTTGTGTCAGTGGGAATAAACTTAAATATTCAAATGATTCATACGATTTTGGGGATTTTTTTGTGTGTTATCTTTATTTTTTGTTGGTTTAAACTATTAAATTTTTTTAGATTAATGGTTTTGCTAAGCTTTAATATATGGGGTTGGATATTTAGTGCAAATTAAACGTAATACTTTCTTAGATTTACGCGAATATTAGACATTTTAAATAAAACTACTGTCTGTAACAAGTATGTAATAACCTCTGAGACGTCTAAACCATGTGTATTGTAAAGTAGGGTTTCCCAACCTTTCTTCTATTTTTTTTTAATTATAATATATAATTTAATTTTACTTTAAGTTATACAAAATAAACTCGCTACGCCCCCCTTGTTAGGAACTCCTGCTGTAAAGTATTCGAAACGTCGGGAACCAGAATCAAAATAAATCCGCGAAATAATCCAAAAATATTATATATATATATATGATTTTTTTATGGGACCAAGGGGGCAAACGGACAGGAGGCTCACCTGATGGAGAGTGATCACCGCCGCCCATGGACATCTAAATAGAAAAAAGATTTGAAAATGAACTTATATATAATATAGCAAGGATAACAAGCTAAAAGTAACAATTATCATCAATCTTCGAGTTTGCCAGAGGACTGGAAACATTAGCTCTTGTGCATAAAGTGTATCAGTAACATTACAGTGTCACTATAACGTGCACCAAACAATACGAATAGTTTTTACAGCTCTCCATATATCACTCAACAATAAACACAGAGACGCGACGGTTCAATGAATATATCGCAAATACGAATTGATTTATTACCTTTCCACTATTTGCACAGCATTGGGTTTTCTATTTATTTAGGGGTTTTCAGCAGAGTAATGCTATTTGGTGAATCGTTTTTTTTTTATTTACACTCTAAGGAGTCTTTAGGTCACTGGTTCGATTTTTCTATGGAATAAATATGTATTTGTTAGTACCAACCAGGTTTATTTCAGGCGGATAAAGATAAATATAAATACTAGTGGAAGAGATGACTTGAAACGGAAACGTGTAAAGAATTTTTTAATTGATATAGGGGATAAATTAATAATATTATCATCGCCGAGCACCATTATAAGATATTTTGTTCTGTCATCAGTAACATCGAATACCAGCAAGTGCTTTAAAAATGAATTACAAACAATGAAGCAAACCTTGGAAAAGGAAAGGATCCAGCTGAGGAGGAAGTGGACGGATTCATACAACGATACGATGATAACGATAAAGCACGTTAAGTAAAAACATTATTTAACGAATTTTAACTGAAAAAATAATAAAGTAACGAATATAAAATAAAAAGTGGGGACCAATGCCGTCTGATGTAGCGTCCTCCAGATTTCTATTGAAAGATGTCCTAAATAAAACAAGATCTCTCCTTAAAATACGATTTTGTCGCAATTTTCAACAAGAAACGTGATTTGTTCAAATTTATCTGTAACGCTCAGCTTGTATACTCCCGAGAGAGATATTGTGAATTCCTTCGAAATACGACAAATATATTATTAAATTGATGTTAGAAAACTTTAAGATTTTATAAAAGTATTGTCAAGTGCGAGTCGATTTCCGTAAATACACCACCACACAAACATACCTACATATGTAATACCTATAAATACTTACATAATTCTTTAAATCGGTAACTTTAATTTACGAAAATATTTTGTTTTTCTTTATATTATTAGTAATACTTTATTGTGTTTATAGTCAAATATTAGTTCATACTATATATATTCATCATACATGTGATTCTGTCTGTTTGTTACTTTTTTACGCTTAAAACGCGGAACAGATTACACTGTTTGGCAAGGGCACGCATTGCATCAAGATTTATCGGGAAGGTTTACTTCCGCCCTTTTACTTTGTAAGCTAAGACATTTGCAAAAATTAATTGAATAAAGAATGAGTTGAAAAAAATATTAGTTATTATTATATTTACCAGTACATGTATGTTTACATTTACCATTTTATAGATGTTACCTGTCTACAATTGAATTAAACAATCTTGATAAATATGGCACCTTCAGAGTAAGATAGGAAGAGGGATATACGTTTCTTTAATCTAGATCTTCTAGCTAGGTCCCGTGGGATATTATGATATTTTAATGGTTTTATGTTGTACATTAGGTTTGGCTGCCTCGTTGGTTGAGTCACTATAGGCTAGTATGTAAGACTGCACATGGTGGAGTCCTGGGTTGGAGCTCCGGTTTGGGCTGATATGGTTATTGTGTTTTCTGTCACGAAATACACAGTACGAATCCGGAGTTAGGAAGTTGTCGGTGTTTCACCCCCGTACCTCGGAGAGCACGTATACCGGTCGGTCCTGCGCCTTAACTCTCACTGGTCGTGTCGAGCAGTCGTCCCACCGGAGTATGAGAGTCAAACAAATAGAGATTACATTAGATCCTGAGTGAAACAAGATTGAATGAGTATAATATTTATGAGATTTATTACCTAAGATTTATATTAGATTCGTAGAGTGAGAGTTATTTCATAGAATAGAATGCAACTTTCCTATTTTGTAAATTTTGTTAATTTAAAGCTTAATTTGCATGAACGTCGACATCTGTACTCGATTTGTGGAACGTAAAGTTAAATGAAATAGGGCCACCGTTTCGCCGCTTGCATGTCTTAATTAAACAGTTAAATAGTACTAAATGGAGTAAGAGTTCAAATTTTTCTTTTTAATTGAACACCATCATGCGCAGTAGCAAAGTTCTCACTCAGCTTTTTCTGGATAGGTTGTTTTATATTCGATTCTCGTGTGTGAATATTTAATTGAAATATTTGCTTGCATATTCTTATGAGTTATGTCGTTTGCAGAATGATAATTTAAATCAAACTAAGTTAAAATAAATATTTTTATGTTTATTTTTAAGTATTTTTATGTGTGTGCTTGTCACTTCTTCATGCTGTAGGCTACTTTTATTGACTTACCACGCGGGCGGGGCCGCAGAAAATAACTAGTATATTGACAAAAACATAAGTTTGTTTGTTTTTTAAAGATTTCTCTGGATCAGAAAGTGACCTATACAAGTACTCGTACGTTAAATAACTTATAAACGCGCGTGATTGAAGTACGGACCTTATCATAAGGTCCCACATGTATTACTCGTAATATGACAGTAATATAGATGTTTTAGAAAAAGTACTTAAATCGAAATTCTTCCTTGTAGCGTAAAGAAAATTTAAAAATAAAAAAAAAGAAGTGTACTAATCGAACTCGTGACCATTTCAACTTAATAGGCCACCATTATCTGGATGAAGCTACTGTGCCGGATAGGGATCGTAATAAATTACACATAAACATTTTCATCTTCTTTTACAGTTTAATATCTCAAGAATGATTTGAAATTACAGCTATAATTCTATTTTCCGCCTTACCTTAAATTTTCATGTAGATTGGACGCTAGGAACGCTATAATGCTGCATTATTGAAACGCGTAGATTACAAAAGGGTCTCGCGCGCAAAGCTGGTTAATATTGCATACGAATGGACTTTGCTGTTGTTTCTTCATTGGTTAAGTTACGTCGGCCCCAGTCACCTTTTGGGTGGTTACCCCCGATTTTCATCATGGTGTATTATTAAGTAAATTCCATGGTAAGACAAAAGTTACACACGTACATACAGATATATGTATATGTAAGTATATATTATGTTACATAGTGTTTGTTCAATTTGTTTTTATTGCCTGTCATCAGATATGCGAAATTATTTGGTGTAATTTACTAGTGAATTGTATCATTATTTCGACATATCCCAGCACATTGACTCGAGTTTAGTTTACTCGGTACGTAACGAAAATATTTATAACTAGCGACTCACACTCGCTTCGCTCGGGTTCGTCCCTGGCTTGATTCCCCATACAAATTTTCATCCCCATTTTCACCCCCTTAAGGGATGATTTCCGGGATAAAACTATCCTATGTCCTTCCCAGAGTAAATTTCATCTAAATTGGTTCCGTAGTTTCGCAGCTTATTCGGTACAAACAAACAAACAAAATCTTTCCTCTTTATAATATTAGTATAGATACGAGTATGTACATAAAAATCTTGCAAAAAATCTTACAATATTTCTACAGTAGTTATATATAACAATTGTATATGAAGTTGCAACAAAACTCACTTAAGTTTACAACATCGTTATTACACGGGTTCACTTAATTATGGCACCCGCCCCATGTAATTAAACTTATGAAACTGCAAACAACAAAAGGCAAACATGTGACAGAAGGAAATGCTATTTACTACAAAATGAGTTTATTTTTAATAAGTAGGTACATAAATAAAGGAGTGTGGAATCTCTCAATGGGTCTATAAATCTATACATATAATAAAATTATAACTAAGCCGAATCTGTACATTAAATATTTTTTGGAAAATTTTATTTAAATAGACATTATTATCGATACAGAGGCCGAATGTATGGTTTTTAGATTTTTTGTTTGACTGTCTGTCTGTCTGTCTATTACCGTATCACGGAAAAACCACTGTAGAGATTTCGATGTTTGGTATGATGATAACTGGTTATCCGGGTCAACATATAGGATACTTTTTACTGCGGGAAAATATCTCATCTCTGAGAAATCTATACTTAACGCTAAAACGTGAGTAGGGACGGACCCGAGTGGAAATCTAAAATCCCATTGGATACATTGCTTCTGAATAAATAACTTTACATGAGGTATTTATGACATTTGCCTCTTCTCTAACTACACTATCTTCTAACCGCGTATCTTTCTTTGATCTCTCGCGGCTGTCGAGAAGAATATTTCTATATAGTACATACTTTTTCTTGTTTTTGCTTCGGTTTTCTTGATCTTTTGAATGTATTCCAAATACTTTAGGATAAACAAGTGACACGCCATCAGACATAATTCAGTTTGGAAAGTTTGTTAGGAATTTACTGCATTCTCCCGTCGACACGTGTTTTTGTGTTATAAGATTTGTCGCTCATCTATTTTATACGTTTCATGAATTTTAACATTATTCATTTGGCTAATATTTTTTGAGATTTCTTACATTTAATCATTATTTCGGTTTAGACTATACTAATACATTTATAAAAGAAATTGTTTGTTTGTTTGTTTGTTTGTTTATTTGATTGAACATACCAATATCTGCCTCTACTAGTCCGACTTTAAAAATTCTTTTTACTTTTTATAGCCTATAAAAATATATATATATTAGATTACATTTACATCACATTACGACCTACGAGAATCTATGTGATTCTACAAAATAAACGCACGCGGGCGAAGCCGCGAGAAATTTATACATATGTATAAAACCATGTAATAATATAAAATTCAAGAGTCGTACATTTTTGTTTTTGCGTTGAATATGAAAAAAGCAAACAGCCTATTACGAGATGGCGCTTGCTAATAAAGTTATGGGAGGTTTAAGGTCGTCTTGATGTGTTTTTCTCGAATATCTTCTAAACTGTTGCTTTTATGTTGTTTTTATAGTATCATAACAAAGTGTATTCTATAGAAATAAAACATATTATGGTGCATCAAAAAATCTTTTCCAGGCAATTATGCTCATATTATGCATACTTAAGGTACTATACTTATACTTAACTTAGCGGGTGTGTGTTTGTTTGTTTGTTTTATATTTCTTTCTACCATACAGCTCAGCTACCTTATGAGTGTATTCTAAATTAGTCTATAATCATAACTGATACCACGCGAGCAAAGTTGAATGGAAAAGCAAATATTCAAAGTATTCAAAGCTGTAATATAAGTATTAGATGCATATAAATGAAACCTCAGTGCAACTAACAAAGCCACATGTTACGATTTATCACAGCATCTAAACCAGATGTGAAGTTTCAGATCGCTGGAAAATGTACTAACTTTTCAGTTCGCAAACTAAATCCTTTGTACATTTCTATGTTACTATTTAGTGCATAACATATTGTTTGCTCTCAAATTGTTCGTAGAATAATTTACGATTGTAAAAATATATGAATCGTTTTCGCTTCGCTTATTGTCCCATTAAATGTTATTAATTAACCATACTAATATTATAAACTAGCATTGCCCGCGGCTCCGCCCGCGTTCAAAAACCAAATTCTTAGGTTACATATTAATATACTCTTACATTGCTGTTTTTGTATTTTTTCTCAGAAATGAGACATTATCCCGCAGTAAAAAGTATCCTATATGTTGACCCGGATAACCAGCTATCAACATACCAAATTTCATCAAAATACTTCCAATGGCTTTTTTTATGATGGTGTAACAGAAGACTGACAGACAGATAAACAGTCAGACAGACAGACAGACAGACAGACAGACCCAAAAATTCTAAATACTACAGATTCGGCCTCTGTATCGATAATAATGTTTTTTTCAATAAGATTTTCCAAAAAATATTTAATGTACAGATTCGGCTTAGTTACAATTTTATTATATGTATAGATGTGAAAGCTCGTGAGGATGGATGGATGTTTGTTACTCAATCACGCCATCACGGCTGAATAGATTTGGGTGAAATTTTACACAGAAATAGATTATAATCTGGAATAGCATATAGGTAAATTTTTATCTTGGAAAAGTGTACGGTTCCCGTGGGATAGGTTTGTTTTTGTTTTCCTAAAGGCGAACTCGAGCGAAGTGGGGGTGAGTTGCTAGTAATATTATAAAGAGGTAAAGTTTTTACCATTGGATGAAGGGCATAATCTCCGAACCAACCCTTCCGACTACAAAAAATATTAGAATAGTTCTTCAGATTGGTATAAGCTGTGTATTACTTCGTCAAAATAAAAGAGCTTTTCGTATAGACCAATTTTGTATAGTAATTATAAGTACAATAAAACAAAAAAGTAAGTGGAAAGATATATTTTAAATATATTATATATATATATAATATATTTTAATTTTTTTTCTACGACATCCTTGTTTAGTTTGGTTCTCAGTATATATCTCAAATAATCTCAAATAATACGGGGGTGAAACACCGCCAATTTCCCAACTCCGCCTGAATAACAAAACTTGACCCGACCCGGACCCAGGACCTCCGGATGTACAGCCTTACATGGTAGCCACTACACCGCCGGGGCAGTTTATATTATTTATTTATATAGTAAAAAGATTTATCTAGAAAAGAAGTTACTGCATTAATAAACTAACTTAACTCGGCCATTTGAACTATAGAGCTTTACGGAACCGCAAGATAGGATTTATCGCAACATCAAGACCGAATGCTAAGTTTGAGATCACCGCGGTCTCTAACTTGAGCAGTAACAGTTTGAAACCGTATACGCTACTCCGGAGTTAACTGCCACGTTACATAATATTATTGTACACTTTAGTTGTTATTGTACTGGGCTAAAGCAATGAGGTCATAGACTGTACGTATGATTGCTTCGTGTAAAGATTTAAGGATTTTGACGACCCGTTTGGCTCAGTTTGTAGTGACTCTACTTGCTGTGCCAGCGATCGTAGGTTCGAGTCTGGCTGGGAGCATTCATTTGTGTAATGAGCATGACTCCAGTCATGGGTGTTTATATTTATAATATGTATGTATTTAAAGTTATATATGTATAGTGTATCAACTATCTGGTATCCATAACACAATCCTCGTAGCTTCCCATGGAACTAGATGGTGCTGTGTTAATGTAAAAAATAATAGGATATTTTAGAGGTTATGTTCTCGTTTTAGATAGGCACATGATACAAATTAAGTTAATCAATGTACTAAAAGACAGTGTGATTTTCTATTAAAGAAAGATATTTGTTTTCATCGATGGAGCTTTTATATTTTTAATTTTTAACTATTTAACATGTAAATTGAAAGAAACTACTAAATTCGAAATAGATTTGGATGTTAAAAACAAAGCATAAATAAAATCTCCTATATGTCTTACATGATCTAGGAATTTAACCACTTTTATTGATATTTTCTCTGGATTAATTGACTTTTGTTTGACTTTGGTAACCGTATTGAATAAAACTATCTTTTCGGATTATTTCGCGGATTTATTTTGATTTTTGGTTCCCGACGTTTCGAATGCTTTACAGCATCCATGGTCACGGGAGAGACTGAGGTGTTACTTGTCTTGAATGTATAGTTGTTACAGACAGCCTACCCACAATTAAGAAAATAAATCCGCGAAATAATCCGAAAAGATAGTTTTATTTAATAATGTAAAACATTCGCGTAAATCTAAGAAAGTATTATTTGGTAACCGTTTTTCGGTACACAAGAGCTGCGTAAATCATCGATCCCGCTCGTTACGGACTGATAGCAGTAATTAAGCTATGTTATTTGAAAGTTTGTTATAAATTTTGATAGCTGCCTGACAAACTTTAACACTAAATTGCTAAAAGTTTATTTTATATAGAAGCTGTGGTAGGCAAACAAATAATAAACAATATTCGCTCAACTCACTTCAAATCTATTATAATACGATCGCTGAAGAGCAGTACTAATCTGGTATAGATGTAGACTTTGTACATTGT
Organism: Brenthis ino; assembly: GCA_921882275.1. Lineage (NCBI taxonomy): Eukaryota > Metazoa > Arthropoda > Insecta > Lepidoptera > Nymphalidae > Brenthis > Brenthis ino. Next base: position 1,365,648 of record OV170233.1, on the reverse strand, counting down.
TAAGAGGAGAATACAAAGCCCTTCCGTATGCCTTTTATAGGTTAATTAGCCAGCATTCTTCGTTCAAGCTCTTACTGTAAAACCTCTTATGTGCTTGTGAACCTTTTTGTAATGTGATTATATCGGGAAACTTCTAATATAATTGTAACTTAGCGAATGAAAATTAATCTGTGTGTACATTTAGTGCCAAAATTAATTTCCATGCTGAAAATGTTAAAAAAAATATCACAATCAAAACTTTTCAGCTAGCAAGTGCTGTGATTGGGAGAGTATGACCTTACATATTATTTAATTATAACGAACTGCCTTTCTTCTGCCTTTCGTTTAGTGGTGACCCCCCAAATGGCAATTTGACACACACTTCTAGCACTTTTATATATCTTGCCCTGAAAGAATAATAATTTCACATAAAACAACACAAGCTCACAAGCAAGAAAGATGTGCACGACAAAGAACAATATGCTCTGGCGTGATTGATTTATCTTAGTAAAATAACCAGCCGTGACCGAAATCGATTGATACTTCGATCACAATAATGCTAACTATGATACTCGTATATGTAGTATGTAGCATATACTACGTACATGCATTTAATTATATACAACTACTACGCTCTCTCTCCGCTCGGGTTCGTCCCTAGTTATATGTATTTTAACGTTTAGTATAGATTTCTCAGAGATGAGATATTTTCCAGCAATAAAAAGTATCCTTTATGTTGACCCGGATAACCAGCTATCATCATAAAAATATGTCCAGTGGTTTTCTTGTGATGTTTTCCCAGACAGACAGACAAAAAATCTAAAAATTATAGATTCGGCCTCTCTATAATAATGAATGACTATTTCAACAAGATTTTCTAAAAAAATTTTATGTACAGATTCGACCTTTAATTTCGTAGCAATGTTGAACCTATACTTTGAAAAATTCTGACGGTCATGTTTATACTTGGGCTTAATTTCAAACCAAGTTTTCTTTTCATTGATATTTATTCATCGTAATATTGCAAACTCTTATATTTATTTATAAACAAATTTATCTGTTTCAATTTATTTTGATAATCATTGAGATTAAATATTGTAAGCTATCAGTCGGCGTATTTGTTTACATTAAAAGCTCGCGCCCGAGCTTTAGACGGAGATTGATGTTTAACGACGTAATTGCAGAAGTGTTTAGTGTTTCATGAGAAGCGAGTATTATATCTCTCATCTAAT